>OW026418.1:15052500-16302500 GCA_932274075.1 Diarsia rubi | reverse complement strand
AGACACAAATATCAAATGATCATTATTGGTCATTAAATGACTTTGACCAATGTCTGGAGTTTAAAAGAGACAGTGACCTCTGTCAGTCCTGTTTGTTTCAGATATTTCTTCTCAGAGTAGACAGGTGCGAAACACCACGTGTAAAAGTATTTTATACAACCAATTTTCTACAGAAATAAATATGATTTATCACAGACTCAAATAATATCTGAGTAGTATGTAGCAAAGCAGGGACTGCTATTCAGCATAAAAGGGACGTACCTAAAACGAGCAACTTTGTATAGTAAATTATTGAGAAAAATGAACGGACGTATTGCCTAAAAGGCTAATGTTCACTAAATATAATCTCACGAGTCACGATCAATCTCATCAGCTAAACGATGAATCATCCTGTTATAAAATTATTACATGGTCGCGAATCAGGAGCAAATAAAAATAAATTAACGTTTATTTTCACGTAAAATAAACTCTATGCAAAAGGTACCAAATATTGGGTCAAAAATAAAGCATGCAGATGGAAAGACCAAAAGTTTTAAAAATTACGAATAGAAGCACCGAAGATTTCTCGAATCATATTGTCTAGCCTTTACCCAACTAGGTTGGGGTCGACTTCAGTCTAACCGGATGCAGCTGAATACCAGTATTTTACATGGAGCGACTGCCTATCTGACCTCCACAACCCGATTAGTATTGGATTATATTATACCCCCTGAGTAAGACTGGTTGCCAGACTTACAGTCCAATGACTACCTATAACGACTGTCAAAGATCTACAAAATATGACATCCTGAACCATCGTCTAAACGTGCTGTCCGAGGAACGGAGGAAACTCGGAAAGAGAAAATGTCTCGCTTGCGGATCCAAAACTTGAAAATGTATTGAATGACACTGCCAAAAATAACAGTTTTCAAATTCATAAATTTCTTCGTGATCCTAAATATAACGACTAGGGCCTCTCACCTGGAAATTCCTAACTGTCGTTTAGTAATGCCAGATTTTTAATACCCAGGTGTATTTCATAGCCCACACAATTTTTTTATTCCCAGTTATTCCGAGATTAATGTTTATGAATAACTAAACATAGATCATTGTTAAATTATGCAGCTTTTATTAGTGTAATATTAACTAAAACGGTGAGCCGGTGGTTTTCGTCACTAATATAATAACAACATAAGATTTGGCTCAAGTCTCTATTTTGTCACGGAAGCTAAGGAAGTCAAGTTGACGTCATAAGAAGTACTCATTAGCGATAAATTACCAATTTCCTGTTGTGTTGTTGTATAGGAACACAACAGTCTCCTGTCCTTATTCCAATTTATTTATGGCTGGCGCTTTTTTGTAGTCTCTTTTTCTTCCATACTTTCGTAATCTGAGTAGTCTTCAACCTTATATTATAGCCATATCATCTAGCACGTAGCCCATCCATCCTTTTTTTGGTCTACCTCTTACTCTTATAGCCATCCACACTCATCATTCTCAGAACTTGCCTCACGATATTTTCCTCATTTTCTAAAAAAATATCGTGCATTTATGATAACACGTGCTTCAAATATCATTACAACTCATCTACTTAAGAATATAAGGTACATTAACAAGCTGATGACCACTCTATGGGGTTATGGACCTTAGAGGACAAATTGCGACGCTTGCAGCAAAAAGTCAGTCACGTAATTCGATGAGCACACGCAACAAAATTGCCATGGCTTAAATTACGCGCAATAAATATGATCTGTCTTCTCAATTAGTGAGGGACTTGGTACACACAATAAAGCTTCATAGCACACTTTCAGATATAGGAACTGCATCGCATCACCATTCACCACCTCCTTTGTGAGGTTGGAACCTAGGCGATGCGGTTTCATACAAAAAAATCCCAAACGGTTTGATGAGACCCGGTTTCTACCGAAGTGGAGACGAGGCGATACGAGAGATATGTTGTAAAACATCAATAACATTAAGTTATGTACACTTCTTTACCCCGCTTAGTTTTAGTAGAAATGGTTGAGTAGATAAGAGTTGAGAAGAGCAATTTCTCGTAATTAATCAGGCCAGTGGGGACAGCGGGTGCCGTTTTCCACACCTCCGCACAGCTTCGGTGGATACACCCTAGTTTTGTAAAAACTAGCGTGTATCCACCGAAGCTCATCATCTCTCCTTGCCGCTTCGCAGATCTTCGCTCGTCTTCGCTGTGGTAGAGTCCGGGCCTCAGCCCAGGCGCTGCTGAACCCGTGGAGTGCCCTAACTGTACACTTACCTTTATTCTTATGATCCTCAAATCACACAAAGTTCCGCATCTAACTGCCAAGCGTCGTACTACGGATTCCTGAAACCATGAAATTCTTGTTTATAAATTTTATTATTTCCTATAGAATTCACGTGATGCTGTGTAGGCGATAGGGAGATATTTTACAGTCGTTAAAGATATATGTCGGTACTTCGCGGCGTTGATTATTCGCTCATCAGATAAACATTATCACATGATTTTCGTAAAGCTCACGTATTGTGTTATTATGTAATGTTTCATAAACGTAATAAAGGTGGCTTTGGATATGAGAGTGGATGTTTGTTATACAACTGTATTTGCGGTTTTTCTTTGAATAAGGTGTACTTATACATGGTGGAAGGTGTTGTAAAAATAAGTATGGTGTGTATAAATAAGTACAACTTATTAAAAAAAATATATAATTATAAGATTGGTTGTTTGTAAAGTATAGCCGGGTAGGACTTCCGGCCACCGTAAGCGCGGGCCTGTGTACAGTGAGTAATGGGCTCACCGTTGTTGTTCCACGCGCGCCTCAAAGAGATGTCAGCGACATTGCAGGTGCCGACGCCTGCGGGACTGCGGGTTGTTCGGAAGAGATACCATGGGCCCGGCCACAAAGCGTTAAGAAAGAAAATTGGTGATTTTAGTCAGTGGAAGCCTTTTTTTTGGTCTGGTTTCCCACAGTCCAAAAAAAGCCGGGTGAAATATAAACTGTCTATAAATGAATTAAGATATTTTTAATAAAAAAAAAGACATTAATTTCCAGATTAACAAAATTGCATTACTAGAGGTAGAAAACAAGATGATTATCTAATTTGGTGACATAAAATGTCATTGTTACTATCCTGAGTTACAATCAGTTGTTCTAAGAGCAGCAAAACAGCTTTGTAAAATCCTCTCACACATCCCGCAAGAATACTTTCAGTTCTTACGATGACAAATCGACAATAACCGCGAAATATTCATGCGCGATTATTTTTTTAATCAAAACAGTCGTTTCATTAGTCATAATATTTCATATGAATTCATATCAGACCGACCCACGCGACAATTATGTAAGTTCGATAATCAATCTCGACTCCAGACCTGAGTTCAGCGTCTGGAACGCGTCCAAGTCGAAAGCCACCGATTAATGACTAAATAAAAAAACAAAAAACCGGTCAAGAGCGTGTTGGACTACACGGTATAGGGTTCGGTAGTTGGGATTAATATTTACGCATACGTTGTATCATTTCAATTTGTTTTGAGTATGAATGTAGATGGACATAAGAGCAGTGGAAGACTAAGGAAACGATATATCGACTGTGTAAATGATATGGCAAGGAAGGATGTGTCTCATGAGATGACGATTGAAAGAGAAATATGGAAGATAAACACGTGCTGCGACTACAAATGAATTGGCTACTTGACTACTGATAAAAAATCACGAAAATGCTATGTTATTTCAAAGAACTAACAGAAATAATACGATGTGTAAAAAAAGTAATGCTATCGATAAGAAAATGGAGTACTTACATGCTTTAGAAGTTTTTGGTGGGGGCACTTTCTATACTTGTCACGCGAAACGACCATTTGTACTACGTAACCGTGACGACACTATGGAGGTACGAAATATGACGTCACGTTAACTATAGCGCTGTATTTGTCTAGCACGTCATTTAAAATCAGTTAAAACTAAGCCTTTTTTTGATCGATTTTATTACTTTTTTCACACATCGTGTTATTTTTATTAGTTCTTTGACGTGAGTCAATTCTTGCGAGGATAGTTTTGGGTTTGTAACAATTAAGTAAGTTCTGTATTAATTAATCACGTCTCCAGACGTGCCTCTTGCTGCGTTCAACGTCTGGAACACATCCAACGCCACCGATTAACACGTTGATTGCCAAGCTAAAAAAGCCGAACTTTTTTATTTTTCCATCTAACTAGATGGGCTCTCTCAGGTAACTAGATTTAAAAATTGAGTGCTGTTCCCTAGTGACTAAAACAAATACGCCGCGATCGCTAATTTATGGGTCGCACATAATAGGGATGTATAATTGTATACTGACTAAAAAAAATAAGAATCTGCGTGCGTCTGTTAGATTATCGATAAATATTGGAGTAGTGTTTTTTTATAAAATTAATAAAAATTGACGAGAATATAACGTGTCAAACATGGGCATGTGACGTCACTTTTTGGTAAAATATACCAAACTGTGACGTCACGCGACTTTTCGAAGCACTGAATCTTCTTCATTTTTTGTTTACGTGACAAAATAAAAAAAATATTTAAATAAATAATTTTTTTTTGGAAATCTTTATGATGGACAAATTAGTTTTTTTGTCAACTACCCTTTTATTGTATGTCGCGACGTCGCGTGAACGGCCACAGCGTAACAGGCCGCTTCGCGTGACGTCACGTGATGTGGCAATTAACGTGTTAATGACTAAATTAAAAAAAGGACAGTCCAAATGTGTACACTGAGTGAAGGGTTCAGTAACCGGGAATATTAACGCAAAAATGCACAAACAAAATAAGTTGTTTCTGCGTTTGTACCCAAAGAGCATAAAATGTTAGTGCAATCGGAATCCATAGGGATCAGACGGAAATTTGAGGGTTCCGGTTCTGCCTACGGAATCCTAAAAAAACAGCAAAAAGTTTTAAATTTTGGCGCGATTTCACTCCTCCATTACCGAAACAAAGTGTGAATGGAAATGCTGTCTGTTTCTCTTCTCTATTTTATTTTTCGAAGTTACTCAGGTATCGGTACTTTGCTATTTTCGTCGTAATGTTTACGTATTAGATTCACGTGATTCCCGATGTTGTTTTTTAATAGATTGACGTCCGTTCAAAAATTGCCCAACATTGTTGTGCAACATAGGTCTGCGAAGGAGTTTGTATAGCTAGAATTACATTGGCGATGATCCGAACACGTTTCCGAATGATTTATCTAATCGATTCTTTAAATAAATATAGACGAGTTTTTTATCTGTTTGTTTAATTTAATTAATGAACTCGATGCTGTTAATTGAATTAGTTTTATCTGATAAACTGATTTATTTTGGCCGTTAACATTAACATTGAAATAATGTTGTTGCTTTTGCGATAAGGTTGAAAATGTATTGAACTTTCTCAGGTAAGTTATTGTGCTGGCGTCTGTATATTCGATATACTTTAACTTGAAATACATTTGAAGGCTGCTTTAGTTAGTATAAGTCTACATTTTCAATTAGGAACTTAGTGCATAATATTTATTATGCGACACATTCTTATTAAGCAATTATGTTATAATTGAGCTAATCGTGAATCGTGATTTGCTAATGACCGAACCAAACACTGATTATCGTAATCGTGACTACACTAAATACTCTAACTAGGTATTTTCTTTCGTTACAGTTTTATCAGCACGCTTCTAACACACGTGTTGACGTACCATCTGGGCTGGGTGGCCACTGTGAGCCCCTACGACACCATCGACCACCAGACCAGGCCACAGGAGTCCTGCAAACCCTACAACGCGCTCTGGGCGCAACTCAACGATCTCTGCGGGAACATCGGCTTCCCCCCCCGCGCAGCCCGCACTATCATCAGCGGCCCCACCAACACACAGTTCCTCAACCGCCTACTCGTTGTACTCACATACTTCGTCCGCTGCGGTGACGTCAGACGAAACGACTTCCATTTCCAAGACTGCACCCTCAAAGAAAGTAAAGTCGTGAACGTGACCCAAACGCCGAAACCCACCGGGATGCGCAGGACTGCTACACACGTGAACAAGCTCGCGCAGTGTGACGCGGACAGTTTAACAGTGCCGTCAGTGAATACTCAGAATAGTGATAGTAGTGTCAGTACGTTAGCGGCCAGCGAGGTCAGCATCAAGCGATCGTCCACGCTCGCCAACTTAGGTCAAAAGCTCTCTAACAACTCAGAGTTCGCCCTAGATTGTAGTTCTACTAGCGACGTCCCCGTTACCAATACACTTAAGAGGAACCCCACCATGATGCTGTCGTTGAAAGCCTCCTCGAATTCTAGTCTAAACTCGTCGCTCTCAGAGAACGAGACGGAGGACAAGAAAGTCGTGTTCGTTTTAGGTGACAACGACAAACTAGTGGGCCTGAAGAACAAGTCAGCCGACGGGAGATCAGTGAAGAAGTCTTCCAAGGTCCACAATGAACCCCTCGCCCTTGAAGTACCAGAGAAGTTTACTGAAACGTGCAAGAAGGAAGGCTGTGAGCAGGATAAACGGGCTGACAGTCCGTCCAAATGCTGCGGGCAAACGCTTCAACATTCCAAACCAATCAAACATTCCGGTTTTAAGTTCGAGTTCGATAAGTACCCTCAGATAGTCACTAATTATATGAAGAGCAAAAACTTAGAGATATTAGATAGGCATTATATTGGTAAACCGGGGAATTTGAAGTTGGATAACTTCCAGTTTGACCCGACCATCGTGCCGCCGATACAGGAGGAGCGGTGCGAGACGTGTGTCAAGTGTCAGATGCTAGAGTCAATGTTGCAGACGCCGACGAACGCTTCTGAGATGGAGTATATGAACGATATGCCTCGTCAGATTGAGCCGCAGTTCGCTAAAGAGACCATCGTGGAATCGTCTCCGGAGAGAGAGGTGTCACCGAAGACATTCGTTCGTCAGCGTAAAGAGAATACAGTGATAGTTAATGTCGTTAAGGCTAAAGAAGAAGTGTGTGGACCGAAAAGGCTGGAGCGGCCTGAAAGGAGGTCGAATAGAAGCAAGAGTGCGGAGCAGCTGGTGGACGTGAGGCAGGTGGTGCAGTTCCCGGCGGAGGGACTGGCTCCGGGCCAGGCGCCCACGCGGGCTGGGTACCACGCCTCGCTGCTGGGCGCTGTCACCGACCATTATGTACCTGATTTAGTTTTACAAGGTTAGTGTCTTTCTGTTACTTCACTGAATTACACATTGGAACAATTTTTTTTTTTGTTACTGCTTTCCTGTAAGCAAATGATTAAAAAAAAAATAGTTTTAAACATTCGACGAAACATCTATGACCAGCCGGTCAAAATGATTTTGTATTCAAGTATTTCGAATACAATGTAAATCGTCATCCAAAGAAGGCACATCTGCTAGCTGAGATAATGACCATACAGCATTAAAAATATGCTCCTACATTTTTCTTTACATGACATATTTCCGTTGTGATTACAGGAACAATAGCCAAACCCTGTGCGTGGGAGACGGATCTGCGTCGCGACTTGGACCTAACGTCATATATTAACAAGACGACCGAGTCGCCCGTGCAAGCCGTCGCTATCATAGGAGACATCAACACTTGGTAATTATGAAACTTATAACTTTTATTTAAAACTTACTTTTATTGTAAAGAAACACGTGCACAACGTCATGTAGAAACGTTTGCATAGAATCACTTAGGCTGACAACTATATTTATAGCAAGCAGTAGCGTACGTTACGACAATTAGTGGAGTACCGTAAGATTTATACCTCGGAATCCAGGGCTGGTCTCAATCCAGGTCTGGAATTCGATCACCTGTTACTTAGAAACCATAATATGTACACTAGTACGACGGAAAATGAACGTATTACTTACGTTCATTTTTGTTATCCCAGGGAAGTGCGTGTGATAGGACGGGACTGCGGGTCAGGCGGCATGTCGTCACTCGTGGGAGCCATGCTGGACACACTGCCCGCCATGTGGAAGGCGAGGGTGCCGGCGCAACAGGTAACTATGGCTGCTGAAATCTACAATAGCATAAATCACACCGTTGGTATGAAAAAAAAAATTTTTTTTTTAAATAAAATGTAAAAAAAATAAAAAATATAAAAGTTACGAATTTTCAAAAGTCATAGAACAAAAGTAGTTTAGTTTCATGATATGAGACAACATAAGAGATCTTGCGTTTATTTTGTTACACCTTGAAAAAATACGAACATAAAAGCTTGTTTCTTGATCATTTGATATAATAAAACAAATACAAATAATTACGTTCTTATACATTAACGGCCTTGTTACAAAAGTGGTTAAACCTGGGTTTAACTGAGACTTGGTTTATCTCCCATGCCGTCTCACTTTGATAATATTCAGAAGAAAGTGACGGACGATGCGAGATAAACCAAGTCTAAGTTAAACCCAGGTTTAACCACTTTCAGCAAAGCAACAACTTATTTTCATGAACCATCAGACTTAATATTTTACACCTATTTAGACAATTCATGCTTAAAATACGTATTTTAATACCTTCCAGTGCATAACCTTCCTCGAGGGCAAACTCCGTGAATTCTGCGTGCTATCAAAAACGCTGGCCGACATGTTAATGTCGACTGACTTCTGCGACATCGCAACGTTGACTAAATCGCTGAACATCGACGTCAACGACGTCCCTCTACTGCTAGCCGTCGCTACCACGCATACGCCACAAGTTGCTACAAGATATGGCCTCAGTTACGGATAACGTTGATGAAATGCGTGGTTTACACGCTTTGGTTTGGTTCAGTAATCAGAGTATTAAAAAAAACAGATTTACTGTTCTGCAGGCAAACGTAGAAGTTTGAAGTTTTTGGTAGAAGAAAATTACTTGCAGATTTAGAAGGTATGGAGCCATCCTTTGCTTAATCATGAAGGGATTGATAATTATCTGTCGGCAAGCTTAAATTGTACCTTGTAAGGTACTAGTATTTTAATTCTATCTATTTCTTATCTAAATCTATATTGGACCGATTGCAAAAACTGTTTAAACATTCACGGTTTATAACTAAACTTATGCTATCACTAACGGGATTATCTACCATCCACCTGCATTCCCCAGTCATCCCGCACTCATGGCGCTTGTAACAGCGTCGAAATATCGGGAGCTCATAATAATGAACAATCGCGGAAGATATACCGTAAATTACAGTAGAAGTTTTGCAAGAACTGTTCGTATTAGTAAAGAAATTACGATAAAATTCACAAATTTTATATCGATGGAGCAAGATGCCGTATTGGGATTTTGGGAGTGACATTGAATTTTAAACTTTCGGTGTTAATCCGAACGTTGTATATCCGGCAGTGCTTTCAATATACCCGGTATTTTGAATTTCCATTGTCGTCGTCGATATACGCGCTTTTAAAATGACGTATGACAATATTTTAAATCTGTTCAAAGCCAAAGGTCAATGGTACGTCGTATGTTGTCGACGAGTTTCTATTGTTACGTCTTTTGCAACGTCGCTATGTGTCATGCTTGCGTCACGGAGTAGTAGAGTGCAGAAGCAGTGCGTATGTCGTCGATATAATGGCCATTTCAGTACAATTAATGGAATGCTACTCTAGACCGTACGAAGCGCCATCATACGTTTCGATACACTTCCGCATACGTCATCTATCTGTCAAATTGTATTCTTCGAATTGCGTGTTCTCTTTTTAATATTTGTTATGCGCATCCATTGACGACGTAGAAGGAATTTATTCAGTCATAAAGTACATGTAAAGAGAATAAATACTTCTTAAGTCTTATTACACAAATGTCTCTGCATTGCATAAATTCCTCATAGTTGTATGACCAAGTTGTATTAGTTATGAGTGACTCAATAATCATGATCCTATTAAAAGTTCGAAAGGATCTAAAATGTAGCTGTTGTCTTATTGGTAGCTATGGCACAATATTCGTCTTATTGCTATATAATAAAGTTTACAATAGAGTGACATACTTAATCGTTAGCTGTCAAGCAAGGAATCGCTGGAACGCGGAAATTTGGCAACCCGCGTAGTATTGGCTTGAAATTAGCAATTTTCCATAATATCCTGCTGGTAACCTGCGAAAGTAATTATTTGATTATATGTAGGTAATATTAGAAAATAACGCTAAAATGCATAATAATCATTGATGTTATTAAATTATTAAAACTTGCCATAATGATTATAAAGGTAGATCGATCTTTCAACTATTTCAGAAGTTTAACTTTGAAATACAAATTCTTGCAAAAGGAGGCGTTGCGCGGGAATCTGTGATGTTTTATTTATTTTTTGTAAAATCAAATAATTTTTATTTTTTGTTTGTTGCGGGCAAAGTTCACTAATCATGGTATTTGAGAGATTTCCGGTAGATGCCAACATTGTCGTACTAAAATATGATAAAGTACCTGTTATAAAAATGTGTGCACACTGGCAGTCGATGTCAACATTTCACAAATAGCGGACTTTGCTCACAACACAGTATCTATTTTGATTGTGATAAATCTTGGAATGCTTGTAATTGTGATTTGAAATCAGTTCAGGTTTTTAAAAGGCCTACGTATAATTGTGATAGTCAATTAAATTTTATAAATTTATTTACACATTAGGGGCTCAAAAGCTGACAAAATATTTTGTTTATTTGAGTCGTGTTGTCGATGCACAATAGTTTCAGTATAATCGCGTAGTTGTAGGAATTTGGCAGCATTCGGCAGCTAGGCAGTTAAATTACTCGGCAAGAATACAAAAATACTGCCTATGCAAGCAAAGTAATGTATACAGTAATATATAAAGCAGTGAAGTTACCGGTACAAAGGGACTTCGATAAAGTGGACAAATAATAATCAAGACTAAATATCAACTAATTAGAATGGTCTGGCTGTCGTTCACCGACTAAACTAACCTTACGCTATTGCTATCTCACTCTTATGCTAAAGCAGAGACGTAAGAAATGGCTGTCAAAATTGATGCTTAATCTTGTAGATGTCATTAGAATAGTTGGACAGCTCTAAACTGTTACTGTCTGTCTTTGAAGAAATAATAAAAAAAGGCTAGCACGTTTAGTCGATGTGCCACAGAATCAGAACCATAATATTCTTCACAAAGTATAATACTCATATATCGATGTAATAAACTAGCGAAGTTCCCCAAACACGATACTTTCGATGCAGGAACATTCCATTGCGTGTTTTTTATATCCGCTTTTTGTAATAGTTGTTAGAAATAGCGTGATGGAGTATTTGGAGTTTCGTGCTTGGTATAATATTCGTAATATCAGTCGCACACATTGGTAAAGTCCGTTACATGCGTAGCCTAAATTATTGGGGTTGTAAATTATGGGGCGGGGGGGCTTGCAGTCTAACCAAGTGCAGCTGAATACCAGTAAATTACATGGAGCGACTGCCTATCTGTCCTCAACAACCTCACTGCAGGGTACCATGTTACCCCTTACACAACGGCTTAACGTGCTTTTCGGGGCACGGAGGCATGCTTAAAAACTTGTTCAAAAAAACGTCGTATATTATAGCTACGTGTGAAGCGGTCTTTATCTGTTTATTTATATCCTGTTGTCCCTAGCTCTCAAATAATTGCACCAATGTTCGTTATTTGATGAGGAACATAGTAAAGTATAACTTTTGACGTATAACGTTTTTCATTCAGTAAAAATATCCTTGTTTGTTTGTTCAGTAAAAATTCTACGTAGAATTTTCATTAATTTCAAGTCTGATTCGATGTTCTTAAAATAGATTTTATTGGAATGAGTAAAGATTTCGGAATTGCATAAAAAAAATTACGAATCTAGTTTCAAGTTTCATAGATAGAGGCGCTCGTGTAAATCATCTATTACAACTTATAACAAATTAAATTACATCACAATAATACAATAATAAATTACTTTGCGAACCTGTGTGTGGGCGGCAATACTTGGGGATCTAAAATAGACACTTTAGCAGATTCACACATTCGTAAAATGGTCACAAAGAGACAATTCATAAACGTAACTGCATCTGTGACCGTTTTAAGGCAATTCATATTATTATCCTATTAGGATCCGCTAAAGTGACTATTTTAGACCCCCTGTATTACTATAAAGTTATATACATATCCGTTTGTACCTAAACCTGTACCTACATTTACCTGAGACTATCTCCTGTACCTAAGTACCTTGTCTGTTTCGTGAGGGTGATATGTATAGTTATTTTATAAGTTCTCATTTTTAAATAATGAGTTATATTTTTTTTATACTTTAATCTGATATTAAATTATTTTTTTTCATATTGAAAAATGTGTTTTAAATGCTAATTACTCCTCCTTCCCTTAACTCATCCATGTTTATACACCGTGAAATTTAAATCGTTGTTTTCCCGCAGCAAAATTGTTTTGTCTTGGTTATACAATCGTTTTATATACAAACTAGCTGACCCACGCAACTTCGTCTGCGTCACAATACAGGGTGTTTGGCAGAACGTTGAACATACGAAAATGGTGGATAGGTGGGGTCATGTGCTACTTACTCGGCCCTAATTTATTTGGTCCTGGCCCACTGGATATTTAAAAAAAAAAAATATTTTCTTTCTTCTTGTTTCACCACTTTCTTAACTTTAAAGTGTAATATTAATTAAAAATGGGTAAAACATGCAGTATTTAGTTTTTTTAAAAATCTTTTATGTTGGCAGATTCTTATAAAATTATTGCTTTATTCAGATGTTAGCTAGAAAAAAAGTTATGAGTCCTCAAACTTACAGAAAGATGTAAAAAAAACTTAAATCTTAATTTGAAATTAAGATTTAAGTATTTTTTTTTATTAATAACATAGGATAAATAAGCTTCGCAAAAAATGGCAGATTGGTGAAAAACAAAACTCGAAAGCTACCACGAACCAATAGTAGGTACCACCCGATACCTACGCTAGGCGCAAGCCGCGTACCTACTGGCCGCGCAGCCGTTGTCCAGCCTGCTTTTCAGTCAGCTGATAACTTAATTCTTGACAATAATAAGCTTTAAAGTTATCAAAGGTACTGCTTATTTCTCAAGAAATTTCTGCCAGCAGACCTGCAAAAGGAGATATGAAAAAAGAAAAGTTAAAAAAAGAAAGTTATGTAAAATTTTCCCTTCATACTTTTACGTGCGATTCGAGTACTACCTACAAGTTACTTTTAGTGTTATTATTGATTCTTACGTATTCGAGTTCCCGAGAATTGTTGTAAACAAAAAATCCTTTTTTTTTTTACTTTTACTATATATTATGCTTCGAAAGTACTCCTTATGGCAAGTTGTTCAGCCGCGGGAAAACAACGATTTAGATTTCACGGTGTATGCGAAAGTAACTCTGGTTGCGCTGTATAATGTTTTCTAAAAAACGTCACTTTTACGAGAAATAAGCCGTTTATAGCCCGTGGTCGACGCACGAGCCGCCTAGTCCGGCCGGTCCGTGCGTCCGTTTAATCTATTTATTGGTAACGAAATTGAGTATTTAGGCAAAATTCTATATATTGTGCCTGTGCCATATTAGCGGAGTTGTATATTCTTTGTAAGAAATATGGTTTCCGCACCTAGTCCTTAAAGTGGACCATCATACATGATCCAAGGCGGCCGTTTTTCCAACCACCCCATCTCCCTCCAGTACCCGATCCTGGTGGATCTGGGTATTGGGCTCCAAGCCAACTGAAATTGTCTTGAGGAATATAATATAACCCAGCAAAAGTACTAGGCTAGCATAGATTCCAGGTGGTATGTATTTAAATCAAACTGGGTAGGCAAAAATAACGTAAGAGATGAGGAACAAGGATAGTAAAGTCGCATGAAATACCAGGAAGTCAGAAACATGAAGGAGGTACACTTCTACTTCACCATTCTGGACCCCTGGTAGTTTGTTAGACTTCACTATACTTGTTTCACATCTCCCAAAAAATGCATGGTATTAGAAAGGTCAGAACAATATACAATACCTACTTCATGTTTCTGGCCTCCTGGTTTTTTATAAGACTTCTATCCTTGATTCTCATCTCTTGTTACAAATTGTTTTGTTGAGTGTTTTTTTTTGTTTTTTACTCAACGGGAGCAAACCGTGTTTACTAGGATTTAAGTACTTCACCTTCTTTAGTAAAGTTTATCATATTATCAACCAACTGAAACATGGGCAAAAATAATTGCCCGTAGTAGGTACACCCAGGTGGACTAGGCGGGTGGACCACGGGCTATAAACGAAATAAGCCATCAAAGTTACAATCACAGAACAGAAAGAACAGCGGGTCTAAAATGGTCGCTTTAGCGGAATCGTAATATGAATCATGTTAAAAATTTAAAATTCTTAAAATGGACTTTATAGTTATAGACATTAAGTCCATTTTAAGAATTTTAAATTTTAACGTGATTCATATTACGATTCTGCGTGGATTCAGTTATAGCGGCCATTTTAGACCCGCAGGTTACAATCTTCGAAAACAAACAAATCGCATTTATATAATTTATTTTTTATTTTTATTACAATTCTTAGGTTCCTATTATGAAATTCGGACTTTTGAAAATTAGAAATTCGGAATAAAACATTTCGGAGTATTTGTGTGTTCCCGAATTCTGATTTAAAAGAGTGTCCATGGAGTTTCTTGCCCGTTCTTCTCCATAGAGATCTACGCTGGGGAATGGGCATCTATAGTACACTCTTTGTAATTAAAAATACAAATACATTTGTTCGACTATTCAAAAGTGCCTGCAACTGGCCTACTGGAAATAAATGTTTTGATTTTGTTTTATAATATGTAAAGAAATTTACGAGATGTAGTAGGTTGATGTGCTGGCGCCTGTAATCAATCGGAATGGTACGTCTCGTGAACATAGCTAATCCTACATAATTTAATATCTTACAAAGCACCCTCCTTCACTATCAAGCAAAACTCTCCTTTTGTACGTACTCAATAATTAAATTGAGGCAATTTTCGAACTACATAGCTTAGTGGTCCAAGTTAGCCGGATTCGCCGACTCATTCCTACCAAGTTGGCTTACATTGCCCAAACTTGTCTATTAAGTTTAAGGGTGTAAGAACTTCTGTATATAATTACGGAGGCCCTGTTTAAAAGTTGCTTGCCGTCCGTTTTATCCCGAGAAGATTAACGAGTACCTACCTACCTAGTAACATAGTACGGTCGGTTAAAAAAGTGGAATAGCAGTTTTACTACGTTTTTTTATAAATTCTTACCTACTGGGTACTTACTTATAAAAAAGCCCGACTGCGGCGAAGCCCAAAAGGAGGGTTATGTGTTTTTACCCGACTGCGGCGAAGCCCAAAAGGAGGGTTATGTGTTTGGCGTGTATGTATGTATTTAAGTATGTATGTATGTCCGTTTCTTCGTTCCCTCATAACTCCTAAACGGATGAAGGGATTTGAATGAAATATACGTCGTTAGATTCATCTTGATGGCACGAGTGTCACTGGCTACATTAAAATAAAAAAACAAAGATTATTGCTGGTTTTGGGGGCCATATCGTGGATTTGAAAAAATGAAAAAAAAAACCATTACCATCGAGTAGGGTATCAAAACGAAGGGTTTTTAAAGGAGATTACAAAAATATATGACACGTTATATACACGATATGTTTAAAATAAATTCAACGTCACAAATTCTATAAACAAACACAAAAGTTAAATCATCTGCGAAGTATTTTACGCGACCAACGAAAGAACAAACACTTAAAGTTTTTGCTTTTGTCTTTTCAGTCGGGTTTTTTAGTTTTATAACTACTTTTTTTTTCACGTAAACAATTTATGAAGGCGATACAGTGCTTCGAAAAATCGTGCGACGTCACAGTTTGGTACATTTTATACCAGAAAGTGACGTCACCAGCCCCCACTCACGATCTTTGACACGTTTTATTTTATATTTTTCTTTATTTTATTTTTTTCGTATATTTTTATTAATTTGATTAAACAAAGAACACGTATCCAATATTTTTCGAGAATGTAACAGACGGACTAAACAGAATCATATATTTTTTAGTCAGTCAACTACCCTATTACCGAAAGACACGCGGGTGATGAGCTATAAAATTTATCTAACTCGATGACTTAAAATTAATATCAATAAGCCTACGCTTATTAAAAAAAACAAAAATCCTGTATTAAACCTCCCCGAAGAATTTGACTGAGGTGTATCTCATTGTGCCTAGGTACAGTAGCTGCTACTGAAAAAGTAATTTAAAAATATCTGATCATCAATAACCCCTCCCGCTCTTGGGCAGAGCGGAAGGGAGTGTCAGACTTCTACTGAATAAAAACCACCAATGTTCCTTTTTAGCCCTTTATGTCGAGGCCGCGGTATCTTTTGCGAACAACCCGCAGCCCTGACAGGAAGACTGCCGGACCTTAGAATCAAATCTAGGACCTCATGTTCAGCAATTTGCGCGCTTGCGACCCGAGTGGTCGCCAACCAATTGTATTTTGTTCCAGAAAGTTACCTCCTACATTAATAATCCACTTTCGTTGTGAACTGTACGAACAACTTTTATTATTTTCGGTTTGGGTTTGGTGCTAAATTAAGTATCTTTTATTTTATGACGGGAAAACGAAATTCATTTGAATTACCTTCAGGGCTGTTTGTGGCGGAAGTCGTAATTTATTTTTGTAATGTAAGAAATTAACGTTTTTATTGTTGTGAAACTGTATTCTGTATTAAAAGGGAACTTAATTATGGGAAAAACTAAACTTGGATTCACTTTTAAATATATCTGTAATATTAATTTACTTGGGAACAATACAGAGTAGTTGATAATTCGATCGAACAACGGAAAAACCATAGAGTAAGACGCATGTGTCTCCAATGAGGTCCGAGCACAGAGATCGTAGGTCACAGGGCACGCGCTGCGCTTGCCGGAATCCTTACTTCCTTACAGTATAATGCGAAACTTGTACTGCCACTTACGGGATATGCATCACACCTTTTTTTTCTGCTATGACCCTTACATACCTACTCCTTTTGCCTTGTTCATGTTCATTTTGACGGCACGGTTGGCGCAGTTGCTCAAGCAATGGACTGCTGCGCTGCGTGTCGCGGGTTCGATTCCCGCACGGAACAAATATTTGTATGACCTACAGATAGTTGTTTCGGATCTGGGTATTTGTATCTGTGAGTTTAAATGTTTGTGAACGCACCCACGATACAGGAGAAATTCCTAGTGTGGGGCAACGTTTTTAAAAAGAAAAAAAAAAAAGAAAAAAAAACATCTGGTCATACACACACACCGGTTGCGTTGCGAGTACTACGCACCTGTCCTTTCTGAAGAACCTTCGCAATAGTGTCTGTATTTTTTTTAGTAGGACAAGCCCGCCACACTATTCCCAAACCACTGTAACTCCTGTTAGCCAGAATCAACAGTGACCACAACATGAAAAGCGCCGAGACAATGAAGCTCGACGAAGTCCTAGAGGAACGATTTAACTGTCTTGGATCCCGCAACGAAATTAATCAGAAAAGAATAGCGGAGGAGTGAGAAAAACATAATTTCGACTTCCCTCCATATCAGCAGGAGACAGAACTGAACAAGGCCAATAGGCACACAGGGACGTATACAACTGGGATATGCCCAGTTGCCTAGCATTACGGATATTATTGTCATTAATATTACTGGGTCCTAAGTTGTGAGCTGTTGTATTAAAATTTTATTTGATCCCAATAATAGGTATGACAAAAATGCTTGAACGCCCAGAAAGTTCTAGTTTCTACAAGCTTCGTATAGTAAATAACTCCGGATGTAACCTGTACACTATTTAACATAGGCAATATAATATAACGTTCATTCTGCCAAAGACTAAACACTCCCATAAAATGTGATGTGCAGATTGTTTAAATTCGCAGTCAGATGTAGAACATTGACAATGTGTCGAGGCAACAAGCTTGAAGGAAAATAATTTACTCTTAAAGTTACCATGACCTGTGAGAAATTGGGCAACACAGTGATCCACTTCCAGCCATGTCCTGGCCAGCCGAACAGATGAAAAGAACTGGTGGAGTGTCTGTGTATGGTCTTTCTAGGCCGTCCCTTACCAGCATTGCCATTTATATATGCCTCGTAAATAACTTTTATTCGACACCTTTCACTCATTCATTCAGTTTACGAGATATATTCCGTGATTATCCATCCAGCTCCCGATATTCCCGATGTATAATGTTTTGGGAGAGTGGTGGTGGCCCAGTGATTGCGACCCGACTTACGAACTTACTTTGAGTCGTAGGTTCGAACCCAGTGAGGCGCATTACTTTGTGTAATTTATTTCATCGTTCATCACTGCTCTCAAAATGGTGAAGGGAAACATCGTGAGGAAACAGGCGGCATTTCTAAATTCGATTCGATTATAGGATGTGATGAATATATCGGGAGCTCTTATAATGATTATCACGGAAGATATTCCCTAAGTGAAAGTCACTTACTTATAAAACGTGAAAGCTGGAGTGTTTGTACCTATTGGATGTTATTTTGTAAGAGGTCTTAAAGTCCACAACCGACGATATGCTCTTATTTCAATGCAGCACTGAAAGTCAGGAAAACTCAGTATACCCTACAATCCTAAATTGCAGAAAAATCCTAAATTATAATCAAGAGAAAAAAGAAATAGATAACTAAGTATTTAAGAAAACAACAACTTCTCAGTAAGGTATAGAATTTCTATCTGAAAGTATAATTTACTGAGTTACAATATAGGTAAAACCCAGTTTAATATTCTTAACAAGATTTAAGTCTTACATTTTTGCGGTTTCTTAACAAAACGAATAATTCATTTTCAAGACTAGATTGAGTCGGCCATTTATATTTAAAGATTGCTTCATCAATCAGGTTTCTGATTGTAACCACAGCGATTTGCTCTTTAATTTACAATTCAATAGAATTCAATGAATGGGCTGGACTTGGATAATCACTAAGGGGACAATGCTAAAATGATGTTCTTTTGAGATAGGAGCACAGATTAAAATTCATAGATGATCTTTAAGAAATAAAATGGCCATTTTCGTCTGAAAAAATTGAGTGCTATTGAGTGATTGGTATGGAAATAATATATTTGAATTTAAGCTTCCTATTAGGTCAAGAATCAAAGTAATGCTATATTGTAACGCTAATCGTTTGGTGGTTCCTAATAGGTAAGTTTATAAGTACTTAACATTCATATCTACGCTAATTATAAAGAGGAAAGATTTGTTTGTTTGTAACGAATAGGCTCTGAAACTACTGGACCTATTTGAAAAATTCTTTCACCGTTGGGAAGCTACACTATCCCCGGGTGACAAAGGCTACTTTTTATCCCTGTATTCCCACGGGAACGGGAACTACGCGGGTGAACCGCGTGACGTTCGCTAGTATTTAATTTATTAATGGTCATAAAGGCAATTTTTGATCTATTAGTTTAATTTATATTGCCTCGTTGGTCTATCTATAGGTTGCAAGGGCGACTCCTACGCATGAGGTTTGATCCCCGGGTCGGGCCATGTGTTATTGAATTTATCCATCAGGAATTTCTCGGTAGCAACCACGGTGTCTGGATTTGTGTTCGGTTGATGGGAATAGGTCCTCTATTACAGGAGACTTAAATATAACAGTCGAAATTTAGGTGTATTTCTGGGTACATCTCTGCTTAAGCCTTCGGGGATTTCAAGCGTGGTGTTGTATATTAAACAAACCATATATACCCATTATATTTATCCATATATAAAGGGTGTTAAATAACGCAAATGAACGACATTTGTTCTCCCCACCACTGCGATATTTTTTTTGTTCTAGACTATACCTGGGGATCCCCTAGTTACAGAGATATTGGGGGTCAAAGTTCCAAATTTTTCACAGGTCTTTTTGTAAATACTAGTTTTTCTTTACATAAATTACCTCCATGACCCGTTTACTATTTAAAGCATCCACTAGCACAATATTTTAAGATTACTACATTGACTTTTATCCTAAAATGTGATTTTTGACTCCAATAATTAAAGTCGTTTCCCAGCAAAAAAAATTGCGTTGGGGTACTTAGTTTGATGTACAGAATGCTGGGTTGACGGCTGTGTGAAGGGTTTATTTACACCCTGTATATCCATATATTACCATATTATACCGTTTTTACGACATAAGACTGAAAAAAAAAAATGATTTCGTTTCAATAATTGCACAATTTTCAAAGCCACATGCCCCACACATTAAATCTGCAATCTAACCCCACGATGCTCACGTCCCCTCTAAGCTAATAACTAAAGCGCACGGCGTAGGCTATTTCACTAATTAGCCTCTGGCGCCCACCGGGGCCCATTACCGGGATTACCTTCGCACAAAGCTTATATTTTATGAAAGGATCACTTCACTCCGTTACGACTGCGCCTCATATCTTCGTAGGTTACGTCGAATTGCACTTTAATATTGATAATGGCGCCTTTTAGCACGGATTGGAGGCAGTTTTATGAAGAGTTAAAGATAAGTCGTAGGCCGCTACGAGTGCTACGCCGTAGCAGCGGCGTAGCTACACAGTTTAACGTGGTCTATTTAATGGGTAGATTAGCTAGTAGGACTTTCATACAAGCCTGAAAGCTTTGCTTGCCCTTAAAACCTACTACTCTTCATGATGGTTCCTGAACAGTCTACTTCAGTCTACTTCTTGCCGTATTTTTGTCCACTTGCCACTGACGTAATTTTGTTTTTAAAATTTTGATTAAATACGAATTAATACCGAGCTCAAACCTTCTAATTATGAAATCGTGATAAAATGTTACGGTATAAAATACTTCTATCGCGGCTAATTTTCGACACCAACGCAGACTAAGTCGTGGGTAAAATCAAGTGTTCTTTACTCTGTACTAAGAAAATGCATTTAAAATACTTACATCATTTTCGCATTGAGATTTATGTATTCTGCTTACTTAACTTTTAGCTCTCAATAGTTTTTTTTTTTTTAACGAATCCAATTTTCTGTGCAGAATACCTATGAACTCCTACCATCATTCAAATAAGTAGTAATAAAATATTCCATTACAGTAATTTAAAGCTTTATTGCGCACCGTAGGGCTCTCTAACTAACCGACAGAAACACTATGGGTGGAGATTTACGAGGTTTTTATAGCTTCGCTTACATACCCGCTGAGGTAACCTCGCGTGATTATGTAGAAATATAGCTCTTAATGTCTATGTGTTATGTATGTCTTTACTTTATATGGCTCGTTGAGTGACTTGTTGAATGGTATTAAATTTTTAAGCACTCGTGTAGTAATAAAAAACATATTTTTTCACCTAATTAAATCTCTCAGATAAGGGATTTAAATGATAAAACCAACTTCTTTTGTGCACGATTGCACATCTTCTAATAAATATAACTCCTTAACTTCCTAGACAAAAGACAAAAACACAATACCCTTCAAGGAATTCGTTATAAACGTTTCCACGTACGCCTATTACATATTTTCCGACGTACAGTCAGGCCCACAAATATGTACCTTATTCCCATGAGGGTAGGTAAAAGGAAAATTATTTCTAATATACTACATTTATACAGGAAAAGAAAATCACTGTAAGTTGCTATTGTTTACATATTACGTGATAAATGATGTTTATTTTTTTTTGTAAATAGGTTTTATTCGTCATTTTTTTTTAAAGATATAGCTCAGTTTAGTACTCTGAGAAGAAACAGCTGACTCGGAGTTTAGTCTCTTCTTAGGTCTAGACATAATCTTAGCAACGCACGGAAAGTTTATGCAGGTTAGTGTCTGACATGGTCTTTTCAAGAAAGAAACACACAGATTTCAGTGGACCAATATATATCAACAGATATCTCAAGGAACTCGATAGAGTAGTTGACAAAAAAAAACGAATTAGTCCGCCAGATAGATTTCCAAAAAATATTGGACACATAATTTTTCTTTTTTAACGCAACCAATCAATGAAGACGATAGAGATCTTTGAAAACTCGTGTGACGATATTTTAAGACACAAGTATGACTTGTTTTTACCGACGAGTGACGTCACAAGCCCCCACTCAAATCTTTGATGCGTTTTATCTTCGTCAATTTTTATTAATTTGATCAAACAAAAAATACGTATTTAATAATTTTCGATAATGTAACTGACGTATTTAACAGAATCATATTTTTTTTTTGTCAGGAAACATCGCTATTGCTGGTCGCGACTGTATCTCCCCAAACAATCCAATTAGCGAAGAGCTCGAGCGTAACTTTTACGGCACTCAGCCCTCCGCGTTTGCTCGTAACCGCTGAAATACCTGCGTATGAAATAATCTCACATTCTCGTATTGTTATGAAATATTCTTTCGCTGCGGTTTGCCCTGGTTCCGTCTGACCCTAAACTTGGTATTTAATATTGTAGTGAGGGACGTCCCTCTACCTGTACATTTTAAAACAGCTGGGTTGGTATGTGATAGGTACTCGTATTCTCACGGAGTGGATTAAGGGTAGTTATATTATAGATACCTTTAAGTTTATTTACTTATTTTTTTTCGAAAGACACACATTGTACAATATATATTAAAACATATTAAAACTTAGCTACTGTACACAGTTAAAAAAGTTAGTTCGAAAAGTTCTGGAGTGGCGACCGCGAACTGGAAGACGTTGCGTTGGAAGGCCTCCCACTAGGTGGACCGATGACCTGGTGAAGGTTGCGGGGATCCGCTGGATGCGAGACGCACGGGACCGGTCAATGTAGCGACACTTAGGGGAGGCCTATGTCCAGCAGTGGACGTCTTTCGGCTGAAATGATGATGATGATGATGACTGTACACAGTACAATTCAATACACGTACACTATATGTTTCTACATACAAATTTAAGTGACTTTAGAGATACATCTTGGAATAAGATTTACGTTTTATTTACGTTAGATGTTTCATCACCATTCTCCTGCCCTTATCCCAATTTATTTGGGGTCGGCGCAACATGTCTTTTTCTTCCATACTTCTCTATTTCTCGTCATGTCAGTATAGTCACCTCCTTCCTAACCATATCATCCTTCACACAGTCCATCCATCGTTTCTTTGGTCTTCCTCTACTCTTATACTCATCTACATTCATACTCAACATTTTCCTCACAACACTTTCTTCTTCATTACATTCGATGTTTAATAGGAACAAATACTCGTCAACAATCAAGAAAACTGATTTGTTGCCAACACCAAATATCCACAGCATCGTTTGAACATTGCAATAAAAATACTCCCACTCCAAGATTAATAAAATGCACATAAAAAAAGAAAATAACAAATAACTTTTCATCCCCTTTCGTCTTCAGACAGCAGAGAATAATGTGCACATATTATAACATGACAAAGACAACCTCTTTCTGTGTCACAGAAGTCCCTCTTAAATCATGTCATAAAAGTGCACGATTCAATAAATTCGTGCCGTCGAGAATAAAGAAGGTATAGCTACTCGTATGTATTCGTAAAAACTTGGTGAAGTAGTTTGTGATTTATACCTTTTTTGCATACGATTTATAGAGCAATAATAATAGTGTTGGCATCTATGGTTTGTCAGAACAGGGTGTTTAAAATGGCCACTTTAGCAGAATCATAATAGGAAAATAATAAGAATTGCGTTAAAACTCGTAAAATGGTCACAAATTGACAATTTATCATAATATGCAACCATTTTACGAATTTTAACGAAATTCATATTTTTATTCTAATAAAGCGGCCATTTTAGACCAATACATCACCTAATTGTTAGTATTTATGTATGCTAAATAACCATTGCCTATCTGTGCCAAGCAAAACTGCATCGAAAACCTAAAGTACATCATTTGGGGTCGGCGCATACTTTATTAGTCACCTTAGCAGTGTAAAGTCCTATTTAGCCGACTGCGGCGAAGCCCAAAAGGAGGGTTATGTTATGTTATGTGGTTTTAGCCATCTTTCACACATAGTTTCTTTGGCCGTCGTATACTTATACCAAAAATGAATAATCTCAGACGCTTTAACACAAAGACCTTACATGCAAAATTAATCAAAATTTCATTATATTTATTCGTTTCGGCAAATTATCATAAAAGCAATGAAACAAAGAATTCACTTCCATTGTGAATATGAAATGATACAAAAATGAACAGTCTACCAAATGGACCGTTGCGTTGACTCGAGTGAAGCGTCTGTTATTGACATTACCAATAGGGGGAAACACACAGATATTGATGTACCTAAATAAGGCAAGAATCACAATCCCTATATGAAAACTAAGCGAGATATCTTTTACCCGACTGCGGCGAAGCCCAAAAGGAGGGTTATGTGTTTTTGACAATATAATTACTATGTCGTCATAATGCGCTACCTATTTAGCTACAATACAAACAAATTACTATGCAACTAGGTTTCTGTTCTTTTAGTGTCTAGAATTAAGTTCTTGTGCTATAACGGTGCAACGTAGTTGTTTTAAATAAATTAGCTTACTGCTATAGTATTAACGTCTTTCATTGATAAAAAAGTCACACCCACTTTGTACGCTTAGATCTTTTAAAATATTCAACGGATTTTAATTAAGTTTTCAGCAATAGATGGAGAGGTTCAAGGAGAAGATTTATAATAGGAGTATGTAGTATTTATATTGCACACGTACGATGCGAGGTGTTCTTACGTTATCTAGTTATATTTACATCTGTGGGGAAACAAAATACGGTCCCGTGACCTACATATGTGAGGTTTTGCAACCGAAGCTTGGAGGCGTGGAGGCTTGGCTAATCGAAGTTTCATTTACGTGGAGTAACGAGGGACATCTATTGTTCGAATGTGCGGTGTGTGACATCCAGTGGAGGAGGTGTTTCATCGACTATTATATGCTGCGACTCTTGTCGTTGAGAGATAGGTAAGCTTAAGTTTACATTGTGATAAAATGTGTTGATGTTTACGTTTATCAAAAGTGGCAAACGGAATGTTTATGCTAGAGAAGGGAGGTAGGTACGATCCCCGTTTTCCCTTTTATATAATTATGACATCTCTTCGACAAGTAGGTTCGACCCATGGAACCAATACCTTGATCTAAATTGAAAAATCATGGATAAATAAATTTCCATCAAATAGAGTAGATTTTTAGCATCTTTTAAGAGCGTTGCCTACCTATATTTGCCGGCGAAACTCCACGCTACACTCTAATTAATTGGGAGAAGTTAATTGGCGTGTCCCTTCTCGATCGGCATGGAGAGGAGAATTTTAAGTTAAACTAAACTTGGAAGCAGGCGGGGTCTATTCTATTTTCATTTCATAAGTTAGTAAAATTAACCCCGCCTGCTTCCAAGTTTCGTTTAATTTAAAATGTGCTTATTTTTTCCTTTTCAGTTTTTTCAGTCGGGTTTTATAGTTTTTTAACTACTTTTTTATTTCCAACTTTTTAGCTCTTTTGTGTTTGTTCTTTCGTAGGTCACGTAAAATTCTTCGCAGATGATTTAACTTTTATGTTTGTTTAAAGGATTTGTCACTTTGAATTTCTTTTAATTATATAAGTGTTAATATATTTTTATAATCTCCTTTTGAACCACTACTCGATGGTTATGGATAAAGAAAATTATTGGTCTACGCGATTTTTATGTAGCCAGTGACACTCGCCATCAAGACGAATCTAACGACGTATATTTTATTCAAATCCCTTTATGCGTTTAGGAGTTATGAGGGTACAAAGACACAGCCATACATAAATACATTTTTTTTTATTTTTTTTTTTTTAGCCTATTTTGTCCCACTGCTGGCCTCCCCCATTTCTTTCCAGCTCTCTCGGTGTTGTGCCTTCTCTGGCCAATCAGTCACGAATGAGTCCAAATCGTCACGCTATCGTTTTTTGGGTCTGCCTCGGTGACGACGACCACCTTCAGGCACCCAGTGTGTGACGGTTTTACATACACGTCAAATATAAAACCCTTCTTTTGGGCTTCGCTGCAGTCGGGTAATAAGGCGTGATTTTATTTGTCTTTATTCAATCTGTCAGATTTTACGAATAGCAATTTTATAAAGAAAAAAATTAAGTTACTTCCCTGTTTGAATCGGATTACAAAATCCGATTTATCAAGGCGTGATTTTATTTGTCTTTATCCAATCTGTCAGATTTTACGAATAGCAATTTATAAAGAAAAAAATTAAGTTACTTCCCTGTTTGAATCGGATTACAAAATCCGATTCAAACAGGGAAGTAACTTAATTTTTTTCAATTGCGTGCAAAAAAAAAAAATACACGGAACTCTGACTCTTTAATAAAATCTTGAATAAAAGTAGCCTTCTTCATTATAACATTCATTATAAGCAATTCTTACAGCAGTCATCTAACGTTAAAAGTGTCGCCGAAATCAAGTGACCACCTTTTTGTTTTATTGTTATATGCACTACCGATATTGTTATTAGTTTTGTTGAAATATGTTATATTTGTATGAATGTTCCGTGATTATTTTTATTGCAAGCAACACAAACGCGACTCTGCCGGCTTAGCATGACCACCGAAGAAACTAATCCAGGGTCAAAATGACATTAACAAGGTAAAGCCTGCACTCAGCATCGCATCGAACTCGTTAACAAGAGCACCCGAGACATCGATCTTAATTAGAAGATCGATTAGACATCCTACTGAGCTAGATGTGGGCCTGTAATGCATTTATCTTGTACAAGCAATTACAAGCGACCTCTTGACAATTTACGGAGAAATACTTGGTTCCTGAGAATGTACCTAGGTGCTTGATGCTTATTTCTAGTTTTGATTGAAAGTTCTCAGGAAATGAGTATAGTCACGAGCACTAATATGTACACTTTTCCCGTGAAATAACGGATTCTACTAAATCTATTTCGGTATTACGAAATAGGTTTTATCTCAAAGTCATGCTGTAATATTGTATGGCTTCCAAAATATCGTGTTTGTGAAAATATAAACGTTAATTAATATATTTAGTAGGTAAAAATCACTTTTAAAAGTTGCTGCGATCATCCAATAATAAAGCTATTTTTATTTTTAAGGGTAATGCAGATGTGTCTACGCGGCGTGGCAGCACGTCGGTGCAGCGGTGGGTGGTAACTAAGGGCTCGTTTACGGAGACGCGGGGCGTCGCGTGGCACGTGCAGAAGGCTCGTCGCGTGCTTTTTTATTCATTTACCGCAACGAACGCTGCATTTTAAACTAACGATCGAAGAATCGCTTATCGTAAAAGCGTCGTTTGAAATCGTTAACGTTGTCTTGAATTAAAAACGCGCCTAGGGTCTCCGTAAATGAGGCCTAAGGCGGTTTTCAGACGACACCGCTTATCCGCGAGGTCGGGTGGTTTACACACGGCGAAACTTGAAGCTTTATAAATCGATTAAAATGGCCGCACTTTGTATGGATGTGAAATATAATGAGAGATCCGCATAAACTGGTTTTGCATGTTAGACATCATAGGATTTTACACAAGCCAATACAACGTGAGATCCGCGTAGTCGCCATGACACTTCTTGTCTGGCGGCGATTCATACACAACACTGTGTCATGTATGAATCGCCTAACAGCCATATGAACCACCATGCTTGCTTGGCAAAAGAGAATATAATCTAACAGAGCATAGCTTCCCCCTGTTTCTGCGAAAACAACATAAACTTGATTGAATATTGCTTTTATATCTTGTATTTTATACCACAACCGTAAACCCTCGTACTAACTGGACCGAGCCACTAGTACTACCAAACAGTATATCAACTGAGAATAAATGATCGGAAATGGCTCACATACACGTGTAAACGTTTGGTTCCAGGAGTTCTAAGCAAGCTTCGTGTAAAAGGTTAGTCGTGCGTCAGTCAAAAATCTTGTGTCGGGGCTAGTGGTAATGTTTTGTTTTGTGAAGTACAAATAAACAAAAATTTTAGTTGACACCCGCGTTTGATTTCAGAAAAAACCTAACCAAGTGCGAGTCGCATTCGAAAGGTTCTCAATTCGATTGGTATTTTGCTTTTTTTTTGTTATAAATGTACACCGATTACGCTGAGATTTACGTTTAGTCCACTCTCGGCCCCTCGGCCCCCAATAATTAATATGATCCGATTTACGTGTTATTTTTTAATTTTATGCGAAATAGTTGCCAATTGGTCCCATAATTTTTTTAAAGTATTTGTCATGATGAAGCATGTGGCGTGCTTTCTTGCCGAGGATTCACCGCTCATTAGCGGATATCGCAGCGGTTTTGGTGGCTACAGTAGGGAAAACACAGTAGGTGACTTTGTACCCATTCAAAAGATACAACACCCTCCTTTTACAGACAGATGGACAGACAGCGGAACCTTAATGATAGGTTTCCGTAAGCATCTTTGGGTACGGAACCTTAAACAATACCTGGTGGGTTTTTTCTTCTCTGGGACAAGCTTGCCACACTATTCCCAAACCACTGTAACTCCTGTAAGCCAGAATCAACAGTGGCGACCACAAGAAAAGCGCCGAGACAATTAAGCTCGACGAAGTCCCAGAGAAACGATTTAACTGTCTTAGATCCCGCAACGAAATCGACCTGGTGGGTTTACTGCTTACTTTATACTGGTCCGAACGCCGCCGAAGCGGATTATTGCAAGATGCGCCCGTTGTAATCCCATTTTATGCGGCAGGTCCGCGTTATTGATATTGTGTGGCATAAATTGGATTATACGTGGATTACGTACTGTATCTACATATTGGTGTAATGTAATAGTAAATCTAGATGGTTGTGACTTTGTAGCAGTATTGTTTCGCTCGGTTGATTTATTTTTAGTGTGTTTAGTTTTCATATGGATATATGTGACTGTACTGAGTACAGTTAGCCGAAGAACTACAAAACAGGCTGATAATAATAATAGGATAACTGATGTATCTGACAAGTCTTACCAAAGGGTATCGTATTTTATCCATTACTAACTGGTTTTGGACACTTGTGGAGGTCAGACGGGCAGTCGCTCCATATAAAATAGTGGTATTGAGCCGCATCTTGTTAGACTACAAGTGGACCCCAATGTAGCTAATAAAAGGCTTTCAGATGATGGTTAGTTTGTGGCTGTGATGACAATGGTGCTATGTATCTAGTGTAAATTACCCAGTTTGAAGGTCTGAGCACCACATATGATATATTGTGCTTATTCTATTACATTTACATCTACACTAAAATATAAGATTCTACACTAATATTATAAAGAGGAAAGATTGGTATTTTTGTGTGTGTGTGTATGTTTGTAATGAATAAACTCAAAAAGTAATGCGCCGATTACAAAATTTATTTCACCATTAGAAAGCTACATTCACCCTGAGTAACATAGGCTTATTCTTGTACTCCTACGGGAACGAAAACTACGCGGGTGAATCCGGGTGACGTCCGCTAGTCCAGTTTAGTCGTTTTAGTCCGCTATAAAGGGTGTAAAAATTAACGCAAACGAAAAGCACTAGTTCTCCCCACCACTGTGATCATTTTTTTGTTCTAGACCATACCTGAGGTCCCTTACGGAGATATTGGGGGTCAAAGTTCCAAATTTTTCACAGTTGTTTTTGTAAATACTAGTTTTTCAGGTTGTAACTTTAAGTAAATTACCTCCATGACCCTTTTACTATTCAAAGCATCCACTAGCACAATGTTTTAAGAGTGCTACATTGAGTTTTA
Source organism: Diarsia rubi (assembly GCA_932274075.1). Lineage (NCBI taxonomy): Eukaryota > Metazoa > Arthropoda > Insecta > Lepidoptera > Noctuidae > Diarsia > Diarsia rubi. The sequence continues at coordinate 16,272,969 of OW026418.1, read as the reverse complement.
CCGTAATATGAAACTTTTGATCCCAAAAAATAAAGTCGTTTCCCAGCAAACATTTTTTCGTAGGCGTATTTAGTTTGATGTACAGAATGCTTGGTTGTCGTATGTGTGAAGGGTTAATTTACAACCTGTATATGTACCCTTAGAAACTCGTGTACATCGAAGAATACCGTTTCCCTCTACCTTTACTGTAGCGTGCCGCTAGACCTCCCAAAGGGGTATCGTGTGTCGAGTATTAGGTTATCATTCGATTCAATTGATCTTTGCTTCTCCCTAAAGAATGGAAGTTTCAAATTACTTTATCTTATTCTTACCATTTTTGTCGTGGAAGTCTCTCTTGACGAGGAGTTTTGGTATAGTTTGTTAGGGGGTTAAACTATTATGTAAGAAAATAATAATCCAAATGATGTAGGTACCTACTTACCGAATGAATGTTGTCAATTAGGTAAGTTGGTACAGGGAACAGCAGAAGTAGCTTAATATTTCGTATTTTATAAACAGAACTCCAGCTATTTTTTTAATTTTTCTGAAGATTATTCAATAAAATATTCCTATCTCGTCAATAACATGTTATTAACGTGTTATTTCTACAAAGTTTTTTGTTAAAAAACCTACTTTGAAACTTTAAATAGTGTTCATCTACTTCTGCTGTTGACTGTACATAAGTAGTATATACCAACCTACCTATTGCACGGTCTTCTTTCTTTATGCAGCCCATGGACCTCTAACTAGGCTTTAGGTACATGCCGTCGCGTTTAACGATGTTATCCTGAACCGAAGCGACTGATAATCTTCTATATTTATAAAAATCAATGCCACTTTTCGTTGTAATTTTATAACTCAAGAACAGGCTCACCTATACAAAACAAATGTTTAGGCTTTGTTCGGACTATTTAGTAGATGGTTTATGTGAAGTTTGCACAAAATCGGTCGAGCGGTTCTTCATGAATCACATTTTTTGTAACAAATGATTTTAATAAATGGCGGATCATTTTGTGTGTGTTCAAGTGGATTCGAGAATGGTTAAGATTCACAATTGGACCCTGTAGGTGGCGCTACTCTCAGAGCAGGACGACGTCTGCTAGGTCCGCTAGTTACGTAATATGCACATTAATCCGAAAATCAGAGGTGCGTGTCCTGGGTACGAACTCAACTGTGACTTGGCAATCTGACGGTCACACCACTAGAGTAGCACTGCTGAGGATACGTGGTAAAAAACCCAGACTAAACATACTTTAGTATTCACAACGCATTCAGCACTGCCCATCAATAGCAACACTAAAAAGTCTCAAACAAATGCTGTTCCAAAGGCACGCAAAACTTTAGTAAAAGACCTAGAAATAAGAAGAGCCTGCCCCACTAAACAAGCGGTAAATAAAAAAAGAAAAGAGAAAACATAAAAACGCGCCAAGTTTCAATGACACGGTTAAATATGAAAACTTTGCAAAGTTTGAGCGAGTCGGCCGGAGTTTGGTTTATGGTTGCGGCCTAGATTCATGGAGAGACAGTGTTACATGAATTTGTAAGAATAGTAAAGTCTTGTCGTTTTAGAAAGGTTTTCTCGGAATATTATGGTTGAATTCTAACTGCATGAAATATGAATGGATGAATGTTGAGAAAAACACTGGTCGTCAAAAAAGTCGATCATTATTGAAAACAAAAATATGCAGTACACACCATAACTTGGTACTGTATAGTTTTTGTCCGGAAACCGGCATGCCGTAGATTATAGCCATTACCTCCATTACCATTACCATTACCTCTTACAGAGAGGAGGCCTGTGGCCCAGCAGTGGGAACATTAATAGACTGATGATGATTATGACACACTTGCTTCATATGGGTTCGCCTAGCAATTTTTGAAAAAAATACTTCGATTGCGATAGAAAAGCGTGATTGCGGCTGTTTTAGAAGAATTTTTAATTTAGCTGCCATTTATATTATGGTAGTTGACTTATTAAATAAATATTCTGTTTAGTCCGTCTGTAAGATTATCAAAAAATATTGGATACGTGTTTTTTGTTTAATCAAATTAATAAAAATTTACTAAAATAAAACGTGTCAAACATCGTGAGTGGAGGCTGGTGACGTCATTTTCTGGTATAAAATGTTAGCTCGACTTTTAGAAGCACAAAATTTATTGTATAGGTACGTGAAAAAAGAAAAAATACGTATCCAAATTTTTTGGAATCTATCTGACGGTCTAATTAGATTTTTTTTGTCAATTTAACTGTCCTTATTAAGAAAATCATCGATTCACAAAAAAATATCGGAAATCGGTTCACAATTGACGGAGGTATGCGTGGACATACTTTGAAAAAAAAAATACATACACACGAATAGAGAACCTCCTCCTTTTTAGAAGTCGGTTAAAAAGTATATTTAGAAAGGCAGTAAACAAAAATCTTTCATTTCTTGTTTTCCTCACATCTTTCCTTCTAACTCTATATTTAAAATGCAATAAATCTTAACTCACAAAGAACAAGGGAATGTTAAACAATGAAAGCAAACTCTGGCCTTTAATAAATGCTTAAAGAATAACAATAAAAGGTCTGGCAGGGTGATTTATATTGCACCGGGGTGCAGGGAATAAATTACCTTTTGCTTAAGCTGACTGACAACGGTGCTGGAAAGTAAGCTTGGAATTAATTCTGTAATGGAATTGTTAGGCGGGATTATAGAGGCCAGATGCAGTGAGTTAAGTGGCGTGCGATTCGTTGCGTCAGGGCGACAATAAATGCCAGCGACCTTGAGCGAGTGGGTGGAGCTTGCGTCACTCCACGTGACCGCGAAACGCATCCCCGCAATGCAGGGTGCATTGCGGGCATGCGTTTCGTAATTTCGAAGGGTAACTAATTAACTATACGTTTAAAATAGTAAGGACTATCCAGCCTAATTTTTTATCTTCACACAAAATTATGTTCGGGAATAAGAATATGCGATTTACAAAAACAAACTATTGATTGAACTAAAAAAATAAAACACTTTAACCTTAGTATGTTCTTGTAGAATTATTTGCCAAAAAATCAGAACGATCACATGTATGTATTTTAGTATGGTTTTCATTCGTTAAAAGATATTTATAGAGGCATCTTCGCGATTTTTTTTCTATCGAGTAAAATTTGTTGTATTATGTTTTCAACACACTATGTCACTAGCAATAGTCACTAGCGTATATCCTGAAGAATATCATATTCTTCTGATTTTACTGCAGTGAATCATATATAATGCTTTAACGCATAATAAAACTCGCATTTAGCTCCTGTTGTCCCCTTAAGCGACATCATCTGCGTAGTTTTTTCCCAACTATGGTGTAGTCGCTTTCCAGTTTAAACGGATGCAGCTGAATACCAGTATTTTACATGGATCGACTACTTATCTGACCTCCACGACCCAGTAACTAAGGGGTAAAACGATACCCTAGGTAAGACTATAGTTGTCAGACTTTCAGGCCAATGATTGCTGAACATCTACAAATGATAGTTAGAACCAACAGCTTTATGAAGCGAACGGTATGTAATTGTTTTTTTTTTAAACTTATTGTGTTAGAACCCATACACGTACCAACCGTGGCTTAATGTGAATATCGACACGGGTGCCTGTTATTATTTAGGAACGAGCTTTTTTGAACAGGCCTCTGTCCAGCAGAAAACTGTTGTCATATCAGAGCAACGGACAGTCCAACATGATGATACTTAGACTTTCAGAACAGACTTTTTTTGGGGGTAGGTGCAGAAAAAGTAAACATATGTTCCTGTAATTTTATTTGCATTTTAATAGTTTTTTTAAATAATTAAGTGAATATTTCTATTAGATTTCTTAGACTTTCCTACCATTAAGCACATATTGTGTGGACAGTAATTTACACATGTACTAAACTGTGCTAATTGCATTTACTTGCTTGGCTTAAACTGACACTTGTACTTTGACCTCATTGAACACTGCACTTGAACACAAAGTCACAATCATGAGCACTATAGCTGACATTGCGGAGTCTCAGCGTTTAGCAATGACGTCACTCAACCAGCGCATGGCAGACTTTGAAGAGCACCTGAGGGCGTCATCACCTGGTGCAGACTTGAGCGGACTTCATAAGGAGTTTTCTGCCTTCAAGGAGCATGTGTGGTGTGTCCTCAGTGCGTTGCAGCTGCAGATTGCTGAGGTGAGCAAGAGTGTTGATGTTATTGAGATGCGTCACAGGAAGAAGTTCTTGCTGCTAGGTGGAGTGCCTGAGAAACCAGATGAAAATCTCTCAGAAAGTGTGGTATCCATTGTCCAAAATAAGCTGGGTATTACTGATTTGGCACCTTCTTCCCTATCGGTATGCCACAGGCTGGGAAAGGCTTCAGTAGCTCACACTAGACCAATCCTGCTTCGTTTCATGGAGTCTACCATACGGGATCAGATCTGGAAAACCAAGGCCAAACTGAAGGGATCCTGTTATGTGGTATGAAGGACATATAATTATAACCATCTCTCATTAAATTATAACCATCAAAATTACTAACTACTAAAGAACGACGACTAAATTACTAAAGAATGACTTTTACATGCAAAAATCAATCTTGACATGAAAATGAACTTGGAGGGTTGTATTGATAATTTTGATGGTTATAATTCGGTAACTTCATACGTCTTACAGTCGCAAATCAAATTTTCATAAACATACAACCAAGCACTGGCCTGCAAATTGCCAAAAACGTAAGAAAATTAGAATTTCGCGGGCCAGATGTGAGCTTCCACCTTAATTCGAAACGATCGTATTGGGAAAAGAGCCGGGGGTGTTGCCATTTATCTGCGAAGTGAGATCTCCTACAAAATTTTACATTTCTCGTCTCCAATGTATAATGGCAACCCTGAGTATTTATTTCTGGAAATCGTTGTTGCAGGGGTTAAAGCCGTAGGTGGCGGAACGCGAGAGGGAGAGAACCTCTCGTCCCAGCCGCCGCGGGAGGCGCTCCGGGCGTCGGGGGTCCCGCGATGACCTCCGGCCACCGTAGACGCGGGCCTGTGGACGGTGAGTGATGGGCTAACTCGCCGTCCGTCCGTCTCACGACGAAAACAGGCCGTGTCGACGGCGCGTTCGTGTTCCACGCGCGCCTCAAAGAGATGTCAGCAACATGGGAGGGGCCCGAAAGGGCCGACGCCTGTCGGGGCCGCGGGTAGTCCTCTGGTTATCGCGGCCTCGACATAGAGGGCGAAGAAGGAACATGGGTGGTTTTTAGTCAGTAGAAGTCTGACACTCCCTTTCGCTCTGCCCAAGAGCGGGAGGGGTTATTCGATGATTCTACACCCACCAAAAAAAAAAAAAAAAAAAAAAAGGGGTTAAAGCCGTTCTAGGAGTAGTTTACTGCCCTCCTACTATAGATTACTTCTCCACTTTGGAATCTCTCTTCGAATCTATTTCCTCAGAACACAAACATCTCATAGTCATGGGTGATTTTAACACAGACCTTTTGAAGGATAACCCTAGATCACGTAGGCTGAGTGCGATCCTGGAGTCGTTGAGTCTGTCACTCCTTAAACTTAGTCCAACTCATCATAATGTTGGCTCAAGCGATTCCTGGCTCGACCTTATGCTTGCTTCTTCTGCGGATCTCGTTGTCAATCATGGTCAGATCGCTGCGCCTGGTTTATCCAGACACGATCTGATCTATTTATCTTACAAAATTAAACCCCCTAAGCAGCGGCCTGCCATTATTTTTCTCCGTAATTTCGCAAGATTGGACAAAGATCTACTCAATAGTGATGCACAAGCCCTTGATTGGGTTAATATCGCCCAGTCGTCTTCGGTAGATCAGAAAGTGGATATTTTTAATAGAATATATGTGCTCCAGCTCATTGACACGCACGCGCCACTGAAGGCTGTTCGTGTCAAGCGCCCCCCTGCCCCATGGATAACCCCTGGGGTTCGTATGGCGATGAGGCGACGTGACCGGGCTTTTAGAAAATATAGGCGGGACCGCAGTGGGGAGAACTGGAACCTGTATAGGTTGAACAGAAACCGCTGCAACCAGATGGTAAGAGCATCTAAACGCCGATACATTTGTGAAAATGTCCTCAATTCTTCTCCGGCCGATATTTGGAAGTTTCTCAAGTCACTTGGTATAGCGAAATCTCCCTCCAGTATTGTATCTCTTAATCTGCCTTTAAATGATCTTAATAAACACTTTTCAACATCATCTACACTTGCGGTTGGCGTTAAGAATACAACTATCCTTGATATTACTTCCAAGCCAACGTTTCCTCCCGACTCTTTTTCATTCTCCTCCGTGACTAACGCTGAGATCCTTAAATATTTTAATTCAATTAAATCTAAAGCGGTGGGTCGGTCGTACCATGTTATCGTATATGATTGAGAACTTGATTAAAATTATTACCCACATCGTCAATTCATCTCTAGAGACTGGTGTATTTCCTGCAATTTGGCGTAAGGCTTACATTATTCCTCTTCCTAAAATTTCCAGTCCTACTTTAGCCAATCACTTCAGGCCAATCTCCATTCTCCCTTTCCTTTCCAAAATCCTAGAAGCAGTTGCCCTTAATCAAATATCCTCCTACGTTTTTAAAAATAACCTATTGTCCAATTTCCAATCCGGGTTTCGGCCTGGTCACAGCACAGCCACAGCTCTACTTAAAGTCACTGAAGATATTAGAGATGGTTTGGAGAATTCGAGGTTAACGGTGTTGGTTTTAATAGACTTCTCCAATGCTTTTAATACCGTTGATCACGACATTCTTCTGGCCATTCTGTCGCAAATTGGGGTCTCATCGTTGTCACGGGATTGGTTTTCAACTTATCTTCGTGGTCGCCAGCAGGCAGTACGTGCTGATCAGAATTGCTCTGATTGGTGCGACCTGGTAGCTGGTGTACCACAAGGCGGTATACTCTCTCCTCTCTTATTTTCTTTATTTATAAACTCTCTTACTGCTATCCTCAAATGCTCTTACCATCTGTACGCTGATGACTTGCAACTGTACGCTCAATCAGACATTGCCAACCTTGATAATTGCATTACAACACTCAATGCTGATCTTCGTACTATCAAGGAACGGTCTGACAAATTTGGGGTGTCTGTTAACGTCGAAAAATGCCAGGCCATCCTCATTGGTAGCTCGTACTATTTGAGGAATGTGAGCACTAGCCAACTTGTGCCACTGATGTACGAGAACTTCGTCATTTCTCTTTCGCCCCACGTAAAGGACTTGGGTCTGTACATTGACAGCAGTTTGAGTTGGGATAAACACGTCGCTCAGGTAAGTCAGAAAGTCACGTTCTCACTGCGGTCTCTCTATAGATTCAAGCATTTTCTCCCATCCAGCACGAAACTCACTTTGGTTCAGTCCCTTGTGCTCCCCATTATTGACTATGCTGATGTTTGTTATTCTGATATTTCCCAAGAACTTCTAAATAAATTGGATCGACTTCTCAATAATTGTATTCGTTTTGTTTTTGGCCTTCGTAAATACGATCATATTTCTTCCTTCCGTTCTCAGCTTAAATGGCTGCCTATCCGTCTCAGGAGGTCCCTCAGATCTCTCTGCATGCTCTTCTCGATTATGAACGATCCACGAGCTCCCGATTATTTAAAAAGTTATTTCAAAGTGTTGGGCAGTTGTCATAGTCGTAATCTTCGAGCTTCCAAAAATCTTATTCTCCAAATTCCTTCACACCGCACCTGTTTTTTGTCAAATTCTTACACTATCTCATCTATTAAACTCTGGAACACGCTACCTCTGGGAATTAAAAAAGCTGAAAGCAAATTCACTTTTAAAAGGAAAGTACGTTCCCACTATTTAAATCAGACCAAATAGCTATTTTACAAGTTATAGTCATGGTAATTACCAGTTATATTTTATTTTGGTATTTCTTGCAATATTTATTAGTTTATGTTATTTTTATATGTGTATTAGTATTAATATAAGTATATATATATTTTAATTGATACTGTTTTTTTTTTCTAGTTAGTTTGTAGCCTACCACAATGTTGTCTTGTTTGACCCTAAGGTTGACTGGTAGAGAATGCCTTGTGGCATTAAGTCCGCCTATGTATCACTATTGTGCATAAAGTTTAAATAAATAAATAAATAAATAAATAAATGATAAAAAAAAAACTGGCATCGAACTACCATTCTAGTGAATAGCAAAAATTTTATTGTAAAATCAGTAAGCATTGATGATTACCTAGTGTAGTAATTAGCCAATACATTTTAAAAACATTTAATATTTTAAACTTTTTTCCATTTGCGCTGCGCTTGTATCGGAAAACCATCACAGTTGCTGGTTATTTTTTTATTTTGAGATCTCGTTAAAAGTTTTTCTTGTTTGACGTTGTTCAAAGTTTACTGCGCGGTAAGCTTTTGTTTTTTATTTATTTCACAAGCATCGATATTGACGCAATCCCCCTGGGCTGCTTTTATTTCTAATCGACTTCAAAACGGATTTCATTTTTATTTATTCGTTTTGTTCATATTTTGATTTCTAACTGTCAAAATGTGGGTGTACTAACTAATGGGTACACCTCTGCCTACTTTTTGGTAATTACAAGCGAGATGTTGCTATTTAAATTTATTGTAGGTGTTGTAAATGAGATACTGGTTCGAGTATGAACTCAAAAACGTTATTGTTTAAAGTAACAAAGATAAACTAATGTAGCATTTATCGAATGCAGACTAGCAATTTTTTTTTTACCTTGAAATATCAGATGGGCATTATGAATTAAGAATCCTCTAACCTACGCGGAACCTTCGTAATGTTGTACGTGAGCAGAAGTAAACAACCAAAAATGCACCTAAAGAGATAAGTAGTTTAAGTATACTTTCAAGTAGCAAAAGACAAGATTATTTCAACTTATTACGACTCACATTTAATAATCGCATCTCATAAAAAACCTTCCCGGAAAACCAACATGACTTCGCTTCCTATAATGCGAACCACAAATCCTGGCAGTAAGCTGCTTAGTCATACTTTGAAACGTCTTCCGTGCTTCCGTTAAATGACGGTCTTATTATACGCCGGATTAGTCATTCGTGGCACGTCCGCCGTCTAGTTAGGACGTCCCACACCAAGCGTCATGGAGACAGTGGCTGGTTTAAAGATTAAATTGTTGTTTAAGTTGTATTTACGTTGTTGAGTTAGATGTGAAGCTTAAATGCCAACTAAAGGTCGATTTTTATTTTTGTATGAAAACCAAAAATTGAAATTGAATCGAATAATGTACACTTATATTATAAAGAGTAAAAACTTTGATTCGATATATATAAGGGTTATTTCCGGAAAAAAATATCTAAAAAATACTATGTGCCGGCTATAATTTATATTTATATCATGCATATTAGTAATGCAGTTAAAGTCCATTTGTTCATCGTTTTCGCAACTGCAGTTCCAGTATACTAATAATCTTAATATCTGAAGTTGAAAACATAAGGCAGATATATACAAAACAACGATCTGGATATCATACAATACAGACGTAATAATAACGTAATGAATATGAAAATAAATCATTATGCCAAAAATAGACTACGGTACGTAAACTTTGTGTATGTACTTACAATGCAAATCTTTCAGTTACCTACTACGTTAAGTTAGTTGAGAAAACCTTTTTTGACAAATAAGGTCTATTTGTGTCTCAATTTTGCGACGAACAGCTTGATTATTACAAAAATATAATGTATCATAAAATCATTACCAAAAAAAGAATCCTTATTTAAATAAAATGAGCCTTATTACGTCGCGAGAGTATTTAATTCCAAGCCTTGAAATCTTTCTTAACGGTGAGAAATTAAAAAGTCGTAGTGTGAAAAGAATTCATTGGGGCATGGTCGCTCTCATTTCTCTCAGTTTTTGCTCGACTTTTTGCTTTAATACAAAGAAATTGCAACAGGTTGCGAATGTTGCGATGTAAAGATTTTCTATAAGCATGTACTTATGTACTTACTGCTTTGGGAGTGTGTCGGGCAGAATATATGGGTGTTTATATTTCGCTGATATTATTTTCGTCGTTTTGTTCTGTTGTACCGGAGACAGTGCTCTTTTATGGTGATTGGTTGGTTTATGACTGTCGTGTTTGATTTGATTGATTTATTGTGTTTGAGCGGGGCAAATAGTACCAAGCGTGCCGTACCGAGCGTTTTTTTTTCTTTTACTACGTACTAAACGTTATGTATCTTTACTAGATACGAATAATGCTAACACTTTGCACTTTTGTTTAGAAGAAAATAAAAAAAAAACTGGCCAAGTGAATGTCGAAACACGCACAATGTAGGGTGCCGTAGTTGCCTACCAAAATATGTGAACTTACTAAACTGATTAACCACCCTGCCTACCTGCCTCCGAACGATGATTTTTATTGTAAAAATAAAACAAACTTACCTTTGCAGTTTTGACACCTGCGCTCCCATAAATTATGTATAGGAAAATATTTCATACAAGTACATATTTGTAAGTTGGTCGACTATCACTCGTAAACTTGTAAAGCCTACTTAGCTGTGATAGTTTTCCTTTTAATTTCGTTACATATGACCACTACCAAGATTTTTTCTACATACCCTAACACAACCCGTACAGTTGGTTTAGGTTGGCACACTTGAGTCTAGCAAAAATGTGCACTTTAATGCTTAATATTTCACAAACGAATCCCTCATTCGAAAAACTGTTTGAGCATACTCGCAATATTTAAAAAAAAAATATTTCAATATTTTACTTTAGCACTTTGTCGGCGTAATTCATTTGTATATTCATGTCAAATTACAGCTTTCTAGTATTAAGAGTCTTTGAGATATAGGTGCGGACGGACAGACAGATGGACATGGCAAAACTATAAGGGTTCCATATTGACTACGGAACCCTAAAAAATAAATAAAAACAAATAATCACCATTATAATATTATGATAATAACGAAATGCCAACATTAGGCTGTATTAATAGGGCCTGTGAAAGGTGAGTAATGGGTTAGCTCGCCGTCCGTTCGTCTTATAACGACGACAGGCCGTGTCGACGGCGCGTTCGTGTTCCACACACGCCTCAAAGAGCCCGCAAGGGCCTACGCCGACAGGGCACGCCACGATAGTGGCGGTAAGTCCCCTCTTTGAGGAGTGGCTTGAGAGGCGCCACGGCGCCCTCACCTTCCGTCTGACGCAGGTCCTCACCGGACACGGTTGTTTCGGGAGGTACCTGCACCGAATCAGGCGGGAGGAAACGCCCGGATGCCACCATTGCGAGGATCGGCCGGAGGACACGGTGGAGCACACAGTGGAGGTGTGCCCCGCTTGGGCGGAGCCCCGCCGTGTTCTCGTAGCGGCGATCGGCGGCGGCGACCTCTCGCGCCCGGCCCTGGTGCAAGCCATGGTCCGGGGCGAGGAGGAATGGGACGCCGTCGCCTCCTTCTGCGAAGCAGTGATGCTGGCGAAGGAGTTGGCGGAACGCGAAAGGGAAGAGAACCTCTCGTCCCAGCCGCCGCGGGAGGCGCTCCGGGCGTCGGGGGTCCCGCGATGACCTCCGGCCACCGTAGACGCGGGCCTGTGGACGGTGAGTGATGGGCTAACTCGCCGTCCGTCCGTCTCACGACGAAAACAGGCCGTGTCGACGGCGCGTTCGTGTTCCACGCGCGCCTCAAAGAGATGTCAGCAACATGGGAGGGGCCCGAAAGGGCCGACGCCTGTCGGGGCCGCGGGTAGTCCTCTGGTTATCGCGGCCTCGACATAGAGGGCGAAGAAGGAACATGGGTGGTTTTTAGTCAGTAGAAGTCTGACACTCCCTTTCGCTCTGCCCAAGAGCGGAAGGGGTTATTCGATGATTTTACACCCACCAAAAAACGCCGAGATACCGCGGTCTCGACACAAAGGACTAAGAAGGAACATGGGTGGTTTTTAGTCAGTAGAAGTCTGACACTCCCTTTCATTCTACTCAGAGCGGGAGGGGTTATTTGAAGATTTCCCATTTCGGGGTGATTTGATTTTTTATTACTAAAAGTTGGATATTATATTCCTTGACTTCGCGGTGTAAATTGAAAATAGCGCACCTTGGGCTTGTGTAATTTTTTATGCATTAGAACTTATTGATATTTGAGAACTTATTATTATGCAACTTACTAATATTTTAAGTGACTTTGAAAAAAAAATATGTTTAAACCTAATATTTATTATCGGAAGCCCTGAACACGTATGAACTTTTGGCTATTTCTTGACTTGTTAATTATTTTATGAATACCTATAAACACTAGATTTAAGTCTCTTACCTAATATAGTACTGTTCACAACTAGACGTACTTGTAAAAACAAGAAAATATACTCACAGAAAAAAAAATAGGTCAAGATCCTTTTATGAGGAGTGTATTGTAATGTCACAAAGAAATGCTCCAAGGGATACGAGGGTGCCTGAGGGAGGCATTGCGGTGTCTACCAGCGCTTATGTAGCGAGTAGCTATGTACTATAGATAGCAGATAGGTAGTGTATGTACTTGTATATGTCGCAGGATTATTGGATATATAGGTTTAAGTAAATTCTTGAATTTTTGAGTAAAAAAATTTGTGTGGATCATTAGAATATTATTATGAAGTATATCTTAACTATGAAGAGCGCGTGGCTTAATATTACCAGCCAGTCGGGTCGATCTTCAGGTTAAGCCGCGCTAGGACTAGGACCAACCTAGGTGTGGTCTTTGGAAAACCAACAAGGTATTTCACCCAAAAAATCTTATTAGTCCGTCTGTTAGATTATCGAAAAATATTGATTACGTGTTTTTTGTTCTATCAAATTGATAAAATTTGACGAAAATAAAACGTGTCAAAGATCATGAGCGGGGGGGGCTTTTGACGTCACTTTGTGGGTAAAAATGTACTAACCTTGTGACGTCACACGACTTGATGCGACTTTTCGAAGCACTGTATCGTCTTCGTCTTTTGTTTAGGTGAAATAGAAAAAATACGTGTCCATTAGTTTTTAAAAATCTATCTGACGGACTAGACTAGATTAGATTTTTCTGGTGCAATACCCTATTATATGCAAAGTTTCCCCCTTGCCTTGAAAAGCACGTTAAACCTTGACCCCGGCTGCTATTTGTAGATGGTCGTAGACAGTGTTATAGGTAGTTAATAGAGTAGTTAACAAAAATAAATCTAATTGAAAGATTTCCAAAAAATTTTGAACACGTATTTTTTTATTTTTTCGCGTAAACAAACAATGAAGACGATACAGTGCTTTGAAAACTCGTGTAACGTCATACTCTAAGACATTAGTATGACATTATTTACCGGTGAGTGACGTCACAACCCCCCACACAAATCTTTGACGCGTTTAATCTTCATCAATTTTTATTGATTTGATAAAACAAAAAATACGTATCCAATATTTTTCGATAATCTAAAAGACGGACTAAGTAGAATCATATTTTTTTAAGTCGGTAAACATCCCTATGTCTGAAAAGTCAGTCAGTCTAACCAAGTGATATCGTATTACCCAGTAGGTACTTACTGCGTTTTGGGGGTAGAGAGCAAGTCGCTCCTTGTAAAATACTAGAATTCAGTTATACAAGAAACCGGCCCCAACACAGATGTAGGGAAAAGACAAGGCAGATGATAAGTTTAAGTTTTAAAACAATGTACCAACCACTACCTAGGCCGAAGAGTTCAAGAAGAAGTTTACTTGTTCCTTTATCACATCACACTAATATTATAAAGGCGAAAGTTTGTGTGTGAGTGTGTATGTTTGTTACTTCTTCACGCAAAAATTACTGAACGGATTTAGATAAAATTTGGTACACAGATAGTTTATAACCTGGATTAACACATAGGATAGTTTTTTATCCCGATTTCATCTTCCCGTGGGATAATTTCCGAGTTGTAGCGGGTGAAGCCGCTAGCAACAGCTAGTCTAATAAATCTGCTTTCATAACAAAGCGTTTCTGCTTGTTTGTAAAAAAAAAAGAAGCAAAAGTAGTAAAAGGAAGCAGTTTCTGTCTGGTTTTTCCAGAGCAATTTCCTGTACCCACGTCTTAGCGGGAAATAATAACGCTTTAAGAACTATAACGGAAGACCATCCTGATTATATGTTGGAATTATCAAGAAATCACGCTATGTACCTACCTGTTTATTATTCGAGAAATTGTAACAACAGACTTTCCTTCTTCATTGTAGCGCTTCCGGTAAGGTTCTATTTGTCATGCATGGATTATGGATGGAACGTGATGATGATGGGGTTCCCTAAGTTACTGCGAAATACTATTCTGCGAAAATTGTTTGTTACCTTGACACTTCGACGTTATGTTTGGTCTGCGCCTTTTTTGTTCGATGTTACTTTACACCGACAACCTTACATCGACTTTTGTTTCACCAACGTTTGTTTGCTCTATGTAACATTACTTCGAAAATATTTAGCCAACACAACAATTCCTTGTTTTTCGGTTTTGAGCAAGTTCATAAATTCATCATGACTTTTATTTAAATAGCTATACTGTTATTAATAAAGTATTATCTGTTAGGAATATGTATTTAATTACATCTTGGATACCGTTATTTCAAAGAAAAATCATCATCATCAGCCTATAATGTTCCCACTGCAGGGACTCAGGCCTCCTCTCTAGGAGAGGGATGGGCTATGATCCACCACGCGTGCCCAGTGCGGATTGGTAGATGTCACATGTCTCCGAATTTTTTGCTTCTAAGACATGCCGTTTCCTCACGAAGTTTTCCTTCACCGTTTTGAGAGCAGTGGTGTTGAAATAAATTACACAAAGTAATGTGCCTGACTGGATTCGAACCCATGATTCTCTGTTCGTAAGTTGGGGCCGCCACCACTGGGCCACCACTGTTCTACAAGAAAAATGTGTTGACTAAATATTTTCAGTTCCCATGTAGGTAATATGACTGAAATATAACTGTCGACGACTAGAGAAACGAACCAACGTTTTGTTACGTTACTATGACGATTTGTGATTTACTATGATATTTTTATCAAGTGAAGAATAATGAAACTATTTCATCATCTTCCTGATCTTATCCCATGTCATTTGGGGTCGGCGCAACACGTTTTATTCTTCCATTCTGCCCTGTCAGTCGTCACGTTATCATTTATTCCTTTTTATTCATATCGCACCTGACACACTCCATCCATCTTTTCTTTGGTCTTCCTCTCCCTCTCCATCCATCCACATTTATATTTATCACTTTTTTAGTGCAATTCTTCCTTCCTAATCACATGCCCATACCATGACAGTCAATTGATTCCCTTTCAACTTTACTGTAATTGGCGCAACTTTGAAACTTCCTCTTAAATACTCGTTCTTAACTTTACACATTCTGGTCACACCACACATCCACCTCAACATTCTCATCTCGGCAACATGGAATCTTTTTTCATCCATCTTCTTCACAGCCCAACATTCCGATCCATACAGAACGACAGGCCTAATCACGGACTTGTATATTTTCTCCTTTAACTTGAGGGGCATTCGTGGGTCGCAAGTTGTTCCAGTGACCTGTCGCCATTTCATCCATCCTGAATTGATCCGGTGCGTTACGTCCCGGTCTACATCGCCATGTCCCTAGATAAGCGAAACGAGGTACCGAAAATCAGAGCAGATTTGCATGGGTGTTCCTGCAAGGGTTATAGATCCAGGACTGGAGAGACCGCCGAAATCACAAAACAAGTATTCCGTTTTGGTTCTACTTAGTTTCAGGCCAACATTCCCCCGTCGTTGCCACCACACCTTCAATTTGCCCTGGACCTCTAGGCCACTCTCGGCAACTAATACAATGTCGTCGAAGAATAGCATACATCAGGGAGCCTCTTCCTGAATGTCCAACGTAACAGCGATCATTAACACCAGGAAGAGATAAGGGCTTAGAGCCGACCCTTGGTGTAAGCCAACTGCTACATCGAAGTCGCCGGTAGTGCCCGCTGTAGACCGTACTTGGGTTATGAAACTATGTAATAAGAACATTTTGAGTAGGTTATTGATAAAATAGAAAAATTGTGAGCCGTCACGGGATGCTTGGCAGATGTGAAACATCTAAATTATTTTGTACAAGTAATATGCATAAAATAATAGATTACGACAATAATTAAATATAGCGTAAAGATAAAAATATTATACACACCGTACACACTACTATTACTTAGAGACTGTATATTATACAAGATGATTTTTTAGTCACCGTCCAAATTCTGATACATTAATCTTTGGCGAAAATCATTGAATACGTGTTTTTTCTTTTAGTATCTCAATACAAAAATATTGAGATATCACATCACAAAGTTTTAACGTTTCACGGAAAGCGGTTAATTTTTTCGAGAAAATGACTTAATTCGGAAATTTTACGTATCGATTTTTTTTTAAAATGATCTTGTATCAAATATATACCACCGCATAGCTAGATCGCATTTCGCGACGGCATGCTTCGCCACGCCAGCAATCGGTTTTACCCGCGGTTAAAGATGTTCACATCAACAATGATAATACCAGTGCGGGGCAGTGGTCCAACTGCTCTGTACAACTAGTTGGACCATGGGTCTTTACTAGGGGCAGTTGTCCAACTTTAAAAATAGTTGGACCACAGCACCTTTTGAGAGTTCCGTGATTCAATTCATTTAAAAAATAACTTGCCAACTCTAAAAACCTCAACTGCATCTTTATGTGTGTATGGTACCTACTGGTTTACGGTTATATTGAACCTCTTTGCAGTAAAATAGCAAAATTAAAGGCGGGTGACTAATTTTTAAACTTTATTTTTTTACAATGTATTACAACATTCAACGAAATTTATCTAAAGCATGACCTACAGTAATATCGCCTGAAATCAGTTGTAGCTGAATTTCTCTTATATAATCATCATTCTCAATTTGGACCTTACGTCTTTTGTGTGCGATTTCGCTTGATAAAGTTGTAAAATTTTCTAAAACATTTATGAGACGTAACATTGTAACATTTTTTGCATTAATGCGCCGACTTAGTTTTGCATGTGAGCTTTCTAAAATGTTATTAGTCCTATGTCTCTCGCTAAATACGCTTATAACCTGAGAGAATTCATCAAAATTTCCTTTAATCCAATAACGCTCTATATATTGAATCAGTTTGTTCGCTTCAGTACCACTTTCTTTTTTTATGTAATCCCAGCCTTCTACAAATTTATCACTATGCAATAGTGGAAAAACTGAGCATAATGAAATAGTTCTTTTGACTCTTTTTGATTTACTTTTTGAGATACCTAATTTTTTTGCTTTTCTCCAAATACATTGTGACCAATGATAATAACAGCCTACAATTTTAACTGTCGGACAAAATTCTTTAATGCTGTTCAGAATAGACATTTTAAAGTCACAATGTAATATTTTTGGATTCCAATTTAACTGTGATCTTAGCATTTCAAATAACGCAAAATAAGTGGATTGCTTTTTATCACTTAGAAAAGCAAAAACCAAAGGCGCAACATTAGTAGACTCATTTGTGCTTCCCGTATCGCCAAATATAGTAAATAATTGTACGAACGGTCTGGGGCAACATTTAAAGGTTCCGTCCGCAAAATACTCATTTAACTTTTTCATCAACTCTCTTGCTTTTAATGAACAAAAAACTATTATACGCGTTTCTTCATAATAATAGTCAGTAAATAGAAAATCTTTAAATTTTAGTGGTACTTCTATTACTTCCGTATTAGAAAATACCGTTTTTGAAACACCCAATGATTGGTTTCTAGCATTATAAAGGCTATGTTTCAAATTTGAATATGATGGAAATGTAGTTATAGTATCATAAGTTGTATTTTTGTATTTAGTTAAAGTATCGTTATACAGTTTTGGAATAGGTTCATCGGAAACCTTTACTTGTGTTTTCAAGTTGTCTATTGATAGCGATATTTCATTTTGTACTTCATCTGGAACACAATTATCACAATGTGGCGTCGTGTTTACAACTTCTTCCTTTACCTAAAATTAAAGAAAATCTTCCATTAATTATTATTAACCGCGTTTCCGTAATAACTGTAGGATTGGACTGTAAATAGAAATTCAAGGATACATAGAATTACCTATAATACGTACTATATACTATTAATACCTACATTAACGGTCACCGATCCTTTGCAACTCATTTTCCTTTTATTTGCGCATCTCCAATATGCATTTCCACTTTTGTAAACACGAACTTTATTGTATTGACGACAATTCCATAGCATCACCGTTCCACCTTTTCTTTCCACATAAACACACGCAACCTCTTCATCCATTATCTTTTAAATATTATATTTGTAATTATTAGATAATTTTCTGTACGATTTTATTTCAATCAAAGTCTGTGTCAAAGTATAACAAACTATACTGACACAAATTGACACAATTATGACAAATGCATTATATTATAATTGATAACAACCAGACAGTACCGTACAGTTACCGTACAGCAAAGCTGCAGTTGAGGTTTTTAGAGTTGGCAAATTATTTTTTAAATGAATTGGAACACGGAGCTCTCAAAAGGTGCAGTGGTCCAACTATTTTTAAAGTTGGACAACTGCCCCTAGTAAAGACCCATGGTCCAACTAGTTGGACAGAGCAGTTGGACCACTGCCCCGCACTGGATAATACGAGTATTTATATCAGTTGTTGTTTTACACGTACACCCACATTCCACCAGATACATACAAGCAATATCGGTGGGCTTATGACCATCAACGGGGCACAATTCCCAATAACACTTTGCTCATCCTGGGAATCAAATCTGATGTCCAGCGGTAGCGCTTACCATCAAAAACAACGAACACGAACGAACACAAACCCGACCAAAACGTTTTTAAACACATAACCTCAAAACTGTCGGACCGTACCTTCTCTCAAGTGTTGAAACGAACCTTATCTCCATCACACAAGGATCTTTCTGGCGTGGGTCTAATAATTAAATTAATTAAATTTCTCTAGGGCTGCGAAACTTAACCCGCCCTGAGGGACCTTAAACTTTAACTTATAATGCTTTTGCTGTTAAAAATTTAAGATTTCGGAAGGAAAGGGCGGGAGCCTTTTTCATAATTTAGTTTTGGATTGTAGAGTGACTGTGGCTTAAGGCATTTAGGTTCAGTGGTGTTTGCCTAGGCTGGTCCGTAAATGGGTGACCACCATTACAAATATAGAGTTTCTTCCAAGCCTTGGAAAGCACGTTAAGTCGTTGGTTCCAGCTTTCATTGTAGGTCTTTGACAACTGAAAGTTTGACAGTCTTACCAAGGGACTCGTATTACTCAGATCTAGCTGGGTTGTGTAGGTCAGATAGGCCGGTGGGTCGGATAGTATAGATCAGAGATCTAATTGACCTTCTAGAAACCGGTTCCACAATAGCCCTTAATTTGAGGTCATGCACCTCTGAGTTTGACCTATGCGTTTAATTAGGACACAAAAATAAAATAAAGGGCTACAAAATAATGAAGACATCATCAAAAGGCCTCGCAGCAGGGAGGAAAAGCCTTTATTTAAATCCAATTAATGGAAAATTAGAGACTAAAGGCAACAATTTTCATAAAAAAAAATCAATTTTCCTCAAGAAAGACGAGCTATACGTCTTCTTTTTAACAAAATGTCGTCGTAACCTGTTGTTAATAATTCATTCGTTACATTTTCTTTTGGAGTTTTTCTGGAATGTTCCATTGCGTGATGAGGGGGAGACAATGTTGCTTGGGAAACGCGAAACACCACCTGAATTAATCAAAATTTGAGAAGGGTACAGTTTTATATGCTTTTCGAGGATTGGTACGTCTTTCTATCTTTTGTTAATGTTTATAGTTTGACTAATAAAATCTAATTAGTCTGTCATAAAGATTACCAAAAAATATTGGACACGCTTTTTTCTTTTTTCACGAAAACAAACAATGAAGACGATACAGTGCTTTGAAAACTCGTGTAACGTCATACTCTAAGACATTAGTATGACATTTTTTAGCGGTCAGTGACGTCACCAACCCCCACTCAAATCTTTGATGCGTTTTATCTTCGTAATTTTTTATTGATTTGATAAAACAAAAAATACGTATCCAATATTTTTCTTTAATCTAAAAGACGGACTAATGAGAATCACATTTTTTTAAGTCGGTAAACATCCCTATTGAATAAGGTACTAATTCGGTGAAAATACCTATGCGTTGAAGGTACTCTGTTAAATTTATATAAAGTTAGTGCCTCCTTTATATAAATAAACATACAGTCAACTCTAGAGCTATGCTATGTTTATTTTAATGATTTAATTGAATTAAAACATCTTTAACACAACAGCATGCCGGAATTCTCCGCAGGATTAAGCAACCTTGTCATTTCATAATTGATTTAAACCTATCTGGTGTAATATAATTTTTAGAACAATTTTTTTAATTTTTTTTTGTTTTAAAAAAAAATATTTAAAAATGTATAAAATTGGTTTTGAAATGAATCAAGGGAATAATAATATATTTTATTAAAAAATTAGAAATAATGTAGGTATAACAAAATTCGATGCCTGTACTTTGATGGGTGTACTTGTTAAGTAGGCCTTGCCCGTCGGGGATTACTTGGCTTAATGTTATGTTAACAAAACCCTTAGCGAATATTGCTTCAGTTTTAATAAGTAGGTACTTCAAAATAATTGGGATATACCCAATTATTTTAGAGAAACGAAAGTACATAATATTATTTTAATAATAATCTTATCTATAAGAAAATCCAGGAAGTATCAGTCACTACCGGGCAAGGGGGGGTCCGTTTTCTTGCTTATTATTTAGAGAACTAAGATCAGTGGAGTACAACAGTGAACAGGATACTTCGTAGTCTACTTTTCATAAATCACATGGCTGTGATATATGAAAATTCATGAGTTTAAGACTCGGTATTTAGCATACGCCTCATTATATTTCTACTTACATTGAGCTGTCTTTTGGTTGTTATTTATCATGCAAGTATGTTAATGTTAAGCACCTATAATTAAATCTTGAGGAAGTGGCTTCGTATCTTTAGATATAAATAAACGCTATTTCCTGTCACGAACAACTCGACATTCTTTTAAAATGAACGTAATAATATGAAAAGAGTTCAAAGGAAGAAGAATATCTACTGAAGTTTCCTGGACAATTATTAAAAGAGGTAAAAGAGGGAACTAATGATGATTTTAGGTTAGTACAGTCTGCCGGGTCAGTCAGTAATAAATATGTATGTGACCTAAAATTTCTCGTCTGTGTACGACCGTGACACGCCTTATTACTATTTGCAAGCAACCACGAAACAGGAAAAAAAGCCCACACTACCTGTGAAAAAATATGACCCAGTCTCTCTCGAATATTCTATGAAAAACGTCCCACTCCCATTCCTCCGGTTTAGTTCCGCACCTGAGGGCACTTTAGTTAACAAAGAGTTATTCTGTAGACAATGTGCCACAGGAGGGACGGCTCGGTCACCCCAGGGCGTTGCTAAGCCGAGAGCTTGCGGCTCTTAATAAAATAAAGGTAGAACCTTTTTCAGAGCGAGTTTTACGTTCATATGAGTTGGGAAAGTAACTAGAATCGCATTATGAAAGTTTTAGAATGGATGATGGGGACAATTTTAATTTTAATTGTGTTTTTTAGGTTATTCTGCTTGATGATGTAATTAACGTTAATACTTGGCATGTGTTATTATTTAGCCACGAGGCTAAATAATAACCATCACTTGGTTCAATCTTCAGGTTAAGCCGCGCTAGCCTAGGTTGCTCTGTGGATAGGTGACCCATAATATTTCGAGTAACTTTTGATGCCTTGGAAAACAAATTAAGTCGTTGGTTCCGGGTGTAATTTGTAAAAAAAACGTGCAAAACATTTGCGGGTCGCTTGTACAATATAACACAATACATAAGTACATAACACATTACAGCTATTTTTCACGTAAATCGTCCCCACCAATCACAACAGCGCCCTACGCCTACTCTTTGTTATTGAAATGACAGCACATAGCCCTTTTGTTCGCGACTGTACGCGACAGCATTGAATAAATTCATACTCGTGATTGTGGGGATTTATGGGCAAAACACGTGATTCTAAATTAATGTTATGTTATTGTTAGGACTATAGTACAATTTAACTTTTAGAGTAATTTAAACTAAATATTGAATAAGTGACTATTTAATAAAAAAATATTGAATAAGTGACTATTTAATAAAAAAAACTAACTAAATAATCAACATTGCGCTTAGGCGTCCACGTTTACCTCTACATCGTTGTCAGTCGGAAACGTGCCCAGAAAACTGACAGGACTGTCACGTTGAATGTCAATCCTAATTATTTGGCCAAAGGAAGAGCCAGTCCTCTGGTCACGTAAAGTCATCAGTGCCCCAAGACCCGATCGTTTCGATGGCTTAGCTGTAGCTTCCAATATATTTACGCAGCAATATGTTATTGTTTAAATTAATAAAGTGTAGAGTCACTTTGTCGTGCCTTTGGTCTTGTGAAACGTTCGCAAAAATCTATGAAAACTGAATAGAAAATATAAAAAAAATAATGCTTCTGAACGGCATTTTTTTTTTTAAGATTTTATTTTGTATCTTGGATGTCTTCTTTAGTCATCAAAGAAAGTCACGCACGATTTTTTAACCGTCGCCGCGTCAAATGAAACCAGGAAGACAATTCGACGTTAACTTTTTCATTTTAATTAAACAGTGTTCTATGAGCGGTTCAAGAACCCTATCACTGTATTTATTTTCTCATTTTATTGGAACGAAAATGAAAACCCTCTTTTACTATAAAAATCGAAAACAGGCCCCACATTTATTTTTTATTCGTAGCAAAAAGGTCAAAAAACGTAATATAAAAGACACATATTCTTAAAGGAAAAACTAGAAACTACGTGACACGATTCTATATGAATGCAAAAAGACGAAAATGAAGTATTGGGAACTGGCATCTAACTTTGAAAGGCGGATATGGACGACAGGTCACACGCGAAATGGTTGGAAATAGCCTTCGGAATAGCCTCCGACTTTCAGGCCTCGGCACGTCTCTAGTGTCCGTACATTTTTTATTAGATTTTGGCCAAACATCTATTGTTTGAGGCCTCTGCGTGTAGGTATAATAATAGCTCGTGCGAGCGCTAATCTAGAATAAAACAGTTCTTTATTTGCACATATTTTGCAATATTATTATTTGAAACGAGTTTCGTCAAGGACTAAGTCTAGCCTATGTACAATACCATCCACGAGACATCCACATACCCTTGTTTTTTTTACAAAGTGGTGGGCCTAAACAATCTATAATAGGTTATTTTTTCTTTGGATATTCGTTATGAAACTCTGCAAAAATATCTATATCTATATCGACTACAGACGGAACCAGAAATAAATAATGTATAACTTCTAACAGAAAATCAGACACTCATCAGCGAACAATATATCATAGATATCTTATCATAGAACAGCAGCCTCCGACAATAAGCATGTGTTTTGTCTACGGCTACGACTATAAAAAAAAAATTGTCGGTCTGTCTGTTTATCCCGACTAATTTTAGAAACGGGTGGGCCGATTTTGCGGGTTTTACTGGAAGATAACTGATGTCGTAAGGAGTAATTTAAGCCCTTTTTGTTTCAGAAAAATGTAAACCTTTGAAATTGTTCCATCCGATCCCAAACAGGGAAGTTATTTTTTTAAATAATTTAACGCGTGCGAAAGTCGCTGGCAACAGCCAGTATCCTTATATGTCTACTGCCCTGTATCTCGTCCGATGACGTCATTCTACCCAAACTTATCACAGAATTGTTTCAAGACTTTCTTTGAGAATGTCCCTTCAATCTTCCCTTTGAAGATAACAATCTAAGATGATTAAAGGCATGCCCAACTCACGGTACATTTGCCGTCGGTTTAACGCTGTTCATTGTTATATCGAAATATTTGAAATTGCTGCTAAATTCAAGCTTGAATAAATTGGGATATAGAGGTTGTATGAGCTTATTATAATGTTAATTGATATGATTGGGAATACAAAACACGTGCGAATTTCGAACATATATATTATAGATTCAGGAGCGATTCTCTATTTCGCTCTCAATGATTTTCTCTTCCTTACTAAACATTGTTCGAATAATTACAGCGATATTTCGAGTATGTACTTATCTAATTAAATAGTCCAATATTTTACGTATACGTGCAATTACGAAAACGTATTTAACTCTGCGTGAAACTCTCAAAAGACTTTCTCAAGCGTGAATCTGTTTGCACGGGAACATTTGATGCGATGTCACGTGAAATATTAAACAGATTGGTAAAATCAAATTCTAAATTATTAAATACTAGCACTTCAACCGCGACTTCATCTGCGTGTATTTTAATAATATAATTTAACCTAGAATACTCGGTAACGATGTAGAAATCTAATGGTGAAAACATTTTTAAAATCGGCTGAGTAATTTTTAAGTAAAATCGTAACAACCAAAAGACAACTTTTTTCTCTTTATATAATATTATTAGTTTAGAAAATCAAACCTTCCTCTTTAATATATTAGTTTAGATGTAGCGTTTAGTTTGAGTTTGTATCTGTAATAAGGAAATAGGAATGTTTACTGACTCAAAAAAAATATGGTTCTAATTCGTCCGTCTGTTAGATTATCGAAAAATATTGGAAACGTATTTTTGTTTTATAAAATCATAAAAAATTGACGAAGATAAAACGCGTCAAAGATTTGAGTGGGGGGATCGTGGCGTCGCTCACCGGTCAGAAATATAATAATAATAATACTAAATTTATTTCATAAAAAGGAGATTGTAGTACACGAGGCATACACAAGTTATGTAACATCTAAGTTTGTGCCATGCTCAGACCAAATAAAAAGTATAGAAATGAGAGAAATGTCAAACTAATGTCTTAGAATATAACGTCACACGAGTTTTTAAAGCACTGTATCGTCTTCATTGTTTGTTTACGTGAAAAAAGAAAAAAATACTTATGTGTCCATTACTTTTTGAAACCTGGGAATCAAAGCCTCAAAATCAAAACAACTAAATCAAAACTCATTTATTCAAACTAGGCTGATAATCAGCACTTTTCGAACGTCAAAATTTACTTTACTTATTTACAAGAGACAGTCCCGCAAACCGACCTCCCTTCGACACTTCCTAGTGTTTTAGCTCGAAAGAAGAAGTGGCGGAACAAACTCCCCAGCACACATCTGTCTGTTAGGCTGGTTAGAAGAACCAGACTCAATACAATAGTAAGGCAAGTTAATGACTACAGACACAAATTTAAAGCAATAATTAAAAAGTATATAACAATAAAAAAAAAGACAAACTCAACCTCATGCTCAGGAGTAGCACTTGCGAATACAAGACCAACGATGCATTAAAATAGTTAGTACCTCCAAAACCCCGCTTTTCTGCCAAGTCGTGGAAACCGGGCAGAGTAGGGACAGGTCACGTGTTCCATGGGCATGTGTAGATATATCCTAGGCATAGGTACCGGTAGCGACTACTTACCTACTTAGAGGTAACAAGCGCTGAAAGGGATTAGGGATACAAACGACAGCGGATTATGTGGCGTGGGTAAAATAACAAAATTAAAGGTATTTAGAGGGAAAATGTATAATTTATGAGTAGTTTTCTTTGCAAGAGGCAACAATATTAAAAGATGCTATTAAAATGTACCTATTTGCAAGAGATTACTACATTTGGTACCGATTTCATTGTATTCATTCATAATGATGAGTATAATGACCCCCTGATTGACGCAGATGCAAAACTGCTCCTCGTATAAAAGGTGTAAAGGTACCCTTAACGCAAACGAAAGGCACTTGTTCTCCCCACCACTGCAAACTTTTTTTGTTCTAGATGACACGCCCTAGTTACGGAGATATTGGGGGTCAAAGTTCCAAATTTTTCACAGCTGTTTTGGTAAATACTAGTTTTTAAGGTTATAACTTTATTTAAATCACCTCTATGACCCGTTTACTATTCAAAGTACCCACTAGCACAATGTTTTAAGTGTTACATTGAGTTTTACCTTAAAATTTTCATGAGATTAGATTTTCGACCCCAAAAAAAGTCGTTTCCCAGCAAACATTTTTGCGTAGGGGTACTTAGTTTGATATACAGAATGCTTGGTTGACGGCTGTGTGAAGGGTTAATTTACACCCTGTATAACTTACCTACGGAATGTAGGCCTGTTCACTGTGAGCTACATGGCTATAGTCAACTTTTTAGTAGACTAGCTGTTGCCAGCGGCTTCACCCGCTACAACTCGGAAATTATCCCACTGGAAGATAAATTTGCGATAAAAACTATCCTATGTGTTAATCAAGGTAATAAACTATCTGTGTACTAAATTTTATTCAAATCCGTTCTGTTGAGAATAAGAGAGTAACAAGAGAGAGAAAAAGAGTAACAAATATCCATTCAGTCATCCAAACATACATACTTACAAAATTTGTTGGATTCACATGAAGTATAGCTTGAAATTTAAGAATATCATAAGGACTACTTCTGGCTGTATCATCATCTGCTTGCCAGTCTAAATATACATCTGAATATCAGTATTCTACAAGAAGCGATTGCCTATCTGACCTCCACAACCCAGTTAATACTAGGTAATATACACACATCAAAAGTGTCTAGGGATCAACATATATTTTTGCAATAACTTTTCTCCTGATTGATATTAATTAAAATTTTCTTTAAGGATTCATCAAATAAAGTGTTTTCGTTTGTCACAGTAACGATAAACCAAGTCACCTTTGCATTAATAAAGAAATTTGCCATTTTCCTAATAAAGGGATTTTTGACATTTGAACCACTAACATTAAAGTTCGAAAAAAAGACTGAAATAACAGTTTTCTTTAAAATTTTATTGGGTAACTTAAACAATTAATAATCCGTGTTTCTACCGCGAACACTAACAACACAAGAACATCGGTTTGGCATACTCAAAATGAGTTCATCCAAATCACGCTGTGGAATGGCCGCCCATGTTCGTTGCAACAACAAAAAAAATCTTCTTGCGACTGGATACCCTCCATATTCGGCAGAGCTCTTCTCTGTAGCATATCCCATGCATGCTCAATCGGGTTCAAGTCTGGCGACTGAGCAGGCCAGGGCAGGACATTGATGTTAGCTGCGGCGAGAGTCTGTCTTACAACTCTTGCGGTGTGCGGTCGTGCATTATCATGCATTAACTGAAATAAGGGACCGATTTGCACTTGTAGAGGAACGATGACGTCTGATACAATCGTCTCAGCATAAATTTGAGCGTTGAGGTTGCCTCTGATCCAAATCAACTCAGTTCTTCCGCCGATCCAAATACCCGCCCATACCATGATGGTTCCACCACTATAAGGATGGACTTCCTGGCAGGATTTTAATCGCTGTTGGCGTCCAGGGGTTCTCCAGTGTCGTATACGTCTTGTATCCGGTCTCATACCAAAACGAGACTCATCAGAAAAGCACACGAAACGCCATTGTTCTTCTGCCAAGAGCCCATTGATATCGAATCCTACGATTGTGCATTGCTATAGGTGGTACCCGTAGCGGTCTTCGGGAATGAAGGTTCACTTCATGCAAGCGGTTTCTGACTGTTTGGTCGCTAATTAAGTTCCCTGAAGAGTGATGAAGCCTCACGGCTAACATCATGGCGGTTATTGTTGGAGCTCTTCGAGTTAAGATTTGAATGTATCGGTCTTGTCTCCGTGTGGTGCAGCGATACCGTCCTCCATGGCGCTCAGCCACGGTACCAGTGCTTCGGTAACGTGTCCAAAGTCGACTGATAACACTCTGACTTGTATTCAGAGCTAAAGCCACAGTACGTTGCCGGGAACCAGCTTCTATCATTCCCACGGCTCTGAGCATTTCTTCCCTGCTTAAATGACGTCGCCGCTCCATAATAACGTTGGTTTTAATCAGTAGTAGGGAAACAGTAGCACTAATAATGTCTTCAATGCGTTGTATGTTTTTATAGGGAAAATATTGACAGCTGATTTTCATCTTTTACTCGAATTTGATTCACAGTTCCTGATTCAAATTATGACATGCACCAAAAAGGATCCATATAAATTTATAAAACATAAATTTATTACAAAGCCACATCTCAATCTCAAGAAATCCGCATAAAAATGCTTGATCCCTAGACACTTTTGATGTGTGTAGTAACCTTCAGTAAGACAGGCCAATGACTACCTGTAACTACTGTGAAGGATCTACATATTGACAGCCGGGATACACGTCGTAACGTGCTGGCTGGTGTGTATGGCACATCAATGCGTCAGAGCTTTTTTTTTTTTTTTTGGCGGGTGGAAAATCATCGAATAACCTCTTCCGCTCTTGGGCAGAGCGAAAGGGAGTGTCAGACTTCTACTGACTAAAAACCACCTGTGTTCCTTCTTAGCCCTCTATGTCGAGGCCGCGATAACTAGTGTACAACCATCGGCCCTTTTGGGCTCCTCCTATGTTGCTGACATCTCTTTGAGGCGCGCGTGGAACACGAACGCGCCGTCGAAATGCATCAGAGCTGACGCATTGATGCGCTCAATTTCACAGCCAGTGTTGTATTTTACTTTTTTAGCGAATTCTTTGATGGTTTGAAACACATTCCATTATAAGAATACTACTAGCTGTTGCCCGGCTACAACTTGAAAATTATCCCACGGGAAGATAAAATCGGGATAAAAACTATTCTATGTGTTAATCCGGGTTATAAACTATCTGCGTACCAAATTTTACCCAAATCAGTTCTGTAGTTGTTGCGTAAAAGAGTAACAAACATCCATCCATACATCCACACTTATAAACTTTCGCGTATAAAATAATAAGTAGGATAGTAGGATGTAGGTACCTAGTCCTATGTACTATGAATACTATGTTTACAGCAAGAAGTTCTCTCTATGAACAGATGTCTGTCAACAGTGCTTCCTATGAACCGAGATGTCTACCAACAATGTTTTAGATCAACAAAGTTTTCGGCGAAACGTGGTGTCTAAGAATAGACATTACTATTAATTTTGCTTTCTGTATGCAGTCATAACGTACAAGCGTGTTTCTATCTTAGGTTCCACGCCCTTACGAAGCTCGGAGGAAACTTTTTATGAATGGGTGGTTACCCATCCACGTACCAACATAGGCAAGCGTGGATTATCCTGAAGATTAATTCGAGCAGCTGTTACTTTCGACTGTAATTTAGTTATAAGCTGTTAGAAATAATAATGAAAAATTATATTTATCTGTTTAGAGGGTTTCATTAACGCAGTATATTGGTTAAAAAACTGGCCAAGTGCATGTCGTACTTGCACATGAAGGGTTCCGTACCATCGTAGTTGGGAAGCCCCGTTAAATTTGTATTATTTCTTGTTAAAGCGGAAACAGAAATCATTTTTTGTGATAAGTCTGTTTTTCATAGTGTCTGTATGAATGACAAAGTTATATTTGCGGTTTTTAAATGTGCTATATTTCAAAAACAGTTGACTATATATTTTTCAAACCAATTTTGGTTGAAAGTTCAAATTGCGATCTACAGCATATATATTTTTTTAAGCTTTCACCTTCTTAGTTTAAAAGTTAGGGGTGGGGGGGCACACATTTTACCACTTTAGAAGTGTCTATCTTCCAAACTATTGACTTGTATAGAAATTGTAAAGCGGTTCACAGAATACATCTACCTACCAAGTTCAACTGTCTAGTCTTAATAGTTTCCGAATAAAGTAGCTGTAACTTACGGACGGACAGACAGACATGACGAATCTATAAGGGTTCCGTTTTTTGCCGTTCGGCTACGGAACCTAAAAAATTGGTTTGAAGATGTAAAATCTTCCTATGCATAGAACGCCTGGCGCAAAAGGTCACTATCCTCATTAACCTTTGCCAACCGAGTTTCGGAACTTCAAAAGGATCGACACTCTTCTTGACCTCACCAACCCAATTATTGAGGACTACGGAGGGTGATATTTTTCGGATTTCTAACTACCGGAAACGCTTATTATGAGTGTAAAAACTCTTAATGAAGCTGAAAGACACTTGTTCTACCCGTCATTGTGGTATTTTTTTTGCTCCTGGTAACCTTTATGTAACCATTATTTTTAAAACAGTATTATATTATAATTTTATTTTTAAAACCTTCATGAGCCCTGAGTAATCAATGTATTTGTCTGCTTAATGTTTTTAGTGCGTTACATTGAGTAACCGTAACCTACAGTAAATTATATTTGACCCCAAAAAAATAATCGTTGCTCAGTACTACGTTTTGCGCGTACATAGTTACTTACTTTGTTGAACAGAAATCTTGATTACCAGCTTTTTAATGGATTTGTTTCCACCTTATGTAATAAAAGACTATAAAACTCCTTTAATAAAATCTAGAAAATGATATATATGTAGAACAAATAGTGTCAACCCGGCTTCATTTCACACTCAAAGTTTCCGAAACAGACTATATTGGAAAACCCTTCCAGACTCGACCGACGAACAAGAACGCATCCGGGGAAACTTCGTCGTAAAGCAGTCCTAAATACACTACTAAAGCATAGTAGACTGCATTAAGTATAATTTTTTCAACAGGGAACAAATGGTACCGACCATTTGTTCCCTGTTGAAAAAAATATTTTATTTATCATCTGCTGTGTCTCTGGGACTTCATCGAGCTTCATTGTCCGGCTTTTGGGTAGATCACTTCTGTTGGCTTTCAGCCGATTGGTAAGATATGGTCGGTATCAGTCGGCATCAACTCACACACATGTAAGCCGTTTTACGTTGCACGAATTCTCAGCATATTTACGTAAATTATTCGATTTTTGAATCGAAATTAAAATTGGATTGAAGCATTTCCCAGTATTAGAAACAGTAAGTCGTGGATTCAAACCCAGGCAGACGCATTATCTATTTTGTGTAATTTATTTCATCACCACTGCTCTCAAAACGGTTAAGGAAAACATCATGAGGAAACTAAAAAAGTCTTAGAACTAAAAAATTCGAAGACATGTGACATCTACCAACCCGCACTGGGCCCGCGTGGCGGATTATAGACCATCCCTCTCTTAGAGATGAAGCCTGAATCCCTGCAGTGGGAACATTATAGTATGATGATGATGATTTAGCATTTTAGTTAAATAATTGTTTGCAAAAAGCGTAATCACTAACATGCGTAGATGTGGATGTATTCTTAAAATTCTGGTTACTCATGAATTGGTTTGGTGTGTTACATTGACACAAGAGGTTCCGTTTTATTTGTGTAGAGTAACGAAAAACATAAAAAGCCGAAATCATGACGTCATGGTCTATTTTTTTAGTCATTTGTTAATGAAATGGACCACACAAAACCGCGTTTGATTTCATACTTTACACTGTTGCTATAGGCAGGTACTGCAGGTACCTTGGTACTTTAAGTTCCAACACGTAGGAGCCTAAGCACGTATAGGTAATTAAATTGAAGCCGGCTTAGTTGTCGGTTTGAATAAGATTAGGCCTGCTTTGTAAGGGTTGCCACGAGTAAAGGTTTTGGAGGTTTTTAAAAAGGGTTCGTTGAATAAAATTGGGTTTATAGGTGTTTTCCTTTCATTTTTTTTGAGTGTGAAATTGAAAGGTTTTTGGAGACTCTTTTTGAATATGGGTGTTTTTAACAAAAAAATCTGTTTAGTCCGTCACTTAGATTATCGAAATTTATTGGACACATTTTCTTTCTTTTTTCACGTAAATAATAAATTAATACACTCAGTGCTTCGAATACTCGTGTGACGTCACATTCTAGTACCTACACTTATAACGGCAACTCACCTCACAAGCCCTTACTTTTGATGTTTTACGAGTTTTATCTTCGTCAATTTTTATTAATTTGATACCGATCGCACCGAGGGTGAGCATAATAAAAGATGTAGCGAAGCACTTCTTGGGAATGTGAACATAATACCTGAAATATTTGAAAAACTCTTCCCTGGATATTATTCCGGTATCAAGGAGAAGAATTTCTCAAACATTTGAAGCGATAGAGATTTTATAAGAAATCTCCAGATTGTGTTTGCGTTTTGTGGTTTTTCATTATTTTATTTTATTTTATTGTGTTTGGGTGGCTTACTTATTATAACGCTGGTTGTGGTTGTCCTATGTGTTTATGATAAATGAATTCAATATTTTAAGAAATTCCTCTATTTCAGGCTAGGCAGGTTTTTTTGGGCGATTGTAATACTGTAATTAGACTGGTCAATACTAGTATATAATACATAGTATACTACGTTGTGATAGAAACTTTTGAAGGACGTAACTCTGTCATATTAAATCGTGATTCCAATTTAATTTACTTCAGGATAGCTGTACCTAGAATGATCTATTAGAGGTATAAACATTAAGATCTCATTTATTAATAGCCATCTGTGTCCCACTGCAGAGCAAATGTCTCCCTTCCCTCTTTAGATCCTTCCTCTAGAGATCTCATACTCTCAATAATTATTTTCTAAATCTGGAACTGTAAACAATATTAGGCATTTAACACACGACAATGTTCGTGTCGCAGCAGCTTTTCTCCCGATAATCCTGTATCACACATTTGAATACACTCGTATGTAAAATAACAAGGCTGCGTAATTCTGTGTTTGTCGTAAATTGAATATTTTCATGTCTACCGCGTATTTCAGCGTGAAAATGGAGCAATGTGTATTTACATTTTTCGACATTTTTAATGTAAAATTGTATTAGCGAAAAGGAAAGAAATGTTGGTGACTCAGTATGTTTGACTTCTTCATCTTGATTAATTTACTACATGATTTGGAACTGACTTTAGTCAAGGGATTTAAATACTAATAGGTTTATTAGGATGTAAGGTGGTAGCACACGTATTAACCCAGGTTCGCAGGTTAGCACACGTTTTCCGAACTTCTGGCATTGCTCTCGGTTTCTGCAGCAACGATCAGCTCATACTAGCTGATCTTGACTCCTCTAGCGGATCCCTAAACGGCTGCAGGGGTGCCCCCTCTCTCTAGAGGTTCGGAGAGAGGTTGTATGTTCTTCAAACAAATGGTGGGTATAAACGTCACGAAAAAGAAGAATAAGTAGGTACGCAGATGTATTAATATTTTGCTAACCAAACCTTCGACCCCAATTTAACGCAAAAGAGTTATACAATAAGAGACCCTTTAACAAAGTTCATAGATGAACCCGAAACCAAACGCCCAAAGGGAATATTGTAATACAGAAAAGTAAGATTACTTTTGGATTCTTTTAGGCGAAAATGAGGCCCAAAGCTACGGAGAAAAAGTCAGCAAAACTTGGGCCGCTTACGAAGTTAATGTTAATCGCTATACCGGAGAAATTAGGGGCTCTTGTCCTTTAGTTTTATCTTGAGAATGACAGAATTACTTTTGATGTGGTTTTCTCTGAGATAAGCTTGTTATTCGCAGGGGCAATGACTCATTTCATATTCACATTGCTTACTCGCTACTTTTAGGATGAGGTTTACTATTGCTCGCCTTTGTTGTTAAACCGACTTCCCAAAAATGAGGAGGATGTCAATTCGATTGGTATATTTTTTTTTTTTTTTTTCTAAGACGAAAAAAAATTGCTGTCGTGTAATCAACTCATGAGTTTCCTCAAATAACTAAAATTAAACCTCTTCAAGCACCAAGTGCTTGAGATATTTTCGTTAGCAAATAAACGTGTTCTAAGGTTTTTTTTTTACGTGAGCGTTTCTGAAGAGTGTCTTGATTAAAGCTGAAGTGGCTGCCTCGGAAAACATGTAGATATAAAACGGTATAAAGAAAATACCTATTCAGAGTTTGAATCGAAAGGAATTAAATGATAATTAGACATCTAAATCACTGAAAACTCTTCTCAATTGCGAATTAAAGGAATTTATTTGACCCTTCACCATTTAATCGAGTGCTGGAGCCTTTCATTGAATGGAAATATAGCGTCAGGTGGGAATCTCGAGCGGTTCTTTTAAATAAATTGTTTTAATTAGCAACCATTACAGAAATGGACATTTTAAAAGGCAATTTCGTTTGATTTGAGCCTTCTCTTTTATTGTAAGTATCGAGTTGAAGAAATGGGAATTTTTGGCGTAAATGTATGTCTAAGAACATGTCTGTAATAAACGTTTCATTTACCTTATTTAACACGCTTTTATTAACTACACCTGTAACTAAATTAAAAAAAAAAAACTTAAAAGTAGCTTTTGATCCGCTTCCTAGTTACCGATTTGGTTGACAAAGGTTTACGTATAATTTGGATGACAGTAATATCACTCTATAGCCTGTTTTTTTAACTAAGATTTATTTAACAATCCTTTCTATAACCAGGGGAAAGATTAAGAGGAAAAGAACATGTAAATTTAATAATATCCAAGGGCATGCTTTTTAAAATCCAATTCTTTAACTTTTTTAAGAACATACATGTTGATCCATTTCTTTTCAACTCTATAATTTTAGAATGACAGCAAAGTTTTAGTAAAATTCAGTTTATGTATTAGGAATGTTTACGATATTATCATTCTTTCAAGATTTTGTCCTTGGGCAACTTTATTCAGAAATGTTTGCGAGTCATTTTGACCGATGAAGTAAAAAAAACTTCGCAAATTGTTTCATTTCTCTTTCAAAAAATTGAATACAGCGACATTTTCAGACTTTTTCTGTGGCCTCGTAACTTAGAAATAGATTGTTACGTGACCAAAATAACAGCCAAAAATATTGGACGAGCCTTTTGGCCTTAGGGTCGCTTATTTTATATAAAAGTACGAGAAATTACTTATTGAATTCTTTTCTTAAAAGCAATTGCTGGGTTAAGATTTCGCTTAAAAAAATATAACGATTTGAGTCTTGTAAAGCAGTCCATAACTAAGCTTCGTGGTAGCTTAGCTGACAAACCCGCAATAAATGTAACCTAAAGTGACTACTTTCTTGTCTAGTGGTTGTAAGTGCAGCTGGTGTGTATAAGGTCCATCAGGGCTATTGCGTATCTTTTAAATGTCAGTGGCTATCATATTGTCTATGGATTAATTGTCAAATTGGTTATGGTTTAGTACAAAATGGAACCATTTGACAGTTAATTGATGGACACTATGTGCTAGCCACTGTCATTTAAAAGATACGCAATAGCCTTGCTGGGGTGGATTCGATTTCCCGGTCGGGCAGAGTGTTATTGAGTTTTTCTATTTCTCAGCAGCAGCTCCAAATATTGAACTTGTGCCCGTTTGATGATAATAGGCTCGCCCCCTATTACATGGGTACATCTCTGCTTAACCCTTTGGAGATGACAGGTGTGATGGTCTGCCATGTAACCCAAAGTCCTTAAAACTGACCGCAAAGTAATTGCTCTAAGCTAGTTACCAGCCTTGTGTGCGAAGCGAATTTATTTTATTTATTTAAGGAGAGTGATTAAGGTTTTAATCTCCTTAAGTTTCCGTCTCCCCATTTCAATTATTCAAGCCGTGTTCCGAATTTAAAATATTTCGTGAAGAAGGTTGTTCTTTAAATTAGGAACGAGGTGGATTTGATAGACTTATTTCACAAATCCTCCCTGAGGGGGAAAAGTGAAATCCAAAAAAAACAATTCTACAATTCCTCCCTGAAAATACCCTAATCCCCAAATATTTAGAATTTACCGCGAATTTACATATAGGGCTATGAAGGAACATGGGTGGTTTTTAGTCAGTAGAAGTCTGACACTCCCTCTCGCTCTGCCAAAGAGCGGGAGGGGTTATTTGATGATTTTGCAACCGCCAAAAAAAAAGGGGGGGGGGAGAAGTGGAATCGAAAAGAAACAACGTCCAGAAATCCCCCCTGAGGCCCATAAAACTCTTTTGACCATTCACATACTGAAGAGTTTGAATTATAACTATGGTTTCGTTGTCTACACTAATATTATAAAGAGGAAAGATTTGTTTGTTTGTTAGGCTAGGCTCCTAAACTACCGCATCGATTTGAAAAATTCTTTCACCGTTGGGAATCTACACTATTCCCGGGTGACATACGCTACTTTTTATCCCTGTATTCCCACGGGAACGGGAACTACGTGGGCACTAATTGTTTGTTTATATTTCAGTAATGTTATAAAGTTTAATGTAAAACCTTAGCCGATGCGGATTTTGTGAGGAATTATATGAAAGAAAAGGAGTAAATTATAGCGTGCCTGTTGACAGAGGAGAATGGAATATCAAAAACGTGTTCGCTTAACATAGAACAAGGGCGGATGAAAGATGCAGGTTTTGCATTTACTAAGGCTTATTTTTTTTCGCAAGTGCGTCCTTTTTTGTTACCGCATTTAATAAATAACTGCACCTATTCTCTCCTCAATCCCATAAACCAACATTATCAGCATGTAATGTTCCCACTGCTGAGACTCAGGTCTCCTCTCTAGGAGAGGGATGGGCTATAATCCATTACGCGGGCCCAGTGGGGATTGGTAGATATCACAATCATGTCTTCGAATATTTTGGTTCTATAATAAGGCGTGCCGGTTTCCTCACGATGTTTTCTTTCACCGTGTTGAAAGCAGCGGTAATGAAATAAATTACACATAGTAATGCGACTGCTTGGGTTCGAACCTACGACTTACTGTTCGTAAGTCGGGGCCGCCAACATTGGGCCACGGCTGCTCAATCCCATTAAATCGTCAAACAATTCAAGAACGAGTCGTTGATCCAAGTTCCCACTTAAAGCTGGAACCAAGTTCAAGCACCATCTAGTCTCCGCAGATAGTTGAGCCGAGTTTAACCGCAATCAATTCACCGAACACTGGAAACTCAAGCAGGCATAGTTTCTAAACTTTATCAATAACTATAAATAATATCTTAAACAACCGTTTTAGTCTCGTACCTGGATGTTACGGCGGTCGCTAAGTTTCCACCGTAACCGTGGAGGTAAGATGAGTTAAGATCAACAAAGGTTAAGCCGATGGGATTAGGTTAGTTTTCA
Source organism: Diarsia rubi (assembly GCA_932274075.1). NCBI lineage: Eukaryota > Metazoa > Arthropoda > Insecta > Lepidoptera > Noctuidae > Diarsia > Diarsia rubi. The sequence continues at coordinate 16,236,144 of OW026418.1, read as the reverse complement.
ACGTACAGTATATACACTGTGTTTATGTTAAACTAGGGACATATTGAAGGAGTGAAGGAGGGATTCAGTGTTCGATTCTCATCCTAAAATATACGAAAAAAAAAAAACCTTAATTTGTAACGTAATTGTGCGCACATTTTGATATGCGCAAGGGTTGCGAGACTTTTCCGAAATATTTGGTATGGTTTTGTGTGTTATTTACCAGTTTTTGTTTATTCATACTTTTATTAGTGTTACGAGCTGGGTATGGGATAAATAAAAACACTACCAGTTGAACACACGAAATAACTTTAATACTCGCAAAACACTTATAGACAATCGCAAAACACTACTGAACACTTTAGCGCACTTGAAATCTCTTCGAACCTTCCGTTGTCTCGCTTAAAAGTAGACTGTCTCGCTTCGTCCTCTCCCGGTCCTTTTATACCCCAAACACACAAAAGATATTCGAGAAAATTCGCTACTATTCCATAAAGCATCCAGAAAAAACATTAACAAAAAATAAACTTAAAGATAAATTATCCAACAAAGAAGAAGTTACTTTACGCTGTAGGCATACGGTCGAAATTAAAATGCAAGTACCGCGACGACGGGTGGCGGACTAACTACCTACAGAATGAAATTAGGTACCTACTAGAATTCACGCGTACTTCTCAGTTATTAGCGAGGTTTCTCGATGATTCTAGATGACCGACGTAACACTGCCCCCTCCTTAGACATGCTCGTCCCGAGCATCATTAGTCCCGTGATATCGCGCCAATCGGTCTACATGCACAACCTTAGGCGCACCTCGCGGACCCTTCTGTATTCGGTAGGTGACATCGTTGATCCTGGTCACAACTCGGTATGGTCCATCCCATTTTGCTTGCAATTTCGGGGACTTTCCCTTGCTCCGCACTGGGTTATGCAACCACACCAGAGAACTTTCATCGAAACCCCTACTGTTTGCCTTCCGATCATAACGGGTCTTCATCTTCTCAGACATCTGTTGTCCGGATTGTCTGATATGCTCATACACATCATTTAACTTGTTACGCAGGTCATTTGCGTAATCCGTAACACTGCGTGGGACATCAGGTGGAGTTCCAGTGACTAAATCTGCAGGCAACCGTAGTTCCCTTCCAAAGTTCGCGAAGGCTGGAGTTACAGTCGTCTTTCATGAACTGCACTCCGATAGGACAGAAGAAACGGCTGTATGTGCTTGTCCCAATCCTTTTGCCTGCTTTCCACAACTTTTGCCAGATATCTTTCCAGCATCTGGTTGAATCGTTCCACCATTCCATCAGATTGTGGGTGGTAAGAATTGGTTCTGGTTTTGTGTGTACCCGTCAATCGACAAGTCTCCTGAAAAACTTGGTATTCAAAATTCCTCCCTTGATCGCTGTGAATTTCTAAGGGTACTCCAAAACGACAGAAGACTTCCTGAACCAATTTATCTGCGACTGTTGTAGCTTCTTGGTTGGGAATGGCGAAGACTTCTGGCCACTTTGTGAAGTAGTCCATGCCAACCATGAAGTACTTGTTTCCGCTGTCACTTTCTGGAAATGGTCCCGCAACGTCCAGTGCTATCCGCTCCCAGGGGGCTCCAACGTTGTACACTTTTAACGCACCTCTGCTTCGTGTGTGAGGTCCCTTCACAGCCGCACATCACAGCTGGTACATTTGCGACACCAGTCCTCCACATCATCTCGACAGTGGATTCAGTAAAAGCGCTCTCTGATCTTCAGTAGAGTCCTTTTTACCCCCATATGTCCTCCTGAGCATCCATCATGGTACAACCGTAAAACATCCGGTACCTTAGCTTTAGGCACAACCATTTGCAGATGACAGCTGTCTCCTCGAGCGTTTTCCCATTTACGGCACAAGACTCCATCCTGGATCTCCAAACTGTTCCATTGTGCCCAATAACTCTTTGTGATGGAACTCATCGCAGCCACATCACTCCACTTGGGCTTCGGAGCACCAGCTTTGATCCACTCGAAGATTGGCTTGATGTCAGAGTAATTTTGCTGAGCCTTCTGTATGGTTTCCTTCCATTCGTCGCTGAGATCGGTTCTTAGCCTTCTCACAGACTCAACTTCCTTAGTTACTTGCCTGGAACCCTGCCTACAGTCTTCACGCCAAGGTCTTGACAGTACGTCGTTACCGCGAGTTCTCCACTGGTGCTGGGCAGTCATTTCAGCCACCCTTCCCTGTTGGGGCTGATCTTCTCTTGCTGAGTTGCGCATAGGGCAGCTTGACCGAAGATGACCCTTTTCTCCACAAGTGAAGCACCTGGGGCTGTAACCTTGCGGGCGGTCGCGTACAGTTGACGCGACAACCTCCCTGACGCGGTGCGTACGGTGGTCCTGCCTCACTGCCTCCACTTCTAAAGCATGGGCCAAGGCGTCTTTCAGCGTCTCGTGGTGACCAAGTCTCACAGCAGCTCTAACTTCCAAGTCACGTATTCCATCTACAAACGCCTGAACCAGATTTCCATCAATAAGTGCAGGGGCGGACTGGTATGCTTTGCGAACCAGTTTTTCAACTTCCAGGGCCCACTGCTGTAGGTTCTCGGCACTACGTTGAACACGATCCTTTAATTTGGCACGAAAGACGTGCTCCAGGTGCGCGTCGCCGTATCTAGACTCTAACGCCTCCAGCAGCTGTTCGTAGGTCACATTGAATGGTAAGGGCCTGGTCTCGGAGACCCAAGGTGAGCGCTGTCATGGCTTGCGCTTTGGTCCACCCATTCGCCTTCATAACGGCCTCAAATTGGATTTTATAGGCCGACCACGAAGATGTTCCGTCAAATGGTGGGACTTTAAACCCGCGCACCGAAGTTGCAGCAATCACTGAAGCCACAGTCCCGTCTCCAACCTTAATTTCACTCAAGGCCTTCTTCACATCGGCGATCTGAATTTCGGCCTTTGCGATACAGTTGTCGTGCTGCTGTACCTGCTCCTTCATCACGCTCAGCTCTTTGCCCACTGATGCGTGAAGATCCTTTATCAGGAGCATCTGTTCTTCTTGACGGCGAGCCTGCTCGTCCTTATCACGTTGCAGCTGTTCCTGTAACTGGCGAGCCTGCTCCTCTTGACGACGAGCCTGCTCCTCTTGACGACGAGCCTGCTCCTCTTGACGACGAGCCTGCTCCTCTTGACGACGAGCCTGTTCCTCCTTGTCCCGTTGCATCTGTTCCTGCAACTGACGAGCCTGCTCCTCTTGACGACGAGCCTGTTCCTCCTTGTCCCGTTGCATCTGTTCCTGCAACTGACGAGCCTGCTCCTTTTGACGACGAGCCTGCTCCTCTTGACGACGAGCCTGCTCCTCTTGACGACGAGCCTGGTCTTGCAGCAGAGCCATTAAGGCAGACAAGTCAGGCGCCGCTAGTGCTGAAGTAGATCCAGATGGGCCAGCGACTGGCTCTGACGTAGGCTGGACACCGCCCGGTGTCTGTGTCGGGGAGTCTCCAAATCGCCTTTGGTCCATACCTTGTTGTCGCTGACTCCTCGTACGGATACTATCCGTCCTTGGGTAGAATCGGCATTATTTATCCCTCACTTCTGACACCAAATTGTTACGAGCTGGGTATGGGATAAATAAAAACACTACCAGTTGAACACACGAAATAACTTTAATACTCGCAAAACACTTATAGACAATCGCAAAACACTACTGAACACTTTAGCGCACTTGAAATCTCTTCGAACCTTCCGTTGTCTCGCTTAAAAGTAGACTGTCTCGCTTCGTCCTCTCCCGGTCCTTTTATACCCCAAACACACAAAAGATATTCGAGAAAATTCGCTACTATTCCATAAAGCATCCAGAAAAAACATTAACAAAAAATAAACTTAAAGATAAATTATCCAACAAAGAAGAAGTTACTTTACGCTGTAGGCATACGGTCGAAATTAAAATGCAAGTACCGCGACGACGGGTGGCGGACTAACTACCTACAGAATGGAATTAGGTACCTACTAGAATTCACGCGTACTTCTCAGTTATTAGCGAGGTTTCTCGATGATTCTAGATGACCGACGTAACATTAGTATCATTAGTCATAAATGCAAGAGATAACGCGGTTCCTAAATTACCCAGTGATGGTGGTTATAAGCTCCCACGTCGTATCAGGTCAGAAATCAAAACGAAAAACCGTCTTCGAAACTGACATTAGATGAGCACAATCCATCCAAACGACGTCAGCTATTCTCCCAAGTGAACAGCATGCAGAAATGCATTAAGTCTAAGTTGGAAGCCCTAAATGACCAAACCTGGAACAATAAATTAGCGAAAGTTACCAATCCCACTACGGATTTGTGGAGAGTGGTCAAGTCGTTGAACCACCAACCTATCACAATTCCTCCTCTAAAATTGACAAATAACACCACCACCTCCTCTGCACTTGAGCAATGCGAGACACTAGCTAATACTTTCCTTGAGAACATGAACCTAACCAAACATTGGGTCAGTGATCCTAGTGTTGAGGAGGCAGTCAAAGAATCAGTTAGGCTGCTTGACTGTTACCAGATGACTGACTACCCATCACTTGTAAGGCCCAATGAAATCCGAAAACTACTACGAAAACTAAAATCAAACAAAGCGCCTGGTTTTGATGGTTTGGGAAATGGCTTATTAAAAAACCTTCCTCAAAAAGCTATTGTCTATTTGACCAAAGTATTCAATGGTTGTTTACGCATTGGACACTTCCCAAGTGCATTAAAACACGCTAAAATAATAGCTATTAAAAAACCCGGGAAAGATCAGTCGATACCATCTAGCTATCGACCAATTAGTTTATTACCTAGCATAGGGAAACTCCTAGAAGCAATTATTTTATCCCGCCTCACTAAAGAAACTGCACATCTTTTGATCCCAGAACAGTTTGGATTTCGAAGTTCACACTCCACCACGCAACAGCTTGCCAGAGTAGCTGAGCACATCGCGCACGGGTTAAACGGCGGTCTCTCCACAGGCATGATTTTATTAGACATAGAAAAAGCTTTTGATTCTGTTTGGCATGATGGTCTATTGCACAAATTAATTAGGCTTGAAGTTCCTCTCTGTCTAGTAAAACTCATCCAGAACTACTTACGAGATCGATCGTTCTCCGTATATATAGGTAAAGACCATTCTGATCCTAAGACCATCCCAGCCGGTGTGCCTCAAGGCTCGCTCCTAGGCCCTTATGGCTTCATACTGTACCTGAATGACATTCCTAAACAGGCTCATACACAGCTCGCAATCTACGCTGACGATGCAGCAACATTCGCTACACACAACGACGTTGATGTGGTAACTGGACGACTGCAATATTCACTGGAATTACTCAGTAAATACTTTAAAACCTGGAAACTTAAAGTAAATTCAACGAAAACTGAAGGCATTCTGTTTACCAGGAAACGCGCACATCCTACAAGGGTAGTAAAAATAGACGAATACCAGATTACATGGCGTGCTTCGGTTAAATATTTGGGTATTATATTAGACAAGACACTCAATTGGAATAAGAACACTGAACTAATTATAAGTAAAGGTGCAAAAGCCCTAAATTCGTTAAAATCAATTTTGAATCGCAAGTCCGTTCTCAGTGCCTCAACTAAATTGCGTATTTATTGTACACTTGTTCGACCCTGCCTAACTTACGCAGCACCTGTGTGGTCTAGTATAACAGATACAAAATATAACAAACTCCAAATTGTACAGAATAAAGCCCTTAAACTTTCATATAACACACCATTTCGCACCAACCTTAGAACATTACACAAACATTTAAACTTTCCATTCTTAAAAGATTTCATTTTAAAAACTTCGCGTAAATTTTACTTGTATAAAAACCCAGCTCATCGTAACTTCCTAATATCATCAATTGGTAAAAGTAGACTCAGCACATTACCGTACGCCCGAACGTACTGTCGATACCGACTGCCCCATCACTATTTCCTCCGTGACGTATCATAACGATAGCTCGCTTACTAGCCGATGCCGCTCGTTCGGCCGGAGAATGACTGATCTTTTTGTGAAGTACCCGCTACTTACCTTATATTAGTTTAACTTTATCATAATTAGACGTGTACATTTTGTATAATGAAACAGTGTAAACTTATGTGAGTCAACACTAAAACTTGCACATACCCCGTTTTTAAACATTTTAGCATTAAGTAAATTGATTGTAAAATAATTTTAAATAATACCATGTTTTAATGTTTGTAAAGGCGTTAACAGCCTGTGTAACAACATAAATCCTGTTTAGTATACAAATAGAATAAGATCGTTTGTAAACTGTATTGTAAACTATTATGCACTAATAAAGACCTTGAAAAATTAAATTAATTAAATTAGTATCATATAAGCATTGCGGGTTCCAATATGTCCCTCGTTTAAACAAACATAATGTATATATATATATTCATTATATTCACCTGCTGCGATGTTTGAGTTACGAAATGAACAGTATGGGAACTGGAGATGGTTTTGATGTTAGCCCTTTGAACCTGTCGGGGCTGCGGGTTGCTACAAGGTTACAAAGGGCTAAGAAGGAACATGGATCGTTTTCATTCAGTAGAAGTCTTACACTCTATTCCGGCCCGCCCAGAGCAGGAGGAGTCATCGGCTCGGAGCAGGTGCTTTTTTTCTGGAGGTTTGGAAATCTTATCCACACTCAAATAAGAACAAGGCCTTTCTATACAAGAACATAATCATTGTTTACCTAACCGCTACAACAACCCATTACATCGATAAACATATTTTTTCTCTTTTATTCTCTCCATCAATCGGCACAATATCATCATCATCATTCCAGCATCATCATTTCAGCCGAAAGACGTCCACTGCTAGAGATAGGCCTCCCCTAAGTGTCGCCACATTGACCGGTCCCGTGCGTCTCGCATCCAGCGGGTCCCCGCATTCTTCACCAGGTCATTGGTCCAACACAATTTGAAACACAGTTGGTATTAAATTATAAAATATATAAAATTAAAGAGAGCAGCCCAGTGGCCAGTGGCCCAGTGGTGGCGGCCCCGACTTACGAACAGAAAGTCGTGGGTTCAAACCCAGGCGTATTACTTTGTGTAATTTATTTCATCACCGCTGCTCTCATGCGCGGCATGTCTTAAAACCAAAAAATTTAAAGACATGTGACATCTACCAACCCGCACTGGGCACGTGTGATGGATTATAGCCCATCCCTCTCCTAGAGAGGAGGCCTGAGTCCCTGCAGTGGGAACAACATAGGCTGATGATGATGATGGTATTAAAACTTCTAAACTTATGTTATATTAAGTAACATTGTTTTTCATATGCGTCGCGTTTGCGAAAGCAATCAAAACATTACATGTAGTTTTGGCATTAACTTTTGCGAAAATAATGTGAATTGGTCTAAAAATAGAGAATGAGTGAAAGTCGATTAACGAAAGGTATTTGTAAGGCAGATGTGACTAGCACCGGCGACATACATTGACCTGATTGGATGTTCTTAAGAAAGGACCGTTGTTGCGTAGTACTCGTAACCGGCGTGCGTGTATGACCAGATGTTATGAATGTGGTCGTGGCTAAACAAGTATGAAAGGATCATCAGGTGATACTCCATGGGAAAAGGGCGTGAGTTTGTGTATGTATATTCTAAAAATATCATTTTAAAACGCCTTTACATTTTCCATCAGTTTTATGTCACAATTTACAAAAGAAGGTCAAAATCAAAATACCAAGCTTATTCCAACTTAGTTCCTGTAACAGAAATTGTTGTTACTTGTTACGTTATATCTTTGGGCTATACTTGGTAATACTTTAACGTGTTCTAAGTTAAAGTTTGGTTCAAGGTGGTATGTAGTTGGCTTACATTAACGATTGTCGGTGCGTGCCAAGAGATACAGTTGAAAAACTTCATTGGGCTTTAGTCACGGAAACTTGTACTAAGAAATGGAGTTAGATGTGTCAACTACATAAAACAATAGGTTTTATACATGATGTCTCATGTCGCATGTTGTCTCCGAAGGGTTAGGCAGAGATGTACGTTTTTACTTTTGATGTATCTTAGGCTTCTTATTAGCGTTTCGATGACAATTTAAATTGATTCGGCCCAAAATTTGGCGACGAGTTTAGCACTTTCAGTAGCCTCTATCAGCTCCTATGATGTGCAAGAAACAGGACAGGCTGGACACGATATCAAGTGCCGCATAGTTTGCGGGGCCAGACCACATTTACACTCCAGGGCAGAGTCTTCTATGAATCTCCACCTGTACAGGTTTTCTTTCCTTCGGCCTACCTGTGTCCGTAGTCTATTTAGAGACTTCCTTCCTTATCTTAGACTGAACGAGTGAACGTCAGTAGTAACAAAAGATAAAACATAGTCATTAATGCAAACGAAACTCCACCTTATGTTAGGCAAGCTCAATATCAAATTGTGTCCACCGAAGTTGGGTTAATAGTACAGACTTACATCAATTTAGGGACATACCGCGTCTGTCGGTTCGCAATAAACTCATAAACTACTGCACTGATTTGAGGATGGTTTTAGAATATAATTTGCCACGCGGGCGAAACCGCGGGTATCAGTTAGTTTATATTATATATAAAATAGTCCGTATTTCCACGTAACGCATAAACACTGTCATGTGTCCAAGAAACAATGCTCGTTGCAGCGTGTAATGACAGGCAATAAACTAAGTCAGCATGGAGTATTGCTTCTAGTATGTACACTATGTACAGTCTGTGCCTAGCATTACCTGACCCTTCATAAAGAAAGGCTGTAATACTCATTCTATGTAATAGCATAAAATCATGCTAGTTTCGAGCAGCTGTCACTAAGTAGCATACAACTAGCACTTGTAGGTGTTCGAGAAAAGCAAGCTTGTGAATAAGCATGCTACATAACCCGTCTGTGCTCAAAAACTTTTGTTATCTCAACCTCACGTTTCTCTTTCTCATAACGGGTGGCTTAGGGGTAATTGCAAGCTGGTCTATTTTTCGTGCTCACTAGCACACGGTGTGTTGAGCACTCATAAAACCTCTATTTTGTTACTCTTTTTTTTTGGCGGGTGGAAAATCATCAAATAACCCCTCCCGCTCTTGGGCAGAGCTAAAGAGAGTGTCAGACTTTTACTGACTAAAAACCACCCTTGTTCCTTTTTCGCTCTTTGTGTCTAGGCCGCGGTATCTCTTTCAAACAACCCGCAGCCCAGATGATCAGCATACTTCCTAGTAGCAAATAAGCGTGTTTTCCAAGCATGTGTATTGTGTATTCCAGCCTGAAGAAGAAGGGAAATGTTGTAAGAGGGGTCAGGTAAAGCTGGGCACTGACTGTACTACAATTTGCTACAATTTGTAAGACGCGACGCTCGTAACTTATAGCGTGTGTCGTTGTGAGCACTTGCAGTTTATGGGTCATCAAGTTCATCCTAGTTTTAGCTATAGGTTTTTTAAGAGGGATCCATTAGAAGAAAGGATTTTGGCGCATTCAGTTTTAAGTTGTTGTGCTTTGTAATGTTACAGATACCGATGTGGTTGGAAAGTTCTGAAGTGGCGACCGCGAACCGGTAGAAGTTGCGTTAAAAGGCCTCCCACTAGGTGGACCGATAACCTGGTGAAGGTTGCGGGGACCTGCTGCATACGAAACGCCACCTGGGGGAGGTCTATGTCCGGTCGTCTTTCGACTGGATTAATGACAGCCATTCCTACGTAAAAAACCGGACAAGTGCCAGTCGGAATCACCCACGAAGGGTTCCGTACTATCTATACAATATATCTATGGGGACACCCTTTAAATTTGACCTTTTTTATTTTTCAAGTAATTGTCCAGTTTGGTTAAAAACAAGATCTAACAAGGAAAGGAAAAATTCCGAAAAATAAATACAAACAGATAACTAAGTTTTTGCGAAAATTTAATTTTTATACACCAAATAGGGACTATAAACCTCAGTATTTGGTATTAATTTCTACTTGCTATAGGTACGCTACTTGCGGACAGACAGACGAACATAAGAGTGATCTCAAAAGGGTTCCCGTTTTGACCTTTTGAGATACAAAACCCTAAAAAGTACATGAGTTGTGGAGGACAGATAGGCAGTCACTTTTAAACACATATTTGATACTCTCACGTATGTTGGCTGTTGCTTTATGTGTAGTAGTATTGACCTGCATCCGGCTAGACCGGAAACTGCCCCCAACGCAGTTAGGGAAAAGTTAGGCTGAACCCTAAAACAAATAGTAAGCATGGCAAATATAACGTTTTTAACCGACTTCTAAAAAAAGGAGGTTCTCAATTCGGATGTTTATTTTTTTTTGTTTGTTTGGCATAATAACTCCGTCGCTTGCTAACAGATAAAAAAAAAATTGTGTTCGATAGGGTATACTTCCCAAGTGGTCCCATTGTCACCAAATGATGATCTGATGATGGGATCCTCGAGAAATTGAGGGCAACCCTCAAATTTTATAGGCACATATGATGATTTTCATATATTTTCAAAAGCTGTTAAAGTCTTTGCGTCTGATCTTCATAATATCACGTGGATTCGCTGATGAAGATGAAAGGGATAACACCTCAACGGTTAGGAGTTGAAAGAAAATTCTTTCATAATTACACGTACTTATGGAGAGATAATTGTATTCTTTCAGGGTATTAGGTTGACACGAGGCTGTCCCATTGTCACCAAGTCAGTATCTGATGATAGGATCCCGGGAAATCAAGGCCAACCCTCAAATTTTATAGGCACTTATGACGTTTTTCATACATTTTTTAAAGCTGTTTAAGTATTTGCGTCTGATCATCATAATATCATGTCGATTCTCTGATGATGATGGAAGGTACAACTCCTCAACGGTTAGGAGTTGATAGAAAATTCTTTCAAAATTATACGTACTTAAGGAGCGATAGTTTTATTCTTTCAGGGTATTAGGTTATCATTTCATGTTGATGAGCTGATGATGGAAGGTATAGGTAACTCTTTAACTGTTAGGAATTTGAGGATAATTCCGTAATAACATATCATATTATAGGTATGGTTTTATTGTTTCAGGTTATCTAGGTGAGCTGAATACCTGATTATGGAAGGTACTACTCCTCAACGGCTTGGAGTTAAAAGCAATAATAAGGGAATCATGAAGGTTAAGGGTTAGGTTTCTTGGTTGAATGTTAAATGCATACTAAATATTTGTATAGGAATACAACTAAAAATAGAAAAATAAAAAAATCTGTTTTGCAAAAACAAAAACCGACTTCAAAAAATCAAAATTAACTTTTTTGTAATTTTGTTTTTTCTGAAGTCGGTTTTTTTTTGTAAAAATGTTTTTTTTGTGTTTATGAGAATGTTAGTGACCATGTCAGTTTCAAAACTTATACCCTTTTTTTTGGAGAGTGAGAAATCATCAAATGAAGGAGTCCCACACAGTCAAACTTCTACTGACTAAAAACCATCCCTGTTCCTTCTTAGCCCTTTGTATCCGGGGCAGCGGTATCTATTTCGAACAACCCGCAGCCCCGACAGGCAAAACTTATACCTTATAATATTATTGCCAAATAGAACCTTCCGTGACATCTACATAATGTTAAAGTCATTCTTAAACAGACGCAAATAGATCCTGACAAACAAAATTTCAATAACCACCTGTCCAAAGTTAAGTCGTTAACCCGTATCCGCCGACCGCTTAAAATTGGTGAGCTAGTCTGAAATCAGTCAGACAGGGAGCCTACCCCACCTGCCACCCTGTTGCGATAATTGTGAACTCCGATCAATTAAAACTTTTTCTACAGGATACAGGACATTGTTGGTGTAAGCAATCGGAAAGTTTTCTCATTTCCCCTTGCACCGCGACCGGGATTAGATGTTGTGACAGATTCAAGTGAACGTTGAAATTATTGGATCGGATTTCTTTGTAGGGAGCTTGGTAGGTGCCTGGTTCATGATTAATTACTGTTTTTGTTCTTTTTATAGGAGGAATTAAAGATTAATAGCATATTAAAATTGTTAGTTGATTCCTAATTTTATATTTTGCTTCGTTGTTCTAGTCGCGACTGCTGAGCTCCTCGGTTCGATTCGCGGCATTCGGGCAATTTACATTATTAGGTTTTTCTAGATTTGAGCCTAGTTGACAGTAATATGCTCGCCAGCTATTATATGAGAGGAGGGAGTTCAAGATTGAAGCTTGATGTCCTGGTGTCTGAGTAAACTTTGCAGGTGACTGGTCAACTGTCCAATATTCCTTCCGATACTATGCAAGCAACAAAGCTTAAATCAACAAAAGTGGTTTTGATAGTAACAAAGTGTTGTATCCTTTGTTCTCGTCAAAGTCTTTGAGAATGATACAAAGATTTAAACGAGAGGGCCATATTATTCCACAAATACTGTTCTCCTAGTAACAAATCTGGCAAAATGTGTATGTAGATAGTATTAGGTACACGTCTGCCTGAAGCTTCGTATCCACTAGGCAACATTTGGCGCGCGACATGTCATGGTGACTGCTAGTTTTTTCTCTGCACGGTATTTTGCAGGACAACCTATGAGGTCTCCAGCCAGGGTGTTAACACTTATACTATACCACCAGTTTGTATAATTTAATTTATTTGAGAACTCATACACGTATTTATATTCTCCCTTCATCATCATCATTTTAGCTGAAAGACGTCCACTGCTAGAAATAGGCCTCCCCTAAGTGTCACCACATTGACCGGTCCCGTGCATCCAGGGGATCCCCACAACCTTCACCAGGTCATCGGTGTTCTCCTTTAGAGCGGAGAAAATCGAAGATAATCAAACCATATCTATTGCCTTACTTAATTGAACATCGAGAGCAATACTATGATGCAACTTGCTCCGACATACCTAAGCTAATAAATGTAAGATGCATTAGAGGCAACCAACAGTATAACAGTTTGAAATGATCTTGCTACATTGTGTGGGATTTAGGATGTTTGAACGATATAATATGATGAAGTATAAGGTTGTTTACGAGGGAATCATACAAGTTTTGATATCGTAAAAGCTGTAACTATGTTTCTTGTAGTTAAAACTCAGCACGGCTATTTTATGTTTATGGCATTTCTGAAGGTAGATTAGAAAGTCAGAATGGTGGAATTATTTTTCAAAAATAAAAATGACAACAACGAGTAGTGACGCAGATAAAATTGAAGTAGGTTTTTTTTGTTGTTTCATGTTATTTACCATTAAAAAAACAAAAAATATATTAAATTATTAACAAGAATAGCGAAAAAACCACAGAGGTATGTATTATTGTTGTTAAAAAAAAAACATAATAAATCCATAAAAATACCTATAATAATGTTACACGTAGAATTCCCGAAAAGTCGGGTATGGTTCACATAAGGTATATATGGTATGGTTTCAGTCTCTGATCTTATGCTCAAAACGATAGAGACCTTCAAAAAGTTTTTAATCTTGAAAATCTCTTCGATTTTGAACATCAGCTAAGCAATTATCAGTTAACTAGAAAATTACATACAATAGAGTCAGAACTGACTATACTAATCTTACCAAGGGGTAAATTAGTGGATGTCAAATAATATCAGTCACGCAATGTAAATTACTGGTATTCAGGTGCTCCGCCAGTTAGACTGAAAGCCGACCCCAGTATAGTTGGGAAAAGGCTAGGCAGATGATGACAGTCAGATCATAGTAACTTTCCGAAAACGACCTAAAGTTTAGGTCTTACAACAATGTTACCTAAGAATGAAAGGTGGAGGAAAAGAAATGGGTTATGAAAAATATTTCCTTCTCTTAACATAATAACTCTTGGTACTGGATTTTTTACTGTTTTATACTCGCGTTAGTTATACGTTGCGCGCTGCGCGCGCGCGTGCGCGTCGTTGCGTGTTGCGTTGTGTGCGTTGCGCGTTGCTCGCGTTGTTCGTTGTAGTATTTCTGTCCGTGCAACCATGTGTAAGCTAAAAGTAATATTCTTATGCAGAAACTTATTAATGATATGCCTAGTATTCCGATGTTTAATCTTGGCTTCATCAAATATCAATCCATCATCATCAACAGCCTATTAATGTTCCCACTGCTGGGACACAGGCGTCCTCTCCTTTTGAGAGGGAATGGGCTATCATCTGCCACGCGGGCCCAGTGCGGATTGGTAGATGTCACATGTCTTCGAATATTTTGCTTCTAAAGACATGCCGGTTTCCTCACAATGTTTTGAGAGCAGCGGTCATGAAATAAATTACACAAAGTTATGTGCCTGTCTGGGTTCGAACCCACGACCTACTGTTCGTAAGTTGGGGCTGCCACCACTGGGCCACCGCTGCTCTCTCGCAATCTTGGCTTGTTACCTTACCTTACCATACGGAAATGTGGTTTGTATGAGGTTAAGATTTGTATATCAATAGGAATTATAATTTTACACGAAGCACGACTTTGTACGGAACAGACGTTGTTAAATACGGATAGCAGTAAAACAACATATCAGAAACATGTGGTGGTGTTTTTAAATTATAAATGACGGCACGGTTGGCGCAGCGGCTGAGCGATTGGACTGCTGTGTTGCTTGTCGCGGATTCGATCCTCCCACGGAACAAATATTTGTATCATGTAGCTACAGATAGTTGTTTTGGGTCTGGGTGTTTGGATTGTATATGAGTTTAAATGTTTGTAAACGCACTTACGCACCCACGAAACAAGAGAGATTCGTAGTGTGGGGCAACGTTTAAAAAAAAATATTATGTTTTTGAAAAAAATGGTTTCGGATTCAAATATAAGGTAATTTAGTTTTTGGTATTCGTTTTTAAAAATCTTTTTAAAACCTTGTTTGTGTGTTGGATATTGAATTTTGAGCCATGGTTCTTGGTGCAGTGAAATACACACTTTAAGGCGGCACGGTAAGTGCAGTAGTCGACTGATTGAGTACGCTGAGTAACTAGGGGTTTCATTTAAGCACGGAACAAATATTTGTATCGCCTACAGGTAGTTGTTTCGTGTCTGGCTGTTTGTGTTTGTGAACTTTAATGTTTGTAAACGTACCCACGACACGTAAAAAAAGTGTTGTGTGATAAGATTATAGCCCATCCCTCTCCTAGAGAGTAGGCCTGAGTCCCTGCAGTGGGAACATTATAAGGCTGATGATGATGAGAGGAAAGAAAAAAATATATAATTGCTCTGTATTCTGAACTATCACAAAAAAAAATATTTCGTGTTAATTGGTAAAGATTTCGCGTTATTTGACTTTTAAATAACTTTTATCTAACTCGTTTGATAAAATCAACATTATCCAGAAAATAGAAAATGTAAGGTTAAAGATAGGTAAGTCGGAGACTTCAGCTAATATCTAAATATTAAGGTAAGGTTTGATAGTCCAGCACCGTCGAGTATCTTAGTAATCAATTTCCATCAAGACACTTAAGTATAAATTATATGACGGCCATTTTCTAGTAGAAAAAAAAAGTGAAGTAATTGAAGATCGCTAATCTTTATTTATATAATTCTTCTGTACGTATGTATGTCACTGTACTCCTCCCAAACGGCTGGACCGATTTTAATGAAAATTTTTGTATATTGTGTTCAAGTGGATTCGAGAATGGTTTAGATTTACAATTGGAACCGGTAAGCGGCTCTGCTGTCCGGGCAGGACGACGTCTGTCAGGTCCGCTAGTCTTTACATATATAATTCTTCTGTACGTGCGTATGTCACTGAAGACCGATTTCGATGAAATTTTTTGTGTGTGTTCGTGTAGGTTCGAGAATGGTTTAGATTTACAAAAAAATGTCTACCCGTTTAAGCTCTCGCGTGTCAAAAGTACAGCATATGTACTACATGAAACAATGGCTTTTTAATTGTGTCTATAAACTAGATATGCAATGGGACATCAAATGAAACCAGTAACGCCATCTATAGACATTAGTAAGCCGGGACGGACCGCTAGTAGTATTGTTTAGAGAATTTCATTGTACATAATTATTATTATGTCAGTTATAAGTTTCTCTCTCAAGTACTTTTTTTCCAGGAATCGAAATTATCAAATAATTATCAGATAATTATCCATTCTTATTCATAACTTGGCTGGCCCCTTTATTTTGGCGTAAACTGTTTTTTTTTGTATTAACGCAGTCTTTTTCAGATTTTTCCTTTGCTTTGGCGTCTTCGTAACTATCACTCTCGTCGTAAATCGTAACAAATTTTCTAAAGGCAGTTGCCTTTAGAAATCACGTTATTTATTTTGTATGTTCTCTGTATGTATATATTAATCAATCACCGTGCTCTTACAACTTCATTATGCTCCAATCTTGGCTCATAAATATATTTCAATAATATTGGAATGTCCTGTAAACAGCACATAAACAGAATATAAACAAATCATTGAGTTCGAAGCTCTGCTATAAATTGACTGGCTGCTACTGAATAATGTTCGCTCCCAATACCTAAATTATACCAAGGTGAGTTATTTACTGTGTTTATTGAAACAACAATAGGTACTTGAATAGTGTCGAGGTGTGAACCCACAATTATGTAGGTACTTTGAAAACAAGTGGGTTTGGTTTAGCATTGAGTTCGGCTATTTGAGTGAGATTTGAAGTAATGAGCTTCACACAACATGACACTTCTCTAATAATAGGGTAAACAACAAAAAAAATCGTGTAAGTCCGTCAGATAGATTTCCAAAAAATATTGGATATGTTTTTTTTCTTTTTTTACGTAAACAAACAATGAAGACGATACAGTGCTTTGAAAACTTGTGTGACGTCATTTTTTAAGACATTAGTATGACATTATTTACTGGTGAGTGGCGTCACAACCCCCACACAAATCTTTGACGCGTTTTATCTTCGTAAAATTTTATTGATTTGATAAAACAAAAAATACCGTGTATCAAATATTTTTCGATAATCTAACAGACGGACTAATTAGAATCATATTTTTTTAAGTCAATAATCATCCCTATTATTTGAGTCTGACACAAACCTATTTCATCATCATCTGCCAAGCCTTTTCCTAACTATGTTGGGGTCAGCTGGTTGGTAGGTCAGCCGAAATGTTATTCGGTTTTTCCACCAGAAACTTCTCAGTTGCAGCCACGGAGTCTGGATTTTTGCCCAGTTGATGCCAATAGGCTCGCTCCTTATTATAACTATGCAACTTCAACATTACTGGCCAAATTTGGGTGTAGACCTCTACACCTCTGCCTAACCCTTCGAGAAATATAGGCGTGATGTTTTGTGTGTGTTACTATCGGTTCCTGTTTTAAGCGCGACCGACCCGCAGAAGGATTTTAAATCACGAGAGGGTCTAACTTACGACGCAAGACGGTAGGGTTACCGGTAGCTGTTAAGATAAAAAGCTACAAAACAAGATTAACCTCGCGCGTGTCAAAAGTACAGCATAATTACAATTGTCTATGAACTGTCTATAAACTGGATATGCGATGGGTTAAATTGGAAATCTGGTTGGTGGATGTGGACTCTCGTAAAACACTTTAAGTTGTTGGTCCCGGTTGTCATCTTTGACAGTTGTAACAGGGTAGTAAGTGCCCCGAAAGTCTGACAACCAGTCTTACCAATGGGTATCGTATTACCCAGTCATTGGGTTGTGGAGGCCAGGCAAGCAGTCGCTGCATGTGAAATATTGTTGTTAAGCTGCATCAGGTGGAAGCTGACACCAACATATTTTGGAAATGGCTTGGCAGATGACAAAATGAATCTATATTGTACTAGCTGTTGCCAGCGGCTCCACCCGCTAGAACTCAAAAATTATCCCACGGGAAGATAAAATCGGGATAAAAACTATCCTATATGTTAATTCAGGTTATAAACTATTTGTGTACCAAATTCTATCTAAATCCGTTTAGTAGTTTTTGCGTGAAGAAGTAACAAACATACACACTCACAAACTTTCGCCTTTATAATATTAGTGTGATAATATTTTTTTTATTTCTTTTGTGTTATTTTTAACTAAATAAACCTCCTTATCCATCTAAATAATCTTTTCTGAAAGCTAAACCTTTATGCTCGTGTCAGCTAAGAATATACGACGAATATTGCAGTATCTGTAGCATCCGTTAGTTCATCTAAAGTAGATGTCATCTCACGCTGGACATAATACTAAGTGTTCCGTCGTCGGCGGAAGATATCGGGTTTAATAGTGCAGAGCAAAATAGGTAATACACCGTCATAGGATTTAAAAAGAAACTAAAACCAAACTTCTTTATGATTTTGCTTGTAGCTGCAGTAGAAAATTAATAGTCATCATCATCATCAGCCTATAATGTTCCCACTTCAGGGACTCAGGCCTCCCCTCTAGGAGAGGGATGGGATATGATTCACGACGCGGGCCTAGTGCTAATTGGTAGATGTCACATGTCTTTGAATGTTTGATTCTAAGACAAGCCGGTTACCTTACGAAGTTTTCCTTCGCCGTTTGTGATGAAATAAATTACACAAAGTAATGCGCCTGACTGGGTTCGAACCCACGACTCACACTTCGTAAGTCGGGGCCGCTACCACTGCTCTCCGCCACCACTGTGCACTGCTCGCTAGAAAATGAGTAGGTGTATAATATGAAATACTAGCTAACGAACGATATCGCTAATTATAACACAAACCTTCCTTAAGAACCACTCTATCAATTGGTGACAACAGCATGAAAATCGGTGCTGTAGTTTTTGAGTTTATCGCGAACAGATAATCGCGGTGGAGGACTTTGATTTTACATCCGAAAATCCTTTTTTAAAAACTTCATGTCTTGCTGTTTATTTGACCTTGTAGTAAAACTAAATAAGCGAGCGAAACTCTACATAGGTGATAAATATAAATGAAAATATCTTATCTTCTGTTACTTCTTCAGAAAGTGCCTGAAGGCGGTTGTCATCACCGAGGCTGTCCCGAGATAAGCTGGTTTTACGATTTGGACTAGTTCCTGATTGATTGGCCATGAAAGGGAAACACCGGCGGAGTTTAAAAGGAATGGGAGAGGCGTTTGCCCAACAATGGGATAGGATACGCCTCCAAAAAATCTTCTGATATTTTAAAATTAAAGGTATTAAAAACTCGAATGTACTATAAACTGCGAATGATTAAATTGATATTTTATAGTGCAGTAAAAGCCCGCTCAAATGGCATATTTGATGATGATTGCGACACAAATATACGTTGGCATATGTACAATAACCTCATCGTAAAATATTAATTAGCTTTTTGTTTGAAATAGATGTCATAATGGAAAATGGTCACAGTTTTTAATTGTTTTCGTAATGAGAAACGTGACACCGCAAATTAATTATACTTTTGAAATTATTAAATTGGTGCTGGGTGTTCAATTAATTTGGAGTTATTAGATTTACGATAGAGATATAGTATGGACGTGGTGTTTGCAAGATCACGCAATTTTAAAGCGCGAAGCGATCTTGAGAATTAATTCTGGTTCTTCGAGTATGTAAAACGTAATTTTTTTCTTTATTTCGGCGCGTGTGAATCCTGACTAGACTATTGGTGAAGGAGAGCGACTTCTCATGTTGTGTCGAGGGTCATTATTCAATATAAAACACAAAATACTTTAATTAGCATTACAATGATGATAAAATAATAAAACAACACAATAATAACAAAAATAATAATAAAGATTTGTTTCCACCACTCGCTAGACCCAGAATGACCGCATTCCATGTCGAAGTCTCTGGTTTTACCTGCAAGGGGGCGTGCAGTCTGGGTCATAGTCTACGGACTCATCCCTAAGGTGTCACATGTGTCCGTAACTACGGACACCTCTCGTTGGGGTGGCCTACATGGGCCGACGACTGCCACAGGTGCGTGGGATCACCAGCCTATGTGTTGGTATCATTTTTGGCTGTTGAGATTGTCGCGGCGCTATGCGAATGTCGCTGCTTTCTTCAAGCCACCCCCGCGGACTGCCGCCGCAAGGTGAGACCCCCGGTTACCCGGAGGAGGCCCGGCGGGCAGTTACCAGCACAAGAGGTGGCGTCTTCTCGAATGATCTCAACATTTCAATATCAAATACCCTAGATAAGTTAAACACAATCTTCCAAGCCGAATGTATCGGCATCACCAGAGCGGCACAAGCAGTTGCAGTCAGAGACGTCAGAGATTTTAAAATAAAGATCATCTCAGACAGTGCATCGGTGCTTCAAGCCCTAAAAAAACAACACAATTACCTCTGTCATAATACTGGAATGCCACAATGCACTCCAATCCATTGCAACCACGAATAGTGTAACCCTTTTTTTTTTTTTTTTTGGTGGGTGTAAAATCATCGAATAACCCCTCCCGCTCTTGGGCAGAGCGAAAGGGAGTGTCAGACTTCTACTGACTAAAAACCACCCATGTTCCTTCTTCGCCCTCTATGTGTCGAGGCCGCGATAACCGTTGGACTACCCGCGGCCCCGACAGGCGTCGCCCCTTTCGGGCCCCTCCCATGTTGCTGACATCTCTTTGAGGCGCGCGTGGAACACGAACGCGCCGTCGACACGGCCTGTTTTCGTCGTGAGACGGACGGACGGCGAGTTAGCCCATTCACTCACCGTCCACAGGCCCGCGTCTACGGTGGCCGGAGGTCATCGCGGGACCCCCGACGCCCGGAGCGCCTCCCGCGGCGGAATAGTGTAACCCTGCAATGGATAAAATGACACAGCAACTCGCTGGGTAACGACGCAGCAGATGAGCTGGCCAAGAGAGGCTCCAGTGATACAGTATTTGGACCGGAACCACTACTGCCCATACCTCAGGCCCAAATAAAAACATGACTGCGTTCAAGGACCACAGAAAAACACCTCACCGGATGGAGAAACAGTGAAGGATGCAGGCAAACAAAAGATGCAGTTCCGGCGGCATCAATGAAGACTCGCAATCTCATTAAACTTAAAAGGGACAAAATCCGAGGAATTTTAACGGGACACTGTTCCTTAAACAAACATCTACATAACATAGGTGTAACAGATAGCCCACTCTGCAGAGGATGTATGGAGGTGGAGGAAACGCTACGGCACGTACTCCTAGAGTGCAGGAGCGTGGCCGATCACCGGGTACAAACTCTACGATCCCCATTAACTCTCCCAAAAGCCTGCAGCAGTCTGGGAAGGCTGCTACAATTCTGGGATGACCTATGTTGGTTGGAGTAGGTATTATTTGAACATCACGCACAATGGCCCAATCGAGAGGCCAAGTGCGGATAAAGCCCAGTTCAACTAAACTAAGAGGTGGCTCAGACACTCCCCAAATAACCGCATCGCTCGGTGCTGCGTCTTATAAATGCCGAACCCTTAAACAACTCGCCTGATTCATGGAGTGATGAAAATAAAGACAAACTGTAGCTGTCAATGTATCCAACGGGGTGGAATGTAGGCGTGTCAAGTCCGAGTAAAGTTCAGTCCACGACTAACTCATGTTCAAGTTTCATCAGCTATCGGCCCTCAAACAAATCTTTTCACGCTACACAATTATTAAAGTACCTTGTTTCAACGGCTTTCCCTGTATAGTTTGAAATATAAATAATGCCATGTGTACCAAGCGTGTCCACGGCTTTGTTTTACATAATTTATTCGGGGTTGCCGCGAACGGCTTGCGGTCAAGCGGCCGGTCAAACACAGATGTGGCCGTACCTACAAAGTACCAAATGTTGTGTTTTGTTTTATAACATTACATTTGTTTTATTAACGTTGAGTGTTTTAATGTATCATTTGTTTAGGAGAGCTTTGCAAAGAATATCATGGGGAAAACATCACATCACGCCTGTATTCCAAGAAGAGTAAGGCAGAGGTGGTGTTTCAGTTATGTTAGATCCCAAGTATTTTGGGGTTACGGGGCTTTCGGGACCGGGACCACGGCCCAGGATTCCCCCTTTAATATAATAATTAATTTGGAGTGGTATGTCGTATTTTGGGGCGGGTCTATTGACCCGTAAAAGTGGGTACAATGAAATATGGCATTTATATCTAGGTCAAGACGATTTTTGGTTTTTCCAAGACCGTTTCAGAAAAAAGGACGACCATATTTTTTTACAAAAACTTACAAAATACAGGACAGGAAAACGATTATGCAAATGTTTTAGGTCTGGCAAACTTATCTAGATAGCGGGTTCAAATGCCAGCAGATAAGTTATTAATATAAAAGAACCCTTTTTTCTTCCCACGATCCAAAATAACCCAGACTTTTCTACTACTTTACAAACGACTTTAAGGCTTGCTTGAAAGAGAAGTATACCGTATTTCTCTCGTATATTCTTGTACTAACTAAGAATATCACGACGGTACACCGCTTTGGGACATTTACGTCCCGCTGTCTCGGTTTATGTACCATGAATGTCCCAGTCTTATGTGCCTTCTATGTCCCACAGAGTTCGCTGAATGCGCTCGTAATTATAAAACCCTTTCATATTAGAGAGATACGCTGTTCTGTATGTGCTACAGGTATATATGTTTGTCAGTGTAATTATGTGAGTGTTTTACATTATCTTTATTTCTGAGTACGGTTGGTATGCACACGTAGATGTGGTAATTACTGTTAGTGAGACTTTGGTTTGTGCATTGTGTCTAATGAAACTGTTATAAAAATATTTTTTGGTAGTCATAGAATGTCGACTGAGTTCATAGTTCTTTGCGTGTTTTTGTCGAACTACACTAATTGATAATGATGTGATCCAGACAAAAAAAAAAGTAGTACAAGAAAAACGATTATTCTTCTTATTATAATCCTACTCATCATCACCGCTATGGTGACAGTATTTGTGCCCTATTTGATGCCAATAGACCTCCCCCTATTGCATGGAATTTAAACATAACTGGTGGAATGAGGGTGTACTAGTAGGTACAACTCTGCCTAACCCTTCGAGGACTATAGGCGTGATGTTATATAATTTAAAATGTATAAAGAAATAGTTACAAAAAGTGACAGTTCATTCAACACACATACACATAAAATAGTACTAGCTCAGTTTAAAAGAAACGGAATAAAGGCTCTCTTCGGATTGCCCGGCTCTAAGCTAGCGACAAAAAAGGTTATAACGCCGTGAAAAATACACATAATATTTTTTGATTACCCTACCTAACCCCACAATGTTTGCCTGCGCATGTAGACTCGCCATTCGTCTTGATTTCCTCGGATTTATTCTCATTTTGGTTTCTTTGTTTGCATTCAAGGCCAAGACAAATGTCTGAGACGAGCGTTGGTGACATTCTATATTTGCTTTATTTAACACTTTATGTGCACGGAGACGAAATTTTCTTTGCAAATTAGGAGCTCTAGGAGACTGTGATTGTTTATTTTCGGGCAACCGTACAAAGTCGTTGACGTGAATTGAGTTGTATTTTTCAATGGATAACTTGTGGTCATCAAACATGGTTTTGTTACCCTTCAAATCGTAAGAAGTTGCCATCGGAGATATTTATTTTATCGCTTTTTTATTTTATGGCGAATTTACATACTACGTACCTCCTACTAGCTCCTCCTCCTTGTACCTCATACTCGTAAGAGGATGAAAAAAAAAAAAACTTTAATACTATAATATACTTCTATAAATTAGAATTACTTGTGCAAAATTTCAAACCTATACATCGGTTTTGACTGTACTTTACCTTTGCTTTTTTTTTTAATGGGAGCTGAATCTTTACGTCAAATATTGTTATTTTATTTGTAGACGATACATGTGCATATACGTCATAACCATTTTCTAAACCCATCCATTGATGACAAAAACATTTTATCCCGGCGGAAACAAATTCGTCTCGTTGCGACCCTACGGCAAGAAGTACCCTATGTAGGTATATAATGAATAGCCCTGCCATTCTATCTGCGACTTGCGATTTTTCCCTGTCGTGTGCGTAATAAGAGGAGACTCTCTGCGACTCTCATTAGCAGGGAGATCGATCTTGGCGTAATCCTGCTTGTCGGTTTATGAGATTTTTTGTAGGTAGGTTTCTTAGAGAAGATATTTTGAATGGTAGTGTCAAGATTTCGTGTTGATAGACTCTTATGGGTAGTAAGTTTTCGGAAACAGTTTAACAAGATTCATGGTGCACCAATGAGATAAATAAATAACATTTATTTATAAGACATGACATGTCTGACAGGAGGGATGAATGACACATAATGACATTGTCATGTAAAGGGAGATTTGGAATTATTGTAAGTATTTTTAACCGACTACGGCGAAGCCAAAAGGAAGGGTAATGATTTTGTTAAGATTTTGTTTATCTTCAAATGTTTTAAGGTCGAACTCGTACGATACTGGATAAACTCAGGAACTTTGACTTTAAATTTCAGATTGAATGTGCTAGAAACCACAATAACTATTAAATCCGATATGAATATCGTTAAAATCGCTTGCCTGTGAAAATGTGACTGTGAATACGACTGAGCAACACTGAAGCAATGGTATTCGATTTCGAACTGCTTTCAAAGGATTTTAAATTTTACAATCTTCATGCAGTGGCGGAGGAGGTAGAATATTCCTTGTATTTATTAACTTTAGGTTTTTCAACAAAATATTGTTAGATAATAGACACCTAATGGTGTAGTTCTTAAGTTGTGTCTTGTGTACGACGTGCAAGAGAAAAGGTGAGGCATATCCTGTGTGTGTTCGATTGTACCCAAATTAAATCTGGCCAAATTAAATCGGCAGCGGCCAACTTGGGAACCACATCTGTTCAAAGATTTCCATAACAGTCACATCAGTTCAAGACAAGGGGGTAGTTTATGAGCCGCATAAATAATAATGTGGTAACTGCAAGCTACCATGAAACCTGACTTCATAATAATCTAATGCCACCAAAAGTTTCTGAAACCGCCAGCCAGCTTACACTCAAATGTGTCTCTGTCTCTCCTTTAATAGCACATGCATGAGAACTTCGAGAACCCCCTTCAGTTCGTAATTACAAGTTCACTACGTTAGAGCTCTGATGCACAAGACATTAACAAGTTTTAAGGCTACCGTCCACAGTTAACATTAAGTATAGTGGTGGTAGGAAATGAGCTGCATCGCCGCTACGATACTGTTACATAGGATGTGCATTCGGTGCCATGTTGGATGCGCTGTTATTTTTTCAAACCAAAAATTTCGTGCGTAGCATGACCGTGGGCATTCACGAATAAAATACAGAGTGGAACTGGTTTACCTACAAAAGTGCAAAACTTACACGGTCAAAATACAGTGTGATTCTTTATAATGTGCACATATCGAAATGAGGGAATCTATGCTTAATTTTATCGATGGAAAAATATTTTAAAAAATCTAAATATTTTTTAATATTTTTTATGGAATTTTCAAAAATGTTGTCCGCTGTTGTGACCCCAATGTAAACAAAACGGTGTAACTTTTAAACTAAATTATCTATCGCGATGAAACAATTTTATGTAAAAAGTTATGAAAAAAAAACGTTTTTTGGATCAAAAAACGTGTTTATTTTCTATTGAGGGTAGTTTTTTTCCACAATTTTCATTTTACGAGGACGCCTAATTGCTTCCAATCATTATGGAGTTCTATTAGCGTAATCACTTATTCATTTATTATTATCGGGTACTAAAAGCGGCAACAGAAATAAACATTCTGTGAAAATTTCAAGTTTTCTTTTTAAAGACGGACAGACGGACAGCGGAAACTTAATACATAGTAGGGTGCTGTTGGTTATCCTTCTGTTGTAAATCAGCTGTTTCATATACAGTGTGATTCTTTATAATGTGCACATATCGAAATGGGGGAATCTATGCTTAATTTTATCGACGGAAAAATTATTAAAAAAAATCTAAATATTTTTTAATATTTTATATGGAATTTTTAAAAATTTTGTCTGCTACTGTGACCCCAGTGTAAACAAAACGGTGTAACTTTTAAACTAAATTATCTATCGCGATGAAACAAACTCCATAATGATTGGAAGCAATTAGGCGTCCTCGTAAAATGAAAATTGTGGAAAAAAACTACCCTCAATTGAAAATAAACACGTTTTTTGATACAAAAAACGTTTTTTTTTTTCATAACTTTTTACATAAAATTGTTTCATCGCGATAGATAATTTAGTTTAAAAGTTACACCGTTTTGTTTACACTGGGGTCACAGTAGCAGACAAAATTTTTAAAAATTCCATATAAAATATTAAAAAATATTTAGATTTTTTTTAATAATTTTTCCGTCGATAAAATTAAGCATAGATTCCCCCATTTCGATATGTGCACATTATAAAGAATCACACTGTATATGAAACAGCTGATTTACAACAGAAGGATAACCAACAGCACCCTACTATGTATTAAGTTTCCGCTGTCCGTCTGTCCGTCTTTAAAAAGAAAGACTTGAAATTTTCACAGAATGTTTATTTCTGTTGCCGCTTTTAGTACCCGATAATAATAAATGAATAAGTGATTACGCTAATAGAACCCCTTTTCGGCTAAAATCCTTCTATTTCATCCTTTAGATTTACCTAGACTCCGCACACAAAACAAAGTTAGGTAAGCATACCCGCGTAGCTTAGCTTGGGTATCGTGAAGCACCGCCTTAACAAGTTTAAATGCCTGTTGAGACTTGTCGCCACAGAACTTGAGGTTATAGTAATGATAGTTCAAGAAGAGGTAGCTATTACTCGTGGCACTGATGGAGATGGTACCAAAGTAGCGAGAAACATTCTGGAGTTAGTTTTGAAAGCTTATTGCGGTTGCTTTTCAGGTTGTTTGAATGCAGATTGCAGTATAAAGCGGGTGTATGGATGTTTTGCAGTTGGAATGTAATGTGTTTAGTTTATTTTTGATGTGGGTTCGTAAAGATATACACACATCAAAAGTGTCTAGGGATCAACATATATTTTTGCAATAACTTTTCTCCTGATTGATATTAATTAAAATTTTCTTTAAGGATTCATCAAATAAAGTGTTTTCGTTTGTCACAGTAACGATAAACCAAGTCACCTTTGCATTAATAAAGAAATTTGCCATTTTCCTAATAAAGGGATTTTTGACATTTGAACCACTAACATTAAAGTTCGAAAAAAAGACTGAAATAACAGTTTTCTTTAAAATTTTATTGGGTAACTTAAACAATTAATAATCCGTGTTTCTACCGCGAACACTAACAACACAAGAACATCGGTTTTCGCATACTCAAAATGAGTTCATCCAAATCACGCTGTGGAATGGCCGCCCATGTTCGTTGCAACAACAAAAAAAGGTCTTCTTGCGACTGGATACCCTCCATATTCGGCAGAGCTCTTCTCTGTAGCATATCCCATGCATGCTCAATCGGGTTCAAGTCTGGCGACTGAGCAGGCCAGGGCAGGACATTGATGTTAGCTGCGGCGAGAGTCTGTCTTACAACTCTTGCGGTGTGCGGTCGTGCATTATCATGCATTAACTGAAATAAGGGACCGATTTGCACTTGTAGAGGAACGATGACGTCTGATACAATCGTCTCAGCATAAATTTGAGCGTTGAGGTTGCCTCTGATCCAAATCAACTCAGTTCTTCCGCCGATCCAAATACCCGCCCATACCATGATGGTTCCACCACTATAAGGATGGACTTCCTGGCAGGATTTTAATCGCTGTTGGCGTCCAGGGGTTCTCCAGTGTCGTATACGTCTTGTATCCGGTCTCATACCAAAACGAGACTCATCAGAAAAGCACACGAAACGCCATTGTTCTTCTGCCCAATTTCTGTGTTCAAGAGCCCATTGATATCGAATCCTACGATTGTGCATTGCTATAGGTGGTACCCGTAGCGGTCTTCGGGAATGAAGGTTCACTTCATGCAAGCGGTTTCTGACTGTTTGGTCGCTAATTAAGTTCCCTGAAGAGTGATGAAGCCTCACGGCTAACATCATGAATGTATCGGTCTTGTCTCCGTGTGGTGCAGCGATACCGTCCTCCATGGCGCTCAGCCACGGTACCAGTGCTTCGGTAACGTGTCCAAAGTCGACTGATAACACTCTGACTTGTATTCAGAGCTAAAGCCACAGCACGTTGCCGGGAACCAGCTTCTATCATTCCCACGGCTCTGAGCATTTCTTCCCTGCTTAAATGACGTCGCCGCTCCATAATAACGTTGGTTTTAATCAGTAGTAGGGAAACAGTAGCACTAATAATGTCTTCAATGCGTTGTATGTTTTTATAGGGAAAATATTGACAGCTGATTTTCATCTTTTACTCGAATATGATTCACAGTTCCTGATTCAAATTATGAAATGCACCAAAAAGGATCCATATAAATTTATAAAATCATAAATTTATTACAAAGCCACATCTCAATCTCAAGAAATCCGCATAAAAATGCTTGATCCCTAGACACTTTTGATGTGTGTAATAATATACAGGATGGTAAGGACGTCGATGCACGACCGCTTATCACGTGCTGACCACTAAGTTTTTGAAGGAAACAGCATTTAGTTTTTTGTTTCCTCTCTCTCACATTGAAAAATGTTTACCAATGTGAGGGAGTGTGTTAGAATGATTTACTGAATAAGAACCATCCACCCTGTATAATGTGAACTATCAGTTAAACCAACTGAGATGGACGTTACAGGGAGGCGCATACGCAATGTTATTTGGCGGGAATCGACCCGACGCCATGCTTTTGGCCAATGAGCAGGCGTCCTGCACAAAAACAGCCAATAAGACAGATTTACTCGCATTTGATGATTGCTAGGTGGAGCTATCTGATGTTGGGAGGGGGATGCGTGGTCAAGGTCGGAGGACACACGGCGTCGAAACAGAGGAAGTTGGGACAGCGAGCGAGATGTTTGCAGAGTGAAAATTAGAGTTAATTTGATTGAATATTGTTACTAAGTAGTATTAGTGAAATAGAGACGGAGAGAGAGAGCTGAAGTTTGGTAACGTATTCCAAGTTCAAATTTTGTGTTAAAGCAAGATCCCAAGCTAATTTATTATAACTTCAGTCACCAAATCTGTTTAACGGCCCAGTAAAATATGGAGGCTGCTACAAACTTCGATATCTTATATTCACTAAGACAAAATACACGAGAGCACCTTTGGTCCAACCTGGACAAGGTAGCTATGATACTATTCTTGATAATGGTAATTTATCTCCTAGTGATAGCCTGTGTAGAGTTTTTGGAGGCGATGGAAAGGTGGAAACTGTGGGCAAAGCGTGTTGCATTGTATAAGAGATATACATCACACAGACCTTGAACTACACGAAATGGCTTAAGCTAGAAAGTTGAATACACTACTGTAAATTATCATGGGATATTGTGACTTATGTATTTAGCTTGAATAAAACTGTGTAACTATTATGTATGCTTAACTCCTCTCTCAGTTTGTCTTACGATTTATATAAACTGAAACATAATTGTCAAATATTGTGCACATATGTGTGTAGATCTAAATTGTGTATGTCAGAAGGGTTTTTCGCTTGAGATGTTCCGTTTTCCCTTATCTGACTAGGTTTAGGAATGGGACACTCGACCTAGGCTCGCCATCATCTTAGCGAACCTAGGTCTAAATAAACAAACAGTTTCTTTCGTAAAATAATTGTCAAATATTGTGTACATATGTGTGTAAATCTAAATTGTGTATGTCAGAAGGGTTTTTCGCTTGAGATGTTCCGTTTTACCTTATCTGACTAGGTTTAGGAATGGGACACTCGACCTAGGCTCGCCATCATCTTAGCGAACCTAGGTCTAAATAAACAAACAGTTTCTTTCGTAAAAAAAAAGAGAATAAATGAATAATTTAAATCAAAATCACCTCTTTCTTTTATATCCCAAGATTACATGTGTAGAGAATGTTATAACATGAGATTGATAAAAGTAAGGTCAAGTCATAACAAAAGCATTGTTTTAAATCAGTATATTAAATCAGTTTGGTTCTCCATTAATGAGCTCTCCACATGCATATTAAAGCTCGAATAACACGATTATACGTTATTGGATTTATCCAAATACAATAATTTGTACTTCTATAGACCAGATCTGAGATAGAAATCCAGATCTAAGTCAGATATTTTAATCAGGGTTTGAGACTATAAGTTCCTTCTGAACTAAAGTAAATCTAGTATAAATCAGTAAAATCCCAA
Source organism: Diarsia rubi (assembly GCA_932274075.1). Classification (NCBI taxonomy): domain Eukaryota; kingdom Metazoa; phylum Arthropoda; class Insecta; order Lepidoptera; family Noctuidae; genus Diarsia; species Diarsia rubi. The sequence continues at coordinate 16,206,202 of OW026418.1, read as the reverse complement.
CTGAGTGAATAGAGACGCTAAGCTACGGTAACTTAATCATCACTTTGATTCAAGTCATTAATATCAGCGACTCAGTCATAGAATAAGAAACTAAGCAGCTATAATGTAATTATGTGGGTGCAAGCCAATAATCACTTAATTATTTAGAGGAGAAATACTGTTCTTGAGAGAGAAAACCATTTCGGCTGTGTTGTGATATAATATACATTAATATTTCCTAACGCCGATAGGCTGATGATTTGAGAGACACGACTGAACGACGCCTCTGGTGGTGATAACTTAGCATATCATTACACGCCATGTCTTGCAATCTGACCCCGACCTAGATTTGGCCAAATCTAAATATAACTCAAATATAAACACATATAAAAACCATGGTTCCGGGGGAATGCCTGCCCTAACTGGGAATCTGGCAATAAAAAAATGCAAGTACCTGCCTTTACAGGATGTGGGAATCACTAACGCTTCTCAGCGAATAAATAGGGAGTCAGATTGCTCCCCCATAACAATGATTAAAGACCGTGTCGCGGTGCAGGGTTCCCCAATGCTAGAACGATATCAGTCAGACGCGGTGGCTAAACAAGCACAAACACACATGTATCAACTTACACAATCATTCTAACATGTCAAATTGAGTTTAACTTGTAAGTCTTTTGTTTAATCAGAGGAAGACTGATTAAGTATTGTACTAAGTAATAATATAGACGCGTAGAGACAAGCTCCGCATTATCGAGTAGAATGATTGATAAGTCTACATTGTTCGCACAGTGGAGTGTACTCAAGATTGACTTGTGGTAAATCTAAATCTAATTGTTGATTAAAACCCGAAATGACTCTCACGATACAGTATTGATTCTTTAAACACTGGTGTAAGGAAGTTCAATCCTTCCTAGATTAAACACAGTATTGATCGCCAAAGGCTAATTAAGAAGCTAAACTCTCACTTTAGTATATTCACTCACGAAAACAGACAGACTAGACGATCAACGCGAGCCAACACAGAACCTTGGTAAGATGACAACACAGGACGTCATCCTTACCGTTACAGGATTTGGCCTTAGGACCAGGCCTGCCATCACAGAATTTGATGCCGCGTGACCAGAATCTAAGTACATATTCGAAATAACGATATGACTAGATCTATTCATAAAATAAAAGAACACAACGTAGAAATTTAGAAATTGTGAAAATACTGAGAGGAGAGATAAAATACATACTGTGCATGTAATTATGTGTAATGTGTTGTACATTTAAATTTACCTTATGTATAGGGGGAGCAGAAATAAGCTGTATGTCTTACAAATAAATGTACAATTTACAGGATTCCAAGGAAGAGACTACAACGCCGGAAATATTTTCCTTAAGTTTATTTTCTAGATTAAGTTCTTCAGGAGGAGACTACAACGCCGGAAATATTTTCCTTAAGTTTATTTCCTAGATTAAGTTCTTCAGGAGGAGATTGCAACGCCAGAAATATTTTCCTTAAGTTTATTTTCTAGATTAAGTTCTTCAGGAAGAGACTGCAACGCCAGAAATATTTTCCTAGAAAAATTTAAATTATATAATTACTAAAATTATTCCCTAGATTAGCTTATTTCTTAGATTAAATTCTTCGGAAGGAGACTGCGTGGCTAGAGATATTAATTTGCTTTACATTGTGTTGTTTATCTTGTGTTTATCCCTAACAATTTACCAGATGTCTGACGGGGAGGTTGCTTAAACGTACGAATAAATTAACATAATACGGGTGTAAACGGTTAGTAGAAAGGGAAATACAGTAGAGTGAATCGGGTTAAATAAAAAAAAAAAAAAAAAAAAAAAAAATGTCAACTGGTAGAGGAAGACGTAATAAAAGACAAGTAGAATCAGATCGGGTTAATAATGACGTAACAGAGGCAAATGAACAAAACGAAGTCGAAGGCGTAGGAAATCCGACATTAGATTTGATTCTAAATAAAATCAATGAGTTCGATAAGAAATTACAACAACTAAGTTCGGATGTTAGCTTAATACATAATGGAAATACGAGTGGTTCTTCATCCGAGACGAATGGGGTAACTAATAACGGAAGTAATACGGCTGATAGACAAGAATTGATTAGTCCTACATCCGCGAGTTCTAATATAATATCTTCCGAAACACGGAATTTATATGTAATTCAACCATCAATTAGCAAACTAAATTTTGATGGAAAGCCATTCACTAATCCTATTGCATTTTTGAAGCGATTAAAGAAGTATATAAGGGCAGTAAATGGATCAGACCGCGAGATTGACATAGCGTTAGGGTGCATTACGGGGCATGCTCGAAGGGTTATGGATCTATATTCGAAAGGGTGGACTGTATTCGCCGATTTCGAGGCTGACTTCAGACGTATCTACTGGACTGAACGAATCCAGGAATCTGTAAGGTATAGGTTGATTAATTCAGTATATAAGGGTGATTCGGGAATGACGATGTCGGAGCATTTCGCTGAGTACGCAGAATCAATGCAGTCACTGACTATTTCATTTAGTGAGCGGGATATAGTAAATTCTATTATGCGGCATTATAATATAGATATACAACGACTATGGTTTACTAGAGTTGAGGAAGTAGACATCATGAGCGGGATTAATTTTCTGAGGAGCATAGAACAAAATATTGTTGAGAAACCGAAGGAAATTGCGAGAAGTAACGTTGGTAGGAATTTTAGAGAAAGACGGAACAACTTGCCATCGTCGGGGCATCCGATTGTTGCGACAATATCAACTAATAAGTGGAGAAATAGAGGAAACTCGTCGAGAGGACGCGGGTATCGTCAGGGACGATCAAGTTATAGAACGAACGTTAACAGACCTGAAAAATCTGGAACTGAACAAGAGGGAACTAACATTAGGCCGGCTATCGCTTTTGTAAAAGAGGGCGAAGGATCTAACGCGTCGAAAAATGTGGGGGAGAGACAATCAAAAAAACTAGAATTTCCCACACAAACTAGGTCCGATAAAATAATATTGTGTAGCACGGGAAAAGAAGGGACCTCGGAACGCGACAAGACAGGAATAGCTTACAAAATTTTAACTAACAGAGGATGGAAGTCGGGACAGAGTTTAGGAGTTGGCGAAGGAGGCCTTAGACGACTACTAAAACCTAACACAGGCGGTGACGAATATGACTATCACTCAGTAATAAAAGCATAGGAATTTTATTAGGAAATCAGTTTGACAACGTAATCGAGTGCATCAAGACAGGTATTGTGTGTGAGCTTTGCGTGGTGAGGAAATTATATACGTATACAATGATTCACGAGCTCGACGAGTCGATCGACGTAGAGATTGATTATTCTTTACCTAAATTACCGGAGGTATGCGTGAGGTTGTACGGCAGAAGTATGAATGCACTTATCGATACAGGGAGCCAAATTAGTGGAATAACTAGAGAATTGTACGAGTCGATTCTAAGGAGAAATGAAACTTTACCTGAGATTGCTATTCCAGCCATTCAAATACAAGGAGCGTTCGGATCACGTAGCGAAAGTACGAATCGGATGGTTTTAATAGAATTCAAATTAGGTAGTACCTTAGTCGAAGCACCTGTTTTGATTATGCGGCGGTTACCTAGATCATTAATACTAGGATATGACTGGCTAGAACGAGTAAAGGGAGTAGTGAGCTGTGGAAGCGAACGGACTTTAACGATAGAACATTTGGGAATTAGGACTTGCGTAAAACTGAATTCAGATTGCAAATTCGAAAGGTTAGGGGGAGAGACCAATGCAGCAACGATTAATTCGATACTGAAAAAGGGCACTAAACCGGTAGAGCATAGCAAGTCGAGTAAAGAGACATATGGTGAAAAGAATAAAGAAAATCACCTGGACGATACAACCTTAAGTAGTGAACAGAAGGATCGAGTACTAGACAAATTAGGAGCCGCGGGATTAACTGGTAGACTAGGAAAGTGTTGATTCCTATGTGTAGAAGTGAAGTTGTTGGGACACATAGTAAATACGAAAGGTGTATGTATGGATCCCGAACGAGTGGAAGCCATATTAGATTTTCCCGTACCTCGAACACAAAAACAATTACGAGGATTTTTGGGATTAATTAACTATTTTAGAAAGTTTATTACGAAATATATCGAAGGGGATAGACCGCTCTGTGACTTATTAAAACAAAATACAGAATGGTCATGGACACAAGAGACAAATGATTGTTTTGAGAGGGTTAAAAGATTATTTGTGGATACAATACTCCTCGCACATCCAAATCCTAAGGAGACTTATTATTTGCAAACCGACAGCAGTAACCTAGGAGTTTCAGGTTATGTTTATCAGCTAAACGATGTAGGAGAGGAACAGATAATAGGATTCTGTAGTAAGTCATTGTCTGAGACGGAACGCAAATGGACAGTTACAGAACAAGAATTATGGGCCATCATTTTTAGTTTATCAAAGTTTGAAACTTATCTAAGAGGGGCACGGTTAGTAATTAGGACCGATCATAAGAGTCTGATATTTCTACAGACTTGTAAACTATTGAACGCACGTATGATACGCTGGGTACATTACATAGGGCGGTTCGATTACACAATTGAGCATGTAAAAGGGAATTACAATGCAATACACCTGTTTCACTATTACGGAAACAATAAATAAAGTAGAACTTGCTATGGGATAGGACGGACAAAGGAGACAAATAAATGCGTAGCCACCATCATAAAACAGTAAACTTAAACTAAACAAACAAAGGGAGACTGGGTTGAATAAGTTTATTATCGTACTTGAAAAACAAACAAATAGACGTGGGAAATTTAAGGCTAGCGTGAGAATTTAAAGAAGGAAATAGATTTTTCAACGACCTAGTGTAACGATAGAGAGATATATGAGTACTAGGTGATTAAATAAATCTATTTGGGGGAGTGTGAGATGGACGTTACAGGGAGGCGCATACGCAATGTTATTTGGCGGGAATCGACCCGACGCCATGCTTTTGGCCAATGAGCAGGCGTCCTGCACAAAAACAGCCAATAAGACAGATTTACTCGCATTTGATGATTGCTAGGTGGAGCTATCTGATGTTGGGAGGGGGATGCGTGGTCAAGGTCGGAGGACACACGGCGTCGAAACAGAGGAAGTTGGGACAGCGAGCGAGATGTTTGCAGAGTGAAAATTAGAGTTAATTTGATTGAATATTGTTACTAAGTAGTATTAGTGAAATAGAGACGGAGAGAGAGAGAGCTGAAGTTTGGTAACGTATTCCAAGTTCAAATTTTGTGTTAAAGCAAGATCCCAAGCTAATTTATTATAACTTCAGTCACCAAATCTGTTTAACGGCCCAGTAAAATATGGAGGCTGCTACAAACTTCGATATCTTATATTCACTAAGACAAAATACACGAGAGCACCTTTGGTCCAACCTGGACAAGGTAGCTATGATACTATTCTTGATAATGGTAATTTTGGAGGCGATGGAAAGGTGGAAACTGTGGGCAAAGCGTGTTGCATTGTATAAGAGATATACATCACACAGACCTTGAACTACACGAAATGGCTTAAGCTAGAAAGTTGAATACACTACTGTAAATTATCATGGGATATTGTGACTTATGTATTTAGCTTGAATAAAACTGTGTAACTATTATGTATGCTTAACTCCTCTCTCAGTTTGTCTTACGATTTATATAAACTGAAACATAATTGTCAAATATTGTGCACATATGTGTGTAGATCTAAATTGTGTATGTCAGAAGGGTTTTTCGCTTGAGATGTTCCGTTTTCCCTTATCTGACTAGGTTTAGGAATGGGACACTCGACCTAGGCTCGCCATCATCTTAGCGAACCTAGGTCTAAATAAACAAACAGTTTCTTTCGTAAAATAATTGTCAAATATTGTGTACATATGTGTGTAAATCTAAATTGTGTATGTCAGAAGGGTTTTTCGCTTGAGATGTTCCGTTTTCCCTTATCTGACTAGGTTTAGGAATGGGACACTCGACCTAGGCTCGCCATCATCTTAGCGAACCTAGGTCTAAATAAACAAACAGTTTCTTTCGTAAAAAAAAAGAGAATAAATGAATAATTTAAATCAAAATCACCTCTTTCTTTTATATCCCAAGATTACATGTGTAGAGAATGTTATAACATGAGATTGATAAAAGTAAGGTCAAGTCATAACAAAAGCATTGTTTTAAATCAGTATATTAAATCAGTTTGGTTCTCCATTAATGAGCTCTCCACATGCATATTAAAGCTCGAATAACACGATTATACGTTATTGGATTTATCCAAATACAATAATTTGTACTTCTATAGACCAGATCTGAGATAGAAATCCAGATCTAAGTCAGATATTTTAATCAGGGTTTGAGACTATAAGTTCCTTCTGAACTAAAGTAAATCTAGTATAAATCAGTAAAATCCCAACTGAGTGAATAGAGACGCTAAGCTACGGTAACTTAATCATCACTTTGATTCAAGTCATTAATATCAGCGACTCAGTCATAGAATAAGAAACTAAGCAGCTATAATGTAATTATGTGGGTGCAAGCCAATAATCACTTAATTATTTAGAGGAGAAATACTGTTCTTGAGAGAGAAAACCATTTCGGCTGTGTTGTGATATAATATACATTAATATTTCCTAACGCCGATAGGCTGATGATTTGAGAGACACGACTGAACGACGCCTCTGGTGGTGATAACTTAGCATATCATTACACGCCATGTCTTGCAATCTGACCCCGACCTAGATTTGGCCAAATCTAAATATAACTCAAATATAAACACATATAAAAACCATGGTTCCGGGGGAATGCCTGCCCTAACTGGGAATCTGGCAATAAAAAAATGCAAGTACCTGCCTTTACAGGATGTGGGAATCACTAACGCTTCTCAGCGAATAAATAGGGAGTCAGATTGCTCCCCCATAACAATGATTAAAGACCGTGTCGCGGTGCAGGGTTCCCCAATGCTAGAACGATATCAGTCAGACGCGGTGGCTAAACAAGCACAAACACACATGTATCAACTTACACAATCATTCTAACATGTCAAATTGAGTTTAACTTGTAAGTCTTTTGTTTAATCAGAGGAAGACTGATTAAGTATTGTACTAAGTAATAATATAGACGCGTAGAGACAAGCTCCGCATTATCGAGTAGAATGATTGATAAGTCTACATTGTTCGCACAGTGGAGTGTACTCAAGATTGACTTGTGGTAAATCTAAATCTAATTGTTGATTAAAACCCGAAATGACTCTCACGATACAGTATTGATTCTTTAAACACTGGTGTAAGGAAGTTCAATCCTTCCTAGATTAAACACAGTATTGATCCCCAAAGGCTAATTAAGAAGCTAAACTCTCACTTTAGTATATTCACTCACGAAAACAGACAGACTAGACGATCAACGCGAGCCAACACAGAACCTTGGTAAGATGACAACACAGGACGTCATCCTTACCGTTACAGGATTTGGCCTTAGGACCAGGCCTGCCATCACACAACCACCAATGGAAAAGCAAAATCAAGTTAATAGGGACATACTAAGTAGCACTTTAAGGATGTATGGATTAGTTTACACTCAAGGAAACCACAGGATAACCTCGTTAAGCAAAAGCCAGCCTCATAGGTTGCCCTGCGAGATGCCATGTCACATGATTAAATTTAAAGCAGGTTTCAAAATAACAACAACATTACTCTCCTCTTACCCTATATCGATCAAAATTTCGTAAAACAACCCTCATCATAAAAAAAAACCTTGTAATAAAAGCAGAGTATACGTGTACGTGTAGTTACGTTTTTTTTTTTTTTTTTTTAAGTATGCGGGTTTACAGACCGCCCGAGGCAGTGTCACGTCGACTGACATGAAACCAAACGTTGACGCGTTGGTCAAAGCTGTCAGTTTTCGCTGCAGTACCTATACTCTCCTCTGTACACTGCGAATGGCGGATGGTGGTCCAAGGGAGAAGAGAAGGCTGACGTTTGGCAAGGGATCGTAGAAAATAATACCACCATAAACAAATGTAAGAGACCATGACGAAAGCTCTACTTTACCAAGGACGCCGTCTGAGAATGCATGTTCAAGTATTTATGTATTTTTCTTCCATGTTTCCCTTTTAAGGGGAATGAAAATAATAATATAATTCAATTCTACTTTTCTTATTAAATGTGATTTCCAAGATCTTATATAATAATAATAACCATAACCATTTAATACAATCCGGCTCGAAGGACCAAATGTACACACCGGGACTTACAGCTTAGTACGGCCGGTATTCCAAGTGTGTACGATGTGACTAAGTTTGAGATAATTGCACCTGGATCAGTACCTAAAGCCCAACTGACGCCAAACCTAGCCCTACAGTAACTAACTAACACCCCAGTTATCCTAGCCCTAGCCTACCATACAAACCACACCAAACGTAGGTTACGTTGGTTATACGAGAGGGAAGTCTGTCACAAGGAGACCTACGGTGACAGACGGAGTTTGGGTAGGAAGAGGGTTTTGTGTACGTCGTGCAATGTACACAGGAAATGGTTTTCTTACTGCCGATCCCACAGACTCATAGGACCGATGATGGCTAAAGGTGTCTTGGCCACAGTAAGAGGAAGTAAGGAGATAAATCACACTCGACTCCAGCTTGATGACTAATTTTATTACAATAATGAACTTAATTTTATACAATTTTTGTGGTAAATACACATTGATGGCTATTTACATGTGTGTCGTGTGTGTATCGAGCCGATGAAGCGAAGATCTCAGTAGGCCACCTCTTAGTGCTGACGGTGTGCTGGTGTTGTCGGCGCGTGGACCGTATGTGTGTCGCTGACGCTGTGATGCTATTGTTGGCGCGTGCAACTATGGTATGTTCACGGTTGAACAATTGATACACAAAACAAAAAAATAAACAATTATTGGATATTAATTAAGTTTTATGAAAGTATAATATGTGTAAATTATTAAATGAGCCATTGCCCAGGACCGGACGTACAATACCGCAAATACAACAGAAGTTGAAGTGCCTACTGGATACACCCTTTAATCTTTGATCAAACGTAACATCCTGAGTAATCCTGACGGCCCTCTAGGCTTTTCCTTTGAAGCGGACGTTCTAAACATAGAGTGGAAGCGACATCGACGCGAAAGCAGTAGACACGTATTAAGCACATCATTCTGAACCCTCATCCCCCGTCATTTGGAAATTTTGCAAAGGAGTTCCAATAATCTTTACCGAAAATAAACACGATGAAATATTTTTTTAATAATGAAATTAAGATATTTCTGAAAAGGGGTTTTTAAGTGATGAAAGATTGTAAAAAATGTCGTTATTGTTGCCTGGTTGCCATCATACGGTTAAAAACATTTAAATACTAAACTAACTTCAGGTTAGTTACGAAATTATGAAGGGTCGTAGATATAACTTGGATTATAATAGTAAATGACAAATTGATGAGGCCAGTACACCTCTGCTTCCTGCGAAAAAAATTGTTTGATATCATTGTCATACAATATTTTTATTTCAAAGGATTTTTACATTCACGCGAATACACAGTGCATTCGCGTGAATGTAAAAATCCGTGTTTACTAAATAAAATCCAAGCAAATATTTGGAGTGTGCTCATGTCAGCGGGCTGTCATCCAATACGTGGAGGTTTGAGTGGTCGCTCAATATCTACCCGACACGGCCGCATTTTACATTGCTTGCTAAAAATATAGTGGGACACATAGAAATACAATAAAATATAGTGGGTTTGACCATTTTCGAGTGTGGTGGGAACAGTGGAAAACATAATATGCTTGTGCGTATACACATACGTGCACATATACACTTTCTCATATAAAAGTGTATTTGAAACGCTAAAGTGTGCTATTAATTTTCACTGTGTAGTCAAAATGTATGGAATGGTCTAATTTTTAATATTATCTGAATCATAGATCTGAATAAAAGTTTCTATCCTCGTTGACCTAGAATTAAGTACAGAATTCGTCGGTGCTTTTTTTTTTCTCTTATGTTTACTTTTTAAATTACCAATTTGTTTGGTCTCGTGTGAAACAAATAAATACTTTTTCTTTCTTTCGTTCTATTTATATTCCGTGTGCTTGGTTCATAACAGTCATGCTTTTCCTTGATTGTATATCGCCTGTCATGTCGCTTATATTGACCCTAAAACCGGCAGATTTTTACCTGTTCACGAAACAAACACAAACCTTGAAAAAATCACCGCCAATCACAATACTTTCCTACTGAATTGAAAAGGGTTCATTCTGATCAAACGTAAACATGTATTGCTTTTCTAACGATATGATGGAAAGATAACACACATCCTATCTCATCATGCTTACAGTACAAAATATAACCAAAATATTTCCACAAAATACGCGTACATTTTTCGAGTACACTCCCCATGTCAGAGGATCCAATCAGTGTTGGCTTCAGTGACGGCTCATTCCAACCATTTTAATAGCAGATTAAACGTAAACACTGCCTGCTTTTTCTTAATTACTTAAATACGGTAACACAATTCGGTCTCTGTCATGATTAAAATGAAAAGTTTTACCACAGAAATATCCGAAATACTTGCTGATAATTAAAAATGTAAAAGTTGCTTTGTCTGGTATGTTCTTTTATGTCCTAACGGTTTAAGATAAATTTTTGCGTAGGTATCGTACACCATAACCTAACTTAATTCCCTATCCCTGTCCTGTTGCTTGCACATCACAGGAGCTTATGGATGCTACTGAAAGTGTCAAACAAGTCGTCATCGGTTGACTCAAATAAAATTGTCATTGGCACGCTAAGAAGACGACGAAGACCTAGCTACGGACAGAGAATACTTTTTACCTTGGTAGTAAAGTTTTTTTTTCCTTCATAACTTGCCGATAAAAATCTAAATAGCGCCTGTTGTTGAATTTTCGACCATAACGCCGGCGAAACCGCGGGCTGAAGCAAGCAATAAAATGAAATCGGTCGTACATTTTTTGGAGTGTGCTCGAGCCGTCAGCGCTGGCATCCAATCAGTATTGGCTGGAGTGGCTGTTCGCTCCGGCCGTACTTAATCTCTGATCGCACGTAAACAAGCTCACCCCTACCCGTTTGGTGGATGTACACTCTAACCGAGACACTCCGAGAAACTCCAAAACTAAATGTACACTTCTATACTGGGTCTACACGGAACCTCCACGAAGCCGTCAACAGGCATTCTGTACATTAAAATAAGTAATAATGCCCATATAATATTGCTGGGAAACGACTTTTATTGATGTGAAAATTATGGCGCTCAATGTTACGCACTCATGGGGTCATGGAGGGTTAGAAATATTTAAAGTATTAAACCATTAAAAACTTGTATGTTATGAACTACGTGTGAACATGTTGGAACTCTTATGGGCAAGAATAAGTACCTCTCAGTTTCGTTGAAGGTGTATTTACACACTTATAAACACACTCGCACTCGCTCTCCAAGGATCTCGGTAAGAGTGTACAACCACCTTCACATGTAACGGGCGACAAACGTGATGGTACCCGACAGGGTTCAATTAAAGCCTCAAATATTTTTCCTTTAAGAATACAACAGTTTTCGGTTTTGTTCAGGATTGGATGATGATTGAAATATCATGGTTAAACTATTGTCGGGGTTTTTTTATAGACCTAGGTTGCCTAACATATAAAGCGGCAGCGAATTATACTCCCTCATAAAAACCTGCCAATATTATTTTAAAGCAATGTAATATGTTCACCATATTATTATTATGAATTATCTCGAGTTACTTGTTTCTCATACATGTGTTAATAACTGTCAGGTATATCGCCTATAGTTATTTCCCACTACTGGGACACAGGCTGCTTCACTTTGAGACGGAATGGGCTGATAGATGCTAGATATACCAATCCAAAAGTAATGAGGAAGAGTACCTTGACACAGTCATATTTTCTTGACAAATTACAGTTTATACCTAAACTAGATACTTATTTATACATACACTAGCGGACCTGGCAGACGTCGTCCTGCCCGAATAGCAGCGCCACCTACCGGGTCCAATTATGAATCTAAACCATTCTCGAATCTCCCCATTAACAAAATGATCCGCCATTTATTGAATTAATTTGTTACAAAATGTGATAAATGAAGAACCACTCTACCGATTTTGTGCAAACTTTACATAAAATAATCAACTACTAAACAGTTTGAACAAAGCCTAAACATTTGGTGTGGATAGGTGAGTTCGTTCTGGAGTTATACAATAACAACGAAAAGTGGCATTGATTTTTATATATATGGATAAACTCCCACCTTTGTCCCATGGGGACAGGTAGAAACCACAGTACACCACCTCCAACGATACTTACATATTACTTTTGCTTCGATATACACTAGCTAAAACACGCACGCCGCCGGTAGTACTTATTTAAGCGGTAATAATGACAAGTTCTCAGAACATTTAGCAGACAGATCTGAAAACGTTTAAAGGAGCAGAAAGTCATTACTCTCCTTCCACTTCGTTGGTCAAAGGACATCGCTTCATACAAACCACTGTCCATATCCACGTATAATATCATCTAAGCTCATAGAACATAAATCTGTAGCTCGCATTTATACTGAACGTCTTGGCTTTTATGAACCATCATTATTTTTATGTGCCAATAATTTCTCCTGAAGTTTCATTAAGAAAACTTTGCCCATAAAACGTGGTATTGCCAAATCGAGGATTGATTTGATCTTTATTGCTACGTAATAAGGACTCGTTTGCCCCTTCAAATAATCGTTTGAGGAAAATGAGATAATTATAATCCGAATAACGTTTACGAGACTTTATGGGTATCTGTTTATTTCATTTGGAAATATGATTTAGCTTTGATTTATGAAAGAAGATTTCGTTGGCTTCGTAATAAATTACCGCAAACGTTAATCTGATAAGAAATTATATAATTTTCATAGGTTTTTAAATAGAATTCTATATTTTCTACCACTAACTGCTGTACTCAGAGATATTTAATGATTACTTAAGCCGTCACTTAGTAAATGTTTGACATATTTTTGTGTGACAAAACTGTCAAATCCATTACTAAGTGATGGCCTAAGTTTTCATTAAAGCTCTCTGAGTGCGGCAGTAAGATTTGAAGTCCCAGCCGTGTACCTGGTAGGATTACCCATCAGCTAAAGTGATGAACTTTTTACTTAACATTTAACCTCCTTCGTAGATGAATTTTAAATCCTTCCTTAGCCTTTGCCTTACCTTCTTAAATGTAAAGAACTCCAGTGCAAAATCTCATACTGACAGTACTTTGAGCGATGCGTTGTCTGCAAGTAATTAAACGAAAAACACTCGCACCTTGCAGTTTAACTCAACAAATATGAAATGCTATTGTATCAAAATAATAGACGTAAACTGTTTCATCAAACAAAAGAAGCAAAGTATTTGCCATAAATGTGGATAACACGTTAAATTAAGTGGTAATCCATTAGGGATCGGTAATCTGATATAACGCGATTATCTACATGAATTATATACGGGTGTCCTCTTCTTGTGAGTGTTATTCAAACCTTTTCGTTGGATTTATGTGTCTGTTGTTCGTCTATTTCAGTTTTATTTGATTCAAGATGTCATTTTTAGACTGAGAAATATTTACTCAGTCGTAAAAAAACGGATATATGCCTAACACCCATATTTCAGATCCCAATAATAGTTTATTAATGTCCCAGCTTAAATAATACTAGCCGTATTTAGGTTTTTTTTACTAGGCTAGCGATAACAGGCACATATCTAGGAATAAGTTGAGGAATAAGTTTTAGGATTATTAAGTTTAAGTGTAATTTATTTCTAATTACACTTAAACTAGTTTTGTTTTTGTAGTCTTTAGTAAAAAATATAAGGCTTTTTTTATTTTTTATTTTATTTATTTATCTAGGAACGGGTATTACAATAAAATATGTTACCAGCCAAACCCGATTTCCAACTAAACTCTCTCCGGTTCCTCAGGACGATCACAGAATATCCCACGGGTTAAGTCAAGCTATAAATAACTGTGACTAACGACACTCGAGACAATAATATGATAATTGACAAAAAAATCGAATTAGTCCGTCAGATAGATTTAAAAAAAATATTGAACACATGTATTTTTTTTTTTCACGTAAACAAACAGTAAAGACGGTACAGTACATTGAAAACTCGTATGATATCATATTGCATGACATTTTTTTTTACCAGAAAGTGACGTCACAAGCCCCCACTCATCTCTGACACGTTTTATCTTCGTAATGTTTTATTTATTTGATAAAACAAAAAAACACGTATCCAATATTTTCAATAACCTAACTGGTGGACTAAACAGAATCATATTTGGATTAGGAATCATCCCCGTTTAGCGGGCCGACAAGCGCCACATTCAAGTTAGGTTTTCGGGCCCCTCCCATGTTGCTGACATCTCTTTGAGGCGCGCGTGGAACACGAACGCGCCGTCGACACGGCCTGTTTTCGTCGTGAGACGGACGGACGGCGAGTTAGCCCATCACTCACCGTCCACAGGCCCGCGTCTACGGTGGCCGGAGGTCATCGCGGGACCCCCGACGCCCGGAGCGCCTCCCGCGGCGGCTGGGACGAGAGGTTCTCTCCCTCTCGCGTTCCGCCACCTCCTTCGCCAGCATCACTGCTTCGCAGAAGGAGGCGACGGCGTCCCATTCCTCCTCGCCCCGGACCATGGCTTGCACCAGGGCCGGGCGCGAGAGGTCGCCGCCGCCGATCGCCGCTACGAGAACACGGCGGGGCTCCGCCCAAGCGGGGCACACCTCCACTGTGTGCTCCACCGTGTCCTCCGGCCGATCCTCGCAATGGTGGCATCCGGGCGTTTCCTCCCGCCTGATTCGGTGCATACTAGTTTGGCCTGAAATTGGATTTAGCCGGTAACATAATTATTATAAACCTTTCACTAATACAAAAATATTGCCAACGTCTGGCATACCCGGTAGGCAGTCATCTACAATAACAACCTTTCTGATCGACCTATTCTCGTAGAAATTCCACTGATATGATAAGAATATGAATCATTACACCCGGATTTTTTTCTGTTATATCAGCCGCGTCTATATCTACAAGCAATATGCTGACAGATATTGATATAACGTTTCTATTATCCTAAACGGTTTTACGCTGGGTTAAACCCAATATCTATCTATCGATCCCCGCATGGAACAAATATTTTCATGTCCTAGTAGTTGTTCCGGGTCTGGGTATTTGTGTATGTGAGTTTAAATGTTTTTGAACGCACCCACGATACAGGAGAAATTCCTAGTGTGGGGCAACGTTTATAACAAAAAGTTCACAACAAAACTCCACTATTTTCTCCACACAGCCATTTTGATCGAAAAGATTGGATTCACAATTATTAAAAAAAAATGAGGGTTGTAGATTTCAGTGACGTAAAATTAGATGTTTCATAGGTATAGGTACCTAATGCTATCATAAATGAGAAGTTTTCTCCTACTTTTTACAGTTTTGTATAATTCTACCAAAGCAGTAGGTAATAATAAAAATATAATAAAAACAAACGATTTCGTTTAAGGCCATATTTTTAATCGTATGTATATATAAACTTAAAAATAAAACATTTGAAGCGCTCCAGGTATATTTATAACTTACTTTTTCTAGTTACCACCTCGGTTCATGAACTTATACTTGATCGCAATTTCGTGCTGAATTCTTGGCCGCGAAACCGCCATAACTTTCTAGTGTTTGCGTTACCCAGTACCCAAAAACATATGGAGAATGCACAATGGTACATCGAAAATATATTAGTTACAATCAGCGTCGTGTTTATAATTTTTTGTGTATATTCGATTTCTAGAAAAACTATCTTAAACACGTCGAGAACCATCTGTTGAAAACAAAACAAAAAAATCAACATTATCATGACTAGAACAACTCGTATGTTTTTCTTTGATTTCATACTATTTTTTAGAACAGATTTGAGAGCTAAGATTAGTAAGGCTGCATTTACAATAAGCACGGGCCACTTGACTATTACTATGTAAAGTACTAAATACTTTTGAGTTGCTTCTTGACCTAAATGGAACATACAATGCAGTAACGCAGCAACACTGATGGGTCCAAACCACGCAATCAACGACACTTTCCAAATACTCCAACTCTCAGTCGTGAACACGTTAACCAGGCTGACATATATTTGGCGACTGAATACAAACATCCAACATACGAGCGCCATTTCCGTATATATCATGAAAACAATGTCAATTAAGACGACGCGTTTAGCAAAAGGACACATGTGCAATAATTTCTGAACGTCGCTGAAATATCTCACGAACGTGTACAAAAATCTGGCAAGCATAAATTGGATGAGGAGCTTATTTTTGTAACTCTTTCTCCATTCAGCAAACAGCGCGGCTGTTAAAATGAGCAGTAACAAAGCAGCTGCTGACAAAGCTATTCCGAGTGAGCTCCAGGTTAAGGTGAAGATGGTCCAGAACGCTGTTGCATTCTTTGGGTTGTAGATCACGTTGCCTTGTTCCACTTCGTACAAACGCAATTGATGTCGAGAATTTTCATTTAATTGCATCCTATATAATTGACATGCAGTTAAGCTGTTATTGTCATAATCCATGTTTTGGGATTATTTAGTCACTTAGCACGCATCACACTGTAATTTATCTGGCGATAAAACACTATCTCCTGGGTAGTTATTGATCATTGTGTTCGTGTCCTATGTTTTTAGACCCATTATTATGCACTAGGAACGTGTTTGAGTTGCACTGAGAAATAACTAAAAACTAAACTTTCCTTTGGAATTTCCATCAAAAAAATATAAATATTATATCTATGCGTATGAACGGCAGGCGCGTCCACTGTTTAACAATAATTTATGGATTATGTACAAGCAAGTTACTTGATAACATGTTGTTTTATCAAGCTTGGATTAGATTGGCTATTTCGGTATCAAACAAAGTACTTCAAGATACCTAATTATCATATCAATAACTTTCACTTGTGGGTTAGTCATAATATTTACCTACTAATTTCAGTGTAAAGTTATTCTATAGAATTATATCTATGTGGGTGTTAGCTTATGAACTTAAAATCTATGTGGGTGTTAGCATATGAACTTAAAATCTATGTGGGTGTTAGCATATGAACTTAAAATCTATGTGGGTTAGCATATGAACTTTTGAAAAAGGTGAAACTCAATTATGTTAATATTATGAGTCAGATATATAAATAATGAGTGTTATGCTTAATTTGCTTTTCAATAAGATATTTTCCATTTAATTATTGAAATTCTAAACACTGATTTTCGCATCGCTTGATAAAAAATGCTGAGACACAAATTCTGCTGCTTAGAAAGTTATTTAAAATTGTTCAACAACCTATAAGAAAATAACGAGTATCCAATCGGGATGTTTAAATAAAAACACATTTTTAAGAAACACAGAGGATATATTTTCAGATATAATGCCACGACAGGTCAAAAATAAAACTCACGTTTAGTGAGGAATAAGAAACGATAAATATATAAAACTCTATACAAATAGTTAACAAGGTGACAGTGTCTAACGATTATAGTAAGTAGTAAAACTTATTGCAGACATGCAGTACACTTGAGGACAACGGTATTAAGTACAACTTTGATACCAACTTTGACGATTTCACACTTCAGAATTTTAATTCAGCCTTCCCGTCGGGGCTGCGGGTTGTTTGAAAGAGATACCGCGGCTTCGACACAAACGAACATGGGTGGTTTTTAGTCAGTAGAAGTCTGACACTAGACAAGTGATTTGATAATTTCCCACCCAACAAAAAAAAGGTGTGTAGTCTTTTGTCCTGTAGACTTTCTCAGGAATACAAATTCCGCTTTCGTGATTCACTCTCTACGTTATTCGGTCCTCAAGTGTAAACATCTATCGAATTTCCCTTCAAAACACTTTTAGCTTGTTTGTGACAGATTGATTTAAGAAGCATAGAGTGCCGAGCATTGTTTGGTTGAATATATTCATTCAAATTCTATTCAGAAGAGAATTCAGTTGCCTATTCCACTATAAGTAAGTGCATCTACTTATGAAATATTATTGCATTGTCTAATTTTTACATACATAAGTAACGTCTATTACCAACATTCAAATTTTAGAAATTCTACACAATAAAATGTATTTCTACAAATAGCATTATTACTCGCTGCGTCAATCAAATTTTAATTAGATAAGAATAATCGATATTTAATTAACGAACTACTATTAAAACTGACTGAATTAACAGAAGTTATAATTCAGTTTAAAATTCAAACAAGAAGTCAACAGTTTTATCTTATTGGAATAAAAAATGATATAAATAAGGAAGTTTAATACGTTTATAACAGTCACTTGGATAAAACTTTTCGCAAGGTGTAAAAGCTTACCTATTATAAATGTTTTGTTCACAAACATCAACTATAATCTTTGTGAATCAAGTTTAAGTAACGCTATTGTATACAAAGTTGCCATTGAAAATCTTTAAATTTCTTATTTAGTGATAACATTTTCTCATAAACACTTTTTAAACTCCATTTTGTGATATCGAAAATAAGAAATTAGAAAAGATAAAAATGTTGTTTTTAAGTTAGAAAAAACATTTCGATAGGTAGACAGTCTAAAAGACGATAATATTACACTAACTATTTATAAGGACAACTCTTTGTAGTTTGAATACTATGTGTACTTATATAGAAGTCTTTATAAGGGATCACAGTTGGAAAACACTAGTTCGATACACAAATCGGGGAAATTACAAACTATTTATCTACTTAAACTACACTTCTATTCATTAATTAACACTATTTATTTTTATATTAACTTTATTATTTTAAATAGTCTTACAAACGAAACATAATTGATTTAAATATAAAGGTTTTAAACATACATTCAACAATTTACGGTAAAATTGAAAACATTTTCGTATTAAACAAGTTTCCGAACAAATTAATTAAAATAAATACGAACGTAAAGCTAAAATGTAATCAACTTTATCACACATACTTGGTTTTAAATATTGTATAAATATTGTATAAATCAATTAAACTTTGGTAAAACGATTACTGAAATAAATAAAACAATTAATACTATTTTGCATTCAAATGTAGCTTATTTTACAGCGAATTCGTTTATAACACCTGAGAAGTGTTAAGTGCCTACAATAATAATTAAATATAGTTGCTTTATAAAGCTAATAAAATCAGTGATACGTAAAATCGACTAATAGCTTTAAAACCGAGGCTTGAAGAGAACTAAGTTACCTACTAAGTACTTATTCCTAGAATTATTCTAAGTTGTACCTACTTTAATACTTACTTAGTGCGTTTCTTTATTTTTCTGATTTTTTGCATACAAAGGTGACGTACATAAATTATGTATCGAGATTCTCATAAAGCTGCTTTTGATACATCTTATACTGTAGCTTCTTAATTGTTTCTTGCATTAGAACCTGAAAATCTTCGCGTGCAGTTTTACAGCCACGAGCACCAATATTTTAACACTTAACTAATTTTAAAAGTGTTTTTCTCCTTTTGTTCTGATAAAATTTTAACTTGTTTTTAACGAAAAAGTTCCATATTCAACTGACAAACACTATTTCTCCAGAAAAACGCTTTAAACTTAGAAAAGTGTATATATTTTTGTGCTGACTGTACAGGGCTTGTTTACCAAATGAGAAATGTAAGAAAGAATACACTAATCATTACAATGTGCTGACACAGTTTCATAGCGTGAATTAAAGTTACAGTAGAGTGAACTACATGAGGACCAGTTTCCAATATTTTTGTTCAAAATTGGTTTATTTGTTCTGGCATATACTGTTGGCCATCGATAGACTAGATTTTTTTAAGTGGACATGGATATAGATTGTTGGTTATTTTGCAATACAAGTCGCTTATTAATATTTGTTTTAAGAAACTGGCCCCAATAGGAAGCTAGTCAAGTCTAGAAGATCACAATGCGTACACTTTAATTATTTATCTTTTAACTTACTACAACAGTATCAGCAATTTTTAGCATACAATTTTTACTTAGTTCGTAATTTTATTCTAAAGTCTACTTTCGTAAACATATTTCGTATTTTTATCTTTATCCGTCTTCATTTTCTAGCTTTGAGTAATAAATAAAATATGTTTGAAATGTGCTGATGAAAAGAGCATACATTGCGAAGGCCTCTTGAAATTTTGTCTTATTATTTCTACTAAGAAAACTAAATTCAGGGAATTGCAAAATAATAGCCTTCCAATTACACAGAACAGAAGCTCAGATTATACGTCTTTAAAGCTATATTTTAAAATGCAAACAAGATTTAACTTAAAGTTCTTAAGGAAACCAGTTAAAGTTTAAAACAATTTAAATTGAACGATAGATATTATAATGAAGTTTAAACAATCAATCATCGTTACTCCAAAACTAATTAAAAAGCAGTTTGCAATTAACTACAAAACGAGACCAGCTCTTATTGAGGGAATTATTACGCAAATTATATTTAAAATATTAAATTAACTATAGTAACCATTTTTCTCCTGCCCTTTACTCGACCATGTGTTCTGTGAAAAAATAAACAAGTTTGATTTTTATGTTTTTATACCATGGGGTCTAAAATGGCCACTTTAGCAGATCATTATTATGAATTGCGTTAAAAATCTTAAAATGTACTTTTTACCCGACTGAGGCGAAGCCCAAAAGGAGGGTTATTATCATAGTAACTGCGTCTGTGAGCATTTTGCGAATTTTAACACAATTCATATTATTTTCCTATTATGGTCTATTTTCCTAATTTTTTTTCATTAATATTATGATAGATCTATTTTACGCTTTTTATTGCAATTCATATTATCATTTGCTAAAGTGGCCATTTTAGACCCCCAGAACCAAATAAATGTTATGACATGAGTCATAAAAAAGAAAGTCTAATACAATGACACCGGTGACTTACAAGCTATGTTTTAATCGGTGGTTACGTTATGGAAATGTAATGTTCCCTTTTTTTTTTTTTTTTTTTTTTTTGGTGGGTGTAAAATCATCAATGGGTGGGTGAATAACCCCTCCCGCTCTTGGGCAGAGCGAAAGGGAGTGTCAGACTTCTACTGACTAAAAATCACCCATGTTCCTTCTTCGCCCTCTATGTCGAGGCCGCGATAACCGTTGGACTACCCGCGGCCCCGACAATGTAATGTTCCCTCACATTACATTTCCAGAAAGAAAATGAAGAAGGGGTGGGAATCTCCGTGTAAAGCCTGACCTGCCTAACATCCCAATTGTGTTTTTTTTTTTTGTAAAACAGCGGCCAATCATAAAACTTGCTATAGTTGCTGCCAGGTAAGATAGCGGTCATTGACCCACCTACATTTATTAAAGTTTTAAATTATGAAATCCAAACATAATCCTGTTCATGTCTTGAATAGCTATCTATCGTACATGTTTTCTTATGAAAAACGATACATGGTGCATTTGTTTCGGTTCGTACGAAGAGATATTAGGGAAAGAGCAATGATCGCGATTTACAAACAAGTTTTGTTTAGGACAAACTGTTAAGATAAATCAACTTGAGATTTAGTTTATTTTACATTTGACACACTCGCAAATTCGCGCAAGCGCCTTCCGCCCTCTTACGAATTTTCGTCAAGACACGTGTTTAACATTTTTTACCCACCCAAAAAAAGTGCAAAATGCCGCTAAAAAAGTTATCACTTCAAAAAAAATTCTGTTTAGTCCGTCAGTTAGATTATATTTATCGAAAAATATTAGATGTGTTTTTTGTAATTAAAAAAAAAATGACGAACATAAAACGTGTCAAAGATCAGGAGTGGGGGCTTGCCACATCACGTTCTGGTAAAAAGTGTATCAAAATGTGACGTCACGTCTTCATTTTGGTACGTGAAAAAAGAAAAAACTTGTGGCCAAAATTTTTTGGAAGTCTATGTAACGGACTAATTAGACTGTTTTTGTGAACGACGACTTTAACTTTGATAACTCATTTATCGATAGCAAAATTAAAATGGCAAAAGTTAGGCAGTTCATTTACTTCAAACATCTTTCGAATAGAGTTTTGGATGGAGTAAGATGTGTGGGGGAAGACCAAAGAAAGGATGGATGGACTGTGAAAACGTTGCAATGGGTGATACGTCGTCTTATAAGAAGTATAAGAACTTATGCTGCCAATCCCAAATACGAGTACATTGGCATAAACGCGGGAAAGTTATGAAACGTAAAACGCTGAAAAATCCTCGAAGGAACTGAAAACTTCGTACAAATAATAAGATGAATCGATATCCCTATAAAAGATGAACGATGCATTGATGGATTGAAATTACAAAGTTTATCCCGACTTTGTATGCAAAGTGTTTCGTCAAAGTTTTTGAATGGAAATTAATGTTGAACTGAACAATTATTCGAGGAGAAAGTCTATATTTTATAATTGATGAAAATGTATCCTGAATAAAGGTATATTGAAATTTTCCCTCTTATGAAAATACTAGCTGTTGCCAGCGGCTTTGCCCGCTATAACTCGAAAATTATCCCACGGGAAGATAAAATCGGAATAAAAACTATCCTACGTGTTAATCCAGGGTGTCAGCTAACTCCATACGATTTTTATTAAAATCGCTCCAGCCGTTTAGACGTTTTTAGAATTCGAAATCGATTTGTCTTGTGTAATTGTGGGATTGTGTACTGATGTGTGATCTCTTTAAGTATCTGAAGCCGTTTTGACAATAGTACATTTTGATATAAGTGGGAAAACTCTGTTGTTGTATTGGAGGTGGAATTCAAAACCGAGCCGCGCAGGTGAGCTTGTTATGGACCCGAAACTGGATTTATTAGTATGGTTATCTGTGGATTTTTTTCGACACTTGGTTGTAATAAATGAAGAAGATCCACGTGTATGTGTGTTAAATGAAATGTAAAATCGATAAGACCCAGTTTTAGAGAAAGCGTACTAAAAAATCTTTATTCGCTTTTGCCTCTACTGTAGAAAAGCTCTGAACAACGATTGTTCTTCTAACGCAAACGAAACGCTTAGAATTCTAACAAAGGATAATAAAATAACACTAATGAGAACAAAGTTAGAGGAAGTTACCTTGTTCCTCTACAGGCGTATGCTCTTCATCCGACGAGTCGAATCGGCTCTCGATTAGCGAACTTTGTTTCTGTAGTGACTGAAACAATGGATGCAATTATCGACTCTAACCGAGGGAAATTGTTTTCAATTTAGTTGTTGTTCTATTGGCAATAGAGTTTTGCGGAATAAAATAATTGTGAGGGAAATATTATCAGATGGTTATTTTTAAATATAATGCTCGGGATACTAGACAATATAGCAGCTTTTAGAAGTGACCTACAATAACGGTTGCTTAAATACTAGGAAGCTAGCTGGTTAATTAACACTTACCGCGTCAAAACAAGTAAGACTTTTGGTTTAGGCTAGTAATAACTACTAAAATGTTATGCTCTTTTATTGAGTTTATGATTAAATTCTGATTTTTAACCGACTTCAAAAAATGAGCAGGAAATTCGTTGACTTTTTATGTACCTATGTTTAACTTTAGCTTTAGAAGGTGGCTTAAAAGTAAATCAAACAAACAAAATCCACAGACTTCAGAAGCTAAACGTATTATTCACTTTGTGTGTTTTTGTAGTGAGTTATATTTTTTGAGTCATAAATATTTTTTTTTATTGTTTTAAAAAAACATTGCCCCACACTAGGAATTCCTCTTGTATCTTGGGTGCGTTTATTAACATTTAAACTTCACTACAAATACACCCAGACCCGAAATATCTGTAGGCCATACAAATATTTGTTCGGTGCGGGAATCGAACCCGCGACACTCAGCGCAACAGCACGGTTGGCGCAGTGGCTGAGCGATTGGATTGACACTGCGCCAACCATGCCGTCAACATTACAGTCGAAAAAATCTTGAAATAATATTCATTTTAATCTAAACGTCAACTGCAAGTAAAATAACTCGTATTAAACCTTGAATTTCATTATAAAATGTCCGTCATACCTTATTGGACCGCCGTCGTGGCGGCGATATCTTGTTCCATAAAGCTTCAAGCTGATCGAAGTGTTGAGATTGCGCTATCGCCGCTTCTTCAGGCCCTAAGCTCACCTGCACATGACAGTTTACGTTAACGTTAAAGTTTGCGTTAGATAGAAAATTTTAGAGAAGTTTGAGACTAGACTTTACCTGTGAACCTAAGTCTTTGTTCTTTGCTTCTTGTATTTTTGAGATCTCTTCCATTGATGCGGAAACTGAGAATCTGAATACAACCATAGATTTTATTAGTCAGAAAAATTAAAATAGAAAAAGTATACAAAAAATTGCTCAGGTGGCCATCCATGACGTTTTCAAGCAGGAATATTTTACTGTCGCACTCAGAGAGCTTTAATGATTACTTAGGCCATCACTTAGTAAAGGTTTTGACAGTTTTGTCATACAAACGTATGTCAAATCTTTACTAAGTGACGGCTTAAGTAATCATTAAATATCTCTGAGTACCGCAGTAAGTCTTAAGCGTTGTGGAACAGAGATGACGCTAGACACCTTATATAGCTCTGTCGCTCTCCCACACAGGACTAGAGACGTTAAACATTAAAGACGTCATGCTAATCCCACTGATCATGTCTTTTACCTCCTCTTTAATCGTTCATCCACTTGAGCCATCATAGCTGCTGAAGTAAGATGTCCATATTTCTTCTGCCAAGTGTAAGTATCCAAAGAAACTTCTTTCTTTAATAATCTCCTCATCGGCCGCTTTGGTGCCAGCGGACGCAATTCTGCAAACGTAAATAACTATTATGTTCGCGATCTTTCTTCACGTTCAAGTTCCATAATAAAGTACTATTTCTACATTAAGGTGGAAGCTCACATCTGGCCCGCGAAATTCTAATTTTCTTACGTTTTTGGCAATTTGCAGGCCAGTGCTTGGTTGTATGTTTATGAAAATTTGATTTGCGACTGTAAGACGTATGAAGTTACCGAATTATAACCATCAAAATTACTAACTACTAAAGAACGACGACTAAATTACTAAAGAATGACTTTTACATGCAAAAATCAATCTTGACATGAAAATGAACTTGGAGGGTTGTATTGATAATTTTGATGGTTATAATTCGGTAACTTCATACGTCTTACAGTCGCAAATCAAATTTTCATAAACATACAACCAAGCACTGGCCTGCAAATTGCCAAAAACGTAAGAAAATTAGAATTTCGCGGGCCGGATGTGAGCTTCCACCTTAAGTAATAGACGTCGCTTTTAAAGCAAAGGTAAATTTAATAAGAGGAAGCTCAAAAGATTCCATTACAGTTATTAAACGAGTCTTGTTAGTACGATGTTTAATGATGATGTCGTTCATAGTTGCTGCCAGTTAAGATGTCAAAAGCGGTCATTGACCCACCTACATTTATTAACGTGTTTAACTTTATAATCCAAAAATTAGCCTGTTTGTTTTGAATCGTCATCTATCGCGATCTCCAACATTATTTCTAGTGAAAAGCGATACATGATTCATTTATTTTGGTTCGTACGAAGAGATATTAACCCTAGAAAGATAACCATACCGCGGCAGACGTTAAAGATAACCATACGCTTCAGAGGCGCTAAAAAGTTGCGCCTCTGAAGCGTATGGTTACGTTGTACGTAATACGTGTTTTTAAATGATTTAATAAATAATATTTATAATTTATGATATTCTGTTACAAGATAATACTATAAAGTATACATTTTAAATACATTTTTGTCTTTATTTGTTAATTTAAAATAATTTAAAACTAAATGAGTAGACCTCTAACAAAAATCAACAGCCTTATGCTTCAGGAACAAAAACATTTATAATCATCTTATAAAAATTTAGATTTTTCTTACAAGCTGTTTGACTACAAAATAATAAGTATAAAAAAAATATCTGTCATCAAAAAAAATAATTTCAACATCACTCCAGTGTGTCCATCACCAGTGCAAATTAATCAATTCTTAAAAGTTTCACAAAAGATAACCATATGCCTCGCGAGCGCACAGACTCGTCATTTAGACAAAACTATAGAATTTACAGCATGGAAACAGCTATCCCTTGAAAGGGCTAACCAACGACTGAGTTGGTTCAGAAGGACAAACAAATACACGCGTCGGATAAAAAGCTATAGCAATATGTTTCCTGCGCAGGCGCCTCTGCGTCGTAGGTTATCTGTCTAGGGTTAAGGAAAGGGCAATGACCGCTATTGACATCTTAACAGACAGCAACTATAGATGTACCAATACATACATAATTATGCATGCCTTAAACAACTTCATGTGTTAGTAGTAAAAGCTGGGACTTACTTGACTTACCATCAACATCTTTAGTTGGCGCAGCATACGTTGGTATTTTTACGTATGTGGCTGGTGTATTATGAAGACAGATCATTGGAAGACAACCTGTTAAAAGCCGAAGAGATTATCGAAACAATTTACAGAAATTGATTACAACCACTGAAAAACTTCATTTTCTTTGGTAGAAAATTAATATTAAATAAATAAACCTTCTCAAATTGGAAAATACTTTCAAATTCCTTTTTCATCAATTTTTAATTTGAAGTAGACCTCCTCTTGACCTAATGTTGTCCTGAGATATCTTACGGTCTTACTGCCGCACTCAAAGTTTAATGATAACTTAAGCCATGACTTAATAAAGATATTGACACTTGTTGAGCAAATGTTTTGTATGACAAATATTTACTAAGTAATGGTTTAAGTAATCATTAAATATCTCCGAGTACGGCAGTAAATCAATTTTTTTGTTAAACATTACAATAATAAATAAAACAAATTAATTAAACGAAAAGTTTGCAACACTCAAAAAGAATAAATCGTACCTCGATCCAAAAGATGGAT
This sequence comes from Diarsia rubi, assembly GCA_932274075.1. Taxonomy (NCBI): domain Eukaryota; kingdom Metazoa; phylum Arthropoda; class Insecta; order Lepidoptera; family Noctuidae; genus Diarsia; species Diarsia rubi. Next base: position 16,179,326 of record OW026418.1, on the reverse strand, counting down.
TGCGATACGGGCACAATCGCTAGTTATCTGAAACCCGAGCAAAGGGACGTGAAGAGCCAAAGACGTCAAAGCCAGACCTCTTTTAGTTTCCCAGATGATAAGTGTCTTATCTTCAGCACCTAGTTTCGTAACAACAATACATTTTGTAAGTGAATTAACTAGAAATTATATTGTAAAGTCTTTGGACTAAACTAAAATAGAATTAATTTGGTATTAAAGTCAGCAACAAACTTTAGACAGATTAATTAATTTAAATTTGCCAATTATATCTTGTTTGTTTATGAATGAACAGTGCTTTGAAGACTAATTCTTTGATATATTTATAACATAATATCACGGCTGTTATTCCCGAATGGTTAGTCAGAGGTGTACCTAATAATAGTCACATTTGGCAAACCCAAACAATACTTTGCCCCACCCGGAAATCGAACCCGGGGCAACATTCGCCCTTGATACCACTACACCAATGAAGCAGTCAGTGATGTTAAAGTAAATTTTTGAAGTTCCAAATTTTGTCACAGACTGTACAATTATTGAAATACTATGTAGTACGAATTTTCTGTTAGTAATCGGGTACTTGAGAGATAATTAAATGTTCGGTTTTTACTTACTAGACACGCCAATCGTTCCATCTCCAGTAACTTTAACACAAGTGACTTTTCCAAGATGGCCAGACAACAGATGCAGGTCTGAACCAGTGTTAATGTCCCACACTATGAGGTTGCAGTCCCAAGACCCTGATACGATCTGAGTCTTGTTTGTGATCGATACTGCTACGCAGGTCACTATGTCTGAGTGGCCGACTAGTACCTGTTAAAATAGTTTGTTTTGTAACTGAATCACTATACATATTATAAAACAAAGTCCGCCGCCGCGTCTGTCTGTCTGTTCGCGATAACCTAAAAAACCACTGCACCGATATTCATGCATCAATGGATAGAGTGGTTCTCGAGAATGGTTTAAGTATAAAATCTGACCTACATCCTCGCGAGCGAAGACGAGGATATCGGCTAGTATTGTACAAAGGAGAAGTAAGTACACACCAAGTGATAAATGATTAAAGTTATTTTTTACAGTTTAGTCAGATGTTGATGAACGAAGTATAAAATGGAGTTATCTCTAACGAGTACACATTATTATAAGATCAGTACCGAAAATAACAAATTATTATGAGGAAAGAATTTCAAAATATTTAATTCCAAAAGAATTTATTAAAAAAATAATTATGCCTTAACTTTTAGGTTTGTTAAAATCAAAATGAAGGAGCCTATTTCTCAGAAATTACGAGGCATTACCAAGATATTTCTCAGAACCGGTTGATCCCCGTTTTAATTCACTTCTTTAACAGTAAAAACAGATCAGTTCAGATCTGTATAAATAGTAACTTAGTTGTTTTAAGGTCAAATGTTTACTAGAAAAAAAAATATTATTTGTATTTGGTAACAAACAAACTAAGACAAAAAACAAGTATGAAAATAAAAAACTAATTGTGTTATATTGACGACCATCACCAGTTTTCTGTGTTTCTTGCATCAACAATTTTAGGCACAAAAATACTAACCTGAGACAATTTCCCTCCATCTAACTTCCAGACTTTCAACGACATATCCATAGACCCAGTGACCACATGTTGCGAGTCTGCCGTCAAAGCAAAACAAGTGATCCTTTCTGCGTGAGAAACATTCCTTTTTTCTTCTCCGCTGTCACCGCCAGCTAATGTCCAGATACGGACTGAGTTGTCACCGTCTGATAGAACCTGTATGATAACGACAGTATTGGAAAGGGCTTTGTCAGTTTTATCTTAGGTATTTTGAGTTTTGTCGGTTTAACATAAGCAACAGATTGTGTTGCACGAAGTTATTCTGAAAGTATCCAACGATATATTTCCATAGTCACTTACTGCATACATCTTCAAAATGTTGACGAGTTTAACACGTAAGAACTAAATATTTAAGTTATAAAAAACTTGAGTATGTTGAAGTATAAATAAACTTAATAAGAGACACCATTCGATACTGGCAACTTACAAAACTTACACACAACATTCAACTCGTAAAACCTGGAATCTATGAGCCTAATCTTATCAGAATGTTGAGTTTGCCCAACTTTGTCTGCGATGTTAGTTTGAAACTTACGGAAAACTTCATGTTGAGGGTAACATCCAGACTGGCTGTGGGTGCAGCGGTTGAGTGCAGAACAATGCCGGAGTCCACAAGCCACACGTGAACATTCCGAGATCGGTCACCCGACATCGCTCGTCTCCCATCTGACATCATGAGTAAAGTTTGAAGAGCTGCCGAATGCCCCTGCAAAAACTCCGCTATGTATAACTTAATAAAATATCGTTGGAAAGTTTGACGACGGAGTTATGAAGACAAAGACAGAATGTTCTTTAACAAGAACAGTTTTTTAATTAAATGGTCTATTCTGAACCATGAAGTTTTTGGGTTCACGACCTTAGTTTGTAAAGGAAGGATCCAAATTTAGGAACAAGTAAGCTTGATTATGAAAGTTCTGGTTTTTTTTTCTTACTAACCTTATACGTCAATGATGGCGAATTATCAGCTAGTTGCCATACAACAATGGTTCTATCTTCAGACCCGCTCAATACCAGTAGATTGTTAGGAGAGAAGGTCACGCAGGTGACGTGTCCCAAGTGCCCGTTCAGTGTGGTTTGAAGTCGATGGGTAGACAGATGCCATACTCTGACTAGGCCACGGGCACAGCCGCTGGCAGCCAATTGACCATCTCGAGAGATTTCAAGGCAACTGATTGGGATGAGTTCACTTTGTTCTGCCTGTTAGGACAAAAATGGTAAGACGGCTTATTTCTTAAGATGTTTTTGTTTTATGAGATATAAATAAAAGCTTTTAATGTACAAATCTCTTTTGGTCATTAACTCTTGCCAGGGATAATCTATTAACAGACCCTTTAGACTTATTTCTGTCTCCATTTTCCTGTTTCCGTACAAGTAATATTGGCAGGATAAAAATATCGACACAAAGAACTATTTAGACAAGAATAAAAATACAGGCTGGGATTTATTTCTGAACGTTTACCTGTAACATTGTGACATTCGTCATGGACTTTGTTTGGCGTCTCTGTCTTTGCTTGGTTGGTCGGAAATTGGTCAAGTTATCTTCTGTGTGGAATGAATATATCGTTACTCTGTTGCCACCTGAAAACAATATAGTTTTAGTATCTTTATGAAATTATTTAGTAAGTTCATGTATAATCATAAAGCTTTCTTTTCAACATAGCAATGGTGATCATTACGCATTTTATTACAAGAATACTTTTTAAATAATATGTCGAAAAACATGCTAAGTGTGACTTCAAAAATTACGATGCAATAGCTGCACCGACTAATCCAGAACTGACTAATCGTCATTTTCAAACGATTGAGAAAAACAGAACAATGTTCATTTAGGTGAAATAGGGCCTAAATCTAAAACTATGAGAAGAACTTACCAGCAGCCAACAAGAAATGATCTTTATCAGCGACAGCCAGCGCTGCTAGATCATGCGCCACAGCCAATGTGCGCAGGAGTGTTGCGGTGTGCAGACTGTATAAGTAGATCCTCTGGTCGGTACAGCCTACCGCCGCGCGGGACGAGTCGTGAGCCACGCAGAAACATTTCACCTAATTAACAGGGTTAACTTCTATAAGATATTCTTTCCTGGTACGTTGTTGGTAGTCCAAGAAGTAGATTGGAGGCAACCAAATCAATTATTAAAAAAGTACTAGCTGTTACCCCCGAACATAGTAAGCGTGAAATTATTATAAAAGTATTACTTCTTTATTTGATTCTGTTTTTGTTAATAATTTCATGGGTTTTGAATTTATTGCACGAAAAGTTAATCTTTTTCTAAAATAGCTTCGTAATGTCAGACTCAGGTTTTAGAGATGATTCGGTAAAAAAAAAATAGACAGACCGATTAACAACAATAATATAATATGCTGATATTTTGAAGTTGCAAACAGGCCCCTTTATTTTTTTTTTATATATATTTTTAGTTGGGCAAGAAATGAAAGGGTGTGTTGTGTACCCATGGTAACGGTATTCGTTCTTTTGTTCTACAAAATTCCATGTAACTACTAATATAGTTTTGGAAAAATCGGCATAAATATACGATTTCAGCAAAAGTTTACAATCTCCGTTACGTTCTGCTTTACCCAAGAAGCATTGGTTTGCTTTTCAACTCCAACTTCGTCAAGCTTTGCAACTTCAGAAATCTTTTTTTACTGATACCTGCTCTTACAAGACTTCTGAAGATTCTTCGTTCTCGGCATATTAATTAAAGCATCAATTAATACTTGCTCAAGTCCAAGTTTTCGATTCTATTCGCAACTAATTGAAAGTTCGTTATCGGAAAGAGGATACCAGAAATGAATTAATTTTGTCCCCGGATTTATCGCCCGATAGTTCTGAAAATAGCTATTTAATTCCTCGTTGTAATTTCAAAATTAAATTAGTGAATTTTCAGATTCATGGAAATTGATATTGGAAAAGCTATCTATCATTATTGGCGTTTTCATAAGAGCTGTCGTGAAATTCCGGAATTATGTTCAAAGAATCCTAGCTCCCAGAACTAAATGGTCATTGAAATTTCTATTTACCCGTAACTACGGGATTTGTAACAACAGTATTATGTGACTAGCTAGAAAATGGACGCTGCCAATACTAATATAATCCCTTTGACTGACCGCACAACACAAGAGACTGGTCAACAACAAAGTATAGATAAAGTCTGTACAACCAATCATGTACAATCAAATCCTGATATTACAAAAGTTTTATTACTGCAATAAAATCTTATGTCTATCTGTCTGTTACATGACTTGCCCTAATGACTGGACGGAATTGGATTAACTTTTATACACCGATAGATCATGAACTGGGTTAGAACATAAGATATTGTTATCATGCATGACAATTTGACCGCCAGGCGGGCGATGACAGAAAATATCGCTGTGACATTGTGAGACTTGTCTTAAATGTTACTGTACCACGCTGAGATAAGGGCCTAAGACAAGACCAACATTAGTTAATTGTATGTGTTATTTTTTATTTTTTCTATCTTTTGGTTTATTGTATTGTAATAAATACTTTTTCTTTTTTTCAAGAGCTAGTATACCAATAACATGCTTTTACTTCAATAAGCAAAGAAAGTTCCCGAATCCTCAATATCGATGGTAACGTAATAGCACCGCTTAGCGGCGCGTTCACCAAATGTAATAAGAAACGGGGCCAAGAGCACTTAAAAGAAATCGGTGGTAATCTATTTTCTGTAACGAATAAAGAGCTTAACCAATTTGGTGATACCCAATTACGTTAGGTTGAATGTGCGGTGGCTGTCGAGGTTGTATTGAGCTAAATATTTCGTGGACAACTATTTGGTCACGGGTTTTGGGGAGTTTGGATTTATTAGGAATTAGAAGTTGTTGGAATCTGAAGTTATTAGTGTGGCAGAATTTCGTTGATCTCTTTGTTTAGGAATCAACTAAAAGGAACAAAAAAATCTTTGACATGTATTATGATCCAAGTTGAAGGTATAATTAATAATACTTAATAGTTTTTACAATTCCAATAGTTTGTACCATAGCGTGAGATTAACTTTGGTCCAGATAATAATATAAAGGTATTGCTGAGCAAAGTTTAAAGATAAAGTCATGTTGGGACGCAACAGGGGTCCTTTTACAAACTTGTTCTTTCTTCTTTAGCTTAAAGCGAACAAAATGAAAGAGATTTTATTAAAATGAAAGTGTTTCTACGTCAGGAAGATTGAATTTATGTTGGGAATCTAATTAATTTGCACGGTTTGAGCCCAGTGGAGACTAAAGGTGGCCTAAAACTGAGGCTAAAATTAACATAACATCACGACTGTAATCCTCTAAGGGTTAGACAGAGGTGTACCTAATAGACGTTTCTTAGCAGTACTTTGAATATACGTTGCACAACTGTCAAACTACATAACATAAACGTATCACGCCTGTACTCCCCGCAGGCTTAAACAGAGGTGTACCCTAAGACACCATGTTATGTTTAAGTCCATTGTATTACGGGTTGTCTATTGCCATCAACCGTGCACAAATCTAAACTCCGTGGTTGCTACTTAGAAACTCCTGATGTAACAACCCAATAAAATTTTGCACGACCCGGAATTCGAACCCAGGACCGCACAGCAGTCGCCAGGCTATAATAACCACTTCATCTTTTATGCCTTTTTTTTGGCCGGCGAGGAATCATCAAATAACCCTTCCCGCTCTTGGGCAGAGCGAAAGGGAGTGTCAGACTTCTACTGAATAAAAACCGCCCATGTTCCTTCTTAACCCTTTATGTCGAGGCCGCGGCATCTCTTGGAACAAACCGCCGCGCGCCGCCACGACGGAACATCTTTTATGCCTTAATCAATAGGTAATAAGTATTAGATTAAGAACAGTACAAACGCCTGTCTTGCTCAAGCTATTCTCTGTTATAATACCTACGGGATCCACAACGGGATTGTAAGACAAAAGATTACTTGTCTTCAAGAAAGACAAAAGGTCCGTTGTTTTGTATTCAAAGTTAATTAGACTGGTATTTGTTTTATTTTTCCAAAAAAGCTGCAACATTTTTTTGTGATTAATTTAATTAGATTCTGTACGATGTTAAGCTGGGAAACGTGTTTTGCCTACAGGAAGCAATGTTTTGGGTTTAAAAATAAGTACTTAGTAGAAGTAGCTTCATGCAAAATACTGTATTGAAAACCAGCTACGAGAAGAAATACATTTTGTAACGTCTTTTTCATGCATTAGGTAGGTATGTATCGGTATACATGCGATCGGAAACAAATTGGCACTTGTCACTTCTTTTTTGCCTACCTACGCGTTCACGGTACAGTCAAGGGTACAAAATATTATAATATATGTTTGGGTGAACCCCATTGAATTTGGATTGTTGAATAAAAAAGCCGAGCCATACTCGCCTGAGTTACTACTCAGCACGTATCTACTACATTTTTGCATTCGTACTGTTTTTAACCGTTTCGCCAATTTTTTTTTAATAATAATATTTTGTATTGTTTTTGTCAAGTATTTCTTACAAACTAGTGATTGGAGTTTTCTTTTAGGCGTCTAACGCCTGTATGAGGAGACTCCACTCTTCCATATCGTATTACTGTGGTATTTATTAACATTCACAAACTTGTTTTTTTTACAATACTATTACACACAAAAAGTATTTTCGGAAAATAAAAAGAAAAGTACAAAATTAAAACATAAAAATAAAAAAAGTGAATATGCTTGTGTGTGGTTAAGTGTGAGTGGGAGTGGGAGTATGTATGGAGAGTGAGTGTATGAGGGGTAGTGAGTGTACGCACCCCTACACACCCTACCCTACCCTACAAACCCCTCCCTCACACAGGCATGTATGCCTGTGTGGGGGAGGGGTGTGTAGGGTGAGTAAGTGAGTGTTGAGAATTTAAGCGTGAGTGTGTAAAAGGGTGTGTATCATGTGCTTGCTTATGGCTGCATTAATTTACCATAGCAGTATCATATTCGTGCCAGTGCAGCACAATCAAGCATTATCACTACATATTTTAAAACAAGTCCTCCGCCGCGTCCGTCTATCTGTCTGTTCGCGATAAACTATTAAATTATCAAATACATCTCTAATCAAAGTTACGTTACTAATTCCTTGAAAATCAATCGAATACATTCGACATTACTGTTCTATACTGTAACGAATCCTGTGTGTAAGCGCCGTAAAGTAACACCAATAAGTTCAATATCTTCACTTACCTTAGCCTTATGCCTCTTCAATACGTGCAGGTGTGTCCCAGTGATAAAAGTTCTGACATGTAATTCATTCTCTCCTTGTAACGTTATAAGGAATACATTGTCATCAGTCACTTCCATGGTGTTTATCGGTACTCCTGCGTTCACGGTACTGAGTAGTGTGAAGTTGTCGACGTTCCATGTGCAAACAGTCCCGTCTTGTGAGCACGTGACGAGGATGTCGCCATCTTGAATTACTTTGACAGCTGTCACTGAGCCCCGGTGGTGGTCGAGTTTAGTTACCTAGTGAAAATTGTTTTTTTTTAAATAGATGCAGGTCTTATAACGGACAGTGCTGTTTTCTGGACAACAAAAACGAAATAAAAGTATGAATTATCAGCAACCTGGAAAACATTATTCTGTTTTACGATATCCGGAGAATTCCGGTTACTGTACGAAAAATTAAAAACAATTTCGAAGAATATAAAAGTAAGTAATAGGCATGGCCAGTACTTACATTAGGTGGGATAAAATGTATGCCAAATTTTAAGCGACCTGTGTTATATTCAATAGGGGATCGGACTGACTCAAAACAACATGATTCTGTTGAGCCCGTCAGTTAGATTTTCGAAAATATTGGATAAGTGTTTTTTGTTTTATCAAATTAATAAAAATTGGCGAAGATAAAACGTGAAAGATCAGGAGCTTGTGACGTCACTTGTAAGTAAAAAATGTACGTATAGACATGTGACGTCACACGTGTTTTCGAAGCACTGTATTGTCTTCATTTTTTGTTTACGTGAAAAAGTAATAAAATAAGTGCTCTTTTTTTTTGGAAAGCTATCTGACGACATAAATAAAATAATAATAAACATAAATAAAAACACTCCTTACCAGTGCACCATCAACGAGTGAAGTCACAATAACAGCGGAGTCGTCCCCTCCGCTGATCACTAATGACCTGTTCACGATGGCTGCCACGCACAACACTGGCGCTATATGTTCCCTGACAAAAAAATTGTACTGTTAAACAAGGTAGACTAAACCAGTTGACAATGATCAAGCTATAAAAACCAGTTTATGCAGATCTCTTTTTGTACGAGAAATCCATCCAGCGCGAGGTCATGTTACACTGGAATGTACAGCTTGATATGCCATGTGTACACAAAATACGAATATTTATGATATTAATTATTCCACTGCACTGTCAATATTCATTGTCATAGTTTATGTAAAAAAAAAAACATGAAATTACGAGAAATGATGAGCGATGACTGAAATAGTTTTAAATTATTTCATCAAGCCGAGTGCATAATTATCATAGTAATAAATATCATTATCATAGTAATATAGACGGCGGATTTTTTTTTTGTGACATTCCTGTTTCTCTGTTCTCCAACTCCTGCAACTCCTGAAAACCAAATCTACAGTGATGACCATCAGAAAAACACCGAGACAATGAAGCTCAACGAAGTCCCAAAGAAACAATGTAACTGTCTTGGATCCTGCAAAGAAATTAATTAGAAAACAATAGCGGAGGATTAGGAAAACCCCATAAGGTATTCTGACAAGTAATTTGACGTGACCCCCACGGCCTTGCAGATACATAAATTGTATTTGGTTTTTTTAGTAAAAATATGACTGACAAAATTATATGACAATTAACGACTACGAGATCTAAAGGAAAGAGTGTGTATGTTAATGTATTATTTTATATTTATCGATAAAATTACTATTTATTATGTGTTGTGAAATACAGTATACTGCTACATTTACCTAATTAAGAAATGCACCACACTCACGTTCTCATTGCTGTTATTTATTCAATTGTATTCATGTCCAGTAATAATACTGTGACTGTAGCACGAGTAACGGTGATAATTACTAAATGAACAATGAGACAAGTAAAGCTGAAGTAATGAGCTCCTATTTACTGAATTGTAACAAAGCACTGTCTGTATGTGGTTGAAATTTTAATACATTTGACGGATACAAAATGTGAAGATGAGAGCATAGATTTGGTCAATGTTGCATTATTCATTACACAGTCATGCTGGATTCTATTACTAAAACTGGATACATTTTTTGCGGAGTTAAAGTTACATATTTATGTATAAGATTATCTTTTTAAAACATGAAAATAAGCATTATGTGCAACGCATGTTTTAATTAAAATGTTGCATTGAAAAATTATAATTATTACCAACATCGTTTTTGTCTTCGAATATCTTAGATAGATAATACAGAAACTTTAACAAATTTCTATCTAACTATCATTCTTAACAATAGGGTATTTCAGCAAAAAAAAATAATTAGTCCATAAGATAGATTTTCAAAAAATAATGGACACATTTTTTTTCTTTTTTCACGTAAACAAAAGATGAAGACTTCACAGTGCTTCGAAAAGTCGTGTCAAGTCGTGTGACGTCACAAGGTTAGTACTTCTTTACCCACAAAGTGACGTCACAAGCCCCCACTAAGGATCTTTGACGCATTTTATTTTCGTATTTTTTATTAATTTGATAAAACAAAAAACACGTATCCAATATTTTTCGATAATCTAACAGACGGACCAACTAGATTTTTTTTGGTGCAATACCCTATTATAGTTATTTAATCACGCTCCAAAACATTACAGAAAATCGAACTCTATTTTAAGTAAAATGACCCTAGTAAGTATCTTCAAATACAACTCATTTGGTCTTTGTTTTCAGGAATAATAGGGTGTAGGTATTAAAGTAATGTTGTTAGTACAATGGGACAAGAGATCAATTAGGTAATTGATTGATTAATCTTGTACTTACGAAGAGCCTTATTCGTCCTGTTGTTTATTAAGGCGTAATTACATGCTTCGCTTAATTCTTTTTGTGCTGTTTATTTGATTTGTGATTGATTTAATACCATTATTATTAAGACTTTTAACTACTAAAAGATGTGTTATACCGAATGTTTTATTCTTTCACTTTGTAGATGTAAATATGCAAGCACAAGTTGAATCTTTAAAATGTTTTCAGATGTGTGTCTACATGCCGTACTTAGAGATATTTAATGATTACTTAAGCCGTCACTTAGTAAAGGTTTGACATATTTTTGTATGACAAACGGTCAAAACCATTACTAAGTGATGGACTAAGTTATCATTAAAGCTCTCTGAGTGCGGCAGTAAGTATACTTGATAGATGTTCGTCGAGACTCTTGACTACCAAGCCATAGGCCGAAACGACAATCGGCACAATGACAGCTAAGATATTTTGATTAATATTATAATACCACATCCTAACAGTACCGCTTTTAGGAATAAGATAGAATAGGGTTTCATTAGCAGCCTTCTTCTTGTGGTACCTGTCCTATGTTATGTCAGCTTAAAATACAACATGTAACAACCATCGACGACCAGTCGACTGTACAAAAAATATTTTATTAAAAGGAACATAATAGTAAGGTATCTTAAAATTACTTACAGTATTTTGGTCTTGATTGCCAACGTGTGAAGATCCCAGACGATGACACTGGTATCTTCAGAGCCGGTCAGTAGATATTGGGATTCTCTTGTGACGCACATGCAAAGGATCCTTCCCGAATGACCTGGTAACAAAGAATTAACAATCAGTTAAATTAAAAAAAAAAAACGCCGAATAATGTACGAAAAGACTTCTCGTCAAAATTTCCACTTTTAATTGTAAAGTACAGAAAAGATTGACTAAAAGTCTTTTTACTCGACTACGGCGAGGACAGTTGTAGTCGCATGCCAAATTGCTAATGGCAACTAGCAGCTGACTTCTGTATCAATGAGAACGCCATGAAGGAGCATCAGGTATCAGTGGCATGCGACTACGGCTGTCCTCTATAATAATTATCAAATTATCTACTTACAAGAGGATTTTTCTTGTTTTCTACTTTTAAGATCGCGGTTTTATTAGGGTTTTATGCGGGTTTTAGTTTTTAAACTTAATTAAAATCTTCGATGATTGCCAATTACATGTACAACAATGCGAAAGCGAAAGCAGTGTAAACAAAAAACAACTTTCATGTAAAGAACCGTCCATTATTTCATGTAGCTCGTATCACTGAGTATAGTATTTTAAATGTAAACACCAATGTATTACAGGATACATAACCAAAAGCACAGAAAAAGGGATGTACCAAGTATCACAAATAAATTATAACCCTATAACGACCCACAGTTAACCGGAATGTGTGGGTATTTCCTAACGCAAAACTGGATCGAAACTGCATCGTAACCATTTCCGTTTTACTGCCTGAAAAGTGGGCGTGAGCAGGAAATATTGACATGGACATTCGCAAACTAGCTACTATCGACCGTAGAGGGTCGTATAAAGCTATTTGTAGTGAAACGTTTAAAATAATTTCACAATTCATTCAGCGTAAGTGACATTTGCATGTCATGGAGCAACGGTGGCCCAGTGGTGGCGGCCTCTTGGACTTACGAATAGTAAGTCTTGGGTTCGAACCATTCAGGCGCAATATTTTGTGTAATTTATACCATCACCGCTGCTTTCAAAACGGTGAAGGATAGCCCATCCTTCTCCAAGATAGGAGGCCTGAGTGGCAAGATTACAGGGTGATGATGATGATGTGACATTTGCAATAAAACAAGTACTTAGACAAGGATACAAGGATTTAAACTATAGCTGTTTCAGGGATTGATATTCAAAAAGGTTCAAAAGGTGCATTTGACCAAAACCAAGTAAAAGGACAAAAGTGATTTTCGTTTGCTAGTTGCTGCTACGGCGTAGCTGATGTAGTTGCTACGCCGCCGTAGCATTGCGTAGCCAGCTTATCACATTGAATGCAGCCACTTCTGTGTAAAGTAAATCACAATTAAATTGATAGAGAAATAATGAAACAAGTAGCTTAATATTATTAATAATTAGACTGGCCCGTTATTCTAGTGTTCGCAAGTGCCACGGTCCTCGGTTCCCTTCCCAGGTTGGTAAAAGTGACTGACCCTTCGGGGATTACCGGCCTATAAATTATATAACTGAATAACATTTCACACGATTTATTCAACAGTTTACTAATCCATTCAACCCCATTAAATGTTTTAAACCATTAAAAACAAATCATTCACGGTTGAAAGCTACATTAACAATATCCATTACGCTTTTGTTAAACAAAATACAATCGACTCAAATTCTACATTTGTATAATTAGATTTTAAATTCAATTCAGTATTGGATCTGGCACGAGCGCGCGGGGTAAACGTAAAGGTTCCTTCCCTGAATATTTAGCTTTTATTGTAACAGTTCAGATTCGAGTATTACAACTGCTACTGATGTAATACTCGATTCGTGTGAAGAAAAGTTAGCACTACAGTGCGCAACCAGTAACAATATACTGTCTCTTAAGGATTAACTTCCATGATTATCCATTATAAGTTACAGTTAAGTTCAGTAAAGGTCAGTTAATTGGCAAGTAAGTTGGTTTAAGTAATTTGTTTAAGTTAGGTCATTTACTAGCTCCAATTATATGCAGGCAACCGGACACGATAACAACAGTTTGTGAGGCAATACCTTTTTGGGGGGGGGGGATCATCAAATAACCCCTCCCGCTCTCGCTCTTGGGCAGAGTGAAAGGGAGTGTCAGACTTTTACTGACTAAAACTTCTCTACAAGCATAGTCATCTATAAATTCTCATCTGAACAGGTTTTCCTTGCTTCGGCCAACCTGTGTATTCAAAGACTCGGATTTCCAGGCCAGCCATGGCAATTCATGTCCGATTGAGATATTTTCTGCAAGTGGCACAAATATTGCGTTGGGCAACATTTCCTCACCACCAAAGGTCGGCTTGATTTACATCACTAGCCCCACAAGTAATTGCTAACCAATCGACCCAGAGATAGGTATTCGTACAATGTAATGTACACGAACAAACAATACTGTTGAATCAATAGCTCATCGACTAATCACGATGATTACTAATGTAACATGATGTTGATTTCGTTAGTGATGCGTGAAAGGCAATATTGTTGATGGATACGGTATTTGTGGTGAATTAAACTTATACCAATAAGCATGCAAATTATCCCATAAGTGACAACTTATGGGATAATTTGCATGCTTATTGGGAGGTCAAAATAATGGAAAATCACGGGAGAGATTCCGTGAGTGATGGTGTCAGAGAGCAGCATTGGCTCAATGGTGGCGGCCCCGACTTACGAACAGTAAGTCGTGGGTTCGAACTCAGGCACTGCTCTCAAAAAACGGTGAAGGAAAACCACATGAGGAAACCTGCATGTCCTAGAACTAAAAATTCGAAGACTTGTGACACCTACCAATCCGCACTGGGCCCGCGAGGTAGATTATAGCCCATTCCAGCTCAAAGAGAAGGAAGCCTGTGTTTCAACATTAATAGGCTGATAATGATGATGATGATGGTGTAAGTTTAGTTATAAACCGTGAATACTTAAAATAGTGTTGTAATGGAGTGTTTAAAATGCTTTATTGCAAAGTCTTTAATTTTACTGCTGATTTAAGAGTATCTGCCAAACTCGATGGAAAAAGAAGACCATACGGATAAACTCTGAGTCCTTCCGAACATGATTATGAAGGTTACTAACGAAAGTGAGTTTTAAATAAAAAACATAACATCATCTGCCTAGCCTTTTCCCAACTATATTGGGGTCGGCTTCCAGTCTAACCGGATGCAGCTGAATACCAGTATTTTACATGGAGCGACTGCCTATCTGACCTCCACAACCCAGGTAATACTAGGTAATACGATACCCTTTGGTAAGACTGGATGTCAGACTTTCAGGTCACTGACTACCCGTAACGACTGCTAAAGATCTATATATGGCACCCGGGACCAACAGCTTAACGTGCTTTCCGAGGCACGGAGGAAACTCGGTATGTAATGGGCGGTCACCCATCCACAGATCGACCTAGGCAAGCGCAGCTTAACCTAAAGATCGACCCGAGTGCCCGACCCTTATTAAGCCACGATCTCCTCAAATAAAAAAAAAGTATTCAGTTCATCATTCTGATCACTACACTGAAAGTTTACACCAATAAATATAAAAAACTGTTCATACATTTTGATTAGGGAATCATAAAACGAGCGAATAAAAAAAACCAAGTGACTGCTGATGAGATACTGTTTTAATTACTTGTGTGGTATGAATTTGAGTAAGCGAAAAAATAACTTAACTAACGACGAATATTGATTATTAATAAAATCCAGAACGAACATACAAAAAGTGACTTGTGATTAATCCATTTCAGATATTAAAATTACTAAGTGAGCGAATAAATTACTAAGTAAGCGACTGGAAATACAGAAAGAGCAACTAACATAGTTTTACATAACGATATTTACATAATTTCAATTCAAAATTCCTTGTGTTTTATTTTCACACTCACAATCTTAATCACTCACACAAACAGGGCGGTTAGGGAAGTAAGCGAACTGAGATCCCGACATACCCTGCGAACCCGCTATTAGGAAAACTTGGATGCAAGAGCGAGCGAAGCGAGCTCGGAACTTGGAGCACCCCGACTCGGATAGGTTAGGTTAGAAGGGGAAGGCGAGCGAAGCGAGCGAATAGACCCCGCCATCCCCATCGTGGTTTTTATTTTTAAACCATTCATAAGTAGGAGCCCGCCGGCGGGGCTCCGTCGACTGGGCATTGGGAAGTTAAGTGGTTTTTCTATTCGAAACACTTCATTTAAGATAAAATGCCGATCATTATAAATAAATAATTTGTTAAATATTGAAAAAAATGCAGGACGTACCGTTGACACCCAGACAAATGTTAGGTCTCTCAAATATTATGAAGCTAATTTGGTATTTTTTGTTTCTCAAATTTTTACTTAGTAATTCGATGACCCAAATTTTAATTATTTTTGTTACTTAAAACTTTTACGTTTAAATACTACCCATTTCGATTGTGTAGGTACTGTACTTTTGTAGAAAACAGCTGTAGGATTAGTTTATATAATAACATTTCAAAGAGCTGTGAATTTTGTGAACAATAAATAAACGATATACTCGCGCGTCGGTATATCCACCCCGTATAGATCTACATCATATGAAGTTGAAATTGCTTTTGAGGAGAGGGAATCTAATCTTTTAGATTAATCTTGGACAACGTCCTCGCGCGAAAAACGATAGATTATTGCAGAAAAATTGGTTTGATACACTTACATGAGGGGTAGGTCTGCAAATTTCAATGTTTATCGCTGAAATATTTTAAGACATTGCTTTACGCGGTGACTTAGTTGATTTATTTCGAGGTTTTAATTTCACACCGGCAATATTTGAAGGGCCTACCATTTATTTGAATGACAAAGACGACGATTTTCATAATATTTCCTGCGGACGCAGGTTGTGGGTAATCGCTAGTTTCTTATCTGGTGTTTTAAATAAGACTATACAAAAATATGAACTAAACTAACCTAAAAACAAACTAACTTTAAAAGCGAAACAAACTAACTATACTTTTCTGAATATTTGTAATCTGATCAAATGAACACTATTCCATGTAAAACCATTTCATAGTACTCATAATCATCAAAGAATGAAGGATGTAATTTCAATAAACAGACAATATCAACCTTTGACATACAATATTTTCCTAAAACATTGCGGTTAAAAACTTAGTCTAATAACGTCTACTTGACGAGAGCAACGTTATTTATGGAAGAAAAATAAAACAAAATACACGAGGAACAGTTGATTTATTATTTGAGTTAATTTAAGTTGAGTTGGCTAGTTTTAAGTACTTCAAAGTTTTTAATTAAACGGTATTTGATAGTAAGAGTATTGCACATAAATAAGAGGGAGGTCCATACTCAGTATTGGCTGGTGATGATGATTGATCAGTATCGCTGGCAGTGATAGCCTAGTATAGGTGTGTGACCCGCAGACTGCCGAGTAGGTCTTTTTATTTTATTTTTTTTGGGGGTGGAAAATCATCGAATAACCCCTTCCGCTCTTAGGCAGAGCGAAAGGGAGTGTCAGACTTCTACTGACTAAAAACCACCCATGTTCCTTCTTCGCCCTCCATGTCGAGGCCGCGATAACTAGTGTACATTCCGCGGCCTCGACGGGCGTCGGCCCTTTCGGGCCCCTCCCATGTTGCTGACATCTCTTTGAGGCGCGCGTGGAACACGAACGCGCCGTCGACACGGCCTGTTTTCGTCGTAAGACGGGCGGACGGCGAGTTAGCCCATCACTCACACTCCACAGGAAGTCATAGGTCTCAAATTCGTATCAAAGACCGGATTTTTGGATTCATGTGCATATTGTATAATACTTTCATCGGGGAAGAAAAACATTGTATTCTGCTTGCACGCACTGTTTTCCACTTTGATTGTCCTCTAGTTTGTGGCCTTGCCATGCTGAATCCTCTACTGGCAACGACACCGGTATGTGATTTGTTTGCTTCTAAGTGGGTTAATGAATGTCGTGTATGTTTGAGTTTCTGTTAGAGGATGAATGAAAGATGATTTTTCTTGAGCTTGTTTTGAATGATGATTCACGGAAGGGAACTATTTTTTTTGTATATTTGCTTTTTTTTTCCTGTACAATATCTATGTGGATATACCTAGCTATAGTAAATTTTTTAAATTAAAATAATTGTTCTTGTTTTGTCTTTTATAGCATCATATCGGATGTTTCCGTAAAAAAAAAAAAAAACATATTGTGAGAACGGTATGTACCTACCTAAAACCAATTTACAAGCCCATGGCCGATACCACATTATGAAGAAGAAGTAGGTACGTTTTCATGTATAGGATGAGTGTGAACCACTATAAATATTAATAGTACCTAGTTATAAAACTGAGGGCCGAACCATTTTCTTTTAGCAACTGGAGTAAAGTGTTCGTTCCCTAGGCTCAGCAACATTAAACTAAAATCGGCATTTAAGTGCGTCGTCGGGTACTGGAACCTCGTGTATGAACTTTCATTTTGTAATGTAAGTACGTAAAATGTAATGACAAAACGAGATATTTCTTGGATGAAAACTAAATGCAATGAATGTAAAAAAGTATGTACGCAACGTCAAGTTATTATTAAAACACCCGACTGATAAGACTGAAAAGCAAAAATCAAGCACATTTTAAATTAAACAAAACTTGGAAGCAGGCGGAGTCCATTCTGTTTTTATTTTATAATTTCATATTCAAATGAACTCTGCCTGCTTCCAAGTTTAGTTTTTTTTAAGGAGTTTTTTCCTATTGTAATACTAAACACTAAGTTATAAAAGTAGGTTACAACCTAAGCTAAAAAAAGTAGTAAAAAACTGAAAAACCCGACTGAAAAAACTACCAAAAACAAAAGCACATTTTAAATTAAACAAAACTTGGAAGCAGCAGGCTATTTTCATTTCATAATTTAATATTCGAAATATTCAAATGAACTCAGAACTCAATAGTTTCGGAGGTAAAGAGGGGGTTGGTCGGACAGACAGGCAGACAGATACACGAGTGATCTCTCGTGAAACCTTATAGGATCCATTAAGGTTTCCGTTTTTAACTTTTGAGGTACGGTACCCTAAAAAGATAAAAAAAAACTGTCTTACCTTTAAACGTGTGAACTCTGGAGTTAGACATGACATGCCACAGTTGAGGATCTCCAGCCGAAGGTGCTAACACCAGGTGCTGCCCTGACGGCGCTAACTGCAACAGCCTGGCTCCCGCTCCAGGAGTTGATCCTCCCACGGAGAGCACCCGTACTGTTGATGCAATTGGCGGCTGAAGCCTAGGAGGATAGAAAATAGATAAGTGAATGGAGGTCCGAAATTCTAAAGATGTTTATGTAGGTTTAAATCAGTAGATAATTATGTTTTCTATGTAGTCAAGAGTTGTGAAAATGACTGTGTGTTGGTTAAACGTTCTCAGATCGCGAAAAATATGAATTTCTTTTTAAATATATAAATCTTAAAGCATACTGCTCCTTTGGCTTCTAATGATATCATTATAAAAACCAAAAAGTCGCGTCCTATTTTATTGATATGCCTTTGATATGCCTTTGATATTTCTATCTAGAAGTTTAATCCTACAATCCAAATTGAACATTTAACGAACTTAATCTTATTATTAACATCGTTATATTAGTTTTGATACTGACATGGTGGATTTGTAAACTAACGTAGGCACGGTTGTGAAATATAAGAAACGCAGTGGCTCGAGCAATTGACTGCTGCGCTGCGTGTCGCGGGTTCGAAAAAAAATATTTGTATGGCCTACAGATAGTTGTTTCGGGTCTGGGTATTTGTGTATGTGAGTTTATATGTTTGTGAACGCACCCACAAAACAGGAGAAATTCCTTGTGTGAGGCATTGTTTTTTTTTTTAAGAAAAAAAAAACTCCTGTTTTTGTTTTTTTGACATGGGGAACCCAAAACTAATATTAAACATGGTAAATATCCCGTTTTCAGTACTAATGATCACATCGCTATAAATAAGTTAAGACACTGTTTCTCAGTAAATACAACACCAAATATTCCAAATAAGTAAGTAGGTATAATATAAAGTAATGAAGTTACATAAAAGCCTTACATAAAATATTCTGCAAGAAAGAAAACATTAGCACATTATTTTCTTTCTTATTCCAATTATTTTCTCAGGATTTCTCATTAAGGATAATCGTCTACTGTTGTTCCTGGGCACATTCATTACGAAAAACTTAATGGGAAAAGATATGGACAGCGATTATCAAGTTAATTAACAATAAACATTTATACTGAACTTTTGGGTGTTTTTTTTTTTAAAGTATCATTAGATAACATCATGGTTTTTATCCCAGATGGGTCAGGAAATGGTGACGGGTGAGGCGGTATATTAGATAAGGTACTAGCGAATTTACTGATGGGTTGCCACTTTTCACCCTTATGTCCTAGGTTATAAGGTTTCATATTTTCATCAACCGGGTAAAAACAAAAAGACTGCCCGTTCCTTGAATCGATTTCATGATCAGCGCGATCGAGTCATTTAAATTACGTGTTTAAGCTCCTATTACTGTTTCCTCATGTCTCTATCAATTATCTACGAAAACCGTTGATAATTTGACCAGTAATTGCATTGATGTAGATACCAGTGGTCATTTTAGTTTAAATAGTAGGCAATCAAGTAACCTATCAAAAATTTACAGAGTGAATTATTGGCAACTGCCATTCATTTACTCTGTTAAATCTTGCGATGTAGCTACCTTAGGTAACGTAACCTAACCTATGTAGCTACAGAAAAATGTGGGTATGTACCTATAAGATAAGTCGTTGACTCATTACTATAGTGACTCCTCGTGGAACCGTGAAAAGAACCCTTTTTTTCGGTTGACATTTACAGATTGAGCAGGAAGGTAACCATTCCATCTATGTCTGTTTTGTCCTTCAAAAAGGACAGTACATTCCTTCAGTTTTTCAGCTGGCTCACGGAATAGTTATTGTCCGTGGCGTACCTAAGTGATTCCTATTTTAAGTACCAATAAAGAAAAAAAAAACATCAAACGTTAGGCTTTTTTCATCTATTTTATTATTTCAATCTTTTAGTATTAAATACATACATACATACATACACTCCAAACACATAGCCATAGCATTTTGGGCTTCGCCGCAGTCGGGTGAAAACAACTTTAACGTGAATTTAATCAAAGTCAACAGTTATTCGCTTTCTTCTGCCTAGCATGTTCCCAACTTTGTTAGAGTCGGTTTCCAGTCTTACCAGGTTGCAGCCTGTTTGACCTCCATAACCCAATCAGTAATGGGAAATACAATACCCCTTCGTACGACTTGCAAGATTTTCGAGCGACTACTTATAACAGCTGTCAAAATTCTAAAAATTACAGCCGGAGCCAGCGGATTAACGTATTTTTCAACCCATCGAGAAAACTTGGTATATAATGGGTGGTTACCCATCCATGGACCAACTTAGGCAAGTACGGCTTAATCTGAAGATTGATTCGAACGGCTGTTACTATGAAGCCAAGCTGCGCCAAAAAGCTTTTGGCTTGCTTGGTAGTTTAACATGAACCGTTATTAAACCTGTAGGAAATATACGACTGGATTTTTCATTTCGCTTACTTACTCGTAAGCAGCTCTTCACTGTATAACTAGCCCTTTTTTTGGTGGGTGGGAAATCATCAGATGACTCCTCCCACTCTGGGCAGAGCGGAAGGGAGTGTCAGACTTCTACTGACTACAAACCACTCAAGTTCCTTCTTAGTGATTTGTTTCCGGGGCCGCGTTATCTCTTTCAAACAACCCGCAGCCCCGGCAGGCGTCGGCCTCTGCAACTATATAATCAGCCTACGATATTTTCACTGCTGAGAAACATTCCAAGGTTGCTTCCCATGTGAGCCATTTTGTCAAGGATCGAAGTTTTACGGGCCATGGGTAACCAGTTAAAAAACGTTTATTTTTGCTACAAATGAATAACAAAATCATGATAAGGATGATCAAGTCAGTCCTTTTAAAATTAGGTGATTATTAACGAATTTTAAATAGATTAAAATGTGATCATTCAAAAGTTTAACATTATGAAACCGATAGGGTTTCATAACGCTTCCACTAATGGCGACCCAAAACCATTAACTTTTCAAAAACTAGCTCCAACTTTAGAATAAACTAGAGATCAGGTGCATTTAAACCCGTCTAATCTAACTGAGAGTAATTTGAGAGATTACGGGTATTAAGTGAGTACTATTATCCAGTTATGTTGAGATGCCACCAGACTGTGGTCATTGTTCAAATGCTGTCAACCTTTTGCTAGAGAACTGGAAATCGCGTTAAGCCAATCAGAAACGTCTCGTCTAATTCGTAGTAAACTGAAATTAAAAAAGTGTTTTACACTGATACCTAAGCATAATTATGCAATTTTCCTCTCCTGTATAAAATGTAATTTTGACTTAGGTTAGAACTTCGCCGTCGGTTTGCCATTCCTATATCAAATCTTTGATGTTTCCATCACATTCTCTCTGAACGGTGATACGAGTCTGTATAATTATGCACCTTTACCACGTTTACGGCTGATTAATGAATTCTACCGTTAGTTATGTCTAATTAATGACTACCAAATGCTTAGGATGTCCTCCAAAGTGGTGGTTTATTAGAATTGATGTCTCCCGGTATCTGTAATGTCTCCGGTACCGACATTTTGTGTACGTTCAGAGCAATTAATATTATAGACATTCGGCTTACTCAAGCCACATTGTAGGGACGTTGACTTGAGCGTTCGTTTAAATATATCTGGATGTATTGTAGTTTAGTTATAAATTCTTTGGTATTTATTTGACATGTGTGTCTCATAATAAACACCCGCCTGAGCGATCTTGCTGAAAAATTCCTGCCTGAAAGCCAATGTGGCTTCCGCCCCGGTAGAGGTACTATTGATGCCATATCCGTCGTGAGGCAACTCCAAGAGAAAAGCTTTGAACATCAAAGGCCCCTCTATATGTGCTTTGTCGATTTAGAAAAAGCATTTGATAGAGTTCCGCGCGAGGCCCTATGGCTTATTCTCCAGAAGTATGGCTACCCAAAGAAGTTCGTCAACCTCATACGTCAATTTCATGTTGGCATGAAAGCTCAGGTTCGACATGAAAACGATCTTTCTGAGGAGATCCACATTACAAGTGGAGTAAAGCAAGGTTGCGTCATGGCACCCACACTCTTTGCCATTTACTTCGCAGTTGTGATGAGA
The DNA here is from genome assembly GCA_932274075.1 of Diarsia rubi. Classification (NCBI taxonomy): domain Eukaryota; kingdom Metazoa; phylum Arthropoda; class Insecta; order Lepidoptera; family Noctuidae; genus Diarsia; species Diarsia rubi. The sequence goes on along the minus strand of OW026418.1, from coordinate 16,156,907 downwards.
GACGCCCTGCAGTACTGTGGTGACCAGATAAAGCTTAACGTACGGACTGATAAAGGCGTTTTTGATGTCACTAGGTTTAGAGCAAAGTCAAAACTGCAAAAGATTTCCATTCTGGAGATACTTTACGCTGACGATGTGTGTCTCATGTCCAATAGCATGGCGAATCTTCAAAGCTATGTTGACGCACTACACCAATCTTGTCAACGATTCGGCCTAGTGATCAGTGCTTCCAAGACGCAAGTTCTCAAACAACCACCACGAGGCTGCCAAGCAGATGATGCCATACTCAATCTAGATGGAAAACCACTAGAAGAAGTCACGCATTTTAAATATCTTGGAAGTAAAATTAGGCATGATAACACCTTGGCTTCGGAAATACCATCGCGTATTGCAAATGCCGCTGCTAACTTTGGACGACTTAATGACCGTGTCTGGAGATCACATGACCTAAAGCTAGAGACGAAGATAAGTGTTTATAAGGCATTAATCATACCTGTCCTTCTGTATGGCGCAGAGACATGGTGTTTGTATAAACCAGACATAAGAAAACTAGACACATTTCACCTAAGGTGTCTGAGATCCATACTAGGCATTAAGTGGCAGGACCGTGTTCCTAATACTGAGGTTCTGCAACGTTCCGATATGTTTGGCATAGAAGCTCTACTGATGCAACGTCAACTCAGATGGTGTGGGCACGTCCTCCGCATGAAACATTACCGTTTGCCCAAAGTGGTCTTCTACTCGGAGATGACTGAGGGCAAACGAAAGCATGGCGGTCAACATCTCCGCTATAAGGATGTGCTCGAGAGGCATCTTAACGCTTGCGCTATTGATCCGACTGGTTGGGAGAGGCTCGCTCTGCATAGGTCGTCTTGGCGCTCTACTATTTTCAAAAAGACAAACTCTTTCGAAAAACAGCGAATCGAAACTCTGATACAAAAGCGCCAAATACGTAAGGAGAGACCTAAACCCTCCTACACCTATACCTACAACTCTGCCGGTCAACTCTACTGCTTTATATGTGACCGGGTATTTAAAAACAAATTCGGCCTGGCCAGCCATATAAGAGCACACGCTAGGAAATAGCTTGTAAGGGTCGCCGTTACCGAAATCGGTAAGGAGGACTATATATATATGTGTGTGGAATTTGTTGATTACTTTCTGTTCATATGGAATAGATGGCAGATGCGAGAAATACACTTCTCATCAATAAAATCGAAACACCTCGCAGTTTATGATTTGATAAGAATTATCAGAAAAATGTGTATATTTAGGAATAAATGTAAAATGTCATTTAATAGTGAGTAGTATGAGGTTTTTAAATTCTAATGTTAATGTTCTAAATTCAAATGAAGTCTTCATAGGTTTCGTATTTTGTATAATGAGTAATTTTTACCCTGTATGGAATATGAAGGAAATGGGTAAAACAACACGCGTAAATGAAAAAAAAATGTAAGAAACGTTTATTTAATAACTTGTATTCCCTCCGCGAGCTCTTATTACTGCTTCCATACGGTTCTTCATCGATCGGATGAGAGTCACGATCACATGTTGTGGTATATTATCCCATTCCTCTTGGATTGCATTTTGCAGCTGGCTAAGTGTTTCTGGGGCTGGATCTCTTGCTCGAATTCGTCTCTTTAATTCATCCCATAGATGTTCAATGGGATTCATGTCCGGGCTTCTTGCTGGCCATACCATAATGGAGATACCGACTTCGGTAAGATAATCTCGTACGACGCCCGCGGTGTGAGCTCTAGCATTGTCGTGCATGAATATGAAGTCGTTGCCAATAAAATGTGCATAGGGCATCACATGAGGTTCAAGACACTGTTCGATGTACCGATGAGAGTTTAGTGCAGGCAGCCGTGGCCCAGACACAAAGGCAAGTTCTGTCTTACCGTCGGCGCTGATTCCTCCCCAAACCGTCCACGAACCGCCACCATAGCTGACCTTTTCTTCAATGCAGCATTGTGCAAAGCGTTGTCCATCTCTTCTGTAGACCTTGTTCCTTCCGTCGTTACCATACAGCATAATTTTACACTCATCAGAAAACAGTACTTTGCTCCACTGAAGGTATGACCAAGTTAGGTGCTCGCGTGCAAAGTTAAGGCGCGCTCTTCGATGGTCTGTAGTTAATTTCGGCCCATTCGCTGGCTTATGCGGTGCCAATCCGCGTTCCTTCAACCTTCTTCTTATTGTAGAGTCACTTACAGCTACTCTTCGTACAACGCGAAGCTGCTGCTGCAGTTGAAAAGCGTTAAGGCGTCGATTTCGTAAAGAAGTTGTTACAATAAATCGATCATCTCGCTCAGAAGTGACCCGATTCCTGCCAGATCCTGAACGGCGCGTGAACGAACCAGTCTCCCGATAGCGTTTGTAGACTCTATGAACAGATGATAAGCTTAGATGCAATCTTGCAGCCACAACACGCTGACTAAGTCCAGAATCCAGCAATGCCACCACTTGGGCGGCTTCTGCGGGCGAAGTATCCATATGTTTTAGAAAAAAAAGTTTTTTCAGACGTCCCAAAGTCACAGTAAATGAAATAAGAAACAAAAAGTTTAAAGACAAGCGCTAATTTTTAGTTTTTAAACGAGAAACGTACTCCAACCCTAAATACACATTTGTCTCAAAACAGTGATTAATTTCATTTATAGGATAAACAAATGAAATTCTAATTTCGAATTTTGATTTTTTTCTTCTTACTGTAATGACCAAACTGCCAGCTACACAATAATGTTTTTTTTTCATGGAATTAATTCTCTTTTGTAAAAAATTAGGACAAAAACAATAAAAACGAAAGTGTTTCGATTTTTTTGATGAGAAGTGTAGTTCATCAAAGTTCAAGTTAAACGGTTAGTACGTTTGGTTTTAGTAACTGGTATTTACGATTGTTAAAAATTGTCTGTACGTAAATATTCCAACCTATTCTGAAAACGGTACAACATAATTACGCAATTTAAGCACTACGCATCAACATTAATTTTGATTATTTTATCTGAAATCCTTCTCTAGTAGCGAAATAATTATAAATTCAGGTAAAGGCACATTTTCAACTTTATAGGTCACGTCAAGAGCATCCTCTTCCCCACAGGTAAATTAAGAAATTCAGAAAATTGTTTTGTGAATTTCTTAATAAGTAAATTAAGAAATTCAGAAAATTGTTTTCTGAATTTCTTAATTTTAAGCCTCCATTTTAAATAAACGTTTTAATTTAAATAATAATTGTTTTTGTTGTTTTTTATTTGTCTTATCTTTTTTAGACCCACCATACCTTACTGTGATCAATCACATTGTATGAAACAAGGCACTTGACATATTCTTACACTTATGTGATTGGTCGAACCCTGGCTGTCTTCTTTCTACTCGAAACGCACCTCTGAAAACTGACTTTGGATTTTTGTGAAGAAAAAACGGGCATACATACACTCCAAACACATAACCCTCCTTTTGGGCTTCGCCACAGTCGGGTTAATAGTCTAAGGGCTTACTTCACGATGTCCGAATAAATTAAAAAAAAAAAACAGAATATAAATAAAATTATCTGCCAAGCTAAACAGAACGGTTAACAACGGTTATCGCAGCCTCGACATAGAGGGCGAAGAAGGAACATGGGTGGTTTTTAGTCAGTAGAAGTCTGACACTCCCTTTCGCTCTGCCCAAGAGCGGGAGGGGTTATTCGATGATTTTACACCCACCAAAAAAAAAAAAAAAAGGGGGTGAGAAAGGCCCCAATTGAATATATTCAGTGTAATTCTTACCATCCATTCAGCGGCACAAGAATCGGTTTGTCATAGCCGTCGCACCACGCCATTGCAGCGGTCACTAGTGTCGCTAGCACACCGCGTCTGGCAACCGCAGGCCGCAGCCATGCTATGATCTATGGAAGAACAAATATTAGATATAGACCTTATCGCTGATAAAAATAAGACATCGATTACAGTAAAAAAGTTAATAGGTGTCTTTTATTATTTTTTCTACAGGAGATAAGTAATATTGGTTTAGTTAGAAAACTAGCTGACAAAAGCTGTGTGTGAAATGTGTTTTGCACTTCGCACATTAGTGGTACTAAAACCGGACATACCGGGCCTCTTATTCAATTGAAACTCCGTTCTATGCTAGGGTAGCTAAAGGTTCACAAAGACTGAAACAGTATAAACTCACAAAATATAAATATATCACGTTGTAACTAGGTACCTAAAACTGGATCTGACTTAGATACTTATGGTACAACTGCTTAACGTTAAACAGAAAAAAAACAGAGATCCGGGCTCAGAAAACTTACAAAATTCATGAAAAATCCTAACAACAAAAGTACTTAAATCACAAAAGCTTTTAAAAGAGCCATTAAAGACAAAGTAGCCATCAGTTTACGCAACAGTAGTTTTACAATAAAGTACACTCAAAATCTTTGCTACTAAATTCTAGTAGCTATAGCACTACGTAAGTACTCCTACCGCCCCTAACTTTCAATGCTGGGAGGAAGTTTATCACACAAGTTCAACAGAAAATAAACCGCTAGTCTAACACTTTCTCGATTTCATGATCTGCATATTCTCGTAAGATAGATATTTTAGCACAGGAAATATATTGAGTTTTACACCCACTTGTCTTCTGTGTATGACCAGATGTATGAACGTGAATAAGGCAAAAGGAGTACGTAAGGAGCGTAGTCCCGTCGGGGCTGCGGGATTATTTGATGATTTTCCACACGCCAAAAAAAGAGCGTCGTCGGTGGCGTTCTATGGTTTCTGCTTACCGACATGAGGAAAAAGATGTGAGTGTATGTATGTAAGCTTCCTAAATGGGGTAGGAAGAAATAAGAATGAAGTTAAATCTTATAGTTTTCGGTTTACGAATTATCAACTTTTGATTGATTATAATTTAGCAGACGATTGCTATTTTCATGTAGACATTAAACACACTAATTAGACTATCAATCGATTTCTACAATTAATAAGCTAAAAATCGAAATAACACTGGTCGGTCTTCAAAATGTAGGTAATGTAAAACATTTACAATGAATAACTAGTTTAATGAGCATTCTCCTCCATACGAAACAACATTTGGGAATGTAATAATCAAAAACTTAATACCTCGTACATTCTGTCTTTCAAAGGGGTAAAAATCGACATCCTATATTTTCGATATTTTTTTCTAGACTCTCTTAAATAAACTCCTCATACTCACAGTCTCATGTCTTTATAGCTATAGAGACTATTGAATTTGTGACTGTACGTAAACCAATTTCCAAAGTTGGGGAGAACAAAGGCTTATTGAAACTCGTTAAAGGGCTTTGTGGGGCCTGCTGACATCGAGGGCACTTTATTGATTGATACTTGATCCGCGATCTGATATCTATCTTACGTACCTTCTTATATATATTTTAGGAAGATTTTCTTTTACAGGCTTTTGATAAATGATTTTTAGTATGTGGTGGATTAAATAATACATTTGTGTAGATAACGTATGTTATAAAATGTATTGGGAAGGACATAATGGCAGTTTATCGTGCCAAATATTGGACATGGGTTTCCTCTCTACGCGAGGAAGTGCGTTGCCATAATGATGGAAAAAAGTTTTTGGAGATTGCTGATTTATCCATTACCTTACGAATAGTTTAACTAAAACACTATATTTTAGTTTTTCTTAATCGTGGCACCACACTGTGTTGGAATTAATGTTTAGACAGTTTTATGGCATAACATCGATGCCAAATATTTTCTAAGAAAACCTCAGTTCCTTCGCACATTAATCCATTATTAGGCTGAATATAAATATTTTCTTCTTTAACGACCATCACTACCATTTAATTATTCCATTTCACTTTACAAACACACGAAATCAAGAATAGATTCCCCATTTACCTGAGCTCCCAACTGCATAGGATCCCTGGTGAGGATATCGCTGGATTTCCTGACGGCTCCGTACACCAGTTCCACGTCTCGGTCCAGGATGTAACATCGCACGTGCTCCAGAATACATCGTAGATACGATATCGTTACCGTTTGTACCTTTGGGGAGAGTAATAATATGGTAAGTGGATACAATATTGGGCTGCGGGTTGTTTAAAAGAGTTAGGTAAAAAAAAACATGGGTGTTATAGTCAGTAGAATTTTGAGGGCTCGTTTACGGAGACGCTGGGTGGGAGAGGTGGGTCCACCGCAACAAACGCCGCTGATTTTAAAGTAACGGGCGAAAAGTCGCTTCTCGTAAAATCGTCGTTTGAAATCGTTACCGTTTTCATACATCGCCATGTGCTTGAATTAAAAACGCGCAACGCGCCGCGCGACGCCCCGCGTCTCCGTAAATGAGGCCTGACACTCCCTACCGCTCTGCGGGAGGAGTCATTTGATGATTTCCCACCCAACAAAAAAAAAGTGTGCCATATGCATAAATTTCACGAGCTACTTCATCTGCGTGGATAATAACTTTCATTCAGGTTTTAAAGTATCTGTGTACCAATCCAAATCTGTTCAGCAGTTTAGGCGTAAAAGAGTAACATCCATCTATCCTCACAAACTTTCGTGTTTACAATGTTATTACGACTTAATAGAGTCCAGTTCTCTTGACTGGGTATGTAAGCTATGATCGAGTCTTGCAAACGGCCAACCATGTTGGGGTCGGCTTCCAGTCTAACTGGATGCAGCTGAACACCAGTATTTTACATGGAGCGACTGCCTATCTGACCTTCACAACCCAGTTAATACTAGGTAATACGATACCCTTTGGATGTCAGAATTTTAGGTCACTGACTACCTGTAACGACTGCCAAAGATCTATATAATGTATATGACAGCCGGGATCAACACCTTAACATGCTTTCCGAAGCATGAAGGAAACTCGGTATGTAACGGGTGGTCACCCATACAAAGACTAACCTAGGCAAGCGTGGCTTAACCTAGAGATCGACGCGAGTGGCAGTTATTATTAAGTCACGAGCTCCCTGAAAGGCTAGTATAATATATAAGGGCTTTTAATTAAGGATAACCACATTTATGTTAAATTATTGGCTGACACAACCTGAACATGTTGTCGTCAGATATGCATAAATCGTGACTTTCTATTTTTAGCAACTATTTAATAGAAAAACCAACAAAACACTCGTGAAATAACTATAAACCACCTTCCTGGAGTTCAGAATAGAAGATGTGCTTCCCCAGTCTCTCGTCGTGCATTCTAGAGACCTGCCCACACATCTTTAGCTGGCACCTCATCAAGTAGGCCTCTACGACAATGACCTAAGCCAATCCATAGAAAGTCAGCAAATGCAGTCGCTGAGCCAAAATCGGCTAGATGGGATTATCATCATCATCATAATACACCTTTGCCTAACCTTTTAGGGATAACATTTTAGGCATAATGTTATGTTTTTATTTGCAGCCTAAAATAGCCACAACCATTTGATTGACAAGTAAGCTATGATTTTTGCTTTGATTAACCTTTCAGGAAGAGTTGAGAGGTCATTCGATTTAGTTGTTCAAAAATAATCGCACAAAGTACCATCACTTTTAAAATTAGCTTTATGTTCACATAGTTTACATTTGTAACTTGAAATACAATAAATTCAAAACACACAACACGATCGATACAGCTAACCGAACTAAATGGTCAAATCCGATATCCATTTACCACTAACGAACCGTTGTTAATAAAAACTGAATTTCAAGCCAGGAACTGCAGCCTGCTAGTTCGGTGGGTATAGCGCGGAGGAAACGTGACGCAGATTCTATCGATTTTAAAATTGAATATTCTGGCTTCGCTCCTAAAAAATATATTGTAACTGTTTGTAAAACTTTATTCATATCAACCGAGTGCAATTAGCTAAAAATACTTAAAAGGTGAAGGAAAACGTAGTTTATAGCCCATTCCCTCTCAAAGAGAGAGGAGGTCTGTGTCCCAGCAGTGGGAACATTAATAGGCTGTTGATGACTCAAAAGTTGAAAAAGTGTTTTATTTTTGTCGGACTTTTTTTTATGACAAACTGCCTCATTGGTCTTGTGGTCGCAGTCATCACTGCTGAGCAAGAAAGAGACTTTGTACAACTGAGGAATCGAACTCAGGACTGAGTTCGATTCCTTCCTTCCGTTCAGTTAAAATAGTGCATTTTACATTATAGGCGAAATCTCACGACGAGTGTCTTTACGTTTACGGCGCGCATTCATGCTAGGGCTTCAGTATCATTCTCTCATAATGGAAGCTATACAATTCATAGTACCTATCTATTGTTTTCCTAACATTAAACTAAGTCATTTCAGTACACGAATTAACGTTTTATTGGTTGTACCGTACCGCCCTGCGTAAACTTCGGAGGTCACCCAGCAATAAACAGCGAAACTTGGAAAACTATCTGTTACCTACCTACCATGGTTCGGTCGGTACTAATTACACCTTTAGACCATTAAAGTGACGGTTTGTTGGACGAAACGTTTTGTAATCGTCCGGTAGATCGATGGACGATAAAATTTGATGGAACGATGTTGTTTTTATTAACAAATTGAATGAGAAACTTTGCACACATAATCGTTACGAGGATTTAAAAAAAAAATTGCGTACAGGTTGCGTATGGTTGTAAGAGTAGAGGAAGACCGAAGAAAAAATTGATGGACTGTGTGCAGAATGATATTATTATTCCTAGATGGGAGTTGATGGTGCTGATATAACAAGTAATAGAGAAGTATTTAAGAAAATGAACATGCTGCACCGACCCAAAAATAAATTGGGATAGGTAAGGGAAGTAGATAGAATGGTGATGATGATGATGATGACTATAGTCCTGGTTCTTCATCATCATCATCAACCTATAATATTCCCACTGCAGGGACTCAGGCCTATTCTCTAGGAGAGGGATGGGCTATAAACCACCACGCGGGCCCAGTGCGGGTCATGGTAGATGTCACATGTCTTCGAAGTTTTAGTTCTAAGACATGCCGGTTTCCTCACGATTTTTTCCTTCACCGTTTTGAGAGCAGCGGTGATGAAATAAATTACACAAAGTAAAGCGCCTGCCTGGGTTCGAACCCACGACCGTAAGTCGGGGCTGACTGGGTTAGGATACAGTATACTTTTTATCCCGTTATGACCCCTGATATAATTTCTGTCATTCACGCAGATGACGCTGCAAAAGCAAGTTTAAAATGAAAACGGTTGAATCTTAAAGTAGAATGGCGTCGTCCATTTTATACCTCAGAATATAATGATTTATGGGCCTGAAATGGCAATGGAATTACTGCCTAACGCAAGGTACTTTGTCCATTAAAAGGCGTAGGTACTCCGCTTCACGGGGCATCAAAGAAAGTACGATGCTTGAAGGAGATGGGAAGAAAATGAAAAATGTTTCCGTAATGGCCATTACTTTTGCCGTCCAGTTAATAGACCGCGTTTGTGGTTTTTGTTTTATTTTTATTATTCAATTTAAATTTCATTGAAATTTGATAATGCGGGTATTGTTATTTTTATGTAATGACAAGACTTCATGCGGGAAATCTCAGCAGGGTGAATCCATAGTATAACCAGATTACATCGGTTTTGTTTAGTACCTTGTAATATTGGGTGACTCTATTGGCATACACAAACACAAATCTAATCTCCGGGCTTCAACTGAGAAATTACTGACGGGATACCCAATATCATTGTGTTCGGTCTAAGGAGCAAGGTGTTATGCTCAGCATTTGCGCTTGCAAACACTAGATCAACGAGCCATCACACTATACAGGTAACTATTTCTATCGGTAACATACAACAAACTGCTGAATTGTGTTGAAATTCTAAACCGTGACATCGACGTAACCACTAGCGCGCAACAGTTTGCATTCAATATTACCTACACGTAGGTTTTTGTGAAACCAGTTATTTTAGAATTTTACGCAAACGGATGAAAATATTTGTTTTGTAACTACAAATTTGGAATTATAAAGCCGTGACCACACAGTGATTCGACTTGAGCACAGTCAAATAGAGATTTAGGTATTTCCATGTCATTAAATATATTAGTCCGACGAGATTTAAAGCCGCAACGTCCGCACTGAAACGGAGCGTTAATGAATAAATTTATTAGCTTATTATACTGCAAGAAAATAAAATCCCACCACCTATTGACGTGGAATCAACTTGAGCTGTTGATTCCACGTCAATAGGTGGTCATTCTCTAAAACAACTTACCGCAGCGAGTAAAAAATCGAAATTGCAGACAGTGAGGTCCTTCAGTTTTGAGAAGTCTCCAGCCAGTAGTAGATGGAGCCAGGACTCTTCTACGTGTCTCTGGGTGAAAGCAGCCGCTGTTCTACTGGCTGAATGAAATGGCGTCGAGTCCAGGAGAGCATCGTCGTCGTTCTCGACGCAACCTATGAGGACACGGACTATTTTTGGGTTTAGTAAAGCTCATTATCAATAGCTCATTAGAAAAAGAAAGAAATCACATAATTGATTTTAAATAAGTATTGAGAGTTAAGGACATTGCAGAGAAGTGTTTTGTTATAAAAAATGCATGCATGCACGCCCACTAATGTTAGTAAAACAACTAGCATTAGGTTAGGTACTCGTATTGAAAATCCATTCCACGATACTATTACATAAAATACCCATTATTTCAAAAGTAATCCATCAATGGACGGGAATGTGTCCCTCATGGTCCTTTGTGTACAAAATCCATTACATTACTTGTACCTATGTTAAAATTTGACATTTTCAAAGCAATCGTAAATAACAAAATGTTTCACCATTCTGGAAACAATTTACTCGTGAAATACAACGAGGAATATCCACTTTGGATGGAAAGGTTTGGTTTTCATCATCTCGGATATCTAAAGGAGTTTTCTTTGTGTGAAGGCGAAATAGTAGATACGGAATTCAATCAAAAGGAATTGAATGGCAGTTTCACGTTTTGGTGTGTTTTGGGGACACGTTTTCGTTCAAACTGATAAAGAATTGTACACCTTGCTCGCTTTTGTTCCATAACGTCTATAGATAGAAGGTTCTTTACTATAGGTAACATACAAATAACAGGTATAAGAAGGACATTTTCATAGGGTGATACAATAGGGTATTTTCGCTAAAAGAAATCTTTTCAAAAAAATTTCAAGATTCCAGGAACTGAATTGGAATTTAATATAAAATTATTGGCGTATTAGCGCGTTTCGACAACGATGTCAACGAGATTATTAAAACGAGCTTACGTGGTTCATTTGCTTAGGATCAGCGCCCTTAAGGAATTTTGTACGCATTACTGAAGAAGGCACGCTACGGGTGGATAAGTACTAAGTGAAGGTATTTTAATGTCAGCAGCATTAAGGAATAAATCTACTGGCTCAAAGTTAAATTAAACTGTAATCTTGCTGGTTGGTACCAGAAGCAGGAAATGTAACACATAATCTGAATACGGTCAAATTAATGCACATACCGTTCCTTTTTAAGTTTCTGAATTGTAATGCATTTAGGTTCAACTGTGCTCCCCTGAGAGACACTTAGGATCACACACTAAATGACAGAGGTCTCCACGGACCCCCCTTTGTACGTTCAATATTGCAATTACTCTCAAGGGTTATGTTTGTACTAGGATTCTAGGTAAATCAGATTAAACCCCGTGCGCTTCAGATTGGTCAGTATTAGAATCACTAATTAGTAAAGAGAATCTAAAGCCTTTTGCGTTAGTCAGCCTATAGCTTAATTGACAAATACACGATTTAAATACTTTCGACGCGATCTTAACTCATCATAATTGTCGTCGATTAAAACAAACACGTCCAAAATAAAGAGCACTTGTTTTTGATTTCTTACACGACTGGCCCAAAAAAGAGTGTTTAAAATCTTTGAAAACTTGCAATGGGTTGTAGACCATCATGTTATTGAATATATGGATAAAGTTTGTGTGTTTACATCCCTTTGCACCGGGTAATAAGTTTCTAATCCTTGCAAGATTCATAACGCAGGTCTCAACTTACCAGGTTCGTGAGCTTCAGAAGTATCCGTATCATCAGCTTCATGAAGAAAGTTGGCGAAGTGTAACGCAGCCAGGTCGGAGTGAGCGTCCCTCAGGGCAGCCTGTGAGCGCACGTATCGACGCCGAGCGCGTGAACTTGCGGCTGCTGCCCGCCAACGCCATGTACATCGGCCCGATACTACATTCTCCGATATTAAGTTTTCTGTGGAGGATTTATTAGGTTAAAGAACATTGGAAGTCATATTTTGGAAAGCAATCAAAGAAATCCTAGAACCAGAGTAATAGAGGTAGTATGGAATTCGATGACATGCTGCTCTGACCACAAATTAATTTGGATTAGCTCAGGTGAATATTAATGAAATTACGTAAATCCAAGAAATTACAGCCTTTTTTTTTTTTTTTTTTTGGTGGGTGTAAAATCATCGAATAACCCCTCCCGCTCTTGGGCAGAGCGAAAGGGAGTGTCAGACTTCTACTGACTAAAAACCACCCATGTTCCTTCTTCGCCCTCTATGTCGAGGCCGCGATAACCAGAGGACTACCCGCAGCCCCGACAGGCGTCGGCCCTTTCGGGCCCCTCCCATGTTGCTGACATCTCTTTGAGGCGCGCGTGGAACACGAACGCGCCGTCGACACGGCCTGTTTTCGTCGTGAGACGGACGGACAGCGAGTTAGCCCATCACTCACCGTCCACAGGCCCGCGTCTACGGTGGCCGGAGGTCATCGCGGGACCCCCGACGCCCGGAGCGCCTCCCGCGGCGGCTGGGACGAGAGGTTCTCTCCCTCTCGCGTTCCGCCACCTCCTTCGCCAGCATCACTGCTTCGCAGAAGGAGGCGACGGCGTCCCATTCCTCCTCGCCCCGGACCATGGCTTGCACCAGGGCCGGGCGCGAGAGGTCGCCGCCGCCGATCGCCGCTACGAGAACACGGCGGGGCTCCGCCCAAGCGGGGCACACCTCCACTGTGTGCTCCACCGTGTCCTCCGGCCGATCCTCACAATGGTGGCATCCGGGCGAGAAATTACAGCCTTGCTTTGCATCTTTGCATCATCGACAGCAGGAATTTTTTTGTTAATTACGATTATGATGGGAAGTATGATTTGACTAGAAAGAGAGTGACTGCAGAGATGGCAGCCAACGAGATGTTTGCCGAGAATGTTTAATGCTGCCCAGTTTTAAATATATTAGGAAAAGGATGAAGACTACATTTCCATACAATTATGATCAATGATGTTTATTTTGTTGATTACACTTCATATGCGTGAGCAGTAAATGATAAAATTGCTATTTCGTCGTCAATAGGGATACATAAAATAGCGAATTGGCTAGGCTGGGCTAATAAGCTAGCTTTATAACATTATCATATCCACATAAAAACGCAACAAAACTCGAATGAAGACAATAAAAAGTAACAACCAATTTCTATTTATGTATTTCGAATCGGCATTGTTCTAATAATCGGACAGCTTTGCAAATAAACTAAATAATAGAAATGACAATTTTTTTGCAACAAAATATTATTAATAAAAGATAGTCCGGAAATTATTCCTCGTGATTGTCGTTAAAATACCCACCCTATAATACTAAGGAAGCACATAGCTACAAAATAGTAAAAAACAATTAATTTAATCAGTACTTCCCAATGTACTTCCTAAGATAACTCCCTACCTCCAAACTAAATAACTTTACCATATTAGTATAGAAATAGCACTTGCAGATGTAATAGTTATAGGACACGTATCGTGTAAATGGTAACGTGAAGCTAAAAGTAGGAGTATTGTAATTGAATTACATGACAAAGCTGGAACAGGTGCCGCAGAGAATATTGTTTGTTATCGGAACGCCAGCTGTAGTTCGACAGTTTTGATATTGAATTTCGTACGGTCTGGACACAAAAACGGACTGACTATGTCTATAAAATTAATGCAAGTTGACTCACAGTTGACTGAGCGGGCATTTGCTATAATAGAATCGGTTTTTTAAACGAGCGAACCGATTTATGTTTTTTTTTTTTCATTTATTCATGATGTGGTAATCTTGCCGATAATTTGTTTGGGATTTCAAAACTATAACAAAATTGTCGAGTGATCGATTTATATCTTTTTTATTTTTTTTTGGTGTGTAAGTCATTAAATAACCCCTCCCGCTCTTGGGCAGAGCGAAAGGGAGTTTCAGACTTCTACTGACTAAAAACCACCCATATTCCTTCTTAGCCCTATATGTCAAGACCGCGGTATCTCTTACAACATCCCGCAGCCCCGACGGGCATCGGTTTATACCTATGCTCTAAACGAGCTACGCTGTTTTCTTATGGTGCAGGAGGAAGACTATCTAATCACATTCGGCAAAGCTAAATCTGGTCCAGTCTGGTACTTTGGTGGTGTTTGGTCTGGGTCTACATGTTTTTACCAAACTGTGGCAAAGATCAAAGGAATATATTTGTTTGGCCTCGAAAACGATATGAAACGTAAATTGGCGTTATCAGAGGATTAAGTTGTGCCAGAGGCTGTAACTCGATATTGGTGTGATTATTTGTTATTATTGTTAGAGAAACAATGACGGCATTATCGTTATTTTCCCAACACTACTCTGCATCGAGCGTATAATATTGAGGTCCGCCAAATTCATGAATAATGTGTTTGTGAGTACCAATCATTTATATTTTAATAACAATATCATCATTTCTTATTACACCAAAACGCTTCCTTAAAATTTGATTCACAATCAATTTATTCCGACTTTGAGTTCTGTTTATTTCAAAACACTTCGCTAGAAACATATTTCCGTGGAATTTAAAAAACATACTACGAATTACAGGAATACTTGCATTCATAGAATACATTTAGACCTTTTCATGTGAAAGCTAGTGAAAGTGTGTAGTGAAATAAAGACACATTCCAAGAATCTAGATCTTCTTGGCATACTTTAAAAATACCATAAAGCGGTTTCAGCCTTTCTTGTTAAAATTGAGCTAAAACTGAACTAGCCTGAAAAAATTAGAACCCTTTATGTGGCAAGTTTATTCGAGGGAAATAGCGGTGTGAGCTCTTAATAAAGACTTGTCTTTAACTCTAAAGTGGAACAATGGAACCCTAAGGTTGACTGGTAGAGAATGCCTTGTGGCATTAAGTCCGCCTATGTATCACTATTGTGCACAAAGTTTAAATAAATAAATAAATAAAAAACAATGCAAACTTAGTTTTTAAAATGTAGGTACAAAAAGCAGTTTGTTTGTCTACTGACTCACGTAAAACATAAGCTTAAGTTAATCCATCCATGACGAAAACTTGAACATGAAATCAATGTGGACGACTACAAAGATTGATCTAAAAACGATAAGGTCAAAAACTGAGCTGAAACGTATTAGCTAATACTTACTCATCATGCACTTGGCGACACATATTGTGGAGAAGTTAAAATTAGCTTCCTTCAGTGTTATAACTGCGTCACTGTTACTGGTCGGCATCAGCAGTTCCAGTAGTTCTAGTTCAGTCAGCCCGAACTCCGAACAAGTTATGTAACCTACAAGGAATTTGTGAGAATTTTAAGAGACTGTTTCGGGGAAGTAAATGTCTTGAAAATCGGTTTATAGGACTGTTCTTTGCTAAAGTACTGAATAAAAATACTTCGAACATTCATTTAGTTCAAGTTGATAATTTTTTTTTTTAATACGGTCTACCTATACTTAATATAAAATTGAACCACATTTTTATATTCTCTTTAAATCAAATTTTATCTGTATTTAAACTTTTTGCCTGGCTATAAATCTTTAAACTACAAAGTAGATACTTACTTGCCAATTTACTAAACGCTTTGGAACCAAATGCCACTTCTAAGTTATCGAAGGCACTATCAATATAGTCTCCGTAGCTATTATTCTCCGGCGTCTCCTCTATTGCGTCCAACAAATAGTAACAGTTCTGAACTTTGAACTTTTCCTTCTGGGCTGGCGTCAGCTGTAGTTGTTCTAGAGATACGGCACTAGTACACACAAGGAACACATTTCTTGGCAACGACATTGGCAGCCAAGATAATCCCGTCACTATATCACACTCCAAAGGATTCACTCTATGAACATTATCGATAAAAATCAACAAAATCTCATTTTCCATCTCCTCACATTTTCTAAGCAGACTTTGGAACCAATTGTTAATATAAAGAGGATCAAAACTCGCGTCTTTTGGCAAGTAACCTTCGGGAATGTTTAAAATTATCGATATTTGTTGACACATCACTCGTAGCAGTTCCAAGTTATAGGCCGATCTCGGTGTGGAAGCAGAAAATCTTACTATCCTCAAAACGGGCTTCGGGAAAATTTCTTCGCATTTGAAGTAAAGGTGTGTCAGTAAGGTGCTTTTGCCTGAGGCGTCGGGGCCGTATATCAAAGCCGGTGGATGCCGAGTTCGATTTTCGTAATTTTCCTTAGCGTTATTTAAAATACTTTTGGCTGCTTCTTCAATTTGCTTAACGTTAACTTTATACAAACGATTATGTTCTATACATATCCTAAGATGAGTGATGTGTTCCAGAAATACTTCCTGAAAGTAAAAGGAAAAGGCAATAAATTATTCATGCACGGAAAGTCACATGAAGACACTTAAGTTTGTTCGATATTCGAGACTTTAAACTTCAGAGACTGTTATATGATGTCTTCTTGTAGAATTTACTCTGGGACTTATTTGAAAGTTGACTTAGATTTTTCAGAATGTTTTAATATATTAAAATTACCTGTACAGTCTTTTTTCTTCCCTTTCCCTGATCGGGCTCGGTGCTAAGGCTCTCGTCGATCAGCGAGCTGATCACAAGTTGTACCTTCTCCCTGAAAGGTGCTAACTTCTCTTCGTTGTCAGAAGCTCCGTCTGTTCTTGACGAATCTGCTGACAATGACCTGTGGAAAGACACTGTATTTTAGATAGATTTACACAACACAACATAAAGCTTGTAAGCGTCGAAAGTTTAATCTGAGGCCATTAAACTCCGAAATTCCTGTTAAAAATTGCAACACCACTTTGTCTAACCTGGGAATCGGTTTCAAAACCTTATGTTCACTAAACCAGCAATTCAGATACATGAAAACGTTTCTTAGTGAAATGCAATATTTCCTGTGGGTCTAAAATGGCCACTTAAGCAGATCATAAAATGAATTACGATAAAAAGCGTAAAATTGACCTTTCATAATAGGAACTGCATCTGTGACCATTTAGATAAACATCATCATAATAGGAAAATAATATGAATTGCGTTACAATTTGGAAAATGGTCACAGACGCAGTTACTATTACGAATGGTCCATATTACGCTTTTTATAAAAAATCATATTATGATCTGGTAAAGTGGCCATTTTACACTCCCTGGTAAAAACTAAATAAGTTTGAGAAGCATCGGACATTCACGGGACTTGAATAAATTATGCTCTGTAACTTTATCTGAGAAATCGGCAATAACGCTTGCCAAAAATTGTTATCGATTGTCCAGCATTTGAAAATGTTGGTTTGTGTATTTTAAGTTTAATTATACCAAGATGTATATGTATTTTTTCTCTGTAACTGGGTTAAGAGGGCTAGAAAGGCAGGCAATCCATGTTTTTTTTTTTTTTTTTTATCCTTTATTAAAAAGAACGAGGTTCTTAATAATTAATTACAATCTAGCCTACAAGACTAATAAGCAATTTTAATCTAACTTAACTTTTTACGTGGTAATTATTTTAAAACAGAATAGTGCTGATTGTACTATAAACAAGTCCGTTCCACTTTCTTAGAGTCTAATATTATAATATAAACACTTTGTTCATGTGTTATATGAGTGTCATTTTCACTATTATTTCTACATTATTTACACTACACTAATTCAAAAGGTTTTGTTCGTTTTAGCCTTCGCACTATATTTGACTGATCCATGTAAAATTTAATCAGTCTGGAAGTCAACTCGATATAGTTCAGAATAGGCTAGGCAGATGGATTCATTTGATTGACTCAATTTTTTTTTTAATTTATGTTCCCTTTTATCGCATACGAATCCGTAGTTCCGACGCCAGTTTCAACAGAGGCATTTTTGTACTCTTTATTCAAAGCCCGCTAATATTCTCACCTTCATACAATCATAATGAACCTTAAAAGGTTTTCCAAAGACAAGACTAAAAATTAAACTTACTAAATTCTATTTTGAAAGCCTGGAACTTCATTATTTCATTAACTTTCCTATTAAGGAGAAAGGTTAAAAGTTCAGTCTTCAGTCTTGGGCTATTAAATATAATTTACTTTATACTTAACTTTGATGAATAATGGCTCACGTTTGAGTAAAATTTTCAGTGCAGTCTAATTTTTAATGAAATTGGAATTCATTTAAGGTGATAGATTATGGTCCTTTGTCTTATTAATGTTATTAAAGCGTTGAATATGAGGGCCTTACTGACTTTGATGATGTATTCATGCAGATTGGCCAAGGTTCTGTGAAGTAATGGAGTTGTCACTGTTTAGTACTTTTTGTAATTTCATACAAGGTGTAAACAGATACTTCACGACGTCGTCAACGAAGCATTATGAACATCAAGTTATGTAAATACGAGTATACGCTATATTTATATTTTTTTATAAACTTGTGAATGAGTTGGAACTTTAATCCTCAATATATCATCAAAATTAGAAGGTTCCCAGTTATGGCCCAGAACTAAAAATTGCTCGTTAAAACTGAGAGAAAAAGAGCTATTCGGCTTCGTTGAGGATATTTTTATACCTAATGTTTTTGAAAGTATATCTATCTTAATATATGAGATCCAGTATTTATTACCGCACCACTTGCATTTTTAATCGGTCACACAAACCGTATTGGAAAGGAATAAAAGTCACAGCTTTTCCTTCAGCCATACGTCTAAAGAAAAATAAACTATTAATAGGTGAGGTTTCTGGTTTTCTCGAGGAAAATATATTTTCTTTTATCCTCTTTGACATAACTTGACTCGTAATATGTACGTCGAATAGAACCTTAACTGCGACAAAGACTGACAATACAAAAAGGCAGGAAAACCTTTTGTTAGATTGTCTTTTGTTATCTTAATCAGAAGCCAGAATATTCAGAGTCAAGGACGGATTTCTTGAGGAATTTCTCGCAGATGATGATGAGGAGGAAAATATTATATTTCTTGGAATTTATAAGGATAATTGGATGGAAATTATGAATTTGAGAATTATTTAATCAAAGTAATGCAATTATAATAATGACTGGCCACATCGCTTACTCATTTTACGGTAAAGGTTAAGTTTCCTCACGATTTCCTGTTTCGTGAAGTTCGTATTTATTTGTAAAGGTACCCAAGTCTAAACAAGTAACAATTGCTTTTAAGGTGTTTCTTAATAATGACTTTCTTTAGGATGGAGCGTGGCGACTAAAAGATTCGTTTGTGAGGAATCGGGTGGAATAAACTAAACGGAAAGAAGAATAGAAGACTATAGCGGGGCGTTTACTAAGCAGTGGGACAATATAAGAAGAAGAAGAAAAAACAGGATTGCGGTAAACTTTTCTGTAAGCCAAAACAACACATTTTAGGTATTTTCACTATCGTTACTGCCGATAAAATATCAACTAAGCTCTTTGGGACTTTTTAAGGTTGATGCGACAAGGTACCCCGCGAAATTCGAATTTTATTACGGTTTTTGCAATATGCCATAGTTCATTATAAGCCTCAAGAATGTCTATTTCATCAAAAATAGTCACTCAAGATACTTGTATGAATTGACACGGTTGTATTGGTGATTTTAATCATCATTACTCAGTAAATAGACATTTGTCTGTTTTATTGAACATACGACTTGACACTGACCGGCAAATTGCAAAAAACGTAAGAAAAAACGAATTTCGCGGGCTACCTTGTCGCATTCACCTTAACCTTAAAATGTAATATCTAAATAAATACTTACTCTAACGTAACGATGTGTGCTTCAGGTAACGCGTCTTCCATTTTTTTACTTAATTCTTTTAACCTGGTGTGCGCCAACACTGTTAACTTGGAGTCTTCTGGTTCCAGGTCTGGCACATCCCTTACTACGGCGACCACCCCTTTTGGATGGATGCCGTTTGAAAGGAGGTCTAAAAAAAAGAGTTAGTTAGTTGTCAGTTTTCAAAGAATAAATTGTTGGTTATTAGTTTTTTTTCGTATTAGGCCACATCCTAACCAAAGCGAAATTCACGTCTATAAATTACGTCTTTCTCTTTTCCAAACCAATAAGTGACAATTGAACGCGATGTTCGTGTCTTTGCACGACTGATTACTTTGATTAGGACACGATTTAATGAAAATGTTCTCACATTGGATTTAATAGTAGGCTTAACTTCTTATTTTTATCTGCGTCTGTCATGTCGCCGAACCAAAGCAATTTCCTTAAAATGGAATGGATTTTAGTCAAAATTTACATCAATAGAAGACGTTCTAATATACACTTCTCATCAAAAAAATCGAAACACCTCGGAGTTTATGATTTGATAAGGATTATCAGAAAAATGTGTATATTTAGGAATAAATGTAAAATGTCATTTAATAGTGAGTAGTATGAGGTTTTTAAATCCTAATGTTAATGTTCTAAATTCAAATGAAGTCTTCATAGGTTTCGTATTTTGTATAATGAGTAATTTTTACCCTGTATGGAATATGAAGGAAATGGGTAAAACAACACGCGTAAATGAAAAAAAAATGTAAGAAACGTTTATTTAATAACTTGTATTCCCTCCGCGAGCTCTTATTACTGCTTCCATACGGTTCTTCATCGATCGGATGAGAGTCACGATCACATGTTGTGGTATATTATCCCATTCCTCTTGGATTGCATTTTGCAGCTGGCTAAGTGTTTCTGGGGCTGGATCTCTTGCTCGAATTCGTCTCTTTAATTCATCCCATAGATGTTCAATGGGATTCATGTCCGGGCTTCTTGCTGGCCATACCATAATGGAGATACCGACTTCGGTAAGATAATCTCGTACGACGCCCGCGGTGTGAGCTCTAGCATTGTCGTGCATGAATATGAAGTCGTTGCCAATAAAATGTGCATAGGGCATCACATGAGGTTCAAGACACTGTTCGATGTACCGATGAGAGTTTAGTGCAGGCAGCCGTGGCCCAGACACAAAGGCAAGTTCTGTCTTACCGTCGGCGCTGATTCCTCCCCAAACCGTCCACGAACCGCCACCATAGCTGACCTTTTCTTCAATGCAGCATTGTGCAAAGCGTTGTCCATCTCTTCTGTAGACCTTGTTCCTTCCGTCGTTACCATACAGCATAATTTTACACTCATCAGAAAACAGTACTTTGCTCCACTGAAGGTATGACCAAGTTAAGTGCTCGCGTGCAAAGTTAAGGCGCGCTCTTCGATGGTCTGTAGTTAATTTCGGCCCATTCGCTGGCTTATGCGGTGCCAATCCGCTTTCCTTCAACCTTCTTCTTATTGTAGAGTCACTTACAGCTACTCTTTGTACAACGCGAAGCTGCTGCTGCAGTTGAAAAGCGTTAAGGCGTCGATTTCGTAATCTCGCTCAGAAATGACCCGATTCCTGCCAGATCCTGAACGGCGCGTGAACGAACCAGTCTCCCGATAGCGTTTGTAGACTCTATGAACAGATGATAAGCTTAGATGCAATCTTGCAGCCACAACACGCTGACTAAGTCCAGAATCCAGCAATGCCACCACTTGGGCGGCTTCTGCGGGCGAAGTATCCATATGTTTTAGAAAAAAAAGTTTTTTCAGACGTCCCAAAATCACAGTAAATGAAATAAGAAACAAAAAGTTTAAAGACAAGCGCTAATTTTTAGTTTTTAAACGAGAAACGTACTCCAACCCTAAATACACATTTGTCTCAAAACAGTGATTAATTTCATTTATAGGATAAACAAATGAAATTCTAATTTCGAATTTTGATTTTTTTCTTCTTACTGTAATGACCAAACTGCCAGCTACACAATAATGTTTTTTTTTCATGGAATTAATTCTCTTTTGTAAAAAATTAGGACAAAAACAATAAAAACGAAAGTGTTTCGATTTTTTTGATGAGAAGTGTAGTTTCAATATTGTATTTATTTATTACTAGGTGTTGCCAGCGGCCTCACTCGCTACAACTCGAAAATTATCCCACGGGAAAATAAAATCGGGTTAAAAACTATCCTATGTGTTAATCCACGTTATAAACTATCTGTGTACCAAATTTTATCTAAATCCGTTTAGTAGTTTTTGCGTGAAGAGGTAACAAACATACACACTCACACAATCTCAATCTTTTGCTTTAATAATATTAGTGTGATTTTTTGACTCTAAACTCTAACTCACTTCACTTATTCACTTCAATTTTAGTAGGCTTTTAAATGTATTTGTATTTGAGGTTTATTTTTTACATGTAATGTTCAACACAATGGTAATTATTTATAAATAAATATAAGCACAACAATCATTCTAAAAACAACAGTTTTTTCAGTTGTTTTCAACAGCTTTAATGGAACTCAAAGTTTGTTAAAAACATTCCCTGTACCGAATCAGTTACCTAACAGTACCGACATCAAAAGAGTTCGGTATATTGGCATTCGTATTTTTTGGAAAAAAACAAAACGTTTGCCAATCCGTCAGTCTGATAGGGGTTTTTTATCTACTAAAAAAAGACGAATTTCCACACTAACTTTATCTCACTATTTATTCACTTTCAGGTATATAATATATATTTCAAAAAATCCAATAAAAAATCTTGTATTAAATATCTTTCATGTAAATCCAGTGGGAGTGTTACTGAGAGTAATATAGGCTGTGCGTTTTCAGTCCGTGTGTGAATTTAATATTTTATCGAGTAGAATGAAATTATCTTAGCCAGCACTGAAAATTTCAGTTTTCGTTTTGTGCTGCTTTGATCAAAGACGGAGTTCAAAGAAGTATTTACTATTGGATGTGCTTCGTGGACTGAATAAGCATAATAAGCCTGATATTGTTGCCGATAAAGTTGAATCATCTAGTTTACTTTGTTGGCTGTACAATATTTTATACTCGTAAAACATCAGATGTAAAACATCTATTGTAGTATTGCTAAAGAACGAAAAAACAGCGGTATTTTCCCCGTGTTGCTGTTTCCGTAGGTTTATAGTTGAATATGTATTGACTGCATTGTTTAAAAATCAGAACAACTCAATGAATAATTATTAATTGATGAGTAATTTATTAAAAGCTATAGAAGGAATCATAATAATAATTTCGTTTTAAAAACTGTAAGTACCTGGAAACATATCATTTATTTATTTATTTAACTATTTATGTACACACAGTAGACAACATCATTCGTATTTTATGTCCATGCTTTAAGTCAATATTAATCATTTGGAGTTCCCTCGAAAACATAATTTATTGGAGTAATATTTTGCTCTGAAAACATACTTCCGAAAAAGTATTTTTCTTGTTTATCATTGACAAATCAGCCTTGTGTGTTAATTTTTTGTTTTAATTTGATATAATTGAAGCTTAGTAGGTATTTTAATCCTGCTACTATTGCATCTATGTTTCCTTTAAATTGTGTTGTTCAAATTTTGCATAATTTTCTATGTAAATGTTTTACCACTTTTTTAAAGTAATGTTTTAACGACCAACAAAATTAATTTTGATGTATAAATCAAGCCAAGGCATGTTTTTACAAGTGGCTGTTCAAACGAAGAACAAAACGAAAAATTTAAAGTTCAAATTACCTAAGGCTAATTCGCATTGTAGTTCGACGGGGCTTCGGAGCAAGTCAGCTACTTCAGCACCATTTTCTAGTGCTTCCAGCACTATAGCGTTAAACGCTTTTTGTACCTCGAAGAGCCGACTCCGCTGTTCTTCGCGATCCATTAGGTCGCTGAACCTGTAGAAGAATATTGGTGTTAGTGATTTTGGTATATTTTACGTAATCAGAGTCCCCCATGTTGAGACTTATTTTGTTTATTCTTTGTGATCCCAATAATAACATTTATAATAAATACATTGAGTTTTTTTTAGTTTTTAAATTTTTAACCTCTTTCGTAACTACTGGGTCAGTGTAAGACTTGTTGTTGTAAATTTTGACTTCAAGCTAAACGTTACGAATGTTAAAATTCAACAAAATGACAGCCAGACCACAGCACCAACGATTAAACTTGCTTTCTGATAAGGAGACCAACGGCTGACAGTGTGTTATGAGGCCGTTCTAGACATGAAGTGGATGGTCTCCCATCCATAGACTGACTACTTTTTAAAAACTCTTAGATTGCTTGAGTTAATAATATTATGTTTTCTTCTAACGAGAAAAGAAAACCTTGTAATAGTCGCTAAATTCATTTATTAAAGCATAAGTAGTAAAGCTCATTACCTAGTTTCGCTAGTACCATTACATATTACTGCAGAAATGCTAAGCTTTGCTACGAATCCAATATAAAGAACAATAGAAAATAAATAGAGCACCTATTGTGGCCAGAAAATCCCTTATTAACGCATTTATTTTTATCCCTATTGTTCTACTAAAGCCCTAGTACCAACGTGAGCCTTCCAGAATGGTCCATTTCCCCCGCGTCCATTGCTTCTTTATACCCTCATATTTTGGGCTCCCTTGTCGCGCAATAAAATATAACCTGTGGGACCCACTTGAAGGTGGAGCAATATTTATGTGGACGGAACCCTCCGGGCTAAACAATAAATTATATATTTTACGATGCCGCTGAGTAATCGGACCTCGTACTAAGGAACCGATCGTAAATTGTTACGACCTAAATAGATGAACCGCGATAAAGGATGATTCAAACTTCCTTTGTAAATTATTGAATAGCAGTCTACGAACAATTGTGGAGAACAATCGGAAGTTTTTGGTATAATACTACCTACCTGTTAAACCTACGATGACAAGGAAAAAAAAAATCTGAAGTGTAAACAAGGACTGAAATAAGTCTGAATTATTCAACACAAGATATCTGAAGAAACGATAAACTTTTAGGGTTCCCTAGCCAATATGTACCCTTATAGTTTCGCCGTGTCCGTCTGTCTGTCTGTCCGTCCGTTCGCACTATTGACCAAAGACTCTTTGTACTAGAAAGCTGTAATTTGGTATGAATATACAGAGTTACGCCGACAAAGTGGTAAAATAAAATTTCGAAAAATATATTTTTTGGGATCTCCAATACACATTAAAGTGGGGATGTTTTTTTTTCTTTCGCGAAGTTGTTGTGTGAGATGTCATTGGATAGGTCTTAAAAAAATATTGCGGGTTTTTAAAACAGTTTTTCGATTAAGGGATCCGTTTGTAAAATATTAAGCTTTAAAGTGCAAATTTTTGTTAGACTCAAGTGTGCCAACCTAAACAACCTATACGGGTTGTATTTGGGCGTGTGTAAAAATTCATGGCTTGTCTCTCGACAAAGGCCTCCTGTAAGGACATGGAAGGCCTTAGAGCTGCAACAAAACAAGCTACTACAGAAAAATAAACCGATTACCAATGTTGTACTATAAGTAACATAATTAAGTGCAGTATTAATATAAGTAGTAATTAGTATAGCATGTAAGAAAAACATTGTAAACAGTAGCAGTAATAAAGGCTTATTTTATTTTTTATTTATTTTTAAAAATTCATGGTAGTAACTTAAATAACAAAAATGAAGGAAAAACTATCACAACCAAGCTTTCACGTTTACGAGTAATAGTCGACCAACTTATAAAATGTACTTGTATGAATTATTTTCCTGTACATAATGAGCGGAGCGGAGGTCTCAAAACTGCAAATGTAATGTATGTTGCGTTATGGAAGTAATTATAATTTTCCTGTACTTGTCGAATTATAAAATATGAGGTGGTAAAGGTGTTGCACCGACCCAGGTCAGACATCACGGTTTCATTTTCCTATTCCTTTCTCTCCATCTTCATAATTATCCATCTTCATTGTTTTATCGCAAAATAATGTTTCATGCGAATATTATATTTCAACACGCTGTGTGTTGAAATATGTTATTAAACATTATAGGGAAAATTAATACTTGCATTCATTATTTTACTTGTACTAATTAGTCAATGATTTAATTGCCTTTTTGTTTATATTTATTTACATTTCAGACTATCCACTGAGCTGTGGACATTATAATTGGCTTCTATATCGAGGGATTTTAATTATCCCTTATTAAGGCCTTAAAGAGAAGAGGTCGAACGTTTACTATCAAATAATGTTTCTACCACGGAACCTCACAAATTTTACAAACGTTTGTATTACATTGTCATACTGTATAGTATGTCTATTTTTTATAGATCCGGATATTTACGATGTACCTAAAACCTCCATTATGTGAGGTCATTTTGCAACTTTGTAGCAGAAACAGTTTGGTTTCACGAGTAATTTTTAAGTCGTTAAAAGGCAGTCTGGACTCAGGTTTAGAGGCTTCAAGACTCAGGTCCAAATTATGGTTATGTATTTTTTTTACAATGTCAAATAAAAAGTGCAAGATTAAGCACGTGCTAAAGTTTACAGATCATCGTCAGTCATTTGGTGCACCAAGCATGAGAAAAAAGTCTTGAATTTTTTTTTGGTTAAATTTATAGTAGTACAGTCGAACAAGCTAATAAGTATACAGGTAGAGTTTTTTATAACTCTATTACACTGAAAATATTGATTGCAATTTTGTTTTTTAAAGCGTTTCGCATGAAGCGACCGATTTCAAACGCTGTATTCTTTGGGCATCAGTCTCTAAATGTATCTGTATTATAATCTTAAAGGTAAATACAAGTTAGCTGGCTGTATACTTATTAGTTTGTTCGACTGTACTAATGACTCTTTTCTACATACCATTTATCCTCTCCCTCGAGGTGGTAGCTACCGTCGCCGTTCAGCCTGTAGCAAGCCCGAACGAGCGCTGACTGGGCAGAGTCTGACTTAACCAGCTCATCGAAGGCAGCTTCCGGGATCTTGAAGGGAAGAACTGGCTGGTACGACGATGCGTCGCCACCGATGAGGCACTAGGGAAAAATAAGTAATTATAATTTCCAAACCGAAATGAAGCTACGTTAGACGAATGGCAATCAAATATTTCAGTTTGGATATCGGATCTTGAGTACTTCGGATCCGATTACGAAAGTTCATTCAATAATAGAAAGATTCATTA
Organism: Diarsia rubi; assembly: GCA_932274075.1. NCBI lineage: Eukaryota > Metazoa > Arthropoda > Insecta > Lepidoptera > Noctuidae > Diarsia > Diarsia rubi. Next base: position 16,129,864 of record OW026418.1, on the reverse strand, counting down.
TTCCCAAATAATATAGGTTATAGGATAATTTACAACCATAAGGCGAGTGAAGACGTTGGCAAAAGCTAGTACTTGCCTATATTTATTTTAAAGGAGGAGGTTCAGTAGCAGTTACATGATTAACTGCGGCGTCACTTAGTGAAGATTGACATACTTTTGTATGACAAAACTGTCAAAACCTTTACTACTCGTAAGTGATGGCCTAAGTAATCATTAAAAATCTCTGAGTGCGGCAATAAGAGACCGTTTATAATGTTACCTTTTAACGATTTTGAAAAATGAGTGACGAGTTTGATTTCTTACCTAGGCTAAGTAAGTGCCTACCTAAAAAGCTTTAAACAAAAAACCATAATCTTAAAAATAATGAAAAAATAAATTCTTTAATAACTTTCCTTTCATAAAACGTATAATTTTCACTTTCATTATAAGTTTTTAATTGTTCATAGCACTTTTTGCACTTAAAAAGCATGAAGTAAAAATCGCCAGTAAAAGGAGCTAGAAATAAGTCCAAATTACCTATTCCAGTTTAAAATAATAAGTACTTTGTAGAACCATTAATTATGTGTGAGTTTAATGGTTACTAGGTACAGTGACTAGGCGTGTTTAAAAAACTTTAACGTAAAATAGATTAATGAATAGGTTTCTTTGAAACGCTCCTATAGCACTTGTGTAAATACAAAAACTATTAAACATTTTTCGAATGCGTTATAATTATCTTCTAGTTATAAGAATAGAGTGAAATTAAATGAAAACAAAACTTACTTGTGAATAAAATAATTTTCCATTTCGCTCCAATAATAAAACAATTGAAAAACTGAGAAAATTACACGACATGATATTGTTTTTTTTTTTTAATAATGCATGTAAATTTAAGGAATTGAAAACAAACAGCCTACAATGCCTTTTATAAACATAATGCAAAACGATTTTTTTTCTGAATTTATTCTGTTTCCGATTCGTGCACGAACAATTAAAAAATCTGGTAATGTTTGATTCCTTTTTTGAAAATTGATTGCTACGTTCTGGAATAAAATTAAAGTTTGAACGAAATAGAGAAAAGCTACATACATGACATGATTTTCCATCCAGTTTTGCGAATTGTTTTTTCACTTACCACAAAATAACCAGCTTTCGATGTATGGTTACAGCATTGTATTTCTTCAAGGTAATGGTGAAGTAACGCCGGATTGGATTCGTCTCCACCGTCGGTACCATAGTGCATGTCCACGAACTCGATCTACGAAGGAAAAAACAAGCATTAATTATGTAACCAAGATTTTGTAACAATATTTGTTTTACAGTGTTTCATTTTAAGAGATCAACGCTTTGGATTGAGCAACTACAGTACTTTCACAAGTTATTATGCATTGTGACTAGAAGCTTCGCTGTCATTGTTTTTCTGACATATAAAAGCGCCTGTAATGGATTAGACAAAATAAAACGCATTGAAATTCTTCGTGAAAAATATCTAGTCTGACAGTTTACACAAAATAATTATAGTATCCACTGCAAATATCCGCGCTTTTTTATCAGGGCTAAATTCTCGGATAAATAACAACCATTTATTTGATTTAGCTAGATGGGAATAAAATCATTCACAATTCAGAATAGCATAAAAAATCATCTAAAAAGTTTTACAGCTCCACAACAGTTTTTTTTTATTTTACAAAATGGATTTCCAATGAGACTTGAATTAAGACTTAACAAAGCAAAAGCTATATCGTGTGCTCAAAGCTTATTGCAATTTAAAAAATAGTTGTTATCCTCGTAAAGTACTGAACTGCTTTGCATCGTTACAAATTCTTCTGATAATATCAATAACAGTGTCTCAAAGCCATTTTTACCGCCATTTGATACCACAACGCTAATCCCGCCTCTAACAAACCTCTTTTGTTGTAACAACCTAACACCCAGCTACAGTTAATCCAGTCTTAAGTGCAAAGTGCAGCACATTTGAAGAAAGCCTTTAAACCGAAGCGGTGCAAAGTTTTTTTGACTCAAGTATAAACCGCATCCTACTTAAGTTTCTACTTAACTTACTTTATTGAGCGTAGCATTTAAGTTTCATTGATTTTGTTTTATTGCGTTTTGGATAAGTACTTCTATTTTATGTATGTGCTAGTATTTCTGAATTTAAATGTTGGATGAAGCATTTAGAATACGCGGCAGGATTTTATTCACATGTTTCTATTTATACATTTTGCTTTGACTCGTTAAATGATTAAAACAGAAGTACCTATTACATTTTGAAGGCGTTTGTAAGGGTTAATAATGTTGCTCCTGCTACTAAAGATTTGTTTTGGTAAAAAAAGATTGAGGATTCTTAACTGCATATTTAAAGACTTTATGCTTTTCCATAAAATTTCTAGAATAAACCTATAAATGTTGGTGAAACCTCGTCAAGATCCGTTGAAGGGTTCTGAAAAACAACGTACAGACATGTAGATGCGATAAATGATTCGGATTAAAAGAAAAATATAGAGAATATTAATTTCAAGAAAATACTCAAAGGAATTCCAATCAAAACTTGTAAAATTAATCACATCCTACAACTCTATACTTACACATAATTGAGAAGATTGCACTAAATTAAATTACAGCTGTCCTGATTTCAGTGGCATCAATTATGTGGGTTGCAGTCATTCGCCCGTCTAAGTTTTAGATGTACAGACCCCATCAAATCAAGCTTTAGTAACTCAAGAATGCCTTTTTCATCAAATGATCACTCAAGAGACAGAAGTGACAAGGTTGTATTGTTGATTTTAACCATCTTTTTTTTTTTTGGTTGATTTTTTTTAACTTCACCGACACGCATCGGAGGCAATATGTATTACTTAGATATGAAAAAATACTTTGTATCTCATTATAAGTGAACCTATTGTTAAACTATTCTTTAAACCGATTTTAATAATTATTACTCAGTAAATAGACATTTTTACTGCCGCAAATACTATTTTATTTTTACACGACTGCCCCAAAAAAAGCTTGTTAGGTTTAACATACGACTTGACATTGACCGGCAAATTGCAAAAAAACGTAAGAAAATTTGAATTTCGCGGGCTACGTTGTCGCATTAAAAATTAATACAAAAAAATGAACTAATATTTTTTTAATTATTAATTTTATGAGTTTTTGTTTGTTAAATACTTAAGGTGTTGGCGTCTACATACTTTCACTTCCTACAACTCCACAGCTTCACACATAATTCTCAGATCGCACTAAATTAAATTACAGCTGCCTCTGATCTCAGTAGCATCAGATATAAAGGGTGTACAAGTACCCTTAACGCACACGAAGGGCACTTGTTCTCGCCCGGCCCTGGTGCAAGCCATGGTCCGGGGCGAGGAGGAATGGGACGCCGCCGCCTCCTTCTGCGAATCAGTGATGCTAGCGAAGGAGGTGGCGGAACGCGAGAGGGAGAGAACCTCTCGTCCCAGCCGCCGCGGGAGGCGCACCGGGCGTCGGGGGTCCCGCGATGACCTCCGGCCACCGTAGACGCGGGCCTGTGGACGGTGAGTGATGGGCTAACTCGCCGTCCGTCCGTCTCACGACGAAAACAGGCCGTGTCGACGGCGCGTTCGTGTTCCACGCGCGCCTCAAAGAGATGTCAGCAACATGGGAGGGGCCCGAAAGGGCCGACGCCTGTCGGGGCCGCGGGTAGTCCTCTGGTTATCGCGGCCTCGACATAGAGGGCGAAGAAGGAACATGGGTGGTTTTTAGTCAGTAGAAGTCTGACACTCCCTTTCGCTCTGCCCAAGAGCGGGAGGGGTTATTCGATGATTTTACACCCACCAAAAAAAAAAAAAAAGGGCACTTGTTCTCCCCACCACTGCAATCATTTTTTGGTTCTAAGCCATACCTGGGAACCCCCTAGTTACGGAAATATTGGGGGTCAAAGTTCCAAACTTTGCACAGCTGTTTTTGTAAATACTAGTTTTTCAGGTTATAACTTAAATTACCTCCATGACCCGTTTACTATTCAAAGCATCCACTAGCACAATGTTTTAAGAGTGCTACATTGAGTTTTACTGTAAAATGTGATTTTTGACCCCAAAAAAAAAGCCGTTTCCCAACAAAAATTTTTGCGTTAAGGTACTTAGTTTGATGTACAGAATGCTTTGTTGACGTATGTGTGAAGGGTTAATTTACATCCTGTATGTGGGTTGTATTCGTGCAGTGTCAAAGTTTCAAATGTAGTCGAGTGCATGGTACGAACTTTAATATTTCCTTGGTCCTAACCTAATAGTCTCTTCTATACGTAGTACTGACACGAACTCTTAAAGCTACAATAATATTTTGTCAAAATTCTTGAATCGATTTTCAACTTTATCGGTGAAACATTAGGTTCAAGGATTGAAAAAATTAGAAAGTTTCGAGTAGCTTGACGTGTTGGCGTCTGTACATACATGTGACTGAGATTTAAACTGGTGGGTTAGAAAATGTGGGTAAATTGATGTTTATGCTTGGTTTTTAGTTATATTTTTCGGGTATTTTAAACCGTTCGTCCACAGCGATTTTAAACCGTTCGTCCACAGCGATTATTTGTATCCATACAAAGGGAACACGCCACGGTGCTGTCGGCTTTATTACCTTCGCCTACGTAACTAAGATTTTATATTGTTACTATCGCGATGTTGTCGCGTTTCAATCGTGAATCAAACTCAATTCAGGGTGACCCTGCAGAAATCTCAATACCTACTAATTTCTAATGCTGCTGAATTACAGTTCAAAATAGCGCTTGAAGCAAATCAATGAGACAGTCCATTTTATTACACCACACCATGCGATATATCACACTTACCTATTGTACAACATCATAGAGCTACGTAGTTCCAAATAATTGAATCGTACTCAATTAAATAATAGCTGCCTCCGATTTCAGTAGCATCAGTTATGTGGGTTGTATTCGTTCGCCGTCAAAGTTTCAGTTGCAGTCGATTGCGCGTTAACTAATGTTGCCCGTGGCGTACCATTCGACTGAGATTAAATTACGCTGTTCTGTTGAATTGTAGGTAAATAGTTTAGAAATTGTACAGACGCTGCGCACTGCGCTGGTGAGCGGTGATCTGTACAATGGCATAACAAACTACCCGAAACCATTAAGCTTTCATAGTCAACCTTGAACCTAATGAAATTGCGATAAAGTTGAATATCAGTTTTAAATCGCGGATACGTCCGAAACTGGCAATACAATGGAATTTGAACTTGTAGGTACCAAAAATGTATCAAAAAAAATCTAATTAGTCCGTCATATAGATTACCAAAAAATATAGGACGCGTATTTTTCTTTTTTCACGTAAACAAACAATGAAGACGATATACTGCTTTGAAAACTCGTGCGGAGTCATACTTTATGATATTAGTATGACATTTTTAGCGGTCAGTGACATCACCAACCCTCACTCAAATCTTTGACGCGTTTTATATTCGTCATTTTTTATTGATTTGATTAAACAAAAAATACGTACCCAATATTTTTCGATGATCTAACAGACGGACTAATTAGAATCACATTTTTTTAAGTCAGTAAACATCTCTATTGTAAACGGTAGTTTTTGCTAAGTATACTGACTGTCCAAATAAATAAAGGTCCTGTATTATCGCAGTAGTGGTAAATATTGTTTACAAATGCAAGTCTTTGCTACAATTAAATCGTTTTACCTATCTGTTAAGATTACATTAGCGCATCAAGCATGAACTAGACCATAACATCTTATTGACTCATTATTTCATTTTGTTCAAAATTAGGACATACTAATTCAATACACGGTAATTTAATGGTTATTTACGACCTCATATCGGAATATCCATAACACGATTAAACATTAATCGATTGTCGGTATGTCGGTGAACCTGACCAGAATGTGGGCCGGAAGGTTAATACGGGACCTTAAGTTCTACTTAGTTAATTAATTCTGATCGCATAATCGAATATAATCGGATTATGGGTGGTCGTGGAACACACCTGGGCAGCCATTTGAGTTTCACTTTTCGTAGTTTGTTGCCATACCTGTTACTGCAATATGCTGTCGCCTTATTTACGAGATATTTATTGAAAATATTTTCCTTTTAGCCCAAGAGTTGGCGCGCTATGAGCATTTTGCCGCCCTCGCCAAAAAAAACTTAATAATTCGTAAGACCATAGCCCTATAATTATGCAATTTTTAGTAGCTGCCCTTACTTTCGTTGGCAACTCGTGTCTAAAGGCTTGACTCCATTAGAACACAGGGGGCCACTTGATGAGGAGGTTGTTACTATCAGGTGACGGGCGGCGATTTGCTCACCGCGTGCCCACTCACGTAGGTAAAATTTGTGTCTTATTTTTCTTGGAAAGTTGAAATGTTAAGGCATTGTATATGGATTATATTAAATAAAAAAAAAAAACTATTTTAGTTTCAAGAGTTGAAGGCATCACGTGATTAAGAAGATAAAAGCTCAAATAGTGTATTTTTTAAAGAAAAAGCCAGCTAAGCCATTCATGACTACAAGGTTTTCTATTGAGACATTAAATATACCTTTGATATATCAAATTTACCGTTTTGTATATGGAACAAGTTTCATCTTCAAAGAATTAGGGCAAATGCAGTATATTACATCAAATAATGAAAAATACGCGCATCAAAATAAGGTATTTCAGGTGCTCAGAATTACTGTGCAATGAACATTGCACATGAGATGATAGTTTTGGAAAAGAATATATATAGTTTTGTTCTTTTGTGTGTAATATGTACGTTATTGCAGAGTAAGTTAAAAAAAGTCAATTTAACTTTTACTTCTTCCAAAAAATTTATAAACTAAAGCTCCTATAACCGAGTTCAATTGAAATGTTGATTTATCTTTTTTGTGTTTTAGTTAAATACCGAGAAAATAAATGAATTTAATTGCTTTATTCTTACTTAAAATAGTCATTGAAAAGGGGCGGCAAAACTCCCCCACGGGGCACTCTAGGGTTAAAATATTGCCAAATCATTGTGTATTTATAATGGTATTGGTACAGCATTGGCTTCTCTAATACGTATGTACTTTTGTATATCCACTAAACCATGAAACATTTATGTTTTTCACTTAAAGCTATAGGCACTTTTTACCCCTTTTCTTGTTCCATGAATCATAATATATGGTTCACTGCAATAAATAACTATTGTGAACAATAAAATGTGTTAATTGTCAAAGAGATGACTAATATAAGTAAAATGTGATAAGTTTTGTTACGAAAAAACGATTCGTTTTTATACTTCTTATATTATGTAGAAGCCACAAAAAATTGTACATAAGTTAAACTTATATTTCAGGCGTATTGCTAAACGGAACATTTTCTCGTGTGAAAGTGAGAGTGTCATTGAATATTTTATGATAGCCTTCGTATTTTGGTCCTCCTTCTAGTTTAAATTCGACGCGCAGAAGGTTTTGGAAAGAGTACTTAAGGGTTAAGTCGTGTGAGTTGGAAAAGGAAAAATTAAGAGAGTGGGTTTACGGGGTTGGTGAATATTAAAACTTAATGGAGGTTACATTTAGAGTTAGCTATTGCACGACCTTCGTCCGAGTGAAATTATAATAAAAAAATATAATTTTCCTATTTGAATCGGATTTGGATGACAATTTCATGGGGTTTAATTTCTTTGCATGGAGCTCTTTTTGTAAATAATAATAGTCGAAGTTACTCCTTATAACATCAGCTATTTGCGGCTGAAAGTCCCGTCAACTCTCGCTCCATCCAGCCGTTTCGGAGATTTGCCACAACAAACAGATAGACAAGCCCGTCATACTATTCCCAAACCACTGTAATTCCTGAAAGCCAGAGCCAGAGGCAATCACAAGAAAAGCGCCGAGACAATGAAACTAAAGTCCCAGAGAAACAATTTAATTGTCTTGGATCACGCATTCACGCTACGAAATTAATCAAAAAAGAGTAGCGGAGTAGTAGGAAAAACAAAAAATCAACTTTCCTCCATATCTTGAGGAGACAGAACTGATCAAGGCCAAAGACACAAAAGGACGTATAAACGCTGAGATAAACCCAGTTACCTAATACCACGGATAAATGTTTTCATGACATTTTATTCCTGGAAATCCGAGTAAACCAAACATCCAAGCTAGCTCCTTCTTCAACGAGTTGGCGCAAATGGCACAGACTGCTTGTTCTCATGACATGCCGTGGTGATAAAATAGCCTTGTTAGCTAAGTGAAGTAAGTGTAACTTGACAGCTGGGCAGACAGCCAAGAACTTGATAGGCGTGAATACTTTAGTGTCAATTGTTGAGGTCTTTTTATGAGCTTTACAACATGATAAGCGTCTGCAACCAAAGACATTCAAATATTTACGAGCGATAGAAGGGAGAAGACGTAAAACGCATTAGTGTGACCAAATGGATAATTTTAGGCATGAATATTTTTGAATGAAAATTCATATTCCCAATGTCTGCTCTATAAGCTTTTCTTCTCTCTTTGTTTGCATCCAACACGTGAATCCACACTACACTGATGCTTGTTCTTACAAGCATCAGTGTAGTTTGACTGGCCTGTTGGTCTAGTGGTTAGTGACCCTAACTGCTATGCCGGAGGTCGTGGGTTCGATTCCCACCCAGGACAAATGTTTGTGTGATGAGCACGATCATTTGTTCTGTGTCTGGGTGTAATTTATCTATAATATGTATGTATTTAGAAATATATAAGTATGTTTATCAGTTGTCTAGTACCCATAACACAAGCTCTGCTTAGCTTGGGACTAGATGGCGTTGTGTGATAGTTGTGGAATATTATTATTATTATTATTATTATTACAACGCGCAGTTCGATTTCGGTGCATTGAAAGCACGTGAAGGGAAATCGATTCGAGATCGCCTTGGTATCGACATGTATATGAGGAGGGACGAATCGCATGTGACTAAATGAGTGTTGAATATAAATTGACTGATGGAGAGGGAGAGGAAGATCAAAGATACGACGGATGGATTGTGTGGGGAATCATATGAAAGGAAATGGAGTATTGATAGCGTAACGGTTGACAGAAGACAATGGAGAAGACGTGTTGCGTTGATTTCAAGTAACATAGGGCAAGGGGTGCGGGTTGTTCGAAAGAGATACCGTGGCCTCGACATATAGGGCTAAGAAGAAGTCTGACACTCCCTTTCGCTCTGCCCAAGAGAGAACCCCTCCCGGGTTATGTGATGATTTGCAACCCGCCAAAAAAAAAGCCTGGAAGATGTTAAAAACTACTTCCATATTTTTGAATGTTATTGTAGGTACCATAGACTTTATGTTATCCGTGTTAGCAAAAATGGCCATAGGCATACTAGCCTATCTTTATTAAATTATTATACTTTATTCAGTTTCCTCGTTCAGGAAGCGGGATAATAATAAAATAACAAAGGCCATGGTCTTGTCAGCGGGTCTTACAGGTAATCCGAAATGAAATTATTATTTTCTTTCATCTCCCGGAATATTTGACTTTCATATTTTATAGTCCTCGGTTTTGTTTAAATTAAACAACAGGTTAAAACGTAATAGTAGGTACCTAACAATTTCTGTATGAAACTTGTACTGTATTACAAATAGAAACAACATCACGACAATTTTCTTCGAAGGTCATTAATATGTTAAGTTATGTTTAAGTCCCCACGACTTAATAAAGTTATTATTAAGATTGAAATCCAAACAGAAATTAATAAAAAAAAGTAGTTAAACGACTAAAAAACCCGACTGAAAAAACTGAAAAGCAAAAAACAAGCACATTTTAAATTAAACAAAACTTGGAAGCAGGCGGGGTCCATTCTATTTTTATTTCTTATTTTAATATTCAAACGAACTCCGATGTTTAATTTAAAATGTGCTTGTTTTTTGCTTTTCAGTTTTTACAGTCGGGTTTTTTAGTTTTTTTACTACTTTTTTTATTTACAACTTTTTAGTTCTCTTGAGTTTGTTCTGTCATTGCTCGCGTGAAATTCTTTACAGATGATTTAACTTTTGTGTTTGTTTATAGGATTTGTGACTTTGCATTAATTTTAAACATACAAGTGTCATATATTTTGTAATCTCATTTTAAAACCCTTCATTTTGATACCCTACTCGATGGTAAAGGAAAAATAATGTTTTTTGAGATCCGCGTTAAGGCCCCCCAAATCAACAAAATTATTTGTTTTTTTTTAGTTTTAATGTAGCCAGTGACACTCGCGCCATCGAGACGAATTTAACGACGTATATTTTATTCAAATCCCTTCATCCGCTTAGGAGTTATGAGGGAACAAAGAAACGGACATACATACATACACGCCAAACACATAACCCTCCTTTTGGGCTTCGCCGCAGTCGGGTAAAAACAATCCTACTACGACTCATTTGTTCCACGCGTAGTTTTCCCCACATATTCGGAACCCCATCTGTTACATCTCAATATTACCCGACTTTTATTGAAGTCCAGCGCATGGACCAGAAGTTCAGAACTATAACTCCATTTACATTCAACCGGCTAATACGGTCTGAGTAACTCTGCGTGACAAACTTCAGGTAGCCACGTTTTGCGTCTAAAAGTTTTGGCTTCGTCCATGTTCTCAAATTTTGTGGGCTTGTAGTTTAATGGAAACTTTGTGTTTCTGTACTTTGTCTGTTGTAATGTGATATTATGTTCGTAGTTAGTTGTAAACTGAAATAACTGCGACCGTCTCTGTGATTACGAGAAAGTTTGTTGAACAGGTGCTCGAGTTCTCATACTTATGTGAGGGTGTTGTTGTAAAATTAGTGTCAAATTGCCGAGTGTCACACGTATATGTAGATATACTGTCACGTACCAATATGTAAACAGCAAAATTAAAACGCAAATTACCAGAGGAACAAAGATCACAACTTTTTTTTTATGGCGGGTGAAAAATCATCGAGTAACTCCTCCCGCTCTTGGGCAGAGCGAAAAGGAGTGTCAGACTTTTACTAAAAACCACCCATGTTCCTTCTTAGCCCTTTATGTCCAGGCCGCGGTATCTCTTACAACATCCCGCAGCCCCGACGAGCGTCGGCCCTTACGGGCCCCTCCCATGTTGCTGACATCTCTTTGAGGCACGCGAGGAACACGAACGCGCCGTCGACACGGCCTGTCGTCGTCGTAAGGCGGACGGACGGCGAGATAGCCCATCACTCACTGTCCACAGGCCCGCGTCTACGGTGGCCGGAAGCCATCACGTGGCCCCCGACATCCGGAGCGCCTCCCACGGCGGCTTGGATGAGAGGTAAGCTCACAACTTTGAGATACTTTACGATATTATGGGATCCTAAATATATTACTAATATATTACTAATATATTACTAATATATTACTAATATATTACTAATATATTACTAATATATTACTAATATATTACTAATATATTACTTAACATGAAAATTAAATAAATACGGTACCTGAAAATTGCTTTTAATCGTTGCTGAGTTTATTCATAAGCTATGCTCGTAACTGTACAATAAATTACAGAAAAAAAATTCTGTTTATTTAGACACTGGTGTGACTAGTAGCAGCTGGGTTAGAGGTGACGAGAATAGGGATGTTTACTGACTTAAAAAAATATAATTCTAATTAGTCCGTCTGTTAGATTATCGAAAAATATTGGATACCTACGTATTTTTTGTTTTATCAAATCAATAAAAAATGACGAAGATAAAACGCATCAAAGATTTGAGTGGGGGGTTCTCACGTCACTGACCGCTAAAGAATGTCATAGTAATGTCTCAGAAAATTTCGTCGCACGAGTTTTCAAAGCACTGTATCGTCTTCTTTGTTTACGTGAAAAATAAAAAATACGTGTCCAATATTTTTTGGAAATCTATCTGACGGACTAATTAGATTGTTTTTGTTAACTACCCTATTGAATTATGTGTTATTAGAAATAACTGGTCACCAGTGGACGACTGTACGCTAATGGCCTTTCCAACTAAACTTAATACACGACAATGTTTAACTAAGTAGAAATTGATAGTTTATAAACATTATTATAGTGGCCCGGAAGTCTGACCACCAGTCTTACCAAGGGGTTTCATAATCTCTTTGAGGAGTGGCTGGAGAGGTGCCACGGCGCCTCTCCAGCCACTCCTCCAGTCCGTCCTCACGGCCGTTTGACGCATTTCCTCACCGGAAACGGTTGTTTCGGGAGGTACCTGCACCGAATCAGGCGGGAGGTTCTCACCACTGTGAGGACCGGCCGGAGGACACGGTGAAGCACACCGTGGTAGTCTGCCCCGCTTGGGCGGCGGCGCTCCACCTCGTTCTAGTAGCGGCGATCGGCGGTGGCGACCTCTCGCGTCCGACTCTGGTGCAAGCCATGGTCCGGGGCGAGGAGGAATGGGAATACCGTCGCCTCCTTCTGCGGAGCAGTGATGCTAGCGAAAGAGGTGGCGGAACGTGAGAGGGAGAGCGTCACAGCCGCTACGGGAGACGCTCCGGGCTTCGAGGGCCACGTGACGGCTTCCGGCCACCGTAAACGCGGGTCTGTGGACGGTGAGTGATGGGCTAGCTCACCGACCGTCCGTCTTATGACGACGACATGCCGTGTCGACGGCGCGTTCGTGTTCCACGCGCGCCTCAAAGAGATGTCAACAACGTGGAAGGGGCCCGCAAGGGCCGACGCCCGTCGGGGCTGCGGGATGTTGTAAGAGATGCCGCGGCCTTGAGATATAAGGGCTAAGAAGGAACATGGGTGGTTTTTAGTCAGTAGAAATCTGACAGTCCCTTTCGCTCTGCCCAAGAGCGGGAGGGGTTATTTGATGATTTCCCACCCCCCCGAAAAAAAGGGGTTTCATAATACCCGGCATTAACTGGTTTGTGGCGGTCAGATAGGCATTCATCATCTCACCATGTTAGATAGTAGTATTCCTCTGCACTCGGTTAGACCGGAAGCTGATCACAACATAGTTGGGTAAAGGCTAGGCAGCTGATGATGATTAAAAAATTAACAAAGATGTATTAAAACTCACCTCAATGTATCGATCGTCGTACGTGGACTGCAACTCTGGTCCAACCATCTCCAGAATTTGTCTCCTTTCTTCACGGAATTCTGTGAAAAAAATCCTCATGTTAATGACATTTTACATATATAAGTAACGCTTAGGTTAAATAGGTTGTTTCACTGACCCCAAAAGTTATACAATATCATGTTTGTTTAAGTAGATACTGACATTAATTTTGATGTACCAAATCATTGTCACCATCACACCCTTATCTCAATTCATTTGAGGTTGGCGCAGCATGTCTTCATCTTCCATACTTCTCTGTTTCACGTCATCTCATGAGACATCTCCTTTCTTACCATATCATTCCTAACTTAAAACAGTCCACCCATCGTTTCTTTGGTCTTCCTCTACTCTGATTTTCATTCTTCTTCATATTCAAAAACTTCGTCACGACATTTTCCTCATTCCTCCGCATCACATACCCAAAGTCTTGTACCAAATTTATGTACTATTATTATTTGTCAAAATCGTTCCATGTCCTATGAGCTGACTCTTTTTAACACAACAAGATTAGGAACTAACATAGAAACAGAAACATGGCAAAAAGTATGACATTTTCCATGGTCTTCACAATACCAAAATATATATCTCTATTGCCTTGTAGTCCAGGTTCTATTCTAGATTGTTAAATACAATATTCAGTAGTGAGAAGGCAACGATTTAAGCTCCTTGTCTGCTTTGCGGATACTCGGTACTTTAGGAGCTTGAACTTGAGCAATGTATAACCACTACCACATCAAGTTACCACAAACTGTAAAATTTTCTCATTTTTGTTTTTGAACTTAACTGTCAACATTTCATAGTTTTTAAATCATTTACAGAAATTTCACAGTTTGTGGAAACTTAATACAGTTACAATGGTGCTTGGACATTGATACAGTTTCAAGTATCTCTGTCGAATTCCACTCCACAAGAAAAATATAAAAGATGAGAATATTCATGAACATGAGACATGAACAGGCACTTGCGGATGCGAAGGAGCTCTTCAACGAGCGGGAGGCTGGTTTTCGTTGTTTGTTTCGCGAGGGAGAAAATATGATTGAGGATTGAGATAAAAAATATTGTGAAGTGATTTTGATCCATGATAAGTATATCCTCAAGTCCCGTAAAAGTGGCACAAGTAAGGAGTTTGTCTTGTCATTGTAATTTGTCTTAACTTTTTAGTATGAAGCACAATAATTAATAATGTTCTTCATAGATTAACATAGAAGTCGCCATGCGTTAATATAGACTGGTGGAGCGTGAAGCCGGACCGCAGTTGTGGCGGGCACTCATGTCCACTCTGTCAAGAGTAAACGATCAAGAAAATATGGGAGTCATAGATGATAATAATTAATGGAAAATCATGGCAGTAATTTATTAATCATGTATATTTAATTATCCGTGATACTGTGGACTTATCCCTGTTAAATACATGCCTTTATGCGTATTGGCCTTGCTTTGTTCTATCTCCTGCTGATATGGAAGGAAGTGAAAACTATGTTATTTCTTCTCCTCCACTATTCTTTACTAAATAATTTTGTTACGGAATCCAAAACTCTAGGGCTTTGTTGAGCTTCAAGTCTCGGCGCTTTTCTCGTGGTTGCCACTATTAATAGTTGGAAATTATGTGGTGGGTTGTCCAAAAAATTACATTTATGGATTGGATGGAACTTGATTATTTTCAGTATTCACTATATAGGAGTCATAAGGACGCAAAAAACACTTTCACAGCCTTCTCTTTAAACTACCTTCTTAGAAGAAATAAAAATAACACTCAACCACTTACCATTGTAGACGCCAGCTACGAAGATCTTGACAGCACGTGGGCCGGGCCACTTGTCACTGGATTCCGTGAACCCCTTCAGTGCGTTGAGCACTGACGGCTCGGGAGCGCTCATGGCGCCCCACTCCCCTCTACCTCACCCCGCACCACTCACGTCACGCCGCCGCATTCTGGAGACAAAGGAAACATGCTTTAGCATAAACATTCGGAAAATTGTGTACTCTTTTGCCAGGTGCATGGTTTGTAAAATGTGGATACAGGGCCCCGTGTCTGCTATTCAATAGTGTCAGAATGGTCTATCATTGATCTCATAATTGTGGATTTTGACAACACCAAACTTGTCAAAATCAAAAATTATGAGATCAGTGATAGATCATTCTGACACTATTGAATAGCAGACTCAGGGCCCAAGGACTTTGTTTAATGGACACTGGACGCAATGGAGCTTATGCTGCATGTCCAATGGAACGAGCAGCGAGGAGCTGCATTTAATTGTAGTATCAATATCTATTGGTAAAATTTTGGCTGCACAAACAACTATGCAGTTATTTCGTTTTTTTGGATTGTGTTAAATCATCTACTGACTAAAGAGTCGAGAGAAGTCTGACACTTCCTACCGTTCCGCCTAGAGCGGCAGCAGTCATTTGATGATTTATCATCAGCTCTGGGTGGAACGGTAGGAAGTCCTTCTTAGCCCATTGTGTCCGAGGCCGCGGTATCTCTTTAGTACAACCCGCAGCCCCAGGTAACAACAATGCAGCTGGATACTAGTATTTTATTTGGGGCAACTGCCTATCTGACCTCCACAACCCAGTTAGTACTGGGTAATACGATACCCCTTGGTAAGACAGGTTGTCAGACTTCCGAGCCACTGGCTACCTATTACGACTGTCAAAGATATACAAATGCTAGCTGAAAACAACATCTTAATGTGCTTCCCGTAGGACGCAAGAAACTTGGTGATGTGATGAGTGGTAATTGGTGTTCAAAGAACGAACTTAGGTAAGCATGTCTTAAGATCGATACGAGTGGCCGTTATTATTTAGCCCCAAGATTCTCTTACTTTATCATTGCTATTACTTTTACTGTTTACGTCTTAAACACTTTTTCACTTTTTTTAATAATGCGAGAGAACCCTACCATCAATATTATGAACCCGTGAAGCGATTGCTAAGATCGTAAATCATGAATGTCAAAAACAAGCCCTGCCGAGGAAAACTTATTTTTATCAAACAAATAACAAATTGTAGACATTTGTAGATATTTGTCTCAAAACGAATTTTCCAGAGTTTCTTGTCCGGATAATAGTTGGTGATACAATCTAATAAATTGACAATTACTGTTGAACTTTTGTAATAAAAATATTTGAACTTTACTTTTCATAATGCTATATTAATTTCGTTGTTGTTGTCATTTACATCAACTTACAAGGTTTGCCCCAACTATGTTGATCGAGGCCGATTTCCGGCCTACCCAGTGTAGGTGAATATCAGTTGTATACATGGACCGACTTCCTGGAGTTGAACTAAAATTTACAGCCATGACCAACAGCGGCACATCCGCGGGCACAATCTAAGGAAGTGTTAACTTGAACAACGAGCAGCCTACAATAATAATATTTTTTAGCCATGAGCATAATTTTGCAATATTCGCACAATGACCAACGACCAGTGGTCCACATTGGCCTTGGATCGAAATAACTGGAAGTTATGGGGAGAGGCCTTTGCCCTGCAGTGGGATGATACAGGCTAACAGTATCAGTATCAGTATCAGTATTCGCACAAAGAACACAATTTTACACGAACATTGTATAATCGTTTTGAGTAAAATTTAATTTTCGGGCCATTATTACTTTATTCTGCTTGAAAGCAAAACTTACGCTTGGCTTGGTGAGTATAATGCGATTAAATCTGTAGACCCAGCTGACTCAGCAGCAAAAGGCCATTCTTTAATAAAGCATAAACTACGTGGTCATCATTTCATATAAAAATGCCAAAAATTATTTGTGCGATGCAAAAACGAAATCAGATATGTTTTTAATAATATCAGCTTGTATTGTCTGCTGCAGGGCAATGATCGAATAATTTATGGACGTAAATAAAAACGCAACACGCAAAATATGGTCTTCTAGTGCATTGACCAAACTGAGCTAATCCAAAACTTAGCCAGATGGATGAAACCATGGGAGCCTAAAACGACTGCTCTATCAGAATCTTATAATAGGTTAATAATTTAAATTACATTTAATACAACAATCCGATCGAAAATGGAAAAGTCGTTAGGTCGTATTACTCGCGTCCCGGAACGCAATCTGCCGATCAGAATATGAATGTTTGTAATGTATTTTCAATGGAGTGAGATAATATGATATTCGTAAAATAGTCTCAAATTAACTTTTCATAAAACTAGTCTAGGACCATTTTAAGTGAATGTTAACGTGATTCAAATTTATATCCAATAATGATTCTGCTAAAGTGCCCATTAATGACTTCCTGGATGACGAAAGACCTACACTTAGCAGTTGATAGAGCAGAGCTGCAAATAAAGACGATATTGATGAGTGCAATCACCCGAAAAAAACAAGTGCTGTTGTAAAAAAGAAAACAATATAAACATCGTTTTTAATCTTATTGAGCACAGATACCATTTTGTTCCAGATTGTTTTTTCTACCTCCAGCGCAAGGGTCTATTATTAAAATCTCCTATATTATAGGAGATGAACGGTTCCCGTCTCAGATTGAGCGGAACACAAAAAGACACTAAATCAAAAGCTTGCTTGAAATCTTTTTGCAGCTTGTCTTTACACAAAAAAGAATGAAGCTGCGAGATTTTCGAACGAATAGTACTAGGTCTTAGATAATATTTAAAGGGTGTTTTATTTTTGAACGTGATTATTTTGTAGTTCTTTAAGCAGATCTTAAAATGCAGTTTTTACAAATTGAGACGCCAACAACTAGAACTACTTAATAACCCCTTCCGCTCTTGGGCAGAGCAAAAGGGAGTGTCAGACTTCTACTGACTCAAAACCACCCATGTTCCTTCTTAGTCCTTTATGTCGAGGCCGCGGTATCTCTTACAACATCCCGCAGCCCATGTCAGAGGGCCTCTGACATGGGCTGCGGGATGTTGTTGCGGGATGTTGTTGCGGGATGTTGTTGCGGGATGTTGTGGCTACGGGATGTTGCCTCGAGAGGCGGTTTAGAAACTCTGACACTAGGATATGTGGGGTCGTTGGACTTTACTGCCTACACGATAACGATAAGAAGAAATAGAAGAAGAAGACCTTGTAAGAGGCAAAATTTTCAATGATAAAACACATACGAAGTGTTTAAAAAAACGTTAAATAGATACAATCAAAAACAAAACTCATTTATTCAAACTAGGCTGATAATCAGCACTTTTCGAACGTCAAAATTTACTTTACTTTACTTATTTACAAGAGACAGTCCCTCAAAATGCCCCCCCTTCGACACTTCATAGTGTTTTAGCTGGAAAGAAGAAGTGGCGGAACAAACTCCCCAGCAACACATCTGTCTGTTAGGTTGGTTATAAGAACTCAATACAATAGTTAACTGCAAATTAATGACTAGACATAAATTTTAATGAATAATTAAAAGGTAAATAAAAACATTAAAATAAAGACAAAAAAAGAAAGATAGATAGATGAACTATTTATTCAGTGCATACAAAAGACAGCACAACATCACACAAATGATAACAAATTACATGATTATATACCTATATAAAAACAAGGTGCCAACATACAAAAACAAAAACAAAAATGTACGTAAAGACACACCATAGCATACTCGTAGTGCTAACATAAAAAAAAACGAATATACAATTTACTACGCTACACTGTGTATAAAATTTCACAACATTCAACGTTTACGTGAGTAAATAGATTACGTAGCATCGATGGAAGCTCATTGGCTGATACGCGAGCACCAATTAGGGCTGAATGTGTCGAACTGAAGAGTGCAAATGTCATTAGTTGGAATTTCAGATCCAATGGAAAGTGGAAATGTCGTTAGGACGAATTACTCGCGTCCCGGAAGGCAATTTGCCAATCAGACTGATGACAGATGTATGTTTGTAATGTATTTTGAGTGAAACATCTGATGGGAATCGTTTACTTATTTGGGTTTGATGTTTTCTAACATTTTTTTTTACACGGGCTACGTTATTATAATGTTAAAAGGATTTAGGAAAGTATGAGCTAGGCCAAGAAAGCAGTCAAAATCAAAGCGAGGGTCCGATTATTTTAATATGTTACTGTTAGTCTGTGTTACCCCACTGCTGGGTCTCCCTATGGCCGATTTTCTTTCAGTCAAAATTTGCCAGTCCCACTTCAGTTTAGTGGGTTTTTAGCAACGACAGTAATTTGTTTTTAGAGCGCAGTGTAAAATGTAACAATGTTATAAGACTCTTTGTTGTTTATACAAGACATGCTGGTATTAAAGCTACATTTTATTCAGAGGCAAATTCTATCCTAGATTTCGGCAATCCAAGTTTTCCCTCTCTCTCAAGCTCGTGCTTCCTCTGAAGTATTTTCCCTTACATTTTTTTCCACTAGCGGCTGACATGCCTAGACCCATTTATGTTAAGCGACGTAAAACCGTATTTCACTACCATCGTCCTGCCCTTGTCGATTCTATTTGGGGTTGGCGCAACACATTTTCTAAACCATAACCAATTTGATAGTTAATCGATGGACACTATGATAGCCACTGACATTTAAAACGATACGCAATAGCCCTGCTTGTCTCACTTTTGACATTGGCAGAATAGTCGACATCGGCTTCAATTGCCATTCAACAAAAATAGAATAGAATAGCCCTGCTTGTCAGGCCTTCATATACCTCTCCATCCATCAACATTAATAACCATCGCTTTTTTAGTCACATGCGTTTCATCTCTTCTTCTAACTGCAGTTAAGTAACATTTAAATATACCTAAATTCCAACAACAAACACAACCATAAATAGTCACTCGTGTAATCTAACATTTGGCACATTAATTAAGTTTGGACAGCACGGAAACTAGAATTTAGAGAGACAATATAACACAAAAGCAATTGTGTTTCCACAACAAACTGATTTGCATTTTGTTTAATAATTAATGTGGATACCCACGTCAGCTGTACACAGGGTCTGTCAGCTTTGTTCTACGAACGAGATGTAGGTGGGCTTGAAAACAAGAGAGAGACAACAACATCAGAGTAAAAGAGATGAAGTATATAATGTTGCTACCAAAAATACGATTTCGTATTCTCAAAAATAATGAGCTTATTAATCGATTTATAAAGTAAATTGCCCTTTTGCTATTATTTTGATGGTAAAAAAATATTTTGCTAAGAAATATAACAAATTTTAATTGATTAAAATACACAACAACAAAGTAAAAGGGGATATTACGTGGCAACACTAACCCTCGCCCGCCATATTGATTGAGATTTTGACATTTGACGTCACAAGAAAAATATCCGCCTGCCATCGCTTGCGCACTATTTTATCTTGTACTGTTTATTTGTTTTAAATAAACTAGTTTCATTAATTCTACAAACATTGTTAACGTTGAGTCGAGCTTGCTCCTCCGTGGCTGTGTTTTGGTGAAATTAAGTGTGTATTTGTGAAATATAGACCCGGTGTTGAGACAGTGACTCTTGTTTGATTTTGTGTTTAATTTCGCGATGAGTTCGCAGAAAGAAAACACTAGAATCTGTAGCATGTGTGGATCTTCACCTTCTAAAGATCCCAGCATCACTTTGCATCGGTTTCCGAAGCCTGGCGCAAAAAATGCTGTTCGGTATGTACCTACTTAAGTACTTTTCATGCTATTCGATAAAGACAGCATAAGCCGGCCATACACGGACTGCTTGAAGCAGTCAGTATTGGCTGCCCGAGCAGTTCCGTGTATGTGTGTATGTAGAAGACTAGTTTGCTATGCATTTATCAGCTTGAAGCAGTCCGTGTAGGGCCGGCCATAGAATACAATATTTTTTGTACCACAGACTCACGTAATATGTATACATAATTATATTTAATGTATTTGATACTCGCAGCTAAAGTCCCAACCTTCATTGCCAAAAATCATTATCTATTCTTGCATACAACATTCTCTGCCCCTAAGATGACCCACTGACCCATCTCTTTTAACCAAAGCAAATACAGAAAGTTTGGATTTTAAGTTTAGATAAAGCTTAATTTATTAAGAATATGATTATTATGGTAAAATAATTTTTATATTTTTTAATTTCCAGTTGTGAATTATGGGCAAAGTATTGCTTTCCAAATGAAGCCTGGTCTTCACCAAAATTCCAGAATGAACTCCATTCAAAACACAAGATGCTTTGCAGCAAACATTTTAAAAGCACATGCTTTAATGAGAAGAAGTTATTCAGAACAGCTGTACCTGGTGTTCACCTGGCAGATGAACCTGCAGTATTTGTACCTGTTGCCGGTCCATCCACAATCATTAATCCTTTGAAAGAATGTGATGCAAACATTATACCTCAAACCAATTATTCAGAAATGTTTGTGTGCGAGTCTTCAAACCAAGGTGATCAGAAAAATAAAATATTGATACGGAATCTGAAAAGTAGTATGAATAAAGTATATAGATTGCAAAAAACCATAAAACATTTAAAAAATGAAGCATTTTTAAATGTTATTAGTAACAATGAAATGGTCAAAAAAATCCTCAATAAAAAAATGAGTTCAACATTTGCACTGTTACTGCAAGGAGAACTGCAGAATTATAAAAGGAAGAAACCCGGGCGCAGGTGGAACATGGAGGCTAAAATAATAGCATTGAGGCTCTATAAAAGGTCACCAACCAGTTACAAATTATTGAGGAGAATGATTTGTTTACCAGCACCCAGCACATTAAAATCCCTCTTAGGAAGATTTAAGATGAATGTGGGGACACACAAAACTACACTTACAGTTTTGAAAAACACAACAAAATACTTTGGGGCATCCGAACGAGAGTACATATTGTTGTGGGATGAAATGTCCCTAAGAAAAAATTTATGGTACAACTCGAAGGCCGATCATATTGAAGGGTTTCAAGACCATGCTACACAAGGTAGATCTCCACAGGCAGCTTCATATGCCCTTGTAT
The DNA here is from genome assembly GCA_932274075.1 of Diarsia rubi. Taxonomy (NCBI): domain Eukaryota; kingdom Metazoa; phylum Arthropoda; class Insecta; order Lepidoptera; family Noctuidae; genus Diarsia; species Diarsia rubi. The sequence goes on along the minus strand of OW026418.1, from coordinate 16,107,984 downwards.
TTATGGTTGTTGGAGTTAGGAAGCAAATAAAGCAACCAGTGGCATATTATTTGTCTAGTGGGTTTGTCACAGCTGACAGACTATCTGCTTTAATTAAGGAGGTATGCATTGCTTCTTCATTTTGAATGATAATCATGTTTTAAGTTTATTTGTCACTAATCTGCCTTAAAATACTTTCAGGTTTTAAATTGTTGTTTTAATGCTGGCCTTAATATATGCGCTTCAGTTTGTGACTTGGATGGAGTCAACAAGAGAGCTCTATGTTTATTAGGGGCTTCTGTTGAGAATCCCTACATAGAAGTGAGCAGTCATAAAGTTGTCACACTATTTGACACACCACACTTGCTGAAGTGCTTCAGAAATCTTTTCATGAAGTATGATGTGAAGTTTAGGACCAACATAACATCAGACAGTAAACAAGGAATTGGTAAGTCATTTGTTTTTTAGAAAAATAATTGTACATAAAACAACTCGTCTGTTATTAGGCAGGTAGGTCTGGTGCTAGGCAGAGGTGTACCTGATAGTACACACACAATTATTTAGTTATTTTTAAACCCCATGTAATAGGGGGTGAGCCTATTGCTATCAACCGGACACAAATCCATACTCCATAGCTGCTACTGAGAAATTCTTTTTGGAAAAAACCCAGTAGCACTTTGCCCAACCTAGGTATGAAACCCGGGACCTCGTGCTGTGCAGTCGCACTTGTGCACTATGTACAGCTTAATATTTTTTTTAATAATAAGACAGAAAGTTTAATATGTACATAATACTTTTAATCATTACTTTACAGGAATCGCTAAATGGAGCCACATCAGGGAATTCTATGAATTGGACAATAATAATCCAAACTTTGTGTATGCACCATGCTTGACAAGAGAACATCTCGACCCCAATAGTAAGCAAAAAATGAGGGTAAAACTTGCAGCACAAGTTTTAAGCCACTCGGTTGCAGCAGGAATATATTCCAAAATAGCTAAAGGTAAGGCATGATACTTATGAATATTTAAAAACAAGTCAACACCCTTTAATTTTAACAGTAAGATAAGATGGGTTTCTCTCTTAAAAAGGGTAAACCCTCTAGTAATTATATTGTCCGTTTTAAGGAACCGATAACGGAACCCTTATAGGATCACTCGGTTGTCTGTCTGTCCATCTGTCACTGCCGATTTATTCCGAATCTACTTGATCAATTCAGTTGAAATTTAGGAGAACACCAGAAAACGAAAAAAAAATTTTTTTCCATAAAATGTCCAAAATCCATATAAAATAAACAGGCGTAGTAAGGGTGTCGAATATTTCTTTCCATAATTTTAAAATAAATAAAGTTGTTCACGAAATTAGATAAAAAAACCGGCCAAGTGCTTGTCGGAACGCACAAAGGGAAGAGTTCCATAGTCTAGGTTAAATACTAAAATCAAACTTACATTTGCAGTTGCAAAATATGTTCTCTCATACATTATGTTTGAAAAAAAATGTGTTAACCATGTACATTTTATAAGTTGATTTAATTTATTTATTGTGAATTTTCAGGAGACATGCCGACTGAAGCAGTGGCAACGGCTAATTTAATAACAGATATGGATGAACTGTTTGATGGTGTAAACGCGTCGACACCAGACCTACGAAGAGGAAAAAAATATTCTACAAACATAAAAAACTCTACAGAACATCTGCAAATGTTCAATAAAATGAAATTATTTTTTAAAACCGCTGAATTTTTGGGATGTAAGGGTAATCCACCATCAAAAGATGGGTGGATTTGGACCCTCAATGGTATAGAAATTATTTGGAGATACCTTAGTGCCAAATATAAAACAATCAAAAGCTTGTCTACAAGAAGACTCCAGCAGGACCCACTGGAAAATTTATTTGGTTGCATACGCTACAACTGTGGGTCCAATAGCAACCCAACAGTTGGACAATTTGTTGCTGGATTAAAAACTGCTGTGATCAGCAACATGGCACACACTAGCTCAGGCAATTGTGAGTCAGATAGCAACAATGCCATAATAACCAATTTTAAAATATTGCTGACACCAGACACAGACATATGCACTGATACAGAGCAATCTGAAGAAATTAACATAATAGAAAAAGAAATAGAAGAAAACATTACTTCCTCTCTGGAAGAAAACTTGGAGGAAGGTAGTAGCGAACTACAAGCATGTGCATATGTTTGTGGCTTCATTATTAAAAAAAATAAAATCTGTTGTAATAATTGTAAAAAAAATCTAGTCTCCGAAACGCCAGAGGGAGTTCATAATTTTATAGAGTTCAAAAATTATGAAAATTTAAAAAAATCTCTTACATACGCCTCAAAGAATTTAATAGCTTGTGTAGAGAAAAGTGCAAGCTTAATAAATATATTTTTAGAGAAAGAGGCGTATAAAGAGAATATAAAAATGAAAATAACACAATTGTTACAGAACGCTATAAATTATGACTTCCTCGAAGATTGCGTGAAGCACAAAGAATTGAATATAACTTACATAGTTAATAGTGTCTTCCACATTACAATAAAGAGATACTGTATTGTAAAAAACAGATTATTTTCTGAAGAGGCGAGTAAATCTGCACTTAAAAGGAAAATGAACATAATTATGCATAAATAAATGTACAACTAGCCGGTTTAGTCGAATAATGACAAATTCTTGAAATGTATAATTCTATGACTGACTGATTCTACAACTGACTCATATTTTCTGCTAGTAGTTTGCGCCTGTATTCCCCGAAGGGTTAGGCAGAGGGTTTAGCTGTAATAGGTACAACCACATTTCGCCAGTTATGTTTAATTTTACATGATGGGAGGGCGAGCCCATTGTCATTGAAAAAAAAAAATTAAACCTAACCCTTCGCGGAATACAGGCGTGATGTTGTGTGTGTGTTTAGCATTGCTTTATATTTACTACCAGCTAAAAATTACAGTTATTTGTAGAATCAGCTAATTGTAGAATCGGTAATTTGTAAAATCAGTCATTTGTAAATTCAGTAATTCATAGAATTGTTTATTTCAAGAATTACTCAATTATAGACTGTATTCATTTCGAGAATTAGTAATTACTCGACTAAACCAACTAGCCCTTTGCCTGTGAATTCTTCCGTACGAATTTGAGGCTTTCACCCAAGGTGATAATACCTACAACACCTATTTTTATTTGTATTCAATAATTTAACTATTCATGTTCAATACTCAATCTTCAACAATACCAGATTCTCATACAAACTTCCTATCCTTATTTCACGCCTTAGGCCTTAAGTTTCCAAAATCGCTCAAAAACGTGTTTCATTAAATTTTCATTGATTTTACTTAAGTGATGGTTTTTCATGCAAACTTCTGTTCTATCCCCCTATTTACCCCTTTGACGGATAGTATTTCTTTTGTTTGTCAAAAATCTTAGTGAATGTCTACCTCACAAAAGGTACCTCCAGTTCTGCGTTGATGAATCGGTCACTTAGTGAGGATAAGTAATTATATATGAATAAATTATGTTAATTTTAGTGCAGATATCCCCGCACTGGGAGAGGGAGGCCTCCAGTAGTGGGAATATTATAGTTATATCTGTATTTATTATTTTACACCTTGTTTAATTAATAGACCATAGGTAAGCTATATTGTCAGATCTGTCTGCCTTCAACCAAAATAATAAGTATCTCTCTTCCAAACCATTTATTTTATTACATTAAACTGTAATAATATATAATAAACTATGACACATTTCTGTAAATTGTAAACTTATATTTGGACCTTGTCTTGGTTTTGATGACAGTAAATCATACTTTTTATTATGGTCGAAGGTGCTGTATTTTCAAATTGTATACATAATCTCATTTTTAGAATATTATGTTTTGTGTTTTAAATTAGCCAACGAAATTTGTGATTAATTATTATTACTGAATGTGATAAACACATTTATTCATGTAAAATTAGTCATAGTTGCCTAAATTAATAATTGATAAATTATAATTATTATCATGAAATAAATAAGTTCAATACTAAAGTTTATTTTATCTTATTAGACTACTCCATAAATATTGATTTCAGCATTTTATGTACACTGTGTTTCTCGATAGTGATATTTTTCAGAATGATGTCAATTATTGCTGAGCAACAATTGATCATCGTGAAGGAAACTATCGAGAAACGCTTTGTACTTGTGCATAAAATGCAATACAAAGAATCTTTAAAATGCACTGAACTTTGAAATTCCCGCCCTAGCTTCTACTGTCTAGTTTGGTGGGCGGAATATAGATGGCGCTGGTCGGTAAGGAAAAATTTCCTCAGTAAATTTGTATAGAGTCGTTATTCTTCCCCTTTAGGGGTATATATGTTCTGTGGCTGTACAGCAAGATTATACGCTGAATACAGCACTGTAATTGCAATTTGCGTATGTACGGTCTAACATTGAGTATGTACTTTCGTTATACGTTTCCATATTGCTGGTTTATTAGCATAGAAGTTATGTCTACAAGATACGACAACAGAAACCAAATATTTGTTAATGTTTGTTATTTTGATTTATTATTATTTTTAATAGATTTTTAAAACGGAGGATTTTATGAATATTACCACATGATTTTTTTTTTGGAAATCGATTGCTTTTTCACTTTGCTGGACCTAAAAAAAGTAACAGAACAATCCAGCCTCACCAACATCAGAATCTGTAAGGTAGTTCAAATTATGAAAAACAACTTCTAGTTGTCGAATAGAATTTCTTGTCGCATTCTTGTTCTTACTAATCTAATATTTTTAGCTGGATTGTCTCATGGTTATCCAGTTTCTTCCAGCCAATTTTATGAAGTCGTCTGCCAACCTGGTCGTATTTTTTTTATTTGAGACATGCCCGCCACACTAATTCCTTACTCCTTGGTTCTGCTAATAATTCGAATATTCGTCATTTCAGCCGAAAGACGTCCACTGTTGGACTTAGGCCTTCCCAAAGAGTCACCACATTGACCGGTCCCGTGCAACTCGCACCGAGCGGATCCCATTGGCTTTCCAACGCAACGGCTTACGGTTCGCGGTCGCCAATATTACCTACCTAATCCATATAACACAGTTGCATCAGTTTCAATTTAAATGCATCATCTGCATACGTGTGTGTACATTGTGGTTTAGTTTAGAGTTTGTATTCATTAATGTACTTAATTAACCAAGAGCGCAATTTGAAACAACTAACAATAGATTTAATGAATAGTCTACGTTATCGGAACCCGGCTATTTGGAGTGTTTGGCATTTAATTTGAAATGGTGTTTTCGATTTGATATGCGAGAATTAGATTCATATCAGCGTATTTATGTTGAATGTTGATTACTTCATTATAATAACAATTAATCTGAATAAACAGGACTAATTGTAAAAAAGACGATGAAAAGCGACCACATTACTGATTATATTTTTTTGTCCAACAATCCTTATATACTTCATTTGCCTACTCCACGTTTATACACCTGATTCTGAAGCATCTGACACTCACGCCGGTTGCTGGAACTACACAACTGACCTTGCTGAAAAACATCACCAATAAGGTCAGTGTATAGTATGCCCTTCTAGTGTGTCTCCTCCTGGCGTTGCCACTCACATCGGCCATGTTCTAGTCCTCTAAATGATACAAAATATGTCGATATTCCCCCTTCACTCTATGCGATTCAAATTAGGCAACAGCCCATGCTTATTTCTCACGCGCGTTAATGCGTTTAATTTTTCACACTAATGAGACCAAAAACATGTAAAACAATTCAGAGTTGCTCTTCTAAACAGTACCGAGGTACACCTTCTTAAATTTGGTAAGACTAGCACCCGTTTTCTGAATTGAGAATTCCAAGTTAAGAACTTGTTGAACTCAATGTTTGAAATATCTTTTATTAGGGTTCCGTAGCAAATGTCAAAAAACGGAACCCTTAGAGATTGGTCATGTCTCAATGTTGGGAAATCATCAAATTACTCCTCCACTATCAAATGACTCAGTAGAAGTCTGACACTCCCTTCCGTTTTGCCCCGAGCTTGAGAATTCTACTGACTAAAAACCACCCTTTTTGTCCAGGGCCGCGGTATCTCTTTCGAACAACCCGCAGCCTCGGTAGGATTCGAAATAATATCTCACGCAAGATAGTTTTAATTTCATTATCCCCATGTAATGTTCGAGTAAAGTGAGACGAACTTCAAATTATTAATTCAAACACTTACTATTTGTCAAGTATTTCTATAATACCTCCTTTGTAATTTATGCGTAACACGTTATTCAATATTAAGTGTTACCTACACTTGTATAACACCTTTGTTCATACTTGAATTTAATACTTGGTATAATATTCTCCTACATTTCATGTGATATAATCTATTATACACATATCGTATTTCTTGTAGTAGGTAATATTAAATATTCTAGTACATATTTTTGAGTTCATTCGACGGGCAAAGAAACAAAGCCAATATTGCATTACAAAATAAAGAGGGTGAGTTTTCCTAAGAAAAATGAAACTGAGAACTTTGATTTACCACGTGACATTTCTTTGGAGAATTTGATCCGGGCCAAAATACCTATGTGAAATAGTTTTTAAAGACTATTATTTTTACATCGTAAGGTAGAAATAAGACGGCTGCAGGCTGTTGTAAGAGATACCGCGGTTTTTATTCAGTAGAAGTCTGGCACTCCCTTTCGCACTGCCTAAGAGCGGGAGGGGTTATTTGATGATTTCCCACACCCAAAAAAAAGGGTGAAATAAGATCGTTTCCCAGACAAACCTATTTTTTTTTAATAGTTTCTAATTTTTTTCTGGTGCAACTCGAACATTAGACAAAACCAAACCTAATGATTCCTCAAAATGTTAAATACAGTGTCAAAAAACGCTCACAGTAGTCAAAAAGTGTTTCTATGTTACACAAAGTATTCAGCCTCTTGTTTATTGATTCCCCGTAGTCTACGAATATATTAAATTGTGCTCCACTTCAATTGAATTAATATTCAAAGAGAGGCTGTTGGGCTAAAAGTGTCAGACGGTTCGTGTTTCCAGTAATAATTGATACAGTTTGTATCTCCACATTTATTCTACACGAGTTTTGCATTACGAAGATACTTTTAAGACTAATCGATGATTAAAAAGTAAATGTTCAGTAAAATAAGCCATTATTTAAAAAAAAAAGAATTAGGCGTGTTTCTAACTCACCAAATTTTTAGCTAACTATTATATCATTTATATACAACTATCTGTCGCCAGCGGCTTCACCACGGCACACGGGAATATAAAATCGGGATAAAAAGTATCCTATTTGTTAATCCAGGTTATAAACTATCTGTGTACCAAATTTCATCCAAATCCGTGCAGTAGTTTTTGCGTGAAGAAGTAACAAACATACACACTCATACACTCACAAACTTTCGCCTTTATAATATTAGTGTGATGTGATTAACTAGTTACATCGTCATAAAAACCATTGACATTATCTATCTAGCCTTTTCCCAACTATGTTGGGGTCGGCTCTCGGTCTAATCGGATGGATGTAGCTGAATACCTGTATTTTACATGGTGCGACCAGTTAGTGTTGGGTAATACGATATCCATATCGATATTCGTAGATGAAACGGTTTTCTTGGGGATTACGCTTGATTCACGGCTACAATGGGGTGCTCATTTAACATCTCTTGCAGGGCGGCTAAGTTCAGCAGCATATGCCATTAGAAAAATTCGTCAGTTTACTGATGTAGATACCGCTAGGCTGGTCTATTTTATTTACTTTCATAGCCTAATGTCTTATGGCATTTTGTTATGGGGACGAGCTGCAGACATTGAATCTATTTTTATTCTGCAAAAACGAGCCATCAGAGCAATATATGGTCTTCGTAGGCGCGATTCTCTGAGAGAACTATTTAAGAACATTAACATTATGACGGTGCATTGTCAGTACACCCAGGTAGCATTTCGACGTGATTATGACGTCCATTCGCAGTCATTTTCGACGTAACTGACGTCATTTTATGACGTCACACGTCCCTGGAATATGACGTACATATGTCACAGCCTCACGACGTCATTTTATGACGTATAGGCTGGTCACCTCAGGACTAATATATGACGTAACGTAGACGTCATTAATAACGGCATTAAGACGTCATATAGTGACGTACTGTGGACGTAATTAAAAACGGCACTAAGACGTCTTAAAGTGACCCACTGTGGACGTCATTAATAACGGCATTAGGACGTCATATAGTGGCCTACTGTGGACGTCATTAATAATGGCACTAAGACGTCATAAGTGACCTAGTGTGGACGTCATTAATAACGGCATTAAGACGTCACTAATAACGGCATTAAGACGTCATATAGTGGCCTACTGTGGACGTCATTAATAACGGCACTAAGACGTCATATAGTGACCTACTGTGGACGTCATTGATAATGGCATTATGACGTCATATAGTGATCTACTGTGGACGTCATTAATAACGGCATAAAGACGTTATCTCATCACTAAAGTATGACGCAACTTAGACAACGTCATTAAGGACATACCTTGGTCTACCAAGGTACGTCCTTATAAGACGTTTTAATGTCATGATTAATGACGGCCACCAGTAGGTTTTATATTGGTCCTGAGATGACGTGTTGAAGTGTCTAAGTTGCGTCATACTTTAGTGATGAGATGATGCCTTGAAGCTGCAAAAAAATATAACTACTTATTAGTCATTTAAAAGCCTACAGTGCATATAAAATGAATATGGATAGGTACCATGAAATAAAAATCTTTTCATTTTCTACAAAAATCACTATCAATTTATTATTTTTTAATCATGGTAATAGCGTCGTTGAAGTTTGTGCAATTTTGAACTAATACCACATAACACAATCATTAGTTGCCTAGATAGAGTAGGTACCTACCAAAAACAATTTAGAGGTTTTCTACTCAAAATTAAACACTATATTACCAAAACACTGTTACGACTTAAACAAAAATGTAATCCTTTGTGGTGATTTCAACATTAATATTTTAAAACAAGATATCTCTTGAATTTACTAGTTTCATAATGAAGTACAATCTATGTTTACAAATTAATGAACCAATAATGTATCGATAATTTTGCACATAATATTTCACGAAAGTGTACTCATAGGGTCCTTGATATACATAATATGTCGGATCACACCGCACAAACTTTAAAACTTCCAGTAAAAAAGACATGTTTAATTAAAAGTTGGAATAAAAAGGTGCATAACTTTATTAAATTTGATGAAATTCAAAGACTGTTTGTTCTTTTTCTGATATCTACCTCATTAAAGACCCTAATGTAGCATACAAAAACTTTTTCGAACTATTCCAATTATTTTATAATCTATGTTTTCCGATTACGTTCAAAAAAAGCGTTACGTTTAATAATGAATCCAAATTGGCTAACTCTTGGTAATAGACGGTGTAGCCAAATAATAAAAAGACTCATGTTGTGGCACCATAGATTAAATCCATCTAAGGTAAATGTGACGAAACTTAAAAGTTATTCAAACAGACGAAAATTATCAAATTGACACTAATTGACACAAAGAATTATTATAAAATAGAGACATATAATAAATCGAAAATGGAAATAGAAGCGTATTCTTACCTAAAAAATAGAACACAACGTACAGAAATAAAACATTTCTAAAGAACGAAAAATGTCTTATGGATTGCCCTAAGGCAGTGTGGGGCCTTTATTATTCCTTAAATATATAAATGACTTTCCTCAGAATATACCCTATCCCGTGACATTGTTTGCCTATGAGAGTACTATCATTGTTAAACTTGACAAAAATAATAAAGACTGAAGCTGACACAATCAATGCTTTACAACAAGCCGTTAACTGGTTAGAACATAACAACTTAATAATTATAAATTTGAAGAAAACAAAAATTATGAATTTTCGTCAAAGAGTAGCCAATGCAAAACGAAATGTAAGCTACAGTGCTGGGATCTTTCCAAGGTATTTTCGTTCTTGCGGTGTCTTTCAGGTGCGTGTTTAAGCCACACTTTAATGCAATCTTCGATATCTTTTTCAGTTGTTCATAAAGTAGATTTCTTTACAGCCTCTGTAATCAAATACATGTAAAAGTGGTTAGTTAAATAAGCCCACAATAAAATAAGGCAGGCCATGTCAGACTTTACTGGACATGGCAAAAATTAACGAGATGTTGATAGTTGAATTGATAACTTTCCCTCGATGACGGTACCTCTCACCGCGGATAAATTTTAAGTGTCCGTGGCTCCGAAAGAGGAGAAGGAATTTTAGCGAAATGTTCGTTAAATTCAACAAAAGTACTCACCTACAAGACAGTTTCGAAGACGTAATTGACAGAATGGCTTTTTCTGTGATCGTTTGCCATAGAAATTGAACTGCTTTGCTAGAGAGTCGCACAAAAGCGTTTTCAGAATTCGAGAAACTTTGCTGAAGATGTCCCTTCCACCAATAGACTTTATATATTGAACCTGAGAATCAAAGTATTGATTAGTGCTGTGCAGTAACAGTTAATGAAATTAATAATAAACCCAAAATAAATTTGTGCTTCCGAGCAAACATTCAATAGTTCATCAAATACTTAGTATAGGTATTAGAAATAAAATCATACCAAGTTATCATAGTTTTCTTTATTTTTTAGTAATTCTTCTGTAGTTTCCAAGGCCTCAATTGTGGTTATTGGCAGTTTGAAATCTACTTTTAAAGTTCCTTCAGTAGATTTTAATATGGATAAAATTTGGTCATTTTGACACTTAATAAGAGACAACAATGTAATTACTTTCTCGTGGAAGATATCGTTTCGTCTTTGATCACTTGTGAAAAGGTCTTGTTCTAAGTCTGCAAATATTCATAATTTTCAGTTAGTCCCTACCCAAATATCTTTCAGTATTTATGCTTGAGTGCAGCGGTGGCCAAGTGGTGGCGGCCCCGACTTACGAACAGTAAGTCGTGGGTTTGAACCCAGACAGGCGCATTACTTTGTGTAATTTATTTCATCACCACTGCTCTCAAAACGGCGAAGGAAAACATCGTGAGGAAACCGGCATGTCCTAGAACCAAAAAATCGAAGGCATGTGACATCTACCAATCCGCACTGGGCACGCGTGGTGGATTATAGCCCACTCCCTCTCATTGAGAGGACGCCGTGACCCTGCAGTGGGAACATTATAGGCTGATGATGATGATGGTGATTTATACTTAATATATATGGTTGTTCATTATGATTTAATTACATTCAAGGATAACGGGATGTACTAAAAAAATAAAAATTCGTACGATTTTTTTAAAGTTTTGAACAAACCTGCACACAAAAAAATGCAATCGAATATTGTATGACCTATAAATTAGGCCCTATCAGTATTTGTAGCTAATAATGAACACCCCTGATAAACTACCTAGATCTACTTACTTTGCAGAATACTGGATGACAATGTGTTCGGAAAATCACTGTTGTCATTGTTCGTCCCAGCATCTAAATGTCAGAAATTATAAATATTATTAAAGAAAATGTGTCTAGGCTAATTTTTTATTAACCCTTAACCACCTAACGGCGGTCAGTGACCCCTGACCTGACTCGTAAGGGAAAAATTACTAAAAAAAAAATGAATTTGAGCGTGTAGGTGTCGAAATTACAAAAGGTATAATATTCTAATGCAGCCCAAATCACTTTTACTTCTCAATGGGAAAGAGTTAAATTATGATTAACTTACTTTTCGGTGTTGATGAGTACGCCTGTCGATAACTTGCTGGTTTTACTGTACAATCAAGTTTTTTTTTTAATATTGTGCAACTATGGTCAGTAACTGTATCATCAGATGAATAATCAGTTGGTATGGCTTTACGTTTATGTTTTTCTTGTGCTTCAATTTCCTTTACTAATCCTGAGGGCTCTGACACATACTGTTTATTTCGTAGTACTGTAAATAAAGATATGTACCGTTTATATTTTTTTATGGTACATAATCGTAAAAAAATAATTCTGTTCTTTTATTCAGACCAATTGCTGACGCGCGTTTAGCACTAATTTCCACACTGTTAAATAAATAAATATTTACACATTCCACACAACACTATCTAGCCCCAATCTAAGCAGAGCTTGTAATAACCAGAAAGGAACCAGATAAGCTGATATAATACTTATATAATTTTTTTATTATTTGTAAATACATACTTAGAATACAATATAACACCCAGGCAGAGAACAAAACATGTGTTCATCACACAAACATTTGTTCTCGGCGGGGATCGAACCCGCGCCCTCCAGCGCAGAAGGTAAAGCTACTACCAACTGAGCTTCAAAGGTTGAAAAGTTGTTTATTATATTGATGGGTACTTAAACTCCCCGAAGTTTTTGGGAGTGGTCTTTTTACATCCTGTATATTGAATTTGGTAATTACATCATACAATAATTTAACAAACAATCATCCAAAGCAAGCTAAATAAAATCCCCTGTTTATTATATTTTTGGTAAATAAATATATGTACAATAGAACAATACCTACACGATAAGCTGAATAAAAATCTTGTAATACCATGTTCACACAATAATCTTGAAATTTTGAAAATCTTACCATCTATGTATTGCTTTTTTAGTGGTGGTGGGCATCTATGGCTGTCATTATTGTCCTCATCCTCACTTGAAGTAATATAACGATTGGGTTTACGCTTAGGTCTTCGTTGCTTTAGTTCAGTATCCTCTGCTTCTGTCTGTACGTCAGACGTTACCTCTGCCAATTTCAGTTTTTCCTTAGCTTTTTCTAAGCAGTCTAAACAACAAAAATCCACCCAAAATAACCATGCCATGCACATGCACAAACAGTAGTAGACATACAACAGTAAAGGGGCATACTCATAAACCCAATTCAAATTTAATCATTGCATGTTAGCCCCTTTTTTTAGCTATAAATTTGTATGTAACCTGGTATCTAGTTAGGCTTTTACATTGGTCTTTATTTTGTGGCAAATTATAGTATCGTATTATATAAAGCGAACACTGAAATTCGGTGATTAGTCACACATTCAAATTAAAATGTCAATGTTATTTTCACTATTACTAATAATAAATATGGTTTTCTCTATCCAAATATAATTTGTCACAAATACAGACCAAAATAAAAACTGACACAGTTATTTCAGTATACACAAACATACTAAATAAATAAATAAATAAATAAATAAAAATACTAGCCCTTCGCCCTTAGATGGTAAAACCAATTTGTATGAAAATCGTTCCACCTTGAATGTTACAATACATAACACACCTGAAGTTGCATAGGTACACCCCACCACCCTACACCATGTTCCCTTGTCCTTGTAGATCCTAGTGTCAGGAGTTCCCGATTATGAATTTGACTGCGGGTGTTATCATCAGTTAATTTTTTGGTATTGTAACATTGAATTGTTGTGTTTGCAGTTTTACAAGCACAAGAATCATAGTTTGAAAAAAGAATAGGTACAAAAAAGTTTTCATTCAACAACTTTTGAAACCAAGCCGGGTTAACATTTACCCCTTCCTAGTACATAACAAAAGAAATTACCCAACAGGAGCTTTTCTGTCGCTGCAATGCTCTAACAGTGCGTTCGTCACTCTGGGGGTGGGGCATATTCCAATTAATCGTAGGTAATTACGAATATGTTTAATTTGCAGTTCAAGTAACAAGTGATTATGGTAGAATAGAAGCTGTGTACCTATACCTATCACGAATGAAAAGTGACGTTGGTAAGGCATGTCAAAATTGCCAATTGTTATCTCACAGGAAGAACAAGTAAGTATTGTAAAGATGAGAAAACCGCAGCTTCCTTGACCGAAATTTCATGCAGACAGATACGACCATTAAACGTAGTTAATACCATGTAGTACTTACCAGTCTCATAAAAAACTCTCCGGACACCATATAGCTTCCATGTATCCACGTCAGGTTCAGCCTGTTCTATAACTAACCGATTAACGGCCTTGGATTCCCGTACAGGGGGCCAATACACTTCACATTTATGTGGTGTCATCCACTGGCGATTTACAATTGACACACTTCCTTCGGCACCAGTAGAAGGATCAGAAAACTGAATGACTGAATACATATTGTCTACTGAGAGAGTATGATGCACAGAACTTAGAAATTTTATTTAGAACAAAGATAATTCAATCAATTTGTACAAAACGAGCAAGTTATCGACTGCAGGAATACTCATACAGACCGTTAAGTTCGTAAAGTATACTAGTTACAAAACAAAATGTTAGCGCGTCTGTGGCGCGAACCCGCGAACCAGTGTTGCCAACTTTATTTTTTAGAAGATCGTAACATATCAAGGAAAAAAATAGTACGTAATGAAATTTCAATAAAACAATGTAAATCATTTTAAAACAGAATGTAATTTATAATTTTTAATTGATATTTATCATTTAAGGGACATGAATCAACATTTAGGATTAAGATTTAACTGAATTTTTATATTTTTAGTTAGGAGAAAAGTACATAAGTAAATTCTAAGACTCAGATGAAACCGTGATTAGGTGTCATTTCCATAGATACAGGTTTAAAATCTCGAATTTGTATACGGATAAAAGTTGTCCTCTACCTTGATTATGTAAGCTCTGATGCTACCAATTCTCGATTTCAGTTGATTGAAATCGTAACTTTTGCTTATTATGTACGTACAATTTGACAGTTTCAGTTTAGCTCGTTCAAGTCTTCTACTAGTTTTTTTTTTTATAATATCAAAAATTAATTTAATATGTCATCTAGTTTTACTTCGTTATGATGATGGGTATAAATTTGAAAAGATCGTATATTTTGCGTACGACTTCGATTACTCGATCGTACCAGTGCCAAAAAGGACGATTTAAATCGTACGGTTGGCAACACTGGCGAAACTAGCTTAGCTTCACTTTTTTTTGTAAATAAATTTCCTGACGGAACAGGCTAAGGTCTGAGACCATGCTGCCTAGTCATCAGTTAGCATTTTTCTTGAGTAGGGTAGATCCAGTTTGAACTAGTTTTTATTATTTAAATAAATAAAATAAAATATCAATGCTAGGCGAGTGAAAATAATGCCAAAATCTAAAACTAGTTGGAAGCATTGTCTTAGCAGCGCCCAGCCGGAGTATTTTTATTTATTTCGGGCTTCTTCGAACATAGACCAATGAAGGTGTTAACGCGGGGCGTTGGTCCCCTGTTGGTCATTTGGCGCTACTTGGTCATTAAAAGTATAAAACTGTTTGTGTTTGTTTAAGATAGTGTGCGAGATTGTTGAAGTGGCCATAACATGACTATTATTTTGATGTCACAATAGACCCTAAATAGACGTCAACACGACGTAGCATTCGTGACTAATACCGGACGTCATAGAATGATCTTAAATAGACGTAGCTAGGACGTACCATTCATGATCAACACGGGTTGAAATAAATCAGACACAGAACTTCTCACTGATGACCCTAAATAGACGTCATCAGGACGTACCATGCGTGCCTAATACCGGACGTCACATAATGATCTTAAATAGACGTTGCTTGGACGTACCATTCGTGACCAGCACGGGCCGAAATAAATCGGACACAAAACGTCACACTGGTGACCCTAAATAGACGTCACCAGGACGTACCATTCGTGACTAATACGGGACGTCACAGAATGATCTTAAATAGACGTAGCTAGGACGTACCATTCATGACCAACACGGGCTGAAATAAATGGGACACAGAACGTCACCCTGGTGACCCTAACTAGACGTCATCAGGACGTACCATTCGTGACTAATACCGGACGTCACAGAATGATTTTAAATAGACGTAGCTAGGACGTACCATTCATGACCAACACGGGCTGGAATAAATGGGACACAGAACGTCACCCTGTTGACCCTAACTAGACGTCATCAGGACGTACCATTCGTGACTAATACCGGACGTCACACTGGTGACCCTAAATAGACGTCATCAGGACGTACCATTCGTGACTAATACCGGACGTCACAAAATTGACCTTAAATAGACGTTGCTACGACGTATCATTTATGACTAACACGGGTTGGTTATGAATCGACCCTAAAATAACGTCATTTTTACGTACATGTTCGACGAATAAAGGACGGACCCTAAAATGACTAAAGTGGGACGTCATTATTTCGTCACGGACGTCATCTTGCTACCTGGGCATCTACGAAAACATAATGTATGTGAGAAAAAATCTGCATCTTTTTAGTAAAAGAGGTGACAGACACAATTATATTACTAGGAATAGGGACCAGTTAGTGCAGCCAGGCTTCAGACTCGCTAAGGTAGATGCTATAACAAAATTCCACAAAGCATTCTTGAACTGAATGAGACGAAATTTAAAACATGTATCAAACGCACACTATGCAAGCAAGCATATTACAAGTTAGACGATTATATCGCTGATAAAAATGCTTGGCTCAATGCCGGTCCTGCTCCACAAGGACAGGACGCTTAAATGAATAGCATTTAATAGGAAGAAGAAAGAAGAAGAAGAATATTGTACAACTATCTTTGCAATGTATAAATTCAATCTCTTTAGTATTATATAGTCGCACAGCACATATTGTGTGAGTACTATGTACTAGAAAGCTGTCATTCTCTGGAAACCTACATTTATTTTTTAATTTTTTAATTTGACTTGGATATGCCCTGGCGATTGAGAGTGTGTCATGCTCACTTAAATGTCTCGCTGATGGTGGCGGGTGTGTCGGGTCATTTCGTTCCCTTTAAAATGGTTGAGTGGAATGGTGGCTGATCCATGCGTCATGCTCGTGAACGGGTGCTGTCAGTTGTGACTGGTCACCTCTTAGTTGCCACGGCTTGTTAGAATTATTATATTATTTTTAAATCGTCGTTTTGGCTTTACTGTCGACACTTATCGTGCACAACTTGCTACATCGTTCTCACATGATAATATACCAATCTCGATATGAATGATGTAACCAAAGTTTTGTAACAATATTATGATTTAAAAGAGTATCCATGAAGTTTCTTGCCATTCTTCTCATGAGACCAACGCTTTGGAATCGGCAACTACAGTACACTGACAGTTATTATGCCTTGTGAGTGGGACTGTAGCTTAGTTTATTAGCTTATTAAAATTTAGTATTTGTTCGACTATTCAAAAAAGCCTGTAACTGGCCAACTTGAAATAAATGATTTTGATTGATTGATTGATTGATCCTTTATTAAGACTGGTTGTCGGGCCACTGACACCTGAAACGACGTCGTAATCATCATCATTCATCATTATTTCAGCCGAAAGACGTCCACTGCTGGACATAGACCTCCCCGAAGTGTCGCCGTTACATTGACCGGTCCCGTGCGTCTTGCATCCAGCACCAGGTCACCAGGTCATCGGTCCACCTAGAAGGAGGCCTTCGAACGCACCGTCTTCTGGTTCGCAGTCGCCACTCCAGAACTTTTCGGCCCCATCGGCCATTCGTTCTGCGAGCAATATGCCCTGCCCATTGCCACTTAGGTCTGGCAAATTCTTCGGGCTACGTCGGTAACCTTGGTTCTCATGCCATCCGTCTTTATTTCTGATTTGATCACGCAAGGACGTCATAAATGGCGTCAGTTAAAGACTTATTCTTGACGAATAAACATAACAAAGCAAAGTAACCTGACACGTAAACCCGTAAAAGCAAGGTTTACTACAATATCAACACCAAGTAACTCGAGCATAATTATCATACTAATTTACTTAGACTACACTTAGCTCTAATGTATGTGCTAAACATTCTTAGGCCGTATTACTGCTAAGTGCGCCATCTGTACTTTGTGCTAAGTACCTATAATAACTTGTTGGGCTCAAATAGCAAGGAGCTCAGTTTGTTAAAGAAACTTACAGCTAAGTGTACTTTTGCTGGTTAATACTTGCTCCATAGAGAATAGTTTGTTTTATGATGAGATTTTGTCTTGGGGTTAGTTGACATTTTAATCCATGAAGAAATTATGTCTGGCTATGAAATTGACAAAGGAGAAAACAGTTAAAATTTAAATCCATAAAGATAGCTAGGCTATAGGTAGGGTATATGGGTGAAATGTAAGCGAGAAAAGAAGAATAATTACGCAATAAAAATAGAACATCATCATCTGTCCAGGTTTTTTCCAACTGTGTCAGGATTAACTTCCAGTCTGTAAATACTGGTACTAGCCGAATACCAGTATTTTACATGGAGCGACTGTTTATCTAACCTCCACATCCCAGCTAGTACTAGGTAATATTATATCCCGGAGGCGACTATCAAAGATCCACAAATGACTGCCGGGACCGACGGCTTAACCTGCTTTCAGGGCACAGAGGAAACTTGGTTTGTAATGGGTTTATGGGTGGTTTGAATAAAATGTTACAATAAAATACCCCCTCACATTCTTCAACTGAATGAGACGAAATTTAAATCTTGTATAAAACGCACCCTATGTAGGCAAGCATACTATAAGTTGGGGGATTACATTGATGATAAAAATGCTTGGCTCAATGCTGGTCCTGCTCCACAACGATAGGGGCAAATAAATCGATTATCATGTGAAGTAATTGTAGAAGCTAGAGAAGATTGTAAAAATATCTTTGCGTTATTTAGATTCGATATCTTAATATTATATAATTGCATAGCACATGTGTGAGTACTATGTACTATAAAGCTACTTTTTACATTTAGTTATTTTTTTTAGTGACTGCCCTAGTGGCTGAGAGAATGTCATGCTCACTCAAATGTCTCGCTGATGGTGGCGTGTGTGTCGAATCATTTAGCTCCCTTCAAAATGGTTGAGCTGAATGGTGCTGATCCATGCGTCATGTTCGTGAACGGGCGCTGTCAGTAGAGACTGGTCATCTCTTAGTTGCCATGGTACATTTTTTTTTTTTTTTTTTACTAGCTGACCCACGCAACTTCGTCTGCGTCACATAAATGTAGCTTACAACCTTTCTCGATAAATCGACTATCCGATATCTAACTACCTTATTTTATATTTTATTAGAATATCTCATGTGAAGTTATTGTAGAGGCTGCAGGAGATTGTAATTATTTCTTTGCATTGTATAGATTCAATATCTTAATATTATATAATTGCATGGCACATGTGTGAGTACTATGTACTATAAAGCCACTTTTTACATTTAGATATATTATTTTTAATGACGATGCCCTGGTGGCTGAGAGAATGTCATGCTCACTCAAATGTCTCGCTGATGGTGGCGCGTGTGTCGGATCATTTAGTTCCCTTCAAAATGGTTGAGTTGAATGGTGCTGATCCATGCGTCATGTTCGTGAACGGGCGCTGTCAGTGGAGACTGGTCATCTCTTAGTTGCCATGATTTATAAATATATACATATTTTTTTTGATTTGTTTATTATACCTTTTTACTCCGGACGCTCTTAACTTGCACGTCTTGCTACATAGTTCTCACATAATATACCATCTTAACATGAATGATGTAATGTACCAAGATTTTGTAACAATATTTTGATTTAAAAGAGTGTCCATGGAGTTTCTTGCCCGTTCTTCTCCATAGAGATCTACGCTAGGGAACTGGCAACTACAGTACTTTCACAAGTTATTATGCCTTGTGACTGTGACTGTAGCTTAGGAGTGCAATACGTTGTTTCGGGGGTTGCTGCGTCGGGTTGCGCGGCGCCGGATGTTACCGGCGGCGAGTGCTGTGGGTGCGGGGGCGCGCGGCGGCGCGTGCCGTGGTGGCGGGTGCGCGGGGCTCCGGGTCGCGGGGCGGCGGTTGCACGTTGCGGCGTGCATTCGTTGTTCCGTGATTCGAGGTCTCGTGCATTCGTTGTTGCGGTGTGCGTCGCTGCGTGCTTTTTTGCTTGCAGTGTTCGTCGTTGCGGGCATTCGGCGGCGTGTGGTTCGGCGTGGTGGCTTTCGGAATGACGTATTGCACTCGTAGTTTTTCGTAGTTTTGTTTTATGAATTGTTCTTATGACATTCAAAAGTGCCAGTAATGGTTTAATTGAAATAAATGCTTTGAGTTTGAGTTGAGTTTGAGTTTGAGTTTGGTTACACAACAACGTACCAACTTTTTTTTCTTTTGTTTTTTGTTGGGTGGTGAATAATACCTAACGCATACCGCACCGTTCGGAGAGACGGCGTGGTTATGTAAGGCTTGCGCCCATTAAAAAACACCGCCGTGAACCTACTGTCGTGTTTTTGGATGGGCCACGAGAACTGCTACGCATGACATTCGCGCAGCCCGCCTCCGAGCTCCAAGCTTCTTTGGTGAAATTCGGGTTCACTTCAGACAGCGCCACCACTCATGAGGGCCGTGCTATGTGACGACGATAGACTCCCCGATCTAAAGCCCGCTGGCACCTTCTAGGGCGGCATCAGGTCGCCATGGCGGCTCCTCCGCCGCCCTGTCCTCATGCGACGGATCGCGTCAGCGAGGGGGTCTTCCTCCCTGACGCGCTCTGCCGCCACCTTCTTCGTGATGACCTCCTCTCAGAAGGACGCCACTACCTCCCATGCCTCCCTACTGTCGACCATGGCCTTGACCACGGACCAACCTAGGTCAACGTAGCTTAACCTGTAGATTGATCCCAAGCGGCTCTTATCATTTAATCACAAGCTTCTCATAAAACCTGAACAAACAAACTAATAAACACTCGCCTACATTACCATTAATAGCAGTACTGATAAATAATAATCCCTCTTCATAGTCAGCACTTTCTACCAAAATACCAAAAGAAAATGCTCCAACGAAGGTCTCCCCCTCTTTCATTGACATCTATCATCATACAAGTGTGACGGTACCCAATTTCCTCCTTATATCACTTAGGAAAAGATAATCCCGCTATGTTTTTCTTTCATTCGCAGATCAAGATCTTAGTACCCATAAAATATGGCGTCGGAATAATCCAGAGTGGATACTGTGAATAGAATTGAATATAATGCGACTCATCCGGTGAATTATTCATTGGAAGAATAAAGTCTTGTGTTCGTATTCATAGCCTTTTATGGCAGTCTGAAATGGGAGTGGTGTAATGTTTCGTCATGGAGGAGGATGAAACAGAATGCTACGAGAAGGTAATAGTACATTATGGTACAAGTGTGTACTGTAACTGATTACCGCTGAGGCGCCATTGAGACCCGAGCCGTTAGGTGAGGGTCTTAAGAGAGCCGGGGACGGTAATCATCAACACACACGTGTATCATACGACGTTTACTACCGCCAACACGTAAAAAAAAAAATAACTCGTTTTGAATGTTGAAAATGGTTTTTTAGTATTATTTTCTTCACAAGTGTTTCAATAAATAATAAAATAATCGTTTTCCTATGCGCGCGCATCTAACAATCGCGAACGGTCATAGACTACAAAAATGAGGTTTCTTTTTGTACCCGACTGCGGCGAAGCCCAAAAGGAGGGTTATGTGTTTGGCGTGTATGTATGTAAGTATGTATGTATGTATGTATGTATGTATGTATGTGTCTATGTATGTCCGTTTCTTTGTTCCCTCATAACTCCTAAACGGATGAAGGGATTTGAATGAAATATACGTCGTTAGATATGTCTTGATGGCGCGAGTGTCACTGGCTACATTAAAATTAAAAAAGCAAAGATAATTGCTGGTTTTGGGGGCCAAATCGTAGATTTGAAAAAATAAATAAAATCCATTACCATCGAGTAGGGTATCAAAATGAAGGGTTTTAAAAGGAGATTACAAAAATATATGACACCTATATGTTTAAAATAAATTTAAAGTCACAAATTCTATAAACAAACACAAAAGTTAATCATCTGCGAAGTATTTTACGCGACCAATGAAAGAACAAACACTAAAGAACTAAAAAGTTAGAAATAAAAAAGTAGTTAAAAAACTAAAATACCCGACTGAAAAGACTGAAAAGCAAAAAACAAGCACACTTTAAATTAAACAAAACTTGGAAGCAGGCGGGGTTCATTTGAATATTAAATTATGAAATGAAAATAGAGTTTTAATTTAAAGTGTGCTTGTTTTTTGCTTTTCAGTCTTTTCAGTCGGGTTTTTCAGTTTTTTAACTACTTTTTTTTTGCTTATCGCGAATGGCGTTTTAGCAACGTACAAAATGGCGACTTCAAAGTTTTATTTGTTATTACTAAGAAATAAAAGTTATATTTGAGAGTAAGTTTTATTTATTATAGACGTACAAGTTGAAATTATATATATATATATTATATGTCTTCAAACAAATATTAACACATACAGTAAAACCTCATGCCTCAGCCGCATATGCTATCGCCATTAATTGTAAACATATCCTGTCCCTGGGTTGCTACAGATTAAATTTCCAATAATAATATTTATCCGACTTGAGAACTGAATTTAGAACTTCTAGCTCAGACCAATACATCAACGGACCAGGCAGTCTGAATTTTTGCCCATTTTATGGCAATTGACACACCTCCCGTTTTATAGGACTTAGACAGAACAGGTTTTTAACTGTTCTAAGTTCTATATAACTGTGACCTATGAAACTGTGGTGTACTAAAGGCTTACCTATATCTGTGGAAAACAGGCGTTATGTCAGAAGATAAATGTGGTTTCAGAACGAACTGAGATGGATGTTTGGAATCGAATGATAAATATCACCAAATAGGCCAATGCAGACCGGGTCATAGTGCTTGCTCCATTATTTTCTACTCCGTACCATTTCATACAATACCATACGACATAATAACGTGTCGGCATTTACGTCATCATTGTATATCTTTTTATCCAAGTGCGGTAAAGCTAAAGATAAATGTTATATTTCCTTTATGTTGTACTGGTATTTGGTGCTGGTAAACAAGGTCGTTATATCCGTGAATGCTCATTTCCTCGTCTTGAAAGCGTTATCGTCATACGTGAGAACACTTATTTGATGCTGGATGGTTTGCTAGATTTAATAAAGTAAATAAGTATAAATTGCAGTATTTTTAAACGGTTTTATTTAGCTCACCCCGTTTGTTTTATTTATTATTCTTGGGTCAAATTTAGTCATTCAAATTTCACCCTCTTCCTGTCAACCGATTAATCTGAAATTTTGTATACACTTTGGATTTTGGTGACAATACAATTATGTTTATTCATTATCATTATAAATTCAAGATGGCCGCTACAAAATGGCGGATAATTTATGTTTTATTAATCCCATCAATATGGGTATAAAATGAAAGGGCTCAACAAGCAGAATAGAATATACTATAAAAAATTGAAATCCAAGATGGCAGCCGCTACAAAATGGCGGATAACGTAGGTTTTATCAATCCCATCAATATGGGTATCAAATGAAAGGGCTCAACAAGCAGAATACAATATACTATAAAACATTGAAATACAAGATGGCGGCCGCTACAAAATGGCGGAAATAGAAAATTATATATATATTTTTTTAACTACGTGTAGAGGAGTTGGACTGCAATAAACTAACGGGCAAGAAACCTTGCAATAATGAAGCAATAAATGAATTAAACAGAATGCGAAATAAAAACTGAAAACTAGAAAATAAAAATAGGTAAAAAAACTTTTTTAAGTTAAACGGTTTTATGTTAAACATACATTGCAATGTTTAAGATAAATGTACTAAAAACCAAAAAATAATAAAATAGATACAGTCGTGGGAATTATAAACATATGCATAGACTAGACTAAAATAAAACCGTGGGGCACGTCAATTGTCTACAAATTATCGACTTAATGTGCGATAGAAGAATCTTAATTCGTCGTTAAAATAGGCAGTTGGCCCGCAGACGGTGAGGAAATTACTTACTATTTTCTTGCTCATGGAAATTCCAATAGTTAAACACTCCATGTAAATAAAAGAGACGTGCCCCACGGTTTTATTTTAGTCTAGTCTATGCATATGTTTATAATTCCCACGACTGTATCTATTTTATTATTTTTTGGTTTTTAGTACATTTATCTTAAACATTGCAATGTATGTTTAACATAAAACCGTTTAACTTAAAAAGTTTTTTTACCTATTTTTATTAAATGAATCGCTATCATCGACCATCAGGACCTTCGAGCTCGATCCAACATTTGTTTTCACGTTTCAGTCAGTTGAAAATGAAATGTAAAACTAAATCATAAGAGTTACTTACAGAACCAAATATTATTCCATTTCGTTTTGAACTTGAGTACCCCTAGAAATCAATATTAAAGAGCTGTAGCCAAAGCAAGACATATTTTATCCACCGTTTTATTTCCAATGACACCCAGAGGAAATTGTATTTCGATATCTGTTTTATAATAACAGATAATATATATTGTGGGTTGAAGGATAGCCAGAGTCTTGTTATTTCAATTTTGGGTCTTGCTTTGGACATTGTAATTGCTTTTTGTTACTATTGAATTATTTAACTAAAATAGACATTTACAAACATGGATAGACTTGCCAAATATATACGGTTTATTGGTGTTTTAGATAGGTACAGTTTTTGTCAACTTCAAAAGATTGACGGAAATATTTGATTATGTTTAGGGATAAACGCATCCTAAATTTAACTGTTACACGGACGACACGGTTGGCGCAGTAGCTGAGTGATTGGACTGCTGCGTTGGGTGTCGCGGGTTCGATCCCCGCACGGAACAAATATTTGTATGGCCTACAGACAGTTGTTTCGGGTCTTGGTGTGACCTGTGTGTGTGAGTTTAAATGTTTGTAGCCGCACCTACGATTCAGGAGAAATGCCTAGTGTGTGGGCAACGGGTCATAAAAAGGAAGGGAAGAACTTACTATAGAAAAGTATTCTTGGCCCTAAAACGCTGTCCTGTGGAACGCCATGCTTCATTATTTGTTTTTTGGAGTGATATTACATAAAATCACATTACGCCTATAAATCTTCGCAGGATAAGGACATTTTGAAAGTAATGTTTAAGTTCCATGAAATAGGCGAATCAATTTTAATATGTTTGTTACCACCTACGAATAATATAGCTTTCTGCTAGTGAATACTTGTTACAATATTGGTACCAGATATTACCCCCTACATATAAACAAATATTATTTTAACTCTTTATCATACTAAGTATAGATAAATATAGTACCAGCTTCAGGCACCTCTCACGTCAAGGGGCAGGTCGCATGTTCTATTTTCGCCCGAGAGCTCTACCTCATCATAAAATGATAACTTAAGAGTATAGCTACAGCGAAAATATTTTCATTCGCCAACCCCACGTATTGCGCCCTTTTTGCTTCAACCCTTTCTGTGTTTATTGAAGCAGCTTTATTTTATTCAGCAAGAGTTATTTCTATGATTGCTTAGCTGGTTATGAAATATTCACGTATCTCTTCCATTGTTTTACCCTTTCTAGTCCGCTACTTCGAAAACATCTTTGTATTTTACATAAAATTGACAATTTCTTTGAATGGAGAAATATATTCATATGTATTCTGCAGTCTAGGTGGTAATATCGATTCACATTGTAAGCCTGCTGTTGACTGGTCAATTTATTTACTGTTGGTTTGTACGGATGTTGCGTCTCAAAGTATTTTCTAGTGGAAAAACTAATCAGACTCAAGTGGTATCTACAGCATCAGTAGCATTTATGTCAAACACTTTTTTTCCTGACATCCATTTTGTGACTCCATGACAGGAGACACGATAAGGACGTCATATTTTTTTATATTCGCTTAACTGTTCCGTTTGTTTCCTTCGTTTTATTCCGTTCTTGTTCGTTCTTTAATAATATTTTATTTTTATTATAATAATATGAATGTAAGGTATAGATCAATTAGCGGCGATTGGCGGCGGCGACCTCTTGTGTCCTGGTTCAAGCCATGGTCCGAGGCGAGAGGGAATGGGACGCCGCTACCTCCTGCACAGCAGTGATGCTAGCGAAGGAGGTGGCCGAACGTGAGTTGGAGATAACCTCTCGTCCCAGCCGCTACGGGAGACGCTCTGGTCGTGACGGTAAGTTGTTGGCTAGTTCACCATCTATCCGTCTTATGACGACGACAGGCCGTGTCGACGGAGCGTTCGTGTTCCACGCGCGCCTCAAAGAGTTGTCAGCAACATTGAAGGGCAAGGGGTTGTTTGAAAGAGATACCGCGCCACAATGGCTAAGAAGGTACATTTGTGGTTTTTAGTCAGTAGAAGTCTGACACTCCCTTTCGCTCTGCCGCTCTGCGGGATTTGATGATTTCCAAACCCCAAAATAAAAAAAAGTATAGAACAATGGGCCAAAGCTGCCTGAGAATAAATGTTATGTTATCATGCTACACAGCTTCCTCCTCTATACTTTTCCAATTTGAGTTTGGCGAATATTTCATTTTCCTAATCAAATATTCAGTAGTTCACCTACGAGTACATAGTCAATTACTCTTCTACTGCTACAAAATAGTTCTAATGAATAGTTTCAAACTAATGAGTAACAAAAGTCCGTCATTAATTAAGAGTTTGCACATAAGTGTATAAGGCTAACGCACATTTATAAGCACTGCATTGGATTGATATCACCTTAGCTTATTTTTATAAACTGATCACGATCCGAGGCGATCGTACACATGTGTAAGTGTGCGTTGCAGTATAAAGTGTTATAGTTTAGAGCGAAGATATGGAAAGTGCGGTATTATTTATATTTGATTATCTATACTACACCTTAGAATTACATTTCTATTTTATGGTTTTGTATTTATTTGATAAAGTTGAAGCATTAACTATGCATGCATGTTGGGCATTGCTTATAAAATTTTAAATGGATCTCTTTTGGAAATTGTAGAAAAAAATGTATTTACTCAAAATATTATTTCTTTTTTCAAGCAGTGTCTAGCGAGAAAAACTAAATACAGTCAATTGTGCGTTGATCTTAAGACTGGAAATTAATTGAAATGCTTTGTCGGGTCAGTGGGATAGTTCCACCTAGATAATAACTACGGACCTAAATAACTTTAATTACTCGTTAATCGATCTTTTAGTTCGAAATGTCGAGTTAACTTGGTTTTAGAATGTTCGTGATATTTTAAGGTTAACGTAATTTTTGTTATAGATCTGTATAGAGGTTTATGTCGTTTTAACCCACTTTCAGCCCCTCGGCCCCTAAAAAAATATTTGTTCATTGGTGTCCACTCGACCCCCAAACATAGTCCACTAGGTGTGATTTTTTATAAAAGGCTTATATTTAACTTGCCTTGTTGGTTAGTACTATAATATGTATTGACCAAAGCTTACTACTGAATTTTGAACCAGAAACCCCTAACCGATTGAGCTGAATTATAAATACTGACAAAAAGTCATCAGGAGTTATTTGGTCATTCAGTATGTTCGGTTTTTAAATTTCGTTAAATAATTCGCACCGAATTGATTTTATATCCACATTGTTCTTTTCAGCCATTTTACCAAAACACACCACTGCAAATGATCAAGTTTCAGTTTCAATATTAGCATAGACACAATATCACAAAACACACTCATTAAACAGAGTTCCCGTGACGGTATTGAGGTCAAACCTAAACCGAGGGGCTGACGTGGTACGGTCAGCAACAGAAGTAGCTTAACATTTTGGAATTTTAATTATTTAATGTAAAGGACTCCACCTAATATTTTTAATTTTTCTGAAGATTATTCTTTAAAAAATGTCTTACTTTTCCCTAAATTGTTAGTCATCACCATCATTATCATTTCAACCCGGAATGACCCACTGTTGGGTATAGGCCTTCCCTATATATATTTATTGTGCCACTCCTTTTTGATCTGTGCGTCCCACACCTGTCCGTTTCCCGCACTCTGACGATGTCGTCGACCCATAGCGCTGTTGGACGGTTTCTCTGGCCCAACCTTGGCCACCATTTGGTCAGAATCTTTTCAATTAAATTCGACGACACGGTTGGCGCAGTGGACCAGGCAATGGACTGCTGCGCTGCGTGTCGCGGGTTCGATCCCCGCACGGAACAAATATTTGTATGGCCTACAGATAGTTGTTTCGGGTCTGGGTATTTGTGTATGTGAGATTAAATGTTTGTGAACGCACCCACGATACAGGAGAAATTCCTAGTGTGGGGCAAAGTTAAAAAAAAAAATCTTACTTCATCGGCCAACTCCGCGTCTAGCGAGATGTCCTGCCCAACTCCACTTTAAGTGTGCCACCCTTCTGCGGGTTGTTCGAAAGAGATACCGCGGCCTCGACAGAAAGATTTAAAAAGGTACATGGGTGCTTTTAGTCAGTAGAAGTCTGACACTCCCTACCGCTCTGCCCAGAGCGGGAAGGAGTCATTAGATGATTTCTCAACCCCCAAAAGAAAAAAAGGTGTATTACCCTGGCCCGATGTCGAACACTTTCGTACGACGACGGATTTCAGTGTTGTTAGTAACGAGTTATATTTAACTAGTTTTTATTATAAAACCTACTTTGAAACTTTTTGTAGTGTTCATCTACTTCTGGTGCTGACTGTACACATTGGCGACTGGCGGCATACGCACCTGTAGCTTTGCACGCATATCGATCTTGATATTGTGTTAGTGAACTGTTCTCACGCCATTTACCATGTAACGTAGTTCTGTTACGTTTACGGAGGGGGGAGGAGGGGAGGATCTTGTTAAATTGGATATTGTTTTATAAAAGGAAG
Organism: Diarsia rubi; assembly: GCA_932274075.1. NCBI lineage: Eukaryota > Metazoa > Arthropoda > Insecta > Lepidoptera > Noctuidae > Diarsia > Diarsia rubi. The sequence continues at coordinate 16,079,457 of OW026418.1, read as the reverse complement.
TGGCAAAATGGGGACGCAATACGTACGTAGCTACTGACATGCTTTTACTTGCCGATGTGAAAATAAAATGCAGGGTGAATGGGACCCCGTCGGGGCTGCGAGTTGTTCAAAAGAGATCCCGTGGACTCGGCACAAAGGGCTAAGAAAGAACATGGGTGGTTTTTAGTCAGTAGAAGTCTGACACTCCCTACCGCTCAGACCGCCCAAAGCGGGAGGAGTCATTTGATGATCCCCCCTCCACTCCCCCCCCTAAGAGTAAAAGGGACATTCGCAAAAAGGTTATCATGTATGCAGTGCACCATTCTAAACACTAACACGGTTTTATAGCACGAAAATTATCGAGTGTTTTATGAAATTATGAAGGACCCTTAATAGAGATTGTCATTGCAATGTACAGGTACCAAAATAATAATATAATATATAATAATAATAATATATCTTTAATAATAATAGGTACAGAAAGGTGACCGTTTTGTGAAGCGTGCCCTATCTTTTACGGTCAATTAACTAAAGTAGCTTTCTACCTAAGAAGTTAAAGAGGTACGTAGGTACTTACTTAAGAGAAAAACTGTTTGATGTAATGTAAATCACTGTTACGGCTTTCAAGGTTTTCGGCAATGCCAAAGCTAAGAACATAAGTTATGAGTTCATTGACCCGCTAGCTTTGTGTTGTGTGGTATTGCGTGAACAAAACTACCTGTGAACTTGTATGTTAATAACTCCTTGTTGTTGCTCTTATTACAAATGATCCCTGCAATTATATGCGACGATCAAAGTGCCGATAACTGTGCGTGTCTGATATGAAAGATGCTATCAGTTATGAGGTAATTTATTCCAAGGAGTTGATGACCAAGCAGGTTTGAAATAAAAAGCTAAAGCCTGTCAAGAGTGGATAATTATCATAATAATATGACTCCTACCGCTCTGGGCGGAGCGGAAGGGATTGCCAGACTTCTACTGACTAAAACCACCCATGTTTCGTCTTAGCCCTTTGTGTCCGGGGTCGCGGTATCTCTTTCCAACAAATCGCAGCCCCGACAGGCGTCCGGCCTTGCTATATTAATAAATCCGAGAATCTCGGCAGTGCTTCTCGTAATAAATGCAGTGTTCAGTTGTAATTTTGCTGATAGGAGATACGGCTTCCAATATAACGTGGCCCCGCTTTGTATAGACTTCCCATGCAATGAGAAATCCACATAAACCGCTTAAGTTTTTTGGATCCTATTGATAAATGGATTGGCGAACAACAGCACTGGATAGGGATGAGTGAAAGGGTAGGCAGGCCTTTGTCCTGCAGTGGGTCGCTAAGGTTATGTTATTAATACTATCTGTACTAATATATTGTAAGATTTGGACTAGAGCTTTAACTATATTTTTATCTGAAAAAGGCAAAACCTAAGCCAATCACGCTTGAACAGCGAAGTGCTATTTCTTGTACATTCATATATCATTCACCATCATCAGCCTATAATGTTCCCACTGCAGGGTCTCAGGCCTCCTCTCTAGGAGAGGGATATCATTAAGACCACTTAAAGTCCAAAATTCTAAATGTCTATAACCAGGACATAATTTATTTTAATGGCCCATGTTTTAGGGCCAGCAATAAGTCAGTAAAGAAAAGCGTGTTAGCGCCTCGTCACATCCCTGGGATGGGCTATTAAAGTTGTTTATGCAGACAACAATTCAGCATTTTGATAGACTGTTATATTGTTATTCTTAAGGCTGGTGAAGTCTGATAAAGCCTATTTGATTGGGTGATAATTCCTTAGTTAATTTACATTTTCTGATTCTTATATCAGAGCAAGGATTTTATCATTCTAATTTGTTTTGGTGCGTTCATCTTATTACATAACTTTATATAAGCATCATGTTCGAAAGAACGAAACCTTTCTGATATCAGGAAAAAAGATCAAAACGAATGTATGAATTTGGCCTCATTTTGAAGCCAGTACCATCATCACTCTCCTGTCCTTATCCCAATTTATTTGAGGTCAGCATGTCTTCCTCTTCCATATTACTTGGCATCGCAGCAGTCATCTCCTGACAGAATACCTTTTAGAAATAAACAAAATATTTCAATCCTTAACCCAGTTCTAGGCATGTGAATAAACAAGGTACATACAGTATTGTATAGCGAATAAACCTACCTCTGTTGACCTAATAAATCTGAGTGAGTGCGATGTTTGTTTCAGGAATGTTTTGAGGGGAATAAAACGTGTACTTTATTTGTTTTGTGGAACAAGGCCGCCATCAGAGTCTATTCACATTTTTATTGCACGACAAACATACTGTGATAAACAAGGCATGTTCATATTATGAAAGAGTGAAAAATACGGGACGGCTATTAACATGAATATGGTGTTTATAGTTTTAAAAATAATAATATAGTTATGAGGAACAGAGTGTAAAGTTTCTCATTCTCGGTAAAAAAAGGGAGGATCCTCCTAAGAGACGGATTTTATGTGTATTGGGGTACTGCCCAATTGATGGTGTTGGCTTCTTAATATGGGTAGATACGGTATGTACCCCTTGTTTCGCAGACAGAAATTTCAAAGAATTTCGTTTCTCAAATAATGTTTCATATAATAATTTTGGTCCTTGTATTTTTGTTTCGAATATTATTGTTTCAATACTATTTACTTGAATTAAACATGTTTTATAGAAACACAATTCAAGGAATTTTATAATCACATTTTTTTGTTTCATAAACTTATCAAACAGTAGAATATTTTTTTAAAGAATATTGTTTGTTCGGTGTATTCTTCCATGGTATATTATTTAATCGAAAATGTAGTAATATACGTACATTAGACCTACAATCCATAATTTTATAAACAAATTTGGGGACATGTTTTAACATCGAACTATGATTCGAGCACGATCTAGGCCACTCCAATCATATAGGGTAGGTTAGAACTGTGACCAGCTACGCGCGAGCCGAGCGAGCGAAGCGAACGGTGCCGCGGCAGCGGCCGGCGAGCGCTAAATCTTAATTTGTCACAGTATTACAGTACTCCGACAGTTATGAACTGCTGTCATGCATATTATGTCTTGAAATGTTTATAAACTGTCACTCGATAAAACATTTTTCTTGGTAAAAGTTTTTTATTAAAGAAACAGTACAAGAATGAAGAATATTTGATTTGTTGTTCTATGATATGAAAATTCTGATTTGAAATAAACGAATTTGGATTTGAATTTAAATATCTTCAAAGTATCCTGAGTATTTTTTATTCTATGAAATGATAATTTGTTATGAGAAAAAAGTGTTAATCGAAATTCTATGAAAATGTTTGCTATAAAACAACGCACAACCGATTAACAGTATATAGTAATAAACAGATAAAGATAGTTTCAGACATATTTTATGAATAGATGCAAAATTTATAATTTGACACTAAAACATTTAATTGAAACATTGAATGTGTGCGTTGCGCCGTTCGTATAGACGTTGTAAACGTCATCACAATATAAAATCATGCACGTGAACAAACTATCATGCAGAAATATCTGACTGATAAAGTCTATAACCAAATCATTGATGTTTATTTGCGTTTATCACATCTGCAAATATTTATTTTAGTGATTCGACCCACATGTTTGTATTACATAGGCGTAAGAAAATCGTAAAATTGCAAACACTAGACGAATCTGTTTGAAAATGATGAACATTTCGAATATCTGAAGTTTCATCAAACCAATAATGGGTCTAATGGTTGAAAGCGCAACTGTTGAGCATAAGGTCATGGGTTCTTTCTCCGAGTCGGGCAGAGTGTTATTGGGTTTTTCCATCAGGAATTTCTCAGTTTCAGGCATGGAGTCTGGATTTGTGCCCGGATGATTGCAATAGGGTCGTCCCTTATTAAATGGGGGTTAAACATAACTGGCGAAATGTGAGTGTAAAGTCTTGCAAGGTGTACCTTACATCTCTGCCTAATTCTTCGGGGATTACTTACAAGGTGTGATGTTATGTTTGCAATGAATGTGTGCATCAAACCAATATTTCGAGCAGAGCAAAAACACAATTCGAAAGGGATACTATACTAAGAATATATAATTAAAATCCCATTAAAAACAAAGCTTGTAATAAAAAGCCAAGCCGCGCAACTTAGTTCTTTTACCGTAAAAAGTAGTGAGATCCATGTAATACCAAGTCAGTTAATATATATCCAGTCGTTGATGTTTTAAATAAATGAATTGACTTGGCCATCGCATCGCATTAATAATGGAGTTCGTTTGGCCAACTTTCAGCTCCATCACGAGATCCCATGTCATCAAAATATTGCATTGATAGGCGATATAGATATACGTGCAAAATTTCAGATCAATCAGAAACTAGGAAATGTTAAATTTAACTCGTAAAATTCATTCACTGAAAATGTAACTTTGACTACCTATGTAATCCTATACATTTATATGGATTACAAAGTTATTTATGCAGTTTGTGTATCTAGAAAACTAGACTGAAATTGCATTTGTTTTTAGTTTTTCCATGAACACTAATTGTATTCTAAATTTGAAGCTTCTATGTAGTGAGTGAGTGACAAAACTGAGTGGTTCAAATGGACGGAAATATACCGTGTTTATACAATGCCTAATCGGATATTAAAAAATCAGGTTTCTAGTTTTATCCACAACGAAGTTATAGGAGGTCGAAAATGGCCTGAATTGGTTCGAGAAAAGGATGGTACGGCCGTGCCGCTTTATTGCTAGACTTGGCGGGGGCACTGCTGTGCCCCCAGATTATATATCATAGATGGAGATATTGATGCTGCCTGTTTCCTTCACAACTGTACCTTAACAATTCCTTCCCGTATCTATAAGGACATATTAACAATCTAGGAACCTAGCCCCAACAATAACCTCCCCAACACAACGGTACCAGGTCAGCAGATCCCACAATTCACCTCTTTAAACGCAACCCTACCTAAGTAAACACCTCTCGCTCGTTCAGATTCGGGCTAACAAAGCTAATTCGTGCCTCCGTCGTTAAACCCTCCCAGAGGACCGCGTGCACTTACAGCGACCGCAATGTGCCTAATTAGTGCGGTATACGTTTTAGTCCGAACTTCTGAGGATTAGTGCCACTGTTAGTCACTTATCTACTCTTGTGTTTTATCTTTTGGGGGAGAGTGTGTTTTTTTGCATGAAGCTTTAGATAATTTTGTAACAAAAAAATGCGGTACACAAAACTTGTATCTAGAACATGTCGTAGAGATGAGTAGACAATAAAATAACTATAAAAATAAAATTGTACTTCATTCTACACTCGGATGACTTATGTGATGTAACTAGTTGTATTTTTATTATTATCAACAATACAAACAGCCTCTTGAAAAAAAAACAGTACTAATAACATAACATGAAAAGGGACTCAGACATTGCACCATAATGTAGAAATCTCTATTTATTTACACCACGTGTGTTACCCAACGGAATAGCTGGTCTGTTTGTTATTGATTAGTTTCAACGCTATAATTTCCTTATTGTCTTTTCATTTCGATTTCCCTAATTTTCGTATATTAATTTCAATGTATCGCTTGTTTGATTTACAATAACTCATTACCAATGCAGCGCCGCTCGATGCGAACAAGCGAGTTTTATAGTCACACTAAGCCTGTTGCATATCTGTCGACAAGGCAATTTGTAGCCACAATTACGGAGATTGAAATGGCTAGGCTGCCGTGTTTATACTGCTGTGCTATTGTCCTCAATCTGTTTTGTGAACGTGGGTATCCCTTCCGCCAATTAATTTGTATCAATGAAGAGTTTTCAAACGATTTTAGTGTAGAAGTTTTGAGGTTTATGTGATAGAATAAATAATGCCTTTGAGGTTCTATCGCCGGCAAGTGTTATTAATAAAAGTAATTATGAGGGAGAATTATTATTATTAAGAGCAGTCTGTCGTAGTAATTCAGTTAGGTAGTTTTATTCAGTCAGTCTTCTATATTCAAATTAGGAAAACACAAATTTATACAATTAAGGAGATTTTTTTTGGTTAGGGTAGATGGGTTACAGCAACCAGAAAATAACAATTATTACAAGAGACGAACAAATATTCCTTTTCAATCATCATACGGCCTTTTCCCAACTATGTTAGGGACGATCTACCCATTGATATTTAGGACGTTCGATAGTTTGTACTACGATATTTAGGACATTCGATAATCTGTATTTTGATATTTGGATCTTTCGATGTAACTTTTGTAGATATTTAAATTTTAGATATATATATCGATACATTATCGAATGGTTAAATACCCTACGTCCAGTAGGGTATTTAACCATTCGATAATGTAAACTTTCGTTATTTTAATTTTCGGTTTTATTGTCGTCCGACATTTCCATTTTTGATGTTTTGAACATCGATATTTTAACAGTAAGTATTTTAATATTCGATATTCAAATACGTACCCCTTCACGTCCAACCGAATGCAGCCGAATACTAGTATTTTTCATGAAACAACTGCCTATCTGATGGCCACAACTCAGTTAGGACTGGGTAAAACTCCTTGTGAACTGATTGACAGACTTTCTCGAGCGTTGGCCCGAAAGTGTTCGGAAACTGAAAGAACATATTTAACAAGCTTTTTGAATTCCAACTGAAATCCTATACTAGAATATAAAACAGCCCCATTACTAGTATGCATCTGAGATAGAAAGAGAACGGCACTAGGATATCAAGAACAGTCAAGATGTGTTAGGCAATGCAATGTACCGTGACACAGACATATCGAATAGGCAGCTGGGACCAGCGGATTATATCACTGGCTCAGACGAGAAGACGTTTTCAGTCTGCTAGAAAATAAATAAGAAATGAAAAATGCACATAGCCGTAAGAAATGTTTCGAAATCACATCATCACGCTAATATTATAAAGGCGAAAGTTTGTGAGTGTGTATGTTTGTTACCTACTACGAGTATTTCACACAAAAACTACTGAACGGTACACGGATAGTTTATAACCTGGATTAACACATAGGATAGTTTTTATCCCGATTTTATGTTCCCGTGGGATAATTTTCGAGTTGTAACGGGCCAAGCCGCTGGCAACAGCTAGTATAAAATAATTAAGGTTAGAAATAAAGATAATAGTTTGAACTCATGAGAGGCATCGGACGAGGAACCTACAAACAACCGATGTCTTTTAGTTAAAATCTTGCTAATTATAATTTCCTCATTTATATTTTAAAAAAATGCGAAAAACTTTGTACAATACTAGATTCGTGAGAGTGACGATATCGGTTTAACATGGTGCATTATGCTCTGCTCAAAACAGTTATAGCAGTGACTGCCTATCTGATCTCCACAGCCCAGTTAATACTGGGTAATACGATACCCTTTGGTAAGACTAGTTGTCACACTTACAGGTCACTGACTACCCGTAACGACTGCCAAAGATATGCTATATATGGCAGCCGGGACCAACAGCGACTTGTTTTCCGAGGCACGGAGGAAACTCGGTATGTAATGGATGGTCACCCATCCACAGACAAACCTAGGCAAGCGCGGCTTGACCTAAAGATCGACCGGAGTGGTACCTAGTTATTTTTTAGCCACGAGCTTCTCTATAGCAGTGGGAATTTCATAAACTAAGTATGCTTAAATATGCTAATACCCACAGTTTCGGCTATTACGTTAACAGTGTCAAAAACTCTGTAATCTGCGGCTTTCCTGACATTTCAGCAAAATGAAGGTAGGTAGGTACACATTTAATTAAATTTTGTACACACTCATGACGTCACTATGTGGTCTGACATCATTTTGAGCAACAAAACCTTTTTTAGTGCCGCGGCGTAATCCCATAATTCTGTAATGTAATATTTACACGAACAACTTTGTGAGATTAAATTTTGATGTGCTTTACAATGGAATAGTGAATTTACTGTTTTACTTTTCTATGTAGTTGGGAAACTACCTATTTACTGACGTAATTTTATAGGTATTTACGAAAACCATTAACTAATGCACGCCGTCGACACGGCCTGTAGGTCGTTATAAGACGGACGGACGGGCGAGCTAGCCCATTACTCACCGCACACAGACCCGCGTCTACGGTGGCCGGAAGCCGTCACGTGGCCCCCGACGCCCGGAGCGTCTCACGCGGCGGCTGGGACTGAGTTTCTCTCCCTCTCACGTTCCTCCACCTCGTTTGCTAGCATCACTGCTTCGCAGAAGGAGGCAACGGCGTCCCATTCCTCTTCGCCCCGGACCATGGCTTGCACCAGGTCCGGACGCGAGACGCGGCCGCTGACAGTACACCCTCATTTTACCAGTTATATTTCAGTCCCATGTAATAGGGGGCGAGCCTATTGCCATCAACCAGTCATCCTGACTACGTGTTGGCTACTGAGAAATTCCAAATTAATAAATCTAATAGCACCTTACCGAACCATGGAATCGAACCCAGGATCTCATGCTTAGCAGTCACACTTACGACCTCAAAACCAACGAACCAGTAAATATTAATCATACTCAATAGCATTAAATACACATAAATGTTCAAGTACATGTCTATACGAAGGTATTAATAGTCCGTCCATTCGAGAAATTGGAACCATTTCAAATAGAAGTTGCTAACAATTTGTATTTAACATGTCTCTTTTTACCCTTTAGAAGTTATTCACCCCGATTAAGTGAATTGCTTCGACCTTTTAATTCTATTTGTTACTCTACTTCCCGTATATCAAACGACACTAGCTGTCCTTTTTAAATGAGGATACCTACAAATAGATCTCTAATATTTTTTTTTAGGTTTTACTAGTAAAGAAATGTTTGTCTTGAAATATTCGATAGTACTATAAGGGCTCGTTCACGGAGACGCGGGGCGTCGCGCGGCGCGTGCAGAAGGCTCGTCGCGTGCTTTTTTATTCATTTACTGAGAGGCGGGTCCACCGCAACGAACGCTGCATTTTAAACCAACGAGTGAATACACCTCCTTTTGGGCTTCGCCGCAGTCGGGTAAGAAAAACTCGCGTAAAATCGTCGTTTGAAAGCGTTAAAATTTCATACATCGCCAAGCATAATTATGCTTGAATCAAAAACACACAACGCGCCGCGCGACGCCCTGCGTCTCCGTAAACGAGCCCTAAGTTACCTTTTTTTTTTTTTTTTTTTGGTGGGTGTGAAATCATCGAATAACCCCTCCCGCTCTTGGGCAGAGCGAAAGGGAGTGTCAGACTTCTACTGACTAAAAACCACCCATGTTCCTTCTTCGCCCTCTATGTCGAGGCCGCGATAACCAGAGGACTACCCGCAGCCCCGACAGGGGCCCTAAGTTACCTACAGTTACAAAAACGACCGATGTAGCAGCTACCCGTCCGATAATATACTCATTGGTCCAGTGGTCGCAATCGTGAATGCTGAACATGAGGTTCTGGGTTTGAATACTGGGTCAGGCAAATTGCTTTTGGAAACTTCTCAATAGCACCCACGGATATGTCAATATGTCCTATGTCCAGCAGTGGACGTCTTTTTTCTGAAATGATGATTATAAGGGGAGTCCGTCAGGAGGTTTTTCAAAAAAAGATTTATATAACAAACTAAAAGAAATACTTTAATGAATTATTAAAGGAAATAGTAATAGACATAGTAGGTGAGAACAACCCGTAACGAGTTTCAAGCTGGACTAACTCCCGAACCGACAGGCATCCGTGCCTTCTCTATCTACGCGGCTTATGCTGACTACACAGGATTGTTATGGTCAGCTATTCAACTGTTATATCCAGGATATAACAGAATGTAAACATAACTGGTGTAATGTGGGTGTGCCATATCCCTTCGGGGATAACAGAAACGAACTTAGCTTACTGCCAAAATTAGTGCACTTTTTAGGGTTCCGTAGCCAAATGGCAAAAAACGGAACCCTTATAGATTCGTCATGTCTGTCTGTCTGTCTGTCCGTCTGTCCGTCTGTCCGTCCGTATGTCACAGCCATTTTATTCCGAGACTCTAAGGATTACACAGTTGAAATTTGGCAGGTAGATGTATTCTGTAAACCGCTTTTTGATTTTTATATGAAAATAAAAAAAAGTTTTTTTAGTTTCAATTCCATGTATGGGGCTCTCCATACATGGAATTGAAACTAAAAAAACTTTTTTTCATCTAACCTACACATGAGGGGTATCTATGGATAGGTCTTCAAAAATGACATTGAGGTTCTTAAAATCATTTTTTCTCAAAGTCAATCGTTTCAAAGATAGACACATCCAAAGTGGTAAAATGTGTCCCCCCCCCTCTAACTTTTAAAGTAAGAGAGTGACAATTCTAAAAAAATATATAATGTAGATCTCAACAAAAACTACCAACCAAAATTGGTTTGAACGAGATCTAGTAAGTATTTTTTTTTAATACGTCATAAATCGTAAATCGCAATTTACCGTTCATTCAATCAACTCAATTATAAAAATTATGTTAACATTATGTTACTTGCTGCTACGGAACCCTTCATGGGTGAGTCTGACTCGCACTTGGCCGGTTTTTTTTTGGTGGGTGGGAAATCATCAAATAACACTCTCTTTCGCTCTGCCCAAGAACGGGAGGTGTGAAAGGTAGTATCAGACTTCTACTGAGTAAAAACCACCGAGGTTTCTTCTTCGCCCTACATGACAAGGCCGCGGTATCTCTTACAACATCCTGCAGCCCCGACAGGCAAAATTAATACTCTTGAATAGACAAAAAAAAAACTACTTAGTCCGTCAGATAGATTTCCAAAAAATATTGAACACATATTTTTTCTTTTTTCACATAAACAAAAAATGAAGACGATACTGTGCTTCGAAAACTTGTGAACTCCTCGAAACGTCACATGTCAGTACATTCTTTACGTACAAATGACGTCACAACCCCCCACTCATGATCTTTAACGCTTTTTATCTTCGTCAATATTTATTAATTTAATAAAATGAAAAAAAAACACGTATCCAATATTTTTCGATTATGTAACTGACGAACTAATTAGAATCATATTTTTTGACTCAGTTCGATCCCCTATTCCCCTTACAACTCTCAAGGGGCGTGACGTTCTATTTGTAGGTGCATTTGTACTAAAATCCAACTATTCGAATTGCCTCTCAAAAGTTTCCTTTCTAGCCAGCCAGGACCCCAGTCCCTGGAGCGAAATAAATACAAGCAGCAATAAATACAACTACCAAGGAACCAAAAACGTTTCCCGTACATAAAGAAACGCAGACTAACGTAAAATCGCGATAAAAGCCCGGATTTTATTTATCTTTTTTTGCAAACGAAAAATAGCTAATTCTTTCTGCGCGTTATTGTCGGATCGCGTGCTCAAAGGTACTGAGTCATGGTCGTAATAACCGTGCAGGAACCGTCACGGTTGAAAACTGACGCTGTACAGTTGGGTGCATAAATAAGAAAACATTTACAAATTCAAAAACCGACTAACTCGTGAAATAGCGATTGAAATAATCCTTAAATCAAACAAGATAGGTTAGAAAATACTGTGTTCGAAACACCGTAAAATTATAATAAAAAATGTTAGGAGGAAATCCTTATATAACATTACTAAATGTAAGCGTACAGTTGTACGTGGCTGTACAAGCAGAGTTTAATCACAGTCCTGCTCTAAATACGGGGTATTAAAATGCTGGCTATGAATGTATCGCTGGCTTTATAATAACCGCAAACAATAGACTCGTGCTCATATTAATCCTTGTGTATTGTAAAATGAAAATATAAGGTGCGGTTAAACTGAGTGGACATAACGCGCATGCGGTGTGAACCTTCCGTCAGATATGACTCATCATAGTGTTCCCACTGCAGGAACTCAGGCCTCATCTCTAGGAGAGGGATGGGCAACAATTCACCACGCGTGCCCGTTGCAGGTTGGTAGATGTCACATGTCTTCGAATTGTTTAGTTCTTAGACATGCCGGTTTCCTCACGGTGTTTCCCTTCACCATTTTGAAAGCAGTGGTGATAAAATAAATTACACAAAGTAATGCGTCTGCCTGGGTTCGAACCCACGACTTACCTACTACTCGTAAGTCGGGGGCGCAAACACTGGGCCACTATTGCTAGATATGACTATGAGGAAGTTTTGTTAATCAAAACTCATATCAGCCTTGATAATATATATATTTATAAGAAAAGACACTGCTTAAATTCTTATTATAAGGTTGCCTCATTGGTCTCGTGGTCGCAAGTCTGACTTCAGAGCGTAAAAAGCGCTATTGAAATTTCACACTTAAGTAGTTGGCCGGAGTTTTGAAATTGGCGGTATGATGCTAAGTCATTGGTGCTACGCCTGATCTCTCTCCGGTCGCGTTGGATTGCCCTCTCATCGGACTATGAGAGTAAAGGAACATAGAGTGCACCTATACGTATCTGCGCATACATTAGTGCGCTATACTATCTCCTGCGCCGATGACTAATCTCCGCTAAGATTGACCGAAAACAGTCCAGCCCGCTACACTATTCCCAAACCATTGTAACTCCTATACTCCTGTAACAGTCAGGATGCACGTCGTGGACGACGACGTTAATTAAATAATATGTTTCATAATAATTCATACAATGTAACTATAGTAATTTAAGCCCATACTGTTCCATGTGTTGAGGCAGTCACAAAGGTCCTTCCCCTAAAAGCCAGTGGTTATCAGACTATTATAGATACGCATTTTTCTGCCCTTGTACCATTTTATTTAGGGTTGGCGCGACACACGTTTTATTCTTCCATTCTGTCAGTCGCTACGCTATCATTTACTTTTTTTTCTTTCATTTTTCAATGACTTCCTATTTTACAAAGAAAGATGAATCAACAAACTATATATAATAACTAGCAGACATCACGCGGTTTCATCCGCGTTGTTTCCGTTCCCGTAGGAATACAGGGATAAAAAGTAAAAAGCCTTTGCACCCGGGGATAGTGTAGCTTCCCAACGGTGAAAGATTTTTTCAAATCGGTCCAGTAGTTTCGGAACCTATTCGTTACAAACAAAAAAATAAATCATTCCTCTTTATAATATTATTGTAGATGAAGTGCGATGCGTACCACAGGAAAAGTCGTCGAGACACGGGCGGATTACGTTAAAACCACCTCATAATTATCCACAGTTCGACCTTGTGTTGTCCAATGTCCAATCTATGTGAACTACATTTAATCAGCCCTTTGTTTTATTCATGAAGTTATTTCTGTTGAAATGAAGCGTATGTATGTACAAAAAATTTCAATTTGCGTGGACTTTTACAAATACAGGCTGTATTTTATTTGTGGTGGCTTAATAAGAACTGCCACTCAGGTCCATCTTTAGGTTAAGCTGCGCTTGCCTAGGTCGATCTATGGATGGGTGACCGCCCATTACATACCGAGTTTCCTCTGTGCCTCGGAAAGCACGTTAAGCTGTTGGTCCCGGGTGCCATATACATATATAGATCTTTGGCAGTCGTTACGGGTAGTCAGTGACCTGAAAGTCTGACATACAGTCTTACCAAAGGGTATCGTATTACCTAGTATTAACTGGGTTGTGGAGGTCAAATAGGCAGTCGCTCCATGTAAAATACTGGTATTCAGCTGCATCTGGTAAGACTGGAAGCCGACCCCATTATAGTTGGGAAAAGGCTAGGCAGATGATGATGATTTTATTTTTGGCGGTTAAACACTCGGACTTGGGTAGAGCTCGGAAAAAAAAACGAATCGGTGTTAGCAATAGTTGTCATTTGATGACCAGGGATCAGACTTTTTCATGTCAATACTAGTAACATTCATGCCAGTTTACCTCTTTCTAAGTATAGAACCAATGAGGTACGTTATCTATTGATGGGATAACTTGATTTTTCTCAATGGAATTCAGCCTTACCTGGAAAAAAAACATTGAATAGGTTAACAAAAGTGACAGCGACATCTAATTCAGAAAATAACATGGTAACAATACAAATACGAGTATGTATGTTGAGTTATAAACAGACAGACAGACACAAAAAGCGCCTGTTTGCGACTGAATCAGACGCACCAATATTAAACGCGAAAAATAGTTGCAACTTTATTATTATTATTATTATTATTACTACCACTAAAGGTCACAGATCGAAGGTGTCTTTAGGTCTGCTTAGACAGATATGTTATGTTTTCTTCAATTTTCACTTTTCAGTAATCCGTATGTATTTTTTGTGTACTCTACTTTATTCACTTAGGTTTACCTCAATATTTTTATTTTGTTCGTTCTGAAGTTGCGTGCGTAGGTTGATACGGACCTTCATGTTCGTGTGCTATTTCTAATTAAATTATCACTATCAGGTGAATTTTATAAAGGCTGCACTACAGTTGTGAAAACGACTAGACTTAATTTAATGGTGAACATAGTGATACATGATTAGAGCAGAATTACTCAACAGTAACACCATAATCTACGAGCAGGAAATGTGTAGATAGATACGGAAAACTAAATTATTCGACCATCACGTTTAGGACATAAGTACCTACATTTACTCAGAATATTAAGTGATCAGTAATATCACTTATCAATCAATCTTGCCAAGGGTTATTTATCGTGTTACTCAGCATGTAATAATCACAAGTGAAAAACAATTATAGTTAAAACATCTTTGTCCAGAACGTAATACGTAATTTTAACATTACGTAACAACCACCACAAGCCTAATAGTACATTATGATATAAGTGCGGTAAGTTGAAAATTACAGCCGAGGCGATATTGCTTGCCCGAGCCGTAGGCGAGGGCTAAAAGAAAGCAGAGGCTGTAATTATCAAAGCGCACGTATGTCATACGACGTTTTATAACATATTTGCGAGGAAATAAATAAAACTCGGACTTTCTTAAACGAATAAATCTTTAATTAAAGCAGTTATCAAAATTTGAGCAATTAGTAAAATTGATTATTATTTCTTAACAAATAAGCGATGCGATTTTTTTTCAGGCATAGGCACAAAACAGCCAGTATTATTAATAAAGTAAATTAATATTTTTGTTTTTGCTACAGATATTAATGGTTGTAATTTATTGTCGAAATTAATAAAATTAAAGAATTAAATGTTTATTTATTATATTTTATCTCCCAAAGTTAATTTTGTTCATAAAATGTTGACCACTTTTCTGAAATAAAAACTCTTTGCTAAGATTTAAAAAAGTAGGTACCGTTCGTTTTGACAGAGCATCTTCCTAAACCGTGCGATTTACATTACATTACCGCACAAGTACGTAATGAGATACATTACGATATTGAAATTGGTGAAATAAGAGACCCTTTACGAGCAAATGTGTTATAAATATAGTTTTTAACCAAATTTTTTACCCAGTTAGTGGGTTGAAGAGATCAGATAAATAGACGCTGCATCCTACAGTTTACTGGAAGTAAAGTTACAAAGTTGGAAAAAGGATAAGGAGATGATGTTTTAAGGCCATGAAACAATGACATCAATGTAAGAATTATCACAATGTACACATCACATGAACACTCTTTAATAAAATAAGAAAAACAGGCATGACAAATATATGAACAAAAAAGAGAAAAGGACAAAAATAAAACCATAGGTAAAGAAATGGATGAAAGCGCAAACGTGTTAAGATTTCTATTGGTCAATGAGCTGTGATGATTGATTCGATTTGGTGGAAGACATTACGTATGAATAGCTGGGTGTATGTCGTTTTTTTCACGTAAGCTCTTCTTTTCTCTTTTACAAATTTAGGAATTTAGGTACCTATGTACAGTTTAATATTTTAATTGAGAATAATTACAATCTTAACCTTTTCAGAAGATGCTGTCAGTCTTTTTACACGTGCAGTCTGTGGGTTAGGCCTTTTTTTTGGAGCGTGAGAAATCATCAAATGAGCTACCACTCTGCCCAGAGCGGGAGAATCCGCTCTGGGCAGAGCGGTAGGGAGTGTCAGACTTCTACTGACTGAAAACCACCTTGTTCCTTTTTAGCCCTTTGTTCCGAGGCCGCGGTGTCTCTTTCGAGCAACCCGATGCAGCCCCAACGGGGGTATGTAAAGGCCTTGCGTGTTTAACAATGTATTCAGGATACTGTTGGGTCTACCACACTTAAGTGGCTCTTCCGGGATATTCGCTGAGGTCAGGGTTTATGATTTCATGTCATTATACGAAAACTGTGCGTTTCTGTTCTCAGTCAAATACGTGCTATGTCGCATAGCCTCCCGAACGTATTGTGTGATATATGAAGCAACCCCATGCTGGCTTATTGAACACATCTGCTCACATCAGTGTCAGTTGGGAAATCATTAAATGACTCCTTCACTTTGGGTAGAACCGTAGGGAGTGTCAAACTTCTACTGACTAAAAACTACCCATGGTCCTTCTTAACCCTTTGTGTCGAGGCCGCGGTATCTCTATAGAACAACCCGCAGCCCAGACGGGCCCGCAGCTCTGGCGAGCCCATTCCATGTTGCTGGTGGTTATACCCCTGCACCTGTAATTGACTTCCAAGTAAAACCTAAACTCAATACAGTCTGAAATCACCATCTACATAGATCAAGTTATTTTGATAATTTGTATTCGAGACATTTATAAATGTATTTTATATTATTTCTTTATGAAAAAGTTATGCAAGCTTATAATAATTATATGATACCTAACATTTAAGAGCTACGCAGTCAAATACAATTTATCTTACGAAACTTAACGAATGAATAAATGACTAATGACTTACTGTGTAACGCAATTAGAGGCAAAGAGCTAGTGTCAGTTACTTTCCAGAAACTTTCGCTGGCATGAACGCTCGCTCTAAAACAATTTGAACAGGAAAGCGTAAAATATTAAAACATTCATAAGTAAATGCACAATCTTTGTCAGACAAAATTAATTTTCTTTTTTAATCTTTTACGCATGATAAAGGCATGTAATTTTCTTTCCTTCCTTCTCTTGTCGTGTTTTGGGGAAAAAATGCTGTAAAATTCCATCACGTTTATCGTCCAGCCTTTAGGCACATTCTCTTAAATTAATTTTGCCTTTGCTGTCGTAATTGTTCGAAATAATTTTGAATTGACTCAAAGAATGAGGCAGGAGTGTGGATAGGTAGCTTGGGTTCTTATGTTTATTCATTAATCCTTAGCCTTATTGTAGGTACTTTAGGGGTATGAGGGACAGGGTGTAAAGTTCATCATCTCGTATATAAAAAGCAGGACCCTCCGGCCAATCGAGTTTTGTATTTGTCGGGCTACTGCCCCCGAGTTCTCGAGTGGCGACCACGAACTAGAAGACGCAGCGTTGGTTGGCCTCCCACCAGGTGGACCAACGACATCGTGAGAGTCGCGGGTAACCGGTGGATGCAAAGGACAGGCTGCCGTTCATTATTACTTTGTCCAGCAGTGGACGTCTTATGGTATGATGGGCTACTGCCTGATAATTGTTATCGGGTTTTTCTATGTAGGATAACTTTAAGGGGGGCCTCATGGCTGCCGGTTGTACACTAGTTACCGCGGCCTCGACATATAGGGCCAAGAAGGAACATGGGTGGTTTTTAGTCAGTAGAAGTCTGACACTCCCTTTCGCTCTGCCCAAGAGCGGGAGGGGTTATTTGATGATTTCCCCCCCCCCCTCTCCCCAAAAAGGGGGCCCTCATACAATAAACGCGATTTTTATAGATAAGGGTAAGGAACCCTTTGTGCGCGAATCTGACTCACACTTGGCCGGTTTTTCATTTGTGTCATATATGAAGCTACAAGATTGTTTTGTTCTATATTGCTGTAATACTTTTTGTAGTGCTGCTACAGTACTAAAAACAACATTATATAAGATAATTTTGATCTAACAAATACTTTTTTGGCTAAGGTTCAGAAAATTTTAAGTTCGTAGCTATATACCTACTGCAACAAAACACAATTTCGTTCACCTTCGTGGAATTTGTTCCAAAATCTCTAGCCGTCTTACTGCAGCATACAAACAAGCCTAAAAATGACGAAATATTTTAATGCTGACGATCTTATAATCCACTACGTAATACACGTCGGAGTTCGGAATGCTGGCTCGACTTTAAGCCTGCATTGAGATAATGAGGTTTTAAACTTTTTACCGTTACCGTGTTTTGAGTATTAATATTACGGAAATGGGGCAATGGGACGTCATGACTTTTAATCTCACTCATTTTCGCTCTGTGTTTAATTAAGTGTGTTATAAAATTAAATAAGACACATTTTTTTTCTCGAAATTGTCATTCGGCTACGTAAATAGACGGAAAACAATTTTTGATCGTAGATGAAAAAACTCTTGAACGCGGATTTTGATGTGCTTCTTCTTTAACGTGGTTAGGTGTCAGAGTCTTTATGCCGTCCATGAGCCTTATTTTTCGACGGCAAAGAGAAATATCTCAGAAGCATATTGGTTACCTCATGATATTTTCCTTCAGAAGAAATATATTATGAATTCGAAAAATAAGAGATCTTGGGTTAGAACTTGAGACCGATGACTTGATAGTCCAGTGGTCATACTACTAGACCATCACTGTTACAGATGTGCTGTTCGCTGATTAACTCAACATTTTATCTACGTTTTGTAGTAGATTCCTCTGCTATCCTAAATAACCTAATGCCTACTTTTTAGTCTACGGCATTCTGTGAACTAGAAACAATACACGAACAGTAAATAAGCTTAAAGTTGAGGGTAAATGTAGCGTAACTTTGTGTACAAAACTTAAACTTAGTGCCTACATGCGTAATGGCTAACTTGGCGTGTGGGTATTATTATACAAAGTATCGTAAGAGCCTGTTCTCACTGTATAGAGACGAGTTTATACTACTTCCTCCCACTCACTACTTACTACTTACCAAGTGAGTATCTTCCTATTACTTTTTAATTTTCTCATTGTAGGCTCGTCATGTTTCTGCGACAAATATTTTTCTTTTCTTTCTTTCCAGCAGCGTCTTTTTTTAAGGAGGTTGGAAAATCATCAAATGAAACCTCTCTAGGCAAAGCGGTAGGGAGTGTCAGACTTCTACTGACTAAAAACCACCCATGTTCCTTCTAAGCCCTTTGTGTTGAGGCCGCGATATCTCTTTCGAACAACTCGCAGCCGAGGCGGGCATCGGCCCTTGCTCCTTCCTGCAGGGTTTAACCTTCTGTAGTCCACCTTGAAGTCCTTTTTAACATTTTTTTTTAAGAAAAATTATGCCAAAGTCGATGCGGTACGAAATTGTCTGGAAATCCTCTGATCACGGCCGTAAATGTGGGTCGTTTTTAGACATTTTTGGAGAGTAAAATCTTTACTTATGCAAAAAATGCACTTGACTAGAGGCATTATTGAGGAAAAAATAAAGCAAATAACGTTTGTACGGAGTACCACAGTTCGTGTTCTCTCTTAATAAGACTGTATTATGTCGCAATATATTGCAAAACATCTCTAAGAAACAACTAGCTACGCCCAATTGTAACAAAGAAGACCTCAAGCGGCCAATCAGAGCCTTATCACAAAATACGCCGACGTAAAAGGAAATTAGGAATTATTAATGTGACCCCCCTAATTTGAGGGAGAGGCGAGATTGCGTGCCTTCATAGTCGGTTTACCGTGAAATATAACCGTTAATAGCCCTGGTTTAGTGTTTTGTGACTTAATGGGCGTTTACAACTGAATTTACGGGGTCTAGTTTAGTTTACGTGTCTGTGTTACTTATAAAATAGGCGATATTATGGCTGTTGTAAAGAGGAAATCATGGTGTTCCTACTTAGATGTCATTTTTTTCTTAATTCATTTTGTTGCGGTATTCAAGACAATACAATTATTTCTCTGGGACTTCGTCGAGCTTCATTGTATCGGTGCTTCTCTTATGGTGATCACTGTTGATTCTGGGTTTCAAGAGTTGTAGTGGTTTGGGAAAAGGGTTTATCAAAATCTTTTTCGTTTATGTCTTCTTGTATGTTAGGAACTGCTAAGGGTACTTTATCTTCCTACTTGCAGCCCATGTTATTTGGGTTGGCACAACATATATTTTTTGCTTTCTGTCGTCACAGTTTCATTTACTTGTTATTCTTTCACAAAATTCGTCACAAAATCAATCTATTTTTGCTTTGAGGCAAAATTCAGAATTTTTCTTTATTTGCATGGTAGTGTGGTGTCTATAACAATAATTGCATTATGCTACATGATTCTGCAATTATTATAATTATCTACAGTACTTTTACATAAAGGAACGCTTCACGGAAGTTGGCATCTCCATTTCATTTAAGCCTTGGCTACACTTATTACTCTCACCTAATCTATACACCTCGAATTCTTCCGTTAGAAAATATTCATAACTAGCTGTTGCCAGCGACTTCACCCGATACAACTCGAAAATTATTCCACGGGAAGCTAAAATTGGGATAAAAATCTTATGTATTAATCCTGGTTATAAACTATCTGTGTACCAAATTTTATCCAAATCCGTTCAGTAGTTTTTACGTGAAGAAGTAACAAACATACACACTTACAAACTTTCGCCTTTATAATATAAGTGTGATATTATGCCAAAATGACACCACCTTGAAATTACTATGCAGGTTGAATGTTATTAGAAACCTAAATCAACATTGTACTGCCAAACACGCAGTTCCCTGAAGAAAGGTAGGGTTAGTTCAGGGATATCCATTCGCAATTTCCCCAAACGATCCACCCCCCTATTGTATTCGCAGACAATATAAAAATACTTTCATTATGAGTGCGTATACACGAGGCCATTAGGGCCTGGCAGCCCAAGGCACCTGTTGCGGTCGCATTAATATCGATCCTACGTTTTACCTTCTAGGCTGAAACCACCGTTTTTAATTATGTGACAAGTTTCTGTGGACGCAGTTTTGGGAAGGACTTTGTACAGAAATTAATAATAATGTGGTTTTCGTACCACTTGCTCAAAAAACTGACATTCTATGCCACAAAAAGCGAACATAACAATAGTCATTTGTAATCTGTTAAAAACAGGGAAAGAAAATTGTACTGAATTTAATTCATCCTCTTGGGGGAGAATGTGATGTAAATTTAGAATACTTACCGAAATTTATACTGAACTACATCTGTGTTAACACCATTGAGTTTGTATATAAATACATCTTTTTGAAAAAGGAATACGCATTTATTATGTAGTTATAATTATTAAATAAAATTACGAAAACCGACGAGGCCGTATGAGCTTGATGCCTTTGCTTTTCCGACAAAAAAATATTAGTCTAGGAATATGCCGCGTTTTTTCTTTCTTCAAATACATAAACGTTAAGTTTATTTTACTTTTAATTATCATTATTTTTAATAAAGCTTATCTCATATTATTATTGTGTTATTTTTTTCGCAAATAGTACGAAAAGTAGAGTATTTTCCTCCGTGATAAAGCTGTCTTAGTCTTGGATGAACTTAAATCCCTCGCTACAGGACTCGTCTTAAATCGCACCCTCGCTATGCTCGGGAATAAACCTCGAGTCCTTCGTTACGCTCGCAATTTAAATCGTCACCCGCGACAGAAGACACTGCTTTATCCCCTTGGTTAATAATCTACTATTATCAACATACTCGTAGTAGAGAGCTTTTTTCAGTCGTCAACATCTACCTTTTCCCAATTTGTTTTGGGGTCTGCTTCCAGTCCAACCAGATGCAACTGAACTCCATCATTTTCATGGAGCGACTACCTCTCAGACCTCCGAAACCCAGAACTGGGTAATACGATAACCCTTGGTAAGACTGCTTGGCAGACATCCAGGCGTGAGTGTGATTTGAAGTCTCCCAAGCCTTGATTATATTGCAGATGAATGTATCTATTGTAACAGTAAATAGGTACTGGAACGCACATGTAATTACACTCCGTTAATTACTGCGTAATACTGCACTGCCTGCCACTTAGAATTTGATTAAGAACATGTAGATGGCAGCTATACACATCTATCATCTAAATTGGGTTCTTCATTTCCATAAACATACTATAACTACCTGTACAAGGAAGTATAAACAAGCCAATATCGCGGTATTACAAACTTGTTATACAATACGAGAGTTTGTTTACAAAAGTGCGTGTACGAAGGCGTAGAGGCGTACGACCCGTTCCCCCGGCGCACCTGTTGCGAGCCATTAATATCGATCTTCGCAATCTTTATGTCTGCCATCTTTACAACGCGGCCTATTTTTGCGGACTTTTGTTTTAGAGAGCCGTGTTTTGATTTTATGTCCGCCAGTATACCTTTTGGGTTTGCGAGAATGTGCTTTTATTAAGGAATTGGTTAGTGATAATTATGTATTAAAAAAGGCACGAGAACCAAGGTTACCGACATAGCCCGAAGAATTGCTAGACTTAAGTGGCAATAAGCAGGGCATTTGTATTTGCATTGCTCGCAGAACGGATGGCCGATAGGGCCGAAAAGTTCAGTGGCGACCGCAAACCAAGACGTTGCGTTGGAAGGCCTCTCACTAGGTGGACCGATGACCTGGTGAGGGTTGCGATCCGCTGGATGCGAGACGCACGGGACCGGTCAAACCTCGGGGAGGCCTATGTCCAGCTGTGGACGTTTTTTGGCTGAAATGATGATTAAAAAAGGAGGTGACTGCTAAGATGACCAGTGCGGATTGGTAGATGTCACATGCCTTCAAATTTTTTGGTTCTTAGGGATACCGGTTTCCTCACGATGTTTTCCTTAACCGTTTTGAGAGCAGTGGTGATGAAATAAGTTACACTAAGTAATGCGCCTGCCTGGGTTCGAACCCACGACTTACTGTTAGTAAGTCGGAACTGCCACCACTAGGCCACTTGCACCGCTGCTCGATACACAATAATGATGTAGAACTCATTACATTAAGATTTTTACATTCTGATAATCGACGTATCTGTTTACGTTGACTGAGCATATTCTATTACACCCAGTGATGTTGACTTTAACATCAAATGTTTTTTCCATCGTAATATATTTTGTAAACTTTGTAAAATATTTGCATAGCCAATTTTAAAAGCTGCGTTTTTACATTTAGCCCTACTTTTACGTTTAATATTTTACAAGGTATACGTAAAGCTTTTAGTGATATTAAAATTGAAGTACCGTTACCCACGTTCCGTTTACGTCCTAAATGCAATATTGTCGATGTTATGGCCTGTTCTTTTACTGGATATACTTTTAGCCCTTTTACGTATCTTTTCCTCGATCATATTTCTTACAGAAATGGCAATGACAATCACACATGACATGAGTATTCTTTTTAACGGTGCTTGAACAATTTTTGCTTTATATTTTATTTTCGGCACGCCTTTTATGTTTTGCACAAAAAAACAAAATATTTAATGCCTTTAGAGGTTTAGAAAATATACAGTGATGATCATGAATATCTGTATCGCTAGAAACTTTAGGTTAATTGAAATAATAAAGCAATTATTTTTGCCTAAATTATTTCTTTAGGTATTAAATTTAAATACACTTAAAGACAAACAATTCAAAAATCGCTAATTATAGGAGCATGTTTGCACAAGAATATCCTTGAAACAAAGTGAGCAGTAATGTATTAAAGCAATACTGAAAATGCTTACGATATATTTTTTGCGTAATTTTTGCCGATAGTAATTCGATTAGGGGTGAGCTTAACAAGTTATTCTTTCTACTGTTTTCCATAGAGCGTAGATTACGCAGAAACCCTATCTATATTGTAGAAAGTTGAACAAAAAACCCAGGATTCATCAAAGAAAACCTAGCGGTACAAGTGTGCGATTATAGCGGGGTTGAAGAAGAAATTTTACGAGCAAACGGGTGGGTATCGCTATAATGGCTCAGCGAGCAGGTAATTGAATTAGTGGTGTAAAACTAATAAAAATAAAGGCTCTTTAGTGAACGTTAAAAATAAATGATTCTACAGATTTACAAGTACTTAGTATCATTATTTTTCAGTCGTGCTTAGTATCACAATTACTATTTAATACAATTATTTCAATTTCTTATTGCAGGTTAAAACTTTTTCCCATGTCATAATCAGGTTAAGTAGAAGCTAGCTTCATAGATTTCACGAGCAAACATTTAAAAATAAAACTTCCTATAAGACCAAAAATAAGGGTTTTTTATCGGTAATAGCCCGGTGGTGATGGCAATTATTTCTTTCCTTTTTATACATAACCTAAGCATCCACTTTACGGTTTTTAACATAAACAAATGATGACATTTCATTATTATGTCATTTTGTGTATATGTTAGGAACCGTCCTTTTTAACCGACTTCTAAAAAAAGAAGGAGGTTCTCAATTCGGATGTTTACATTTTTTTTATGTTTGTTCGGGCATAACTCCGTCGCTTGCTAACCGATTTGAAAAATTCTTTTTTTGTTGCAAAGGGTATACTTTCCAAATGGTCCCATAATTTTTTTTATCGAAATCAGACAAGCGGTTTTTGAAAATCAACAAAAAAAACTACATTGACGATCTTTTCGTTTCCGTTCCCGTAGGAACACAGGGATAAAAAGTAGCGTATGTCACCCGGGGATAGTGTAGCTTCCTAACGGTGAACGAATTTTTCAAATCGGTCCAGTAGTTTTAAGTTTATTCGCTACATACAAAAATACAAAACTTTCGTCTTCTTAATCGCCCGCGTCAGATTACGTACCTTTCTTCGAGAACCACTCTTTCCATTGCTCGACACAGCATGATAATCGGTGCAGTGGTTTTTGAGTTTATTGTAAACAGACAGACAAACAGACGCGGCAAAAGACTTTGTTTTATAATTAATATAATTATGTAGTGATATTAGATTTTGCTCGCAGCTTCATTCACGTTATGTTCCGAAATTAACCCAAGGGACGTTTTAAAAGAGTATATGATCGAGAATAATGTAGCTTGTCGTTACCAAGTAAAAGCACTTTTAGAATCAAATCAGGAGTCCCGAAAATTACCAAGGGGTAATCTAAATCAAAAGATCATAGGTTTGTCTATACAACTTTTTAAACTACCTCTTTCTTTGTGTGTAGGTATTATGAAGTTTGTGTTGTGAATGAAAGGGCTAGATTCAGATAACTGATTTAATGTGGAGCCCTGGAGCTATGTTTCTTTTGTTTTCACAATACTATAGATCTATTTTTGGAATTTAGACCTATGATGTTAAAAATATATAACTAGACCTTTAAAGGTGGACTAACTATGTTGTTACCAAAGATAAGATAAGCGTACCTGCCTACTCACTGCTTGTAGTTTGAAGTATTTTCTGAATACTAAAACTTTGTTTAATTAAAGTACTTAATTTATTGTATTATTAAATTGCCGCTTTAATGAATACGCTAGGAATAACTTTAGACTGTGAATAATGGAATCCCAGAAACTCCATTTATTAGCCCGCGGTTTTCGCAAAATTTGACAAAATTTGCTTTTGGTTATTTATAGTTTGAGAATTAAAATGAACAAAACGATTAACTTTGTTTCGTTAATTTTGCATTGCTTCGAATTTATTTCATTTTAGTATTTCACTTTTTGGATGTAATGCTTAGATGAGAGATTTTGAATTGAAAAGAAGTCCATGTCTTCGTATTTATATAATACTTTCAAAATATTCTTTCAGCATCGTAATGAAATCACGTGTTGCCTCAAAATAAAAACAAAAACATGTTGCTTCAACATTGTTGGCCAACTTTTGTTTATCTCGAGCAAGAAGCTTATAAGGCTTCCTCATTTTCCTTATATTTACACGAAAACGCAAAGGCGCAAATATAAGGAACAAATTTTTTAAAGGAAAATATGTCATTTCAAATAAAAATAAGGCAATGTTTTTGCAACGTTGTCGATCATTCAGGTGTTTTCGTAAAATTATCCAAACCCATGTCAAAACTTGTCCTTTCTTAGCTAGACACGTTTCTTGACAGGTCAGCCTAAAAGGTTAGGTGGAAGTGTAAAAGGTTAGGTGGAAGTGTAAAATAGTGCACCCACATTTCGCTCGTTATGTTTAAGTCCGATGTATCAGGGAGTGAGAGTATTACCATCATCATCGTACTAATGTTCCCACGGCTGGGACACAAATCTCCTCTCTTTGAGAGGGAATGGGCTATAATCTACCACGAGTGCCTAGTGCGGATTGGTAGATGTCACATGTCTTCGAATTTTTTAGACCACTACTATTACCACCGCCACCATCACCTGACTCCAAATTCAGACTCCATGCACGTACTGCAAATGTCTAACAGATATCTGATAGGAATTTGCTGGACCCGTGGAATTTGACCTTGAACAGCAAACACAATAGTAATACTTGCGAGCACAAGACCAACCTGTTTTTTATATTTCTATGAGACCAACCAAGCAAAAAATATAAAAATACCTACAAAACAACAGCAACACGTTTTCATATTTATATTTATTATTCCAACGTGAACTCACTGATGGGTCTTTGAATCCATTTTATTTAATTCGCAAAGAGAAGGGTGGTGTGCTAATGTGGCCCAAAAGACCAGAGCTTATTCATGCTACAGGTTGTCTCTTGGGGAACCTTTTGCGAAATGTTTTATGGGACTTTCCCCGTGGGTTGCTAATTTTGGGGCACCGTTATTTGTGTCTTGTTGGCACGCAATTGAGATGAATTCGAAATTTGTGGTGAATTTTACGGCAATATTCTATTACATAACATCATGTTTGTAATCGCCAAAAGGTTAGGCTAACTTGTAACTGACCTAATAGGTTGATAACACAGTAAACTAACTATGTATATCACAGGCTCACACCAGACCACCAAGCCTCAGTCCAGGATCACTTCACTTCCAACTTCCCGCCATCATGTAACTGACAGGTGTCATTAGTGCCAGCTCTTCTGACTCCTTGTGGCTGTGAGACAGTGTTTACATATCTATTATATAGATATACACTACAAGAAGGTTAGCCTATTGCCAACAACCGGGCAAAATTACATACCCCAGATGGGCATTGAGAAATTCCTGATGGAAAAATCCAAAGACACTTTGCCCGACCTAGTAATCGAATCAAACACACCTGCACTAGAACAACGAGACACAATAAAAAAATAAAACAAGTCTGAAATAAATCTCCGGAAAATTACTGCCACGTGACCTATCATGTTTTCCTGTTACACAACAAACGAAGCCTGTTCGAAACAAACTTTTAATTTAATACCTACTCTGTTTACCCGTTCAGAGAAAACGTGACCAAACATACCTAGCAACGTACCGAATAAGCAACCATCCAGACTATACACCTCATGAATTTAACGAACTTCTTCTCTTTAAGTACAGTCAGGAACGCTAATGTGTATACACGTAGCAACTTTTAAATGTGATTATCTCCCACTTGTAACGACAGTGGTAAAAAATAGACAGGAACTGATTCATTATTTTATTCGGACAGAGTCTCGACTTACAGGTTTCACAATCGAGCGCGACAAGACCTCGAAACTGAGCTTACAGGGCATTATATAGACTGATATCCCCACCGGAGGCATCCGGTAGTTATGGCGGTGTCTTCGCTTGACTGTGATTGGTTTGCGAGTCGTTGCCCGTCATTGGCTGGCTAGAGTGGCATGGCTATGGTATGCTAGAGTGGCATGGCTATGGTTTGCTAGAGTGGCATGGTTATGGTTAGCTGTCATTGGCTGGCTAGGGTGGCACGCTGTGAGCAGGCTGTTGTAACACACTATATCGGCGTAACGTCTTACGATTTCACGGATAGAGTATTTTTGGCCCCATACTTTTACGAAGTTTTCTTATAATAGAAAGCGTTATTTTACGAGGAAATCACTTATTATTCTTGTCTAGTTGTGTACATAAAGGTAGTAAAAACACCCATAACGAAGCCAGGGTAAAAAAACAAAAAAAAATATAATTAGTCCGTCAGATAGATTTCCAAACCGTCAGATAGATTTGGACACATATTTTTTTCTTTTTTCACGTAAACAAGCAATTAAGACGATACAGTGCTTTGAATACTCGTGTGACGTCATATTTTAAGACATTACTATGACATTTTTTAAGAGTCAG
Organism: Diarsia rubi; assembly: GCA_932274075.1. Taxonomy (NCBI): domain Eukaryota; kingdom Metazoa; phylum Arthropoda; class Insecta; order Lepidoptera; family Noctuidae; genus Diarsia; species Diarsia rubi. The sequence continues at coordinate 16,051,575 of OW026418.1, read as the reverse complement.
TGACGTCACCACCCCCCTCAAATCTTTGACGCGTTTTATTTTCGTCATTTTTTATTGATTTGATAAAACAAAAAAAACGTACTCAATATTTTTCGATAATCTAACAGACGAACTAATTAGAATCATTCTTTTTTTTTGTCAGGAAACATCCCTATTACGATATTATTTTTCTTGTAGACCATATTATTATCTTCCATAATTTTTTTCCTCTTGTGGACCTCTTGTAGACCCCTTATAGACCTCTTGTAGACCATATTATCATTTTCCATACCATTTATTTACGGAGATGCAGGTTAAGTCCCAATTTTTTTTCTACTTTTTTTTAGGTAACAGAATATGTTTTTAATTGTATTTAGCTTTACTTTAAATACTTCTCGACTAGTCCAAGCGTCAAACGTGATTTTAAACACAAAAAAAAGTACTTTCTCAGCAAAAAAAATTGCTTATACTTACCTAGGTTAGTTTGGTGGACCGTGTATGTGCTCTTGACTGTACCTACATAAAATCAACATGGGGCTATAAAAGTTTCTCCGACCGTGAACATAAATTACGTCGTTTAAAACCTGTGAAAACATGGGCGAATCATGGGAACACCATAATATAGGTGCCAGTAAAATTTTATTCGAAAACTTTCGGTATTAACACGACATGTCGTCGGGCTGGTAAAGGATTTTCGACTTCTAAAGGCAATAATCAAATATACGTTACTGTTGTTTCTCACCCCATGTTTACTCGATTAGGGAAAGCCGTGGAGGATTATTTTTGATAGGTATTCGTTTTCGTTTTTTTACTTTTCGTATTTATTTTTATTTTTTAAGGTATTAAGGTTTAAAGTTGTATAGTAATATAACATCACGCCTATACGGACACTAGACCACTAAATAGATTTGACAGTTTGTTGTTGTTATTTTTAAGTGTTGTAAATGTGTTACGAGGACAACAGTAGCTAAACGCGAGTTTTATAATGCGTTAATGTATATGATTCACTGTAGTAAACAAAAAAAAAAATATATGATATTCGTCAGGATATACGAAAGTGGCATAGTGTGTTGAAAACATAATACAATTAATTTTACTAGATAGAAAAAAAATACTCAGATACCTTTAAAAATTTGTTTAACGAGTAAAAGACGACACGGTTGGCGCAGTGGTTGAGCGATTGACTGCTGCGCAGCATGTCGCGGGTTCGATTCCCGCACGGAACAAATATTTGTACGACCTACAAGTATTTGTTCCGAGTCTGGGTGTTTTTCTATCTATAATATGTATGTATTTACAAAAAAAAAAAAATGTATAAAATGTATATAAGTAGTTTATCAGCCATCTCGTTACCATAACACAAGCATTAGGTTGCTTAGCTTGGGACTAGATGGCGTTGTGTGAAATGTCCAAGGATATTTATTTTATTTATAAAAACCATTCTTGCAAAAAAAACAGAACGATCACATGAATTTTACATGTGATCGTTCTATTTTTTTGGCAAATAATTCTATAAGCAACATACTAAGGACATAATGTTTTATTTTTTTAGTTCAATCAACAGTTTTTTTTATTACCGATCATAATTTTGTATGGTCATAAAAAATCGGGCTGGACAGTCCTTACTATTTGAAACGTATAGTTACCTTACAAAATGACGAGCATGCATTGCGTGAATGAGTTTCGCGGTCGCTGGAAGTAACGCAAGCTCCACCCAGTCGCTCAATGTCGCTGTCATTTATGTATTTTAGTTGCATACTTCTGTAATACTTGTCATCTCATCAGACACCTCTTTTCTTGCCATATTAACTCCTACGGTCTTCATCTACTCTTAAGCCGGCTTTTGATTATGGGATGTAATATATTTTATATCCCGCGCTTGAAATGTAATATAGGTTATTATATTATAGTTGACTGCTGCGCTGCGTGTCGCGGGTTCGATTCCCGCAAGGAACAAATATTTGTATGACCTACAGATAGTTGTTCCGGGTCTGGGTATGTGTCTATGTGAGTTTAAATGTTTGTGAACGCACCCACGATACAGGAGAAATTCCTAGTGTGGGGCAACGTTTAAAAAAAAAAAAAATAGTACAGAGTGAACGGCCATGTACAAAATGTATGACGAGCGATAAAATATTACATTTCAAGATGTAATATATATCCCATAATCAAAAGCCGGCTGTAAACCCATCCACATTCATAATCAAAACTTTTCTCGCGACAACCGATTACCACACAGCTTGTCAGTCACCAGTGCCAGTTTCGAACTTCCTCTTATGTACTAATTTCTTATTGGAATGTGTAAATACAGACACAACTGCATAATATATTATTTTTAATGTATATAATACTAATGCAAAAATTTATCATCGATTAGTCATAATTACGTAGCCTACATTAGCACGACATTTCGAGTAAAAGACGATCGCAGTTAGTTGTAATTATCGCACAGTGAACTAAGTCCCAAATGAAACATCAAATGGACTGTAATTAAAAAACGTCCTCGTCTTTCAGCATTTTTATTTATAGGAATTATCACATTTATCTATACCTACTAATATTATATTAAAGAGGTATTTGTTTGTAAGTTTATCTGTAGGGGATAATCTTCGGAACTACTGATCCCATTAAGAAAATTCTCTCGTTTTTCCATTAGAAATTTGTTAGTAGCAGCTACGGATGCTGAATAGGATATTTCACAAAAAAAATCTAATTTGTTTGTCAGATAGATTTAAAAAAAATACGGGACACGTATTTTTTCTTTTTTCATTTAAACAAAATATATACATAGATCATACAGTACTTCGAAAAGTCGTGTGACGTCACAAGGTTATTTATTTATTTTATTTATTTACTATTTATGTACACACAGTAGACAGCACAGGAAAATAACATAAAATAATATATGAGTACAAAGGTACTGCTTATTTCTCACGAAATTTCTGCCAGCAGACCTGCTAAAGGAGAAATGAAGAAGAAATGTAGACAATAGTGTGCGAGAAAAGGAAAAGAATAATGTGTATATGTGCCTTAACTAACTTAACCTTAAATAATAAATATATATATATATATAAATATATATATAATTATATATATATACAAATCCTAAGATGCATAAACAAATAAAATATATATTTATAATATTATAATAGATCATACTGGAGAGGAAAGGTAGTATTCTTTGACTCTAATTTTAAACAATGATAAAGTCTTTAAATCTCGAATGCTAGGCGGAAGTGAGTTCCACAACCTTACAGCATGGACAGAGAAGGAATATGAAAAATAGCTGGATTTATGAGGATGGGATTTAAGTAGGGTTCGAAGGTGCGATCTACATGGTACGTCAGAAGGACGGGCATAAGAGAATCGCTCACGCAAGTAAGAAGGATAAGACGGGTTGTGTAGAATATTGAAGAGAAGACATAGAATCCTTGTGTTCCTGCGAAGGCGGATTGGGAGCCACTTGAGTTCTTTGCGAAGGTGAGAAACGTGGTCATATTTACGCAGACCAAAAATAAAGCGAATACTTAAATTTTGCAAGCGCTCAAGCTTATTTAATAGCTCCTCAGTAGCATCCAGGTAGCAGGCGTCGGCATAATCTATAATCGGCTGAATAAGTGATTAGTACAAGAAGGTTAGTACTTTTTTACCCACAAAGTGAGGTCAAAAGTCTCCACTTGATATTTGACACGTTTTATTCTCGTTAATTTTTATCACACTATCACACTAATATTATAAAGGCCAAAGTTTGTGAGTGTGTGAGTGTGTATGTTTGTTACTTCTTCACGCAAAAACTACTGTACGGATTTGGATGAAATTTGGTACACAGATAGTTTATAACCTGGATTAACAAATAGGATAGTTTTTATCCTGATATGATATTCCCGTGGGTTGTAGCGGGTGAAGCAACAGCTAACAAAAAACACGTGTCAATTATTTTTGGAAAATCTAACAGACGGACTAATTAGATTTTTTTGTCAAATACCCTATTCATGCCCGGTTGATGACAATAGGCTCGCCCTATATTACATGGGACTGACCTAATCCTACGGGTATTACATGCGTGATATTATGTGATGGTAATGCAAGAGTCTATGTTATTGCATAATCTAGTCTATTTCAAGCTCTCAATATAGTAATGAAATATTATATTCATTAAGGAATCTTCGTGTAAGTAACACTATAAGTAACGTCTGTGTAAACATGGCTAATGGCTACCACATATTGTTTAGTGTATGATTACATCAACACATGCTGCGGGATTGTGTTTATGTGTTTATCTGTACTGTAGTTAATTGTTTTTTTTTTCAAATACGCGGAATGGAATAACTTTGTAGTTTTATTTACAACAATGTTTTTTAATATAAAAATGGAGTGTGCCTAGATAAGATACGAGTACATATGCCTAATTGCCTATCAATAAAAATAACCTGTCGTTTCAGAATAAGTCCTTAAATACTCACAATTTACTTAAAAAAAAAACAGTGTTATTAGGTACAGACATTCAAAAATCAAACTTAGAGCTACACTTCAGCTATAGTTTGTAGCTAATGTGTTCAGATTGTTACAATTCATAAATCTGAAATTGATTTAGTATGCTGTACAGGTCGACATGGTTAGCCAAATAAAATTAGGTTATTGTCACCTTGAAATATCTTTATACTTGCAGTAGCATGTGTAGGTCGTACATTGCCAATTTCATAGGTAAATGGAAAATACCTGTTATTTTAATGGCACCTCTGTTCACCATAATGGAACATTTTAATTGTCTATGCAGTACTTTCGGGTAAATGACCAATATTGTATCCGAATACCACCACATATTTTTGGCCCCCTTATAATATTACTTTCCCATTTCTTTCACAGTCAACTACATCCCAGATATTTATCAAACGCTTTCATTGGAACATTATTACGTAAGAGCCCATGAATTAATCAGTATTCATACATTTTCGAGTTCGCTTTATTGCCGTTCATTTCTCGCAGGTTCGCTCTATAAATTACTAGAGCCTCGTCATGTCCACTGAAATTCACGTTACTTAAGCAACGAATACCACAGTTTTATTCTCTTATTCATGAACTGAAAGCGGTACACACAATGGACAACAGCGTGTAAATATTCAGTGTTCCAGATTGTATTTTGGCAACGAATAAATGATTGTTTGACGTGATACTGGGAAATTATAATTGTACGCTTTTGACGTTGGAATTGCATGAAATTATATGAGTGAAACATTCCATTACGACTTTGTTATCTGATGGAATGGACCATTCGTATAAGTATTTAAATGCAAGTACAAACGTGCATTGAAGCGCAGTATCCAAAGCGTTAAACTAACCAATCATATTACAAGTCACAGTTCTCTCAAAAAGCTGCTTAACTGACGTGAGACTGTGCTGGCTATGTCTGCAGTATGCCCGACAAGTAGTGGGTTTGTTTGGTGGGTGAGTCTGTTGCGCTGAGTGTCGCGGGTTCGATTCCCGTACGGTACAAATATTTGTATGGCCTACAGATATTTGTATGTGAAGTTCAAATGTTTTTAAACGCACCCACAATACAGGTGAAATTTCTAGTGTGGGGCAACGTTTTTAATTATAAAAAAAACCACGTTGGGGATCCCTGACACAGTCGCGCAGCTGCGGTAGACCTCGCAGCTAGTGGCGGACGAGCTGGACAGAACCAGTGAGCCACATCGGTCCTCGATCGAAAGCTTTAATTTTATTTTATTTATTTCTTCAATTCAGATAACAGTGATCCATAAAGAATAAAGTTAGAAAAAAAATATAATAATCGAAGGCCAAAACGCAACACAACTACCAGAAATGCATAAACATAAAATAAATTATTCATAATGCATGCTATAAATTTCACAGTTCATAATACAAATTCATTTTAAAACTACAATTAAATAAAATTTTCTACTTGTGTCAAAAAATAAAATGTTCATATCAAAATCCGAAGGTCTCTGTCTAGCAGTGGAATGACCCAGGCCAACAGTATTGTTTAGTGAGATACACCTGTGTCAACAGTTAAACATCCACATTATTTTCGTCATTGTATTTAAGCAGTAAAAGCCTATTGGTGTGATTGTTCTTTTTTTTCCCCGGAAAATCATCAAATGGCAGATCTCTGACAGACGCAGATCTCTGGGATGGCTTGGGCAGAGCGAGAGGGAGTGTCAGACTTCTACTGACTAAAAACCACCCATGCTCCTTCTTAGTCCTAGATATATGTCGCGGCTGCGGTAACTTCTGAACAACCCGCAGCTGCAAAGTCATAGGTATCGCCTTTACCTTAAATAAGGAAATTATAACAAATCCTCAAAAAAAAATAATCATCGTCACATCGGAGCCATCCTAACAAAGTTTAAAAATAATCTTTAATAATAGCACTACCTACTACATGAAGTGCCATAGGTTTCGTATTTTGAGTGCGTTATATTTTACGTGACGGTTAACTAGATGGCGTTGTACAATTTATGCACATTCCTGAATCGCGGTGTTAAGATTTTCCGCGAATCAATGACCCCCCGTTAGTACACATTTCAAATCTTTGACTTTTGTTGAGTCATGTACGTGTCACAAAATTAACCAGTAGGTACCCATTTAATGCTAAAATGATCGTTTTTGGTTGGTATTGTCGATGATTAAAAAAATGTAGGTAGTTTTGTATTATTCTTGTGAAATGGACATTGAAACCGAAGTGTTGAACATAAATGGCGTAGAAACAAAACACACCATCGTTCCAATAATTGGTGATGGAGCTTGCTTGTTCCGGGCCATCGCTTATCTGTTGTTTGGCAATCAATACTTAGATCAAGATGTACGAGAAGAAATTGTACAACACGTCGTTGAAAACTGGGAAGAGTTCGCAATACAGACACACAACAATTCTGGAAATAACTACAGCAGCGTAGAAGATTACTATGGAGAAATGATGCGACGCAATACGTACGGTAGTGCATGTGAATTAACTGCAGCAGGTCAAATCTATCCATACATGTTTGAAGTATATCGAAACGGCCAATTATATGCAAAGTTTGGACTTGATGGCAATCCCCCTGTGAGACTACGCTTCACTGATGATTTATCTAGAGGTCATTTTGACGCTTACTTACGGGATGATTGGAACTTTGAAAAAAATTTTAAAACTGTCTATTACGTAGCGTAGATTTTATTGATGTCTTATTGTTGTGTTTTGGAAATAAAAAAATTGTTTTGATTCCGCAATAAATAGAGGTATGCCTATGCTGGATGCAGAAAACAGCATCCTCTCGCCTGCAAAAGTATGCAAATCATACCAGCATTTTGCATCCAAGCCCAGGCTTGAAAAAATGTGTTGACTCAACACACTTGAGTCAACACACTTTTTTGCCTAAGATATTAGTGTGATAAAGTACCGCCTGATTCTATAACTTACCGTTATATTCGAAATACACTAGAAAAGTTAATTGAAGAGTCGTAGTCTTTGGCCAAGGCCTTGGATAAGAGAGATAGAGAAACGATTTAACTGTCTTGGATCCTGCAACGAAATTAATCAGAAAAGAATAGCGGAGGAGTAGGAAAAACATAATTTCCACTTCCCTCCAATAGGCACACTGGGACGTATACAACTGGGATAAGCCCAGTTGCCTAGCACCACGGATATTATTACTGGGTCTTAAGTTGTGAGCTGTTATATTTGATTCCAATAATAGGTATGAGAAAAATGCTTGAACGCACGGAAATTTGTTCTTATAAAGAAGTATATTTATAGAGTGACAACGTGGGAAGGAGAACTCCAGGTAAGTGTACTATACCTATAGATAACATATTAACGTGACTTAACACAATATCACACCCATAAACCCAGGACGGTAAGGCAGAGGTGTACCCATCCACCACAAATCCAGACCCCGTGGCTGCTAGTAAGAAATTCCTGATAGAAAAATCCAATAATACCTACTTTTTCCCCAACCTGAGAATCCAACCCAGGATCTCATGGTCAGCAGTCTCGATTGCGACCACTAGACCAACGCGGCAGTCACTCAATTTATGAAAAATAGTACTTACTTTGGGAATTATATTCCTTATGTTTATACAATAAGGTTCAATAGGAATGGATCTACCTAACTACCTACCAACCTTAGGTAGGTTGATAGAACTTGAAACCAATCAACATGCTAGTCTACCAAGAGTCATGTTCGATGATGATTGATCTCCTACGCCAGTGTTATAAATATGATACCTATATACCAACATATTGTGTCCATGCAACGCAAAGCCACAGTAATTGCTTTTCCATTTCGACAGACAGAACGTTTACAACTTGAAATTCTGATACAGAATCGTACTGCGCAAATGTATTTTACCTCTGACTTTTCGATTGTCTCGTATTCAGCACATACAAGTGACCTTTACGTTCATTAGCATAAGACTCATCTCACAGGTAAACTGTAGTCGTAAATTAAATTCACATCATACATCATTATTTTTCCTTGTATGTAATTATAGATCCCGTCTGAAAATAAGTCGAGCTCGATATTAATGTACAGCGTTTTTATGCCTCATTTATGTTTTTGTAGGTTTTATTTAAAAGCTGATGTTTTTTGTTTACTTCGATATAATTAATGAGAAAAATGACTCTCTTTTTTAAATGTTTCCTTTTGTGATGACACAGGTTTACGTTAAAATGATAGGAATATTGCGGAGTAATCGTAATTCTATTTTGCAATATTGTTGTGAAAAAAAATCAAAATCAACACTTTTCGAACTTCAAAATTTAAATTACTTTACTTTACTTATTTACAAGAGAGTCCCCTAAAACATTCCCCCTTCGACACTTCTTAGTGTTTTAGCTGGAAAGAAGAAGTGGCGGAACAAACTCCCCAGCCTAGGTCTTGTTCGACTTTTTATGTTTTAGGAGAGACACTTTTAAAAAGCGACCGGCTGATGAATGGCGGAGCGGTTTACTTTCAATGAGGAGCTGGTACCGAAATAATAATATTTAAACAGCCTAGGTTGGTCCATGGATAAGTAATCACCCGTTAAATACCGAATTTCCTCCTCGGAAAGCACGTCAAGTCGTTGGTCCCAAGTGTCATTGGAGATGTTTCACTGTCGTCAATTAGTCAGTGACCTGAAATTCTGACAACTAGTGTTACATTTCATCACCGCTGCTCTCAAAACGGTAAAGGAAACATTGTGAGGAAACCGGCATGGCTTAGAACTAACCATTTAAAGACATGTGACATCTACTAATCCGCACTAGGCCCGCGTGGTATATTATAGCCCATTCCCAGCAGTGGGAACATTAATAGGCTGTTGATGATGATGATTATGAATAACATTCTGCACGTTTATTACCTTTTACTCCCGTCCGTTTTCTTTTATAAATTACAAAATATGCGAAGGGAGCTGAAGAGCATAGCTGTACCTACTTACTTATATACATTTTTCAGAATGATTTATTTAAGAGGCAGTATCAGCGTCTGATATTTATTACTTAGGGGCGCGGACAGCTGACGGTCCATAAATATTAAGGGGACGTTCACGAAGTTTAAGGACGATGTTAATTATTTCATTATTTCACATTAGCGTATTTGTTTCTTTTCTTTTCTTATTTTGTGACGGTATTTTATTATTAGGTTTGTTGTTGCTTGTTTCCTTGTTGGCTTCCAACGATTGCGTTATTAAATACACTTTTAATCTTAATCCAGACGACTGTGCAGGGAATTTCTATTACATCGCTTGATATTTTTGAAAAATTGTTGGCAACTTTTTATTACGTTGATCATTTGAATTGTCAAAATAAAAGGCACAGTAATCGTAAGCGAGTTACAGATTTTTCTATTAATAATTCAATCTTTTGCCTGATAATCCACGGTTTTTTTGGTGGTTGGGGAATCAACACACTCCTCCCGCTCTGGGCGGAGCGGTAGGGACTGTCAGACTTCTACTAAAAGACACCCATGTTCCTTCTTAATCCTTTATTCTATGGCTGCGGTATCTTTTTCGAACAACTCGCAACCAGATTATCCATCTACGATTTTTATTCCTCATAAGCTTAGATTCCACAATGTTACCTTAATTTTCATGAATGAACCTTATAATATGTGCAGTCATAGACGAAGAATGTCTTAAATAACATGAAAAGGTTACCTATTTATATTAAACGGATCGCATTAGTTAGGCTTAATTGAACAGTTTTAGGCTACCCAAATTACCTTTCGATAACTTATAATGTGTGCTAATGAAAATGTAAATGACTGCGTAATAACTGCTTAAATTTTTAAAGTTTTTGGAAAAAAACAATGGAATAGTGTAGAGTAATACTAAAATACAATGTGATTTGTGGTGTAAGCGGTGTTAAGTCGAAAATATCTGTAAAATCCTAAAACGCTTGAACTTTTTTTTCAACGAACAAATTCTAATGAAGCACAAACAAAAATAATTTCAGGTTTTATGAAATGGTGTGAGCCTAAAAATCTTTTAGGAAAGCAATATCATCATCGTTTGCAATTCCAAAATTAGATATTGATTATATCAATCTCATACAGCAGCTAAAGGTACACACTTCATGTTGATATCGCACATACTGAAATTAATTTTGTTGATAAGTCTGATTGCGTGCACTCAACTGCAACACATTTCACAAATTACTTGATAATGGAATGAACGAGTGTTACGATATATTCCGAGCTTTCATTTTAAAATTATGATTAAATATTTCAGAGAATTTTAAGTCTGTTTTCATAATAAATTGCGTTTTGTGAAACTTCGGTCCCTGGCGAATTTGTTTAAATGATATTGAATTTTAATTGGAATAGTTAGCGCTATATGTAAAATATTGGTATCCAGCTGCATCCGGTTATACTGGAAGCTGAACCCGACCGGAAGAGGCTAGGTAGATGATGATAAGACACTCTTTTTTATTTTTTTATTGGAGGGAATTCATTAAATAACCCGTCCTGTTCTTGGGAAGAGCGAAAGGGAGTGTCAGACTTCTACTGACTAAAAACCACCCGTGTTCATTCTTAGCCCTTTATGTCGAGGCCGCTGTACCTCTTACAACAACCCGCAGCAACGACGGGCCTGCAGCCCCGACGGGCATGATAAGGCCCTTTTTTTGTTTTGGCGCGTTGAAAATCTTCAAATAACCCCTCCCGATCTTGGGCAGAGCGAAAGGGAGTGTCAGACTTCTACTTACTAAAAACCACCCATGTTCCTTCTTAGCCCTATATGACGAGGCCGCGGAAACTAGTGTACAACCCACAGCCCCGACGGGCGTCGGCCCTTGCGGGCCCATGATAAGGCCCTCTTACACTTATACAAATTACAACATCCATTGCGTTCAAAAGGATTTTAACCATTGAAAGCAATATCAATAAAATTATAATGACCGATACGTGTTGCTGTTTTGAATGTATATGCATTTAGGAAATACTTATTTCTTCGTCATCTTTAATCGTTCACTGAGGATTGTTGTCATTGGAACCCTTTTAATCGACAATCTACCTCCATCAACTCCGGTCCAAAGTTGCCATCACCACCTACTGAAAGTTTAAAGACGTAACTTCTTTGTCGTATTGGCGATCGGAATCAGAATTTCTTGTCTTGGTATTGCCACCAGTAACCAGTTTTACAAGGCTGCTATCTCCGCTACGCATAATATGGCCGAAAAATAGGTCAATATACGCTATAGAGAAATTTAGACTATCGATAGGGTCTTGAGTTGGGAAAGAAGACATATTTGTGCCTTTGGCTGTTCATGGAATACATATTAAAGTTACTAAAATAATAGTAGCTATAATCCCAAAACAATGAAAGAAATAAAAGGAAAAAAATAACTTGAGAGAATACAGAATTGGATTATGTAAGTAAATTACTTATGAATTTACTAAAGTCTTTCTTTAAGCAGACTTCTTAGATTTTGTTCGTTACTGAATTCATTAAAAAGTTCGTAATCTGTAAGTTGTATATGTCGGATCCACCGGTATTACTCCGTTAAATTCAGGCATCATGTGGGCAGTGTTTGGGTCTCGTGCAATGAAAATACACTGGGTGCGGTTCACTGGTTTATTTTAAAAATCACAATTTAGTTTGAACACAATTTAGTCCAATCACTTATACTGGGCATAACGAATCGAGTACAGTTCCGGGATGTCTTCACACTGCGGCGATCAGACACTGAATGTCCTCCTCGCTGCACTTTTGTAACATCACGACTCTGTAGAAGCGCGCGCAGATGCATGATGTTAAAATGGCGCGCTTGCGATTCGTTTCTTGTCCGTACTATTGACCGGATCCGACACGGCCATCCTGCGATTCACACGTCCTCGTGTGATGTTAATCTGGAAAACACAAAAATTCCGCACAGTTTTTGTTCGTACATCCCTTTCATCATCGAATAACCCCTCCCGCTCTTGGGCAGAGCGAAAGGGAGTGTCAGACTTCTACTGACTAAAAACCACCCATGTTCCTTCTTCGCCCTCTATGTCGAGGCCGCGATAACCGTTGGACTACCCGCGGCCCCGACAGGCGTCGGCCCTTTCGGGCCCCTCCCATGTTGCTGACATCTCTTTGAGGCGCGCGTGGAACACGAACGCGCCGTCGACACGGCCTGTTTTCGTCGTGAGACGGACGGACGGCGAGTTAGCCCATCACTCACCGTCCACAGGCCCGCGTCTACGGTGGCCGGAGGTCATCGCGGGACCCCCGACGCCCGAAGCGCCTCCCGCGGCGGCTGGGACGAGAGGTTCTCTCCCTCTCGCGTTCCGCCACCTCCTTCGCCAGCATCACTGCTTCGCAGAAGGAGGCGACAGCGTCCCATTCCTCCTCGCCCCGGACCATGGCTTGCACCAGGGCCGGGCGCGAGAGGTCGCCGCCGCCGATCGCCGCTACGAGAACACGGCGGGGCTCCGCCCAAGCGGGGCACACCTCCACTGTGTGCTCCACCGTGTCCTCCGGCCGATCCTCGCAATGGTGGCATCCGGGCGTTTCCTCCCGCCTGATTCGGTGCAGGTACCTCCCGAAACAACCGTGTCCGGTGAGGACCTGCGTCAGACGGAAGGTGAGGGCGCCGTGGCGCCTCTCAAGCCACTCCTCAAAGAGGGGACTTACCGCCACTATCGTGGCGTGCCCTGCACGGGGATGCGACAGTCGCTGTCTCCATGCCGCCATGAGATCGCACCGGAGGTCTGTCCGCCGCGCAGCAATTTGCCGCGGCAGCGGAGTGACCCCCCGGCGCAGCGCCTCCGCGCGCCATTGATGCAGGCGCGCGAAGTTCGTACATCCCTGACTCATGAAATAATAAAAGGACTCTATCTTTATAATTTGATTTATTTCACTCAGAACTAGTCTAATTTAATCAATGATTAGGAAGTATTAATCAAAAGTCATTCTAGATTACCGAGACCAAGCACAAAAATTCCACATTAAATTGATCAAATACAACAAAACCTCAGGTGTCTCGTTCATGGTCAACAACAATCACACACTATTCCCCACGGGAATAACGAGTCAACTCTCGACTCCATGGTCTTTGCTCCTAGGCAAAACCCGACTATACCACCCAGAGCTACCGCCTACCGCGTACCCACGGACTACTTATCAAGCAGACACCGATTTCCAACGGGCTACGGCTACGATACTCTGGTATAGTCTCCGACCCACTGAACCGAGAACCTGTTGCCACAAATTAAAGTGGTGCCAACTCCTCATCTATTTCTTCTACAATTTCAATTGGTACTTGGCCCTCGGGCATCTTACGGACACGATCATGAGCGTATTTGTAAGTACGCTTATTAATTAACGATTTTAAAACATAGCGGTCACCATCTAACAATTCAATAATTTGAAATGGCCCTCTATACTTCACATCAAGTTTTGTTTGATTACGTTCTTCATTTTCAATAAGCACGAATTCACCGACAGAGAACCTAGTCACGCTTGCCTTTGTACTATCAAAACGACTCTTATCATAACGTGCAGACTTTTCAATACCTTCAGACGCTAATCTCCTAATGTCATCAAGCTCTATAGTCTCGTCATTTTCGTCAGCCATTAAATGAAGTGGACGCGCTACTTTACCTATCAAAAGTTCCAACGGACTAGCTTTTGTGACGCGGTTCACTGTGCAATTCAGAGCTAGCTGTACGTCTCCTAGCGAGTCTTGCCACGATCGATGTTTATCGGTCTCTACCGCTGTTAACATTGACTTAAGAACGCTCATTATCCTTTCCACCTGACCATTGGCCCGAGATGAACCAGTAGCAATGAGGTGAAGGTTGATGTTTTTACTTTGGCAGAAATCACGAAACTCTTTACTAGAAAAGCACCGTCCCTGATCAGCGATTATTCGTGCAGGAGCGCCAAAGAGTGCAGCGCTATCTGACACAGCCTTGATACTGCTTTTGGAGTCAATGTTTTTAGTATGAAACAGCAATACGTACTTGGTAAATGCGTCGATCATCACGAACACATACTCCTTGTTGTCACTCTTGCCACTCAGCTTTCCCGTAGCGTCTATGTGTACGGTATGCCATGGAATCGCTGTCTTGGGTATAGAGTGAAGTTCTGCTTGTACTTTACCCTAATGGGACTTGGCTATCTTGCAGGTGACACAGTTGTCTACAAACCGCTTCACATAGCGACTCATAACTTCGAACCAATATTGGTTGTACAGTTTTTCCAGAGTCTTCTCCCATCCTAGATGAATAATCGACTCGTGGATATTATTAATGACAGACCAACGCATAGCACGAGGAACCATGGGTAAACATTTCGTTCGACCGTTACGTTGGACTTTACGGTAAAGTATTGCTTTTCTTACCTCATACGTCTTAGCCACGTCTTCATTGAGTTGCCCTTGCTCTAAATCAGAAATTATTTTCTTGATCTCTTCATCTCGCTGCTGCTATGCCAAAAGCCAGTTGTCAGACAATTCGGTAAGGTTTACCTGCTTCTGTTCAACTCTGTCTGCTAGAGCTGCTGGTAGAGGCAGTAAGTTACGAGATAAGAAATCGGCATGTGCCATTTGCTTACCTACTCTGTATTTTACGTCGAAATCGAACGACTGTAAAAATGCCCACCACCTATGCATCCTCGGTGTCAGATCGATTTTAGTTCGTGACGATTTCAAGGAATTACAATCGGTCACTACTGTAAACTTTCGTCCATGAAGGTACTGTCGAAAATGTTTTACTGCGTTGACGACAGCCAGCGTCTCCAGCTCGTACGAGTGGTATCGGGACTCTGCTGGTGTCGTGCGCTTGCTGAAATAAGCAATAGGATGTTGCTTACCTTCTACGACTTGAAACAGAATCGCTCCATAGCCCTCTGAACTGGCATTGGTATGATGCTCTACCGGATGCTGCGGGTCGAAGATCATGAGGACTGGATCACTGGTAAGGTATTTCGATTACCTTCTGTCGAACTCCTTAACGGTTGGGTGTCCACTCGAACGGAGACTTTCCCGATGTCAGCAAAATGTTTTAATACTTCTGATGGGGGCTCGACCATACAGAGGTCGACGCGCCCGCTGCGCAGCGGCTGGCGATGTGGCCCGGCGTGCCACACTTAAAGCACACTAGTGTACTGCTGCCGGCTTGTTGTCGCTGGCCGACACTCGTAGCAGTAGGCGCAGGCGACGGCTTCTTGACCTCGTCTTTCTTTGAGCGGCAATCCGCTTGTTTGTGTCCCGGTTTGCCACATGCATGACACTTGATTGTGGCTAGTGAAGAAAACTTCGAACGTTTCTCGTTTCCGGCTTCAGTGTGCATGTCTGTAGGGGCTCTCCTCTTCAGGTAAGAGAATGCTTGAAGCTCTTGTTGCAACTTATGACGCGTTGTGATCTCAGTCGTAAATGCGAGGCGTTGTAAGCGGGTATCAATTTGTGCCAAATGAGCGATAACAGTTGACGCCGCAATCTGTTCAACGCTGAGATCCTTCCATCGATTCAATAAAAACGTCATAAGACGACTAGCATAAGCAGCATAGGTCTCATTCTCCTTTGGCTTGTCATTGTTTAGGTTAATGAGGGCAGCCGCAGAAGTTTCGACACACACAAATCTGGCCTTGAATAATTCTTGGAATTGGTCCCACGTCATACCTGGATAAGTTATCTGCGACAGCCACGTAGATGCGGAGCCTTTCAGCGCCTTGCTTAGCGTCAAAATTAGTTGGCATCCCTCCACTGCACTCCCGTTAAAACACAAGTCAGCGGTGGCGCACCACGAGCGCGCATCGGAATCTGGTTTGTCGGGGTCGAATTCCGGCAACACAAACTTGTTATTCACTGGCTGAGTTTTCAAAGTTTGTATCAGCGCGTGCATTTGCTGGTTTTGCATTTCAAAAAGTAACCGCCACTGATTGTTATTGTCACTGTTCCCGCGTGTAATTTCATTAGCACGATCTGATCCCACTTCTGATGTCGGATCCACCGGTATTACTCCGTTAAATTCAGGCATCATGTGGGCAGTGTTTGGGTCTCGTGCAATGAAAATACACTGGGTGCGGTTCACTGGTTTATTTTAAAAATCACAATTTAGTTTGAACACAATTTAGTCCAATCACTTATACTGGGCACAACGAATCGAGTACAGTTCCGGGATGTCTTCACACTGCGGCGATCAGACACTGAATGTCCTCCTCGCTGCACTTTTGTAACATCACGACTCTGTAGAAGCGCGCGCAGATGTATGATGTTAAAATGGCGCGCTTGCGATTCGTTTCTTGTCCGTACTATTGACCGGATCCGACATATAAATCTTTTGTAGCAACAGATACGATAGCGATGTGCCAAACCCGAATATAATAATCCTCCTTTGGCTTTGCCGTAGGGTAATTACAATAAAAGTAGAAGAGATCATTTCTGTACTGATTTTCATTAGGTTATATAGAGGTTTCAATTTAAAGCCAAAGAAACCAGAGGCAAGAGCAAGTCGGATTAGTTAGGGTTCTCTAGTTCCCGTCGGGGCTGTGGGATGTTCGACAGAGATACCGCGGCTTCGTCACAAAAGGCTAAGAAGGAACATGGGTAGTTTTTAGTTAGTAGAAATTTGATACCCCCTTTCGCTCTGCCCAGAGTGGGAGGGGTTAATTGATGATTTCAAACCACCCAAACAGTTCAGTATTATAATTAACCTATTAAATATTAGACAGAACACAGCCCTTCAAACAACTTTGCCAGTAAGAACACAGGTAAGATTCTTAACTTTTTCTCTCTGACACTCAATCTCCCAATATCCAAGAAATTTGACGAATGCTGATATCATAGAGATACTAATTCCCTTATCTGACGTATTAGTGCGATAATTCGCGCATTAGGCGATAATCCACGTGACCTAATTCTGAAATAATTACGCCACAAGCAAGCGTGACGAACAATACACATCGATACTGAAAATATGAAATAACGTAAGGGACATGCGCGTGCTATACAATCTTTGACTTTCAGCGCTGATGCGAGAGGTGCAAATCCAACAGAAAGGTCATGTCCTTTTACGTTATTTCAAATTTTCACAAAACACATGTGGTAGATAGGCGCTATGGGTTAGGCTGTTTACACATTAAGTGACGAGCTTGGCTTGGCCGGATTTCCCGTGGTTATAGTGTCGGTATCCCCTTGTTTCGCAGACAGACATTTTAAAGATTTTCGTTTCGTAGAAATTGTTTCATATAATATTTGGTTCTTGTATTTTTGTTTCGAATATTAAGGTTTCAAATACTATTTATTTGAATGAAACATATTTTACAGAAACACTATTCAAAGAATTTTATAATCAATTTTTTTTTCACAAACTTATCCACGACCACGATCTAGGTCACTCCAACCAAAAAGGATAGGTTAGGTTAGAACTGTGACCAACTGCGAGCGAGCGGTGCCGCGGTAGCGGCCGGCGAGCGCTATTTCGAAATTTGTTAAAACGGCAAATGTGTTGATACGGCATTCGGACAGTTATGAACCGCTGGCATGCTATACAGATGTCAGTTTATAATATAAAATAAATAGATCATAATATTTATGGTTATAATATAATAATATGACTTGAAATGTTTAAAAACGGTCACTCGATAAAATATTATTCTTGGTTAAAAGCTTTATGTTAAATAAACAGTATAAGAATAAACAATATTTGTTTTGTTATTCTATGACAGAAAAACCCTAAATTGTAACTTTATGTAAAACAAAATTCTATGATTTAAGTTTCTTCAATGTAAGTATTTGGCGTATTAACTATTCTATGAAATGATAATATGAGAAGATAGTGATGCACAACCTATAGTTTTGGAAGGGTTAGAGTGCAGAGGTATAACGCTGTCATTTTACCAACATACTGCTAAAAAAAACTTAGAAGGGCTGCGAAGTGGGATGGGAACCCGTCTTATTTTTGATTCACCAAAAACAGAACTAAGCAAAAACAAAAAAAATATTATCCTAGGCATATTGGTCACAAATATGACTGCCGCCGAGCATGGGCTAGTTTTTTCGATATCCGAATTGAGTAAAATTGTACCTATTGGGTTCTTTCATTGATAGCCCCCAGTAGTAGCCCGAGATTTGGTGGTCTGATAACGTCGTGTCAAGGATAGCTTGAGCTAGTCTTATGATCCTCTCCTTTTTTTGCAGGTGGGAACTAATCAAATGAGTCCTCCCGCTCTGGGTGGAGCAGAAGGAAGTGTCAGACTTCTACTGACTACAAACCAGCCATGTTCCTTCTTAGCTTTGTGTCCGAGGTATCTATTTCGAACAAACCGTAGCTTTTCAATCCTCTTGGATTTCCATCTCGTTGGACTGTGAGAGTTATAAACTGTAATAAAGGAGTCGATAGCTTTCTATCGCTGAGTTTGATCGAAATAACTAAAACAGTTAAATGTTCAAATATTCAATTTCGTTGTCTAATTTAATAAGCTATTCCAATAATCTGAACAACTTGCTCTCTGAAAACTAAAATTTAACAGTCTTTGTCGTTTCCATAAATGCATTGACCTATACAATACACTCCGTACTACAAGCTGCCAAGCCATTAAGCACCGTCTGTTCTGTAACATAAAACAGACAACGAACAGGCAAAGTCCATTAAAAGCATATTAATCATTTTATTTCGAGCCAAAATAGCGGCGATGTCATTTCATACTGAAAATGCATAACGCTGGAATATTTCACTGGCTTGGTACTGTCGCGTCCAAAAGGATATTCAGTAGTAAACGGAGATAAGCTGACTAACTGATCATTGCGAACGTTTCGGTGAATAGAGTGAAGTCGGTCTTTGTTCGGTCTCGATTGGATAACTTCCATTAAAGGTACAGCAACGGGTATAAATGCTTTACGTTTACACAAAATTCAATGTATGAATGATTGAGGAAATGAAATGGTAATTACATTACTTGTTGATTTAAATTTTGTTGTGTTACTATTCTAGCATGTATTGTCCCACTGCTGAGCCATTATGCATACCTACATTCCTTGCAACGATCGGGATTTAGGGCTTCTTCTTGTCAATTTTTGAAAAAATGTTTGTGGTTAAAAAAGTATTTTAACGGCTCCAATCCGGTGTGCGCTGCCCAGTACCATTTCAGTTGGCCAGTATGGAAAGTATTTTGAGCATAATATCATCATGCTATGGTGCTACGAATGTCGGTTTATTCTTTTCAAACGCAATGTGGTCACAAAAATAATTTTAAGAGAAAATATCTCTTGAATTTTAAGATATTATTTGTGCCTGTGACTTTACGCAGATATTGTAAGGTTACATTTATTGATTCTATTTGGAGCTGAGTACCTGTCACTTGTTGAAATCCACAGATATATTGAATTTACAATTTACTTGTTTAAGTTTTGTTTCGCTTAAGGAAAATACCATTTTCGAGTCGGGCAAAGTGTTATTGGGTTTTCCGATCGGGAACTTGTCAATAGTAGCCACAGAGTCTAGAAGTGTGCCCGCTTTATGGCAATATCTATGTCCCCTATAACATGGAATGTTGGAATTAAAAATACCTGGCAAAATGTGAGTGTACAATTAGTTATATCTCTGCTAATCCTTTCGGGGATTACAGCCGTGAGGTTTAAAATTTAAACACTGCGTGAAGTGCGTCTACAAATGCATGTTCACTGCCTTATCCGCGAACACAGCATGTGTTGCTTATGTAAGAACATAATATTCCATTGTTATGTTCGGATAATAACAAGATGTTGAATTGTATAATTATTGATATTAGTTACATATTATTTCAGTAAGTGTGATGCTTATTTACTTGTCTATCTTGCACGTTTGTTTACGTTGTTTGTAGTTAGATAAGTCATATGTAGCCTTTAGCCTTTTCAAGTGTGTTGAAGTCGGCTTCCAGTCCAACTAGTCGGATACCGCAGAGTACCAGTAATTAACATGACGCGACTTCCTATCCGTCATCCAAAGCCCTGTTAGTACTGGATGAAACATTACCCTTTTGGTAAGCCTGGCTGTCAGACTTTTGTGTCCGTTGTAACGACTGTCAGAGAACAACAAATAGCAGTTGAAAACGATAGCTCTGAAATTCACTCCCTGATATGTGTCAACACCACTCCTGCATCGTGCACCTCAGTTTCCTAATAAGTACGCATTTATTCCATTTTATAACATTACTGCTTACTACCAAAAACCCCATAATTATCAACCGTAATCAACCAATACCAAATTTCATGAAACTGCAATCATTACTTAATAAACTAATTGAACATACAATTAAACAGCAGTTTATTCACTACGGTATGCTGTGGTTATTCAGATTTTTTGGTAATATCGGGAGAGCGGTGAACCACGTCAGCCTATGTTGCTTTTCAATTAAAAATTCTGACTGTTCTATTAACTAAATCTGTTACCGTTATTTTATCGATATTGTGAGGGTTTTCATGGCAGTAATAAATTATTCGTGATAGATAGGCTCTGTGAAGTCCAAAGACACGATGGATGGCCTCTTTGAAGAATGATATAGGTGTTGTAACAGCACTATTTAGTTAGTAATTAGTGTGTACACCACTAGATATAATCTATGGTGCCGATTTATACCTGTCGCTCCGGGACTGCTATGTCTGACTTCATCTGTGTTACATCTACTAAAGTGTCTCTGAATCATAATGTGTTCCTCGTCTTAAAAACCTAGTCTACTCAACAGTATCTTTCATTCCAACAAATATAACAATAGGAAGAACGGAGGTGTCTGTTGAGATGATGAATGACAGAGAAGTCTGGAAGAAGACGACTGCTCCGTCCCCATATGAATAGGGACGATGGCAAGGGAATCACGAGTCTCGGTAGGATGTCAAGGCAGAAGTAAGTGGTAACTCTGTGAGGAAACGGTCTAGAAGGACATACACTGTCCTTACTGGTGAGGTGATGACTCGGCAAATGCCGTGCAGGGTTAGACGTATGAATGTGGACAAAGCGAAAGTAATATGCAGATCGTACCAGGTGCCGTTCTGTTGTTTCTGCTCAGCCCCATGGAAAAGGTGTGAGTTTTGTAAAATCTGAATTGGCAAAAAATTGCTATAAGGCCCAAATAAATGGGTTTATGGGCAGCAAAATCCCTGCCGGGGCTGCGGGTTGTTCGTGAGAGATATTGCAGCCCGAACACAAAGTGCTAAGAAGGAACATGGTGGTTTTTAGTCAGTAGAAGTCTGACACTCCCTTCCGCTCCTCCCAGACCGGGAGGGAAGAAGGGCAGTACAATAAATAATGTCTAGGGTGAAAAAGCCAAGTTTTGTTATAATCGGAGATACACACATCAAAAGTGTCTAGGGATCAAGCATTTTTATGCGGATTTCTTGAGATTGAGATGTGGCTTTGTATTTAATTTATGATTTTATAAATTTATATGGATCCTTTTTAGTGCATTTCATAATTTGAATCAGGAACTGTGAATCAAATTCGAGTAAAAGATGAAAATCAGCTGTCAATATTTTCCCTATAAAAACATACAACGCATTGAAGACATTATTAGTGCTACTGTTTCCCTACTACTGATTAAAACCAACGTTATTATGGAGCGGCGACGTCATTTAAGCAGGGAAGAAATGCTCAGAGCCGTGGGAATGATAGAAGCTGGTTCCCGGCAACGTACTGTGGCTTTAGCTCTGAATACAAGTCAGAGTGTTATCAGTCGACTTTGGACACGTTACCGAAGCACTGGTACCGTGGCTGAGCGCCATGGAGGACGGTATCGCTGCACCACACGGAGACAAGACCGATACATTCAAATCTTAACTCGAAGAGCTCCAACAATAACCGCCATGATGTTAGCCGTGAGGCTTCATCACTCTTCAGGGAACTTAATTAGCGACCAAACAGTCAGAAACCGCTTGCATGAAGTGAACCTTCATTCCCGAAGACCGCTACGGGTACCACCTATAGCAATGCACAATCGTAGGATTCGATATCAATGGGCTCTTGAACACAGAAATTGGGCAGAAGAACAATGGCGTTTCGTGTGCTTTTCTGATGAGTCTCGTTTTGGTATGAGACCGGATACAAGACGTATACGACACTGGAGAACCCCTGGACGCCAACAGCGATTAAAATCCTGCCAGGAAGTCCATCCTTATAGTGGTGGAACCATCATGGTATGGGCGGGTATTTGGATCGGCGGAAGAACTGAGTTGATTTGGATCAGAGGAAACCTCAACGCTCAAATTTATGCTGAGACGATTGTATCAGACGTCATCGTTCCTCTACAAGTGCAAATCGGTCCCTTATTTCAGTTAATGCATGATAATGCACGACCGCACACCGCAAGAGTTGTAAGACAGACTCTCGCCGCAGCTAACATCAATGTCCTGCCCTGGCCTGCTCAGTCGCCAGACTTGAACCCGATTGAGCATGCATGGGATATGCTACAGAGAAGAGCTCTGCCGAATATGGAGGGTATCCAGTCGCAAGAAGACCTTTTTTTGTTGTTGCAACGAACATGGGCGGCCATTCCACAGCGTGATTTGGATGAACTCATTTTGAGTATGCCAAACCGATGTTCTTGTGTTGTTAGTGTTCGCGGTAGAAACACGGATTATTAATTGTTTAAGTTACCCAATAAAATTTTAAAGAAAACTGTTATTTCAGTCTTTTTTTCGAACTTTAATGTTAGTGGTTCAAATGTCAAAAATCCCTTTATTAGGAAAATGGCAAATTTCTTTATTAATGCAAAGGTGACTTGGTTTATCGTTACTGTGACAAACGAAAACACTTTATTTGATGAATCCTTAAAGAAAATTTTAATTAATATCAATCAGGAGAAAAGTTATTGCAAAAATATATGTTGATCCCTAGACACTTTTGATGTGTGTAGTAACAAGGGTATTTTACATTCTCAAGTGAAAGCATGGAGCTGTAAATCAGCATAAGGTACCTTACTGCCCCGTCGGGGCCGCGGGTTGTACACTAGTTATAGCAGCCTAGACATAGAGGGCGAAGAAGGAACATGGGTGGTTTTTAGTCAGTAGAAGTCTGACACTCCCTTTCGCTCTGCCCAAGAGCGGGAGGGGTTATTCGATGATTATCCACCGGCCAAAAAAAAAAAAAAAAGGGTACCTTACTACGTTGCCATCTGGCATTATATATGCTCTTTCGGTATCAACAGCTTCGTTTGTACGATACCCTTTTTTTGGGAGTGGCAAATCATCAAATAACCCCTCCCGCTCTTGGGCAGACCGAAAGGCATTGTCATACTTCTACTGACTAAATACCACCCATGTTCCTTCTTAGCCCTTTATGTCGAGGCTGCGGTATCTTTATGAACAACCCGCAGCCACGACGGGTTATACGGTACCCTTTGGTGAAACTGGTTGTCCTGCTTTGGCCCATTGACTAGCTGTGAAGACTGTCAGAGATCTACGAAAGACAGCTGGGACCAACTGCTTAACGTCGTATCATACTTAGTCTACATATGTTACTTTTTTAATTAAAGGTAGTCATACAATAACACTTTTAAGTAAAAAGTAACAAAAACAAAGTAAAAAAAAAAAAAATTTAATAGTAATTATCCCTCCCACTAGTCATAGTACTACTATTCAAACTAATAAATCATTACTATTTCAATTTTTTTTTTCTACAAGTAATGCTTTAATCATGTTTCTAATATGGGTTATGATACCTGAAATAAATAAATTTAATTTCATTTAATTTAATCTTGTTTTACTGATAACTGTATAATACGTTTGAAAAAAAAACCTTACCTATTTTCCTCATATTTTAGAAATCATAGAGTTTTCGGGTGAACTATGTATATCTTACATGTTGAAGGTATCATCATCATCTGCTTAGCTTTTTCCCAACTATGATCAGGTCGACTTCCAGTCTAACCGGATGCAGCTGAATACCAGTATTTTACATGGAGCGACTGCCTATCCTATCTAACCCAATCACGTATTATATAATTATAGACACGTCATGAACTAACATGGCGGCGCTTCAAAACGGCAAAAATATTATATAACTACTTTTACGCGTAAAGAAAGGAAAAGAAAATATGACACCGTACAGCGGGATGCCTGTTGATGCCTGTTGTCTTTATGTTTCGCGCAGGTTTACACACACGATTTAAATTAAGAACAAACGTAGCATCGCGCGAGAGGTTGGTGCTTAACTAAACGCGATGTGGCCAATTGGTTTCATTTCATGTTGTCATTTTTTAAAGGCGGACAACGTACATATAGTTTTCATATATCATTGATCTAACCTACACAACCCAGTTAATACTGAGTAATACGATACCCTTTGGTAAGACTCGTTGTCAGACTTTAAGGTCACTGACTACCTGTAACGACTGCTATATGTATATGGCAGACGGGACCAACAGCTTGACGTGCTTTCCGAGGCACGGAGGAAACTCGGTATGTAATGGGCGGTCACCCATCCACATACTAATCTAGGCAAGCGCGGCCTAACCTGAGATTGACCCGAGTGGCAGTTATTATTAAACTCCGAGCTCCTCTATATGTAGAAGGTATGTATACACATGTACAATTGCAAGTAAATACATTTATACATAAGTGCATACTAGAATAATGCAAACAGCGTGTAACGAAGAGAGATAAGATAAATTGAGCAAACTTAGTTTGGTACACAAAGTTAAATACTTGAGCAAAGACCTCTGCGTTTGCATTGCTTGTTTGGTTTATTAGTAGATAGGTACATAGGTATTAGGTACTAGAAACCTACCTTATGTATACTGAATTCTATGTACTCATTAAATACATATTTAAAGTGAAACCCTTCTTATTACCTGATATTAGAACCCTCGTTGGCGACAGTCCTTACCAAGACTTCAGGACACGAGTACTAAATCATAACTGTTTTTGAATCAGTGTCCATGGCACCTAAGTGTCAAATTAAAACCTTAAAACAAAAATCTTTTTAGCAAAAAATAAAACTGACTTCAAAACAGAAAAAAGTAACTTTAGCGTCAAGCAGGTGGCAAAAAAACTAAAAGAAACCGGCAAAAATGGTTTTTTTTGTTTAGTAGCTCTATCGGAATAGAAAATATAAGTCAGTGGCAAAAAAATTAAAACGAAAAGAACAAATATCATGGACTTCAGAAACAGCTTGGGATCACATAAAAACGGAAGTAACTAATTGATTGGAAGTCGGTTATAAGTCATTGAAATAAAGTTGATTAGGTTGTCACATATTATTATCTTCATGCATACAGATGACGTGACGTTTAAATTATATAACTCACTTATGCCACGCACCCTTGTCAATGCGGTATCAGTACCGCGTGTTCGCTGTCTAAGTCACCGTGACAATGCGTCAGTCTACATTTATAGATACCCTCATGTTAAGTAGGTGTACCTCATTAGGTATGCAAGGTTATTACGTAGACAAAATAAATGGAAGGTAATTGACGAAAAAGAAGCAACAAAATGTTACCATGCCTTTTTTTTGAGGGTGTGAACTCATCTAATGACTCCTCCCGCTCGCTAGGGAGTGTCAGACTTGTACTGACAAACAACCACCTACTTTCCGACTTAGCCCTTTGTGACGAGGCCGCGGTATCATTTTCGAACAACCCGTAGCCATGTTTTTACGCCTCAGCATAACATTATACAGGGTGTAAATGAACCATTCACGCAAACTTAAACCAAGTATTCTGTACATCAAACTAAGTACCCCTACGCAAACATTTTTGCTGGGAAACGACTTTTTTTTTTGGGGTCAAAAATCACAATTTACGGTAAAACTCAATGTAGCACTCTTAAAACATTGTGCTAGTGGATGCTTAGAATAGTAAACGGGTCATGGAGGTAATTTAAGTAAAGTTATAACCTGAAAAACTAGTATTTAGATAAACAGCTGTGAACAATTTGGTACTTTGACCCCCAATATCTCCGTAACTAGGGGGTTCCCAGGTATGGTCTAGAACAAAAAAATGTTCACAGTGGTGGGGAGAACAAGTGCCCTTCGTTTGCGTTAAGGGTACTTTTACACCCTTTATTATCACATTTATTGTTTTCTGGCAACTGTGGCTCATAGATATACACTTTATCGCACATACGTATGATTATACAATCTGTGTTAGCAAATAAAACCTTAGAAATATATTAGTACGTTACACTTCACTTGTACAGCCAATGGCCATTGTACAGCAGTTCTAGTTTTTGTGAAGAACTTCGTCAAGGAGGTTCTTGACGTTTCTACTGCCCTAAATACCTTTTGTCAGTCGTCTCTCTTTCATTATCTTTACAAGTTTTCTAATTCTTTGGGTTCTTGGTCGGCCCCAGCTAAATAATTAAAAACAAAATTTAATTTAAAAAAAAAGAAAAACAAAAAAAAAAAAAAAAGTCATAACTAAAAAAAAATTGATTTTATTGCAGAAATTCAATTAATTACCCACTATCTTAAATTAGGAGACTTTCCATCAGAATCCCTTTCTTTTGAGAGTTGATTGAGAATACTTAGAAAACTGTGAGACTACACAGATAAAATACATACATTAATATAACAATGTGTGTCTATTTATTACACCTGACGCCGTAAAACATAAATCAAAAGTAACTCTATAACACACTACACCAAAAAACATTATTTTTAATCTCAACGTTCACGTCGACTTCAATGAATCATAGCAGACAAAATCAACTAACAGTCTATAAAACAGAAATAGAACGCGCGGGTTTACGTTACATCTGGTTCAAGATTAGTATTGTTTAGCGATATTTAACTTTAAATCGCTGAAATTGAGGATTCTGACTTGCGCTACAGATGGTGATTATTGATGTAATCAAGGTTACAATTTAGGAAAATTATTATTCTTTTTTCTTGATATTTATATTCTGTGCTCTGTTGATGGCAATAGGCTCGACCCCTATTACATAAGACTTAAACATAACTGGCGTTTCAATTTAATTGTTTCACGCAGTTGAAGGTCGCGGGGCTTAACAAGTCATAACTAAAATTAACTTATAATAAGAGGTTTCAGTCAATTTATAACAAACCACACAGAACCAAAACTTTGTGTTTAAGTTAAGAGTATTATACGTCAAGTTCTAGCCTCAGGATGTAACGATAATTACAAATGTGTTGTGGGAACTGTCATAACTCTAGTTCCAACTTATCGTAACCGACTTTGGAAATTGGACTCAAAACTTAGGTAAACTTCGAGTTCAATTTCCAAAGTCAACTTAAAACTTTCGTTCGATAGGTTATAAGTAATGATGTATCTCGGGTTCGTAAAGTGAAATTAGTTCTAAAAGTAGGTACCTACTTACGTACTTGTTGCTTTTGTGCGAAACCTTTGTCTGTGTAAATGTTTCCTTTTTGCTTTAGAAAAGATTAACGATATTGTTAGATAGTCTCTGTTCACGCTCAAATTGGTTTCGTTAAAGAAAACTTTGAAAGCACTAAAAATCAATAACTTTCGAGAGTTACCATTTCATCTTATTCGGTTGACTAGCTATTTTATTAAAGGATTATTTTAATAAAATAGCATTCCTTCTTAATAGAATAACTTTCAATAACATTATAGAATAAAATAACGTTCTAAAATAAAGAAAAACGTTTATTGATGCTCTTTTAAAAGGTCAGGACAGAGTATGAAACCAAGCAAGACAGTTTGCTTGCATGACTAGATAAATATAACATTGTCGAGTGACATTGATAAAGCAAAGGAAATATGAAAGGGATACAACGATGTTTAGCTTTGGCCTACCCGTGGGAAAAAGACGTGTAATGTACCCTAATTTCGTCAAAGATTTGAGAATAGACTACACACTACACATCATCGCACACAAAACGCAGCACATTAAAGTCTACAAACAATGGCAAAAACATATCACTGTTTTAATTGAAATAAACCACAAAATAAAAAAAAAAACGACTATAAAAAATATAAGAACCTTCCTTAAAAATTTCCCCTCTCAACACGTGATCTAATTGGCCTTCGATCATCGATCAAAGAACATAATTATACTCAAAGTGATTCATAATGTGAAGTGTAAAAAACGTTTGAGCTATCAATCATGTGCCACTTACTAACACGCGTGTACATTATCATCTATTAGGAACGTGACGCCCCCCGAAGTTATAGGTACGCTAGTTACCTCCCGTGCTAGTTACTCGCTAAGAATAAATGTTTCAGTTGTAGTTAGGTACTAACTAGTTCAAGCGAGCGAAGGTAACTGTGCCAGACACGTGTGTAATTGGTAAACAAAAAATACGTCTTCCCTATTTAAATCGGATTTTGGTTGGTGCAGTGGCTGAGTAATTGGGCTGCTGCGCTGCGTGTTGCGGGTTCTATCCCCACACGGAACAAATATTTGTATGGCCTACAGATAGTTGTTACAGGAGAAATTCTTAGTGTGGGGTTTAAAAAACGAACTTGCGACACACAGCGCAGTCAATTGCTCGAGCCACTGCGCCAACCGTGCCGTCTGTTACAAAGTTTTTTTTTTTATGAACCTTTTTTTATAAATGTAGCCAAAATTACTCTTTAGACACCAGTTATCTTTCATTAGTATAATATTCCATGAGACTTGAAACGTAGCTGGTGAATTATGTGGTTACCTATACAATTAGGTACACCTCTGCTTGATACTACCGGGATTACAGACGCGTCGTTATATTATTATGGTAACAAATAAAATTCCCTAATAAATTCTTAGAATACAAAAAAAGAAGATGCTATATTACACACATAAAGCCAAAAAACAAATCCTTCTACTGAAACATTCTTGCATTCTCGCCCCCTCGACAAATTACTTATCGAAGTTAAATTATATTCCAATACTAATGTGAACGCTTATCTCATTTTTATATCAAATAGATTTCCCAGAGGGCGGGATGTAATTTGTATTTCATGTCAGAATCATGAATTATAGCAAATTGGTGGGTGTAGCGTATCTCAATTAAATACCGATAGATAAAGCAATTACCTATAACACTATATGCGGTATATGGTATCGGGAAAGTGAAATGTATTATGTTATTAGTTTACAAGATGGAGCCGAGCTAATTTTCTTTTGACAAGACTTTTTTTTCCTCCACCTTACTTTGTACCCGAATGTGAACTATTTAGAATCTTGTTACGTTGATATTGAAGTACAAGCTTGAGGCGCTTTCCCAGTTGTTTTATGTAGGTTCCTACAAAGGTACAATAAAAGCGTCAAATAGCATCGTCTGAGTCAAAAGGATGCGAAAGAAGAGTTTGGGCTTTAAGGTAAATATAATAATAATAATAATAATGTCGGCAAATCCATAGGAATAGTGAGCCGATAAGAATAGAGCGGGGTATATTTCAGGGCGACAGTTTGAGTCCACTTTGGTTCTGCTTAGCCTTGAATCCTCTTAGCACGCTGCTGGAGGATTCAGGTCTAGGCTATCGGTTGAAAAGAGGTGGTCAGGTTATATCTCACCTCCTTTACATGGATGACCTGAAACTCTTTGCCCCCAACGATTTGCAACTGATGGAGCTATTGAAGGTCACTGAAACTTTCAGTAGCGCCATCAGGATGGAATTCGGTGTGGACAAATGTGCGGTCATGCATGTAAAGCGAGAGGGGAATGTGGAATCTGTGGGAACCCAGCTCACAGATTCCATAAATCTTAGATCCCTCTCAGCAACCGAAACCTATAAGTATTTGGGTATGTCGGAAGCACTGGGCATCAACGTTACCGACATGAAACAATCGTTGAAGGAGCGCTTCTTTGGCCGCCTGAGAAAAGTATTTAATAGTCTTTTATCAGGCGGAAATAAAGTTCGAGCCTTCAACGGTTGGGTCATGCCGGTTTTGATGTACTCTTTCGGTATACTTAAATGGACTCAAACAGAGCTAGACGCCCTGGATAGGCGGGTCCGTACATTGTTGACGGCATATCGAATGCATCACCCACGTTCTTCGGTTATGAGACTGTATATCCCACGGAAGTGTGGAGGTCGAGGCTTTTTAAATGCTAAGACTCTTCATAATCGTGAGATATGCAGTCTCAGGGAATATTTCCTAGAAACCGACGTGGGGATGCATCGAGATGTTGTAGCAGTGGACAGGGGCCTTACCGCGCTCTCCTTGGCTAAAGACAATTGGCGCAAACCTGTAGTGCTTGACACTAACGA
The DNA here is from genome assembly GCA_932274075.1 of Diarsia rubi. NCBI lineage: Eukaryota > Metazoa > Arthropoda > Insecta > Lepidoptera > Noctuidae > Diarsia > Diarsia rubi. The sequence continues at coordinate 16,021,041 of OW026418.1, read as the reverse complement.
CCGCATGGAGGTGTGGCGACAGCGCCATCTATCGCAACAGATGCGAACTAACATTGGCAATTCTGCATCGCGCTTTCAAAGTTATCCGCCACATTAGCGTATATAGAAAATCCCGACTTACAGATGTCGGGCAGTTAGCCCACCAGACACAACACCCGTCTGGTCGGAGGATCCTCCCTTTTCTATGGGGGATGAGGAACTTTACACCCTGTTCCTCATCATCCCCAAACTGGTGACCCCGAGCATGAACGTCAGCGCAGCCTTCGTGCAACTCTTCAATATCATCACTTCCTCAAGCCTTCGAGCAGCGAGTCATACCGTCAGCCAGCAACTACGGCTTCATCGGGTATCCTGACCACCAGCATGCAGCGGAAGCGCATACCTGGTCATCACCCTCAGCCTCATCAGCGACCTTGGCACAGCACACTGCACTTCGGCCGGTCAACTAGCAGAGACGCTCTTCTCTCCTGGTCGACGCAGCAGCCAGCCACTACGCAGCACTGCACACTCCGACTCACTGGAGCACACGCAGCATCACCCCGACTCACTGGGGCATCACCGCAGACAGTTCCGACTCACCGCGAACTATGCGGCATCCGGTTCCGACTCACTGGAACCCTCTACTGGCCTGGCAAGCATCAAGACTCAGCCTGCAATCGACCTCCGGTCTCGGAGGGGAGTGATGTGGCGACAGCGCCATCTATCGCAACAGATGCGAACTAACATTGGCAATTCTGCATCGCGCTTTCAAAGTTATCCGCCACATTAGCGTATATAGAAAATCCCGACTTACAGATGTCGGGCAGTTAGCCCACCAGACACAACACCCGTCTGGTCGGAGGATCCTCCCTTTTCTATGGGGATGAGGAACTTTACACCCTGTTCCTCATGACCCCCAAAGAGGTATGGCAGAGTAAGGAGCTTCACGGACGCTTTTTCCGGGCCCTACACGGGCCTGATGTAGACTTCCTAGCGTCCGTGGCCTGGCTACGTTCCGGGGAACTCTTCGGAGAAACCGAAGGTTTTGTCTGTGCAATTATGGACGAAGTTATGATGACGAATAACTACCGGAGATTTATTGTGAAGGACGGTACGGTTGACATATGTCGGGCATGCCACCGTCCGGGCGAATCAATCCGTCACATTATCTCCGGGTGTTCTCGTCTGGCTAACGGAGAATATTTACATAGACACAACCTTGTAGCCAGGATTATCCATCAGCAACTTGCTCTGCAGTACAACCTTGTGGAATCAGAAGTGCCGTACTACAGGTATGTGCCCGACTCAGTTCTCGAAAATGGCCATATCACACTGTACTGGGATCAATCCATCATCACTGACAGGACTATTATAGCTAATAAACCTGATATAGTGGTGGTGGATCGATCAGAGCGGCGCGCAATGATCGTTGACATAACCGTCCCGCATGACGAGAACCTCGTGAAAGCCGAGAAAGATAAGCAAATCAAGTATCTTGACTTGGCTCGCGAGGTTGTCGACATGTGGGATGTGGACTCAGCGATCATTGTGCCGATAGTCGTTTCAGCCAATGGCTTAATAGCCAAGAGCCTCGACCAACACCTGAGGAGGCTCTCGTTAGGCAGCTGGATCAAGGGCTTGATACAGAGAGCGGTACTCCTGGACACGGCACGCATTGTTAGGAGGTTCCTTTCTCTGGAGCCCTGACCGCCGGTAGCTTGGACCCTGTTCCCGATACCGGTGGGCTACAATTTTTTATATTTTTTAAATGTTTTTTTATTGTTTTTTTTTGTAAAGAATATTTAAAAATGTAATAAGTTTGTAACAAAATAAATAAAGGGAATAATAATAATAATAATATCAAAACTAAAACTAAATCCAATATTAATATCAAAATACCCCAAAGGTAAGTGTTGCATAACGTTTTCAAAGCCGCCTCAAAAAAATATGGTAGGAAAAACAAATACATGACTTTTTCATGTCAAAAGTTGAACTCGGAAAACAGACTTTTATTTTCTACTGGACCGTTTGTTTATAAAAGACCTTTGTAATTTAGATTCGGTAGTTAGCCACTAGAGACGGATTCTTGTTTATTTAAAACAGAAATAGATGTTTTTAAAAATAACCTGTGGATACACAAATGTTTTTTTGCCGTTTTTCGGCCTTGATATGCTGAAAAGTTAGCTTTCAATTACGACGCATTGGAAGTGGTTTGTTAAGAGTTTTTCAATGGAATTTGATTGGCGGAAGCCATTTCATGAATGAATGTATGGAATGATAACAAATCATTGATTTTGTTGAAAGATGACTCAACTCAAAGCGTTTATTTCTAATAAACCCGAGTCAGACACTTTCGCATAGTTCAAAATAAGCAACCTAAAGTTCAGCCACGGGTATAACAACTGTAAATGGGCTATAGTTTTTAGTCACAAGGATAATATCGCTGCCCATTTTAAAGCGTAAATATCTATGAAGAAGAATTGGCAGAAAACTCCATGGTTACTCTTTTCAAATCAATTTAGATATTACATAGTCTAAGGCACAAATTAGGCTTAGTAGATATTGGACCTATTCGCGAAATGACCTATGACCTAATGGAATTATTCGCGAAATTGTTATGTGAGCACTGTGTAGTAATAGAAAAGAAAAAAGCTATAAAAATCATAAAGATTAGGATAAGCTTAAGATCAATATCTTAAAGACTAACAAAACTATGCTCATACGATTACATTGAAAGCATGAACCATGCGCATGATATGTACGGGAATCTCAGGAATTCAACGTGTGTTTACAGTGTGGGGTTCAGGGAAAGGAATCGTAAACAACAAATCTACCTACTCCAGTTTCAATCAAATACACTTCTCAAGATTGTTTAGATCCGACTTCAAGTGTCTGCGAGAGGAAAGGAACGAAGACAAATATATGTGAAGTAAGTTTGTAAAAACAATCCCTGAAGCTGTTTATCCCCTATAAACAGCTATGACCTATGACCACGGCTTTTCCCGCGTGGAGTTCGATAATTGCCCCACGGGATCATACTACCGAGATAAAATTGCATCCTGTTTTAATCCGGCTTGTAAACCATCTATATGCGATAAATCCATGCCTCCAAATCCGTTCAGTAGTTGTGTCGTGAATGAGTAACAAACCTCACAAACTTTCGCAATTATAATATTAGTAAGATATGCCTCTAGCAGGAGGCCTTAAACTCAAGGCATTAACAGTTTTCTTTTATTTTACCTAGAACGCTTTGGTGACAGCGGTACTAATAATTCACCAACAATCCACATCAACGATGAGAACAATAATGTTACCGAAACGTGTTTTTTTTTTTGGTAAATCGTGTTTTTTCTTAAAAGAAACTTAGTAGTAGTAGTCGCATGCCACCTTGCTAATGGCAACTAGCAGCTGACTTCTGTATCAATGAGAACGCCCTGAAGGAGCATCAGATATCAGTGGCATGCGACGACGGCTGTCCTCTAAAATCAAAATCAAAATCAAAACTCATTTATTCAAACTAGGCTGATAATCAGCACTTTTCTTTTATTTACAAGAGACAGTCCCCCAAAACGCCCCCCCTTCGACACTTCCTAGTGTTTTTACCGGAAAGAAGAAGTGGCGAAACAAACTCCCCAGCACACATCTGTCTGTTAGGTTGGTTAGAAGAACCAGACTCGATACAATAGTAAGGCTAGTATAAAAAAGTATATAATAATAATAAAAAAAGACATAACATATCAGTAAACTAATCTCTCTATAATAATTATCAAATTATCTACTTAGACGATTTTTCTTATTTAAGACCGCGGTTTATAAGTCTGCGTTTTTATTCGTAGTCGGGTTTTAGTTTTTAAACTTATTTTTTATTGTCATAATATCCTTAATTTAGCAGAATGCGGAAGTTATTCACTCTTTTACACATCAAAGAAAAAAGCGACTAATCTTTCAAATACTCCTGTTGATTTTTCCTGTCTTCCTACTTCATTTTTACTTAAATATAATACGAAAAGTGTCATGACAAGGTCATTAGTTTTACATCACAGAAGTAAAAGATATAAATCTTCGTACTGTAAAAAGAACATTCATGAACTCTGTGTGAAAATAAACGTAATTTCAGGAATTGCTTGCCAGTATAAACATTGGTCGCTGAAACAAACTCCGTCATTGATGCTCGTTTCAGTACGATTTTGTGTAATCGTAGCTTCTTAATCAATTAAAAGTAACGATTATTTGGTACGTTTTCTGCCTGAAATTCAGATCCATTGCATGTGTAAAAGAGCAATTTGCATGCAAATTGATTTTCTCGTTTTATGAGTTCAGATTTGCTTACTAAAATCATAGTCTTAATATAGAAGATGTTAAAGTTTTTATATTATTACTAGCTGATGACAAATAACATACTAAAACCCTCCTTACAACATACAGTCCGTCGTGGTGGGGGACTTTGTTTTTTAATATGTAGAGATAAACAAAAAAAAAATGACCAACTGCGAGTCAGACTCGGGCATGAAGATTTACATACTATCGTAGTAGGGGAGTCCCATTTTTATTTCTTTTTATTATTTGTTGCTATATAGCGGCGAGAGAAATACACATGCTGTAAAAATTACAACTCTCTGCGACAGAAGGAGAACGAAGGGGTAGAAAGGGGGCGCGGGAGGCGCTCCGGGCGTCGGGGGTCCCGCGATGACCTCCGGCCACCGTAGACGCGGGCCTGTGGACGGTGAGTAATGGGCTAACTCGCCGTCCGTCCATCTCACGACGAAAACAGGCCGTGTCGACGGCGCGTTCGTGTTCCACGCGCGCCTCAAAGAGATGTCAGCAACATGGGAGGGGCCCGAAAGGGCCGACGCCTGTCGGGGCCGCGGGTAGTCCACCGGTTATCGCGGCCTCGATATAGAGGGCAAAGAAGGAACATGGGTGGTTTTTAGTCAGTAGAAGTCTGACACTCCCTTTTGCTCTGCCCAAGAGCGGGAGGGGTTATTCGATGATTTTACACCCACCAAAAAATAAAAAAAAGGGGTAGAAAGGGGGAGAACAAAAAGTTCCCTAATAAATGTATTTGATTACAAAACCGACACTTTATAATGATACTAAAGTCTTGAGGAAAACCCGAAAACCCATACAGATTAACTATCTTTAATGAGCTGATTAGATAGGCTATTAATTATAATCGTAGGCATAAGAGTGGAATTCCCTGCCTGCGTGGTGTTCTCAAGTTCGTACGACACCAATCTATTTAAGTCACTAGTGTATAAGCTTCTTTTGGGTCAGCTCGTTCCATTGTTGACCTCATCTATTTTCTTAGGACAACATTGAAGAAAGAAATGGATTTTTACAATTGTTGTAAACCACATGCTCACCATGAATAGTCACCTTTCCAAAAAAAGTACAATGTTGAAGGTAAAATAGACCCATCAACCTCAACAGATTACAGTTACAAACTATGGTTGAGCTTAACTAAAAGTGGAACAAATTCATAAAGCAATATTTGCAGGGACAATATTTACACCACTGTCACACACAGGATTTGTCCAAATGAACAGTTTTTGTATTCATATTTTATTTGTCAATTCAGTTGGACAGCTAGAAACGTCACACACACTACGAGTATATGATTTAAAATTGAATTCATTGCAATTGTAGAAAGCAGGCGTGCGCACGAATGAATGTGGCGACACTTAGGGGGCCTATGTCCAGCAGTGGACGTCTTTCGGCTGAAATGATGATGATGATGATGTTAGAATGCAGTGAGTGTGTGGTAGGTACTACATATTGTAAAATGTAAGCAAGCAATCGCAAAGTTCGACATGCTCGACGTATTCCGCGTATACGCGGCGTGTGCGCAAATTATTAATACCACTGGACTTTAACTTACTGTAAAGACGCGACTATACTTCGATTTAGCTTTGCCTCTTTAGAATCCTATACTTTTATTAGAATAATACATTATATTTCGCAAAATTTGCTTGTGTTAGGCCTATGGTTAGGTGGCCGCGGGTTGTACACTAGTTATCGCGGTCTCGACATAGAGGGCTAAGAAGAAACATGGGTGGTTTTTAGTCAGTAGAAGTCTGACACTCCCTTTGTCAAAGTCCCTCACCATGGGATGCCTACAGGGTTCGGTTATGGGTCCGTATGTATGGAACGTAGGCTTTGATGACTTCCTCGCGATTCCACTTCCATGCGGCTGTTCATTAACCGGTTACGCGGACGACGGCCTGCTGCTCATTCAGTCAAGTACTCGGGCTGGACTCGAAAATTTGGCTGACACTTGCCTAAAATTAATATCCCAGTGGGGTGATCGTAACCGTCTGACCTTTGCACCACATAAAACTTATCAACTTCTTTTAAAAGGTAATCTTAAACCATGCCCCAGTATAAAATTTAATAACGTTCCCGTGAAAAAGAAGGAGTCCGTGTGCTCCCTTGGGTTTGTCTTAGAGAGAAATTTTTCATTCATTGAACATATAAAAACCGTCGGTGAAAAAGCTAAAAAGAACTTTTATGCCTTAACGAGAATATCTAAATCTACGTGGGGTTTATCATTTGTAACTCTGAAGACGATCTATGGGGTTAATTACTTGGGGTGTATGTGCTACGGGGCACCAGTTTGGGCCGATAGGGCCACCATAGGAGCGGCACGACGTAAATTACTTCAAAGCCAGCGGTTGGCCTTGATTTTCTTGTGTAAAGCGTATAGGACGGTTAGTACTGAAGCCTTACCGGTACTGGCAGGAGTACTTTCAGTCGATCTTCAAGTGCAGCGCCGTGCTTCAATGTACTACTGCGCACGAGAGACCGCGGACGCAGACTTTTTAACACAACGTGACCGTACTAAAATAGCTAGATTACTTAAACCACAGACTGACGTCTGGGAGGATCTTTTGTCAGAATGGCAATGTAGGTGGGATAATTCCATCAAAGGCCGACACCTCCACCAGTTCTTTCCATCCGTTCGTGAGCGGCTGGCCAGGACATGGCTGGAGGTGGATCACTGTGTTGCCCAATTTCTCACAGGTCATGGTAACTTTAAGAGTAAATTATTTTCATTCAAGCTTGTTGCGTCGCCTTTTTGTCAATGTTCTACATCTGACTGCGAATATGAACAATCTGTACATCACATTTTATGGGAGTGTAGTCTTTGGCAGAATGAACGTAATATTATGTTGGATAGTGTACAGGTTACATCCGGAGTTATTTACTATACGAACCTTGTAGAAACTAGAACAAATTTCCGTGCGTTCAAGCATTTTTGTCATACCTATTATTGGAATCAAATATAACAGCTCACAACTTAGGACCCAGTAATATTAATGACAACAATATCCGTGGTGCTAGGCAACTAGGCTTATCCCAGTTGTATGCGTCCCTGTGTGCCTATTGGCCTTGTTCTGTTCTGTCTCCTGCTGATATGGAGGGAAGTGGAAAGAACAATGGCGAAATCTTAGCTGAATTTATTTTGAGCGTCTAAAAGTGACTTATATACGAAGGCAGTTCCATTATTTTTTTACGTTTTTTCAAAGTATCACATTAACTAGTTAGGGCCGGATAAAAAAAATATTTTAAATGAAAAGTTAATTGATTTTTTCATTGACCTCGAGTGTTGCCATTTTATATTTATTCTGCCTAGTGACAGTTAACTCAGCATTATTGTGTTTTATTCAGTTTTAATTTGTTATTGTAATGAAACTGAGTAAATTAAGTAACAATACTGTTTATTTCTAAGTGGAAGTGTTCCTTGCTGGGAGGTTTCCTTTGTACTGTAAAAATAAATAAATTACTTTCAATTAATGACTGGTAAAAAGACTAATACCCCAAATCTAAAAAAAATATTACTTGTGTTTGACAATGGTTGATTACGTCAGTGTCACAGACGCTTATGCGCTTGCGCTTTTTTGTTGCTCTCGATTGTTTTCCGTTTTCTATTTCTATAATTCACTTGACCCGGACTGCTTATTGGACTTTGATATTCCCCTGTGTGACCCTGTGCGTATGGACTCCGAGATTTTCCCTGTGTGACATTGTAATTTTTTGACCATTGTGACCAGTTTATGGATCTCTCATTGAAAAAAAAAAAAAAAAAAAAAAAAAAAGAAAATATATACAAATCGAAGCCACGTTATACTGGAAATGTAAAGCTTGATGAGCCGCCCTGTGTACATGATACCAATTGTATACCTATAGTAAGGCGTGCCAAAGAGTATTTATAACCACTGGGATTACCTACCTTTTAAAAAACATTGCATGCTGCAAAAACTGGGTAAGGAAAGTAGAAATACTAATGCAATGTTGTTACCATAGACATAACCTACAAAAGTTCATTACTGAATTTCTATTATTCTCGGCCTTCTCGAACCAAAATTCTTGCGCAGACTAATTCAGAAGTTGACGGCGAGTTAAACAAGATATTTTTCATTTAAAGACGACGGTATTTTACATCAGCTAAATTAATGTATGGGCGGCTGCCATTGTTCTTTCTGCTTTTCCTACTCCTCCGCTATTCTTTTCTGATTAATTTCGTTGCGGGATCCAAGACAGTCAAATCATTTCTCTGGGACTTCGTCGAGCTTCATTGTCTCGGCGCTTTTCTTGTGGTCGCCACTGTTGATTCTGGCTTACAGAAGTTACAGTGGTTTGGGAATAGTGAGGCGGGCTTGACACTTCCTTTCGCTCTGCCCAAGAGCGGGAGGGGTTATTCGATGATTTTCCACCCGCCAAAAAAAAAAAGGCCTATGGTTAGGTTAGGTGAAATTGGATACCTGCAGGTTACCTGGGAAAATAATACCACTGACACGTTATGATCTTTCGTCTTACGTCACTCATTTGTTTTCTTCGCAGTTCCAACACGCGTGCTGCTTTCGGTTAAACGGTAACGCAGCGTACACGTGGCGTGAACTCGTTACGCTTGCGGGGTTATAAAGACTATATTTTTCAAATGTTTTTAGAGCGTTATAGAAACATTTATTATAAAACTCAAACTTGCTGCCAGTATAAGTAAAACATAATAATATTACGTGAAATAAGGCAGGTGATATCGAACAAAGATAAATTACAAGTAAATATTGTCCTACACTTAAAGCGCCGCGCGTGGGTCGACGTGTGACGGTAGATGTAGGGAGGTTACACACGATGTGTTATTGGCTTATATTTTAGTATTAGAATTGTGTTTTAGAATATTATAACTTACAGTCGTTTTAAGATAATACGTCATAATCATTCCTCTGTTCTTATTCAAATAATTATATTTAGTGCCAGAGCAGCAAGTCTTCTTCTTTCATCATTCATTTGCAGTCTTTTCCCAACTATGTTGGGGTCGGCTTCCAGTGTAACCAGATGTAGCTGAATAACAGTATTTTACAAGGAGTGACTGCCTAATTAGTACTAGGTATTGCTTACCAAGACTAGTTTTTTTGAGGTCACTGGTTACCTGTAACGACCGTCACAGATCTACAAATGGGATTTTCTTCTTTCATACTTCCTTAATATTCGTCTTCGCAATATTCATCTGGCGGTTATAGGTCGAGTCTAGTCCGGGATTTTTACAATCAATTATTGCTAGGACTTGTTTTATCGTACTTATGCAAACAGGGTTTCTTTCTATAAAATATCAAGGTTACGGTGACCGGGCCCCATGAAATAGACTTTTCTCGTTAGGATCTAATATCGACAGCCAAATTTCTTATATCACAAGAACTGTCTACTTTTACTCAAAACACTACAACTTCGGATTAAATCGACAAACAAAACCGCTCTTCGTGTGTAATCTCCCTAAGATACTCATGCTCAGCTGAGTGGATCGGCAAAGGCGTCTCCCGTCTAAACAAGCGTTGGTAACTCGATTGAGCACAACCAAAAAGGCGTATGGCGTTTACTGTATTAGCTTTTCTATTCTCCAATGTTCTGTTTTCGACATCGATCTCGAAGACTTTAAGAATAGGCATTTAGATTCAAAAAGGTATTCGGAATAGACACCTGTCTACAGATTGATGTAGGTCTAGAATAGGTATTAATAAATCTAAATAATTCAGGTATCCGTTATAAAAATATGTACCTTATTCTATTCCAAATAGGTACAAAGGTATTTTAGCGAAATGAGGCCGAAAATGTGGAACATTATGTACGGAGCCTTCGTCAAAATAGACTTTAGGTACGGAGCGTATAGAATTCTAATACAAAATAAAAATAGAAATGCTAATATTTAAAAGATCCTACAGGTATATGAGTTTGCAATTACACTGAACAAATTGGAAAGGTTCCAAAGTTCTTGATGAAAATGAAAAATGTAGTTTTGTAGCATAGAATGGGGAAAGACCCAATGGAAATTATTGCTGTACAATTTTCCTCTGATTACATTTTTCTATTACATTGTAAAAAGTAATTTTAGTATACAATAGAATATTATATTTTCTATTATAAACACTTAGGTCTTATATTCTTACACGAGGGCACTATTATAATGGGGTTCCTGCACCATGAATACATACATGAATACAGATCAAAACAAAATACTAAATTCAATATAACGAACTCTCGCCTAGTAAGTTACGTAAATAAATCTATTAGTATCAATCTCTGCTCTAAATTTGTTCAACACGTTTTTACCGAGATGTTTCAAATAATTAGCAGAATATATTTGATCCTGTTTTGAGCAAGTGATGATGTACATAGCAATGTTTTCGTATAGTCTGGTCAATGTCCTAGAATTATGTATTTATACAAAACTGAAACAGTGTCTTACATAGTGTGTATAATAGTGTCTTTAACTTGACACCTAATTTATTACCACAGATCGTGAATTTAAGTGTTCTAAAGACATTTGGATGCACTTAAACCACAAAATGCGATTCACATACTACACAGTATTTGAATCCCATTTAATATAAAAAACAGCATATGTGCACCAGTGCATATCCATACAAATGCAATACGTGACACATTTTTTAATCAACTCGTCTTAAGGCAACACTTATAAATTTCAGGTGTTTCAAATGTTCCACTCAAAAGAAATAATTTTTCCGACAAACGAAAAAGGCAACGTTATCCTCTACTTTAAAAGAAATGATACCTTTTTTTTTTTTTTTTTTTGGTGGGTGTAAAATCATCGAATAACCCCTCCCGCTCTTGGGCAGAGCGAAAGGGAGTGTCAGACTTCTACTGACTAAAAACCACCCATGTTCCTTCTTCGCCCTCTATGTCGAGGCCGCGATAACCAGAGGACTACCCGCAGCCCCGACAGGCGTCGGCCCTTTCGGGCCCCTCCCATGTTGCTGACATCTCTTTGAGGCGCGCGTGGAACACGAACGCGCCGTCGACACGGCCTGTTTTCGTCGTGAGACGGACGGACGGCGAGTTAGCCCATCACTCACCGTCCACAGGCCCGCGTCTACGGTGGCCGGAGGTCATCGCGGGACCCCCGACGCCCGGAGCGCCTCCCGCGGCGGCTGGGACGAAGAAATGATACCTTTAACTTAATTGTGAGTCCGGGTTGATGCTTACCTGAAACAAAAAGAAACACCACGTTAGGTATACATAACAAAACATCACACCTGTACACCCCGAAGAGTTAGGCAGAGGTTTTCTTAAAAGTAATAGATTCGATAGATTATAAAATAGGTGGTTTTAGTTTTGTATCTGTATTTTATATTTTGGGGTACAACACTGACATATTATAAACATAAAAACCTTACGACCAACAAAGTCGACCTTAGGCATTATTCATTACTCATGGCGACATGGAGACAGCGACTGTCGCAACCCCGTGCAGGGCACGCCACGATAGTGGCGGTAAGTCCCCTCTTTGAGGAGTGGCTTGAGAGGCGCCACGGCGCCCTCACCTTCCGTCTGACGCAGGTCCTCACCGGACACGGTTGTTTCGGGAGGTACCTGCACCGAATCAGGCGGGAGGAAACGCCCGGATGCCACCATTGCGAGGATCGGCCGGAGGACACGGTGGAGCACACAGTGGAGGTGTGCCCCGCTTGGGCGGAGCCCCGCCGTGTTCTCGTAGCGGCGATCGGCGGCGGCGACCTCTCGCGCCCGGCCCTGGTGCAAGCCATGGTCCAGGGCGAGGAGGAATGGGACGCCGTCGCCTCCTTCTGCAAAGCAGTGATGCTGGCGAAGGAGGTGGCGGAACGCGAGAGGGAGAGAACCTCTCGTCCCAGCCGCCGCGGGAGGCGCTCCGGGCGTCGGGGGTCCCGCGATGACCTCCGGCCACCGTAGACGCGGGCCTGTGGACGGTGAGTGATGGGCTAACTCGCCGTCCGTCCGTCTCACGACGAAAACAGGCCGTGTCGACGGCGCGTTCGTGTTCCACGCGCGCCTCAAAGAGATGTCAGCAACATGGGAGGGGCCCGAAAAGGCCGACGCCTGTCGGGGCCGCGGGTAGTCCAACGGTTATCGCGGCCTCGACATAGAGGGCGAAGAAGGAACATGGGTGGTTTTTAGTCAGTAGAAGTCTGACACTCCCTTTCGCTCTGCCCAAGAGCGGGAGGGGTTATTCGATGATTTTACACCCACCAAAAAAAAGGCATTATTCATTATCTTAAATATTTCTTTTGTTCTAATTCAAAAACAAAAAAGTAACACATCATCTTAAACTTGTCTCTAAAAATAAAATAATATGAAGCAACTAGTTTACTAATTGCCAGTACTTGTAAACTAGTAGATAGATGTTATTCACAGTCGAGTTAAGTTTCACAACTATCGCGTTAGAGTTAACACAACATTGAACATGACACATTATGTTCGGAGATGAAAAGAGGTTCTAAAAAAAAGTTGCAGAGTTTGTTCCAAAGTTTTTGTGCATAGTTGGTTTGTTCTACAGTGGTGATAAATCATTTCAGTCTAAAGTGATCTTTATTTTAATAGTTATAAGGTTGTTGGTAGTTTGCTGCAATTCACAAATCTACATGTAACACCTCTTTGTAACTACCTATGTTAACAAATAAATAATCTGAATCTAGTAAACTTTACTCGCACATTTTGCCAGTTATGTTGAAGTAGTAAAAGGGGTGAGCTTATTGCCATTAATCAGGTTTAAATACGATTCCGTGGCAGCTACGAGGATATACCCTATAGGACTTTGTACGACCCGGGAATTTAACATAGGACCTCATGCTTATCAATCGTGATTGCAAGTACTACACCAACGAGGCAGTCTTTATAATTTAGCTTTTATATGTTACAGTTACCTGCATAATTCCATGGGTACCTTAATGTGTATTTTCCTGTGAGCGTTTATAATCGATAACTTGTCTACGTTAGGTGGCGTCATTTCTCGGTTCACACGATTTAAGTTCTGAATTGTCCATGCATTTTTGGAGATGACTGTACATGTTAGATGTAAAATAATGATGTCAAGACAGTACACGTTACAACGTACCCACTGTAAATCAATACAAATGCACGTAATTCGAACACGTTGATGTTAAAAACAGACACAAAACTAATTAACAAACTAATATGGTTTCAGAAACAGACCTAACATGTACACAATGTTGATAGGTAGGTACGTATTTGGTTGCACAATTTAATGTATTCGTGGTCTAAATCATATTGCTGAATTTCATTGACAAATATTCTGTTGCAAAACCGAACAAAACAAGTAATGAACGAGCTCACGTAGGTAAAAGTTCTACATTTAAAATCAGTCTGCAATTAAATACAAAAACTTATTCTGAGCTAATATTAAAATTACTACGTATAAGTTAATTTTTAGTCATGTACAGTAGTGGTACATAGACCGACTTCACGCCACAAGGCATTCTTTACCAGGGGCTATGGGTTGTTCCAGGGGCTGTTGGTTTTTCGAAAGAGATACCGCGGCCCCGGACAAAAAGGAACATGGTGGTTTTTAGTCAGTAGAAGTCTGACACTCCCTTCCACTCTGCCCAGAGCGGATGGACGGGAGTGTCTCTTTACCAGTCAAGTTTTGGGTTATACAGGACAACATTTTGCCGTGCCCACTGATACTTTAGTTTGGCAATTATTTGGACTACGTCGGTAGCTTTGGTTCTATTGCGGATTTCATCATTTCAGATTCAATCACACAAGGAAACTTCGAGCATAGCCCTCTCCATTGTCCTTTGGTGGACTTTAAGCCTTCTGATGAGGTCTATTGTGAGCGACCCAGTTTCGGTTTTGTATGTTATTGAACCAGCACTATTATTAAAGTTCAGCTGAAAGAACTTTATTGAATTTCTTGGTCAAAAAATGTTGACTTTATTAACACGAAATCGAATTTTCTCAGTTATGAGACCCAGGTAGTTCGATTTTTCGCCCTCGCTATTCCCATTCATTGCAACTTTTATCGAAGTCGTTAAAGCCGTTTTAGAGAACGTGATTACAAATACGCAAATGGTACTTATATTGAATTCATCGCAGACTCACATGACATTTGTACCTAATCTCTTCTGATAAATGCGTTAATCATTTTGATAAACAAAAGTTTTTAAAAACATCTGCAGTATTTTACATAAAAAAGTTGATGTCATGCTCGCTGGAAAAATTACCGTGATGTCGAAGAGGATTTTTCCTGAAGCGGAGATTGCAACGGGTCTTTAAGTAAGTCCGGATATTGGCTGGAAGGATAAATATTGAAACCACATTTAAAATGATGTTTTTGAGCTGTGGAACGTCTATATTTTCCTTACATTTAACGTACAAGCAAAGTCATTTTCTTAATGCAATAAATTATTTTTCTTAAAAGTAAACTTCTAGCCTATTCTTCTCCATAGATATTTACGCTTTGGAATGGGCAGCCACAGTATTTTCACAAGTTATTATTATGGCCTATGACTATGCCTGTAGCTTTCACTTTCTTTGTTTTTCTGACATTTAATAATACCTGTAACAGGCAAATTGAAATAAATGCTTTGAGTTTGATTTCTATCTGATAATAAATGCAAAATAATGTATCTATCTGCCATTCTATACAAAACACAATATACATATGTGAATACCCGACATTTCAACCACAGTCGCGTCGTAGTTACGTTAGCTATCCACAATCAAATGCTACCGGTCGACAACAAAGCGGTGCTTTCAGAAAGCTAGTGTAAACTCAAAAGGAAAGCCTATCTCGTTCCTTGTGATGTAGATAATCTAGTTTTCGTTGAAACACAAACTTACTTAAACGGTTGAGGACTTTTCGAGGGCGATGTATGAAAACGTTAACGATTTCAAACGATGATTTTACGAGACGCGATTTTTCGCTCGCTAGTTTAAAATCCAGCGTTCGTGGCGGTGGACCCGCCACTTAGTAAATGAATAAAAAAGCACGCAACGATCCTTCTGCCGCGCGTCTCTGTAAAGGAGCCCTAAGACGGTAGACCAATAACATTTAATCTCCTTCTTGTGAAATTATTTCCCAAAACAAGTAGGTTACTAATCTACCTACCATAAACCCTATTTATGTTTACTTTCGTTTACCTTTAGTAAGAGGATTCTAGATACAATTAAAGGCCATTACATAGAATTAGGAGGATTACGTGGAGAGGAAACTTCTCACATAACAAGGTAAGCATTTTCCTGAAATGAATGTTATGTTGGTAATAAATAGCTAATAAGGTTTCTTTTCCCCGTATTAAGCCGTGTACAGACTTACGAAAGTTAATATACAATTTAACATGCAATGAAAAAAAAAACCAGCCAAATTATCGCAATGTATCACGCCATGTAATACAATTCCTATAATGTGGACGCCTTGGGCGGTCGAGCCGTGCCGTGCATACTACGCGCACGAACAGAGCATTATTCAACTCGTGCGCCATTTATCACTTTTTTCGTCGAACACAAATCGTCGTATCCTACGAATAAGGGCGTAAATGAAAAACAGCTACTTTTCAGGAGACACACCGGGACCTGTCAATGTGGCGACACTAAGAGGAGTTCTATGTCCAGCAGTGGACGTATTTCGGTTGAAATTATGATGATGATGACTATTATGAATCAGGTCTTAAGTTCAAGTAGAAATATTTTCACGAGAAAATGTGGTTTGAATGTTGCTGCGTGTATGTATATGCTCTCGACTGCACAGATTCAGATACTAGTACTTTGCAGCTTTTGAAGATTGACTGTGCTGATCCCAATTTGTTCTATTTGGGAATATAACCTAGCTTTCGGTACTAGTCGTACATACTAAAGTGTCCTAAAACGTACCACAAAAACCTTTTAACAAAGCCCTTGAACTTTCTACTTTGTCTCAAAAGAATTTTTCAATTAAAACCAATCACCCGGTAAAACTGGACCGTGGGTATAAAGGTTTGTTCAAGAACTCGTCGATGGAAAACCACTCACAAATTGATTGGACCCACTAATTACAAGAAGTTTTCGGTTTGACCTAGTAGGGGCGGAATTTTCTCTGGGGACCCGAGAATTAATTTCTTTGTTTACTTGGTATGAAGTAGAATGGAGTAATAATATACAAGTATAATTGGATTGGAGCAGTGGTGGCCCAGTGGTGGCAGCCTCGACTTACGAACTGTGAGTCGTGGGTTCGAATCCAGTCAGGCGCATTACTTTGTGTAATTTATTTCAACACCACTGCTCTCAAAACGGTGAAGGAAAACATCGTGAGGAAACCGGCATGTCTTAGAACCAAAAAATTCGAAGACATGTGACATCTACCAATCCGCACTGGGCACGCGTGGTGGATTATAGCCCATCCCTCTCCTAGAGAGGAGGCCTGAGTCCCTGCAGTGGGAACATTATAGGCTGATGATGATGATAATTGGTTTTTAGAGCAGTGGTGACGGCGGACTTACGAACAGTAACTCAGACGCATTACGTTGTGTAATCTATTTCATCACCACTGAAAACATTGTAAGGAAACCGGCTGTCTTTAGAACCTAAAAAATCCAAGATGTGTGACATCCACTCGCACTGGGCCCGCGTGATGGATATAGTACATCCCTCTCCTAGAGAGGAGGCCTAAGTCCCTGCAGTGGGGACATTATACGCTGATGATGATGATGACGATGAGGTACGGACAAATTGTGGACGAACTGGTTTGGCTGACTGGATATTGTCAGATATTTCATACAGATACATAAACTCAAGCCATTTTTCAAAGGAGGTAGGCAAAAATCACAGAAAGCCACCGGATACGATCCTTACATACTTCTTTTGTCTGGTCCACGTTCATACGAGTACATCTGGTCGAGTACAACGCACCTATTTTTTCTGATGAATCTCACCAATAAGTGTATATGACCTTCTAAGTCGTCCCCTCCTAGTGTTGCCACTCACATCTGCCTTTTGGAGGGGGGGGGGGGGGGTGTCATCTAATAACCCCTCCCTTGGGCAGAGCGAAAGGGAGTGTCAGACTTCTACTGATTAAAAACCACCCGTGTTCCTTCTTAGCTCCTTGTGTCGAGGCCGCGGTATCTCTATCGAACTACCCGCAGCTCCGACGATCGTCACGACCTGTCGTCGTCATAAGACGGACCGACGGCGAGCGAGCCCATTAATCACCGCCCACAGGCCCACGCCTACGGTGGCCGGAAGCCATAACGTGGCCCCCGAAGCCCGGAGCGTCTCCCGTGGCGGCTGGGATGAGAGGTTCTCTCCCTCTCACGATCCGCCGCCTCCTTTTTTTTTTTTTTTGGTGGGTGTAAAATCATCGAATAACCCCTCCCGCTCTTGGGCAGAGCGAAAGGGAGTGTCAGACTTCTACTGACTAAAACCCACCCATGTTCCTTCTTCGCCCTCTATGTCGAGGCCGCGATAACCGGTGGACTACCCGCGGCCCCGACAGGCGTCATCCGCCGCCTCCTTCGCTAGCATAACTGCTTCGCAGAAAGAGGCGACGGCGTTCCATTCCTCCTCGCCCCGGACCATGGCTTGCACCAGGGCCGGACGCGAGAGGTCGCCGCCGCCAATCGCCGCTACGAGAACTCACAACTCAACTTTTAACCCTATTACCCCAGTTGAAAAGAACCACTTGTTACTTTCTTTGTTCCACATTCTTTTAAGTTTAACAGTTTATTAATAAACAGGTTCATTATTAACTCCTGGCGTAACTGGGTCGCACACGTCAACAAGTTAATTTATTACTAACTCATGAAAAATATACATAAAGATACATTTATAATATTTGACGTTAATTTCCGTTATAACTTTTCATGGCATTTTACCGTTTGTAAATCTTTGCTCTAGAGTTATAAAAGTTTTTGTTACAGAATACTCATTCTAGGAACTCAATTCGATTATGACGGCACGGTTGTTGCAGTGGCTGAGCGAATGGACTGGTGCGCTGCTTTGGTTCGATCTCCGCACGGAGCAAATATTTGTATGGCCTACAGATAGTTGTTTCGGGTCTGGGTATTTGTGTATGTGAGTTTAAATGTTCGTGAACGCACCTACGATACAGGAGAAATTCCTAGTGTGGGGCAAAGTTTTAAAAAAAAAAACTTAATCTTTCTGTACGTTGTAATTATTCAGTTTTATCTACTTTCACTGCCTCGTTGGTCTACTGGTCGAAAGAACGATTGCTGTGCATGAAGTCCTAGGTTTGATGACCAGGTAGGACAAAGAGTTATTGGGGGTTTCCATCAGGAATCCTGCAGGGCTATTGCGTATCTTTTAAATGACAGTGGCTAACCTATAGTGCCTATCCATTACTGTCAAATGGTTCCGTTTTGTACTAAACCATAACCAATTTGTCAGTTAATCCATAGACAATATGACAGCCACTGTCATTTAAAAGATACGCAATAACCCTGCTGGTAGTTCGATCCTATAGGATTATAACTATCCTCGGTGCGGGCGAAACCGCAAAAATAAACCAGTAAACAAATAAATTGTTCAGAATTTGGTTCCAGATACTAAATAAAACACCTCTATCTGCTCAAGAAATACAATTTTCGTGTTGATTCTCCAAATAATTCCACAAACTAATTTTATTTACACAAGGCATTCTATCTGAACAGTAAATAAACACTCAAATAAGGCTTATCAAAAGTGTTGTTCTCACAAAGCGGCTTGAAAATCATTGTTTCGGAAGAAATCCGGTAAAATTGTTTCAGTGTTATATTCCTAAGACGGCTCCTTTGATATCATCTAATCGTTGTTGCTTTAATTACGGTTCTTGAGGTATTTTAGTTATGGCTTTGTTCATGATTGATTTTATGTTAGGAAAAGTAGAATAAACGTTTTTATGTAAGGCTACATAGAGGAATTGTTATATTATTTTGTAGACAGATACGATCATGAGTGCCGCTTATGACGTCAATTTCTGGTAAAAAATGTCACAAGAGTTTTCATAGCACTGTATCGTCTTCATTTAATGTTTACGTAAAAAAAATATGCGTTGAATATTTTTTGAAAATGTATCTGACGAACTAGTTTTTTATTAATATATATTATAATAAAAAAAACTATAATTATCCTTAAACTTATAGCCATGATACATGCCCTTTTGCCTTCCTGTTAAATGTAACCAAGAAAAGGTTATCAGTAGCTACAGCCTATAAAGGTAGCAATTCCTTTTACAAAATGTAATAGAGAACAAGATGAAAACCTCCCGGGGGTCATATTTTAAAGCGGAATTAACGGTAATGTTCCGAGTAGGAATGGGTCTTTAAAACTAAGTGGTTCGTTGTTCCAAAAAAAAAGTTTTTCTTGAACTCGTAGCTATTTTAATGACTTTGATTAATGGACGAGTAAAGCGTGTGAGATAAAAGAGTGTTTTTCTTTTTTATTTCGGTAGTAATTAAACTTTAGATGGCAACTATCACTTACTTTGAAAAATATTTAGCATGTCACGGGGGCCACCGTAGGCGCGAGCCTGTGGACGGTGAATAATGGGCTAGCTCACCGTCCCGCGTCCGTCCGTCTTATGCCGACGACAGGTCGTGTCGACGGTGAGTTCATGTTCCACGCGCGCCTCTAAGAGATGTCAGCAACGTGGAAGCCTGCAAGTGTCGACGCCCGTCGGTGTTGCGTGTTGTTCGAAAAAGATACCGCGGTCTCGGCACCAGGGCTAAGAAGGAACATAGGTGGTTTTTACTCAGTAGAAGTATGACAGTCCAATTCTCTCTGCCCAGGGCGAGAGGGGTTATTTGATGTTTTCCAACCCCCCCAAAAAAGCCATATTTTAAGTTATATTAATTATGAATATTTTTTTAAGTTTCTATGTTTATTTTTATTTTATTAGGAAGGTTCGTGTGTACATTCAATTATATTTTAATCAAAGATAAAATACGTTTTAACTTTCATTACTATAACAAAAGCCGCTAAAATATTGAAAACCGAAATCTGAAAAAAAAAACGCAGGTCCGAAACATTTATTTAAATTGAAATCCCAGACACTTGTCCTATTGTTATTACCGACTGAGGAACGGAACCCTAGAAAAAAATCTTTTCTTAAATCCGTGAAAGACGAATGACCTGTATTGTTAGCGGTTTACGGTCCTATTTTATCCATAACTAGCTGTTGCCAGCGGCTTCACCCGCTACATCTCGAAAATTATCTCACGGGAAGATAAAATCGGGCTAAAAACTATCCTATATGTTAATCCAGGGTATAACCTATCTACATACCAAATTTCAACCAAATCGGTCCAGACGTTTATGCGTGAAAGAGTAACAAACATCCACACATCCATTCTCACAAACTTTCACATTTATAATATTAGTAGGATTTTTCCACCACTCCTGCATATCTGTCAAAATCACAATGATCTTTGCGTTTATAGTAATACGGTTGCAACCTAACCGAGGTTACTATCACTGACAAATCAGTCTGTCAATATTACAGTACTCTTTAGTTTCGTGGCCATAAAGTTGTTTTTGCACTGCAGCTATATCAGAGATAAAATATTGCAAACTTTTAGCTACGATTTATAATATCTTTCTCTACCATTATCATTCAAGTTTAACTTTCTAATAGGGTAGTTAACAAAAAAAATCTAATTATTTCCATTTTTGATTTCCAAAAAATGTTGGACACATATTTTTTCTTTTTCCACGTAAACAAACAATGAAGATGATACAGTGCTTTGAAAACTCGTGTGACGTCATATGCTCAGATATTAGTATGTCATTTTCACGTCGTCACAAACCCCCACTCAAATATTTGGAGCATTTTATCTTCGTCAATTTTTATTGATTTTATAAAACAAAAAATACGTATTCAATATTTTTCATCATATTTTATTATAATCTAACAGACGAACTAATTAAAATAATATTTTTTTACTACACTTGCTTGGTAAGTGTACCAATACTACCCCACTAAGAGGCTTGAAAGCTGTTCATTAAACCTTCTCAAAAATCTAGGCAGTTATATTGTATGGAATTTAATTACTGCCCTGAAAATCAGGGTAGTAATGCGTTCATTACTAACGCGTTTTGTTTTTTTTTTAAGTCTTGTTGACGTTGGCATCAAACGATTTAATTTTACCATAAAAAGTACTGGCCACTAGAACTTTTAAAGCAGGTAGCATACATTCTGATAAGGCCGGCAAACTTCAAACCTCTATACGATAGAGCGAGAGATTTATAACACTCTCTCGCTTTAACACGCGCGTAAGTTGGAACCTGCGAAACGGGGCGTTCTTACCTTCTCTAAAGCCGCGACCCCACAAGAGCCGCGTGGCTCTAGTGGGGACGCGGCTTAACGTCTTTTGGCGCGAAAACTGTTTGACGCGCTAAAATTTAAAGAATAAAAAGACCTATTGTTTGTTGACGTATTTTGTAGAAACAATTTTCTTGGTAAAGTTTAAAGTTTGGCGGTGTAAATCACAAGTTAAAATGAGTGATTCCAGTGATAATGATAGCACTTTATTAACAACAACTCCACCCGACATAATAGCAGATGCTAACTTCTTTGTGCCTAAGTGTAGCATAAAGCAGTATATATCACTCGAGGGTAAGTACAGATTACTAAACTCGTGTGGTTTACGGCCCTCCGCTTCGCGTCGGGCCTCATATGCACACTCGATTACTGATCTGTGCCTTACTCCCCTTGGTGCATAATCTACTATTATTAGCCAGGAAACATCCCTATTAGCAGTAAAGTAAAGCGCAGTAAGCCTGTTTATTTAATATTAATTTATAATCTCAGACTTTTCCTACTTCGCAGTAGAAAATGATAACATTTTACATACCCAAACTCTTTGTTTCATCAATATATTGATTTGAAGTAGGTACTAATCATTTTAAGGTGAACCTGAGTTATCATTTTTTACACTAAAACATCTACTAAGAAGTAACTATTTCTGCCGCTTCAAAAACGAAGTTTTCAATTAATCACAGTAATGAATACCAGCTAATTAATAAATATACAATTTGATTGATCGATTTTCTATATTGAGCCTCATGAATAAATGAATACCTTTTTCAATTGAATATTTAATAAGTTTTTTATTTGTTCACAAAATCAAAGTAAGCGGGGATTTGATTAACTCTGTATTTATTTAGGATTGCCTCACAGTGAGCACGTGCCTGAAATAATTAATTTTAGTCTCGAACTTTTAATTCTTTTTATTTACGAAAAGCTTTATTAAAAGATACGTGCCATTCTATTCAACCCCGAAAATAGTGAAAATCTGCTATCATTGCGTTATATCTTAGCTTAGATCAAATTACCAATAGTTTAATTATTTTCACTACAATATGGAACAAAATGATTTTTTTATAGAAACAAATAAATTGTCGGGAGACTTGCGACTTGAAGTGATGTTAGAACATGACTAAGAACCACCAAGGAAGCGTAGCAACGCTCAATTGTGCCACATTTTCCACGCTCACTTTGCACTTCCACTGTTTTTTCTGTTCAGTGGATGAGATACCCACAGAGAAGCCTCGTTTTAGTTATCACAAAATGTGATACACTCTCGAATAAAATTAAACCTAATCCTAATCTAGTTTCAGAGCTTAAAAAATATTAGTAGCTACCCAATTGAAACTACGCAGCCAAACTGACAGAAACCCGTCGAGTTGGCAGGCCCCGTCGGGGCTGCGGGTTTGTTGGGTACAAAGGGCTAAGAAGGAACATGGGTGGTTTTTAGTCAGTAGAAGTCTGACACTCCCTACCTCTCTGCCCAGAGCGGGAAAGGTCATTTGACGATTTCCCACCCTACAAACAAAAAGGTAGGAGTCCAAAATAGTGGAGGCAATACATCCGGCATGCCAGTGAAGCAATTCATAAATAATCTAGCATTCGGCTCTGGTGGCAGTCTATTCAAATTATTTATTTAAAAGCGACCCTATTTCGTTAAAGTAAGTTTCAGTGTTGTTTCACGTCGAAATTCTATTAACAAAAATAACAGACAGATTGCTTTAGTGGGGACGTTGTACAAATTGAATGACGTTTTGTATAGTTTCGATGTAGTTTTATAAAGGTTTGAAAATATTGGTTTTATTTAAAAACAACATTGTGAAGACCATTAATTTAGGTCTTTCAACTACACCCCGGGCTGCACGGCACGGTTAGTGTATTGGTCGGACTCGAGACTCCTGAGCATGAGGTCTTGGGTTCCATTCTAGGCAAATATGGCTAGAAAGGTGGTGACTGCTGAGATGAATTATAGAAAAAGAATTGGAAGAAGAAGACATTCTGCGCTCACCCCAATGGATAAGTGTTACCATCGTTTTGCGTTTATCCTTAGTTATGTGTGGATTTAAGGTTGTTTTATTTAATGAACACTTATCTTCCTAGGAACACACTTAAAATAATACGACAAAATATGTAGGTAGGACAAGTAAAACAGCAGATAGGACAGTTAAAAATGTTCCTAATTGGTTTTACAGAAAAAGGTTCGAAACACAACAATTATCAAGTTATAAATGGTGTAAAAAAATATATATATAAAAAAAAAACTTCTATGAAGCCGAAAGGCACTAATTGTTCTCCCCATCACTGCGATATTTTTTTTTGTTTTAGGCCATAACTATGAAGTTTCAAATTGTTCACATCTGTTTTATTAATTACTATTATTTCAGCAAATATTTTTACTAAAATAACCTCCATGACCCAATGACGTATTATATATAGACACGTCATGAACTAACATGGCGGCGCGGCGGCGCTTCAAAACGGCGAAAATATTATATAACTATTTTTACGCGTAAAGAAAGGGAAAGAAAATGTGACACTGTACAGCGGGATGCCTGTTGTCTTTATGTTTCGCGCTTACGTTTGTTCTTAATTTAAAACGATTTAAATTAAGAACAAACGTAGCATCGCGCGAGAGGTTGGTGCGTAACTAAGCGCGATGTGGCCAATTGGCTTCATTTCATGTTGTCATTTTTGAGGGCGGACAACGTATCTATAGTTTTAATATATCATTGCCATGTTCCGTTTACTATTCAAAGCAATAATTAGCACACTGTTTTATGAGTGTTTGACATTGAGTTTTATTGACCCAAAAAAAATCGGGTACCAGAAATATTTTTTGCGTGGGGGTATTTAGTTTGATGTACATAATGCTTGGCTAGGAGAAGGGTACTAGGCTTGGAGAAGGGTACTTGTACACCCTGTATGTGCTTATTACAGCTAGCAGAATCTACGATAAAAAATAAAAACACAAAATCCGATGCAAAAGTTGGAGAACGAAAATAATTGGATGTAACTTAGGTCGAGCGCTTTCAGAGTAGTTTGTTGCCACTTGTACTCCACAATGTTCGCCCGACCGGATTACCTACCTGGCTACGAGGAGCCATAATTATGTATAGGTATCTTGTTGTGTAAAGTCTATGAATAGACTTTGTGAACAACTCTGTTTTGGATTTGGCATTTTAAATTAGCCCACTGGGAATGTCTCTCGACTAACATGTATGTGATTCAAACCCAGGTAGCATGCACTTGGGGCTGGTGGTCGTCTGAAAGAGATACCGCGGCCCCTGACACAGAGGGCTAAGAAGGAACATGGGTGGTTTCTAGTCAGTAGAAGTCTGATACTTCCCTTCCGCTCCGCTCAAAGCAGGAGGAGTCATTTGATGATTCTCACCCTCCAAAAGAAAAGCAGGATGCTCCTTACTTTGTTTTTTCCAAAAAAAAACTTTAGTTTCATTCTTTATTTTTTTTTAGGTTCTATTTACTTACACAAATTTTATTTTGTCTTATGATCGTAGTCTGCAAGGTATAAATCTATGGGCCAAAGTGGCCTAACAAAAAATAAATGTTGTGTTATGTTACTTTTTCTAGTACACTATAATATCAGCGCTCTTCTCAAAACGGTAAGGTCCTTCAATCTTTTGCAAACATCCTTATTTGTGATTTGATTAGCAAAATGTAATTTTCGTTTGCATTATGTTTAAGCAAATCCTTACGTAGATCTAGGACATTAACAGCTCATGATACTCAAATTAACACCTAACTACAAAATTCACTAGGATGCATGCCAATAGATCCAGTAATGACTACTTTAAAACAGATAAAGAAAGAAAGGACAAGTAAGTATTTATTGGTCTCAAACATGACAAAAGAAATCGATTAAAAAATTGACATAATCATTACCCTTCCTTTTGGCTTTGCCGTAGTCGGGTTGGGTAAAAAAGTAAACATAAGAGAATCATGATCATCCTATCCTAACATAGACATATACATATTCTCCCTACAATGTTGGGGTTAGCTCACATTCTAAAATGTGATGAGACCATTGCTTGCCCTTATAGCAAAAACCAACTAACTGCACAATAAATATATAGTTTGAGAAAATCGTGTGTAAAGATCCGAATTATGAAATTTCTAATAAAACACCTGATAATGAGGAAGAGTACGTGTATTTTTGATTTCTTATTATATTCATTATTGACGACACGGTTAGCGCAGTGGCTCAAGCAATGGATTGCTGCGCTGCGAGTCGCGGGTTCGATCCCCGCACGGAGCAAATATTTGTATGACCTACAGATAGTTGTTCCGGGTCTGGGTATTTGTATAAGTGAGTTAAATGTTTGTGAACGCACCCACGATACAGGAGAAATTCCTAGTGTGGGGCAACGTTTTTTTTTAAAAAAAAAAAAAAAAAAAAAAAAAAAAAAAAATATTTGGGTAAAAGAGAAAATAGAACTTAATGTAGAAAAAAATAAGGATTGGCTTGATGTGCTGCAGATTAGTGTTTTTTTCTTGTAGCCGTAATGTTTTCTTATCTTTTGAAGAAATGAGTTTGTACAGCACTTTTTTATTAATTTAATTGAACAAAATTTGTATGTTCACCTAACGAGTAATTGCTAAAACGAAGTAAAAACTTTACTCAGTGATCAAATTGTTATTGTTCATATAACTTGAGTCATGCCAAAACCACTTAAGCAGTGATTAAAGGTTTTTCCTGACGAAAAACATTGCTTACAGTGCAAAAACATTGCTCTAACCCACACTTATTGGGTTTTGTCTGTTATTTATTCAATAAATCTCCTGTGAAGTTACTTTAGCTAAAAGCTAAATCCAGAACGAAGCGTCATTTCGGAAAACGGGTTATATAAAAGGAGATTCTAACGGTAACTGTAACTCATTTTTGCCCATAAGTGACTTTAGTTGGAGGCCCATGAACGGCATAAAAACTGTTATAGGCCCTAAATACACGAAAATGAATGGTTTGTAATGATTAGTAATGAACTTGCATGTTTAATAATAAAAAAAAAACACTCAATGTTTAGCTCAGCAGTTAAAACCTTGCAAAGATGCGACGGGTTGTCTAGCAACCCGTCGCAAAGCATACATTTTTCTACGCATGTACTGTTCTTACTTACTACACAACAACGTCATCATTTTTCTAACCAAAGCAAGGTGCTCGGTTGAACAAAGCGGGCATTCCTCAACAAAAGTTGACCATTTATAATTCACGGAGCTCGGCCAAGCTTGGGTGCGGTCAATCTCTCTTCGTTTCATACAATATCTCAGTTGGCCTTGTACTGATTTTCTAGCATGATGTTGCATAGTTTTCTGTAGAACATGTTTTGTTTGAACGACACTTTTAACCGGAGAATGTGATTGAAGGAAAAGCTGTGATATGAAGCTCTTTTAGGATTTAAACACATTGATTTTTCTTTTAAGGCTTGTCAAACCTTATATAGCTGAAATAAATCTGTGAACCTACTAAAAAGTCTTTTAAAGTATCAATGACCGACAAATACGTAGGTACTATATGCCAGTTTATACAAATACTGAAACATCTGAATGCATAAATACTTTTTAATTTACAACGTTAGCAACACAACGTTTTCAACACAGAGAGTTGAAATTTCAACAGCGCGTAGTGTTAGGACATAAGTTGCCGAATTTGCAATTTAGCTCGACAATTTTCTCAACAACTTCAGAGAACCTATTCTGAACTCAATTATCTAACTCTCGGTATCACAAAGTGGGATCTTCATACATTCGTATGCAAATTTCAAGTTGTATGATCTAAGCCCATTCAAAGGGTAAACTTTACCTGATGAACTCGAAATCTTCTGATAAGATACGGGAACAATCTTACAGCCATTAATAACTTCAGTTCCATAATATGGAATATATTATGTAGATATTTGCGTTTGAATGCGAGTTCATTTGCACAATCTAAGTAATTTGAAAGGCGTATACATTGATAATAGGTATGGCAGACCCCGTATTCACCGACGCCTCGATTCGATTTCGATTTCTAAAGTCATATAATAATATGTATATTGCTCACTTTCGTAAAGCCAAAAGATGATAGAGATCGGTTTGTCGATTCAAAATCGAAACGAAGGGAGTGGTTTACATGATTGATTTTTACTTTATGTGTTTTCAGGTGTATTATAGGAATAACATTAGCATTTTCAATCTTTTCCATTTTGCTAAACGATTTAATTTTTTTTAACCGACTTCTTCTGAAAATATTCGTCTTTCCCGAAGTCGATCATTGATGTGCTTTTTGCTTTTAACTAACTCAGCGACTACTAACAAATATAAACCTAGTTCGAAAGTTCCCATAAACTCTTTGATTTTAAACACACTATTTGCTAAAAACACATGGGTTTAATGATTTTTTATTTTAAACCACCTATCTGTTGCCCGCGTTCTCGTCCGCGTAAAATGATTGTAAAATATAATTTCCCTATTTTAATCAAATTTTGTGCCTGTTACTGAGAAATTCGTGATAGAAAAATTTTACCCGGCCCGGAAATTGAACCCCAAGCTGTCGTGCTTACGACCACTCGATCAACGGGGTGGTCAAGTTGGTCATTATACACGTTTTCTTTCTTTATAAAAAGTAACCTAGTTACTCAGGGTGAATGTTGCTTTCTAATAATGAAAGAATTTATGAAATCGGTGCAGTAGTTTTTGAGTTTATTAATTACAAACATACACACACACAAAAATACAAATCTTTGCTCTTTATAATATTAGTATAGATATAGATTATAAGTGTATATAGATCATAAACCAAGTGCAAAGCGACAGTGCAAACGTAGTAGGAACGAGTAGTGAAACAGATGCTTCGTTCAGACGCAAAGCCTTTAAAGCTACTGGAACGAAACTCTATCACTAGCTTAACTCGAGATCTGAGCTAGTAAAATTAGTTATTTCTCACTGCGAGGATAGTGAAACCAAGGAACATTGCTTACTTTATTGTGGATGTAAAGCTAGCTGGAATATTTGCAAGTAATTGCTATAAAGCAAATTCGACTACTTATTAAAAAAATATTTGATTCATATTTATACATTTAGTAAGCTAAAACTAGCATGTCTACTTACTAGCTCGATGGTCCTACTGAGTATGAGGAGCGTTAAATTCCCAGGTAAACCAGGGTTATTGGGGATTTTACATTAGGAATTTAGTATATTTATATGCAACCTGAAGTCGGTTTTGCACCTTTTTGTTGACGTTTTACAAGTGCGCATGTAGGCCTATGTGAAATAAAATATTTTGATTTTGTGCCCGATTAACATTGGCTCACCAGCATGGCGAAACGTGGGTTTACCGATTTTAATAGATGCACATCTGTCTAACCTTTCGGCTAAGCAGACGTGATATTAGTAACTGACATTAAAACAGGTACCAAAATTCATGAAACAAATGACGCCAAAAAATATGTTCCTTCTAATTCATTTAGGATTAGCCGAAGTATTTCCATTGAATTAGGGACCGTTTGAAACTCCCACGCCATAATTATTGGCATGGTTTACTTTGCTTTGATCTGAGATCTTCATATCTTCATACTGAGCTGATGAAACAACGTCCTTAATGAGAATTATAATTATCATAATTACGAGGAAAAAATCAGCTGGCCCATACATTTAAGTCGAATAGATGTAGACGTGTTGAATGGGCCACTTGACACTTACGCTATTAAGGTATAAAATCAATTATTTTTAATCGCTTTGAGTGGAAGACCAATCGTTTGCTCGTCATACGACTTTCGTTTCTGTTCGGTTGTTTGTCTACTTTATTCAATAATGTTCGTTTGTAATGTAATTTAATGCTCGACTAAGAAAGTGATAACGAACGTGTGGTTATAGTACTTCCTGTATGTGTATTATTGTAATAAACTGACGGAAACAAAAAAAAAATAGAAAGTTATATATTTGAAAAAAGAACAAAAAAAAAGTACTTAAACAGTAAATAAGTTTGAAATTTTAGGAATATATTTATCTGGCATGGTGTTTTTACTACCTTATTAATTTGCTTTACTAAAACTTTTACTTGTAACTCATTGTAAACTCATCAATTTATCGATAGAATAAGCCAGATATCGAATCAATTGAAAAATGCTTCGAGCTTCCAATTTAATCTTCAATAAAATAGCCGATGCAATGGAAGTCGTTCTAAAAACATTTTTCGCGTAGTTTAAAAGTAATAGCCCTCTACGATTTATAGTTTCCACAGACCTGTCGATGTTCACGTCGACATTATGGGTCCACTTCCTCTAACGTTTGTTTTCAAGTTTTACTTCCACGGTAGAATCTCCTTTACCGTATTGGTACTATTTTAGAGCCTATTTCGCGAGGTCCGAATAGCCACTAGTTACTGCATCATTTAAAAAACGGAGCAGAATTTGTATGAAATAATTTTCCAAGTAACTTAAAGGGAACTTAATCGTAGGTGGTGAATCAAGTCCTTAATCTCAGAACATTATACTCAGTTGAATTGAAAACTGATTAAGATCTTGAAAATTTTGTATTTGTAAGTGTAAAGTTTTAAACCTACCCTCTGTCTAATATAATCATAATCTTATTTAAAGTCAGTTAAGTGTTTTAATTTTAATTTTTGAAATTCAAAGGTATGAAGCAAACTGTGGAAAGAGAAACGACCACCTTCGAATTCGTTAGACC
This sequence comes from Diarsia rubi, assembly GCA_932274075.1. Taxonomy (NCBI): domain Eukaryota; kingdom Metazoa; phylum Arthropoda; class Insecta; order Lepidoptera; family Noctuidae; genus Diarsia; species Diarsia rubi. The sequence continues at coordinate 15,990,818 of OW026418.1, read as the reverse complement.
CCAGGAGCATTTGCCTCCGCGACATGATTTACAGTGGTCTGTATGGAAAGCACTCAACCGATTGCGACCCAAGTAAGCCGCTTTTAAACAAAATTGGTGTGAACGCAGTGCAGTGCAGGACCGACCCACCGACCAGACGATGTCTTACTTACTGGAATGACCGAAGTGTACCAACAGCTGCACTTTAGAAGACCTAAAAGACGCCACGATGAGCGTGGCCACATACTAAACCCATGCGAATTTAATCAAGTCGTATACCAAAGAAAACTAGTTTTTCAAAAGTGTTATAATTTTCATTATTTCACTATTTTCAATTACACTCTTCAAATAAAATGCTTTCTTAAAAACAATTGTCACGTAATTTAAAAGAAAGAACCAGTCCTCAAAGATTTATAGTTTGCAAAGAGCCAGTCACGTCCACCCAGTGTTTCAAGCTCGCAGATTTGTTACAAAAACATTTCACAAAGAATGTTACATCTACGCTTTGTATTTGTAACCAACATTTGTTTAGGATCAGCCAATCTCGACTCCTGGCCTCGAAACGACGGGTCAATGAAAAAATGTGCCGGTTAATGTAATCCAGACGCTTTCTAAGATTTTTTATCGTTTTTACAGATACAGAATCTGATACGGATGGTTTAACTTAATGATGCTAGCAATCTCTGTATTCTGTGAGATTTGCTCTTTGTTTTGAGGTAAATGGTGATTTTCGTCGATAAAGTATATTCAATGTCGATCGGTTGGAATTTAATATTTATACGGATTGAAATTTAGTCCACCGCGCACAGAAGCGAGTTTTTTTTGTTTTTTGTGTTGTACCTGTGTAAAGTTTTTGTTAATTTTAATTAAACCGCGAAAGTTTCAGGGAATTAAACCAAATTCAGCCTGAATTTTCACAAAACACGAAATATTTTCAAACATTGTTTTCATCAAAACGAACAAAACTCTCTTTGAAGCAAAAATGTTAAACAATTTAATGGTAGATTCAGGTATTTACGAGGAGCTTGAATCCAGTACTTTTATGTTTCCGAAACGGATATTACAATATTCGTTAGCGCATTTGATTGAATTGGTGTCTGAGTAGTTAACTATTATTAGCCTTTTACAAGGAGCGACTGCCTATCCGACTTTCACAACCAAGGTAGATATCAACATATATATATAGATACGGTTGGTTATCAACTTTATGGTCTACTGTCTACCTAAGGAGGAAACTATCCAGTTAGGGCTGCGGGTTGTTCAAAAGAGATACCGCAACCTCAATACAAAGGGCTAAGAAGCGAAGGGGAGGGAGTTCTATTGACTAAAACCCAGGTTTTTAGTCAATAGAACTCCCTTTCGCTCTGCCCAGAGCGGGAGAGGTTATTTGATGATACAAAAAGGAGGAAACTATTTAATGAATCGTTACCAATCCGACCTATTTAAGTGTGACTTAACCTAAAAGTCTGAAATATAATATATGTTCCAACACTTACTTGAATAATTATAGGTACTAACTTATAAATACGTACGTAACTCAAGCTCAAATTATCTATTATTCTCACAAATACGGAATACCTAACAATAAGCATCTGTACCTAGATATCTATAAAATATATTGTACCAAAAAAGAAAGCTTAATAATACAGACTTTTTTTTTATCCACAGAATTATTAATATTCTAAGAGGCTTCAAACCTGGAAAGGGCCCTTAGTTACAAGTATTAGAATAGGGAAATTTTCTTTCCTGTAAATGTATAGATACATGGGTACTACCTAGAACACTGACGGGCAACCACTTTTCAACCTTATTACTAACACCATAAAGGTAAAAAGTGGCAGACCTATTTGAATCAAACGCGTTTTAAGGAGAGAGGCCACTATACTGTAACGTATCAAGGCACGAATGGAAATATGACACGTATCACACTATGCTTACTAGGATGTAGGACAGCGAATCATACTCGCTTAGTATCGGTTTAAAACGGTCATCATGCTCGTTCAATATAACGGGTTTAGAACAGTCATCGCACGTGTATATACCATATATGTATAATTATAATTGGGATAAGAGCCACAGAATGACGAATACCTTCATAGGAAGCATTTTTTAACCAATGCACGCCGATCTGGATAATTTAACGATAATTAATGATAATGGCAATAATTGTAGGTACTGGGGCTCTTACCGCAGAAACCAATTTCATTTGCAGGTAAGTACCTACTTAATTACCGATGCGATGATAATTGCTTTGAAAATAATTTATCAATTTTAGCATGTCATTTGTTTAACGGTGTTGCTATCCACCGATGATTACTTACTTAACTACGTATTCATTGTTGCCAAGCTATAATTGTCATAAAATATTTTAGCAAAATGAGTTGTTACACTCTAATCAAATTTTAATTATGATGAAATTATAAATAAAAGATACTCATAATTCACAAATAGTAGATACTGCTGCTGGTTTTTCATTTTTTTGTGCAAAGTCTGCCAAAATACAAGAGTCCATTCAAAATATTTTAATTTATTGAATTTGGTGCCCAGTGAATATGACAGAACATCTTATACATATGCCCGAAAGTTTGATAAATAATACTAAAGCAATTTTTGCAAAAAAAAAATAATGACTATTTGTCATTACTAAGCCTATTTCACTTTGTTCTATTGTTTTGTCCTGTGCGAGTCTTCTAAATACTTTTTATTTCTCTCTTTCTACTAATATTTTCTAAACATTATTACATTAGTATAAAAAAACATTTTTTGCACACAATAAGAATATCGAGTCATATAAAATGTTCGCCCATCGTCCTTTGTTAGAAGAATCAAGTTGCTGATTCATTACTTCATTCAAAAGGATTCGAGTGTTTGGAGAGAGCCTTTATTGAACGATGGTGGAAACAGGGTAAATGAATTATACTAACTCGAACTGATGAGATGGATCAAGAACATTGTTAGGTGAAGTGACTCCAGGTTTATTGTGTGGCTTTAGGAAAGTGTATAATATCTTAAATAGTACCTGCTTGGTAAAATACTCGTTCATAACGTAACACGTAAATAAAAAACCTTGATGGAACATATTTATAAGCACAGTCCTAAGCGATATTCGATTTATTGAAGTATACGGGATACATCCGTAGGTGCCTAGTATGTTACGATTCGCCAGCATGCATTAGAAATTGACATAGTTACTCAGATTGACAAATGTGAAACTCCGCCCGCATTGGATCTGCGTCGTGAATTACCGCCCAGTCCTTCTCATAGAGAGGAAACCCATGAATCAGTAGTGGGAAAATGACAGGCTCTTTCTTTTGAACACGCGCAGCGCACTATTCCCAACCACTTCGTCTGCTCCCACCCAGGCAGAGCATTGACTCCTGAAAATCAACAGTGGCAACCACCATCAGTGGAGTCGATCATACAATTCAAATATCTTGGATCAAGCAAAGAAACGACGATCTAGTTTATTATCCATTCTTTTCCATAGCCTGTTCTGTCCCACAGTTGGGCAAGATAAATTATGATTTTCTTATGCAATTTGTTCATGTAATAGATGGCTAGGCAGAGGCGTATCTATAATAAAAAAACCGGACTGACAACACAATTGAGAAAACTAAACTTCGGGGTGGTACTGAGAAATTTCCGATCAAAAAACACAATAACACTTTGCCCGACCAGCGCTACTGGTATTGCGTATTGAGATGGACGTTAGCAGAACCACTATATTTTTTTTTCATATAGAAGAAATAAATAACTTACTTAATAGCCATCCATAAATTTCAACCCTTGTCAAAAACTGCCTATTGAAATATTCGTGGAAAGAAATTACTTAAAAACAAAAGATAAGCAAACGCACCCAAGCCACTTAGAAACTAAAGACCTATTGAATTTGGTTTAAAATAATACTCGAAAAGCAATAAATCGTACGTTAAAGTAACCTCTTATCCGGAGTCTGGACATCTGTTAAGCAGATGTGTGGATGGACGATACAGGGAGGCGCATACGCAATGTTATTTGGCGGGAATCGACCCGACGCCATGCTTTTGGCCAATGAGCAGGCGTCCTGCACAAAAACAGCCAATAAGACAGATTTACTCGCGTTTGATGGCATTCCAGGTGGGGCTATCTGGATGTTGGGAGGGGGATGCGTGGTCAGAGACGGAGGACACACGGCGTCGAGGACAGAGAGGAAGTGGAGACAGCGAGCGAGATGTTTGCGAAGTGAAAATTAGAGTTAATTTGATTGAATATTGTTGGTATCTTAAAATAAAGTTTAGAAACAGTGTAACTAAGTAGTATTAGTGAAATAGAGACGGTGAGAGAGAGCTGAAGTTTGGTAACGTATTACAAGTTCAAATTTTGTGTTAAAGCAAGATCCCAAGCTAATTTACTATAACTTCAGTCACCAAATCTGTTTAACGGCCCAGTAAAATATGGAGGCTGCTACAAACTTCGGTATCTTATATTCACTAAGACAAAATACACGAGAGCACCTTTGGTCCAACCTGGACAAAGTAGCTATGATACTATTCTTGATAATGGTAATTTATCTCCTAGTGATAGCCTGTGTAGAGTTTTGAAGGCGATGGAAAGGTGGAAACTGTGGGCAAATCGTGTTGAATTGTATAAGAGATATACATCACACTGACCTTGAACTACACGAAATGGCTTAAGCTAGAAAGTTGAATACACTACTGTAAATTATCATGGGATATTGTGACTTATGTACTTACCTTGAATAAACCTGTGTAACTATTATGTGTGCTTACCTCCTCTCTCAGTTTGTCTTACGATTTATATAAACTGAAACATAATTGTCAAATATTGTGTACATATGTGTGTAAATCTAAATTGTGTATGTCAGAAGGGTTTTTCGCTTGAGATGTTCCGTTTTCCCTTATCTGACTAGGTTTAGGAATGGGACACTCGACCTAGGCTCGCCATCATCTTAGCGAACCTAGGTCTAAATAAACAAACAGTTTCTTTCGTAAAAAAAAGGAGAATAAATGAATAATTTAAATCAAAATCACCTCTTTCTTTTATATCCCAAGATTACATGTGTAGAGAATGTTATAACATGAGATTGATAAAAGTAAGGACAAGTCATAACAAAAGCATTGTTTTAAATCAGTGTATTAAATCAGTTTGGTTCTCCATTAATGAGCTCTCCACATGCATATTGAAGCTCGAATAACACGATTATACGTTATTGGATTTATCCAAATACAATAATTTGTACTTCTATAGACCAGATCTGAGATAGAAATCCAGATCTAAGTCAGATATTTTAATCAGGGTTTGAGACTATAAGTTCCTTCTGAACTAAAGTAAACCTAGTATAAATCAGTAAAATCCCAACTGAGTGAATAGAGACGCTAAGCTACGGTAACTTAATCATCACTTTGATTCAAGTCATTAATATCAGCGACTCAGTCATAGAATGAGAAACTAAGCAGCTATAATGTAATTATGTGGGTGCAAGCCAATAATCACTTAATTATTTAGAGGAGAAATACTGTTCTTGAGAGAGAAAACCATTTCGGCTGTGTTGTGATATAATATACATTAATATTTCCTAACGCCGATAGGCTGATGATTTGAGAGACACGACTGAACGACGCCTCTGGTGGTGATAACTTAGCATATCATTACACGCCATGTCTTGCAATCTGACCCCGACCTAGATTTGGCCAAATCTAAATATAACTCAAATATAAACACATATCAAAACCATGGTTCCGGGGGAATGCCTGCCCTAACTGGGAATCTGGCAATAAAAAAATGCAAGTACCTGCCTTCACAGGATGTGGGAATCACTAACGCTTCTCAGCGAATAAATAGGGAGTCAGATTGCTCCCCCATAACAATGATTAAAGACCGTGTCGCGGTGCAGGGTTCCCCAATGCTAGAACGATATCAGTCAGACGCGGTGGCTAAACAAGCACAAACACACATGTATCAACTTACACAATCATTCTAACATGTCAAATTGAGTTTAACTTGTAAGTCTTTTATTTTAATCAGAGGAAGACTGATTAAGTATTGTACTAAGTAATAATATAGACGCGTAGAGACAAGCTCCGCATTATCGAGTAGAATGATTGATAAGTCTACATTGTTCGCACAGTGGAGTGTACTCAAGATTGACTTGTGGTAAATCTAAATCTAATTGTTGATTAAAAACCCGAAATGACTCTCACGATACAGTATTGTTTCTTTAAACACTGGTGTAAGGAAGTTCAATCCTTCCTAGATTAAACACAGTATTGATTCCAAAGGCTAATTAAGAAGCTAAACTCTCACTTTAGTATATTCACTCACGAAAACAGACAGACTAGACGATCAACGCGAGCCAACACAGAACCTTGGTAAGATGACAACACAGGACGTCATCTTTACCGTTATAGGATTTGGCCTTAGGACCAGGCCTGCCATCACAGAATTTGGTGCCGTGACCAGGATCTAAGTACATATTCGAAATAACGATATGACTAGATCTATTCATATAAAATAAAAAAGAACACAACGTAGAAATTTAGAAATTGTGAAAATACTGAGAGGAGAGATAAAATACATACTGTGCATGTAATTATGTGTAATGTGTTGTACATTTAAATTTACCTTATGTATAGGGGGAGCAGAAATAAGCTGTATGTCTTACAAATAAATGTACAATTTACAGGATTCCAAGGAAGAGACTACAACGTCGGAAATATTTTCCTTAAGTTTATTTCCTAGATTAAGTTCTTCAGGAGGAGATTGCAACGCCGGAAATATTTTCCTTAAGTTTATTTCCTAGATTAAGTTCTTCAGGAGGAGACTACAACGTCGGAAATATTTTCCTTAAGTTTATTTTCCTAGATTAAGTTCTTCAGGAAGAGACTGCAACGCCAGAAATATTTTCCTAGAAAAATTTAAATTATATAATTACTAAAATTATTCCCTAGATTAGCTTATTTCTTAGATTAAATTCTTCGGAAGGAGACTGCGTGGCTAGAGATATTAATTTGCTTTACATTGTGTTGTTTATCTTGTGTTTATCCCTAACAATTTACCAGATGTCTGACGGGGAGGTTGCTTAAACGTACGAATAAATTAACATAATACGGGTGTAAACGGTTAGTAGAAAGGGAAATACAGTAGAGTGAATCGGGTTAAATAAAAAAAAAAAAAAAAAAAAAAATGTCAACAGGTAGAGGAAGACGTAATAAAAGACAATTAGAATCAGATCGGGTTAATAATGACGTAACAGAGGCAAATGAACAAAACGAAGTCGAAGGCGTAGGAAATCCGACATTAGATTTGATTCTAAATAAAATCAATGAGTTCGATAAGAAATTACAACAACTAAGTTCGGATGTTAGCTTAATACATAATGGAAATACGAGTGGTTCTTCATCCGAGACGAATGGGGTAACTAATAACGGAAGTAATACGGCTGATAGACAAGAATTGATTAGTCCTACATCCGCGAGTTCTAATATAATATCTTCCGAAACACGGAATTTATATGTAATTCAACCATCAATTAGCAAACCAAATTTTGATGGAAAGCCATTCACTAATCCTATTGCATTTTTGAAGCGATTAAAGAAGTATATAAGGGCAGTAAATGGATCAGACCGCGAGATTGACATAGCGTTAGGGTGCATTACGGGGCATGCTCGAAGGGTTATGGATCTATATTCGAAAGGGTGGACTGTATTCGCCGATTTCGAGGCTGACTTCAGACGTATCTACTGGACTGAACGAATCCAGGAATCTGTAAGGTATAGGTTGATTAATTCAGTATATAAGGGTGATTCGGGAATGACGATGTCGGAGCATTTCGCTGAGTACGCAGAATCAATGCAGTCACTGACTATTTCATTTAGTGAGCGGGATATAGTAAATTCTATTATGCGGCATTATAATATAGATATACAACGACTATGGTTTACTAGAGTTGAGGAAGTAGACATCATGAGCGGGATTAATTTTCTGAGGAGCATAGAACAAAATATTGTTGAGAAACCGAAGGAAATTGCGAGAAGTAACGTTGGTAGGAATTTTAGAGAAAGACGGAACAACTTGCCATCGTCGGGGCATCCGATTGTTGCGACAATATCAACTAATAAGTGGAGAAATAGAGGAAACTCGTCGAGAGGACGCGGGTATCGTCAGGGACGATCAAGTTATAGAACGAACGTTAACAGACCTGAAAAAAAAAAATCTGGAACTGAACAAGAGGGAACTAACATTAGGGCACGCCACGATAGTGGCGGTAAGTCCCCTCTTTGAGGAGTGGCTTGAGAGGCGCCACGGCGCCCTCACCTTCCGTCTGACGCAGGTCCTCACCGGACACGGTTGTTTCGGGAGGTACCTGCACCGAATCAGGCGGGAGGAAACGCCCGGATGCCACCATTGCGAGGATCGGCCGGAGGACACGGTGGAGCACACAGTGGAGGTGTGCCCCGCTTGGGCGGAGCCCCGCCGTGTTCTCGTAGCGGCGATCGGCGGCGGCGACCTCTCGCGCCCGGCCCTGGTGCAAGCCATGGTCCGGGGCGAGGAGGAATGGGACGCCGTCGCCTCCTTCTGCGAAGCAGTGATGCTGGCGAAGGAGGTGGCGGAACGCGAGAGGGAGAGAACCTCTCGTCCCAGCCGCCGCGGGAGGCGCTCCGGGCGTCGGGGGTCCCGCGATGACCTCCGGCCACCGTAGACGCGGGCCTGTGGACGGTGAGTGATGGGCTAACTCGCCGTCCGTCCGTCTCACGACGAAAACAGGCCGTGTCGACGGCGCGTTCGTGTTCCACGCGCGCCTCAAAGAGATGTCAGCAACATGGGAGGGGCCCGAAAGGGCCGACGCCTGTCGGGGCCGCGGGTAGTCCAACGGTTATCGCGGCCTCGACATAGAGGGCGAAGAAGGAACATGGGTGGTTTTTAGTCAGTAGAAGTCTGACACTCCCTTTCGCTCTGCCCAAGAGCGGGAGGGGTTATTCGATGATTTTACACCCACCAAAAAAAAAAAAAAAAAAAAAAAAAGGGAACTAACATTAGGCCGGCTATCGCTTTTGTAAAAGAGGGCGAAGGATCTAACGCGTCGAAAAATGTGGGGAAGAGACAATCAAAAAACTAGAATTTCCCACACAACCTAGGTCCGATAAAATAATATTGTGTAGCACGGGAAAAGAAGGGACCTCGGAACGCGACAAGACAGGAATAGCTTACAAAATTTTAACTAACAGAGGATGGAAGTCGGGACAGAGTTTAGGAGTTGGCGAAGGAGGCCTTAGACGACTACTAAAACCTAACACAGACGGTGACGAATATGACTATCACTCAGTAATAAAAAGCATAGGAATTTTATTAGAAAATCAGTTTGACAACGTAATCGAGTGCATCAAGACAGGTATTGTGTGTGAGCTTTGCGTGGTGAGGAAATTATATACGTATACAATGATTCACGAGCTCGACGAGTCGATCGACGTAGAGATTGATTACTCTTTACCTAAATTACCGGAGGTATGCGTGAGGTTGTACGGCAGAAGTATGAATGCACTTATCGATACAGGGAGCCAAATTAGTGGAATAACTAGAGAATTGTACGAGTCGATTCTAAGGAGAAATGAAACTTTACCTGAGATTGCTATTCCAGCCATTCAAATACAAGGAGCGTTCGGATCACGTAGCGAAAGTACGAATCGGATTTTTTTAATAGAATTCAAATTAGGTAGTACCTTAGTCGAAGCACCTGTTTTGATTATGCGGCGGTTACCTAGATCATTAATACTAGGATATGACTGGCTAGAACGAGTAAAGGGAGTAGTGAGCTGTGGAAGCGAACGGACTTTAACGATAGAACATTTGGGAATTAGGACTTGCGTAAAACTGAATTCAGATTGCAAATTCGAAAGGTTAGGGGAAAGAGGACCCTACTGTCGAATGATTTCGATAAAGACATAGCAAAGGGAATTACAATGCAATACACCTGTTTTACTATTACGGAAACAATAAATAAAGTAGTAGTTGCTATGGGATAGGACGGACAAAGAAGACAAATAAATGCGTAGCCACCATCATAAAAACAGTAAACTCAAACTAAACAAACAAAAGGAGACTGGGTTGAATAAGTTTATTATCGTACTTGAAAAACAAACAAATAGACGTGGGAAATTTAAGGTTAGCGTGAGAATGTAAAGAAGGAAATAGATTTTTCAACGACCTAGTGTAACGATAGAGAGATATATGAGTACTAGGTGATTAAATAAATCTATTTGGGGGAGTGTGAGATGGACGTTAGCAGAACCACTATATTTTTTTTTCATATAGAAGAAATAAATAACTTACTTAATAGCCATCCATAAATTTCAACCCTTGTCAAAAACTGCCTATTGAAATATTCGTGGAAAGAAATTACTTAAAAACAAAAGATAAGCAAACGCACCCAAGCCACTTAGAAACTAAAGACCTATTGAATTTGGTTTAAAATAATACTCGAAAAGCAATAAATCGTACGTTAAAGTAACCTCTTATCCGGAGTCTGGACATCTGTTAAGCAGATGTGTGGATGGACGATACAGGGAGGCGCATACGCAATGTTATTTGGCGGGAATCGACCCGACGCCATGCTTTTGGCCAATGAGCAGGCGTCCTGCACAAAAACAGCCATTAAGACAGATTTACTCGCGTTTGATGGCATTCCAGGTGGGGCTATCTGGATGTTGGGAGGGGGATGCGTGGTCAGAGACGGAGGACACACGGCGTCGAGGACAGAGAGGAAGTGGAGACAGCGAGCGAGATGTTTGCGAAGTGAAAATTAGAGTTAATTTGATTGAATATTGTTGGTATCTTAAAATAAAGTTTAGAAACAGTGTAACTAAGTAGTATTAGTGAAATAGAGACGGTGAGAGAGAGCTGAAGTTTGGTAACGTATTACAAGTTCAAATTTTGTGTTAAAGCAAGATCCCAAGCTAATTTACTATAACTTCAGTCACCAAATCTGTTTAACGGCCCAGTAAAATATGGAGGCTGCTACAAACTTCGGTATCTTATATTCACTAAGACAAAATACACGAGAGCACCTTTGGTCCAACCTGGACAAAGTAGCTATGATACTATTCTTGATAATGGTAATTTATCTCCTAGTGATAGCCTGTGTAGAGTTTTGAAGGCGATGGAAAGGTGGAAACTGTGGGCAAATCGTGTTGAATTGTATAAGAGATATACATCACACTGACCTTGAACTACACGAAATGGCTTAAGCTAGAAAGTTGAATACACTACTGTAAATTATCATGGGATATTGTGACTTATGTACTTACCTTGAATAAACCTGTGTAACTATTATGTGTGCTTACCTCCTCTCTCAGTTTGTCTTACGATTTATATAAACTGAAACATAATTGTCAAATATTGTGTACATATGTGTGTAAATCTAAATTGTGTATGTCAGAAGGGTTTTTCGCTTGAGATGTTCCGTTTTCCCTTATCTGACTAGGTTTAGGAATGGGACACTCGACCTAGGCTCGCCATCATCTTAGCGAACCTAGGTCTAAATAAACAAACAGTTTCTTTCGTAAAAAAAAGGAGAATAAATGAATAATTTAAATCAAAATCACCTCTTTCTTTTATATCCCAAGATTACATGTGTAGAGAATGTTATAACATGAGATTGATAAAAGTAAGGACAAGTCATAACAAAAGCATTGTTTTAAATCAGTGTATTAAATCAGTTTGGTTCTCCATTAATGAGCTCTCCACATGCATATTGAAGCTCGAATAACACGATTATACGTTATTGGATTTATCCAAATACAATAATTTGTACTTCTATAGACCAGATCTGAGATAGAAATCCAGATCTAAGTCAGATATTTTAATCAGGGTTTGAGACTATAAGTTCCTTCTGAACTAAAGTAAACCTAGTATAAATCAGTAAAATCCCAACTGAGTGAATAGAGACGCTAAGCTACGGTAACTTAATCATCACTTTGATTCAAGTCATTAATATCAGCGACTCAGTCATAGAATGAGAAACTAAGCAGCTATAATGTAATTATGTGGGTGCAAGCCAATAATCACTTAATTATTTAGAGGAGAAATACTGTTCTTGAGAGAGAAAACCATTTCGGCTGTGTTGTGATATAATATACATTAATATTTCCTAACGCCGATAGGCTGATGATTTGAGAGACACGACTGAACGACGCCTCTGGTGGTGATAACTTAGCATATCATTACACGCCATGTCTTGCAATCTGACCCCGACCTAGATTTGGCCAAATCTAAATATAACTCAAATATAAACACATATCAAAACCATGGTTCCGGGGGAATGCCTGCCCTAACTGGGAATCTGGCAATAAAAAAAATGCAAGTACCTGCCTTCACAGGATGTGGGAATCACTAACGCTTCTCAGCGAATAAATAGGGAGTCAGATTGCTCCCCCATAACAATGATTAAAGACCGTGTCGCGGTGCAGGGTTCCCCAATGCTAGAACGATATCAGTCAGACGCGGTGGCTAAACAAGCACAAACACACATGTATCAACTTACACAATCATTCTAACATGTCAAATTGAGTTTAACTTGTAAGTCTTTTATTTTAATCAGAGGAAGACTGATTAAGTATTGTACTAAGTAATAATATAGACGCGTAGAGACAAGCTCCGCATTATCGAGTAGAATGATTGATAAGTCTACATTGTTCGCACAGTGGAGTGTACTCAAGATTGACTTGTGGTAAATCTAAATCTAATTGTTGATTAAAAACCCGAAATGACTCTCACGATACAGTATTGTTTCTTTAAACACTGGTGTAAGGAAGTTCAATCCTTCCTAGATTAAACACAGTATTGATTCCAAAGGCTAATTAAGAAGCTAAACTCTCACTTTAGTATATTCACTCACGAAAACAGACAGACTAGACGATCAACGCGAGCCAACACAGAACCTTGGTAAGATGACAACACAGGACGTCATCTTTACCGTTATAGGATTTGGCCTTAGGACCAGGCCTGCCATCACAGTATCGTTTAAATGACAGTGGCTATCTTACAGTTTCCGTCAATTAACTGTCAAATGGTTCCAATTTGTACCAAACCATAACCAATTTGACAGTTAATCCTTGTGCAATATGATAGCCACTGACATTTAAAAGATACGCAATAACCCTGCTGGTTATCTAACCAAGGAACACATGCTAAACAGACAGCTTCAGACAACTTCAGATTTAAGGCTCTATTAACAAACAAAAACTGTATTATATCATAATGTATGTTTGTCTGTAAGGTTTGGGTCAAAGTTGCCTGATCTTCTTCTTAGCGTGTCGATGACAATCTAAATTGTGTCGGCCCAAAATTGGGCTACTAGTTTGGCGCTTTCGGTAGCGTCCATCAGTTCCTGCATCAGTTGCCTGATAATAAATAATTAAAGAAAGCAAGATAAAGTATTTATTGGTCTCACGGAATAAAAATAAGTCCCATACGAGGCAAAAAGCCAAAATCTCAGCATGGTGCTGCAACATTTTTGACAAATGTTACGGCGCTGATATTCTGATAGGGCCCCAGGTGACGCCACGTTCACAAAAAAAAAATGGTAAATTTAATACTTTGGCTACTGCACAACAAACCACATCAAACTTTACCACAAAACGTATGATACAATATTCACCAGCATCCAGAATGCATTGGAAATGAACACACTAACTGATCAACGCGAAGCCGCGAGTTATTCGTGATAATAATAAATAATGCGTTTTGGCGAGCTACCAGTCGCCGCGGTAAATAAATACTGTCTCGTTTTAGATGTAGTTGTGTACGGTGAGATAGCTGTGAAGATATACACCAGTTTACGTACGATCCTCGATGTTGGGATAGTTTACATCTTAGTAACTGTAACAGTAGTGGTAGCCGACAGGATAAACTGTTATAGGTATTAAGAATCTCGTGGCTAAATAAGAACAGTGTCTCGGGACCAGGTTAAACCGCATTTGCTTCGGTTAGTAAGTGGATGGTGGGCCATGCATTTAGGCCAATCCTCGGGAAGCACTTTAAACCGTCTGTCATTGATAGAGTTTTAATAGACGTTATGCATACAGGTAGCCAGAGGCCCGAATGTTTGATACCAGCCTTGCCAAGGGGTTTTCGTATTGTCCAGTAATAACTGGGTTGGGATGGGCAGGGCACATTGCTCGCATAACGGATGGCCGATGGGGCCGAAAAGTAGTAAAGAGTGGCGACCGCAAACCGAAAGACGTCGCGTTGGTAGGCCTCCCACTAAGTGGACCGATGACCTGGTGAAGGTTGCAGGGACCCGCTGGATGCGAGACGCACGGGACCGATCAATGTGGCGACACCTGGGGGAGGCCTATGTCCAGCAGTGGACGTCTTTTGGCTGAAATGATGATTGATAAACTGGGTTGTACAAAGAGAGAGAGAGCTAGTCTTCACAACTCCAGGTCCCTAACGCGTACGGTAACTTTGCATACGAGCCGGAAAAAAATATATTATAATTCTTTGGACTAACAAAAAATACTAGATTGTTATAAACAAGCAGAGAAGCAGCTGAAGCTCAGAGTAGATTTGAGTTTTGGCGATGTACCAGTACCACGATGAATAAATATTTAATATTACGTTCTCACATGTGGCTTTGTAGTGCATAATGGTTTCATAATATAGCGGTTACTCTGGAAATTGGTTCTCTAAAATATTGAAACAGAAATTGGAAAAGCTAACTATACCTTATTCAACATCATTCTAATGTCTGTAAGTTCTTAGGTAAAGACAGGGCTATTAGAACCAATTCGTGCTAGTATTTAAATACGGAACCAATCAAATTATATTTTAGAAAATTCCTTCAATGTAATTGACATCTAGTTATATTTATAATAATTTCTAAACACAACACGTAAAAATATTTCATTCAGAAACTGGCAATTACCTACTGTAGTAAATGTTTTCCATTTTTATTTAATTGTTTCTCAACGTAGCGGATGCACTACCGTGCCTCCAAGTTCCTATCGAAGACATCATAACTTGACAGTTTAATATACAAATAACTACCTCGACTGTACCTATACAAGTATTTAACTACGTGCTACTTAATATAATTATGTAGTCATCGTCAAGAACACTTATTATTAAAGTAAGGAGGATCTAATCTCAGAACCATCAATCAGAAGTGAGATATTAATAGATTTGAATTTGAACTACTTGCCGACTGGCCTAGATATTAACATAATGTGAATCGTGTTCAGTAAATTTAGAAGGAAACACATGCAGTAGTACGGTGTACTAACACTACCAATCCATAAAATGTACGGTAATATAAAACGAGATTGATTTTGATTTGTATGCGTCATCGGATGGTTAAATGTGAGTGGGTTAAATGTGAGTTAAATGTGAGCTATATGAATACTAAAAGCAATTTCTAACCTTGAATTTTAAAAAGTGATAAATGTATACCTTTTTATTCTGTTATTTATAATTGGAGTAAGTAGGATCTTATCTTAGAACATCAATCAGAAGTGGGACTTTAATGAACGGCATAATTATGGATCTTCAGGTACTAAAAGATAAGATAACGAAAAAAGCCTGAGTTCCATACCACGCCTGACTTCCGCACACCATGCCTGACTTCCGCACACCACGCCTGACTTCCGCACACCACGCCTGACTTTCGCACAAAAAGTAGACATTCGTATTGGACATTGTTGATTTTTATTGTTATAAAACAAACAATACATTTTATTTATAGAAATCATTGGTTAACTTTGTTGACTGGAAGTCAACTCCTTTACTCTAAACACAAAAAACGGCAAACCTTAATTAAAACCTTATTTTAAACCTTGATTTAATAAGATTTATAAATTGCTCTACTAGTTACAATCAACATCGGATTATGTAGACGAGCTTAATAAAAAACGAAGCCGGATACAGAAAAAAAACGTTTGTATAAAATATCCATTCCTGATTGATCTCGAGCAAAAAGTTGAACAAAAAATCATTCAAAGACTCGATAATAAATCACTCCACTTAAATTCTATCCGAGTTATTCGTTCACAAGCTTTCTTTCATAACTAAATCCGGGCTTCAATTCTAAATAGCCCATAAATAATATTCGATATTGTGAGCTACCCGCGATAAAAAAATAATCACAGAAGATCTTCTAAATCCAATCTTTAAAAGTCAGAAAGGCTCGTTGACACTGCAAATCGTGAAATGCGTTTAGCGTTTGGACGACACGGTTGGCGCAGTGGCTCAGGCAATGGACTGCTGCGCTGCGTGTCGCGGGTTCGATCCCCGCACGTAACAAATATTTGTATGGCCTACAGATAGTTGTTTCGGGTCTGGGTATTTGTGTATGTGAGTTTAAATGTTTGTGAACGCACCCACAATACAGGAGAAATTTCACGTGTGGGGCAACGTTTTTTCAAAAAAATAAAAATAATGTAATCAAAAAACATTCCTGTTTCAGTAAATCGTTTTAAAATTGAACATCCATAAAAATGATTTAAATTGAAAAGGTGCAAACGGACCCCTCACACAGTCGTCGACAAAGCATTCTGTACATCAAACCACGCAAAAAGCTAACTGTGAAACGACAGTTTTTTGCGGTTTTTGTCCCGATTTTGTGGTAGGCCTCTATGTGAATCACTCCAACTATTCTACTGATGAATGAATTAAATAGTGCAGAGGCCACATACGTTTTAAAGTTTACAATTTAGAGTAAAAAGTTCCAGCAACAGTAACAACAGAACTTTGAACTCTAAATCCATAACTCGAAAATTCCCAGGTATGGTCCAGAACAACAAAATAAATACACAGTTTTGGGGAGAACAAGGCAGTGCCTTTCAGTTACATTAAGGGTCTCATTAGAGATTAAATGATAGGTGTAACTATCATTTAATCCCTAGCAGTCACTAAAATATTGATTTTATCTGATAACTACTTCAAAGGTAATTTGTACGCAAATTGTTTATCAACGGTTTTATCACTTCGTCGTCGTATCGAAATCACTTGGTACAAGTATCTACTTAAATGCATTTGTGCCTGCAAGTACCAATTTGTAGCTATTCATCATGCATGTACGTGCTTGCATATATGAACATCGAAAGACTCCTATCTGAATACACTGAGTTTCTTGTAAAAATTTAAACAGTAGTTTTGAGTAGGCTATAGGCCTATTCATTACTTAGTACATTTTATCAGAATGACACGAAAATTTAAGTTTAATCGCGATGGGTACATGAGTCTATTTTAAAAGTCAATTGATATTTTTTTCTACTGTAGTTTTATAGATTGTATTGCATTGAAAGTTTGGTATAAATGATTTATTGTATTTGATTTGTATGCCAAAATTGTTGACAACTCTAATTGCTTCTAGTAATTAGTCATAATCTGCCAAGCCTTTACGCAACTATGTTGAGGTCGGCTTCCAGTCGAACAGGATGCAGCTGAGTACCAGTATTTTACATGGAGCGACTGTCTATCTGACCTCCACAACCCAGGTTACACTGGGTAATAATATGATACCCTTTGGTAAGACTGGTTGTTAAACTTGTAGGTCACTGACTACCTCTAACGACTGCCAAAAATCTATATATGGCAGCCAAGACCAACAGCTTAACGTGCTTTCCGAGGCACGGAAGAAACTCGGTATGTAACGGGCGGTCACCCATCCACAGACCAACCTAGGCAAGCGCAGCTTAACCTAAAGATCGACCCGAGTGGCAGTTATTATTAAACCACGAACTCGTAATTTTATTGTTGATTAATGCTTTGAGTCCAAGTATAAAGTATCTTCATAAACGTTGTTTAATATTGATACGTTAGCTTGTAATATCAATATAATTATAATATCATATTTTTTGGACTTTTTGCTACTATCTGCTTCGTGATAGATCTGTGTATGCGCGTGAGCATCTGGTCCTAATGACGTCATCTCAGCTGTTTACTTTTCTTTGTTTGCGCATGATTATGATAACGTAGGGAACATTTCCAATTATGTCATCTGTCATAACATTTGATCAGAATATTAATAGCGTTGAATTATTGATGGTTTTTGTGAGTCATTAATTCTATCCTAGAATATTTTAACCACGATTTTGGGAAATCTCTTTCTTTAGATTTATCAAAGGCAAGCCTTTACAATAGCTCAGAAAAATCAGTTGTTTTAATAATAAAACAACTAATTTTTCTAAGCTTTGTCATAAGGATGAAAAAGGCTATGATTGTACACTAATTGATTAATTGTCGGGAAAACCGAATTGGGGATCTGCCATTGGTAGTCAAATATTTACCTAAAACAAGTGAAAAATATAATTTAAAACATCATCACGCCTGTAATCAACATCTTATAAAAAAAAATTATGACCAATTCTGTAAATTTCGTCAAAAGTAAATCCGAACAAGAAATTAAAGGACAGCTATTGTTTCTAGCTAAATATTTGCAGTTTCGCTAGGTGCCATATTATATTTGCAGTTTCTTTTATTTATATTTTTACACATTGATTACATTTTAATATACAACAATCTATATTTTAGATTATATTTTATGGATATAAATTTAAAAACGGTAGGTGTTTATTTTTTAAATTTATTTTTAAGTAACTTACTGGTGCCGGGAACAGGGCAACTGTACCGAGTTCCAATCAGAGGAACCTCCTAACGATTCGAGCCGTTTCCAGGAGTACCGATTTCAGTATCAAGCCCTTGATCCAGCTGCCTAACGAGAGCCCCTTCAGGTATTGATCCAGGCTCTTGGCAACTAAGCCATTGTGCATTGGTTGATACGACTATCGGCACTAGTAATTTCTTTATTGTTTGTTTGTTATTAAAACCCATACTGACATTATAAGAATTTAATGGAAACTGAAACCCATTACTTATATCCCCACATACCTACATACATACTAACACATATCCTGCGCTTTATTGGTGAATGAAAAGTGGTGTGGAAATCGGTTGTCATGGTATGGGAATGTGATGCGGAGGAATCAGGTAATTGTTTTGAGGAAGGTTTTAAATATGTGGATGGCAGTAGAGGAAGATCGATGTCGTTCCAAAAAGAATGAAGAACGAATGAACGATTCTAGTAATGGCATCACAATGACAAGTCTTGGATCAATTACATCAGTAGCTGCACGTGCCAGATCGTTAGAGGACTAATCGCGTTGGCTCAATGCGTTTACCGAATCTTTATAGGACAATCATATGTAGTAAAAGCACTTAATTGTAAAATCGAATAGCTCTTTACTGGATTGTTAAAAACAACTATAGGACGTAATAGTCCTATAAACTGCGCACAAATCTGGTGTTATAGATGTTTTGAGGATTTCTATAAGACTAAAAAATGCGAGCTACTAGGACTCTAACAGAACCATATTTTGTTACTAGGGATGTAACGATGGATGGACTATGTTAAGAATGAAATGGTAAGAACGGAGGTGTCTCATGAGATGAGAGAGGTATGGAAGAGGAAGACCATAATGCGGCGCCGAGTCCAAATGAATAGGGTAGCTAACAAAAATATCTAATTAGTCCGTCATATAGATTACCAAAAAATATTGGATACGTATTTTTTCTTTTTTCACGTAAACAAACAATGAAGACGATACAGTGCTTTGAAAACTTGTGTAATGTCATACTCTAACTGCGGTACTCGGAGATATTTAATTATTACTTAAGCCGTCACTTAGTAAAGATTTGACAATTTTTTGTATGACAAAACTGTCAAAACCTTTACTAAGTGATGGCCTAAGTAATCATTAAAGCTCTCTGAGTGCGGCAGTAAGACATTAGTGTTACATTTTTTAGCGTTCAGTGACGTCACCACTCATATCTTTGACGCGATTTATACATATTTATCTTTTCGTAATTTTTTATTGATTTGATAAAACAAAAAATACGTATCCAATATTTTTCGATAATCTAATTGACGGACTAATTGGAATCACATTTTTTAAGTCAGTAAACATTCCTATTGGGATAAGGGCAAGAGATTGATGATCCTGAATTTATTGGCCTAGTCGTAACACAACATTTATTTGTTCAGAAAATCCTAAAAAGTCAAGTACCTACTAATCTAATATCTAACACAATGTTCGATAATTATATAATCCCATAGTAATACTCTCAATACGCGTACACGCAATATGCATGAACAGTATTATAAATGGGTAATATAAATCAGTCAGAAAGCTCAAAGTCACCCAAAGGGCAATGGAGAGAGCTATGCTCGGAGTTACTTTGCGTGATAGAATCAAAAATGAGGACATCCGCATGAGAACCAAGGTTACCGACATAGCCCGAAGAATTGCCAAACTTAAGTGGCAGTGGGCAGGGCACATTGCTCGCAGAACGGATGACCGATGGGGTCGAAAAGTTCTGGAGTGGCGACCGCGAACTGGAAGACGTGCGTTGGAAGGCCTCCCACTAGGTGGACCGATGACCTGGTGAAGGTTGCGGGGATCCGCTGGATGCGAGACGCACGGGACCGGTCAATGTGGCGACACTTAGGGGAGGCCTATGTCCAGCAGTGGACGTCTTTCGGCTGAAATGATGAATACAAATATCCACACTTTCCTAATTATATTCAATAGCCTCAACGGGATATTGTAGTTGCCGAAACAGTAATAATATAAATCATTCTCATATTCTAATAAAGGTCGTTAACCTCTTTGTGCTACAATGCTGTCTATTATTGAAATAATGCTTTCATGGACTTAGTAATGAATCTATCATCATCATCGCCTTTCACTCTAACCAGATGCTGCTAAATACCAATAATTTACATGGAGCAAATGCCTATATGACCAACACAACCTAGTTAGTTCTGGATAATACTATACCCTTTGGTAAGTAAAAACTGCCGTCTGTAGATATCTCACACACCAGAGCATTATATTACGCTTTTCTGTAGCTAAGGCAAAGGTGAATATTTCGAGACATAGGCCTCTATCGAAGTATTTCAGTGGTTAATGTGTAATCGCTTACCATGACTACAAGCATACGTGTGAGTTGTGCTATACAATGGATGATTGAATACCATTTGAATACCTACCTCGAATTATATGTACCATTACGCCTGTGCACAAACCCTAGGGCCTCATTTACGGAGACGCGGGGTGTCGCGCGGCTCGTTGTGCGTTTTTAATTCAAGCACATGCCAATGTGTGAAAACGGTAACGATTTCAAACGACGATTTTACGAGAAGCGATACAGCGTTTGTTGCGGTATACCCGCCTCTCATAAAATAGCACACGACTAGCCTTCGCACGCGCCGCGCGACGCCCCGCGTCTCCGTAAACGAGCTAATCTTAATCCTAGTACTAATAATTAGCCTAATCTTAGAAATTATCCATCGCTGTAGAAAATGATTCAGAAAAACCAAAAATTTCACTCTTATAAATGGCGATATAAGTTCTTAGTACGATAGGGGAGAGAGCGTGATCCTATCTCAGTTATGGCGAGCAATACCAATCCCGGGTTATGATTGAATTTTTTCAGGGTGTAACCCAATTACCCTTTTTAGCCGATTTGGGATTGAAAACCCAGATTGGCCGGTGTGTGCAAAACTTCTGATTTTCAGTTAAGGTTTTTTTTGTTATATTTTACGTAATGTAAGAAACTAAGATATGTGGATGTTCTCCATTTATTTTTGGGTGGATAATTTCACATTTTATTGATTATACTGAGGACTAGCGGTCGTCACGCGGTCGTCACGCGGTTTTACCCGCGTAGTTCCCGTTCCCGTGGGAGTACATGTCACCCGGGGATAGTGTAGCTTTATCACACTGAAATTTTTTTCAAATCGCTCCAATAGTTTCGGAGCCTATTCATTACAAACAAATCTTTCCTCTTTATAATATTAGTGTAGATGATGCCTTAATTTCGGCCTCAGCGATAAGCAGAAGACCTAAAATGGCGGCTTTGGCAGAATCATAATATGGCAATAATATGATAAAATAGTCACAATAACCCTCCATTTGGGCTTCGCCGCAGTCGGGTAAAAAGTGTCAATTCATAAGTTAAAGCAGCCGTTTTAGACCCCCTATATCGATCTCGATCTAGTCGAAAAACTTTCAGCACACAGCGAGCATTACATTGACAAAAATGTAAGTGGTACACTGCAGGTGGTTTTCTTTGCATGATATTTATATTGAAGATTGAGGTAGTATCGAAATAAATTACTATTTCCTATGTACTGGCACATCTGCAACCAGGGAATTGCCAACCACAAACTCCGTCCCAAAAAGCGCGCAGGCATGTGCGTACAATTTCACCAATACCTTTTAAACCGTGACACAAAAATGCCGCTCCATGACTGACATACACGTTTGTGAGATCCTTTTGACGAATACGTTCTGCTTTTCACGTTTTTCCGATTTATTCTGAAACGCGACTCCAATTGGACACGGATTTTTTTATATGCGATGATGCAGAATAAAAAGAAGGTAGAAATCAAATTACGGCGTAGTACCTACGTAGCGCGAAGTGTTCATAGAGAATACATGTAGCAAGAAGCTGCTACGAATCGAAGCATCAAATGTAATTCATAAAAAAAAACCAACACAGGATATTTCTAGACACCTTGTAGACGCTTCCTTTGACCTATTGGCTGGCATTTGTTTGGCCGGAGGCTAAGTGTTGCCATACAACGTGGCAGTTATATATGGTCAGTAGTGAGGCTCTTTATTTAGCTTTGGCCTACGGCATCCACAGCTTGAAGATTGGGTGAGATACCTACTTCATAGGATAAGACATGCATAAGTATTTATAATGACGACATTTTTATAATCTTCAAACGCAAATCATCTTAAAAAACACTTAAGACAAAATATTATTGAATATATTATATGTGTATAGGTGCCAAGTTTCATGGTGATCGGTCAAACTCTGTCGAAGTAAAGATGTTAAAATTCATAAAATTCTTCCATTCTTGTACCTATAAACATATTAGTTATTACGTAGAAATATATTACAATAGTAGGTGAACACCATACTCTTGTACATAATGATGTTAGTGTCAATAGTTTCACAGATATGTTAATCGATGATTGATGTGAGACCTTTTGTTACATTTATGTAAGGCCGTATATCATATTCAGTACTATTTCTTACTATGGATGCAATAGATACACCTAGTTCACCATAGTGTACCTGTAATTCTGGCCCCCAACTGGCGCAGCCTTTTTTTTTGGGGTGGGAAATCATCAAATAACCCCTCCTGCTCTTGGGAAGAGCGAAAGGGAGTGTCAGACTTCTACTGACTAAAAACCACCCATGTTCTGTTCTGTATCTCTTACAACATCCCGCAGCCCCGACGGGCGTCGGCCCTTTCATGTTGCTAACATTTCTTTGAGGCGCGCGTGGAACACGAACGCGCCGTCAACACGGCCTGTCGTCGTCGTAAGACGAACGGACGGTGAGCTAGCCCATCACTCACCGTCCACAGGCCCGCGTCTACGGTGGCCGGAAGCCGTCACGTGGCCCCCGATGCCCGGAGCGTCTCCCGCGGCGATACAGGCTCAGCCACATTCCGGGACTTTTCTTTTCTTTTTTTAATTAGGTTAAAATCTAACTTGTTACGATTATTTGTAGCGCTAAGTTAAAATAAGAAAATGTTTGTAACAAATTCTTTTTCTAAAGTACCCCACTACAACTGACAACTGGGACAAAAGCCACCGCTTTGTGAAAGGAGGCCATTCCATAGCCACGGATGTCACATGTCATCGAATTTCTCGATTCTAGGTTTCCTCACGATGTTTTCTTTCACAGTTTTGGGAACAAGGGTGATGTGGTATGTAAACTACATAAAGGAAACTGTCTGCCACAAACACATACTTTTTGCTTAGTTTCAGTACTTTCATACAAGCCCTAAAGCTCGGTTTGCCCTTAAAACTCTTGATGATGTTAGGATTTATGAACAGTTTGCTTGCCGGGCGTTCCGCATTGTTGACCCCTTCGCACGCCACTGGCATAGCATCTCCTCACCTCACACTTTTTTAAGCTTTCTTAATGCCATAAAGGTACCCTGAATCCAATAGAATAGGTACAAAATGATTGCCTAGAATCTTGCTTAGTTTAATCGGTGATCGTAGTTTAAGAACATCGCCGCTTCCCATCTCAACAAAATAATCACGCTATTAATCTGAATTGCAGATGACTCTGCTAAATATAAACAAAAGTACCAAGTTCTGTATAAATAGAGTAAATAATGACGGCACTAGAGTTCCCAGTTAGTAGTGCTGTTATCTTATCACGGCTTATCTCCTAAACACAATAGATTAAACTTTACTATGAGCATTTTACATGTGAGTACATCCATGTTGCATTGACTATTTATAGAGCTGTATTGTTTCTATGAAATTTGTAGCAAATTATTGATATAATTTACAATGTAGAAACTATAAAATTACAATAAACAATACCTATTACTACAAACATGATTATTAGTACTTCATTAAGAAAGACATCAGCTAAAATAGTATAACAAAACACCCCTAAAATTCCTCAAACATAATTAAAACCCCAGTTTAATGACAGCTATAATTCATAAGAAATTACAAAAATATTAATTACTTTTTTTCCATCACTCATCAATCTAAAAACGTATTATCACCGTCTTAAAAGAAACGCTCGTTTAATTTTAACCTGTAAATATAAAAAGAAAAAATGTCTTCCATTATTATGTAAAAAACCGCTTACCTTAATTCAACAAAGCTCAATTAAAAAACCGCCGTTTAGTCCTACAGCGATCACAGTAATTAAAAAAAAAAAACACAGAAAGATAAAACTAAAAACTAAAACACAGCCACTTGAATCACACGGAGGTAAGAGTATTAAGTTTTAATTCATGTACATATATTTGAGTTTTAATTCACGAATTGCGGGTGATTGGTTCCGCGGCAGTGCGGGAAATTGAGACGTATGGACGGCGGGCGTCACACGCGGCGGTTGATCGGAGACTGCGGCGCGGGGCGGAAGGCGCGGCTCTGCCAGACTCCCGGCTCCCAAGTCCCTTAGTCCCCGATTCCCTATGTCCCCGAGTCCCAGAGTCCCCGATTCCAGTCAGCCCACCCTCCGGACTCGCGCAGATACGATACCTCTTACTTCGCTAATTTCCTGCCTTCGTAATATTTAGATTTTATGACGCCTTGTAAAATTTAAATATGAATTGGAATAGATTGCGCCGACTGTTCTCGTGATTTTATTGTTGATTGAGATACTAAAATTAAGATTTCGGGTTGTCCGTTGTTATAAGTTTGATAAAAGCACAGAACATGAAAATTCTAGTTCAAAAAAATCAAGTTAATTTTGTATAAATACAGAACATGATAACTGGTTTTACAATCTCTTCAGCCAGACTAACGCTGAAAATATTTCAAATTGAAAAACTCTCTATTTCCTACTTTACTACTTCCTACTTTTTTCCTGTTTGTAATAAGAATAACAAGCTGCTGAAGAGGGTAGCTGGTACCCCAGTATGAGGTTCAATAGCTCGGGAGTATGTAGCCTAACTGTCCAACTAAAGATAGTCCTAGTTTTAGTAATGGACGGTAGTGGGCAGGGTTCGTGTTGCTAAATTAAATATTTTATTGACTCTGCAACAGAAAAGAGGTACTCGACGCTAAATAAACATAGTACTGAAGGATCAATATGGATGAGCATAACTTTCAGCTTTCGTGTTGTTTTCGTACATAGCCAAACAAACTGTTAGTATAACAAGGAATACTGTGGCTGCAATCTGTCACATTTCTTAAATAGATTTTCAACTTTATCGGTAATTCATTAGGTTCAATGTTGATTCGTATTATTTGACGGCTTCGAGTAGCTGAATTAAATAAATAAATAATAATAATAAAATAGTAGTAGAATCTGTATGTTAATATATAGAACGTAAAGAACAATTTATAATAACAGGGTTGTCAAACCACTAATTCTGTAGTTACTAAAGATCACTCTATAGTGATCTTTGGGTTAGAGCTGACGGGGGCAATGTACTGATGATATCTCGGTTCGACTAAAAGTTATCTGATAGCGACCGGACTTTCAAAACCTGTTACTTTTCAGATCCCTCAGTATTACATCACTTTTCAAAAGACATCACGACATTAACGACCTCTCCATCCATCTTAACTTATAACACCTTTAAACGCTTTATATTTCAGTAATTATTTCTATGGAAACTTTTTCTATTATAAAACTCATTTGAAAGTTGCCTCTTTTATGTACGGTTAAAGTTTTTTGTTCTTTTGTATAGACTTGTCGGCGACGAAGGTTTAGTACAGTCGTCAGTACACAAAATTTTCTGATCCACTTTTTTTTTAAGGATGGAAGTCATCAAATTACACCTGCCGCTCTATTGACTAAAAACCACCCATGTTTCTTCTTTAACCCTTTGTGTCAAGGCCGCGGTATCTCTTTCGAACAACCCGCCGCCACGACGGGCGTCAACCCTTGCGGGCCAGGGGACAAGTAATGTGAGAGGAAGAGTCAGGTAATTGTGGTTACTGAATGTACGCCACGATTGATTAAGTAGCACTGCTTTATTTTGGTAGAAATTCTGTTCTGCGTTGAATATGCTCACATAACTTTTTGTAGGTTGCTTTGTTTATTGTGCACTCAGATGGAATTTTGAAATGGGAGAAACATTCTGTGTTTTGGTGAAAGTAAAGCTGATAATTTTAAAGTCAGTGGCTAGATAAAAACAGTCGTTTGACTTAAATCTCCCCGCGTTTGACTTTAATCTGGCCGTCAATACGGCTTTCGTAAAAACCGATCAACTGGGGATCTTCTAGCGTATGCCATTCACATCTGGAGTGAGGCCATCGAGAAGCACGGAGAAGCACTTGCCGTTTCTCTTGATATCTCGAAGGCCTTCGACAGGGTCTGGCACGATAGCCTTATTAAAAAGCTTCCATCTTTCGGTCTACCCCCTGGACTGTGTGATTGGATTGCAGACTTCCTGAAGGATCGGTCCATTCGAGTGGTTATTGATGGCTGCTCGTCTGACCAATTGGCTATTAATGCCGGGGTCCCTCAGGGGTCGGTTCTCTCAGCAACATTATTCTTGCTGCACATTAACGATCTGCTAAAGCCCGGTACCTTTGGGTATGCAGACGACAGCACTGTTGCTGAGTGTTACACATCCAACGCACGGGCTAGTGGGACTCAGATCCGGTCTCTACGAGAGGCCATGGTTGAGCGGTTGAACTTGTCCTTGGAGGCTGTCTCCGAATGGGGTGATGCCAACTTGGTCAAGTTCAACGCTGCTAAAACCCAGGCGTGTCTCTTTTCCGCTAAAAGGAGCCAATTCGAACCGGCTCCATCTTTCCGTGGTGTAACCGTGCCGATAACCGGCCAAATTGAGCTTCTTGGTGTGTCATTCACCTCCACCCTCAATTTTGGTCCATACATCGAGGCCAAGGCTCAACTGGCTGCCAAGAAGCTGGGAATCCTAACAAAGGTGAGACAGTACTTCACACCGGAACAGCTGCTCAACCTATATCAAGCGCAAGTTCGATCGTGTATGGAGTACTGCTCTCATCTCTGGGACGGATCTGCCAAATACCAGCTTGACGCTCTGGAGGCAATCGAGAAACGGGCCAAAAGGCTTATCGGCAACGATGCGCTCGTCAAGTCGAAGCTCCAGAGCCTTGAACATCGCCGACGTGTTGCCAGTCTGTCGGTTTTCTATTGGTTACATTTCGGGGAGTGTGCGATGGAATCGCACAATCTAATTCCTCCAAGCCCGTTCCATCATCGGACTACAAGACGTACGGCGATGCGCCATCGTTTCATGGTGGACATCCCACCCATTCGCACTAAACGTTTTGGGAACACTTTCATTGTGCGTACAGCTAAGGAGTGGAATTCCCTGCCGGAGTCTGTATTTCCTGATAAGTATAACCTAGGGGTCTTCAAGTCAAGAGTGAATAGGTTACTTCTAGGTCAGCGTGCTACATCTTCGACCACATCGTCACTTAAAATCAGGTGAGATAGTGGTCAAACGCGAGCCTATCTACAATAAAAAAAAAAAAAAAAAAAAAAAAAATCTGCGGAAGATTTAAGTCAAACGACTGTTTTTATCTAGTTTTTAAGCCGTGCTTACCTAGCTTGGTCTGTGGATGGGTGACCACGTATTTACATAGTGAGATTTTCCCGTGCCTCGCAAAGCGCCTTAAACCGCTGACATTTGTAGATCTTTGACAGTTATAACAGGTATGACGATGATAATTTAGTATGTCAAAATTAACTGTCGAATGGTTCCATTTTGCACTAAACCAATTTGACAGAACTTAATCGATGGACACTATGATAGCCACTGACATTTAAAAAGATACGCAAAGGCCTGCTGATTAATTTTTTTAAGTTTATTTTTTAATTTTAAACAGATAAAAAAATTCCCAGTTTTAAATTAAAACTGATAATCCGCAATATTGTTCCTGAGATAAAGTTATCTGGCTATTGATAAATCAGGTCTAAAACATTTTAATATTAAATGTTTGTGAACGCACCCACGATACAGGAGAAACTCCTAGTGTGGAGCAACGCTTTTAAAAAAAGTAAATAAAATTAAAATAAATAAAATTATTCTATGGCAACTTTGATCTTGTGTCTATTCATAACGGGTTAATCCTCATAGTCTATCAGGAAAATCTCTTTGATTTTGTGTAAAATTGGATAATTATCTGAAAGACCACTTGAAACTTTTAGTGTTTGTAATTATAACCTCAAAATTCGACTTCAGCACCGTAATCTTAAAATCGAAATTCAAAACAGCATCCCAATAAAGAAAGGGCCGAAAAAAATGTCAAGGGTTGAGCCCCAATCGGAAGTCCTTTGATTTCAAAAGCAATCATTTTGTCACGAATCTTTAAAAGGCGTTTTGACCCACAAAACGCCGTCAATCTTGAAAATACAATGCCGCAAAAGATTTTTGCCACGAAAACCTTTCTTCGATTCCATAGTTGACCACTATAACTTGGCACATTAAAAGTATCAATTTTATTAATAATCACTTTGATATTTAAGGCGATCGGGTTCAGTATTTGCTGGCTGCTAATCCATATTCCCTTTAGCAAAATAAAAGTGCTATTGAGGATAAAAGTTTGACTCTCCGACACCTCGTGAATTATTTATTTAGTAAAACTCCTAAATTTATTGGTTGAGGGAAGAATATAAATACTTGAATATTTAAACTCTAAGTTTGGACTATCTTATTTTTATTTACTTTAAAAAATATAAGAACACTTGAAGCCTCGACAATTGGGCTGCAGGTTGTTCATAAGTTACCGCGGCCTCAACATAAAGGGTGTAAAAGTACCTTAACGCAAACGAAGGGCACTTGTTCTCCCCACCACTACCTCCTTATGAGTTGTGAATGTAAAGCTGCATTCAAGGTATCGTAGGCAATTAGAATTTTAGATGGTAGCCTGTCAAAGTCAAAGTCAAAGCCTGAAAACGGCCGTTAGTTACACGGAAGCTCTATGAAAGTCTGCTGTTGATTATTTGGTTTGCCAGTATTACCTTCGCATGTTGTGAGTTGTTGAGAGTGAAGTTCGTTATTCGAGACTAATTTAGAGTCTGGATATGAATATTCAGCGTTTTTACGTTTTTTCTACAGAAACAAACAAATCTATATATATACACATTTTGTGTGTTATTTATCAACGGAGAACACAAAATAGAAATAACACACAAAATGCTTACTGCGAGATTCTTAACAATGAAAACAAAACGGTCGTACCGAGAATTCTGTCTAAAAATAAGAATACCTTTATATAAACATTATTTCTTACAAGAATTTCATTTTCTTCTGCGTGAGACCAATATATATTTTTTCATTCACTTCCAAGAATTATGACTGCGTATTTATTCTCTTAGTTCAGTTTTCATGATTACTACTTGAAAACTAATTTCTCAATGATTAGTTTCTACCTCTTTAATTTTCAATTTGCTATTTTAATTTCCATTTCTCCATTTAAATGTAAAAAGTATTTAGAATTCCAATAATAAGCATCCCAAAAGATTTAATGAAAAAACTTCGACTAAAGAGATCGCTACCTAAACACCTATAGCACGACGACTGCAAAAATGACCTTTCTTTCAACGGCTTGATTGCTTTCTTTTTGAAGACAGCTTTCAGTGGCAACCTATGCACTTTGCATAGATTTTTTTGCTGAATATTTTACAATAATATATGTTATTATTATACATAGAAGATGCAGAAAGTTTTGTGTAAGTTTCCTTATTAAAAATGGGTTAGAATAACGTGCTTTCGATGCTACTTGAGAGACGAGACGTAGACGACAACTGAAACGTTTTGTAATGTGGTTGACGATGCAAAATACGTCTATCATCATCTGTTGGTTGCATGCATTCGTCAGATGACACGACCGTGTATAGTGTGCCCGTCCTCTCCAAATTATGTTTACCTACATCAGATTGCGCTCATATGAGTGTGGAGACTAAGGGAGGCCCTTTGGGCCATCCCGGAAATAGTGAAACTAGTGAAATGGACACAAACAGTGCAAGTGAGAACAATAAAAATAACAGTAACTATAAATTATTTAGTGTAAGTGAACTTTTCCCGGACAATGACGGACAATACGCAGTTGCTTGTTGGCACTGCGCAAAAATCAACATAATAAAAAAATTCCATGAGTGGCAGGGACTCCAAACTAAGATTAAACAATTAACTTGTAGATTGTGTAACAAGAGAAGTGCCGTGAAATGTTTTATAAAAACTGAAGTGAACATATCAAACGGACACCTAGTGAACAGTTTAAACGAAATTAATATTTACTCGTGCAATATAAATTTCTGTAAAATAAACAAGGTAGACTGCCGCAAGTGTAACGGACAGCTAAATGTTAAGTACATGCCTATTACAGGACTAGAAAGTGAGGAAAACGTAACCTGTGAATGTGGTACAGTGAACAAAATACTATCGAAAAATAGCGAGGTACGCAGGACCCAAAGTACAAGGTCTGAGCCGTTGATGCGCGGGTCGGGGCGCCCCGCTCGCCGGATGCCGCGTCACGCCTTTAGTGGCGCGATTGTTACGACGGCACCCGGCTTCGTGACCGCTGGCGACGAGCGAACGAAACCAAATGAGGCAACTGTTATTACCCTAGATAGCAATGTCGCCTCAGCACAGCGCGCGCGCGATGAAACGACCACCTCGGCGCTCCTCTGCGCTGACTCTGTGACTCAGTTCGGTCACGCGACTGCGCAAGCGCGCGCCGCCAATCCAACTGTCGCTTCGCAGCGACAGATAACAACAAGCAACCGCTTCTCCTCTCTCCCCACAGAAGAGGAGTACAAAGACGAATTAGAAATGGAAAAAGACTACGTACACGCGACTTTTACCTCACCCAAACCCAAGAAGAGAAAGAGAGGTGCTGTAACCCCTAATTCAGCAGTGACCCAGAGTGAACCGAGAGTGATCACATCATCTACTCACATCCCCGACATAATCATAACGGACGTCAAGAAAATTAACGATCCGGAATACCTCAACAAAATTAGAAAAACAACCACAGAGCATGGAGCAAGACACGCCATGGCTCGTAACAAAAGAACCATCACGATCCGAGTATACACTGCGGACATGAGGAAAATAATTATAGAAGAGTTGAGAAAACTTGATGACGGGCTCCGCTTCGTGGCACGCGTCCCTAAAGCCCAGCAGATCCATCAGACGAAGGTTGTGCTCAACACGAACATTTACGATGAGACGAATGAGGCATGCCTCGAGGAAATGGAGAGGTGCATCGGTGTGAGACCGATCAAAACGAGAACAATTAAAGGTAACCTCCAATTATTTATTTTTGATGGTGCCCACTCATACGACGAAATCGCCACGCTTATGAAAACAACAAAACATGCGTATTTTGGGGCCTTCAGCATGAAGCCGCAGGAATACAAAGATGACCCCAAGAGAGTAGTGCAATGTAAGAAATGTTTCCTCTTCACGCATGCGACATCGGCGTGTCACGGTGAGAAGAAACATCCCACCTCCACAATTCAAAACGAAGAAGGCATGGATATCGAAATATGCACAGCATGCAAAAAACCGGGACATGGGGCCAACCAAGCCAAATGCGAGAAGTTTCAGAAAGCAGTGGGCCGTCAACTGGCTCAACACGAAGAAAAAGAAAGGAAAAAAAGAGACGCAGTTGAACGCCGAGACGCAGCACTAACATACCGCCGAGAAAACGTCTCGTACGTGAACATAGCCTCTTCTTCACAGTTTCCACCGCTGCCTAAACAAGTGCCTCTATCACAACCACAGCACCAGCCACCAATGCAACCAAATGAGCACACACCAAACAAAGAAAATAGCGTGGAGCCTCTAGGGCAAGAGCTACAAATAACTATGAAACAAATATTACACCAGTTACAGCTACAACACGAAATTCTCCTAAAAATTCTCAACAAATAATCCGAGTAATCAATATCATAAGTTGCGCATACTACATCTCAATGCACAAGGATTAAAAGGAAAATTTTTCGAGCTAAAATCGTTAGCCGACCGCTATAAACCACATATAATCGTAGTCAACGAGTGCCGGGTGGATTTTTCCAAAATCCGTATGAATCTCCGGAACTATGACAAGATCACGCACTCGATCGCGTCACATCTAACCACAGCTATGTATGTGATGCAAGGAATACGCTGGAGTCAGACCGACGTAACCCCAGAAATCGAAGAAAGAGACCGCCTTATTGAAGGCGTCGCTATCAACCTCAATTATGATCATCTGACCGGAGACTCCATAAAAATTAAAGGAATATACATACCGCATAGATCACAACACTTTGACGCCATAGCGCTTAATGATGAACTAGAAAACATCATAACTGAAGCTCCAAACATCACCATCGGGGATCTCAACCTTAAGATGACTGCACTCAACCAGACGAGAGATGAAGGGACGGGTATACTCGTTCGCGACCTCTGTAGCTACGACGTCTGCACTATACACCACACGGGCCAACCTTCACGACCTAACAGTGCAGGATATGGTATCCTCGATGCAGCCATCTTTTCGCACGACGCGCAAGCTTTCGACACCATAACATGCCGACAAATATCATCAGTTGGCTCCGATCATATGCCCTGGCTATTAGACCTAAGCATAGTAGTGGACAGAGAGAAAACACTGGTAAGAAATACACGCGCCATTGCTATTAACGAAAAAATCAGGCGACAATTTCAACAGACTCTATGGGATAACAGCAAGGACCTACCAAAGGAAATCACAACCGACGCAGAATGTGAGGAATATATATCACAACTAGAAAAAGCCATCACAGTAACCTTGGATGAGTATGCGCCACTACATGAAAACAACAGAAGGGATCAACTCCCAGAAGAAATTAATGAATTGATCGAGAAAAGAAACCAAGCAAAACTTAGAGCATGGCGACTACGCTTTAACCAGGACAGAATAACGGAACAAAGAAGAACCTACAATCATCTGAAACGCCAGGTCCAACATGCACTCATGGAATATAACAGCGAAAATTGGACGCGGATAATAAATGATCCACAGAACAACAGAGCCCAGATGTGGCGAATTCAACGTAATCTAAAGGCTCCAATACAGAGACTTCCCTATATTGAGGGTTGCAACAGTGAGAAGGAAACCATCGACGCCTTGGTCAACGCAGCGATCGTCACAGAAGCCGAGATAAACAACGAAGATAAGAGCACAGAGAAGACCACACCGTTCCAGCCTCTCGACCCCACCTCAATAGAGGAAATCAGACTCGAGCTGAGACGCTTTAAAAATAAGAAGGCACCTGGCCCGGACAAAATCAAAGCAGACGCCCTCAAGCTCGGCGGAGACCCCTTTCTCACCAGGTACAAAGTGATAGCTGACTACCTGTTACTGACCAGTTATTATCCCAACAGATGGAAAATCGGGGAGTGCATCTTCCTACATAAAGCAGGCAAGAATCACCGAGATGCCAAATCGTACCGACCCATCACTCTCTTAAACATCATGGGTAAACTACACGAACGCCTGCTTCTGTCGCGTCTGCGACAGACGGCCGACAGACTCCAACCGCCATTCCAACACGGCTTTACTAAGAACAGAGGAACAGGCACACAGATCCTTCGTACCGGCAAGTTCATCACAGATGCGCTGGAAGCGAGGGAAAGTGTGGCCATGGTCTTGACGGATCTTTCGAAAGCCTTCGACTCTATAAACCATGAAGGTCTGACGAAGAAGCTTCAAAAAGCTGATGTTCCGAACAACATCATCAAACTAGTAGAGAATTATCTGAGCGGTCGCAAAATCTACGGACACTTCAGAACCACTAACGGTGACGAAAAACCGGTGCCACACGGGGTCCCTCAGGGCTCTATACTGGGTCCGGTAATTTTTAACTTATACGTACACGATGTTTGGAACCAACGGGACCATATCCGCGGACTGAAGCTCTCCCAATACGCCGATGACTTGTGCATCCTTAATAGGTCTCCCAACCCGAACAGCGCGACACACCGCGCTGGCTGGGCCGCCGACACCATAATCGACTACTACCGTCGCTGGGGGCTGAAATGCAACGTAGACAAAACGGAGTGTGCTATGTTCACACACAAAAGAAACTACTGCAGAACCATTCGCATCAAAGACGAGGTAGTCGAATATAAAAATAGTATCAAATATCTGGGCGTACACTTGGACAAGACCATGACCATGGGCAAACAGGCGGACTACGTCGTGCAGAAGGCGCGACGAGCACGCGGCGCGCTGGCTCCTATCATAGGCTGGCACGCTAAAACGGACATAACTGTGAAATTAGCCGTCGTTCAGGCCTGCCTACTTCCTATATTGGATTATGGCGTGGTTCAACTACTCTCACGTTACAGTAAGAGCAACTTATTAAAAATTGAACGCCAATATCGAATGGCTCTCAAGACCAGCGGACAATTCCCAAGACGCCTAGAAACGTCACTACTCTGGGATATGCTCGATTGGGATCCATGGCACCTCCGTGCACAAGATTTAAACGAGGACATGTTGCGTCGACTCCGCGAGATGCACATCGAGGATCTAGAGGCCCCTGGTGACGTCTACCTGGGATACGGACAGCATAACCCTCTCCGAACTAATACTAGACTAGGTGAAATTGATTATGTACCAAAAAAAGACAGGAGTCGGCTGCTCAGCAAGCGAACAACCGCTCCACGTCCCCATAAATTGTAATTAGCTGTAAATAGGATAGGACAATATAGAACAACATAATAAATTTATATAAATCTATTCTGTACACACTAACAAGCACACAGCACACACTACACGACACTCATACAGATCTCTCATAGACAAACATAGGTAGACTGTAAGTAGCTGACACACCCACAGGCCGGATACACCACCGACCTATGGACATAATGTATCATATAAACTAGGGAAATAAACATTTTCTATTCTATTCTATTCTATTCTATTCTCTCCAAATTATGACAGTATTTGATTATGTCAAATGTCTGAGAGACATGAATAAGTGTATCAGTTATAATTAAATACTGACTTCACCTTTAGTGATTTATTACATAAGCCATGTGGCGACAGCGCCATCATGTGGCGACAGCGCCATCTATCGCAACAGATGCGAACTAACATTGGCAATTCTGCATCGCGCTATCAAAGTTATCCGCCACATTAGCCTATATGGAAAATCCCGACTTACATATGTCGGGCAGTTAGCCCACCAGACACAACACCCGTCTGGTCGGAGGATCCTCCCTTTTCTATGGGGGATGAGGAACTTTACACCCTGTTCCTCATGCCCCCCAAACTGGTGACCCCGAGCAAGAACGTCAGCGCAGCCTTCGTGCAACTCTTCAATATCATCACTTCCTCAAGCCTTCGAGCAGCGAGTCATACCGTCAGCCAGCAACTACGGCTTCATCGGGTATCCTGACCACCAGCATGCAGCGGAAGCGCATACCTGGTCATCACCCTCAGCCTCATCAGCGACCTTGGCACAGCACACTGCACTTCGGCCGGTCAACTAGCAGAGACGCTCTTCTCTCCTGGTCGACGCAGCAGCCAGCCACTACGCAGCACTGCACACTCCGACTCACTGGAGCACACGCAGCATCACCCCGACTCACTGGGGCATCACCGCAGACAGTTCCGACTCACCGCGAACTATGCGGCATCCGGTTCCGACGCACTGGAACCTTCCACTGGCCTGGCAAGCATCAAAACTCAGCCTGCAATCGACCTCCGGTCTCGGAGGGGAGTGATGTGGCGACAGCGCCATCATGTGGCGACAGCGCCATCTATCGCAACAGATGCGAACAAACATTGGCAATTCTGCATCGCGCTATCAAAGTTATCCGCCACATTAGCCTATATGGAAAATCCCGACTTACATATGTCGGGCAGTTAGCCCACCAGACACAACACCCGTCTGGTCGGAGGATCCTCCCTTTTCTATGGGGGATGAGGAACTTTACACCCTGTTCCTCATGCCCCCCAAAGCCATAATATATGTTTTGCCAGACCGGTGTCTGTGGACGGTGAGTACTGGGCTAGCTTACCGATCTTCCTATGACGATGACAGGCCGTGTCGACGGCGCGTTCGTGTTCCACGCGCACTTCAAAGGGATACCAGCAACATTGCGAGCCCCTGCAATGTTGCTGACATTTATTTCATTGCAAGGGCCGACGCCTGTCAGGGCTACGGGTTGTTCGAAAGAGATACCACGGCTCCGGACACAGTGGGCTAAGAAAGAACTTGGGTGGTTTTTACTTAGTCAAGTCCGACACTTCCTTCCACTCCGTCCAGAGTGGGAGGAGTCATTTGACGATTTCCCAATCACCAAAAAACAAAAGTGGTAGCAAGCAATGTAATAATGCTAGGTATGTTAGTGTAGGTACGAGTAGTACTTAGCTACACAATAACATCCGTGTTATATGCTCGCCTGGAGCGCCGGATGTTAGTCGCAAAGTACTTAGCTAATAATTATATGGCATAAGCTATTCTTTTACGAATAGTCTTATAGAAAATGGTAGATCGTGTCCATATGAGTTCAATACGACTGGCGTGGTTTCCCAACCTTTTGGCTTAGGGCTTAGCTGCAGAATGCAGCTTTATACTTGCACTCGTAGAAATATACCGCGTATAACATGCAAAAACTATAATGCAATTTGCTCGACGTGTGTGTCGTAGGTTGAGCGAATTATTTTTTCTTCAGAAATTTCAGTAGCGTTCACTTGCTCTGGTGTTTTTCATGAAATTGACCCCATTACAAAGGCCTTTAACCCAACTGGTAAAATGCAGGTGTACTATTTAGGTACACCTCCGCGTAACCCTTTGGATATAACAACAGGCGTGATTTTACGTTATTTGTTTCGATCCTCTACAGTACATCCTCAGGAAATGTTCACTGGTCACACTCACGTTGCCTTCTTCTGCAATCAACTCGTTATCCAGTTACTAAAATCCTATTGCATAACAGAGCGTCCTATTTGCAGTGGTCTCGCTACACCCAGCAGAGTGTGTCTAAACAAAGTTATCGAGCACTTTGCCGGAGCGACGTTCGTTAAGATTAACAAGGGCTCGTGTTGGGTAGCGAATCAACTCCAATCAGTGTTGTGCTCTCCACAGAGCCTCTATTTAGTCCCATTAGAGATCTGCTGTGCTGTGAATACTAGATGTAGAAGTGACGGTTGCTGGGTTTTTTAACGTTACATCACAACTGTGATCCTTGAAGGGTAAGGCAGAGAGTGACCTTCTTATCTTTCTTATCTATATGGGGTTCAGGTTTCCGCACTTGGTCCTTGAAGTGGACCATTGTGCGTGAGCCATGGCCGATTAATTCAACCAGCCCACCTCCCTCCAGAAGCAGATCAGACTTCCCGGTCTCCTCAGGACATCCGCAAGGGATCTTGGTGTTCCAAGGGTCTCCTCACGAATCTTGGTAACGCCTGTGCACTCAAGGAGCGCATGCGCCACCGTTTCTTCCGCCTCCATGCATGCTCTGCACAGGGGACTGTGAGGGTGACCTTAAAGAACACTCACATTTTGACACTTATGTGAAAGTCTCATAGGAGTGAGCCTACTGCCATGCTCAGCATTAGACTCCGTGGCTGCTATTGCTAAATTTCTGGTGGAAAAACCCTTTGCTCCACCCGGAAATTGAACCCAGGACTTGCTTAGCAGTTACGTTTGCGACCAATAGCCCAACGAAGTAAAAAAAGGTATGAAATGTGTGTTGTGATGTGGAAGAGTGTAATATGTATTTTAACACGCATTTTTTAAAACAACAATAATTAAATCTTCAATCAAGTCTTTCTGTCTATTACTTTTTCATACCAACAGCCATTATTTAATTATTTACCAAACCTACTTTTGTTTCATACAAATAAAGTGTATAATATACCTATTATACATAACACGCCCCAGAAATACGCCTTACTTGCAAGCGGAAACAAGACCAAAAAAAAACAAAATCACTTGTTCCCTACTAAATCTTTTATGGCCACGATACACGAATTTATTTTTATAAATTTCTCCATACCAGAGAAACAAACTCGCTGCGGGCGCGAACACTTGGCACGATGTAATTTGCATGTTATTATGAACCAAGTGAGGGAAGCATTTCAATTTTGCCAGCTCATAAGGCTTGGCAATCGACGGGAGTCACACCCTCATTAAAGTTTGGGCTGAGTTTCTGGGTGACAGGGCCGCACCTTAAGTCACTGTTTCAAGATTATTTATGGTGTTTGTAGACTTTTTTCAAATTTATTGTAGCGTTTTTGTCAACATTTATTTATATTCAGGCAAGTTTGTTTTTTATTCATATACGCTAAAGACTAACAAAGCATAGTAGAAGCCACGGAGTCTGGAATTGTGCCCAGTTGATGGCAATAGACTTGCCCTCTATTGCATATGACTGAAACATCACTGTCAAAATGATGTATTATCAGGTAAATATCTGCCTAGCCCTTCGGAGATTACAGCCGTCATGTTATGTAATAAGTACATAATTATTCAGGCATCCAATTGGCCATGACTTGATTTTTTTTAATTTTTTTTTAATTTTTTTTTTACAAAATATAGACCATTTCAAGGAACTAATTTGCTTATTTTATTTTTTTAGGGGTTGTACATTTTTTTAGGATTTTTTAAATTCGAGGTGCTCTCAATATCACTATGAGGCTGTATGTAGTGCGTTGTTGTGCCACAGACAAATTAAAAAAGAATACAATGTCAATCCAAATCCAGTGACATATCCTTGACAGTTGAGATTGATACAGTGCTTCAAGAGGAAGGTTTTATGTATAATACATGCATAATATAGTAGAGAAAAACACCTGTGCGAAGCCGGGGCGGGTCGCTAGTATATAATAAGTTCATTGATGACAAGAGATAAACCAATCTTATATAAATCAAAACAATGTTATATAATACTTACATTAGAGCCTTTGCTCCTCGTATTTCCGCTATATTGTGTTGAGTGGACAACATCATATACTCAACAATCATAGCATTATTGACCGTAGGTGTGTTACGGGAATCCGCCTTAGTATAATTTAAAGAAGCCATTACAACAATTCACAATATTTCACAAAAACAAACTTCAACAAAGCTGGCTAAACATAACCTACAAAATGTTGACATACAGTCTCGCAACCGAATGTTTTTTTTTTCAAGAATGATAGAATGACAAAAGAATGTTCTATTATGCTTTGTTGGAGGGTCTGCAGGGCTATTGCGTATCTTTTAAATGACAGTGGCTAACCTATAGTGCCTATCAATTACTGTCAAATGGTTTCATTTTGTACTAAACCATAACCAATTTGACAGTTAATCCATGGACAATATGATAGCCACTGTCATTTATAAGATACGCAATAGCCCTGCTGAAAGGTCAAATGAAAGTCATTCGTTAAAACACCTATAACTTTTGAAATAGTATGTATTTTTCAAATCTGGTCACAGGCATGAATTCACCTAAGCTAACCCTCGAAATGGTTTTAAGACAGCGCTTGAAAAAAAAAATTAGGCATGCCCAATTGTGCATTAGCAAGTTATTTCTGTAGCACTAAACCTACTTTTGCTCAACAGAGAGAGTTGTGACATTACAGTGGAAAGCATTAAAAGGTCAATGCGCTAGTAAGGACTGATAAAGACTATGACGTGCAATGGTATAAAGTTTGCTATCATTGTGTATGCAACCTTTACCTACGTAACAGTTCTCCATGTTTTTTTCTGGCGCGATATTGATAGGAGGACGCTGTTGGTTTATTTGTGAGCAATTGTTGTCGATAAGATCTATATTATACACAATATGGTTTTTTGATTTTTAAACACAACACCCATCATGTAGTCTCTTGGACCTTAAACTAAACCACTTTTCACATAACGAATGGCAACTCTCTACAAAATGATAACCAAAACTAGCAGCTTAACGTACTTTCCAAGGCATTGGAGCTCCTATTAAAGTACCATTTGTATTTATTAAGACATAATTAAATAATTCTTCACCGTCACCTGAATCCGTCCCTGCTCGTGAAGTCTCGTTAATTCTCGGTCTTGTCAGGAACTTCTCACTTTTCCAGACATTGTTATTCTTGTCTTGCGAATGTATTCCGACCGAAATTGACTTGCCGACGCCTTACTTCGTGTGAATTTTGGGGCTCAAATCACGGATCGTTGTGGGTTGGGACCGTCATCTGGGGCTTTAGATGTCCTAATTTAGAAACTACTGCTGTGTTTAGAGAACGTATTATTATATAGTTAGGTATTTTACTTTAAAGGGTTTATTATTGTATAATGATTCGTATATTTTGAGATTTGGAGTTTTAATTCTATAATCAAAATTAGTGAGAAAATCGTCATCATCATCATTTCAGCCGAAAGACGTCCACTGCTGGACATAGGCCTTCCCTAAGTAGCGTAACAATAACCCGTCACGTGTGTCTGTCATCCAAGGGATCCCCACAGCCTTCACCACCTAGTGTAGGATTAGTAAGCTTTATTTAACTTGCACTGTTCATACACACACAGTACAGATATGGACAGCGCGCGGTAAACAAGACCTGTATATAAGTTATTATCATCATCAGCTTCATAGTAGATAGATAAACCTACCCTCACCTCTTTTCATTTTATTAAAAGCCAGTTTTTTTTTATTACTTATTTATTTTATTCTTGATACTGTAACCCTATATTGTTTTCTTACAAGGCTCCGCTGAAAACTCCTTGAATACGATAAAATACAATGTTGCAGCATGCAATAAAACAACTCACTAGAATGTTCAAGCCGTTTTTAGTTACGCTACGAATAAGACTGTGTTTACCACTCTGTTACTTTTTTCTAACATTCTTTCTTTCTGTAGCATGAAATTTAACCCCATTGTCCAACCGATAACTTAGGGAGACTACAATTTTTGCTGGATTTGGGAGACTCAAGGGTAGGGTATAATATCATTGTTACAATTCTAGCGTTTACACCGATAAACAGTTTGTGATACTTGATATCAAAACCATTTCGTGTATCAAACATGTATTGATGTTGTTTTAGACATGTTTTATTAGACACAACCTAGATTCATTGCATTTACAGTTTAATATAAATAGATACTCATCATCTCAAAAGTCAATGCTATCACCATCTCATCACTTGGCTTCGGTTCGTACTAATCTATTAATCCGGTAATAAAACCGTACCTGGGCTTGATTACCACATAGTAAAAGTATAATAGTACATTATGGTACAAGTGTGTACCGTCTTCGGCTCTCTTAAGACCCTCGCCTAACGGCTCGGGTTTCAATGACGCCTCAGCGGTAATCATCAATACTAAAATAATAATACTTAAATACTATTTTCAACAGTGAAAACGAGTTGTGAATTTTTTTACGTAATGGCGGGAAAAATTAATCAGTTTTCCTATGCGCGTATCTAGCAATCGCGAACGGTCATAAAATACAAGAATGAGGTTTCTTTTTGTTAGCTTTTTGCGGATAGCGTTTTAGCCACGTACAAAATGGCGACTTCAAAGTTTTATTTATGACAAAGAAATAAAAGTTACTTTAAGTGTAAGTTTTATTTAAATTCGAAGTTGCATGTAATGAGCAAGAAATTGGTACATTAATTTATTTAGACTATTGAACACGACCTTTTTTTATCGAAACTATTTTAAGAACAAAGTAACTCAACCATTAAAAAAAACCTATTACTCACTTGTGAATAATAAATGAAAAAGTCACAGTTTTATTACAGGTGTCATTATGAGTGCCTAATTGCATTGAAATTAGAGCCATTTTATGAGCAAGTGTGTTGAAAAATAATAATAAATACCTTAGACGAAATTAAAGCATTGCTAAGTTTTACAAATTGAATACAGGCTTTAAACCATTATTATACCTATCTATCTCTACAATTAATACACCTTCAACAGACAAGGACAGTTATATGAGACTTCGTTCGTTTTGTTTAAGTACTTGGTCAGAAGTTGTTATACGCTCAACTTCTAATACTCACAATGAAGTAATTTACAAGTGTGACGTAGAGAATCTGACGTCAGAAAAGTTTTGAACAGAAAAAGTAATGAGATGGAAATCTTGAAACGTGTTTCATTTTCATACTTTGTGCAAGTTATGAATTAATTTTCTGTAACATGAAATTTGAGTTTACTTGTGTGCGTGCATATTTTATTTCTGCGTATTTGAGTGTTAAAATTATTATAATCTGTGAGTAATCTATAATTACCCAACTGCGGCGAATCCCAAAAGGAGGGTTATGTGTTTGGCGTGTATGTATGCATGTATGTCCTTTTCTGTGCTCCTTCATAACTCCTAAACGAATAAAGGGATTTGAATAAAAATACGTCGTTAGATTTATCTTGATGGCGCGAGTGTCACTGGCTCGGATTAAAAAAAAAAACCATGACCATCGAGTAGGGTATCAAAATTGTTTGAATATTAAATTATGAAATGAAAATAGAATGGACTTCGCCTGCATCCAAGTTTTGTTTCATTTAAAATGTGCTTGTTTTTCAGTCAGGTTTTTTAGTTTTTTAACTACTTTTTTATAATTATGTTTCAGTCGCACATAATACGGGGCGAGCCTATTGCCATCAACCGGGCACAGATCCAGACTCCATGGATGGAAAAACCTAATAGCAAGTAGCCTGATTCAGGAATCGAACCCGGGACCTTATGCTCACTAGTCAAGATTGTGACCATTAGATCAACAAGGCCGCTAAAAATAAAGCTTAAACTTATTTTGTAACATATTCCTCCTAACAACACAAGTATGATACCCGTATTTTAGTGTTTCTAGAGAATCTTCAGTTTAAAAAATTCGTAGTCACCATAGTGTCGAGTTAACCGTTGTTCCTTTTGTAGCTCTGAAATGCCCTGAAAGCCTTTGTGGTGAGCGTTTCCGTAAAATGCCCGACCCGACGACAACCTCAACTCACCCACATTATGTATGTACTGAGCTGGTTGAAAAAATAAACGCAATATTTAGTAATAGGCCTTTGAGTACGAATGAGACAAGGTTTTACAAATAAGAAATTAAAGTGCTACATGAATATGGTCGCTGTAAACACATCGGATTCTAAGATTTTTTGATTTTTATAAGTATTGTCATTGATTTAGTAGCCAGACATACCGTCTATTTCATGTTTTCGATAGGGTATTTCACCAAAAAATTTAAATAGCCCGTCAGATAGATTTCCAAAAAATAATGGACTCGTTTTTTTTCTTTTTTCACGAGAACAAAAGATGAAAACGATTCAGTGCTTCGGAAAGTTTTGTCAAGTCGTGTGACGTCACAAGGTTAGTACTTTTTTACCCACAAAGTGACGTCGAAAGCCCCCACTCAAGATCTTTGATACGTTTTATTTTCGTCATTTTTTATTATTTGATAAAACAACAAACACGTTTCCAAAAATTTTCTTAAATCTAACAGACGGACGGACTAGTTAGATTTTTTTGGTGGAATACCTTATTACTACTAAATCTTAAAACATCAGAAATAAGGAATTACAGACACCTGACAAGCCACGGGTGATGGCAGTTTTAGTATAGCTGTGACTGAGTGGTGTCGGAAAGCAAGTTAGACGACATTGTGGCTATCATAGATATTAAATATCCTTTTCAATACACTTCCTCGAAAAGTGGCCCTTATTGCACTAAAATTAGGTTCGACATGCAACGAATTTCGCACGTGTGCGGTAAATTTATTTTCCGCAACCAAGGGCGGGAAAGAAAATTACCACAGATAACTATGCCATAAACTAAGTCCAAATCGATTAAAACATAGGAAATCACCACCGACTGTAGAGTCGGCGGCGTTTTTTTTTTATTTCGTCATTTTGATTGCCTGTATAAAGCATAAATATTTTTTAAATATTAAATTGTGTGTGTAAAATGAATACTATAAATAAATATAATTATTTCAAACAATTATTTACTCTTAAGAACAAGTAAACATTTATTTGAGTTCTTAATTAAAAAATATTTGAACTTTATAGATTTCCTGTGAGGCTGTTAACCTTTGCTTCTTCTTCAATCTAGCGAAATAAACCGCGGAAAAATAGCAAATTAAATCATAGTCTCCTAAAAATTGATGACAAAAATACTCATCCTTTTATTAGTTCATTTCTTCGAAAGTATATAGAAAAACGTCGTTTGATTCACGTGGGAATTTGTTATTGCATTTCTCGACCCCATGAACATCTTCGCTTTACGGCTCGGGTGTTCAATCCACCTCGAATGCACTAACAAACTTTCCGCACTTGTATCAAAATGTAATACTTCTAAATGAATACTATAATGAATGGTAGATGAAGTCGGGCTATGGATGGTGATGATGACGATAAATGAAAATTTGCTTTTGAGTATTTTTAACATTTGCATCAACAGCAGGTAAGAAGTTTATTTTACGCTTGCGTATATATAGCATAAAGAGTCTTATGTAAAGGTCTCCTCTTTCTT
The DNA here is from genome assembly GCA_932274075.1 of Diarsia rubi. Taxonomy (NCBI): domain Eukaryota; kingdom Metazoa; phylum Arthropoda; class Insecta; order Lepidoptera; family Noctuidae; genus Diarsia; species Diarsia rubi. Next base: position 15,945,866 of record OW026418.1, on the reverse strand, counting down.
CTTCCACAATCCTCTATCTTTAGCGAGGGACATCCAATCTCGCCCTATTATTTTAATAATATCATCAGCCCACCTGCTGGTTTGCCGACATTTCTTTTTCTTATGGCCCTTTCCAACGTGTGGTTTTTAAGTAAGTAAGGTCGGGTATTTATGGGACCGCCCTCGTATCATGACTAACAAACATTTAAAATGTAAAATTATGTCGATGCGGAAATAAAAAAAGGCTAAAAAAAAGTCAAGTATAATCATTCGGGCCTCTTTAATCGCACGCCACTCAGCTCTCTCGGCAAATCTCATCCAGTTACTACCAACCATCCCCCAAAAATCGTCGCTCCACTGAGCCTGTAGATATAATAAGTTAAATAGCTTGTTGTATTCATACGTTCCCGGCAGCTCCAACATGGCAGTTTGAGCGGAACACGATAACAGAACTAAAAATACAATGACATTTTTTTTGTAACCCGTACTTTGCCGCGTTACTTTTTTCCGGCGTGCATTGATAACATTTTCATAAACGGTCTGATATGACAGGTCCGTGTTAACTGAAATTGAATGGAAATATCGTTAAAAGTGGGCTGTGATATTCCGGTTTGTTTTTATTTACGAGAATGTATTTTTATTTGATACGCAAAATACGACGTGCATTGGCTGACGTCAGCCCGATAATAGCGATGTGTCCTGACTAAAAAAAATATGATTCTGTTTAGTCCGTCAGTTAGCAAATAATATTGGATACCTACGTGTTTTTTGTTTCATCAAATTAATAAATTACGAAAGTAAAACGCGTCAATGATCATGGTGGGGGCTTTTGACGTCACTACGTGGTACAAAATGTACCTACCACGTTGTGACGTCACACGAGTTTTCGAAGCACTATATCGTCTTAATTTTTTGTTTACGTGAAAAAAGAAAAACTATGTATTGTGTTCAATTTTTTTTTTTGGAAATCTGTCTGACAGACTAATTAGTTTTTTTTTGTCAACTTATACGACCTATATTTACTGTTTTTAAAATGTGTGTGAAAAACGTAAAAATAGCCTGAACAAAAACAGCAAAGCTGAACGTATTCAAAGAGACTGCGATCCGATAAAGTTACCAATATGAAGTTAATATATTTAAGAATATACGTTTCAGTGGACTAGCACAAGTTGTCACACTATACTATTTTCGCCAAATATTGAAGAGAATGACAGGAATATACCTAAATAAAATCACACACATGCATAAGATGATAATAGAATAGACGTACGTTTTAAAACTGCACGAATCATACAAATCCGCGCGGCGGCGCCATAAATAATTTTAACTACGCGTACTACAGGAAAAATAGTAGATTGTATGACAAGGGAGCAAAATAATATTTTTACGGCGAGGGCGCTATTTTGAATCCAGAGCGAAGCGAAGGATTCGAAAATAGAATCCTGAACGTAGCGAGGGATTCAAAGTACATCGCCTGAGGGAAAAATATTTTTGCTCTCGAGTCATATACTCTACTTTTCATCTCCTTCTATGAGAAAATAAATAAGAGACACTTTTAAGTAAATAATGAATACGTTGAATTAAAAAAAATACATAAATGTAAATGGTCAATTAATCATTCAAGAAAGTTTAAACAATTTATCTGGAAAATAGGTACTTTTTGATTTCTTTGGTATTTGTGTCCTTCAGTCTCTTCAGTTAGGCTACTAATTTTGTTTAGCTGTCAATTTTAATATCTTTATTGATATTTACTGTAGATTTAAGCATGGAGTATACACTCCACAGAGTAGAAGGCAGTTTTATTTGGGATAATTCTTGAAAATAGGCCAAAAATATACTTTCCGAAAATGTCTTAGTTCCTTATCTATTTTTCCATAGTATGAAATTGTCATAGGCCTTTACAAATTTCTCCCGGGATTTCGTAGGTATTAAGTTTTGTATGACTTTGTTGGATTCAATTTTTATTGTTTCAGGAGTTAATGCACTGTCACTTTCAGAATTAAACGTAGAACTCATTTTTTTTTTGTAAAATACAATAAAGTCCGTACCGATTACGAGACAGGAACAGGGAAGTAATTCGCGCGCTTTTTTTGTTTTAGTTACCGCGCCACCTCGTACCGTACACCCAACCAGCCAGAAATCTAAACAATTTGCGTTCGATGTCAATGAACGATTCATGTTTCAAATATAAATCTCATTACTGCCCGCTAAAAAGTCTTGAAGAGAAAAGAGCTACTTTGCTCCCGCTTAAAGAGGAACAAAACGACACTTTTCGAATAGAAGGGATGAAAAATACCTTATATGTTATTCCAGGCTATAAACTACCTACTATAATATCTGTTTGCTAAATTTTATTCAAATCCATTTAGCGGTTTTTTGCGTCAAAGAGTAAGATATCCATATTATAAACATCCATTCTCACAAACTTTCTGCATTTATAATAGTAGTTAGAAAGATTTATTATGCTTTCTAAATAACTTATATGGACATGTTCAGGAGGCGATTAGATACATCCCGCATCCCACGTAAAATTCGCCTCAGTGAGCATCAAAGGTTGAAGGTCAAAGGTTAGTTTCAATTTATAACCATAACAACTAGTTTTACCGTCCGTGAAAGTGCAAAGCTGTGAAGTGACAAGACTGGATAAAATATAATGTATGAAGTAGAGGAAGCTTGAAAGTGGCATATATTTGGCATATATTTGTAGGAACGGATTATTATGACAGATGAGTGGAATGAAACGTAAAGATGAATGACAGATGTGAAGCATGTAGAATGAAAGAGAGGAAAGTATGAAATAGTCTAGGAGTGAAAGAGAAAGCAAGTAAATGTTAAGAAAGGTGAAAGGGAGAGACTGGAATACACAAGGAAAAAGACGAAGGACGTTACCTACAAAGACGTGTGAAAATAAAATTGAAGTTTATTACAAAGATCAGTGCTTTTATTTGGCCTATATTGAACTATTCCCACGTATTACAGAAAAAAATAAAGGAAGTCGTCTAATCTTGTTATGGACATATCATGAGGAGGAATGAAACGTATGTGACAAAAAAAATGATATATATTAAGGACGTATTTGCAAAAATGATAGGCATAGAATTGAACTACTCATAGACACGAGTAACGCACACAAGCGTTGGCTTGCTAGCTGCGGGAATAAATAGTCATGGCAACGGTAGATCGTTTTTACAGTATCAAAAACTATTATTTTCAAGAAAAACGTTTCTTGCATTAAAAGATAAAACAACAATATATACCTATCTATATTTTGTAAGTTATAAGTTTTATTTTATTTGGTTCAGTTTAGTTAAAAAATTTACTGACAAACAGCATAATTTCGTCTGAATTGTAAACGTACCCTTATTATTTATGGATGGAGATGGAGAAGAAAGCCAAAGAAAAGTAGAATGGACTGTGTGAGAAATGATTGAGAGAAGGGAGTAAATGATGCCTTGACGAATGACAGGGAAGAATGGAAGAAGAAAATGTGTTGCGCCAACCCCAAGTAGGTAAAATGGAACAGAGGCAGGAAGATGGAGAACAACAGACTCATCATCATCTTAAGCCTTTTCCAAACTATGATGGGGTCGGCTTCCAGTCTAACCAGATGCAGCTGAATACCAGTATTTTAAATGGAGCCAGTTCATCATCAACATCATTTCAGCCAAAAGACGTCCACTGCTGGACATAGACCTCAAATCAAATCAAATCAAATCAAATCAAAATCATTTATTTCAAGTTGGCCAGTTACAGGCTCTTTTGAATAGTCGAACAAATACTAAATTTTAATAAGCTAATAAACTAAGCTACAGTCCCACTCACAAGGCATAATAACTGTCAGTGTACTGTAGTTGCCGATTCCAAAGCGTTGGTCTCATGAGAAGAATGGCAAGAAACTTCATGGATACTCTTTTCAATCATAATATTGTTACAAAACTTTGGTTACATCATTCATATCGAGATTGGTATATTATCATGTGAGAACGATGTAGCAAGTTGTGCACGATAAGTGTCGACAGTAAAGCCAAAACGACGATTTAAAAATAATATAATAATTCAAACAAGCCGTGGCAACTAAGAGGTGACCAGTCACAATTGACAGCACCCGTTCACGAGCATGACGCATGGATCAGCCACCATTCCACTCAACCATTTTAAAGGGAACGAAATGACCCGACACACCCGCCACCATCAGCGAGACATTTAAGTGAGCATGACACACTCTCCTAAGTGTCGCCACATCGACCGGTCCCGTGCGTCTCTTATCCAGCGGATCCACCAGGGCATCGGTCCACCTAGTGGGAGGCCTTCCAACGCAACGTCTTCCGATTCGCAGTCGCCACTCCAGAACTTTCCGGCCCCATCGGCCATCCGTTCTGCGAGCAATCCAGTAAATACTAGGTAATACGATACCCTTTAGTAGGACTGGTTGTCAACTTTCAGGTCACTGACTACCTGTTACGACTGCCAATTTATATATGGCAGCCGAGACCAACAGCTTAACGTCCATTCCGAGGCACGGAGGAAACTCGGTATGTCACGGGTGGTCATCTAATAAAATAAAATAAAAAGCCTTTATTGTTGTTAACTAGTTTTACACAGAGTATTTTCGTGTGCCTAAAATTAATTTACTTATGACTACTGTCTAAAAACACATTTTGACTATTAACTAGAGTTTAACTAATATATTAACAATTTTAATATTATTGATTATCGGCAAACGGTAGTTCGGTTACAACTTGTCTTCCGACAAAGGCCTCCTCTAAAGCTCTCCAGTCTTTTCTCATTTTTGCAGTGCGAGTCCATGTTGAACCCGCTATTTTCTTAACGTCATCCTCCCATCTCTTAGCCTGTCTTCCTCTATGTCTCTTACCTTACCAATACTTGGAAAAGATATTGGTCACTCAGTGAAGTGATGAAGAACAAAGATATGCCTATGAAAGAAAAGAGGAAGGTATATAACATGTGCATTCTACCATGTTTACTTTACGGGTGTCAAACTTGGGCATTGACAGAACATCTAGCAAATAAAATTAAAGTTTGTCAAAACAGCATAGAAAGAAGTACAATAGGTGTCAAAAGAAAAGACCGAGAAAAATTAATAAACATAAAAAGTAAAACCAAGTTTAAGAATGCATACACAACATACAAACAGCTGAAGTGGAGGTGGACAGGGCATATGATGAGAGAAAAGCAAGAAAAATGGACAAAACTTATCACAGAATGGTACCCTTTAGACGGAAAGAGACATAGAGGGTGGTCATCTATCCACAGACTAATCCAGGCAAGCACGGCTTAACCTAAAGATCGTCCCGAATGGCGGTTATTATTAAACCACGAGCTCCTCCAACAACAGACTAGTATTACCACAAAAAAACAAACACTTTGTTTCGATTAAATGACAGCTACTTTTGCCCTTTCTAAAAATTGCATAACTTCGACGCTGACTTTCAGTTCATGTTGAATTTTACCTGAAATTGTCTTCATTTAAAAACTTTGAAACATGAAAGAGGAACTTTTAAGAGACTTAACTATTCTTGCTTTGCAGTAACAGGACTTGTTGGCTTTTGTTACATGATATTAAATTAAATTTAAAAAATTGACGTGGAAAGTGTTTGTTTCAACATCATTTATCATTAGTACAATTTGAAATTGGTAGTAAAGTAAGTAAGCAGTTTTTTTTTTAAAGATAATTCGATAACACACTGTTAGATGATCATTTAAAAAACATAAACGTACCACACGTAAGACTATACATAATATAATAACCCTCATGACGTGCTTACTGCTGGGATATGAATCTCTTATTTTCAAGAAGAAATACATAAAGTCGATAATAAGCAATTGCCCATATTTGACTACTGTTAAAAATTCCCTAAAATGTTATGTTATTTTAAAGAACTAACAAAAAAAACATGATAAGTTAAAAAAAAATCGTTCAGTAAATGGAGTAGCTACATGCTTTAGAAGTTTTTGGGTGGGCCACTTTTTACCCAACTGCGGCGAAGCCCAAAAGGAGGATTATTATTCTTGTCGCGCGAAACGGCCATTTGTACTACGTAATTATGGTGGTATAAAAAAATGTGCTGTCTTTGTCTAGCTCATCATTTCAGCCCGTAATCACCCACTGTTGGGTATAGGCCTCCCTTTTCCTACGCCACTCCTCTTTGTTCTGTGCTTCTCTCATCCATCCGTATCCCGAGCTCTTGACGATATCATCCACCCAACGTGCTTTAGGACGGCCCTGGTTTCTCATCACCTCCCTCACCTTGACCACCATTTAGAATCGTTAAAAGTAAGTCATGTTTTGATCAATTTTATTACTTCTTTCATTTATATATTTATTTCTGTTACTTCTTTAACACTACATAACATTTTTGTGATATTTTAGCAGTAGTCAAATAGCTAATAGGGGATCGGACAAAAAGAACTAATTAGTCCGTCAGATAGATTTCCAAAAAATATTGGAGACGTATTTTTTCTTTTTTCACATAAACAAAAAATGAAGTCAATACAGTGCTTCAAAAACTCGTGAACTCTTCGAAAACGTCATATGATAGTACATTTTTTACCTTCAAATGACGTCACAACCACATCCTATCTTCGTCAATTTTGATTAATTTGATAAAACAAAAAACACGTTTCCAATATTTTTCGATAATCTAACTGACGGACTAATTAGAATCATTGTTTTTTGACTCAGTCCGATCCCCTATTACTAACTTAACGTGCAATTGTATGTCCAAAAGATTAAGAAAAATACATTATTCGTACTTTACGCGATTGCGAACAAACACGAGGTTTGCTAGCTCAAGATCTTTCTGTTTCACACAACGCGTGCTAACAGCAAACTCATCAGTAGTGACAACACATGCGTAACAAAAACTACCATTACTCCTACAACTTAAAGACGTTGTCATTGTCAAATTATTTCCTATATGCGGTTGGCTGCACTAACACCCATCTAATCTCCATTCAATCTACCAATAAGAGCATCTAATACAGGAACCATATTTCATTGTCCATTGCCTCATGCATACGCAAGCCGTCGAATAAAGTAATTACTGAGCCGTCAATGATCATTGAATTGTGGTCAGTGCTAACGTTCTGAGGAACCACGCACATTGCATACATAGTAGGTACGAGTATGTCACAGGAATAGAGGCGTGGGTAATCCTATTTGCATTCAGTTAATTAACACAATATGCTAGAAGCATTTCCTTACTTGCTGATCAGATGAGCTTAGCATATTCTGTGATTAGTTCAGTGGACTGCAGCTAAAGATCAGCGTCAGGTGTTCCTATGGAGTGAGAGATACCATGTGTTTTTATCTGACATAATGTTGAGCTTAGGCCTACTTGGCATTGAAAGCTTTGTTTAATTTAAGATGTGTTTTTGTCCAAAAGTCTCGGTGTATGGTAGCGCTACTTAGAACGAACTCAAAACATTTAAAACTTGATTGTTTTTAAAAGGTGTGAAATTGTTGAAATATTGACCTTCTATTTAAGGATATATCCTTAATTAAACTTAAAAAGTTCCCGGGTATGGCCCAGTACCAAATAAACTAGCGTAAGGCCTTACGGTTTCGTTAGAAGTTTTTTATTTGACCTTTATCTATGTTTGAAAACTACGAATATACGCAAATGTAATGTATGAATTCTGTCTAAAGCTGATGATGAAAATGCGTTTGTAACTGTGTCACGCATTATAAGCACACATTTTATGCGACATCAGATCAAAAATACGTTACGCACACAAAAGCTATATAAAAAAAAGCTCATGTTTCTGTCACACAAAACATATCTGACACCGCCCGGTGTGTTGAATAGTTTTCCATCAATCTTGCCTCATAAGGCAGGAATCCGGGGCGAATATTGCCTGAATGTGGGGACATTTGGGCAATATTTGCTCTACTCGTATGTACCTATTCGTCTTTCTGAAAACACAGGGCCATGACATAGAGTTAAAAAAAATTGATGAGAGTGAATTATTCAGTTATTAAGAGAGTTTGAGATCGAGCAAAAACATAAAAAAAAAAAATTAACATAGGTACCTAGCTGTTAGAGTAGAGGAACACCATTGAAACGATGAATGGACTGGGTATAGGATAGCTTTGAAGGAGGTTACTGCTGGGATCATGAATAATAGTGGTATGAACGAAGAAAACATGCTACGCCGACCTCAAATAAATTGGGATAGCGGCAGGGTACAATCATCGGCACGATTCTTGAGCGCTGACCTTCACCTGCGCCAAGTGAGTTATTGGGTCCCTTTGGTGGTATGAAGTGAGGGGGACGGGGAAAGTGCAGTGATTGGTCCGTAGCGCATCGCGTCATAGCCGTCACTCGGGATTTGTTCTCTACTCCTGCTTCAAATACCTCACGACGAATAAATAATAAACGGGTGTGTGTTTTATTTGTCATAAGTGTACGATGCGCACAGCGATCCCCACTCTTCCGCCGAGCGCTCAAGAATCGTGCTGGTATCTGTAATGATGATGATAATGATGCAAATTAAAAGAGTCGCTAGTTAACAGAATATATTGCTTGTGCAGTATATTAAAGAAAGAAAAAGTATTTATTGATTGCACACAGGACAGAACAAATTGACAAAAAATGAAAGCTTAAAACACTTTACCTAAATTATTACATACCTATTTTAAATTAAAATTAGTCCCGTACGAAGCCAAAAGGCCACTATCTCAGCATGGTGCTGTAACATTTATGACAAATGTCAAAATCTGCTTATAGTACTCATGAAACATAAATTCTCAGAAACTTCAATATTTAAATTATTTATTCATAAAACGAAATGAAACCAAACAATCCTTGGAAAAATATGAAACCGTTTGAAACCGTAAGCGGTTGTATTTGAAATGTAAACTAAAAGACGAGAAAAAGTTGAAGCGTGTGCAGTTAATTCCAGTTTCGCTGTAAAAATTAATGTGTAAATCGGATTACCGCTTCGACTATCCCGATATTTCAACGTTATCTAATATTATATTTATGTAGATCTACGAGAAGATCTATGTATCTACGTATATAATGTTTTTTTGGGCGGTGGGAAATCATCAAATGACTTCTTCCGCTCTGGGCAGAGCGGTAGGGAGTGTCAGATTTCTACTGACTAACAACCACCCATGTTCCTTTTAAGCCCTTGTGCTGAGGCCACGGCATCTCTTTCGAACAACCTCGACGGGACGTATATAATGCTGGGTTCAATTTTGGGTTATAAATAATGGTTCGTTGTTTTGGTATTCTTTTTTGAGCAACTGTCTCATTTATATTTTGAGTAAATATATATAATGGTGGTTTAAGATACTGCTGTCACTGTTTTGCACTCCAAGCAACAAGAAGGCTGTACAGAGGGAATAAGAGAAACTATGAAATATCGTGCTGGTTCTTCTCCATAGGAAACGACCAACCCGAATCGTGCACCTTTACTCAGCATTATAAGTGCACAAAGCGAATTAATTTTATTATTTATTTTAACACACATGTTTTTAAGAAACCCGTGATGATTGATGACATCAATCTCTTCCAAATTTTAAAACATTTCAATAACAAAATCAAACCAGCCCGAGGACCAAATCCGGGTCACAAACACCAGCCCACGCTAAAACCCATTTAAAAAATAATCGTTTTCTGCACAAACAAAAGCCGGGTCGATGCGGCGCGCCCTCAACTTTTGACATCTATAAACGATGGATGGGCAAACAAAATGATGATGGAATGTCCCCGAGCACACGCCTCAGTCGCACTTTGATACACCAAACCTGCATAGCGATGGATTAGTTTTGTTTGTTACGTAATTCTTTTGATGTATTCGTGGTAAATGTGTTTTTAAATAAAATAAAAAATTGTCTTGTTCTGGTTTTGCAGGAATTTGTAACTGATATTGTTTCCAAATAAAAGTCTAGTGATTTGTATTATAAATAGGCATTGACGTATAAAAGTGGCTAAACGAGTCACTATTTTGAATGCACTTAGCACTTAAACATCCAAATTTTTTCTAGGCATTAGGTATCATTCACTAACACTATTTTTGAAAAAAATATCGAAATATACAATAATCATTTTCTCGAAAGAATTATCCGCTCTCCGTGAAATATTAAAACGTCGACAAAAAAGTGTACGGTGATGTGATATCTCAATATTTTTGTATTGAGTGACAATAAAAGAAAAAACACGTATTCAATGATTTTTGCCAAATATATCAGAATTTGGACGGTCACTAAAAAATCATCTTGTATAATAAACTCACACAATTTTTCACCATTCTTATACTCCTTTTGTTTCGTCCACGTACACCTGGTCAAACAAGCTTAAACAACGAATATGGCTGGCGAAATATGGATGACCAATCAAGCTATGCAAAACTAAATCAAGCTTACCTCTCATTGTGTGGAAAGCTTAAATAAAGTTAGGTCAGGGTAAACTGGATAATAATAGCTTTAATATGTGAAATGTGACCGTGTGTACTAATAGGCACATCTTTACTCTTCGTGGAAATGCAAGTGAAGATATGGGGTACTCAAATAACGACTACGAAGAATAAAACAAGACATGCGACTCGTTGGGAAAAGATCTTAAAGTCTGAAAGTAGAATTATATATAAACTATTTTTGGTATATAGAAGGTTATAGGATGAATTCTTAGAAATAACTCGGATCCGAACTAACTAGGTTACGCTGGCTGTTGGTTCCGAGTATTTTGCTTAGGTACCTACTGGTACACTGCACATGAGGGACAAAAAAAGATACCTAGTTAAATATATATTATTGGATTCCTATAACGATCCTGAATAATTTCATGTAGTGGTCATCCTAATATATAAAAAAAAATGAATTTAATTTTAAAATTACTTATGTATAAAACTGACATGAATTCCACAACAATTCATGTCAGCAATTTATATAATATGGCCTATGTCCAGCAGTGGACGTCTTTCGGCTGAAATGATGATGATGATGATTATTATTACTTTTAATTCTTTTTGTGATTTTAAATACAATGTAAATTGTATGTGAATAAAAAAAATAAAAAAAAATATGATATACTGAATTCATCCCATCAGCCTGCGGAGGGCTGTCCCTCGAACATAAAAATCCACTCCAGTGACAAATGAAAGTCACCCAGATCGCTCGCCCACCTAACCAATACATCATCTTCCATACCATTTCAACGTGTAACGACCTGTCCAGAATGGTTAGTCCCCCGTCCATACGGTTGATCCTTACGTCCAAATTTCCCTGAGGTCTCATAACCATAAAGTGTGACGTCACAAGCGAAGGCTTTTAGAATTCATTGCGCTGGTTTGATGTGTTCGTGGCTTTATTTTAAGCTGGATTTGAGTGATTTGGATTAACGTTATGATTGATAAGAGCTGGTGGCTTAACTAAAGAGGGCAGAGGGGTGGAGAAGGGGGGGGGAGTAGGGCGTTATGGAAGATGTCGTCTTTTTTTAAGATAGCTCGCGCTGTATTCTAAACTACCTATTTCAAAAACAGAAGGATTTTTCAACCCGCATAAACAACACGCACAACACATAAACACACACAAACATAACTTGTGAAATGTTAGTGTGCCCTTAAGTACACCACTGCCTTACCTTCCGGGGACTACATGCGTGATGTTACGTTTTTCTTTGATTGTTCAATACAATTACAATCTGATGCTAACGATTGGTAGAAAATGCCCAAGGTTTTAAGCATGTGCCTCGAGTTTTTTTTTAATTACGTAAAAAAGTTTTTGGAAAAAAAGTCATCTAGAATTTGTACTTCCGTTTATCATCGTCATCTGCCTTTTCCCATTCTTTTTTTAATTTAAGAACCTATATCCAAATTGCTTTGTGTATTGATTGATTAATATATCAAGAATCGTGTTACAACTTTTTTGACAGAAATCGACTGTGGTCTTAAAAAAATCCACACAAAAAATCTTTCACAGAAAAAATTATATTCGTTAGTCAATTTTCAGCGTAAAATTAATTACCGACCTCAAACCCAAAACCAACCAATCATTCCATACACGGCATGACGCCACACATCTGCCATATTTCAGACGTCACCCAGGGGTCCGTTTTCCACTTCACTTGAGTAATTACCCAACTTTACATCGGGTACAGTGAAAGTACGGAACTGTATGATTAATTGGACCTGGATTTCGTTTCAGCTTTGATGAAACTCCGCCGACCTGCGAGCTACGGGTTGGCGAACCGAACTTTGGAAAGATTAATTTTCGTGTACATATTTGTGTTTATGATTCTCTTGTGTTGGTATAGCAGCGGGTGGCAAGACTAAGTACCGGAGTTATGGTACGAGAGAATAATGAAACTTGGAGTGTAAAATGTTGGAGGTAACACCACGCTTGCTTCTGCTTTTTAGAGCTTGCGGTACCTAGTTGCTATCGTAGTGATTTTTTAGTATTAAAACCGACTGTGTATAAAACCGGATTTTCACTATAGGATGTATACTACATCTTGAGATATAATATTTTATCGCTCGTCGTACATTTTGTAGGCGACCGTTCACATTGTGCTATAATATATATCTTACAGTTTGAACAGCAATCGCGGGGTGCAATATATGTACGAGTATTTATATTACATCCCATAGTCAAAAGACGGCTTTAGAGTTTGTTAGCAACAACTAGTTTAGCGTCACGATAGCCGATTAAATGTCCTCATAAGCACGAGGTTGTTCATATCTGGGCAAGTGTCACTGACCTGGTCTCATAGTGACCATGGAACTCCACAGAGATTAGTGGAGAAATTCATAATTAGGAAACCTTTGGAACGCTTTGTTTTCACAGTATCAGAAAGTCTTTTGTTGTTACACTGCCACAACATTAGGCTTGTTATTTGATATTTATGTACGTTTGCCGGTATATACCAAGATTTATCCGTTTTCACTTTTAATGCTCGTAAACTTTGAAGAAAATTATCCAAAGACGAATTGTAGACAATTTCTGGTTATATACTTACTTCAATTAATAACGTTCATGCAAATTATTTACACATTATCCTCCTAAAGCCATACCTTATTACCAACACAACAGGCTCTCGAATCCAATTATATCCACCTCACCTGCATTCAATATGCAGAGCCCACCTACGTCCGGTGCCAACAATAGGCCGAATAGCTTGGTTGCATTGATCGGGGCTACGGCTTAGGAACAATAGGGTGCTACCACAATAGATGATCAGACAGAATATGATGTGTTGCAGAAGGTTTACTTATAAAATGTTATTATATGACAAAAAGTGGCGTCATCTGACTTTTCTTTCGCACTAGCCGTCACTGATAGCGGTTCTGCAATGGCGGAGGCCATGCCTTCCAATACCAACACATTGGGCTGCGAAACACCAATCCTCATAGTTTTCAGGACCTCGCAACTTTGGAACGTTAGTTATATAGTTAGCCGTCATTATTTTTGCAAAATCTCAAAGTACTAAACACTGAGTCCAATAAAATATAATTTATTTATTGCCCGGGCCCATAACCTAATAAGACACGCTTTGTGGTTTTCAATAGACTGATTTAATGTCATAGTTGTTAGTAACGACCTTTTTGTTACATACTAACATAATAACGTGCGAAAAGTAATCTTGCGGAGAGAACCGGGGACGTGTGAATCGGATAGGAGATGCGTAAGAGCTAGGAGGAGCTATGCGTGTATCCACCAAAGCTGTGCGGAGATGTGCAATACTGAGGGGAGAGGATATGTTTATCATTCAGTTCACGCTGCTCACTGCACACAGCTCTCTGCACGCCGATCTTCTCGTCTACTGTATGCGCTTGGTAGCCTAAATTATTACTAGACATCACCTATCCTCTGGTCTCATCTCCGCTTGAGTGGAGTCCGGCCCTAAAGATTGTACAAGGAACCTATAAGTCGTTAATCAATCTCTATGAAAGTATACTTTTGGCAGTGACTTGAGTCAGACTGAGAGTTATAAAATAAATTAGGCAGTGACTTAGTGAATCCTATCCAGGGGAAAAGTCTACTTAATAATGCCTAACTGTAGTTAGGGAAGTTGACAAAAAAATCTAATTTTTGTCCATCAGATAGATTTAAAAAAATATTGAACATGCATTTTTTTTTTCACGTAAACAATAAATGATAGTCGATACAGTGCTTCAAAAAGTCGCGCGACGTCATATTTTGGTACATTTTTTACCAGAAAGTGACATCACCAGCAACACAAATACGTATCCAATATTCTTCGATAATCTAACAGACGGACTAAATAGAATCAATTTTTTTTTGTGTTTCATCTACCTTATTCAGGTTGTTAGATTTAACATGATGTTCTCTGATATTAGCTAAGGGCTGATAATTTATATTTGTCTAAGTTGGATCGATAACCCGATAACTCTTGGTAATAGCCGCTAGTACTACTCCAGTTACTTAATTAAAATGAATTGCCCTTCTGTATCCATATTTTTTTTGGTAGTATTGATGAATCAATAATGACACTGCTTGTCATTTTGAGACAAAATCTTGATGTAAAGGAAGGCTTTGTTATTCGGTTCGTGAGTTTTGCAATGGTATAATGGAACCTTCCATTACACCATTGCAAAACTTAAGGAAAATTAGAGATAACAAAACTTGTGAGGTTTAGAAATAAGTAAATATTTATGGGAGTAAGTAATCAAATATTTTATGTTTCAAGCTGTTGGTCCCGGCTGTCATATATAGATCTTTGGCAGCCGTTACAGGTAGTCAGTGACCAGAGTCTCACAACCAGTCTTACCAAACGGTATCGTATTATCCAGTATTAACTGGGTTGTGGAGGTCAGATGGACAGTCTGACTAGTATTCGGATGCAACCGATAGACTGCAAGCCGACCCCAACATAGTTGAGAAAAGGTTATGCAGACGATGATTTATGGGAGTAATAGGTTATGTTTACGAAGAATGAACTGGGATAAGATAAAAGAGAGACCTAATCCTGCTTAATGGATGATGAAAAAGGATAAGTTCCGAATCCAGTCCGTAATACCTTCAGATTAAATATAAGATAAATCAGATCACACACAACTATTAACCGTTTTCTGCCACTAGTAGCTAGGTTCACGAGCACTAATCGAACACTTAGCAAAGTTCAAAAACAGTTTTTCTTAAAATAACGGTTCCGCCTTTGATAACTATTGATTTGATACCTATGTCGTAATTGTATGGCCTCTAAAATACTATGTTTGCGAAAACGTAAAACGTTATTTAATGCAGTAGGAGAGAAACACTTTTAAAAGTTGCTACGTGTATTAAATATGTCACAGTCAAAACTGTTAAACAGTCAAAACTACTTTTGACCGATCAAAACTATTATAAGAAATGATTAGGTGGTTCTTGTTTTATTTCTTTAATGATTTATAATAACCTAAATGTTATTAGGGAACTTATTAAGGTTGTTACGTTTTATTTTTGACCCTTTTATAACCTTATGCGATAGTTAAAATTTATTTTAATAGAGTAAATAAACGCTTTTTAACGTAATAAGGGTTTTGACTTTGGTCACGTGACGGCTTCCGGCCAACGTAGACGCGGGCCTGTGGACGGTGAGTGATGGGCTAGCTCGCCGTTAGTCATTCTTATGACGACGACAGGCCGTGTCGACGGCGCGTTCGTGTTCCACGCGCGCCTCAAAGAGATGTCAGCAACATGGAAGGGGGCCAGGGGGCAAGGGCCGACGCCCGTCTGGGCTGCGGAATGTTAGAAGAGATCCCGCAGCCTTGACATATAGGGCTAAGAAGGAACATGGGTGGTTTTTAGTAAGTAGAAGTCTGACACTCCCTTTCGCTCTGCCCAAGAGCGAGAGGGGTTATTTGATAATTTCCCACCCCACAAAAAAAAAGGTTTTGACTTTAACATATACATACCATTGGTCGTGACGGTACATGAAGAGTAAGCTTACTTTGCCAGCATATAACAACAGTAGGTACCTATATTCTTACGTTACACATAATAATAAATTCTTTTTCAAGAAAAACTCATTGGTGACCACAAAAATATTTTCTTTCCATTCAAACTTCACAGCTAAACTAAAACCCAGAAGAAAAAAACATTTTCCTTTTTTGAAATTCGCAAGTCATGTAACGTCTTTCGGACGAACGCTTTGTGACCGTAATGCTGTTGGGCAAGACAAAGGTGACCCTTTT
This sequence comes from Diarsia rubi, assembly GCA_932274075.1. Lineage (NCBI taxonomy): Eukaryota > Metazoa > Arthropoda > Insecta > Lepidoptera > Noctuidae > Diarsia > Diarsia rubi. Next base: position 15,929,726 of record OW026418.1, on the reverse strand, counting down.
AGCCTGAAGTCGAAGCCGCGACTTCCATAATAGACTTCCAGTCTTCCACATTTGCCTTCCAAATGACTGTCGTTTAGAATTGTGGGCTGATTTGCTTTTAGTTGAAGTAATAGTTATGCGAGTGTGATGTTTTCGATTTTTGACTACCACGATGGTCTTGTGGCCGCAAGCTTCGAAGCTTCTTGGGTTCGACATCCAGGTCAGGCAAAGTGATATTCGAGTTTTCCGAGAGGAATTTCTTTGTAGCAGCCAGTCTGGATTTGTGCCCGGTTGATGGAAATAGGCTCGACCCCTATATATAACTGACATAATGAGGTTGTTATATGGGTACACCTCTGCCTTACCTACCCTTCGGGGATTACAGGCGTGATGTTCTGTGTGTACTTTCTAGAGCATTCTATAGAGGAGGGCTTTCCTCACCAGCGAGATATAAAAGTTTTTATGTTTTATAGAAATAATTGGTAAAATACATTGAAAATTAATAACCTTTTCCATTCCAGTTTTGAATATATCCCAAGGATAAAATTTTCATCGTCTTTTGTACCTATAAAAATACAAAAAATAACAAAGGGCTGAAAACTTCACATCCCGTTCGCATCAATTTATTTTTTCCAAATTCATCAAGAAAAAGATAAAGCATAAACAATTATCGGAAAAATGGATCCCCTTCGGCTGAATCAAGAAAAGAATACACACGAAATTCAAATGAAAATAATATAGGTAAAGGTATCTTTTTCTTTAAAAAATAACTTACTCCAAAGCTCCTTTAACTTGAGGATGAGGTATAAAATCTCTAACAAGAAACAATATATCTAAAGGTTTGATGTTGGCACGAGCCACGAGCTATTCACTCCAAGTAATAAGCGTCAGGTGCGTGACAGTGGAAAAACGAAAAAAAAAACTTAACCATCCTCAAATGCGACTTGAGCATAGTATTTCACCGAAAAAAATTCATTAGTCCGTTCAGATAGATTTTCAAAAAATGATGAACACTTACTTTTTCTTTATTCACGTAATCAAAAGATGAAACGATACAGTGTTCGAAAAGTCGTGTCAAGTCGTGTGATGTCACAAGGTTAGTAGGTACTTTTTTACCCAGAAAGTGACGTCAAAAGCCCCACTCATGATCTTGACACGTTTTATTTTTGTAATTTTTTATTAATTTGATAAAATAAAAAACACGTATCTAATATTTTTTGATAATCTAACAGACGGACTAATTAGATTTTTTTGGTAAAGTACCCTAATAAAATGTTATTGGGTTTTTCTATCAGGAATTCCTCAGTAACAGCCACGGAGTTTGAATTTGTGCCTAATAATGGCAACAGGCTCGTCCTCCCATCATATGGGATTTAAAAACAATTTGCGCAATGACCCAGAGATGTGCCTACTAATAAGTACACCTCTGCCTAACCTTCGGGGATTACAGGTGTGATGTTATGTTATAATTCTATGAAATTTTCTTAGAGCTTGCTACCGGTCACCACTATGCCGGCGCAACAAAGGCCTGGAACTGCAGTAGAGATGAGATGAGCTGTAAACCACCAATAGAATATCGGTAAAAAAAATCGGTTAGCTTTAGTGGAAACGGTTGACTTGCGTATAAAGGCTATGTTTTATATTTGTCCGCACTCAAGATGAAACAATATATCATCAGTGATGTTTGATGAGCGGTGGGCGGTAGCTTAACCGGGTATGGGTACACACATCTCGCATACGCATCTCCGCTCAGCTTCGGTGGATACACCCTAGCATTTAAGAGAATGAAGCGGAGTCGAGACGAGAACTCCGGTCTCCTCCGGTACACACATCAGTCCGGGATGATCGCGGTGACGGCACACACCTCGTGTCGTTTGACGCAAGTTGCTTCGCCTGACGTCGTGAAGAGGGTTTTACGCATACCAATTCGATTCCGTCACTAGAATTCGTTTCCCTAGTGAATATTGAGTATTATCCTGGAAAAGTAAGTTATCTCTTTATTTTTTCAATCCGACATTTGTGAAGCGATAAATTTCTCTATTTACGCTCGACAAACAACCATTGTAGTGAGATTTATGGTAGTACAAACACGTGATGGGTATGAGTTTGTGTACAACTCGGTGAGGAATTGTTGTGTTCGGAATAAAAAAAATGTTATTTACATGGCTTGCTTACAATCATTATACTCAGAAAATAGACTGTAAAATACTTTCCCTATTACCCAAATATCCTTTCTTTGGTATTGTTCGTCGTGACGTTTAGCTCTTTTTTTTTGGGGGTGGGAAATCATCAAATAACCTCCCGTTCTTGGGCAGAGCGAAAGGGAGTGTCAGATTTCTACTGACTAAAAACCACCCATGTTCCTTCTTAGCCCTTTATGTCGAGGCCGCGGTATCTCTTACAACATCCCGCATCCCGTTTAGCTCTTTGGGTTTTAAGTCGAGCTACACAATAACTGACAAATGCTTGCCCTGACTGGACATGACCACTCAAATCGGTGTGGTATTTACTTCAATAGATCATTTCAGACATTATTTTTAATAAGAGTGTTGAAATAAGTTGACCAAGATTATGTCTGGATCTTTAAAGAAACCTTTGAGATTATTTCTTCTGAGAGTAGTCAGCTATGAATCAACGGCCCCATCTTGGTATCCATCAGGTATTTCTCAGCACCAGTAACGGAGCCTGGATTTGAAACAGTGTGGCGGCCTTGTCCTAAAAAAAAAATATACATAAAGGGTGTAAAAGTACCCTTAACGCAAACGAATGGCACTTGTTCTCCCCACCACTGCGAACATTTTTTTGTTCTAGACCATACCTGGGAAGGGTCCTAGTTACGGAGATATTGGGGGTCGAAGTTCCAAATTTTGCACAGCTGTTTTTGTAAATACTAGATTTTCAGGTCAAAACTTTACTTAAATTACCTCCATGACCCGTTTACTATAGAAAGCACCCACTAGCACAATGTTTTAAGAGTGCTACATTGAGTTTTACCGTGAAATGAAATTTTTCACCCCAAAAAAAAAAGTCGTTTCCCAGCAAACATTTTTGCGTAGGGGTTAGTTTGATGTACAGAATGCTTGGTTGACGTATGTGTGAAGGGTTGATTTACATCCTGTATTAGTTCCCATGTGGGCACACAACTGCATACATAACGCTACTTGCATTTACCCCACACTTTACAAACGACGCACTTTAACTCATTTCCTTCAGTTGACTTTTACAGTTTGCAGTAATAAATGGCTGACACTGTGTTTTTATTTTAATATCCACTAGAACATTTCCTAGTGGATATTAAAATAAAAACACAGTGTCCGAGCAACAGCATTCTGTTGCACGGCTTATCGTGAGGGTTTATAGAGTTTGTTGGAACTATCCATGGAGTTTTAGTGTTGAATGGAACTAAAACACAATAGCAATTGCCGAACTAAAAATTAGATTTTGTAAAATACAGTTACTCGTACTTTGGGTGCCTTATCTTGCGGTGCAAAGAGGAAATACTTGGTATATTATAAAGAGGAAAATTTTGTATTTTTGTATATGTCGGATTCACCGGTATTACTCCGTTAAATTCAGGCATCATGTGGGTAGTGTTTGGGTCTCGTGCAATGAAAATACACTGCGTGCGGTTCACTGGTTTTTATTTTAAATCACAATTTAATTTAAACACAATTTAGTCCAATCACTTATACTGGGCACAACGAATCGAGTACAGTTCCGGGATGTCTTCACACTGCGGCGATCAGACACTGAATGTCCTCCTCGCCGCACTTTTGAAACACCACGACTCTGTAGAAGCGCGCGCAGATGGTGTGATGTTTAAAATGGTGCGCTTGCGATTCGTTTCTTGTCCGTAGGTACTATTGAGCGGATCCGACATATATAACAAATACACATAAAAACTACTGGACCGATTTGAAAAGGTTCTTTCACCTTTGGTAAGTTACACTATCCCCGGGTGACAAAGGCTACTTACGCTAACGGGAACTATGCTGGTGAAACCGCGTGACGTCTGCTAGTAATAACTATAGACTAAGTTTTAATATTGATACTAACTACGCTTAACATCAACAATTAAAAAATATACATCTTTGACAGCCGTTACAGGTCAATAAATCAGATGACCAGTCTTACTACCCAGTCCCTCCGATAGGACCGCCGCTCATGATTTTTAAATAATTTTATAATTTTTTCTTCTTTCTTTTACATGGAACCATAACAATCCAATACTAATTAATCCTCCCTCATTATTTCCGCATCTTTTATGACTTCAACACAAAGCCGCTTATTACGAAATAAATAAGCCAAATGAAAATTCCATACAAAAAACGTGCCGTTAAAAATGAAATTGAGTAACAAAAACGTAAGGGAATTACTCCCGCGGTATCTTCTGACGCATCAAAAATGTTATATCCTTTTTACGGAGTACAATATAATTTCCGTTTTAGAGATGTCCGACAATCCTGCCAGTTTATATTCGATTTTACATTTATAAAAGCAGGGTAATAGGTACTCCTTAGGGATGAAGAAAAGGATTGGTATCCATTTTTGTAGGGTAGTTGGGGTATGTGTGTTGTGTCTGTTTTAGTCGGGGTTATTGGTAGCTAAGGCGCTAACAGCACGGAAACTAGTTAGGTACTTGATAAATTAAGAGAATTACTTATTACCGCCAAAAGTGGCCACTTTTGTCTTTAATCAGTAATTATCTTAATTTATCAAATCTAGAAACATGAAAAGTGATTTTAAAAATACTGCAAGTTATTTACTAGCATGATAGTGTTTTGGATTTTTTAAATTTTGATGTGATTTTAGAGTAAAAGAAATAAGATGTGGGTGGCGCTAGTTTCGCTGCTGTTAGCGCCTATCTATCTTGATTTCAAAAATAAATAACCCACAAATTATTTAGTATTCCTTAATCTATGATAGTATAATAGACTAAAACAATCATACAAAAAACGCTAAACTTCAAATACTTAATACCTAATTCCTTTATCTCCTGGAGACACCTAGTAACAGTACATGAGTCTCCATTATGCTGCTTACTAGTAACAATGCTCAGAAGACTTGTTTGTTGCATCAATAAGTTCAATGATATTTAAGTCACTCGTAGTACCGAATAGAAACGCAGGGGTGAATCACTAATTTTGTATTTAAAAGTATTCTTAAACAATACACATCGAAATAAAATTAAAATTCAGAGTCTACGCCTTATATTTTTTTTTAAATCTGTATTTGAATGTAAAATTTGGGTCTTTTTTTTGAAAAACAATAAAAAGTCGATAAAAAATATCCACAGAGCATGACTCCTTCAGTCGACCATTTCAATTTGGCACACGATGCACCAAACACCCTGTATATTCATAAACTGGCAAATAAAGGTCCTACTGGTAAATCAGTTCACAACAACAACATGTTTTGTATACCTAAATATTTAAATACTTAATTACTAACAAAACAATAGGTATTAAAGGGAAACGGTGCCTCCTCTAATGTGACCCATGTATGGAATCTAATCTACCACTCCTCTAAAGACCGGTTCCTTTTGGAAAGTGTCCCCTCAAGAACAAAAAACAAAAGTTATAAAAACCCCTACTTTATTTCAACCAAAATTTCAGTACACAAAACATTGCAATAGATGGCTCATCGCGCACAATTCCATTCTCCAATCTCTAATTGTAAAATTCTTCACTGAAAAATCCAATTATACTCCCCGACTTGAAACCGGAACGGTGCTTAATAGGCAACGTCCATGGTACGGAGATATAAAAGTGTGCCCTTTAGATAAAATGTTTTTATTGTCCTGTGTTATGTCCGACTTTAAAAAAAACTCGTTAAACTGGAATTAGTCGTGACAGTTTTGAGCGGAACATGGGAGGAATGGAAGGATACCTTTAAGGTGAAGGCGACTTCGCGGGCTAGAAAAAAAAATAGCTTTAAACTATAGATAGAATTACTTGTCATTATGAGTGCCATGCAATAACTTTATATCTGGGTAATTGATGAATATAATTGCATATTACACTTTTATTAGCAAAGCCTTTGATAGTTAACAACATTAATTTTATCGACGACGAGCAGACGTTTTTTTCAACCTATTGAGTATTAGTTTAAGAACTTTCTACAATATTCTACATCTAATAACAGTTGTAATTAAAAGCATGTTATGCTAGTACACTCCATTTCGTTGTATTTTGTGCTACATTTTAGCACCTTATAATTGCGACACAACTCAAACATGCTTTCATTGTCAGACTAAGACCAACTTGCTTTATACCGAGTATAGCAAAGCACTTCGGAAAAGTCGTCACACTCTACTAACATAAATCACAGTTCAAAATAACAATCATGCACAAAAGTCAAATAAAACCCAGAAAATACCATTTCACCAAAAATGTTTGCCCTATTTTCGTTCCCATAGAAGGTAGTCATTCGGCTCCTGCCAATTGGGTCATCAAATACAGAATCTGTGTTACAATAATGTCACTAGATTCGTTACTTCGTCTCTTGCTACACTGAAGTGTTTTAAGGTCATTGGTACGGGGTCTTGACATGACGGCCACACAAAATAAGTTTAAAAACCTATAGAGTTTTGTTTTAGTGGTTATAATATGCTGGTCAATAATTTTTACTCATAAATTTAATTATAAATATTTAGACACACACACACCCACAGCCAGTTCCGAACCAGCTACGTGTAGGCCATACAAATATTAGTTCCGTCCGGGAACCGAACCCACGTAAAGCAAGGCAGTTGCCAATTGCTTAGGCACTCCGTCAACCGTGCCATTGAGAATATGATTCAGTTTCCATGCTAACCCTTTCTTATTAAGTTATGCTCGTTAACTCAACTCCAGTGAAGTGGAGTCAAGTCTAAGAATCAGACCGGGTGCTTAGAACTTATCAACATCACAATCGCTATTGCTAACTAAAACACGCCCGTGTCTAAGCTATATAACAATTCATACAAACAAAACGTGTCGTGGGTTTTTAAAAATTTGCTATCTAGCTTTTTAAACGTTTTACAGACTAGTTAACTGTCCAAGTACGAGACCTTCACTGACAAATCACAGTCCCTTTAGAGGAAACCGTATCTAAAACGGATATGACATTCGTTTGAACGCACAAACATATGAACAAACTATTACTCACCATAAACACCCAGCCGTGAATAAAACTATCTATTGGCTTTGCTGGAAAGGGGAAATTTGTCAATTAACCTGTTAAGTAAAGATAGGTCTGTCTATCAAATATTAGTATTCTATCTTACATTATTTATTCTAAGACACCTAACACTAAGCTTACGAAAGGGGTGCCACCACAGAGAGAGATATTCTACGTAGATAACGCAAGTATCAAGGATCACATACACACATACATTTTATAGCTTACATGAATTCCCATCCAACGAAAATTGGTAAGATTGTTCAAAACACCATTAAAAATGGAATGTGACAATTCCCCAACACCTGGAAAAAAAAACTCAAGGTCAAAGGTCACGAAATTTTTTTCTCGGTTTCTTGCTATTTGTATGTATGATCAATTTATCAATATTGTAGAGAATTGAATTCCCTACAACTTGTAATTCAAACATTTTCTTCACGGCGATATAGAAGTGAACTTGTAAAAACCGTAAAAAAAAACATGTGCTACCCTGGTTCTTTAACCTTATGCATAAGATGCTTAACCTGAGCACCTGAAGTAGGTACCTACTCTTGCGATATACTCGTATACGAGTAGGTATATCTATATCTGTGGGTGCAACTTATTAGATTCCCGATCTCATCTGCGGCTTAAAGACCTTTTCCAATAAATTTCTAATCTTTCTTCTGACCTTTTCAATAAGCGCACGATCCAACGGAAAATCGGTCAGACGTGAAAATATATAATAAGGTGCTGTACACACAGGTGAGACCTTTGTTTTATAGAATATTTCTGGAATGGCGGAGAAGGGCTTCGGAAAATATCATGTCCTTCGATCTAATTTTAGGCGGTTATAATGTTGTTTGGGTTTTCCCAATAAGAAACTTTTGGACCACAATCCAAGGCAGGGATGGCGAACCTTTATAGATAAACGTGCCATTTTTTCTAAAGCAATGTTTATTGAGACCTTGCCGGTGCCGTCCAATAATATTGCTGATAAATAAACTGTGATTTAACTAAATATTTTCAACTAAAAACTTATTTACTACCAAAAAGGTAAAACTTGACCTAAATTGTAACAAATGTTTCAATAAAATTCTACATGGAATTCAAATTAAAGATACATTATTGTAACCTTCGTTGTTGTTGATTAGATGATAGACAAGTAACTTTATGCATAGTATAAGGGTTAATTGTCTAATCGAATCTTATGTTATGAAATAATATTGCCTAATATTGTGTAACGTGTCATTGATTCGCCATCCCCCTAGGGGTATAATTATTATTCGCTTTATTCTATTTATGATTGATTTTAAAACAAAATTTGTTGTAGGAAGAACGGGCTGTTATTAAGAGAATAAACATCGTGTAGTCCATGTGACGAATATTAAAAGGCCTAGCCTTTTCGTAACTACGTAGAGTTTGACTTCCAGTCTAACCGGATGCATCGTAATACCAGTATTTTATAAGAATTAACTGCCTGCCGGCCCTCCACAACCCAGTTGTAACTTTTCTAGGTAATACGGTCTAATGTCAGACTTTCAGGCCACTGACAAATGACAGCAATGATCGTATATGCAAAGGCCTGTCCTGCATAAAATAGATGTCTTTTTTTTTTTTTCATCAAGATAGCTTCTCTGAACAGCCATGCATGACACCAGTATTTTGACGGCGAAGTCAAATCATTTAGGTGATACTTTTAAATTCAAAAGTAAAAAGCATAAAATATAAGAAAACTAAAGTTCAAATGATGAGATACAAAAAAGGTTAAATCAATATGTTGAGCTTCAGACGATTTCAGCATTTTATATCGAAAGTATGATACATTGATTTCATTACAAGTAACGGCGTGTGCACATGTGCGCCCTTATGATATTAATCTTAATAAATATTAATTAAGATTAATGTTTATTCACCTTTGTTGGCTGGCTAGCTTTGCGATCACTAACGAGTAAAGTAACGATCCAAGTTCCAAGCAGAGGTTCGTTTATATTTGCTCGATGTATAAAAGTTTCATAGATGTCGTAGATCAATTATTTCATAGACGTTGCCTGAATAAACAAATATGATTGTGTTCAGTCCGTCTGTTAGATTATCGAAAAATATTGGATACGTATTTTTTGTTTTATCAAATGACGAAACTGAAACGTGTCAAAGATCATGAGTGGAGGCTTGTGATGTCAGTTTTTGGTAAAAAAAAAATACCAAACTGTGACGTCACCCGACTTTTTGAAGCGCTCTTAATTTTTGGTTAACATGAAAAAAGAAAAAAATAGAACCCAAAATGTTTTGGAAATTTTAACTGACGGACTAATTCTATTTTTTTTTCAACTACCTTATTGTGTAGGCGGTAAGTGTAGGAAAGGTGTCAGTAGATGAGTTATCAAAAAAAATGTATGGAAAAAGAAGTTATGCTGGGCCAACCATAAATAAATTGAGATAATGGCAGAAGAATAATGTCTTAATAATGATGATTTCAAAAGTTATTTTTTAAGTTTCATGTAATATGCGAGCCTATTGCCGTTTTTCGGGCAAATGACAAATCAAAATTTCGTGGTTGTTACCGAGAAATTTTCAGTAACACTTTGCGAGACCCGGGAACCGCAACTAAGCCCTCGTGCTTAGCAGACACGTTTTCAATCTCTTAACTAACGGAAGCAGTCTCCTCTAATTAATTACAGAAATTACTCTATTTATCCTTAATCAAACTTGACATGATTTTTTCATTAACATCTTCAACGCTCGTAAACAAACCTGACCAACCTACTTATAAAACAAACGGAAGTAGAAATACTAGGAATGCATAGCACGGGCGCATCTAATGTACACTGCAATGGTGCCAAGAGGGTTTGCACAAGAAATTCTCTCGGTAAAACGTCTCGGGTTAGTTTACACTTATTTGCTCAGTTTTAAAGTGGAACGACTGTGTTTGTTCGGGACGTATTTTGTAACTTGACACTTTGAATGAAAACGGTTTGTTGGCTACAAATGGATGGTAGATTCTGGCCAAGTCTCTTTTAAACAACTTCCTAAATGCTTAAGTTTAGGTTTAAAGTCTGGATAAGGACTGGTTAATACAAGAGTTGTGAAATAGACACTAAACGGGTGCACCCGTTCTCAGTCCGTTCTCGATCAACACTACTTACTGTGTCAGCATATTATTATAACACAAAAGAATAATATTAATAATACAATGTCTGGTATTGTGTGCAATGTACGTTGATTTCCATTGCGTTTAAATAATTATGTCTATCACGCAAGGATTGCGTGAACGAATCAGAAATGAGGACATCCACACGAGAACCAAGGTTACTGACGTAGCCGTTGCTCGCAGAACGGATGGCCAATGGGGCCGAAAAGTTTTGACAGCATGGTTGGCGCAGTGGCTCATGCAATGGACTGCAGCGCTGCGTGTCGCGGGTTCGATCCCCGCACGGATCAAATATTTGAATGACCTACAGATAGTTGTTCCAGGTCTGGGTATTTGTGTATGTGAGTTTAAATGTTACAGGATACAGGAGAAATTCCTAGTGTGGGGCTACGTTTTTTTAAAGTTAAAAAAAGTTCTGGAGTGGCGACCGTGAACCGGAAGACTATGCGTTGGAAGGCCTCCCTCTAGGTGGACCGATGACCTGGTGAAGGTTGCGGGGACCCGCTGGATGCGAGACGCACGGGACCGGTCAATGTGGTGACAACTGGGGGATGTCCAGCAGTGGACGTCTTTTTGATGATTATGATAATGAATTATGTCTATATCGTTATGTATTTTGAAATATATAATATCCGTCCATCCACATTTATGGAGTGATAACAGTATATTATCATACTAAGATGACTGGTAACTATAAAAAGCTTGATTTGTTCGATCGAACGACATGAAACTTGAAAGGCGGTCTTGCACAAGAGTATCGTGAACGTCTCTTCAATGACCCTTGCCCCGTGGTCAGTTCCTCAGTGAAGGACTCATTAGTACGCGTCGCATACTTCCCCACCAGTTCCCACCCTTATATTATACTCCAGAAATCGTTGGAACATTCATGTTAGAATACGTGTTTGGAGCGTAGTTGGAGCGTCCAGTTTTTGGAGCAGTATTTGTGTAAGACTACAATAGGGAACTTTACCGACTAAAAAAAATATGATTCTAATTAGTCCGTCTGTTAGATTATCGAAAAATATTGGATACGTATTTTTAGTTATATCAAATCAATAAAAAATGATGAAGATAAAACGCGTCAAAGATTTGAGTGGGGGTTTGTGACGTCACTGACCGCTAAGAAACGTCATACTAATGTCTTAGAATATGACGTCACACGAGTTTTTAAAGCACTATATCGTCTTCATTGTTCGTTTACGTGAAGAAAAAATACGTGTCTAATATTTTTTGGGAAATCTATCTGACGGACTAATTAGAATTTTTTTGACAACTACCCTATTGATTTTAAGGACTTGATCGTTGATCTAGTTATAGGTGTTGCAAGAGCTACTATGTGTGATTTTTTTTTAATTCTCATTTCGAGCAACAATTTTATTATCGTGTGGGTCAGAGTCATTCTGACCCACACGATAATAAAATTGTTGTATGTACTGTTGCAGAAATGAAAATGTTAATATAAAAGGAATGTACCAGCAATGTACTTGGATGTACCTTAAATGAAATTCAATGTACCTCCATGAAACAAGAACGATTACAAATAATAAAGTGACCCCCGGTCCAAGTCAGAATGACGGGTGAATCTGATAATGAATGTATTAGATATCTTAGAGGAATGTACGTTCATCGTACCTCCAAAAATATAATATGAAAATATAATTATTTCGACGAATAATTAACGAGAAAATTAAGAAAACAAATCATAGCAATATCGCACCTCCTCCGCACAAATTAATAGTGTCGTAAATGAAAATATCAAACTTTCGAGAAAAAGGTGTTTAAAAGGAGAATGACCATCAAGATCAAAATCTTAAAATTATTATTTTCATATTTTTTTAACGTCATTAAGCGTTAGAAATAATTGCGTCAATTGTTATGACGACACGCTACACCTTTTTTTGGCGGATACGAATTGTTGTTCGCTTCATGCACAAATTTCATCTATTTGCGGCAGCCCCTTAAAAATTACAGGCCACATACTTTACGTAAGAATATTTTTTTAAACTTCTTCAAAAGTTCCTAAGCCCTTGTTATTTGTTATAAGAGCGTCGCCACTTGTAGATACCACAGCTGTCTAAAGTCTGCTTGTTAACTTCATAAGTATCGCAACAGAAGTTCTCTCCAATGTTTCTCTCAAATGTTTTTTTAATCCTCGTTTGTTTTTAAAGGCATAAAGCTGAACATTTGTTTTGGTTTCTTTAATAAAAATAAGATTTAAAAGACACGCGCTTCAAATTCTATGAAACGTCATTGTGAATAACAGAGCTTTCTATTTTCATTTGTGGAAAAAATGTCTAAAATTTATTTTTCTAAGAACTCAAACATATATGAGACAGACAAAAATAATGCTACGGCGTAGCAGTCACTGCTACGCCAGCTACGGGGGCGTAGCACAAAACAGTACGTTATAAAATACATACTTTGTTTTGCAAATTAGTTACTGAGTCTTGTAGCAAAAGAATTACTGAAAAAAGACGATGTTTTAAATGTATTTCATTTCGTTTTAATTTCATATCTAAATTCATTTAGTGATTTTGTCGTGAAGCGGGTTTTACAAACCTAAAAACTATTATCCTGGGTCACTACGAAAAAGTATAAAGTATAATTTTTACAGCAAAACTCATGCATGATGGTAATTATTTCAGAAGTCATTTTAAATGACAAAATTATTTCAGAAGTCACTGAATTTTTACCCATGTTTCAGTACCTACTAGTTTCCCACAGTAAAATATTTTCTACTATTAAGGCACCTGTCGACTGACAAAAACGTACAAATTATTGCAGGGCTTCGTGGCTAAACGCAGCCTCAAACTTCTGGTTTTGGTTGGTTTCTTTTTTTTTGTTAGGTGGGCAAACATCAAATGACTCCTCCCTCTCTTGGTGGAGTGGATGGGAGTGTCAGACTTCTACTGACAAAAACCAATCATGTTTCTTCTTAGTCCTTTGTGTCCGGGGCCGCGGTGTCTCTTTCGAAGATCCCGCAGCTTTGATTGCGACCTTATCTCCAGCGATGGGACAGATGCCTAAGTAAACTACAATACCGTCCAGTGCACCACACTGACTCCACATTACCCGCACTAAACTCTCTGCCTCATCGATTGCCTCACAGCTCACTGCGTCCACTTTGACTGCGTTCATGAGCTGTCAGTGAGTTATATTTATTATATCTGCTCTAGTATCTTAAAAATACAATATTTGAAGAAAAAAGAATAAAAAATAATTATTTGTCTCAAATAAAGAACATGGTAACAAATACAAAAAAAAAAAACAGTAAACATACAACGCATGACAAATATTTAGAAAATAAAAGAACGCAAAAAACTTCCACCTTGTGACTGCGACAAGCAGGTTAATGCTCAGTATTGTGCTGTGCTAAGGGGGTTTTCAGTTATAATAATAATAAAATAAACAGTTATTGGATTATAATATCGAAAAGAAATTAAGGCCGCTTTCACAATAGGACGTTGTTGCGCGACAGTAGTACAACAGAAGCACATTTTATAAGAACAGCCGAAACAACCCGTTCTTATAAAGCTTTTAATTTTACGGCCTCGACAGGAACTACGAGCATAAATCATACTTAGAACTAGATAGTAAATTCATATCACGTTTTTAATTTCACCTGAATCACTATATACTTTGTAATAGAAGGATCCGAAACAATTTATGTAGTATATTTGTCTAAGTTTCCTGGCGCTCAAATATGACGAGGATCAAGAAAGGTTGATCCTAGTTAATCATTTTACTTCAAAAAAATAATAAGATTAAGTGCCTGTTATTTATTATAATATGTATAGCAACATTCTTTTTAAAATTTGATTTTGGTAAAGACTTTGAAATTCATAAATGTCTATTCTTATTTATAACTCGGGCAGAATTTTATTTGAAAAACAATTTGTTAGCCTTCGGCCAAATCGTGACTTACAATTACTAGTTTTAAAATATAGCTTTTTCGTGAAACTTAATGCTTAACTTTATTGAGTTTTTTAACAAAGAGCGCAAGTGTTTTTTTGAGCTTTATTGTAATTAATATTTAAGTTGACTACAGTAGGATCACCTTCTATTATCATTTTTAAATAAAATAGCTAGCTATTTGTTGAAACGAAAACGTTGAAAGTGTGCCTTTATTAACCAAGTTATTTTATGAGGTTCCCTTATTTTCTCTTGTGTGTTCATTTATAATAATATTATAAATAGGTAAAATTTGTTTGTGTGCTTATATGAAGGTGTAAAATTCGGAAGTATTGATCCGAATTTAAGAAGGTTTGAAGCTACATTTTTAACTTTTCCGTGGGTTAATTTCCGTACATAGTCTAAAGTAAAAGTTAGAAAATAATCAAATTAATAAATAAAAATATTTTGTGCACCAAATTACCTAAAAAAATGAACAAACAATACGATGCTACAGAAGCATAGTTTTGTTTGTGCAAATAATAGTTTATTAAAGAGTAGTGAAAGTAGTTTGATCATTTGAGAAAAGATCAAATTCAATATTCCTGTAAATAAAAAATAAAAATAAAATATCCGAAGAGTTAGGCAGTAAGACTAAGCTCCTACTAAATAGTTCCTGGTGGAATAGAATACCAATATGATGGTCTTACTCTACATTTTGCTACAATATTTAGAAAAAAAACACATTTAAAACAAGATAATGAAATTACTCTTGGCCGAAAACTTTATGTTCACGATTTTTCTATTACGACATCGAGTAGGTCTGCATGGCAACTAGCCAAGAACTGAATGGTTCTGTTTGGTGAACTATATTTTTATGTAGGCGCCTATGTATTGGTCATTTTAATAAAATACTGTATCCTCTGAATATCTCTAAAGCGACGTGAGTTTCTATATAAAGTGTGTTTTGTCACATCAGTCATAGTTTATTTATTGATATTTATGAGAACTAACAGCTATGACGAACGGAGAAGAACAGGATATTTCACCGAAAAAATCTATATATCTATCATCGAAAAGTCGTGTCAAGTCATGTGACGTGACAAGGTTAATACTTTTTACCCACAAAGTGACGTCACAAGCTCAACTCATGATCTTTGACACGTTTTATGTCGTCAATTTTTATTTATTTGATAAAACAAAAAACACGTATCCAATATTTTTCGATAATCCAACAGACGGACCAATTAGATTTTTTTGATGAAATACCTTAATGTATATGTCACAAGGAGCTAATAACAGGTTCTCACGAGTAAAAACAGAATATTTTTCTGTTTCTACTCGTTCACATTAGTCAACTGCCAACTAATTTATCAGACTGATCACCTAGCATTTTCCTAACTATGTTGGGTTCGCATTCCAGTCTCACCGGATTTAGCTGAATACATGTGTATTAATGTTAACTAATCTAGCAGCCTATTCATAGTATTTTTTTAAGAAATAGTAACAAAAACCGAGAATATTTTATAAACGTTGGACATAAGGCTAATTGGTCTGTAATTACTCAGGTCCCCTCTGTCGCCTTTTTTATGCAGAAGGGTTATTGAAGATTCGGACCATTGTTTTGGAGTTTTCCTGCTTTGTAAAATGTTGTTAAACAGTTGTTGTAGTGGGTATTGCAAAGGTTCTGATAGAGACTTCAATATTTCATTCGTTATTTTGTCTTCTCCAGGTGCTTTGTCTTTTTTCTGAGTCTCAACAGAAAAACCAATCTCCGACGTTAGGATTTCGGGCAATGGTTCGTCGATATAGACTTTGTCCTTGATATGTTGCTTGAAACTGGTGCTTTCTTGTGATGAGTACAGAGTTTTATAAAAGTTGGTAGCCTCTGTCATGATATCCGATCTCCTCGCTATAACTTTTCCCTTCTTGTCCACCATGTTAGTTGCCCATTTTGTTGAGTTTTGAAGATTTTTGTATGCTTTTTTGATTGCTCCCTTTTTTGATAAGTATTTTTCAAATACATTTTGCCTGTGTTTCTTAATATTTTTGGAGATATCTCTATTTATTTCTTTACTTATTTCGGTTATTTTTATTCTTATTTCCTTTGTTCTTCTTCCTTTGTACAGTTGTTTTCTGTCTTCTAGCAGTTGTCGTGTGTGTGCACTTATGGGGTATTTTTCCTTGCTCTTCTCGGAAGGTATTTGCGATATTAAATGTTTCATTCCTTTTTCGAAGTTGTCATATTGTGCTTGTACTTGAGTGGATGCTTTGAGTAGGTTAATAAATTTATTTTCTAGATGCGTCCCATCTTCTCTCCTTACTATAGTTTTCTTGCACAGTTTGCGTTCATAGTTTTAGTAAAGCTTTTTCTTTTTGTGTTTTCTAATTGTAACCTGCACCTTA
Source organism: Diarsia rubi (assembly GCA_932274075.1). Classification (NCBI taxonomy): domain Eukaryota; kingdom Metazoa; phylum Arthropoda; class Insecta; order Lepidoptera; family Noctuidae; genus Diarsia; species Diarsia rubi. Next base: position 15,913,159 of record OW026418.1, on the reverse strand, counting down.
ACATTCTATGGTCCGTGTTAAAGTTAAGGTTTTTTATTATATCGAATGCTGAAACATTTGAGCTTTTGTTCGTTAGTATAAAATCAATTTCGTTGTGGTGTTTTCCGTTCGGCGACCTCCATGTCCATTTCTGGTTAACTTTGGTTTTGAACATACTATTTATGAACTTCATGTTCTTTTCTAAAGCGAACTCTATTAATTTCTGCCCGTGTTTTGACCTTTTCCCATGTGAGTGTCTACCAAATACAGATTCTTCGCCTTGTTGTGCTGTTCCAATTTGGGCATTGAAATCCCCCATAATGACCAGGTTTTTTGCGTTTAGAGCATCTAGAGCTGTTTCCAAGTTTTCATAGAACTCGTTCAACTCCAACGTTTATAAAATATTCTCGAAAATAATCTTAAATAGACTCACAGGAACTCTAGAGGAAAATCAACCGCGGGAACAGGCGGGATTCTGCAAACACTATTCGACAACCGATCATATCCAAGTGGTTACGCAAATAGTAGAGAAAGTCAAGGAATACAACAAGACTCTATACTTATGCTTTATTGACTATACCAAGGCATTCGACTCTCTGGAACAAAGCGCGATATGGCGATCACTAGTGGAGCAAGGAGTAGACATCAAATATGTGGAGTTACTTTATAGCATTTATTCTAGAAATTCCGCAAAGATAAAATTGGAATTGGAAGGACCAGCATTTGCCATAAGAAAAGGCGTCAGGCAGGGTGACCCGCTTTCACCTAAAATATTTTCGTCGGTTCTAGAGACCATATTTAGAAAACTAGACTGGGAAGAAAAAGGCGTAAAGATCGACGGCGAATATTTGAGTCACCTACGTTTCGCAGACGACATCGTTGTGTTCACGGAGGATCCCGTACAACTAAGGAACATGTTGCAAGAGCTTGCGAAAGAAAGCGGGAAGGTTGGTTTGACAATGAATGCGGCCAAAACCAAAATTCTAACAAACGGTTCGGAAACACAAATAATTGTGGATGGCCAAAGCATAGAATATGTTAATGAATACATATATTTAGGACAATCTATTTCATTTCTAGACCAAACCGAAAAGGAGATCAATAGGAGAGTAGCAATATCATGGAAAAAGTACTGGAGTTTGAAAGAAATTATGAAGAACACTCACATAAATATAAAGTTAAAATGCAAGTTGTACGAAATAGCGATCCTTCCATGCCTCACATATGGATGTCAAACATGGTCACTACGGAAGGCAGATGAGCACAAACTCGGTGTCATGCAAAGGAAAATGGAGAGAAGCATGTTGGGCATAAGATTGTCGGACAGGATAAGTAATGAAAAAATAAGGAAAAAAACTAGAATAACGGACATAGTAGAAAGAATAAGAAGTCTGAAGTGGAAATGGGCAGGACATATTTGCAGAATGGAAAACGAGAGATGGACTAAGAAAGTCGTGGAATGGGTACCTAGAGACGGAAAAAGAAATCAAGGAAGACCACGGAAACGCTGGGAAGATATATTTAAGGATAGATGTGGACCGGACTGGAGGAGACAGGCTAGAGATAGGGAAAAATGGAGAAAACTGGGGGAGGCCTACGCCGCAGAGGCGACTTCCATAAAGGAACAAAAATAATGGAATATATAAATGTATTTTAATTAATGCTATGGAAAGTATTTTAATTGGTCAAATATGCAATGCTATTGAATGATAAAATTGTATTTAAGTAATAATTTAACAAATTCTATAAAATGTTGATAATTTAATGTTATGAATGTATGTGTTGATAATGGAATGTTGATATTAAGATGCTTTATGTAATGTTGATAAGGTAAAGATGAAAATATATACATAGATAAATAATGAATTGTTAATTTGAATATTATGTGTTAGTAAAGTAGTGTTGATGATTTTTAATACGATTTGTTGCATCCACGTCGAATCAAGTTTATATGTTCTTTGAATCAAATTTGTAATATGTTTTTGATTTATGGTAGAATAAAAGGCTTTTTTATTTTATTTTTTATTTTATTTTAACAAAAACCATAACAAAATGTTTCTATTTCATAAAGTCACATTTTCCACAATAAAGAAATCCAAGATCACGCCTCAAGCGTTATGTTACTTTAAAAGCGTTCTTAAGTCACAAAAGACTCATGATTACTCACGTTCGATGGCTGTGCCCACAAGTGCACTAAGCGCGGGAGTTGTGTTGTTTATTTAGATGTAAAAGCCGGGATTAAGATTAAAAAGCCGGGATAGTCGAGATTAAAACTGTAGCTTCAATAACGTCGGTGGTCGGCGGTAAATATTGCAAGTTGGGATAGTGGTTTGAACCAGAAATAGATGTTTTAAATTTAATTTTATGAGCAAATGCTCCTCTTTTATTCAGCCGAGCGTGGACCACATCAATTTTATAACTTAATTAATTTATGCGTTTCACGTTATTGCCTTTATAGAGATAAAATAATTTTGAAGCTGCGTCATAACTAAATTATCAATTTTGCAAAGTTATAAGTTATGATGCATATTACTGGCTACCTCGTTGTACACTACTGTTGAGCGTAAGATACAGGGCTCGCTTCAGAAACAGTGTTTTTGGGTTTATGCATCGTTTGCAGTCAAACTTCGTGCTATTATTTATAATGTTGTTATTTATTGAAGGTTTGCCCCCTATTACAAGGGCATTAAACTAAAAACCCTTAAACCCTTTGAAAATCACAGGCATGATATTATGTTAAGTAACATAGCTACAGCTACATTTAAATTATACAAATTCCAAACACGCAATGTGCATTGCATAAAGTGGTCCGCGTAATGGAAACATTGCTTGCATGCCAGTTGCCATTACGGTATATTGATATGCGGCTTACACGCAAGATAAAACAAAACATTACTGTATAAGTAAAGTGGAAGCAGTACTTAAAGAAACATAAAAATAGCAATCCTAAGGTTACAAATCAGTAAGGCTGCTTTTTTCCCCAGAGAGTGAGGTTAAACCTGTTTTAATAAATTAAAAAAACCAGCAGAGTATACAACTCGATATGACAAAGTATTGATTATCTTGAGTTATTCTCAACTGGTGGCCATTCATTTAAAAAAAAACCTTGCCTAGATGAAACCAATTCGCTGAAACTTAGAAGAGATCTACATTTTAATGAACGGAAAACAGTGAATTCCACAGATTGGCGGTTCGCACAATAAAGGTGGAGGAAGCAAAGTGCTTTGTTTGGGTTCGTGGAACTTTCCATATAACGGTGAAGCTTCTTTGAAGATAACTCAAAGTTATACAATCTTATTGTGATTCTCTTCGAATGCTGTCTTCTTACTGTATCTTGATTGTCTTCAGTATCTTGTGCAGTCTGGATTTTTATTCTGTTAAAGGCAATAGGCTTTACCTAAACCTATAGGCCCTACCAAACATAACTGGCTAAAATGTGGATGTACTATTAGGATACATCTCCGCCTAATCCTTTCAGGATTAAAAACGTGACGTTGTTATGTTTGTTCAAATCATAAGCGAGGACGCTGGCACCCTAAACACAAGTTAAATCTTACATTGGGTGTCAGAGTTCATCGAAAACACTCACACAAAAAGTATATTTATTTTCTTAAATTGTACAGTGTTTTCATGTACAATTTAAGAAAATAAATATACTTTTTTTTTAGCTAATTTTACACATAATATGTATCTCGCTAAGCATTCTCGCATGAAACACGAGTAAACACAGCACAATAAAGAAAACCGCATTTAGATAAAAAAAAACAGTCGCGGTAAAATATTCTGCGCTCATTTAAAACATTGTGATATTAAAGTCCCCAACGTAACATAAATGAAACCGTCCCGGGAAAACATAGTGTCCCATTTCCCGTGTCCCGGGAAAACGGGACGCGCCCCAACACTCTCTCATTGAAATATGACACTGTACCTGCTACAAGAATATGCCATTTAAACTTTCCATAGACTGACTAAAGTTGACTTTCAAACATCAATTAAGTAGCTTAGGTACACTTAAGGTATTTTCGCTGAGAAAAGTATTTTATAATTCAATTTTAATGCTTCTGAACTTTGCTTTTTAGTCTTCATATTTTGTAACTAATTAGCTGTAGTCAAAATGAAAGTTTTGAAGACGTTAATGACTTTAATAAATATTCTGTGAAATATTTATTTTTTTAGTACATGGAGAACTTACAGCCAATAAATACAAAGAAAAAGAAGAAATCGTAGTCACCAGAAAGTCAATTACAAGTCCTCACGTATAGACTTATAATAATAAAATTATTTTGTGAGCATAAAAAAAAAACGCCATATATAAAATAAATACAATAAATAAAAAATAGTTAAAAAAACTATCTAAGTGAAATACTATATAAATTAATAACATCAAATAAATTAGCTAACCGCTACTTGAAATAATTGAGGCTTAAGCACTTCCTGGCTGCATTCACACTAGTTGTGAATGGATCTAAATTATATTCCTTGCATATATCATTGAAGTGTCTGCTAGCACGCACAATAAAAAATTAGAATTGTTTTATTAATCACTTTGTTTTTAGAACACACCATAGATCAACCGATTAAATAAATAATGATGACTGCCATTCGTATGGTGTTGGGTTAGAAGTATTTATAAACGTATACTTGTCGATAAAATGCGTGTACTTATAATAGCCCGTAAAGTACACACTGTGGATATTCCAGTAAATTAGTAAAATATCGGTATCGAATAATGCCTGCTTATATCGTACCGATCTAACGCAGCCACAACATAGTAAAACGGGCTAAGCGCAAGTCGAACTTGCACATAAACGGTTCCGCTGTTCCGCACCATCGTGTAGGGCTAGCCCCCTTTAATTTAAATTATTTCTTGTTAAAGCAGCAACAGAAAAACATATTTTAGGATAAGTTTGTTATTCACAGTGTTTGTATGAATGACAAAGTTATATTTGCAGTTTTTTAAATGTGCTATATCTCAAAAATTATTTACTAAGTACATATTGTTTAAACCAATTTTGGTTGAAAGTTTTTATTCCGGATACAGCGTATAATATTTTTTTAGATTTTTCACTCTCTTAGTTTAAATTACACACAATTCACCACTTTGGAAGTGTATATCTTTCAAACGATTGACTTTGAGAAAAAATGATTGTGAAACCTTAATTTCATTTTTGAAGACCTGTCTGTAGACACCCCATACAAAAGTATGATGAAAAAAGTTTTTTTGTTTTTTTTTTGCCAGTTTTTATTTTTTTATTTTTATATGAAAATCATAAAGCGGTTCACAGAATACATCTACGTACCTAGTTTCAATTGTGTAGTCTTAATAGTTTCCGAATAAAGTAGCGGTGGCATACGGACGGACAGACAGACATGACGAATCTATAAGGGTTCCGTTTTTAGTCATTTGGCTACGGAACCCTAAAAATACAATACACTCTGTTGAGAAACTCTATCTCTAATTTAAGAATATTTTTCTCAGTTCACCATTAGCGCTTTGATTCGCGAAAACAAACATTGAAGCTCAATGCAAAACACACAGTGATTGAGAGGGCGTATGATTTTTTTATCTCCTTTGTTTACAGAGAACAAAGTTTTCTCTTTGAGAGCAAATTGGAATAGGGGAAGCCTTTTTAGATCAAAATATTTTGTTAAGGGTTTTCACGCGCAGGAGCAGTGGTCGTGGGTTCAGGCGCATTACTTTGTGTAATTTATTTCATCATCACTGCTCTCAAAACGGAGGAAATATATCATATTTTAAAACCAAAAAAAGAAAAAAAATCGATGACATGTGACATCTACCAATCCGTACTGGACCCGCGTGGTGGATTATAGTCCATCCCTCTCCTAGACAGGTGGCCTGAGTCCCTGCAGTGGGAACATTATAGGCTGATGATGATATCACGCTTATAGTTTGGGAGTAAGTAAATGTTGTATAATGACGTTGTGTCTGATTTAGGGCTTAAGTATTTGCATACAGTTTGTCCGTTATACTAAAATATTTTGCTAAACTTAGGAATCTACGTTTTGTAAGTTGCGTAGAAAAGTTAATGTTAATCGACTGTCTTGGACCTGGCAGACATCGTCCTGCCCGGACCGCAGCGCCACCTACCGGGTCCAATTGCAAATAACAAAATCCCCATTAACAAAATGATCCGCCATTTATTGAATTCATTTGTTACAAAAAATGTGATTAATGAATAACCGCTCGATCGATTTTTTGCAAACTGCACTAAACCATCTACTAAATAGTCCGAACAAAGCCTAAACATTTGGTTTGGATAGGTGAGCCCGTTTTCGAGTTATAAAATTACAACGAAAAAAGCGAAGGAAAAAAATCAAACAAACGATGGATGCTAAGTGAAAAAAGGTGTAAGTGATTGCGTTACGTTTGACAGGACAGAATGGTAGAAAAATGACGTGTTGCGCCGACCCGTTGTAACAAGGGACCCTAAGTAGAATGTGACAAGGGCAGGAATTCTGTAGAGGTCATATTCATACAGATAATGCACACCACTTTTTTACTCGAGATTTTACTATACCTTTTTTATTGTTTATTAACTAAAGATAAAAACATCTCAAAAACCTCAATAGGTTTGTCCGGATGTTAAAACACTTATGAACTACCTTAAAACTAAAATAACACACAAACATAGTTAATTTTATGGTTCACATATTATAATTATAACAAATTGTGAGGAAGCACGCAAAAAAAAATTCTAAGAAAGATTACAAACATACCCACGCGCCACGGTGCAAATCGGTATCGGAATCACGACGATGCTAGTATCTAAGTTAATATTAAAACAGGATGATGCATTTTCAGAGAGAGAAATAGTAGATTGTTACACTAGGGTCGAAAGGAATCAATTCCCATACGAGGCATTTAGACGCCCGAGCGAAGCGAGGGCGGCTATAGTCCGAGTAGGAATTGATGTCTTTCACCCGTGTTAAGCACTCTACTTTTCATTTCGAATATAAGGAAAGTAAAAAATAGTAGTTTTTCTAAAAATTTTATTGAAAATAATAACATGGTACCTATTTAAAATTAATTGAGAAATTTGAACAATTTGTGAAATTTAAAGTTACATTTTCGTTTGGAATATTTACGCTGTTTGATATGTTATGTCTTTGGCTGTGCTGAATTTCTGTAAAAGTAGGAGACTCCATTATTTGATTAGACGGTGGAATCCATGGCGCAGACTCCCTTGAAGTAGTTGGTTGAGGCGAAGTGGGGCGTAAATTTATAGTCTCAGTTAATTTGTTTGAAATTTTAGTTTTATTTTGGACAGAATCCTCAATGTAGCCTTCCGCGACTGTGCTGGATTTCCATCCTCCATGTCTTTTTAACATTGTCAAGTTCGCCCCAGAATCGGCTAATAGTGTCGCTGACGTTCTTCTGTAGCAATGCCCGGTATACTGTTCACAGTTTGGCAAATTCAAATAGGTTGCTATTTGCTTCGGCATACCTGAGATTTTATTTTTACCGATCACTTGTTTATAGCATTTTCCCTTTTGGTAGTTGAGAAAAAAGCGATCCGTTTTTATGTCATTAGGTCTGATTTTTTGATATTTCTTTACTATTTGTGTAAACTCTTCTCGTACAACAAACGTACGCTCAATATTTGTTTTTGTTTTAGTTAATTTTACGAGTAATAACTGGCCGTGATTTTCAAAGTCGTTAATTGTTAAATTAGTGAGTTCACTGCTTCTGCAGGCGCCGCTTATACCAAGTAGGTATTAATACCACCTGTGAAAAATATAATTTCTTAATTAATACCTATTAATCTTTTAGGTATCTAACTATGTAAATAAAATAACAAGCAGAGATCTTTTACTCCAGAAATGTACTCCTATCTAACTCTTAATTTACCTACGCAATCTGGGTCAGTGTGTTTGATTGATAATATGATTGCCTCTTTTTATGCAAACCTATCCTATTTATGTAGGTATCTTAACAGAGTCAAGTCGTTGGGATCGACATTTGATTTTAGAGTAAAAGACCTCCAACCTAGATAAACATTTATAACTTACCTTCACTGCCAAATATATCTCGTCAGGGGCTTCATTTAAAAATGTTTCCACTTCGTAAGAGGTGAAAACCTTAGATTTTTTGGTCTTGAACCCCTGAGACTGTCTTTTCAGAAACGATGTTAGATTAAGGAATCTTTTCAAATCGACATTGTGTTTTACTTTTAGTGTAGGTACTCTTGAGCATTGAATACCTGCTCCATAGCGTAGAAGGCTTTATTTTTCCAGACAGTCCATTGAAGTATGTAAGAAATACACTTTCGGAAAATGATTTTATTTTCTTATCTGCTCGCCACTTCATAAAGTCATTGTATGTATTTAAGTATCTTTCCTTTGAAATTTCTGGCAAAAGATTTTCGATAACTGTATTGGCTTCGTCTCTAACAGAATCTGGGGTCAACATTTCAGAATCACTTGAACTCATTTTTAATAAGCTATAACTACGTATTCTGTTCTATTACCGAGATTTCGATAACGCTTAAAGAGTTAGTATCCCGCCAAATTATATAGTCTATTTAAAATTTTAAATATGGAACACACCGCGGCCCTGCCGCGGGCGGACCCGCTTAGTTTATTTTTTTTTAATTCATACTGGCTGTTTAAACACTCACAACACCGCAGCATTTTTTTGCGGCCGACCGCTGCACCAAATTTAGTTCTATGTTTAAAATTGCTTCCCTCCCTAGGGAGGGAAGCAATTACTATGAGTCTTTCCCGCCCTAAGGTGGGAAGTAGCATTTGCCACCCGCTACTCGGATCAAACCAACACTACTTTCCGAGTATGAGAAATGAAAAAGTTTTTTGTATCTAATTACCTTACCTCAGTATGTATAAAAAATATACCTCTGTATGTAGAAGGGTGTATATGTATATGCATGTTATTATTGCGAGGGACAGAGCGGTGGTAATGAGGGGCATTGAGGTTCACCCCTGCGGCACAGTTTATGTGCGTAAAGTAATCTAACAAGACAGAAGTAGGACCCTGTTTTGTGTAAGGATCATTTCATTGCATAGGAAGACCAATATTTTTCGATAATCTAACAGACGGACTAATTAGAATCATATTTTTTAAAGTCAGTTAACATCCCTATTATATGACCTGTGTTACCATAGCGTTCAATAATATATAGATATATAATTTTTACAAAGGCCACCTTGTCCAACTTGCATACCGACACATTACAACAGAAGAAAAGAAAAAGTTGTCTCATCATCTCTCTCATCCTAATACATTTTTCTTCCTCTGTGTTCTCCCTCACTCCGATATAGTCGGGTGTAAGCTGTCTATTTTCCTATGATAGTGTACATATCGTGGGCCGGCCAACCCGAATATAAAAGATTTGGTCGGAAAAAAGCAGCCTAAGGGATTTACATTGTTGTTACTTTATTTCCGTCAATGTGGCGGGCGAAATGGAAAAATAAATAGTGATGTGGAAAAATAAATAGTGTATGTTTTTATTTATGGGTTTTTTAGATTCTTCTCTTGCCTTTTTCTGTCCTTAATTTCTTAGTGATGATTAAAATGTTTAGAAGTATAAAGAAGGCTTAGTGCATAGTCTCGTAATATTTCAGGTTTTTATAACTTTTACTCACTACCTTATGGATTTTTTCCTGTATCGTGGGGCGTTAACAAATATTTAAAATCTCATATACAAACAGTCAGACCCGGATCAAATACATGTAGGATTATGAACTGTGTGTCATCGTTTTTAAGAATAGAGCCTTAGAGTCGAGATTTGTACCCTGTTGATGCCAGTACGCTCACCCTGTATTACTTAAACATAAATGCCAAAATGTCGGTTACTAGGTTACTACACACACTACACCTCTGCACAACCGTTCTAGGATTAAAGGTATGATGTTGGGTGTAAAAACAGTAATTAAAAGAAACGGCAATATCTTAACAAAGAACAATGTATTCCCATTAGTGTTTCGCTTCAACCCTTTCCAGCTCACGTTGGTCCCAGGGGATCAGAATAACATGCTACTCATTTGCAGGCTCGGAAGTCGTATAGAAGCGGGTTATGTGGTAAAATGAAATAAAACATGATAGAGGTCAATGGATAGTTATTCTGTAAGCAATAGGGATAATTACTGACTTAAAAAAATATGATTCTTATTAGTCCGTCTGTTAGATTATCGAAAAATATTGGATACGTATTTTTTGTTTTAACAAATCAATTAAAATTGACGAATATAAAACGCGTAAAAGATTTGAGTGGGGGGGTTTGTGACGTCTCTCACCGGTAAAGAATGTCATACTAATGTCTTAGAAAATGACGTCACACGAGTTTTTATAGCACTATAGCATATATAGTTTTATAGCACACGTCTTCATTGTTTGTTTACATGAAAACAAAAACGTGTCCAATATTTTTTAGAAATCTATCTGACGGACTATTTTTTTTTTTATAATTACCCTATTACCAGCAGCGTCAGCAAGATAGGACCTTGCAGTTTAGTGTTGCATCATTACAGGTTGCACTTATTCACAAAGTAGGTACAGTCTGTAGCCAGCATTACCTGATCCCTCTTCGCACACCACTTGCCCTCTTCTTCTTTATACAAGGGGTCAGATAATGCTGGATACAGACTGTACAAGTGGCAAACCAACCCAAGATAGGTTTATTTTTTTATTAAAAACGTTGCTCCACACTAGCAATTTCTCCTGTATCGTGGTTGCGTTTACAAATAACTTAAGTTTAAACAAACAACCAAATCCAAAACAACATTAGCCCCGTGAGGGGATAGAGCCCGCGACACGTAGCGCAGAAACCAATCGCTAAGCTACTGCGCCAACTGTGCCGTTAAGTAATAAAATCATACCTACAGGTTGTTTTCTAACAAGAAAATCTTTTCATTCAAAATATTCCCAGATCGCTCAATGAATATTAATGATTTCGTTACGTCACAGTTTTCGTTAATGTTGTCAGTTTCTTGCGTGAAATTAACAAACTCGGGGATATAACTGTCTATTTACCTTTTCCGGATTACGTTCATCCATCATCTTTATATAAGAAAATTGGCTAGAGAGGTTGTAGAGATATATATATCTTATAGGATGTTCAATTATTCATGGAAGGTTTATTCCTCAAGTGACACAGATACCAAAAGGCATTGGAACTGGTGGTGATCATCGAAGGTAATAAGGTTTTTACGTGCCTCAGCAAACGTTAAGTCGTTAGTTCCAGCTGTCATTTAAATATCTTCGACAGCCGTAACAGGTGGTAAGTAGCCTGACAATCTGACAACCAGTCTTACTAAGGGGGACCGTAATTCCAAGAATTAACTGGACGTCAGACAGGCAGTCACTCCATGTAAAATACTAGTATTCAACTGCAGAAAATTAGACTGGAAGCCAACCCTAGAATCGAATAATATAATCATCATCAAATAGAATCTAGAGATGACGTAAAAAGTTTATAACCACCATGTGATATATCACACTTATATAATCACACTAATATTATATAGGCGAAAGTTTGTGATTATGTGAGTGTGTGGTGTGTATGTTTGTTACTTCTTTACGTAAAAACTACTAAACGGACTTGGATAAAATTTGGTACAAAGATAGTTTATAACCTGGATTAACACATAGGATAGTTTTTATCACGATACTATCTACCCGTGGTAGTTGTAGCGTGCAAAGCCGCTGACAATACCTAGTAGTTAATTATTTAATACATCTACCACGTGTCTTTTATATTGACATTGCTCATAACAAATGGAATACACGTGACACATCACGTCCTTGAACCTCAAGTAGAAGGTGGAATAAAAACCTCAAATGACACAAACGATACCAACCACCTTGAATTGTACGATCAAACATTTACATCAAACTAATACACGACACTTTCCCCTGACTATAATTTCTAAGTAAACGATATAAATCTGACAATTATTCAAATTACTGTCATTGAAAATTGATGGCACGACCTCGTTATAAGCGACCCCTCAGTTTTGGGAACTACCATTAATAATTGGGCAACACCATTAGACTATCGGGCGTTCAGCGAACTTCATAATAAATCATAATTTTTCACCGCATCCTGTATTAGTAGGGCTGTCAGTCTAGGAATATTCGTATTGGAAAGCCGTCTTTAGTATTTATTACTTTGGAGCGCATTTCGAATAGAGATTTGACTTGCTAACTATTTATTTCAAGTGCTAATTACTACACTGCTGATTTCAAGAGTTACAGTGGTTTGGAATAGTGAGGCTGGTTTGGTGTATAAAAAGTGCTATACTCCACATACATAGGTACATACGAGTAAACTCACTCACTCGGAGAGGAGACTCGTGGTTAAATAACATCTGCCACTCGGTTTTATCTTCAAGTTAAGACCGACTTGCCGACCTTTCCTATTTTACGACTTATCTTTTTAACTGTCCAATATTTATTAGCTTTATCAACTTTCAAGTATGAACAGCTGGTAACGATTTTGGTAGATCCTGAAGAATTTAATAAAATTGAGCTATAAAATCGGGATTCTTTTTAATAAAGTCTACCTCGGTAACTGATATTTCAAGCTAAATAATATATATTTTTTTTTTCAAAACTTCCGGCCGATGGGTTTTATCGAATTTACAAACGTCCATTAATACTGTCACACTCTAGGTTACCACTGTTAGATATGAATTTTGTAATATCTTACTTTTCTATTTTTTTTTTATTAGAAGATAATATTTCGGCATATACAGTCGTTCGACTGTACACACGGTGACACATGAAGCATAAATATTTCCAGCATAAATGGCCTTACTTTGTATAGATTTCTTGCACAGTGAAAAACGAGTATGAGCGAATCTTAATCTGCTTATACTCGTTTTGCATCGGTTTATTTGGTTGTCGTGTGTACTTACAATATTTTTTCTACAACATAAAAGTGTTAGTCGTATAACAATTTGCAGACCAATTACAGAAAACGTAAGAATAACGAAACAATTAAGAAAGTTCTCGTCTATTTCCTTAAAAGCGTTCTTAATTGTAACAGGAAGCTAGCTAAATGTTGGCCATGCACGCGATATCCCTGACAATGTATTGCGATCAATGTTACTCTACAATACAATTGGCTACTTTCCTGACTAAAAATAATATGGTTCTGTTTAGTCCGTCTGTTAGATTATCGAAAAATATTGAATACTTAATTTTTGTTTTATCAAATCAATAAAAATTGATAAAGATAAAACGCGTCAAAGATTTGAGTGGCGGTTTGTGACGTCACTGACCGGTAAAATGTCATACTAATGTCTTAGCATATGTCGTCACACAAGTTTTCAAAGCGCTATATTATTATCGTCTTCATTGTTTGTTTACGTGTAAAAATAAAAAATACGTGTCCAATATTTTTTGGAAATCTATCTGACGGACTAATTGTTTTTTTTTTTCTTAACTACCCTATAATGATAAAGGTAAAATAATGGTAATGCTGATGATAATTATATCATCTACATATTTATGTAATACATAATTATGAAATGCAATCATGTATTGAGTATCGATATTGCTCTCGTAGTTGTAACTGCAGAGCTTGATTCGCGGGTTGGGAATAGTGCTTTTGGTTTTTTTTATTATAAATTTATCAGTAATAACCCGGGCAACTACTGAGGAGTTAATCATACTGCAAAGTTTCAAACTCTGGATATTCCTGGAAAAACAATCAAACCATTCCTATCATAGTTTCCTAGACAATCTACTCAGCTGAATACCAACATTTCCAGAATAAAGCTGCAATTCTAAGAAAACCAACCAGTTGCCTTACACTTATTAACATAAATATACGTTAAAATTGCAAATTTCTCAGAAATAGTCCCCCTGAGACAAATTAAGTTCTCTTTGTGGACTGCATTTGCAGTGAAACTTCCAATAGCGTTCACTCAAGACTATTTTCCTAGAAGATTGAAGTGGCTGAGAATATTATATTCCTAGACAGTGAGTATTAATTCTATTGTCGCAAGAGAATAGTGTTATTATTCATTTCGTTTTTACTTTTAATTTGAAAACTGACTGCCTCGTTGGTCTAATGTATCACACTAATATTGTAAAGGCGAAAGTTTGTGAGTGTGCATGTTCGTTACTTCTTCACGTAAAAACTACTGCACAGATTTGGATACAATTTGGTACATAGATAGTTATAACCTGGATTAACAAATAAGATAGTTTTTATCCCGATTTTATATTCCCGTGGGTTGTAGCGGGTGAAGCCGCTGGCAACAGCTAGTATAAAATAAAATAAAACACCCTTTTTATGGACGGTCGGAAATCATCAAATCGCTCTGGGTGGAGGGGAAGGAAGTGTCAGACTTCTACTGTCTAAAAACCATCCATATTCCTTCTTGTGCCCGAAGCCGCGGTATCATTCGAGACCACCCATCCTTAACCTAACCTTCTGTTTTTTTACGATGAGCGGAGTAAGGGGGGCGTTACAGTACTCAGACAGGCAATCGATTACACTAAATTATTCTTTACATCTAATGACCCTGAAACAAAGAACATTAAACAAAAACAAATATAAATTAGAACTGTCCTTAAATAGCTAATTTATAATACTGGAAAGAGAGTGCAATCAAGTATAAATGGCCTGCCTGGGAAGATGTTGGAGCAACGATTTGTCACTGTTTTCTACAACAGACGACTCCCGTATCTTTATTTTTTTGGGTTCCGTAACCAAAGAGTATAAACGGAGTTCTATTAAGACTCCACTCTATCTTTCTGTCACCAAGCTTTATCTCATGAACCGTGATAGCTAGACAATTGAACTTTTTTAGCACAAATGATGTTTTTCTGTTGCCGCATTAAAAAAAAAACTACAAACAGATTAAAATTAATATTTAAGTGGGTCTCCTGTATAGCAACCGTGATTTAAATTCTTTCGTAAGAAATTCAAATAAAATACAATAATACAGGGTGTAAACAAACCCTTTACGAAGTTGTCAACCAAGTATTATATTACTACATCAAACTTAGAACCCCTACGCAAAAATAATTGCTGGGACTTTTTTTGGGGATATAAATCACATTTTACGGTAAAACTCAATGTGTCTGTTAGAACATTGTGCTAGTGGATGCTTAAAATAGTAAACGGGTCATGGGGGTTATTTAGGTAAAGTTATAACCTGGAAAACTAGTATTTACAACAACAGCTATGAACAATTTTGAACTTTGACCCCCAATATCTCTGGGGGTATGGTCTATAACATAAAAATGATCGCAATGAAGGGGAAAATAAAATTGCCTTTCGGCTTCGTTTTAGGGTACTTTTACACTCTTTATAGTGATGTTGTATAGATAGTGGTTACGGAACCCTTCGTGCGCCAGTCCGAGTCGCACTTGGCCGGTTTTGTTTTTTTCATTTTTCCGAACTTAATGGCCCCCGTCGACCTTGCTATCATTTATCAGAATTTATAAGGGTAGGATACGTTTCTAGGTTGAGGGCCTTTTGAGGCAGGCTTTTGTTTTATTAAGAAAAAAAAAATCTTGCCTAAGTGTTTTTGTGAACACGCTTTATTATACATTGTTTTAAATTGGAAGTACATTTTCGAACTAGCTGTCTACTTTATTATATTCGTAATGATTAAAATACTCTACTTTCGTAAGGTACGTAAGTTTAAAAAATATTTTTTTAAACTTTTATATTTCAAGGCTTTCCTTTGTTATACAAAGAAAAGTGACGGTGTTCATAGAAAAATTAAAAAAAAAATGTATCTTCAGAATTTTCCAAATATCCAGGTAAGTTTCCAAATTTCATATCTGAAAAACTCGTCATTAAAAAAAATATCTGGTCGGTCTGGCATTTTGTATGCCAAGACCAGGCCGACCTGATATTTTTCTTTCAAGTAAATTATATGTTTTTGAAATAAAATGTGTTTTTATTTTCGTATTATAAAATTGTATATGTAACGATTTAGACGTCATTGCTATGCCTATAATTATTATGTTCGGTTTACATTTGGAACGTTGTTAATCGTGATCAAAATGTTTCCTTGATCGAAGTTTGATGGATCACTTTATGCTTATCAGTCGTTCAGATCAAATTGCTGAAGCGGCCATACTGTACACACTGCGACACATCAAACCAAAAAGAATCAAACTAGTATAACCTGACCTTGGTTTGTATGAGCTTCCAGTACAATTTGATATCAGCTTAAATTGGTTTGGCATAGGTTGATTGGTCGTTGGGCGTACCTGTTACATCGTTGAAAGGTATTTTATAGACCGTATCGTGGTCGAATTAAGGTATGGCCATCGATTAAAATTGCAACAATATTTTTTCATGACCATATTCAAACCATTAGCAAATTGGTTACCTACGCTCATACACAAGAAAAACATGACAACTCCTCTTTTTGCGACGGAAAGGTACTTTTTTAAAAGTAAATTCAAGAGTTAATGATATTTTCTTTTTCATTTTTCAAGCCTTCCGATTGTAGTTTGATAATAATGAGTCCTTCAAGGTTCTTATGTGGATGGGTATAAGGGTAGAAGAAGACCAAAGAAACGATAGATGAACTGTGTTTAGAATGATATGGTAAGAAAGGAGGTGTCTTATGAGATGACGAAAAGTATGGAAGATGAAGCCATGCTGCACCAACCCGACAGAGAATGATGATGAGTTCTTCAAGATCTGGCTATACAAAGTCTTACCATATCTTAGAGCCTTTTGGAGGGGCGGGGGGGGGGGAGAAATCATCAAATAACCGCTTCCGCTCTTGGGCAGAGCGAAAGGGAGTGTGCCCATGTGTCCTTCTTAGCCCTATATGTCAAGGCCGCGGTATCTCTTACAACATCCCGCAGCCATATCTTAGAGCTTTCTACTTGTTCATTCAGTCTCTCATTATTATGGATCGTGGTCACAGATCCCTCTAAACGGGCAAACTGACTCTTCCTCTATCGACTACGATCCAAAGTTGCTATCAGCCTTTGAGCCTAGATAGGTAAAAATACCTCTACAACCTTTAACTTTTTATTGGGGGGCTGGGAAATCTCTGAGCAGAGCGGAAGGGAGTGTCAGACTTCTACTGACTAAAAACCACCCATGTTCCTTCTCAGCCCTTTGTGTCGAGGCCGCGGTATCTCTTTTGAACAACCCGCAGCCCCAACAGGGTATATCTAAAACGATTACAACCCAATACAATTTCGAATTTTCCTTTGTCATTAAGGCCCTCTTGGCTTTTAAATAATCTTAGTTCAGATAAATTCCGCTTTCATTGAACTATTTCCTTTGTAAGCCAATAAGCGATCAATATAAGACAAACTGACTCTCCATAGCAGGCACAATAGCTTCAGAGGACTATGGATCTGTAGTGGAGTGTTAGCCGACCGTTTATGGACGCTGTAATTTGATTCCTATTGGTTTGATTCTCGAGGCTTGTTGAAGTTTAAACAGACTGCATGATCAATGTACCTTGGTAATGATGATTCATTTTTGAGATTGAATTTAATGAAAGCCTTGACACACAATCTATCTACCCCGATGGTCTGGTAGTCGCAGCGCAACTGCTGAGCGTGAGGTTCAGAAGTTGCGCTGCGACCAGCGTTCGAGTCCCGGGTTGGAAGTCGGAAGTTGGCAAAAACCCCTATGCCTCTGAAAGCACCTTACGTCACCTGCTGCGATTTCTACTCTACCGTACCTAAACTAATATTCAAGTACCTACCTATTCCGGTATTGATTACTTTTATTTGGAGAATAAATCGTACAAAAAGTTAATTTACTTTTAGAACGAAAATACTTGTTAGTTCTGTAATTGATTTCAATGGATCAATGGATGGATGGTTCTTTTGGATTGTGCTCAATACTATTTGAACCACCTTACTTCAAATATAATTTACTCTTTTTATCTCAATTTTTCTTTCTATTTTAGATACTAAAGCTGTTTATAAATCTTATTCGTGGACTTGACAGCTACAAGCAAGTGTTTAAAGTAGGTCTAAGATAAAAGAATATTTCATAGGATCGCAGTGATTTTTATGAAAACCTTATGTGCTGTGATTTCGTAAATTTTCCGAAATATCGATCGTGGTAATCAGCTGCACATTAGGCCTCCAGTCGATAAAATGCTCAATGTCCCTCACAATTATAAGTTCTTCAGAATACAGGTGGAAATATCAGCTGTTTAACTAAATATACTGTGAAAACTTCAACTGACATTATAAATCTTGATGGCATTGTCTGGAGAACAAATTTGCTTGTCTGTGACTCACTGTACATTTCCTTTACATATTTATAGTAACTTCTCACATTTAAAGAGAGACTTGTACTCAGCTTTGGGTGAATCAGAGGTGCGGGTAATGATGGTGATGGCGACAGTACTTTTCTATTTTCCCTGATTTAATCTTAATTGGCCACGGTTACATGTTTTAGAAATTTATGTTATTTATTTCTTACATAATGTTTGTTTTAAGTTGTGTGCATGTGTGATAGTTTATTTGTGGCCTAACTCTTTGGAAATTGCTGGAATAAGTTAAAGTTATACCAATCTCGTGTATTTGACTTCAATAACTATTGTTTGTTTTTAGAGCTTCACTTCACCATCTACGATGGATTAGATGCTTACTGCCGCACTCAGAAAGCTTTAATGATTCCTTAGGCCAGCACTTAGTAATGGTTTTGACAGTTTTTTCATACAAAAATATGTCAAACCTTTACTAAGTGACGGCTTAAGTAATCATTAAATGTCTCTGAGTACGGCAGTTAAACGTGTTCAGAAGCATTGTATAAGATGAGATGAATTTTGAAACTGGGTGTACTTATACAGGGTGTAAATTAACCCTTTACACATACGTCAACCAAGCATTCTGTATATCAAACTAAGTACCCCTACGCAAAACTTTTGCTGGGAAACAACTTTTTTTTTGGGGGTCAAAAATCAAATTTTACGGTAAAACTCAATGTAGCACTATTAAAACATTGTGCTAGTGGGTGCTTTGAATAGTAGATGGGTCATGGAGGTAATTTAAGTAAAGTTTTAACCTGAAAAACTAGTATTTACAAAAATTTGGAATTTTGACCCCCAATATCTCCGTAACTAGGGGGTTCCCAGTTATGGTCTAGATCCAAAAAATGATCGCAGTGGTGGGGAGAACAAGTGCGAAGGGCACTTGTTCTCCCCACCACTGCGATCATTTTTGCGTTAAGGGTACTTTTACACCCTTTAAAAATTATTTATTACCCTTTAATAAAGTACAGCGCAGAAATTAATGCTCAGATAAGGCTGGAATGTTTTTAATAATTTATGGCCAAGTCTCCGGTGCAAGAGAATGTTTTTTATCGCACACTGGACTATATACTTCATACAGAAAGTAACAAGGTTCAAAATGGATTCGAAATTTGTTTGCTTTTATGATGTTTTTTTGAACGAGCGTATTTATGATACACAAGTTTTATGTTATTATTAAAACTGCTTGCTGAAATACAGTTGAATAGTTTTTATTTTTAATACAGCAGCGCTGTGGGTTCATTAGTCTGACAATGGACGCACTGTAGCTATTTATTATGGCTGTCACATTTTCTTTGTTTTTTTAAAGTAATAAAATATTTACTCATTAACTGTAGAATGAAGATAAGTATATTTTAGAACCTAGTATAATTCCGTTCAACAACATTACCTTTTTTGTTCGCTGTTTCTTTACACCGAAAACCTTCCATCGACTTTTGTTTCACCAACGTTTGTTTGTTTTAGGTAACGAACGTTACTTATATTTATATCTTAATATTTAGCCAACACAATCACCGCCGCCATCACCATCACCACCGCGGCGCGAACTACAAGGAAGAGGACGGCCACCAGCGGGCCTGGGACCTCGAGGCCAACCGGCCCCGAACAGGGTCCCCACTGCCGGTGAAAATGTGTCGCGCATGAGATGGACTCAGCCAACACAACAAGACCTTTTTTGGTTTTGGTGACGTTTATAAATTGACATCCTGAGGCGCATTACTTTGTGTAATATATTTCATCAGCTCTGCTCTCAAAACGGTGAAGGAAAACATCATGAGGAAACCCGCATGTCTTAGAACCGATAAACTCGAAGACATGTGACATCTACCAACCCGCACTGGGCCCACGTGGTGGATTATATCCCATCCCTCTCCTGAAGAGGAGGCCTGTGTCCCTGATGATGATGATGAACAGTATAGCTATATATTAGCCATTACACAAAGTAATGCGAACACACGACTTACTGTTCGTAAGTCGAGGCCGCCACCACTGGGCCACCGCTGCTATACTGTTATAATAAAGTATTATCTGTTAGGAATATTTAATTACATCTTGGATGTACCGTTATTTCAAAGAAAAGTGTTAGTAGTGTGAATTGACTAAATATTTTCGAAGTAACGTTACATAGAACAAACAAACGTTGGTGAAACAAAAGTCGATGTAAGGAAGACCAAACATAACGTCACAGTATGAAGGCTTCGGTGTATAGTTTTCGGTGAAACAATTTTCCCATAATAGTGTTTCAAAGTTAGGTAGGGAACCCCATAAATCACACATGTTTATGCTTAAACCAACGCAGTTTTCAGTGACACTATGCAAAAATATAAGTCAAAGTTCTAACCATAACAATTTTCAACATTCACACATTTTGTCAATTAATTGTTCCTAATTTTGGTAAATCGCTTTGCTGTCACTTTGTCCAACTGCTTGATCCCACTGTGACATAGTACATTTATACAAGGTATTTTTTTATAAAATGTGTTAGTTTAAACGAGGGACATATTTAATGATTAAGTATTCGATTTTCGGTCCTAATATGTAAAAAAAAACTATATCCTTAATTTGTAACATAATTGTGTCACAATTTATTAGACGCTACTTTTTCGCCACTGTCCTACACCAGATTTAAAATATGAAGGGAAAATAGATTAGACCCAAAAGTCATTGACCCGTGAATTTTCTGTGATAAGCACAAGGGTTGCGAGACTTTTCCGAAATATATGGTTCTGTCTGTTAATTATCACTGTTTTTTTTGTTCATATTTTTATTAGTATCACATAAGCATGCCCTATTGCTGATTTTAATATGTCCCTCATTTAAACTAACATTCTGTATACCAGAAACCAAGATATTTTCAAAAATATGCATTTTTGAACTACATATTCTAGAATTTGTTTGTGTTAATATATTTACTTTTAGAACATTACAACCCTAGCTATGTTATGCCATATCAAAAAAAAAAACGTCATATAATATCGTTTCTCCGCACTCTACAAAATAAAAAACAATAAAATTATCTAACAGAAACCGCTGCTACAAATTGACTATTACATATAACCGACGCGTCGTCAGCTGGTGGTCAGGTTAGACAAATGACTGTAATCAACGTGGTTCCGTACACCGGTGATTATGACCGCAAGCCTTCTCCGGTAATGGCTGCTGTTAACACGTTTGCTAAGTAACAGATAGAAATGTGACCTTGTCTGTTAGTACTTGCTAGTTTTTTTTTTTAATCAAGAGTTTTCTTTTCCGTGTAAGTAAGTAATAGCCAATAAATTACTAGTCTGTAAATCTACACAAATATATATATATATACCTACATCTTATTATAATAACGCGGAAAGATTTGCATTTTTGTGTGTATGTTTGTAATAAATAAACTCAAACTCTGAGGCGACGATTTTAAAAAAAATCACTATTAGAAACCTACATTCAACCTGAGTAACAAAGGCTACTTTTTATACCTATATTCCCACGGGAACGGAAACTACGCGGGTGAAACTGCGTGACGTGCGCTAGTAAGTAATAAATAAATAAATCAATTTATTGTCACACTCATGTTAGAAAACATACATAGAACACACTAACAAGGTGCATAAAACCGGCCAAGTGCGAGTCAGACTCGCCCATGAAGGGTTCCGTAGCAGCAAGTAACATAACATTAAAGTTATTGTAGTTCGTTGTAACTTTGACGATGTTTTAATAACAGCGTATTTTTTAAATTAAGTTATTGCGATTTACGATTTATGACGTATTAAAAAAAAATACTTACTAGATCTCGTTCAAACCAATTTTGGTTGGTAGTTTTTGTTGAGATCTACATTATATATTTTTTTTAGAATTGTCACTCTCTTACTTTAAAAGTTAGAGGGGGGGGGACACACATTTTACCACTTTGGATGTGTCTATCTTTGAAAATGGAGAGAGACTCTTAATCTTATATATTTTTTATTTTTATATAAAAATCATAAAGCGGGTTTACAGAATACATCTACCTGCCAAATTTCAACTGTGTAACCCTTATAGTCTCGGAATAAAATCGCTGTGACATACGGACGGACAGACGGACAGACGGACAGACAGACAGACAAACAGACAGACAGACAGACATGACGAATCTATAAGGGTTCCGTTTTTTGCCATTTGGCTACGGAACCCTAAAAAGTACATCAGAGGAAAAAGCCGTGGCCCCAAACTAGGCACAGCCTGTATTTGTAAGTAATTTACTTACTGCTTCAGATATCGTTATTTTCTCCTGTTTAGGTATAACCTCGTGAATTAGTAAAAAAAAATAAGTTTAAAAACTAAAACCCGACTATGAATAAAAAACGCAGAAAAGAATTAAACAAGAAAAATCGTCTAGTAAGTAGATAATTTGATAAATTATAGAGGGCAGCCGTCGTCGCATGCCACTGATAGCTGCCTTCATGGCGTTCTCATTGATACAGAAGTCAGCTGATAGCTGCCATTAGCAAGGTGGCATGCCACTACGACTGTCCTCTATAATTTATCAAATTATCTACTTACTAGACGATTTTTCTTGTTTAATTCTTTTCTGCGTTTTTATTCGTAGTCGAGGGTTTTGAAACTTATTTTTTTATTTGAATTTTATTTTTGTGTGTTTATCAATAAATACGTAATAATATGTTACATTCACAATGTAATATTCTACATAATGTTGGTTTGTTATTTACAGATTACGAGTAAATAACACAGACTAGACCACGAGTACTGTTTGACCGCAATCTAAACGTATATCTTGACTTGAACTATAACATAATATACATATTTGTAATGTACTCGCCAAGACCTTTCATTTGATACCAAACATTTGTTATGATTATCTCAATTAAATTTTTTTCGACCTTAGAATTTGACATTTCAATTCCGTCATAAAAAGAAATATTAAAATTTATATAGCCTATGTCACCCGCGTTATTCTTACGAATCTATTGACACTTTTTTTTTTTTTTTTTGGTGGGTGTAAAATCATCGAATAAGGGTCCCGCTCTTGGGCAGAGCGAAAGGGAGTGTCAGACTTCTACTGACTAAAAACCACCCATGTTCCTTCTTCGCCCTCTATGTCGAGGCCGCGATAACCAGAGGACTACCCGCAGCCTCGACAGGCGTCGGCCCTTTCGGGCCCCTCCCATGTTGCTGACATCTCTTTAAGGCGCGCGTGGAACACGAACGCGCCGTTTTGATTGACATTGACATTATATATTACATTATTTACATCTATTGACACCTCATTTAATAAAATACCTTCACTAGTCTAGGCGCTACGGTGGAACATATAAGTAAACATACATACATACATAGACTGCCAAAATCATTACCCTTCCTTTTGGCTACGCCGTAGTCGGGTAATAAGTTGCCTATCGGTATGTTTTTAGCATTGCTATAATTATATTTATATGGTTGGTAGTGTGGTTATCCTACCCACTTTTACCCCAAAATCAGTAACTAGAAATAACTAAATCACTTAAAAAATAAAAGTACTTTTTCAACTGCATCCAGTTAGTCTGTAAAACCATTGTATAACTGATTTACTACCATCACCAACTCATCATGTTCAGTGTACTAATGGTCCCACTGCTGGGACACAGGCCTCTTCTGTTTGAGAGGCAATTAACTTTAATCTACCACGCGGGCGGCATGCGCCTGCCCGGATTCGAATTGTTATTACTGTTCGTAAGTCACCACCGGAATAAAGAGGATTCCGATAAAGACAAAGAAAAATCTACAATTCCCACGAAATAAGACAAGTATTTTTCGATTGAATAAATTCGCTAGCTAAGTATTATATATAAAAGTGATATGATTACATTGACGAAGATGGATGTATTGTTACTACATAAAATTATTAGCAACATTTATAATAAATACCACATCAACGAAACAACTATCTACTCGTAATAAATTGATGGATCGCGTTAATTATGAACTATTTTCAACGTACAGTATGCGTGGCAATATGATTTAGTAGTGTAACATTGGTTTCGGCGAAATGATAATTATTTTATCCTTTTAAGTCGACGCGACGTACGTACAGTCAGTACCAAATATTACCTGACCCCTGTTCTCACAGCACTTGACCTCTTCTTCTTTAAACGAGGGGTCAGATAATGCTGGTCTCCGACTGTACCAGGAAAAACATAAACGCTGTGATTCATTCTGCATTTTTATTCTTTGATTTATTATTTAAATATAAAAAAAATGGCACATTATAATTTTGATTATAATTATGCTCTGTCTATTACAAAAAAACAAAGCCACTTTTCGTGTTTGTTTATATGACCACCGAGTTTTTCTAAACTTCACAACAGATTTGGTGTAATTTTCTCCATCATTTAGAGCATTTTAAATAGATAGATTTTAGATTCAACATAGACATTTCAAACAAATATTTCGAGTAGTACCAGAAGACAAATTACAATTTTCGTTCCATTCGATGAGATAGCTTGACGTCTAAGTGCTCGCTCCCACATGTACAATATTCAACAAGCACTCAGCTCAGCCAGGAATTTTGCATGGAATAACACCTATCCATTAAGTCTGGATACACTGGCAACCTTCTCGGAAACGACACTACCTTATGGCAAAACACAGAAGCACTAGAACATAGCACTAGAATGTCTTGTATACAGCATGTATTAGAAATATGATAAAGTGGAAATTTTGTTATTTCTTACTCCTCCGCTATTCTTTTCTGATTAATTTCGTTGCGGGATCCAAGACAATTAAATTGTTTCTCTGGGACTTCGTCGAGCTTCTTCTCTGGTGGTCGCCACTGTTGATTATGACTTTCAGAAGTTACAGTGATAATAGTAATAATAGTAATAATAATAGTACGGCGGGCTTGTCTCAATAAAAAAAATAACATCAAGTCGAACCAACAGTGTAATAGCGAACATCCTACCCCAATCAAATAATTTGATAATATATGATGCTAAAAATCCTCTACGTTTTTGTTCGTATAAAATATTCGCATACAAAAATAGTTAAATTAAGCGGAAAATTAAGTGCAATCATGCGCTGCATATAAAACATTTTCACAGTCAGTGAGTGATATCTTCTGGTATTAATTAAAATACATCCGTTTTTCCAGCGAAAACGCGATTTCCCAGGACATCAAAATTAAAGCTGCTCTATAATAACATAACATCACGCAAAAAAAAAGCCAATAACACTATGCTTTGTTTGAATCGAACCCAGAAATGCATACTACAATAATTATTATTTGTTGTTGACGACGTAAATAGCGCGATTTCGAACGTAGTGCATTGGTTTAACGCTAATAATTTGCTGCATAATGAAAAAAAAACCAAATGCATTAGGTTTACACTACCTCACGTTAGGCAGGTGAAAACTTGTGTGTTGGTAAAGGGCGAAGAGTTGAATCCTGAAGATAGCACGGTGTTCTTGGACTTAACTTTAGACGCTAAGCTTCAGTGGGGGCCTCATATAGATAAACTGTCGAAAAAGCTGAGCTCTGCAGCATACGCAGTTAGAAAAATTCGTAATTTAACCG
This sequence comes from Diarsia rubi, assembly GCA_932274075.1. NCBI lineage: Eukaryota > Metazoa > Arthropoda > Insecta > Lepidoptera > Noctuidae > Diarsia > Diarsia rubi. The sequence goes on along the minus strand of OW026418.1, from coordinate 15,887,400 downwards.
ATGTAGAGACAGCCCGATTAGTGTACTTCAGTTATTTTCATAGCGTAATGTCGTACGGGATTCTATTGTGGGGGAATGGCGCTGATATACATTCAAAATTTAAGCCTTAATAAATTCAAATCCTTTATAAAACGTAAACTTTGCCAGAAAGGATTTTATACTGTTAAAGATTATATAGAGGACAAAAAAGCTTGGGATTGAACTGCTCCAATTTGAATTGAGTTTTTATACACACATCAAAAGTGTCTAGGGATCAAGCATTTTTATGCGGATTTCTTGAGATTGAGATGTGGCTTTGTAATAAATTTATGATTTTATAAATTTATATGGATCCTTTTTGGTGCATTTCATAATTTGAATCAGGAACTGTGAATTCGAGTAAAAGATGAAAATCAGCTGTCAATATTTTCCCTATAAAAACATACAACGCATTGAAGACATTATTAGTGCTACTGTTTCCCTACTACTGATTAAAACCAACGTTATTATGGAGCGGCGACGTCATTTAAGCAGGGAAGAAATGCTCAGAGTCGTGGGAATGATAGAAGCTGGTTCCCGGCAACGTACTGTGGCTTTAGCTCTGAATACAAGTCAGAGTGTTATCAGTCGACTTTGGACACGTTACCGAAGCACTGGTACCGTGGCTGAGCGCCATGGAGGACGGTATCGCTGCACCACACGGAGACAAGACCGATACATTCAAATCTTAACTCGAAGAGCTCCAACAATAACCGCCATGATGTTAGCCGTGAGGCTTCATCACTCTTCAGGGAACTTAATTAGCGACCAAACAGTCAGAAACCGCTTGCATGAAGTGAACCTTCATTCCCGAAGACCGCTACGGGTACCACCTATAGCAATGCACAATCGTAGGATTCGATATCAATGGGCTCTTGAACACAGAAATTGGGCAGAAGAACAATGGCGTTTCGTGTGCTTTTCTGATGAGTCTCGTTTTGGTATGAGACCGGATACAAGACGTATACGACACTGGAGAACCCCTGGACGCCAACAGCGATTAAAATCCTGCCAGGATGTCCATCCTTATAGTGGTGGAACCATCATGGTATGGGCGGGTATTTGGATCGGCGGAAGAACTGAGTTGATTTGGATCAGAGGCAACCTCAACGCTCAAATTTATGCTGAGACGATTGTATCAGACGTCATCGTTCCTCTACAAGTGCAAATCGGTCTCTTATTTCAGTTAATGCATGATAATGCACGACCGCACACCGCAAGAGTTGTAAGACAGACTCTCGCCGCAGCTAACATCAATGTCCTGCCCTGGCCTGCTCAGTCGCCAGACTTGAACCCGATTGAGCATGCATGGGATATGCTACAGAGAAGAGCTCTGCCGAATATGGAGGGTATCCAGTCGCAAGAAGACCTTTTTTTGTTGTTGCAACGAACATGGGCGGCCATTCCACAGCGTGATTTGGATGAACTCATTTTGAGTATGCCAAACCGATGTTCTTGTGTTGTTAGTGTTCGCGGTAGAAACACGGATTATTAATTGTTTAAGTTACCCAATAAAATTTTAAAGAAAACTGTTATTTCAGTCTTTTTTTCGAACTTTAATGTTAGTGGTTCAAATGTCAAAAATCCCTATATTAGGAAAATGGCAAATTTCTTTATTAATGCAAAGGTGACTTGGTTTATCGTTACTGTGACAAACGAAAACACTTTATTTGATGAATCCTTAAAGAAAATTTTAATTAATATCAATCAGGAGAAAAGTTATTGCAAAAATATATGTTGATCCCTAGACACTTTTGATGTGTGTATATATTTTATTTTTCTTTTACAATTTGACATTGTATTAACTTTCTTTATTCAATGACATTGTTTACTTTTCAAGTATGATATTATTTTTTATTTTTTGACCAATATTTACTTGTTATATATTTTAATTTTTTTTTTTTTTTTGATTTAGTTTTATTTATTTATTTATTTATTTATTTAAACTTTATGCACAATAGTGATACATAGGCGGACTTAATGCCACAAGGCATTCTCTACCAGTCAACCTTAGGGTCAAACAAGACAATATTGTGGTAGGCTACAAACTAACTAGAAAAAAAAAAAAAACAATATCAATTAAAATATATTACTTATATTAATACTAATACACATATAAAAATAACATAAACTAATAAATATTGCAACAAATACCAAAATAAAACATAACTGGTAATTACCAAGACTAACTTGTAAAATAGCTATTTGGTCTGATTTAAATAGTGGGAACGTACTTTCCTTTTAAAAGTGAATTTGCTTTCAGCTAGTTTTGTGTTTTTTTTTACATTTAATAACTTGACTTATTTAATATGATAAATATTTTATTATTTTTATATTGTGAATATGAGGACTATGTGGGTCTTTCTTTAATTTTAACGATTGTCTGGCAGTTTGAGTACTATAAGCGACCTACCCAAATGTCCTTTCCTTGGTATTGTTCGTCGTGACGTCGAGATCCTTGAAGTCGAGCTCGACAATAACTGACAAATGCTTGCACTGACTGGACAGGTCCACTCAAATCTGTGTGGTGCTTTCTTCAAAAGACCATCTCAGACACTAATCTGCATAGCCTTCATGTGTGTCCCAAGATTATGTCTGGACCTCAAACTTATTGTTAACCATTTTAAACCATTTTAAAAGATTAAAAAAGTAACCTTTGGAGTTTCTTGCCGGTTCTTCTCCTTAGGAATCGACCAATGCACCGAACCGTGCCCCCTTTCTTTATGTCGACGTTTTACAAGTGCCCATGTAGGCCTATGTGAAATAAAATATTTGGACTTTGACTTTGACTTTGACTATATAATAATATTATTAATATTACTATTATTTATTTTAATTTTATTATAACTTAATGCATCGGATCAATGTATCAGTTTATTTCAGGAAATAAATAAATGAATTGTGATTCATTTTATCATTATATTTTATTCGCTCGAACAATTTTTGATTGGAGCAGAGTAACACGTTACTAACGAAATATACAGTGCACTCAACACGTTGCGATAAAGTATTTATAAATGACCACTGGATGCCCGCGGCTTCGCCCGCCGTGGATGTCAGTTATTGTGACCGATGTCGGTTATCGCGACCAAAAGCAATCTTTCATCCCCTCCTTTAAACCCATTACAACCTTTTTTTGGCGTTCAAAAGTAGCCTATGTCTTTTTTCAGGCTCTAGAGTACCTATGTACCAAATTTGAATTATATCGGTTCAGTAGTTTTGACGTGAAAGCGTGACAGACAGACAGGCAGACAGAGTTACTATCGCATTTATAATATTCGAAGTTAGGATAAGATTATACCCACGGCTTCACCCACGTGCAGTTCAGTACTAGTCAGGGTTAAAAAGTATGGGTTGCGGGATGATGGAAGAGATACCGCGTCCTTGACATATAGGGCTAAGAAGGAACATGGGTATTTTTTAGTCAGTAGAAGTTTGACTCCCTTTCTCTCTGCCCAAGAGCGGGAGGGGTTATTTGATGATTTCCCACCCCCAAAAAAAAAAAAAGGGTTAAAAAGTATTTTTTATGGATAGTGGTAAAACATCAAATGCTTCCGCCCGCTCTGGCTGGAGTAGAAGGGAGTGTAAGACTTCTACTTACTAAAAACCACCCGTGTTCCTTCTTAACCCATTGTGTCCGCGGCCGCGGTATCTCTTACGAACAACCTGCAGTCCCAACTAAAAACAAATACAATTTCGAATTTTCCTTTGTCATCAAGCTGCTTCAGTTTTCACTACATTGAACTATTTCTTTTGTAAGCCAAGAAGCAATTAATATAAGACAGAACGACTCTCCATAGCAGGCACAATAGCTTCATAGGACTATGGATCTGTAGTGGAGTGTTAGCCGACCGTTTATGTACGCTGTAACTTGATTCCTATTGGTTTAATTCTCGAGGCTTGTTGAAGTTTAAACAGACTGCATGATCTATGTACCTTGGTAATGATGATTCGTTTTTGAGATTGAGTTTTGCGTCGCTCGGATAGATACTTTTTATCTAGGACTAAACCAGGCAACCCAGCTTAACCTTAAGATCGACCCAGGAAGCTGTGTTTACTCAAAGTATGAGTAATACAGTGATATTTCTCTACATCTCGAACGGGTATTTTACTACCCAATACGACACACCTCTCAATCCGAACAGAATCTCAGTCGTCTGCAATTTATGTGCTAAGCAGTGCACATTAAAATTTATAACACCCGTTGCAATATGGCGGACAAGAATAAAGCGATCCCCTATCCTTGGAAAATAACATCAAGTTATTTAGTATGTCTAGTCGTTCCATTATAGTTTTGCTATTTTTAAAATAAAACAAAGTTTGGCAACGCTAAGATTAACTCTAAGTGTTTTTAAATTTAATTAGATTTTGGTTTCATTAAAAGTGAAGCGTCTATGATGAGAATATTTTATTATGTTTAGTTTATTTAGAGTGACATTACTTCGTTTTTGTCCGCCTTCAGCGTAAAAATTAATGTTTTGGCATTACCTAAAACGACGTAAATATCCACCTACCTTCCTTTTGTTATCAGTTACCATCATCTACTGAAATAATCATTACAATTTATTGAATGATATGAATGAAAAATTCATAATTTACTTATTAAGCAAATGGTACACCCTTTTTTTTGGGCGCGTATGAAATCATTAAATAACCCCTCCCGCTCTTGGGCAGAGTAAAAGGGAGTGTCAGATTTCTACTGACTAAAAACCACCCATATTCCTTCTTAGCCCTTTGTTCTTTATGGCGAGGCCGCGGTATCTCTTGTGAACAACCTGAAGCCCTGACGGGAAATGGTACACCACCATTTTACCAGTTATACTTAAGTCCTTATGTAATAGGAGCGAACCTATTGCCATCAACCAGACACAAATCCAGACTCCGTGGCTGTGAATCCCTAAAGGAACAATCCAATAACATATTCCCGATCCGGGAATCAAACCCTGGACCTCTTGCTCAACAGTAGCACTTGCGAACACTAGACCAATGTGCTATAAATCTCAATTCTAGCATTTATCATTCCACCAAACACAAGGTGGAGGTGGAGGTAATGAACTGTCACTTCACCAACAAAAAAAATAAAAATTCTACATTTTCAGTTTTCAATCCCAGTTATAAAATGGTGGAATCATTTCTGTGATACTTAATTCGTGCACGGCGACTCATTACACTGCGAACTCAATAGAATATTCTAGATGCGGAGAACGTAGCACAGCTCCAGAATAACCCAGTTTTATTTATATAGAAAATAAGAGAAAATGGAGTAAAAAACTCGGAAAAAGTAGGGCCTGAATAATTGAAGACGTTTTTTTATTTGAATACTGATTGGGGCTTTTTGTTCGAAAGTGGGTTCGGATTACGCAAGTTAACTAGACATTTTTGTCTTGTGGATAAAAATCGGTACTCTATTTTGCTAAAAGAAAACAAAGCCAGCCGTCGTATCTAAAGTAGTTAGCCTCTATTTTGTTCCTATTTTTATTTTGTTAACATTTTCGATAGCACTCGTGTCATACTCGTAAGCAAATATTTTTATACAAGCTGTTGCCAGCGGCTTCATCCGCTATAACTCGAAAATGATGCCACGGGAAGATAAATCGGGATAAAAACTATTCTATGTGTTAATCCAGGTTATGAACTATCTGTGTACCAAATTTTATCTAAATCCGTTCAGTATTTTTTGCGTGAAGAAGTAACAAACATACACACTCACACACTCACAAACTTTCGTCTTTATAATATTAGTGTGATAGTGTGATGAAGTCACTGAAAAACTGCTTTGCTGGTCTAGTGGTCGCAAGCGCCTTGGGTTTGATTCCCAAGTTGGGCGAAGTGTTATTGGGTTTTTCCATCAAAAATTTCTCAGTAGCAACCACTGAGTCTGGATTTGTTCCAAGTTGATGGTAATAAGTTCGCTTCCTTACATGTGACTTCAACATAACTATTTCGCCAGTTTTGTAATGCAGGTGCGTGTGATTGATGGATTTTATTTTATATATTTTTTGTGTCTGTGAATGTTTTATTTTTATTTATTTTTTTAGCCTTAAGAATTATATTATGCATTTTAATTGAGTTTATGTTATGTTGCTAATTGTGATTTTCTTCATACATCATCAGCCTATAATGTTCCCACTGCAGGGACTCAGGCCTCTTCTCTAAGAGAGGGATGAGTTATAATCCACCACGCGGGCCCAGTGCGGATTGGTAGATGTCACATGTCTTCGGTTTTTTTGGTTCTAAAGACATTTCCTCACAATGTTTTGAGAGCAGCGGTCATGAAATAAATTACACAAAGTAATGCGCCTGCCTGGATTCGAACCCACGACCTACTGTTCGTAAGTAGGGGCCGACACCACTGAGCCACCACCGCTGCTCTCATTGTGATTTTATTTTGATTTAATTTTATGAAATTTGCAATTTTTGGAGCTTTGGATTTTTAATCTGAAATAAACGTTTAATAATAATAAAAGGCATCCAAAATAGTAGACGTTCTGTGATGTTACGAGTATGTTCACTCAAAAACTTTTCAGTAGGTATACCCGTGGATTCATAAATAAAAACGATTCAAGTAAGTAAGCATCCCCCCAGGCTGCAACATCGGCTTAAAATCTACAAGTGCCTAATTCTTTAGAATGTCTTCCGTCTTATCAGAATTTCAATGAGGATACTCTGAATTCGTTTACAAGGGGAGGCGTGTGATTGTCTCATTTACAATTCAAACTATAATGCCCCAAAGGGCTTTCACTGTTTTAATTATATTAATTGAATAGCTCTCCCTTGAGTGGTTACTGTTGTTTAAAATTGAAGAGAACCTGTCTACTACTGTCGTACTTATTTAAACTTTGCTAATGGCATGGCAGGTGGGACTTAGAAGGACTTAATATTTTCATTTGGTTACGTATTTTTTTTAAGAGCTTGTGCTAGTTGATGGTCTTCTTTGCATATTTTGCAGTGTTTAGTAATGTCGTTTTTAGGGTTACGTACCTCAAAAGGTAGAAAAAGGAATTCTTATAAGATCACTCTCTTGTCTTTATGTGTTTTGTATAAATCCGCTTTTTTAAATAGTTTCACCACGATATACATTCAAATATATATTATGTACAGTCAAACTGTGCAGCCATGCATGAACGTGTGTAGGAGAAAAGTGCACAGAATCTTTAAAACTCCGTTTTTGTATGCACATTTAAAAATGTCATGTCTTGTACATCATAGTTATATTAACAGAGCAAACATTGATATATCATTCAGAGTGTAAAAGGTAATTTGAAGTCCTGTAACTGAAACACAGCTAATATGCACTGCTTGCATCCAGAAAATAGAATTTATTTTTATTATTCATCTCTACTTAATCTTTCGACATCCAATAAATTTTGTCTTTCTATAATATTAAAACACAAACAAAACATCAATATTTTTAATTACTAACAATATAGATTCTTATGAAAATTTAATATGATTTTACTGCAAAATCGACGATTGTCATAAATAAGGTTTTCAATAGTTGTTTGTCAAACAAAAACAACTGCTCTAAAACGACTGTTTTATTAAAATGCTACGTCGTTCCATCATTTTTGGAAAGTCCCGATATATTACATTTTTGTGTAACTGTTGTTGTTGCTATGAATTATTCGAGTCTAGTCTGAATTGCGTTGTAGTGGTTGTTATTCTGTGTTGGTCATACGCTGAACTCTGCAGCTTAGTTTTTAAATTGCATTTACATTTTTGAGATGTGATCTTTATCTCGTTCTTGTAAAGTCTACCAATAATCCCATAATTGCAAATTTTTATCGTTATTTTCAGATGCCCCGTTCAAACCCCACAAAGTCGAAGGTAAGAAGCCAGCAGATCAAGCTCCCCGAAAACGGTCATTTTTTCCCAATCAATCTTGAACCTAATGCTTTAGCGAAAAAGTTAAAGATCTATTGAAAGAATTTGACAGAGTGTAGTACCTTGGTGCACTATCTTACAGCGTCATTCTAAATTATAATTTTAACAATTATTCTTATTAACAGCCGGACATCTTAGGTTGCTTTCAGGACCTCCTTATTGATTTCACAATGGTAATACCCACTACACAACTCCATGTTTTGCATAATATCAAACAAGCTTCCATCGAAGGAGCTACTCCGGATACAGACCCGACTGAGCATTACCAAGGTACAGCCGAGTACACTTGGATGCACCCAGCCAAGCTACGAGTAAGGAGTGCATATTGATATAAATAAAAATATTCTTGACGTGAGCACGGTGAGCAAAGAGCACACGATACGTCATATTTTTGTAAGACACGCTATGAATAACTGTAATTACCAAAAGGTTAATTATGCGTAAAATAATAATGTTCGTTTTACCCGACTACGTCGAAGCCAAAAGGAAGGGTAATGATTTTGGCAGTCTATGTATGTATGTATGTTTGTATGTTCCACCGTAACGCTTACACTACTGAACGTATTTTAATAAATGAGGTTTCAATAGATATAGTTTACATCATGAAAGTAATATATTATTCAAATAAAAACGAAAATCAAATTCAAATAAAAACATAAGTTTAAAAACTAAAACCCGACTTAAACAAGAAAGTAATTCTTGTCTGATATTCATATTATGAATATCAGACAAGAATTACTTTCTTGTTTTCTACTTTTAAGACCGCTGTTTGTAGTCGGGTTTTAGTTTTTAATATTATTCAAATAAAAACGAAAATCAAATTCAAATAAAAACATAAGTTTAAAAACTAAAACCCGACTACAAACAGCGGTCTTAAAAGTAGAAAACAAGAAAGTAATTCTTGTCTGATATTCATATTATGAATATCAGACAAGAATTACTTTCTTGTTTTCTACTTTTAAGCAAAGAAAGTAATTCTTGTCTGATATTCATATTATGAATATCAGACAAGAATTACTTTCTTGTTTTCTACTTTTAAGACCGCTGTTTGTAGTCGGGTTTTAGTTTTTAAAAGAAATATACAAATTCAATATATTATATTGAATTTGTATATTTCTATTTAAATATAAGTAAAATTATTACAGAGGTCAGTCGTAGTCGCATGCCACCTTGCTGACGGTAACAGCAGCTGACTTATGTATCAATGAAAACGCCATGAAGGAGCATTAGGTATAATTTTTTATCGTTTTTTAACACAAAAATATTTTTTCAAATCATTTAGTAAGCGACGGAGATATGCCCGAACAAACATTAAAAAAGATATTTATGGTTTAAGAACTTTATTTCTCAAAAAGAATTACATTTACTTATATGAGAAAAAAACTTATTTCTAAATACATTAGCGACGCGACGGTTACACAACAAAAAAAAATAGGTTAGATTAGAACACTACCCGAAAATAGCTTAAAATTTTAAATCCGCTAAAATGTGTTTCTTTAAAGATTTTTTAAAAGTATACATGGACTTTTGATATTTAGGTAAACATCCCAATTGAGAACCTCTTTCTTTTTTTAGAAGTCGGTTAAAAATAGGAAGCAAGCATGTTGATAATGTTAAAATGTTTAACTAAAGTTCAAAGAGAAACTCTATGAAACAAAAATAACTTTTATCGAATAAAATTACCTGAAATAAAATTGATTAAAGTTAATGAGTTGCGAGTGTCAGTGTAGCGTAAAATTAAGTTAAATTGGAACTCAAAGGGAATCACGAGAATACCACTTAAAAATAAATGTTTCAGCTGCATTTATTTGTTAATTGATCGTGAAGCTCACATTCTACTAGCAATTTAAAATGATTTAATTTTTGTTTTCAGTTGTTGTGAGCTTTGCTGATTACATAAGAAACTTAAAAATGTAGTGATCTCTAAAATTTAACGTAAAAGTGTTTATTTGTAGTTTCTAGGAATAAGTAAAAATATTTACACTCATATAAACCCCCTGGTTTGGCAGGCTTATTGGAACTGTTCATCTTCTCTATCAAAAACGGTTTTCTTCTAAGTTGCCATTCACTATCTTTATATAGTTAAATATTGTACCACTACCAAAGAACCATCTTTTTCACAATATGAATCAGCATTTTACAACGAAGCTAGAAAAGAAACAAGAATTAAAAAATATTCATTTAAATACCGAGTTATAAAGAATAAATAGATCGTTAAATCTTAGAAGTTCTAGGGATTGACAGAAATAGAAAATAAAAAATATGTGTTTAATATATTTTGGAAATGTATCTGACGGACTAATTAGTTTTTTTTTTTTGTCCGATGCCATATTGCTTATACATTGCGAATCGAGGCGACTTCGACCGCAACTAATCGAGAATTATCCCACTGGAAGAAAAAATTGGGATAAAATCTATCATAAGTGCTAATCCAGGTTATAAACTATCTGTGTTTCAAATTATATCCAAATCCGTTTAGTAGTTTTTGCGTGAAAGAGTAACAAACATCCATCTATACTAACAAACTTTCGCTTTTATAATATTAGTAGGAAGTAGGATAGTACGATAGGATTACAGCCAACCCACCACTACCTGACCCCCCCCCCTGTCACACCATTTGCCCTCTTGACGAGGGGTCAAATAATGCTGGGCACTGACTGTACTTCTTTGTTCTATTATTTTATAGTTGACCAGTCTGGTCATCGACTAACAAAAGACAGATATAAAATAAGACGAAAGATTAGGCCACGTGCGCATCACATACAATGAAGAGTTCCATAGTTCGGACGTGGTCACAGACAAACGCGAAAAGTTAAGACAAAGACGATGGCACCAAAATCCACAGAAAGTAAATCATCATCATTCTCCTGCCTTTATCCCGATTCATTTGGGGTCGGCGCAGCATTTGTCTTATTCTTCCATACTTCTCTGTTTCTTGTCATCTCATGAGATACCTCCTTTTTTGCCATATCATTCTTAACACAGTCCATCCATCATTTGGATGGCCAACTAGACATAGATAATAGATTTGCCACAACAACGTACATACAAAATAAAATTTATAACCAAACAGTAGCTCCCACGAAACTTCGTGTGTCACACGGTAACCAGCATCCGTTTTAGAAACGCCGGAACTGTACACCTTTTGGCTAAAATCCGTTCTACATTTTTTGTCGGCACACCCACGCCACAAAGGAATTAAAATTCACGTCGAACCGAAACTCCAAACTGAAGTGGTTGAATTTTCGCTTCGAAGGGATTTTAACTACTCTTTAAAGTGAAATTGGTCTTGATGGGGACCTCAACAATTTCCTAAACCTTTGAAAAGTAATGTTCTTCTGAACTCTCGCGATGCCTTAATGAATGGTAAGAAACTGATACGACATAAAAGCGTGTTTATTAAATTTTAGCCGGATGCTATTTAACTCCGCCATTTTACATAGAGCGAGTACCTATCTGACCTTCCCAACCTAGCCAGAACTGGGTAATCCGACAGCTGTTCTCCGCTCCGCTCTCGCAACATCGTAGGGGGCCCTACAATGTTGCAAGGGCCGACGCCCGATTGGGCTGCGGGTGGTTCGAAAGAGATACCGTGCTCTCGGCACAAAGGGCTAAGAAGGTACATGGGTGGCTTTTAGTCAGTAGAAGTCTGACACTCCCTACCACTTTGCCCAGAGTGGGAGGAGTCATTTGATGATTTCGAAACCTTCAAAAAAGAAAAAATACTTTCAGTTTAGCCAATGAATATTCGTCCAAAACAGCACTTTGATTCAATTCGTTCTTATAGCTAAAGTTACCCCTTGCTTATCTCTTAGTTTTACAGTTTACTTGTCTGCATTTATGAGCACCATTAATGGGTCATAACAAAACGAACTCATGCACTAAAATAATGATATACTACCTATAAATATTTTCATGATTCAGTAACTGCAAAGCATCTACTTCCCACTTATTTTTATTGTTTTAAGTAGTACATTTAGGTTTTCTTTCATGTCCTTAGCCTGGTTATAGTAAACTTGTGTACCAAGTTTCATAAATATCTATTGCGTTATTTTAGGGTACCGTTCTCGAATAGTTACATGGGGTGATATTATCACTAAGCCTACGTTGTTCGTCCGTTCATCCGTACACCCTGTCTGTCAGCGGACTGTCCCATGATCCATAATAGGTATACAGTTCAAATTTGTACAGAAAGTGTATCTGTTGGGCTGTGGGATGTAGGGCTGCGGGATGTTGTAAGAGATATCGCGGCCTCGACATATAGGGCTAAGAAGGAACCTGGGTGGATTTTAGTCAGTAGAAGTCTGACACTGACTTTTGCTCTGCCCAAGAGTGGGTATATAAAAATAAACCCTTTAATTGATGATTTTGCACCCGCCAAAAAGAAAACGGTGTATCTGTTGCCGCTATAAAAAATTAAAAAATAAATTAAAGGAGCCTGCCCAACGGTTTTCATGCATAGTATTAAATCTAGTACGTGTAACCCTTGTGTGAGCCCGAATCCCACTAAACCGGTATTTTAAGGCAATTGACAAGTTTTCTCTTACTAAATTAAATAATATGATTATATATTAATACTTAATCAGATGTACTTGTCACCACGTCAACTTGTTGAAACTTGCTGACTTACACGTAAATATTTCGCAAAAGTTTAATTATATTTAATTATATAATTCTACCGATGAAACTCCATTAGTTTATACTCACCACACTGCTACGTGTTACGACTCCTCCGAGTACAGACTGCCAGTCCTCAGACACTCGACCCGTCGTGTCGCGTCTATTTGGGTCGACATTTTAATTAGTTCATACCACAAGTTTTATAGCTGCCCGTGACAATTTTATCAACGGTCTGACGAGTCTAGTATATAGTGGGTTGCATATTTTATGAACACGAAGTTTCATAATTAATAGTAGCTGGTTATTAAACTACTGTAAGGCAAGGGCATCAGCAATTGAGTATTAATCTACACACCAGTTCAAACCGGAGACTTATTGTATAAAAGGAGTTTATTTATTTACAGACTATAATTTACAGAATAGACTAGTGGACAAAAAGAATCGAACTAGTCCGTCAGACAGATTTCCAATAAATATTCGACCCTTTTTTTATTTTATCACGTAAACAAAAAACGAAGACGATACAGTGCTTCGAAAACTCGTGTGACATCACATTGCAGTACATTTTTTACCACGTATTGACGTCTTGAGCCCCCCACTCATGATCTTTGACGCGTTTTATCTTTGTCAATTTTTATTAATTTGATAAAACAAAAAAAAACGTATCCAAAATTCTTATAATCTAAGGGACTAAACAGAATCATATTTTTTTTAGTCAGGGAACATCCCTATTATAAAAAAAATATGTACTGGACGTCAATTTATTACAGGTCGTCAAAAAAATCGTCAACAAGAAAAGTGCTCAGAAATCAGCAGCATTGCCACGTTACTTCTTACTGATGTTTATTAGTCATTATTTATTTATTAGTAAAAAAAAACGGCTAGCCATTTGGTCATGTGCAATTTTCCGAAACACTAAATGGGGATATACGGATCCCTTTTCTTCCTTGGTTGGTTCCAACCCCAAACAGCTCAAACATAACTAACAATTAAGTTGTTGTATTTGAGCCGTTTGAGGTTCTCAGCATCTGCAGTAGTTTTATTAAATAATAATAATTGTAAGAGCTGTATGCTATCACAGTTTAAATGCAGCTTTTGTTTGTATGCAAAAACGTGCGTGACTGTAGTATTTATAGTGTGTTGCAGAAATAAAAACATTTATTAATTTATTCAAAAGCAGCACTTTTATAAGTTTAAACAAAATAAATTTATTTGCAAAATGTTTTATTTAAGGTTCATAGTACGGTATTATGTGACCTTTACTTATTTAGAAAACACCTGTCAAGTATTTATTCTGAAACACATAGTTAATTCGGGTTCATGAAAAAAAAAAGGTTTTCAATGATTTTCACCAAAGATCAGAATTTGGACGGTGACTAAAAATCATCTTGTAAATATGGTCTTGAATCAACTACGACTCAACAGGAGAATGTTTATCTTCGACCCTTTACCAATAAAACAATCGCCATTCATCTCTCAAGAACACAGATATTCACAAATTGCATAGCCCCAGGCCTCCAGGCCTCTGGTGTGATACGAGATTGAATATAAATAATTCAGGCATGAGCTGTTCGGCCCATCAAACGATACTGTTGGGCCATGAGATATACGCTTAAGCGACACGCGTGTTTTGAAAAAAAACAATTAAAACAAGCATATACTAAAAACAATTAAACATTTTACAAACAGTCTTTCAAATGTATGACGTATTTTTATCTTGATTCCTTTAAAATGGTACCCCATTTTATCATGCATTCAAAATAACTAGTCCGCCATTTTTTGAAGTCCGCAATATAGGAATAAGAATTGCAACAGTTAGGTCCTTTTGCATTGCCATACAAGCTAAATGTGTATGCGGTTGAAGATAACTATGTTTAAAAAAAATAATAAGATTTGACCTGTACAAACAAAGCTATATACAAATATGGAAAGTTTAATTAAAAGTTTGTAAAAAGCAATGACAACCACGCAAAGAAAGTAACACTCACGCGTATCTTTTGATGCAAATCGCGTCAACCGAGGTCTTGAACTGGCATTACACAGCAGTGATTTCATAGCCTTATGTAAGCAATTTTATTAGAAGTTCACGAAACCAATTTCGGTACATTGTCTTTTAAATATTTTATGTTACCGTCAGCGTGGCCTTAATCATTTCTGTGGTTTTATATGAAACATGATGGCCTTATATTTTTAACGTATTGACGTAGGCCAAAACCTTAATAAATTATGCGCTGCGTGTGGATTGTTGTATAGGTATTTTTTTTATTTTATGAATTGTTTGATTTTTATTTGAAAACACCGAAAAGAGAGTAGCCACATTAATCAATAAAGCACAGACCCTATAAAGGTAAGAAAATGCCTTGGTTATCCTGAATTGCTTGGGATTCTTGGATATATAACACCTCTAGGTCTTTCCACTGCGCTCTTTCACGAGCCACTCTCTTCCAATGAGGGTTGTAAGGCTATACAGGTATGTCGGGGGTCCCGCGATGACCTCCGGCCACCGTAGACGCGGGCCTGTGGACGGTGAGTGATGGGCTAACTCGCCGTCCGTCCGTCTCACGACGAAAACAGGCCGTGTCGACGGCGCGTTCGTGTTCCACGCGCGCCTCAAAGAGATGTCAGCAACATGGGAGGGGCCCGAAAGGGCCGACGCCTGTCGGGGCTGCGGGTAGTCCTCTGGTTATCGCGGCCTCGACATAGAGGGCGAAGAAGGAACATGGGTGGTTTTTAGTCAGTAGAAGTCTGACACTCCCTTTCGCTCTGCCCAAGAGCGGGAGGGGTTATTCGATGATTTTACACCCACAAAAAAAAAAAAAAAAAAAAAAAAAGGCTATACAGGTATGAATCGTCATTCGTCGTCATTTTACAACCTTTTCGTTTTCTCGATAATAAAAACCCTGTTTTCTATTGCAGGTATCAAAATAATGTAAAAGCCTTGAAGAGAGCCAGAATAGGGTAGTAACTAAAAAAATCTACTTAATACGTCAGATAGATTTCCAAAACATATTGGACACGTATTTTTACCTAAGCAAACAATGAAGAAGATACAGTGCTTTGGAAACTCGTGTGATGTCGTATTTTTAGACATTAGTATGTCACAAACCCCCACTCAAATCTTTGACGAGTTTTATCTTCGTCAATTTTTGTTGTTTGATAAAACAAAAAATACGTATCCAATATTTTTCGATAATCTAACAGACGGACTAATTAGAATCATATTTTTTAAGTCAGTAAACATCCCTATTTCGTCCTTTTTAGGGTTCCGTACCTCAAAAGGAAAAAACGGAACCCTTATAGGATCACTCGTGTGTCTGTCTGTCTGTCTGTCCGTCTGTCACAGCCAATTTGCTCCGAATCTAATGGACCGATTAAGTTGGAATTTGGTATACATATGGATTTTTGTGACCCAAACATGTACGGCTAAAGTAAATAAATGAATTTTGAATATGGGGGTCGCTTTTACGGGGCAAATAAGAAAATTAAAAAAAAAGTTTTGCAAACTGTACCATGTGACACATCAAATGAAAGGGCTTACTATGAGGGTCTTTTTTTTTTTTTTTTTTTTTTTTTGATTTTTTTTTTCTTTTTTTTGGTGGGTGTAAAATCATCGAATAACCCCTCCCGCTCTTGGGCAGAGCAAAAGGGAGTGTCAGACTTCTACTGACTAAAAACCACCCATGTTCCTTCTTCGCCCTCTATGTCGAGGCCGCGATAACCGTTGGACTACCCGCGGCCCCGACAGGCGTCGGCCCTTTCGGGCCCCTCCCATGTTGCTGACATCTCTTTGAGGCGCGCGTGGAACACGAACGCGCCGTCGACACGGCCTGTTTTCGTCGTGAGATGGACGGACGGCGAGTTAGCCCATCACTCACCGTCCACAGGCCCGCGTCTACGGTGGCTGGAGGTCATCGCGGGACCCCCGACGCCCGGAGCGCCTCCCGCGGCGGCTGGGACGAGAGGCTCTCTCCCTCTCGCGTTCCGCCACCTCCTTCGCCAGCATCACTGCTTCGCAGAAGGAGGCGACGGCGTCCCATTCCTCCTCGCCCCGGACCATGGCTTGCACCAGGGCCGGGCGCGAGAGGTCGCCACCGCCGATCGCCGCTACGAGAACACGGCGGGGCTCCGCCCAAGCGGGGCACACCTCCACTGTGTGCTCCACCGTGTCCTCCGGCCGATCCTCACAATGGTGGCATCCGGGCGTTTCCTCCCGCCTGATTCGGTGCAGGTACCTCCCGAAACAACCGTGTCCGGTGAGGACCTGCGTCAGACGGAAGGTGAGGGCGCCGTGGCGCCTCTCAAGCCACTCCTCAAAGAGGGGACTTACCGCCACTATCGTGGCGTGCCCTACTATGAGGGTCTCAAATATATTTTTTTAATAATTTTAAAATAAATAGTTTTAAAGTTATTTAAGAAAATAGACGAAAATTTACCGTTCCCCCCCCCCCCCCTTATCTCCGAAACTACTGAGCCTAAAATTTTGAAAAAAATACAGAAAATAGTTCTATACCTGTAGACTACAGGAAAACCTATAAGAAGTCCATGGTCTAAAAATTACATGGTGAATTTATATATATAAAATTCAAAGTCCTGACTGACTCAATGATTGATATGACTGAACGCACAGCCCTAACCGCTGGACCTTTTTTAGTTACCACAAACAAATTTGGGTCAGATTTAAAAAAACATGGTAGAAATATTATATTCATCGTACGGAACCCTCTTCACGCGAGTTCAACTCGCACTTGACCGGTTTTTAGTTATCTACGTATACCGCATAATAGTAACCTAACCATACCTATAATATTTCTCAGTACATGAGTAATCTTAAGTCATAAGCTTGCAAATATGTTTTAGCAAAATAACATTGTTATATGAGCCATGTTAGTTAGTTATATAACTTATTCTAACGTAACCTTATGATCTACAATCTTGCTTTCAGTTCAAAGAAAATATTTTGTACATTCTTTTTAAATTCAAGGTACATTTTGTTAGACGGTAATCCGATTAGGAAATCCTAGAAAAAGTCTAAACTAATTTTGTTAAACTCGAAGGTTCGATGATTCGAAGGTTGTTGAACCCGTTTTTATTTTTAAAGCTAGCTTTTACCAAAACTGTTGATGTTTTTGTGTTTATAAGTGCAAAATATATATCTGCATCTTATGCGCTTTTAAACACGAAAACAATCTACTTATAAATTATTAGATAAGTTACATACATAGACAAAAGGGGTTCGACGGGAGAGGTGAGAAAAGACCATATAACGCCGCATTAGATAAGTTCTTTAAAAAAACCTGTTTTGGTTGACCTATTTCTTAAGTCAATCAAAGTCATTGTGACGGCATCGCAGTGAGCAAAAGTTATCAATTACTTTCTCTCATATTCATTATTCGAAAATTAATAAAATATAATTAAATTACGTCACCATCATCATCACTTCAGTCGTAAGACCTCCACTGCTGGATATAATTATACCTCCCCCACTAAATTGCGCACATCGAAGATTACTTATATACAGAGTTGATACGACAGAGAGGCTTTCCTTTAAACAGCATAAGTAGGGGTACCTAGGTATCTAAGGTCAGTTAAATTTATTTATAAAGGGTTTGCGTTTTACTCTGATTTGAACGCTATTTAGTTTGAAAAAAAAATCCTCAGTTTTGGTGCTTTTTATTTTTGTACCGTATCAAATTAATACTAAAGTATACGTAGTGTAATGTAATGCCCCTCTCTCATATCAACTCTGTATACACGAATCCTAATTAATTCAATCGGAAAACCTTATCCAATATATTTGATAAATAAACACACATTCGTTTTTAATATTTTCGTTGGAAATTATTTGGTAATTTATTCAAGAATTATGTTTCGACATTTGATACAAATTCGTAAATCAACGCATACGAATTTCAATAGCATAATTTGATATTTCGATAGATTACTTACCAAAATTCCTGTTTTGAATTATTTTTTTCATTTAATAATTTTATTTTTAACTTAAGTTTATAGTTATTTGCCTGCTGTGTAAATAAGTGCCAACCTATGAAAGTGTTAAATCGTAGACTTACAAATCGATTGAATTTACGTTATGTACCAATATTAACATCCCGTGTTTGTAATAGTGCCTAAGATCAGGAGAATTTAAAACTTTAAGTGTCTTAATGGTTTCTTACTATATTCGCCCATGTTTGACCTGAAATTGTTTCATCATCAGCCTTATATTGTTCCCACTGCAGGGACTCAGGCCTCCTCTCTAGGAGAGGGATGGGCTATAATCCACCAAACGTAGATGTAGATGTCACATATCTTCGAATTTTTGGAGCTTTTTTTTTTTGATAGCAGTGGTGATGAAATAAATCAATCAAATCAAAATCAAAAGTCATTTATTCAAATTGGGCTAATAATCAGCACTTTTCGAACGTCATAATTTACTTTACTCTACTTATTTACAGAGACAGTTTTATGAGACAGTCCCCCAAAACGCCCACCCTTCGGCACTTCCTAGTGTTTTAGCTGGAAAGAAGAAGTGACGGAACAAACTCCCCAGCAACACATTCTGTCTGTTATGTTGGTTAGAAGAACCAGACTCGTATCAATAGTAAGGTGTAAGTTCAATTTAGATTTACTACAGACACAAATCAATAACAAAAAATTATATAATTTATAAACAATGTAAAAATAAAAAAGTACATAACATTCGAACCCACGACCAACTGTTCGTAAGTCGGGGCCGCAACCACTGAGCCACCAATGCTCTCTCAAATTGCTTATAATATCTTAATTCCAATTCAAATTAACTTACTAAATATTATATCCAGCGATCCCTAACACTATATCCCGATTGTAAGTCATCCACTAATATTACTAGAACAGCAGCCGTTTGTAATATCATATCTCACAGTTATTGAATCCCGGCAACAGCTTGGAATTTACGTAGTCTTGTCTCACTAATACAAATTTCTACGAAACATAATATCTATTCGGCAGCCGGTGTTATGCGGAACCTTTCGATGCCAGCCATCAAAATGGTCAATATATTTATGTAATTAAGGTTCAATAAGGCAGCGAGCGATACCTTTTGATGGAAGCCGATTGAAATGACGCATGAATTAGTTGATATTTAGGAGCAGAGATAATAGCAGCCAATTTTATGACTTAATTTTTGAACGTTAAGTTGTAGTTTTGATTGCAATTTTTTAGTTGACACAACATTTCATCACAACGCGACCTATAAAGCAAGCACTCTCTTTCTCTCTCTTCGGCTTACTATGTCAATTACTCGTACAAGAATAACACCTTACAATTGGGCAGGCCCAAAATATATTTTACAATGCAAATACAGTTCGCTGATGCAGCCATTATATCCTTTTTTTGGAGAATGGTAAATTATCAAATTACTCCTCCCGCCCGGAAGGGAGTGTCAGACTTCTACTGACTAAAAACCACCCATGTTTCTTCTTAGCCCTTTGTGTCCAGGGCCGCTATACCTCTTTCGAACAACCCGCAACCCCGAAGCTGAATAGGGTAGTTAACAAAAAAAATCTAATTAGTCAAACTCAAACTCAAACTCTTTATTGCATTCATGTGTAGTTAGTTGTTAGGTACAATTAAAATAGTTCCAACATGAAACCCGTTTAGGGCACGGCAACATAACAACAATTTTAAACAATTATGTAATACTAGCAATAACACAATAGTAAGATGTATGTCATTACTTACTTACTTTATGTTACCACTACCATTACCATTACTTTAAAATGTTGACATAATCTCGGGACCCTGGGGTCCGACATATAGATTACCAAAAAATATTGGACACGTATTTTTTTCTTTTTTCACGTAAACAAACAATGAAGACGATACAGTGCTTTGAAAACCCGTGTGACGTCAAACTCTAAGACATTATGACATTTTTAGCGGTCACTGACGTCACCAACCCCCACTCTGATCTTTGACGCGTTTTATCTTCGTAATTTTTTATTGATTTGTTAAAACAAAACTACGTATCCAATATTTTTCGATAATCTAACAGACGGACTAATCAGAATCTCATTTTTTATAGTCAGTAAACATCCCTATTCCTGACTTGTGCTAAACATTGCGCCAGATGGAAAAAGGGCCTGTCTACGGACCTATGTCGCATATTCAAGGGATATCTAAACCGTCCATGATAACCTCACTTGTTCAAATGTGTCTAACTGATAAGTACCAAATGATATGGAACGACCATATTACATGACCATCAGTATGATACTTTGTGCTGCCATTGAGAGATTCCCAATGAACAAACCTAATACCATTGCCCAACCACATTATCAAACAAAGGACCTTACGCTCATTTCCTCAGTAATCGCTGCAATAATCAAAGCAAAACTACGATTAGATGATCCAGTTAGTTTAACAAACAGAATGGGTACACCAATATACGTAATTTATCATCGATATGAGAACTCCCCCTTAACAAAAAGTAATTTGTTAAATAGTACGTTCGTCATACTAGCTCAGAATGTAAATGTACAACATGAATAATGAATTCAGAACAAAGTATTCACGCTCAGGTGAAGGCTGTACGGGAGTTAAAACTGCGCCTTTTTAGGCAAAGTCAATGTTTGCGTAGCTGCTACGCTCGTAGACGCGCTACGGCGTAGACGTGCTACGAGATGGGGCTACAAGATCTTCGTTAATACGATTATGCAGTAAAGAATTTCAAAGTGGTTTGAAATATGTACGGTATCCCATTTAGAGCATGTTGGTGTGTTTGGGGTGCTTTTTAAATTTCGACAGAATATTTTTTTTCAGTATGTCACTGGATTTCTAGTTTTTAATTTCAAAGATTTATTTTTGCAGAGTTGCAGCAGCGGTCTCTGTTTTGTTTGTGATGATTAAATGCCAGCCATAGTTACTCTATTATCTTAAGAAGTAAAAAACTCGTTAAAATACACCTAAATTATCGTAATATCAGATTTAATACGGCAACAATTTCACCCCAAAACTGAATTTCAGCGCGATACTCTCAGACAAACCTCATTACATCGTACTTATTATCTCTCTAAGTGAGAACGAGTGTACTTCACGAGCTAACCTCAGGCAAAGAATAAAATAAATAGACGTGGAACTCAAGATAATATTGGGTAATAATTACCTAATATCGTACAAAGCTATGTTATATGATTGACGCTGTTGGAAGTCTGTCACTCCCTTTCGCTCTGCGCAAGAGCGGGAGGGGTTATTTGATGATTTACCACCACACCAAAAAAAAAAAGGGAGCATCATCACCATCGTTCTCTAACCCTTTCCATTTTTTTTCGGGGTTGGCGTGGTATGGCTTATTATTTCATACTACTTTCTTTTATTACTAGTCATATCAGTGGTCGCCCCTTTTTTGGACGTATCATCCTTTACACTGAACATCCGTCGTTTCCTTGGAATTTCTCTCTTGTCTCTCTTGTTATTTTCTTTCATAAAATAAACAACCGCACGTCACGCAGTTTCACCCGCGTATTTCCCGTTCCCGTGGAAATATAGGGATAAAAAGTAGCATATGTCACCCGGGGATAGTGTAGCTTCCCAACGGTGAAAGAATTTTTCAAATCGGTCCTGTAAATTTTTAAGTTTATTTATTACAAACACATACAAAAATACAAATTTTTCCTCTTCATAATTTTACTGTAGCAGACTACACCTGGGCCCCGAGTCTGCTATTCAATAGTGTCAGAATGGTCTATCATTGATCTCATAATTGTTGATTTTGACAACACCAAACTTGTCAAAATCAACAATTAGGAGATCAGTGATAGATCATTCTGACACTATTGAATAGCAGACTCGGGGCCCTGATCTCCGGCTTGATGTTATGTAGGTATGTTGTGTTATAAAACTTAGCCACATCATTCTCTACGCAAAACATACACTTTTATTTAGTCTTCACTACATACCCCTCGCTTCTATACATTTTCACTATTCCTTGCCTCAACAGAATTTCGCTAAAGTGCTTTTATAGTATTAAAATTGCGTCAGTATTGCACCGAGCTCAGCTAATGTAATAACGTCGTACTAAAAGGTGTGAGCTTACCCGCATTACTGAAAGAGCTTTCTCACGTAATAAAAATACAGAAAAAATCCACATTAAAGCACTTTCCTGTAATTTTTCAGTGTTCGGGTGTGGAAGATGTGACGTTGTTACATCGTAATTTTATATTTGCATGTTTTTTAGAGCGTGAATTTTTGTTTTCCGGTGAAGGGTTTTATTTTTAGATTTAAATTAAACATGACATATTTATGTATATCACGCCTTTTGATCCAAAAGGGTGAGCAGCGGTGTTTAGTTCATCGACATTTCGTTTTAACGCCTTGTAATAGGGAGTTGGGCTTTAGGGCATTTACCGGGCATTATAAGATTTCTCGAACAAATTAAAACGAAATGCGAAAGATGACAAACTAATAATCGATCTATGTAGGCACGGGATTTCTTTGTGTTTGTAAGTAGGTACTACTATTAAAATCATCATAAGTATTTCTAATATACATAATTATATTTGTAATCACGTTCTAGAAAATGGATGAAAATCTCTACCAATTTCGATAAAAGTTGCAATTGAGAAAGTTTTACGGGCGCAAAACATACATTTACGAGTAGCTAGGAAATTTCATGTTTTAACTAGAAATTTTAATTTACGGAAAATAATTCCCGAATCTGAACTGTCGATCATTTGCATTGTAGTTTATTGAAATAACAAAACAAAACATCACGCCTGTTGTCTGATGGTTGAGTAGAGGTGAACCTAATAGTACACCCCCATTTTGCCAGAACTGTTTTTTTTTGAGGGGTATTGGATATCATCAAATAACCCCACCCGCTGCGGAAGGGAGTGTCAGACTTCTACTGACTAAAAACCACCCATGTTCCTTCTTAGCCCTTTGTGTCGAGGCTCTTTCAAACAACCCGCGGCCTCGAGCAACCCGCATCAAACTGAACTTTCTGCATCGTAGTTTAGAGAATTAACGTAAATAATTAGTTAAGTTTTCCCAGAAGGAGTGACGTACTCACAATAATTTTTCTGCTCATAATGTTAGTAGTTAGCCAGCCAGTAAGCCAGCCTCCGTTCTTGACATATCATCCTTCACATATTCCATCCATCATTTCTTTGGTCTTTCTCTACTAATATAGCAATCTCATCAGAGCAGCGGTGAATTGAATTGAACATGAGTTAGCTTTGATGCCTTTTTATATACATTATGGTTAGCAAAAAATAATTAAAAAAATATAGAAAAGAAAGCTTATTTATAAGACTAAATTAATTAATTAGTTTTACTCCATAACAACGACTTTCACGTGAAACGGTTTTGAGACGGCCTTGTATGGGGCTTTCCCATAGTGCGGTGGCCCAGTGGTGGCGGCCCCGACTTACGAACAATATATCGTGGGTTCGAACCCAGGCAGGCACATTACTTTGTGTTATTTATTTCATTACCGCTGCTCTCAAAACGGTGAAGGAAAACATCGTGAGGAAACCGGCATGGCTTAGAACCAAACATTCGAAGACATGTGACATCTACCAATCCGCACTGGGCCCGCGTGGTAGATTCCCTCTCAAAGAGAGAGGAGGCCTGCGTCAAAAGCACACACACACACGACAGGTTTGACACGTTTCGTTTCGTTTGACGTTGTTTTTGACACGTTTTATTTTATTTTTTTATTAATTTGATGAAACAAAAACACGTATCCAATATTTTACGATAATGTAACTGACGGACTTATTAGATTTTTTTGGTGAAATACCCTATTACAAGTTTCCACACATTTGAAGATACGGTAAAATATAAACAGCGTGAGAGTTAAACAAAAATACACAACGTAAGAATTAAAATATACGTAGACACATCTAAAAAGAATATTATTATTTTAACGTATAACCTAACTGTGTGGTGATTACAGTTATTCTAAGCGTATCTTACAAAAATATGACGTAGCGTGTGATCTTCGCTCACCGTGCTCACGTCAAGAAATTTCCTATTAATAAAAATATGCACTCCTTATTCGTAGCTCGTCTGGGTGCATCCAAGTGTACTCGGCTGCACCTTGGTAATGCTCAGTCGGGTCTGTATCCGGAGTAGCTCCTTCGATGGAAGCTCGTTTGATATTATGCAAAACATGGAGTTGTGTAGTCCGGCTGTTAACAAGAATAATGGCTAAAATTATAATTTAGAATTACGCTGTAAGATAGTGCACCAAGGTACTACAATCTCCCGTCGGGGTTGCGGGTTGTTCACAAGTTACCGCGGCCTCAAGGGCATATAGGGCTAAGAAGGAACATGGGTGGTTTTTAGTCAGTAGAAGTCTGACACTCCCTTTCGCTCTGCCCAAGAGCGGGAGGTTATTTGATGATTTTCCACCCGCCAAAAAAAAAGGTACTACAATCTGTCCTTTTTTTGGTGAAATACCCTATTGGTGACTGTGTAAGTCCATTATAAATAAGATGTGTTGTACACAGAAGCTGTTGATAAACCTATTATTAAATAAATAAATAAAATAACCGATAAACCACATAACTTTTCAGTTACCGATGCCACTTTCAGACTTCCTCTTAAAAAACATTGATAAAATAAGAAATTAGTACCATTTTATTATCGATTCGTTTTGCCTATTACTGGGTACAAATACAAACTAACGTAGGATACAATTTTGAATCACCGCGCATAACATTCAGTGATTTAATACTCCTTACCTGAATAAACCCATTGACTTAAATCTACATACTTTGTCACTCACTATTAAGATGTTCTTAATTGAAGTGAACACTATGTTCTTATCTTAATGCGTTAAGGGGTGAACAGAATTCGATTATCTAAAAGCTTTAACGGGAGTTTAAACATTGTGTCAATTTTCATTATAGTTTCGACGGCACTCCGCTTTAAACTCGTTTACGCTTTGATACGATTTTGCGGAACTAAATTTTTAATCGAGTTACTGCCATGGGATTATGGTAACAGAATGAGAAATTAAAGATTATTGTTTTGTGAGCAATAACATAAAAACATTTGCAGTTAGAATGTTATCAGGGCCTTCTAGACAATTAGGAACTTTAAAAACTCCTTTTTTACGTTTTAAAGTTACATGTTATTTAATATCGAAACGTTTGATTTTCAAAATAAACAGTTTTTTGCTTCTTTTTTTAAGTGTATTTTAAGAAACACTTAATGTTAGAAATATTTGTTAAGAAATAAATAAAGGAAATAATCAAACCTTTATATGATAAAAAATTAAACCCATTTATTCCATGTAACTAAATATGTAGGCATATCACAACTTCGCGATTATAATGGCGTATTCATTAGAAGAGCCATCAAGCGGCGGCGTCGTCGTGTTTGTTTGTGTGCGTTGTGTTTGATATACACTTCCCGAATGGTAAAATGTGTGTCGTCCACCCACCTCCTCTAGCTTTTAAACTAAGAGAGCGATAAATCAAAAAAAAAATATGCTATAGATCGCAATAAAAACTTTCAAACAAAATTAGTTTAAACAATATAATTATAGTAAATGGTTTTTGAGAAATAGCACATTTCAAAAACCGCAAATATAACTTTGTCATTCATACAAACACTATGAAAAACAAAGTTATCACAAAATATGTTTTTCTGTTGCTGTCTTTCCTACTACGATGGTACGAAACCCTTCATGTGCAAGTCGGACTTACACATGGCCAGTTTCTTTTTCTTCCATTCCGTCACGTTATCATTTATTCCTTTTTCCTACATATCACACCTCACACAGTCCATACATCTTTTCTTTGGTCTTCCTCTCCTTCTCCATCCATCCACATTTATATTCATCACTTTTTTAGTCACATGCGATTCTTCCCTCCTCATCAGGGCATACTACGACAGTCGATTCCCTTTTAACTCTTCTGCAATTGGCGCAACTTTTAAACTTCCTCTAATATACTTTTTCCTTACTTTATTCTTTCTGGTCACACCACACATCTACCTCAACATTCTCATCAGACCTTGTATTCATAAAAATTAAAGATTAAGCTTTATCAAAAGAAAATTGATTTGAATTTCATTGCCATTTCACACAAGATTATTCGCTCAACTCTTATTTATTTACCAATAGTTTGATCCTTCCACCTTTAAACCTCCCACAAAGTGAATACCTCGAGCTGATGGTTCGACGTGATGCTGACGTGACGTTAACGTCATGAATAATTCAACGACGCATAAATCACTTCATCTGCAACTTTGACGTCGAAGCCGCGTCGTTACGTGAACGATGCGATTTTAAAATTTTACGTCGCATTCATATGCTGATTTGGTTTGTGAATATTGGATTAACAGGGTCTGTACTAACCCTGTTCGTACAAATGGTATAATAATGTTGATTTGGTGCTCATCTAGAAAAGACGCCTCAAATGCGCCTGTAATTTTCGAAGGATTAGACAGAGGTGTACCTAATAAAGTATCTACCACATTTCGCCAGTTATGTGTAAAGTCTCATGTAATAGAGGGCCCTTTGCCATCAATCGGGCACAAATCCAGATTCCGTGGCCGCTACAAATACATTGACACACAGACAGGGACCGCGGTTAGCCAATCGGCAGTAAATAGTACATCTGACAGTTCAAGGTATGCCGAAAGTACTTTCCACGATCAACCACTTGCTTTGAAAATATATAAACTTCAGACATCTTCCAAAATTTAAATATTTCCTTCCGTGAAAATCTCGCAGCGTCTTATTCTCGTTGAAGAAAACAAAGTGAAGTCAGATTTGAATAGACAATAAAATTAAAACAAAGCAACATTTAGTTCTCAATGCGGTTTCTAATGAATTATGTATGTGGGATTTGCGTTTCAGGTAAAGAAGATGTCGTTATGCTGCGATACGACGCTAGCCTTGTTTCGTTAGGCTGCGAAACTAGCGGCTATAGCAGCATTTACTTTAGTTTAAAAAAAAGTAGTTGAAAAACTAAAAAAACCCGATTGAAAAAACTGAAAAGCAGGAAAGCTTCCAAATTTTCTTTAATTTAAAATGTGCTAGACATTTTAAAGGGGCGGTTCATTTGAATATTAAAATATGAAATGAAAATACATATATTGGACCCCGCCTGCTTCCAAATTTTGTTTAATTTAAAATGTGCTTGTTTTTTGCATTCCAGCTTTTTCAGTCGGGATTTTTAGTTTTTTAACTACTTTTTTTTTATTTTCAACTTCTTAGTTCTTTTGTGTTTGTTTATAGGATTTGTGACTTTGAATTACTTTTGAACATAAGTGTCATATATTTTTGTAATCTCCTTTTAAAACCCTTCATTTTGATACACTATTCGATGGTAACGGATTTTTGTTTTTTTTATAAATCCACGATATATGGCCCCCAAAATCCACTATTTTTCTTTGTTTCTTAGTTTGAATGTAGCCAGTGACACTCGCGCCATCAAGACGAATCTAGTGACGTATATTTTATTTAAATCTCTTTATCCGCTTAGGAGTTTAAGGGAACAAAGAAACAGACATACATATACGCTAAACACATAACCCTCCTTTTGGGCTTCGCCGCAGTCGGGTAAAAAACAATACAACTCTTACTGTTCCGTTGGTCTAGTGGTCATTATGTAAGTTGAGATCTTCAATATAGGGACATAAGCCTATACAGAAAATCCCAACTTCCATAATATCAGTTAGCCTACCAGACACAACACCCGTCTGGTCGGAGGATCCATCCTTTACTATGGGGGATGAGGAACTTTGCACACTGTTCCTCATACCCTCCAAAGTCTTGTGGTCCCAAACGCTACTGCTAAGCATGAAGTCCTGTGTTTATGTTATCTTGAGACTTAATAGGTTAGTTGGGGCTGCGGAATGCTGTAAGAGATACCGCGGCCTTGACATATAGGGCTAAGAAGGAACATGGGTTTTTTTTTTTGGGGTGGTAAATCATCGAATAACCCCTCCTACTCTTAGGCAGAGCTAAAGGGAGTGTCAGACTTCTACTGACTAAAAACCACCCATGTTCCTTCTTAGCCCTATGTGTCGAGGCCGCGGTAACTTGTGAACAACCCGCAGCCCATAACTTGGAGCCTTGATTTGTGTCTGGAATGAGACTGGGACGTAAAAATAATTGATAAGAAATATAAGCTTCTAGTATAGGTATCTACACCTCAGCTTAACCCTACCGGGAAAATACAAACATGTTGTTTAATTGTAGCTAAAATAAATTACATTTTCTACGTTGAAGCATACTATCCGGAGCTACCGCTTATTTTTCACGCTGAATTAGTAGCCCATATACCCTTACCCTACAAGATCTCTTGGCTCATTACTACGCACATGCAAATGTAATAATAAATTACTTCACACACCGCTGGTTTTGGGGATGTACCTGTAATCCATTTACACGGCATATAATCGTGTTTCAAATTGCTCCAAATGACTACGATTATTATTTCGATTTTCAAACTGTCGGATGAAATGTATCTTGTAATTTCTCTTACATTTATTTTTAAGAAAAGGAGAGAGATATGGCGGAAAACCGTTAAGTTGAACATAAAATTACTTTTAAGTTTCAACTGTGATCGTTTGTCCTTATGCTTTAATGAATCTATAAAGGATATTTGCGAAAAATAATTAGGCACAGGTGTTATTGGAGCTTAGAAAAAATATACGGTTTAAGATATTTATTTCTCAAAGAGAATACATTCACTTAATATGAGAAATACAAGAT
This sequence comes from Diarsia rubi, assembly GCA_932274075.1. Classification (NCBI taxonomy): domain Eukaryota; kingdom Metazoa; phylum Arthropoda; class Insecta; order Lepidoptera; family Noctuidae; genus Diarsia; species Diarsia rubi. The sequence goes on along the minus strand of OW026418.1, from coordinate 15,858,164 downwards.
AAACTTAAAACTAAATATAAGAATTACATGAAGGTAGGTACTAGTAAATAAATAAGTTAACTAGTCAACACAATTTTTACAATGTTGCGGGTAAAAGGAAAAAGTTAGTGTACTATTACATATCGAGTCTTGATTCTTGAAAGCAAGTCAATAGCAATTATACATTGAACTACAAAATACAACAAAATACAAAGTGGTTATTGCCGTTATTTAAATAAGTAAATAATAATTATTAAATAAGTAAATAATAATTAATGTACATGTGAATTAATTGGTGTAGTGGGTTACATTTAAAACCTAGAGAAATCTTTCAAGATGTGGTGCTTTATGGTTTTTTGTATAAAGTAAAGGACTGTATCTCTTTAATATCATTAGGAAGTTTATTAAACAGCTCTGCTCCTTCGTATAGGATGTTTTTTCTTCCGTAGTTAGTTCGTGGTGGTCTCAAGCAAATATTGTTTTTTCGTCTAGTACTACGTTTTTGTGTCTGTCCTTTTATTGTAAATGTTATTTTAGAGTGTATGTTTTTATTTAATAGTTTATGTACTAATATGCATGTATTATATTTATATATCTGTGATAGTGTCATCAATTTTGTATCTTTGTAATTTTTTTCTGTCGGTGTTAGGTAATGGTAATGGAATAAGAATTTTATTATTTTGTTTTGACATGTTTCTATTTGTTTTATATGTTTTAGGTGCAGTGCCCCATACCTCTATAAGGTATTCTAGGTGAGGTTTTACCATAGAGTTGTAGATAATATACCTAACTGATGTCGGCAAACAGCGGACGATTCCTCGAAGCGCGCCCATGACAGAAGATAGTTTAGATCTTAATTTATCTAGATGAATCTGAAACGTCAGATATTTATCTAGGTGAAGACCTAGATATTTTTCTGAAGAAACTTGGGTTAAAGGCTCGTTATTTATGTATAAGTTTGACTGGCTTGCGACTTTTTTGTTTCTAGCACTAAAAATAATGTAGTTTGTTTTAGAGGTATTAACAGTCTGTAAGCAAATTGTCCTGGAACCATTCAGAGAGGGTGTCTAAATCTTGTTGCGCTTGTTTGATGATCTCTTCGATATTGTTTCCAAATAAGAATAGGCTTGTGTCATCAGCATAAAGTATTATATCGCCTGCCAAATTTAAGTTATATATGTCATTTACGTATAAAATGAACAACAGGGGACCAAGAATGGATCCTTGCGGTACACCGTATATAGGTTAAGGTTTCGCAATTACTTTCCATGTCTCCAATCCGAACAACTTGTTGTCTATTAGAGAGGTAAGACCGAAACATGTCGTGCGCAGTACCCCCGATGCCGATTTCATGCAATTTTTGGAGAAGTAAACTTTGGCTTATTGTATCAAATGCCTTTTTCAGGTCAATAAATATACCGAGTGCTGCGTGTTTTTCAGATTGGTCACAAGGTCAAATTGTTGCAGTTAAAGTATTCGATTTTGCGCGGAAACGATATTGTTTTTTCGAGAAGAAGTTTATTGTTTTGAGGTAATCATCTAAGCGCTTATATAATATTTTCTCGAATATTTTAGAAATTATTGGGAGGACAGAGATAGGGCGATAATTACCTGGATCAGTCTTTTTACCTGACTTAAAGATGGGACTAACTTTCGCTACTTTCAGAGAATCCGGGAAGATACCGTTTTGCAAACAATTGTTAATGATTAACGTGAGTTTAGTTAATATTAGATTTTTTATACTTTTTATGGTTTTACAGCTAATTCCATCTAAGCCCGCAGTAGTGTTTGAATTGAGATTGTCTATGATTTTGCTGACTTCTACTTCAGTAGTTGGTGTTAAGTTCAATAGTTTACATGTATTAGATATTGTTGTTTGTGTTCTTGGCTGAGTATTTATTTGGTACCTAGGCTTAAAAATTTTATTAGCTAAAACTGACCCAATGTTGCAAAAAAGGTGTTAAAATAATTACATATTTCTTTACTGTCTGTGATTGGGCCGGTTATCGTATGTAGCTTTAAAGGAGCGGAGCATAATAATAGGTTTGTTTCCAGCTAAGTTTCCAATTAACTTCCATATCTTTAGGGGCCTTCTTTCACAGTTTTTGAATATTTTGTAGTAGTAACCACTTTTAATATTTTGAATTTGTGCCGACACGCTGTTCCGTAGGGATATAAACTTGTTTCTTATTATGTCGTCATTGGGATTATTCTTATGAACACACCACAGCTAATGCCTTTTATTTAGCATTCCAATTATGTCTTTATTGATCCAATCTGATTTTAACGTGTTTTGAATTTTGTATTTCTCTTTTTTATTTTTTATTGCTGCTTCCTTTATCATGTGTTCTAAGCTTTCGTAGTCACTATCAGAATTTCCTCCTCATTAGCTGCTGTGAATATTCCTCTAAAAAGTCATTATTGTTTGATTTTGGTGTTTTGTATACGGCGCCTATATCGAATGAGTATTTATCTAAATGAACCCATAAGTAGTGATTGTCCTCTTTACAAAGATCCTCAATGTAATTGTGTTTTAGGCAGTCATGAACAAATATGGATACTCCACCGCCTCTTGTGTTCTCTCTTATATTGTAATAATGCGAGTAGTTTGGCAACTTTAGAGTCTCTGCTTCAGATACAGATTTAATCCAGGTTTCTGATAGAATAATTACATGCACAGGACTGGGTATGTTGTGTTGTATAATGCAGTTTAACTCATCTAGCTTTCCGGGCTTCACTATGCTACGAGCGTTAGCGTAAAGAAATTTTAGGGATTTAGTATTTTTTATTAAGTTGTTGTAGGAATTGGCTACATCGTGAGTAGTGCTTACAGTTGCATCATCTGAATCTTGTGTCGTTAGTTTTTTGGCTGAGTTTTTGTGATTGTAGGTGCTCCTTTAACGTATTTAATTGTTATATCCGTTTCGCCTCCGTCTACTCGTCGTTTCAGTTCGTCTTGTAAATTTTTCCGATAATTTTGTTGATAGGGGGATATTTTCAGATTTGATGTTTGATTTGTGGCGTAGAATAGATTTCGCTAGTTTAGATGTCGAGAAGATGACTTCTATGGGTCTAGATATATCAGGATTATATTTTCCAAGTCTTACGGTTTTTTTTGGTTCCGTACAGTCTGAAACTGCCATTTTTATGACCTTCATTACCTCCTGGTTATCATGAATTCGTCTCTCTTGAGAACTTGAGGATCTCACTTCAATAACTCCTCGTATGATGACATTTTTCTCCCTCTGAGATCGGTCATTGGTCTCCGATATGATGTCTTCGTAGTTAAGCAAAGGTATGGTTATCGCGGGAGCAGACCCGGATTTAAGTGAAACTATTTCATTTTCAATAGTGTCCACTTTTTTCTCAATATTCGCTCGGAAGCTTGAGATAATAGCTAATTCCGATTTTATTTTGAACTGTTCCGAGGACAAGAGATCAGTTGTTAGCTTAATCTGACTAATTTCTTCCTTTATAGCCGAGACATCTTGGGATATTTTGTTGAGATTTTCAGTTTGGGTTTTAGCCATATCTTTAAAAGCGATTCCATTTTGTCTTGGAATTTTTCAAATTGGACACCGAAGTCATCATGTGGTTGTTTTCTCTTGCCACGAAAGGTTACCTGGTTGATGGAGTCAGATAAAGCAATCTTACGCAAATCTGGATGCGAACCACCAGTCGTTTCAGATCTCCCAATACCACTTGCTATTGCTATAGTGTCTCTATTGCCTTCGTTACACGTATTAGATGACTGCGGTGGCGATCGAGCGACGTTCATAGTGTGTTATTGATTTTTATTTATGCAAAGATATTTACTTGGGATGTTCGGAGAGCGCCCGCGCAACACGACGACGTGAGCGAGATGGATATTCGCAGCCTGTCTCTCTTCACCGGTAGGGTCCGAGGGGTGAGTACTTGCCACTCACTGCCTTGCTTGAATATTGATCTTATACTTACACCGTACGCCAAAATTGGTACACAGCTATTTGATATAATTGCTTATTCTATTGATAAAACTCCCACCTTTAGTTAAACTAAACGAATTTTAAATAATCAGGTTTCAGTAAAAAAATATAAAAAAATTTCAACACGATTTTAACTAAAATATCATTGTTTAAAATTAGAGTCAAAGAATACCACCTACTACCTTTCCTCTCCAGTATGATTTATTATATTATAAATATATATTTTATTTGTTTATGCATCTTAGGATTATGTATATACATATATATATATATAGGTATATATATATATACAATGTGGAGCAGGACGATTGACATTCCTCTAAACCACGTAAAGAAAGGCATGCTCTTGACCCGTATACAAAAAATCAATCAAATCCAATGACTACTTTAGCCACAGGAAATTATTTTTCATTTTCTTATTTTTCAACATGATGTAGATCGGAGTCCGTAATAATAGGTAAACATTGTAAGGTCAGGAACCTGTGCAAAAACCTACGATTCTATTCTCAACGTCTCAATACGCTTGAAAGACAGAGAAAGGTGTCATACGATCCCACTCTGACGCGCCCCGCACACTCCCACAAAATACTACAATTATAAAGAAAAAGTAATATTACTTACGCAAATAATGCATTAGTGGTGCATAGAAAATTGCGAGTGTGTGTGTGAGCGGAATTTTTTTCGGCAAAAAGTCCTTGACTCGGTAACTATGTCAGTCAGTGCATAGCGGCGCCCTTTGAGGAGAGCACACGCCTACTTTTTTTATCACAAGACGAGCCGCGCGCGCATTGTCGTGATTTTATGAAAAGTTTGTTGTTATTGTGATTAAAGACGATTTATGATAATTATTTGGATTAGTGCATAGGTTACTGTGACTTATTGGTGTTAGTGTAATATTAGTTATTTAGGCATTTATTAGGTAGCTAGTTTTGTGATTTAGGTTAAGTTAGTAAGTTTTTTAGTTTAATTATGCCTCAAATAAGGTTTTAAGTGATTAATTATTCAATCAGTGATCTTTTATTAATTAACAACTCGCAACTTAGTGAGTTTATGCCGCTGATTTGTTGTTCTCCGATAAAAAGTACCTACGCCCAACATCGCCGCCGCTCGCTGCACCCCGCGCACTAGGTCAGTGACTTTTCGTAGTTAAAGCGTGTTTACTTTTTATGCAGTTGATTCTGCTATTTATTTTGTTTGAAAATTGCAATTTTTAAATTTTCCACTAACTACTAATCTTCGTGTTTTAAAATGTTTCGATGGACTAGTACAGTGCTAGTTTTAATTTAATGTCGTAGTTCCAGATCCACATTGTATATATATATATATATATATATATATTTATTATTTTAGGTTAAGTTAGTTAAGGCACATATACACATTATTCTTTTTCTTTTTTCGCACACTATCGTCTACATTTCTTCTTCATTTCTCCTTTAGCAGGTCTGCTGGCAGAAATTTCGTGAGAAATAAGCAGTACCTTTGTACTCACATATTATTTTATGTTATTTTCCTGTGCTGTCTACTGTGTGTACATAAATAGTAAATAAAATAAATAAAATAAAAATCATCGAACATTACTCTTAAAGTTTCAATACAATCCAAAAAGAATAATAACAGCTCAATTCAAAGTCGCAGTATATTGAAGTCTGAAGTTCTACGTGCATATTGTACGCAATCTGATTTCTCCACACGCTTCACAGTTTTCAAATAAAATTCTATTCGAATATCGAAATATTTGGAAGTAGCAAATCGACAGTCGATGTAAGAATTTCGAGTACGAATTTGATAAATAAATATTTTCAAGAATCGATGTATAAAATTTTGGAATGTGGATGCCAATGAATTTATTCTTTTGTTTTTTTTATGTTGCCTACAATTTGCTTTTTTTTTATAATGCACATCTGAGTAAATATGCAGACTTGTTACGGTATGCGCTGAACAACTAAATAAGGCAGAATAATGCTTCCTCCATTACAATTTACTGTGTGTACATTTTTTCTACGAGTTTTCAAAACTGTGAAGGAAAACATGTTAGGAAACCGAAATGTGCTACAACCAAAAATTTGAAGATAATTGTGACATCCACTCAGCTGCATTCGGTCTACGTGACGCACCACGGGTCCCAACTTCCCTCAGAAAGATCCTTTTATCAGGAGCCAAATATGCTCCAGACATTTATATTTAAATAGGTAGCTGGTAGATGCTACCCGAAAGATGAAAGTTCAGTTAAACCTCTAAACCAAAATACTACCTTAAAGATTCATCATGATTCTCCTACCGTTATCCCAATTTATGGCGCACCATATCTTCTTCATAAGTCATAAGTCATAAGTAATTTATTTCGAAACAATAATACATTGTGTAGAAATTTTGTAAAAAAAATAGTATAAAAAAAAGTACAATTAAAACATTACAATCCAAAGAAATGTGTAAAAAACAATAAGTAACTCAAGACGATAATAGTTCACATTCAATTTAAAAACAATGAATAACATAAAATAAAAATGACAAAAAAGGAAACACAAAAACTAAATTGTTAAATATCATCTAAATTTTTGTCAATTTTTCAATTAAAATAGAAAGTCAAATAAAAATAAAAAATAAGGTACAAAAGGTCAGTCATAATAATTATTAAATGTCATCTCAATGTAAAATAAAATAGATATTTAATTTTAATTTTAATAGCCTGTACTGTCCCACTGCTGGGCACTGGGGCTTCTTCCGAATACCACCTAAACTGCTAAAGGCATAGTTTAGAATACAAATGGTATACAATTTGTATCCTTCCCAATTTCTAATGATAATAAAAACGTCCTTCCCTTGGAAGCCCTCGGGTAAAAACATGAATATTTCTAATGATATCCGAATACGTTATTCAAGTAGCGACCCCTTGCTTCACCGGAGACCGACCATTGAGGCTATTCTGAAAAGTTTCTATACGCTACTCTCCGAATTTCAATTACACCTGAAGGGTAAACTTATAAAGCTGTAATACGACTGTGCAATTATATTTTATATCGGTTTGGAAATGAAAATACATAAAAGTGAACATTATGGTTTTTTAGCTGCAGAAATATTCTAGATTATAAGTTTATTTTACTTGAACCTTGCTGCTTGGGAGTCAGTTTGTATAACTACCTAATACCGAATAGGTATTACCGATCGGTCAATGGCGGTAGGGTCGCAATGGCCAATTGTTGTTAAACTATAACAAGATGTACACATCTAATCACACAGTAGTAGTACAGTCTAATCTTTAAAGGTGTTTTTTTCATATTTCGTAATTAAAATAATGAGTTAAAGTTCACAAATGTATGACATTTTGACGACAAAAGTCAAACGTGTCTTAGGGAAGCTGCTGGCTAACAAGAAAACCATTTCCGTACTGTCTAAATCCGTTTGCTTAGGCTAAATATACTAGGTTATATTCACTGCAGTACTTATCTGGTCACGTTCCACGGTATCCAGCGGTTAGCCACGGCGCTTTTCTTGGCATCGTCCCTGTAATACAAATGCACTAGACTGTACACCTATTTATTTTATTAGACTGTACACCTATTTATTTATTTTGTTTACGAAATAGGGATGTTTACTGACTTTAAAAAATGTGATTCAAATTAGTCCGTCTGTTAGATTATCGAAAAATATTGGATACGTATTTTTTATTTTATCAAATCAATTTAAATTGACGAAGATAAAACGCGTCAAAGAATTGAGTGGGGGTTTGTGACGTCACTGACCGCTAAAAATGTCATAAAGTACACACGTCACACGAGTTTTCAAAGCACTTTATCGCGTGTGTATCTGTATGAATTAGATTTTTTTTGTTAACTTCCCTATTGTTTTGTGTTGACATACTTGGTTGAAGATATAATCTTCGCTACTTGCGAATATTATATCTTCAACCAATTTAGATGTATAAAGGGTGTAAAAGTACCCTTAACGCAAATGAAAGGCACTTGTTCTCCCCACCACTGCAATAATTTTTTGGTTCTAGACCATACCCGGGTACCCCCTAGTTACGGAGATATTGGGGGTCAAAGTTCCAAATTTTGCACAGCTGTTTTTGTAAATACTAGTTTTGCAGGTTATAACTTTACTTAAATTACCTCCATGACCCTTTTACTATTCAAAGCATCCACTAGCACATAGTTTTAATAGTGCTACATTGAGTTTTACCGTAAAATGTGATTTTGACCCCAAATAAAAAAACCGTTTCCCAGCAAAAAAAATTGCGTAGGGGTACTTAGTTTGATGTACAGAATGCTTGGTTGACGTATGTGTAAGGGTTAATTTACACCCTGTATTTGTGTTGATTATTTTCTCGCCTTATCAACATCTGCCTAGCTTTCTCCCAACTATGTTGGGGATGTCTTCCAGTCTAACGGCAGCTGAATAACAGTATTTTACATGGAGTGACTACCTGTCTGACCTCCACAACTCAATTTTTATAATTGGGTAATATGTTAACCCTTGTTAGAGCAACTTGTTAGACTTATAAGCCTACCATACGCTCAAGCTTCACCACACTTTTACCTGCGCGATTACACGGTGCACACGGTACATCGCGCGTGTGCTTGGCAAAACTGTAATATCATTACCAACCACACGCGCGATATTCTGTGTATACGTGAGAACCTGTGCGTGTGGTAGGCCCATTATGGGCCACTGACTACCTTTGACGACTGCCAATAAAAGATCGCCGACGAATTGAGAACCTCCTCCTTTTTGAAGTCGGTTAAAAAGACAAATTCGCCGCGAGTCGATCATTTATCAGTTTTTGGGTGTTCTATCAATAATACACTTTTCAACACACTTGCTCATAAAATGGCTCTAATTTCACTGCAATTAGGCACATAATGACACTTGTAATGAAACTGTGACTTTTTCATTGCTATTTTTCACAAGTGAGTTATAGGTTTTTTTTGGTTGACTTGCTTTTGTTTTTAAAAAAGTTTCGACAAAAAAATAATCTACCTATTGCTTGCTCATTTCATAGATCTTCGTATTTAAAAGGCAATTTTTACGATTTTAATAAATTTTCATTCAAATAAAACTTTTGTTTTCTTAGTAATAATAAAAACTTTAAATTCCCCATTTTGTACGTGGCTAAAACGCTCTCCGCGAAAAGCCAAAAAAAAGAAACCTCCTTATTTTAGTCTGTGGCCGATCGCAATTGTTAGATTCGCGCGCATAGGAAAACTTCTTAATTTTTCTCGACATTCCGAAAAAAAATCCCAACTCGTTTTCACTGTTGAAAATGGTTTTTAGTATTATTTTCTTGTTGAATGTTGAATTATTTCGTTGTTGAAAAACGTCGTATACTACACGTGTGTATTGATGATTACCATCCTCGGCTCTCTTGAGACCCTCACTTAGTGGTAATCACCAACATTACACACTTGTACCATAATGTACTATTTTCTATCATTTATCATTCTATCATTTAAATGTACTTTATCGGTACAAGTACCCTCCCTATCGATCTCCAGCTTATAAGAAATGGTGACTGAAATATCTTCTAACGAAAGCCAAATTTTGGTAAATTTCTTCAACATTACCACAGCGATTTTATGATTACTTTCAGGGTTTCTTCAAAATTATCTTGTAAAATTGATAACCTCAACCCCCCCCCCCTTTCTTCTTAATCCTTATCCTACAAAGTACTTGATTCAATTCAGATTAGATAATAAGGATTAAATTCTGAACAAATTGGAAACAATATTCGATCGGGGTCAACCGCAAATCTTTAAAGTCGTCTTCAATTAAGATTGTACTCTAATCTCATGCTGAAAAATCAGTATTGTACCTCGTAGCTCTGCTAGGGTGACAAAAAATGCAAAGTATTTTTTTTAAATAGAAACATGTTGTTTTTGAAGTTAGATAAAAGAATCAATAATATTTGTAACACACGTTACAAAGAATTATGATTCCCGGGTCGGGAAAATTCTAACATGGACCCTTTTCATGTTATAATTTTACCATTTCCGATATAGAATTTCGAAAACATGTGGCAGCCATTAACCGTCCTGAACAAGGCTAGTAGTTTATGACCCACTCACTCTCACAAAGCGGAAACTTATATCCAAGCAGTAGGAACGTTATAAGCTATCGTACTTACATCCTAGTCCTACTAATATTGTAAACGCGAATGTTTGTATGTATGGATGGATGTTTGTTACTCTTTCACGCAAAAACTACTGAACGAATTTGGATTAAAATTTGGTACACAGATTGTTTATAATTTGGATTAAAACACATAGGACAGTTTTTATCCCGATTTTATCTTCTCGTGGGATAATTTCTGAGTTGTAGCTGGCCGCTGGCCTAGTTTTACTGGTAGAAACAGAGTTTTATAGTTTCTTTCGAAAACGACGACGGTCAGTCAAGTCATACAAAACCAGTTTGTGCTGATCTTCCATTGTACGGGAAATCTACACAAAGCGAGGCCATATTATAATTCAGAAAGGACTGTAGGTCAAGTCCGATAGTTATGTATTTAAGCCTAATAGAATTTAATTTAATATAAGGACTCAAACATTCTTAACATATTTCTTTACGAACATCCATTTCAGCTTAGATCCAGGTATATTTCATAATAATATATTAAGTTGGCAGAAGAATTAAAAAAGGGACTTGGATCCGAGGTAATTTTTCTGACACGTATATCCCAAAGAAAGAATGGTTTTAATTAACTCAAGCGATAATTCCCACCACACACTTACTAGCTGACTGTAATATGAGTGTTGGTAATAAAAAAATTAATAGGGCCATTAGCCGGGGATAAATATTGCGTTATTAATTTTCAGGTAGCACTCGAGAACATGGTCGCAAACATAAAATATTTCTATAATTGTTGAAACATAAATATTGTTTATGGACACTTGGTGTCAGTTGTGTTATGGGGTTAAAGGCTCAAGAAATGCTGGCGTAACGATCTGGACTCGGGACTTAAGGGATGGGGGAGGGTTTTGCCGCAGTGGGACAGACCAGGCTAAACAAAATAATGTCTTATGCAACATTGTTTCTATGACTAGTCATTTCGAGACAGTCGATGACCTGTAGGTTTCATGTACTGGTCTAATGTTAGTGAACCTGCAAAGTAATGAATTGGGTCAGATGACACGTGTAACATTCTAATACTCAGTTACCTCTAGTTATTCTGACACGGGGAAAATGCCCGAGAGAGGTAGGAGTCGAAAATAGTTGTGAACATTCTCTGTGGCTTCTTGTTGAAACCGCGAGTAACCAGGCAGTTGTTCGAACTTGAAATCATCAAGTAACTTGATTGCAAGAGAGGATACTGGATTTTAGGATTTAAGGAGAAGATACTGTTTGTTTTTTAGTAGGTATGGGAGCTTTTTTAGATCTACACTAAAACTAAAGGCACTTTTATATCTACACAATGTAATAATAGACAACGCTGATATACTTTCGACATCGTATTTAGTGATTGTAGATCACTAAAGTAACACGATCCGTAGGAAAATAAAACACGCCATTTTTGACTACCGATTATGACGTCATAAGCATTATTTAGTTTCCATACAAAATAGTGTATGTTTTTAATCTTTAAATGTCTTGGAATTGTTTATTTCAAACAAATTAGCTTGCTGTGATACACGCACGTTAAGCATAAAATGCTTAAGGGGAAGCACCAGAGTAGGGTGCGAAATTCAGTGTTGTTTTGACTTGATTTAAACTTGGAACAGTCGAATTCCTGAAAGTAATTAGGTATACCAATCGACATACCAATGTTTCTCTTTTATTGCCCATTCTTGAAATACCTTTTGAGGTGGAAGAAGTGTTAAATTACTGCTAGAATTTCCACTCGCATTTATTGGGTTATATTCTATTAGTGGTTGTTAAAAGAATTCTTGGCAAGGTATGTGGTTACTGTGGTATGTGGTTGCGGTAATGCATTCCCCAAGAACACGCAAAACATCGTGCAAGAAAAGTGTTACCTACTAACATAGTTTTAAGTTGCATTTTTTTTTTATTTGCGACAAGCCCGCAACACTATTCCCAAACCACTGTAACTTCTGTTAGCCAGAATTAACCGTGGCGACCACAAGAAAAGCGCTGAGACAATGAAGCTTTTAAGTTCCTTATATTAATTCATATAATGCAACGTAAGTGTTATTAGTTTGTAAATTAAGGTTAAGTTATTAAGGTTTAGGTTTGTTTATCGGTCTATCATCATTCATCATTCTCCTGCCCTTATCCCAATCTATTTGTGGTCGACGCAACATATATTCTTCTTCCATACTTCTTTATTTCTGGTCATGTCAGCAGTCACCTCCTTTCCAGCCAAATCCTCCTTCACACAGTCCATCCATCGTTTTTTTGGTACCCTAAAATAAATGGTGTAATATTATTTAAACGATGTAAGTATTTTTTAAATGATTAAACGCATATTCATGCAGTATAATACCCTTTTGGGGGGATCATTAAATAACCCCTCCCGCTCTTGGGCAGAGCAAAAGGGAGTGTCAGACTTCTACTGACTAAAAACCACCTATGTTCCTTCTAAGCCCTGTATGTCAAGGCCGCGGTATCTCTTACAAAAACATATCTAAAAATCTTTATGTTTAAGGGTGAGGCCAAACGAGCGTAATTTTGTAAGTCGTGAGTCGCAGAAATTCTGCTGCAATAGGTTTCATACAAAAGTTCTATTTGATTCACACGGTGACGCAAAATGAGTTGTCTGAACACAACACACGCACAAATTCTGCGACTCACGACTCACAAAATTACGCTCGTTTGGCCTCACCCAAAGAGTTATAAAATATGTCATACTCAGAAAATTAAACAGGGTTTTATTTTTAAAGTCAACACTAGAAGTACAATTAAACAAACAATGTAAATATACTAAACTCTCTATTACTACATTATATTTCGCAGAAAACAAAGCTACAAAATACATAATTATCAACAGGAAACGGGTGTGGCGTCATTAGCAAGCTTAGAACGGATGTCCCTAACGATCTCACACGTGTACCTTATCGAGGCTTTTGATATCCATTGCTATAGTAACTATAAATTCAGTATGTAGGAAAAATAAGTCGGGTCACGGTAACTATCTAATTCAAAACAAATCATAAATACGAAAGCCACTCTGTCCGTCTGTCCAACTAATACTTTTAGAATAGAATATTATTTATTTCCGTTTTCGGTGTAGAAATATTACATAATTTTACAAAGGAATCCCCATTCATATAATTAAAAAAAGCTTCAATTTGTTCATAGAATAAATAGATGATTTTGTATTCAATGTCAAGATTTATAAGCACAATTATTTGTTGAATGAAATGTTACTGGTTATTTTGTATAATGTCAAACGCTTATAAAAACAATAAAGAAAATCAACACAAGTCAATAGGTATACACACAAAATATTAAAAATGAAATGTCATAATTTAAAATTCCATTAACTGAATAGAACCTGTAATCCGCATGTTATTCCAAAAGTTTCACTTTGGCCTGGCAACTGCAAAAAAATTAGAAACATCTTAACATTGCAGAAAGAAAATATATATCCCGAAATTTCTTCATTTTAACACCTAACCCTTTTCAAAATACCTTTGCCGCAATAATCCTTATAAATGTGACATCAGTGGGGCCCGCAAATGATCCGTCTTTCAACGTACTCGTGGACGTGGACCCTTTCCATCGCTACCTGCAAAATGAGGTCGACTCTCTTCATTATCGATTTTTCTTTACTATCGGTAGGGAACCACCCCTATTTTTACAGTCCAATTCATTTCACGTTCACCAGTAATGTAAGGTTTTTACGTGATAAAAGAACGACTGGAAAAATGTTGTTTAGTAATGGTTTGTATATTCAATGGGTAGTTATTTTTATTTAGAAAATAATGAGGGCTTACAGATTTCTTTTCAATGTTTTAAGCCTTTTTTGTAATAATCCATAATAGGAACAAAACGAGAAAATACCTTTTTGAAAATCTAAAATATCGATTCTGAGGACAATAAGTGCGGTAGGTAGTACTCGCAACCAGCATGCGTGAATGACCAGATTTATGAATGTAGACGAGTCAATAGGAGTATGTAAGGATATGTAGGCTACCCTCATGAGGAAAGGGCGTGAGTTCATAAAGGGTGTAAAAGTACCCTTAACGCAAACGAAAGACACTTGTATTCCCCATCACTGCGATATTTTTTTTTGTTCTAAAAAAAAATTTGGAACTAAGTACTCCTACAAGGGGGTTCCCAGGTATGGACCTGGGAACCCCCTAGTTACGGAGATATTGGGGTCAAAGTTCCAAATTTTTCAGAGCTGTTTTTGTAAATACTAGTTTTTCAGGTTATAACTTTACAAAAATTACCTCCATGATCCGTTTACTATTCAAAACATCCCCTAGCATAATGTTTTAAGAGTGCTACATTGATTTATACCGTAAAATGTGATTTTGGACCCCAAAAAAGAAAGTCGTTTCCTAGCAAAAATTTTTGTGTAGGAGTACTTAGTTTGATGTACAGAATGCTTGGTTGACGGGTGTGTGATTAATTAATTTACAACCTGTATACATCTACGTTGAATTCTGATATTCAATATTTTCTCAAAAATCAAAACCTTAGCAAAAATCGGTCCTCCCAAATCATCGTCAGAGTAAACACAAACATCCCTAAACACATCCAATTGACACAAATAAAATGCCTCAGTCAGTTAACTCATAAAATAAGTCTACTAAACAAACACGTTGCCTACAAAATGTTGAGTAACGAACCATGCTGTCGATCGTGATGTACATACAAATGAACAGGTATCGAGGTAGAACGAGTCTGTAAACAAACGACAGGTAATCGTTCAGGTCCATAGGAAAAGGGAAAACATATTAAGTACATTATCATACCTCAACAATGTTGGGGTCGGTATTTTACTTGGAGCGACTGCCTCCACATCCTAAATATCACTAGGTAATCCACGACTTACAAACAGTAAGTCGTGGGTTCGAACACAGGCAGGCGCATTACTTTGTGTAATCTATTTAATAAAAACTGCTCTCAAAACGGTGAAGGAAAACATCGTGAGGAAACTGGCATGTCTTAAAACCAAAACATTCGAAGACATGTGACATCAACCAACCCGCATCGGGCACGCGTGGTGGATTATAGCCCATCCCTCTCCTAGAAAGGACGCCTGAGACCCTGTAGTGAGAACATTATAGGCTGATGATGATGATGAATACCACAGCCGTTGGTAAAATTGTTTGTCCGACTTACGGGCCAGCAGGAAACATCTACAAATGACCGGATCCAACGACTTAACGTCCTTTCCATGGCACTGATTAATCTCTTTAAGTTATGGGTGGTCACCCATCCAAGTAACAACCTATGCAAGCGCGGCTTAACCTACAAAGCGATCCGAGTGTCTGGATTATTTAGCAGTAGAAATATTCAACTGAATACTAGTTTGCTTGGTGATGAAACATGATACTATAAGGACCTGTGGGAATGGCTTCCGGCCCTTAGGCGCGGGTCAGTGGACGGTTAGTAATGGGTTTGCTCACCGTCCGTCCATTCTATGACGATGACGGGCCGTGTCGACGGTGCGTTCGTGTTCCACTTGCGCCTCAAATAGATGTCAGCAAAATTGCAAGGGCTGACGTCTGTCGGGGCTGCAGGTTGTTCGAAAGTGATACCGCGGCATCGGACACGAACTGCTAAGAAGGAACATGGGTGGTTTTTAGTCAGTAAAAATCTGTCACTCCTTTCCGCTCCGCCCAAAGAGCGGGAGGAGTCACTTGACGATTACCACCCCTTCAAAAACAAAACAAAAGGACCCGTGATGAGCAAACATCGGTGACCATTTGCATAAGAAAAGGGCCTTAGTAGTTATGACAAACATGTTCTAGTGTACATAGTAACCTAAATAAAAATACGAAAACTATCGCCCTGCCCGTTTAATGCAAATATTTGACAATAACACACTCTATTACATTACAGTGTCGAGCACGACTTTGACCTCGCGTCCACATTGACCACCGCTAAAGCTGATCCCAAAATATTTACCCGCCGACCTTTTAGATATAAAGTGTTGATAATGTACCCTTTTCCACAAAGGGGAACTTAAGAATATGGTCGTATTAGTGTTGCTAAGAGGTTTTGGATGGGCTTAGTATCAACAGTGACGTGTTTAATAGATTTGAAGCTGTTAAGCTGAGCTTGGCCTGGTGTGGCATTTAATTTTTGTTTCGCAAAAATGGTGACATATCCACCATATGTGACCATATTCTCAACACATAAAAAATAAATACCAAGTTTTTTTTTCAAGCGCGGACTGCAGAGCATAGTCCTGGGTCGGGAAAAGTGTTATTGAGTTTTTCAAGTATTTCTCAATAACAGCTGTATTGTCTGGATTTGCGCCCAGTTGATGGTAATATGCTCGCTCCCTATAACGTGGGACTTTAATATAACAGGTGAAACGAAGCAACTTTGAAAAGAACTTTACGCCAATTACATTGATTACAATTTTACGTCGCTACGATCATAGTATTTTAGACGTCAGAATACCTACAGGTGACTGGTAGAACAACGGATCAAGACGGAAGGACCGATGATGATGGCTTCGTTACGGTACAAAAGAGGAAGAGCCGCGGCCGTCAGAGAAGCTGTAAAAATCCCTGCGCCAAGGCTCCTGTGGAGCCTAATGTAAAACTGCGCGCCGCGAACCCTAACACCCCGGTGAGGACTGTGTGTGACTGAGGCAGAGACATCGAGGAGTACGTACGCCAGAGACTGAAGTACACGCCAAGGGTCCAGCTGCTGGAGTCGCGCTGCAACGTGAATTTCCAAGCGTTTGTGGTGCGCATACTTACGTGCTATCTCCAATCGGTGATGGATGGAAGTTTTTGGCCGCAGGATGTGGTGTTCCATCGCTTCTGCAGACAAATTCCACAAGATTGCCCAAAGTATCGTGTAAGTGAAGTGCTACTAACATAGTTTTAGGTAACTTAAACTAACACAAATATATTAGTGTGTACATTTAGGTTAAGGTAATTGTATATTAGTCTTTGTTATCTGATAATAAATTATATTCTTATTAAGTCCGCCTATGTATGTGTCTTGTACATAAAGATTAAATAAATTAATATGGGTACAGAGAACAACGAGTAAAAGGGTCTAGAAAACCCGTTTTCTCATTGGAATAAAAGATACCTGCGTTCTCCGAATTACATCACCAATTTCGGTAGGCGATGTCAAATATTCGTGAAATTATTTAGAAATCGTTGTGAATATTAAGTAGATAGAAGAATAAGACAAGGAAGAATTTCGCTTTATGTGTGCCTTGTATTTATTAATAAAAGAAATGGAAATTAATAGTTGATGATTGTTAGTACTAGGAACTTATAGAAAATCATTGTATAGTTATCAATTGTTTCAACTAAAGAAAGTCAAGTCAAAGGCCTGTCAAAATTGTGACATCTGGTTAAGCACTAAGCACACAATAAAAAAAGAAAACCTATAGAAAACTTTTTTGATAAAGTAAATAATAGAACGCGCATTTATTTGCAAGTATGAGCAAAATAAATCTTCAAGTAAATAAATTAAAACTTTACCGACATAGGGATACTTAAATAGACGGACTAATTAGAATCACAGTTTTTCTAATCAGTAAACATTCCTATTGTGCCATGCCATACCCTCTCCATATCTCACTTTATCGTACGTTTCTTTTTCACCATTGTCTTACGTCAGTTTTAAAATATGAAAGGAAAATGGATTATACCTAAAAGTTATTGACCCGTGCAAATATATGATAAGCGCGATAAAACGGGTAAATAGAAAATATAAATTTGGTTTCCGGGAAAATAAATGTAGATGGATGGAGAAGGAGAGGAAGACCAGAAAAAATGGATGGAGTGAGTAAGGAATGATTTGAAAGAATAAGGAATAAATGATAGCGTGACGACTAACGGCAGAATACCGACCCGAAATAACATGAGATTAGGGAAGGAAGATGTTGGGTGTCTGAAAGCTCTTGGATTATAGTTACGTCCAGCAATGGACTTCTACACCAAAGATAATTATATAATGTGTTATGTCATCGTGTGTAAAATTACCGTTTTTCGAAAAATCTCAATGAGATAAGTCAGTTCCATATTGGGTTATCCTTTACATTCTGAGTATCTGCAATCTGTTCGTGATTTGGGACATAGCTGCATCAAATGAAATTTTCTATTGAAATTACAAATTAATATTCTGAGAACTACTGCGGGATTTGAAATGAATTGCAAATAGCAGGTATAATTGCGAATTTAGCAATATTAGAGGTAAAAGTTGATTTAAAATCCATTAGCAAAAACTATTATTTTTTCCGCTCAACAACAAAACTAATTTATCTACTTTCAATAAGAACCCAACACATTCATCCGATACTCAAAAGCCGTATAAAATAAATTGAAAAATAGTTCAGTAGAGGGATTATAAAAAAGAGACAAAGAAAACGTTCCCTGGACATTGGCGTGGGACCAAAAGGGTCCAATAGGAAATAAAATTAAGAGACCGAAGGACATGGTACAAACGGAGAAAGGTACGAAGACCTTCGAGGGCTATTATTTGTATAGAAAATACGCAGACAGGGCAATTTATTATATTGGATGTATTGCTTATTGCTCCGGGCGAATATATTAAAGTTTATTGCAAATAGGGAGCTATCAGTCTTCTTTCACGTGAACCGAATTATTTGGTACACTGAAAATAGCATCTTTTTACTGAAAGTTTAGGTCTAACTTTCCACCCTAATCTAATTTATTTCGATTTGGCTAAACTTGTGATTCATACCGAAAGTAGGTAAAACCGATCAAATAAGTATTAATCAAACAGGCTAAGATGAAATTTAAAACGTCTAACACATTTTCAGTTGGAAATGTATATGTATAATACATTATGTGCCATGTTGACCTCTTAAATCGAAACAATTTTGGGATTCTACGTTGAAAAAGTAAAGAAAGAGTAGTAAGTAAGTTGTCTTTTTAATGATAGTCACCCATCCACGGACAACCTCAGCAGCACAGCTTAATGAAGATTGACCAGTGCGGCAGTTATTATTTAATACTAATAATAAAACATTTATTCCAGATTCATTCTAAGATTACTTCCATATTTGTTTGTAGAATTGCAAGCTTACAAACTATTGTTAGTATTAAATAGTTAATTAATAATAAAAGATTTCCAAGTGTAATATAATAAGTTAATAACTAAAGAGTTTGATCATAGTTTAGTCAAGAGTTCCTCAGTTAAGAAAGTCTAATGACAACAAAAATATGTTTTTTAATCTAAAAGTGAACCTTTTCAGGAGATTGAAAGGTGCAGCGCTCCTGTTGTGCTAAAAATCCAATTTACCGCTGTCATCCCTTGTCAGAAAATATTCTTTACGTCATCGTGTGGTTTAGTATATCCTAACTGAGTGAAACATGTTCATTTTCTTCCACTTGAGTTTTTTTTCTATTTT
This sequence comes from Diarsia rubi, assembly GCA_932274075.1. Classification (NCBI taxonomy): domain Eukaryota; kingdom Metazoa; phylum Arthropoda; class Insecta; order Lepidoptera; family Noctuidae; genus Diarsia; species Diarsia rubi. The sequence goes on along the minus strand of OW026418.1, from coordinate 15,838,745 downwards.
TGTTTAGATTAAATGCGTCGCTGGTCTAATGGTCGTAAACGCGACTGCTGGCCATGATGTCGTGGGTTCGGTTCCCGGGTCAGGCAAAGTGATATTTGGTTTTTCCATCAGGCATTTTTCAATAGCCAAATAGGTTCGAAATATGTAATATCATGGGGCCACCCAAGGCACGACTTCGTGTTTTTTTAAATTAATACTGCTTCACAAAATGAAGGAAAATATGGTTAGGAAACCGATATGTTCTGGAACTGCAAATTCGAAGACATGTGATCATGCTTACCATGCTTTGAGTAAACCAGTTTTTCCAAGGGGTACGGTATTTTTTAAATCCTCAATACTTACTTGGTTATGGAGATCAGAATGGCAGACACTGCATATAAAAACTGGAACTCAACTGCATCCAGTTTGACTGGAAACCGATTCAAACGTAGTTGGTAAAAGCCTAGGCAGATGAGGATACTAATTAGGAAACCGATTTTAATACTAATATTACTATGATTTAGGAATAAACTAAAATTTTATCAGCCTGGGGTAATTTAGGAACGGTCACATACTGCCGCACTCAGAGAGCTTTAATGATTACTTAGGCCATCACTTAGTAAGTTTTGACAGTTTTCTCATACAAAGATATGTCAAACCTTTACTAAGTGACGACTTAAGTAATCATTAAATATTTCTGAGTACGGCAGTTAGACTTCTTTTTTGTGCCATCTATCTAAGAATAGCTTTTTTTTTTTTTATTTTGGGTGGGAAACCAAATAACCCCTCCGCTCTTGGGCAGAGCGGAAGGGAGTGTCAGACTTCTATTGACTAGCAGTGCATGCCTCAAGGTTGCTATTTTCGTTTTATCGTTTTGACAGTTTTATTTGTACCTAGATGGCTCGTTCTTTGGTTTCGTCTATATAAAGAACTAGCGGACGTCACGCGGTTTCACCCACGTAGTTCCCGTTCCCGTGGGAATACAGGGATAAAAAGTAGCCTATGTCACCCGGGGATAGTGCAGCTTCCCAAATGTTAAAGAATTTTTCAAATCGGTCCAGTAGTTTCGGAGCCTATTCGTTACAAACAAACAAACAAATCTTTCCTCTTTTTAATATTAGTGTAGATAAGTTATGGGCCGTAACACTATTTTAGTAACGTCACTTAAAGTATTTCGTCAATTTGAAAAATTGATCTCTAATTTAAACAGTGATTTTAAGCAATGTGAAAGTCACTGATAAACGCCTGAAGCACCAACATAATATAAGGTAGGTACAAAATACTTTTAACTTTTTTAAAACGTTTCAGTTTTTTTACCGTTTTTAAAACGTTTCGAATTGAGTTAGCTAGTTGTTTCTCTATCAGCAAATGATACTGAAATCAATCAAACCTAAGACCTCTAGCACACGGCGTATTTTCTACGGCGCCGACGACGCGCTAATGATACGCGGTTACGCGCTCCAAACGAGATTTGAACGAAACCTTGTAACCTAAACACACGGGGCGATCGTGAAACGCGCGTCGTTCGATGCGTGTGCATGTGTGTGTGTGTGTGTGTTCGATGCCAAAGCGTAACCTAGACACACGCGTGTCTGCATCGTGTTTTATGCGCGTTTGGTTCTACAAAAACGTAAAAATTGGCATCTGCGGCGCTGACGCGCGTTGCCGAAACGTCGACGTCGTCGGCGTTTTTTAAATACCGCGTGGGCTAGGGGCTTAAGGTTTGACAGTTGTGACAATTTGAATCCCGCAAGGATAACCATAAAAAAACCTACCTTACATCCAACAGATGCCGCGGCCTCGACATAAAGGGCTAAGAAGGAACATGGCTTAATAAACAACACTTAATAAACACTTAATAAAATTCAAAAAACTCTTGTCGTCGCTGCTGACAGAAAAATGTTATTACTTTCTTACTCGGTTACTGATTTTTTAAATGATGAGTTGTGATGAATGTTCACTTAGCTCATAATTATTAAGTAAATAGTTATAGTTTTATCCTTAGTCTGACTTTGAATTTAATTAGGTACATAGTTTCTAAGTTATCTGTAAGTCAACCACTGTATTTTTGTATGCCAACAGGCAGAATGTACTGGGAATATACCTGTATCTAACACCATTATTGTAACACCTGCATTCTATACAAATAAATAATTATTATTATGGGTGGTTTATCCAGTAGAAGTCTGACACTCGCTTTCGCTCTGCCCAAGAGCGGGAGGGGTTACTTTACGATTTCCAACCCCCAAAAATAAAAAAGGTGCCTTTCTGTAACATTTCATCGATGTCGTTTTTTTTATCTTAGACTATACTGTCCCACTGTTAGGCAAGGGCTTCCCCCGTAGCCACGGTTTTCTCCGGTCAATTTCTCACAGATGCTTCTAACTTATTACGTCATCGTTTTCCAGGCCACCCTTGGTTACGACGCCAGTCTTCTAGCAGCTACTTAGTGACGACTCTGGCCATCGATCCTGATGCATTCTACTGACATGGCCCGCCCAATCCTACTTCAACTTAGCAGTCCTAATGCACACATCAGCGATTCCTGATTTTGAGCGTGTTGTGTTTTTTTTTTTTCATTATTTGCGATGATTAGCCCGTTTTCACCATCAACAAATAATTTCACAATACCACACCAAGGGACAAACATAGCCGTTACACTTGAAATGATTAATTGACTATACCTCGTTATTAAAATACCGTTGGGAGTGTAATAATTCTCGTTTGATTGATGATGGAGTAAGCTTACCTGTCGAGAAGGATCTTATAATTTTAGAGAGTTAAATTTTAGTAGGCATCAACTTGAATTTTGGGAAGTTAAGGTAATAGCCGGGGCTGCGGGTTGTTGAAAGAGTTACTTAGTCAATAGAAGTCTGAAGCTCCCTTCCGTTCCATCTAGAGCATGGTGGGAAATCATCAAATGACTCCTTTATTTGATGACCATGCAAAAAAATCTTAAGGTGTATCCCTACAAGAGTAAAAATCTTAAGTTATATAACAGCTTTTAATATACCACATAGTTACAGTTTCTGAAGGCGAAAACAAAAACGTAACCTGACCTATTACCAAGTATGTTAGACTCGTCTCCCAGTCTTACCGGATGCAGGTGATTAGTAGTATTTTACATGGAGCGACTACCTATCCCAACTTCACAATCCAGTTAATACTGGGTAATAGTATACCCCTTCGAGAGTCTTGATTGTGAGACTGACTTTCAAGGATCTACAATTGTCACCAGAGACCAACGCCTGTCCGAGACACGGCGGAAACTCGGTACTTCTTAGTTTTGAGTACAGAATATTATTTCTAATAATGGCATTTTTAAAACAATTGCCAGTCAGCTATATTCATTGCATCCGTTTATGACCACAAAAACAAAATAATCAAATAGACCAGCAGGGCTATTGCGTATCTTTTACATGACAGTGGCTATCATTTAGTGTCCATCAATTAAATGTCAAATGGTTCCATTTTGTACTAAACCATAACCAATTTGACAGTTAATCCATGGACAATATGATAGCCACTGACATTTAAAAGATACGCAATAGCCCTGCAGACCAGCGTTTGAAAAAGAACGAAAGAGATTGCCAACATTTTTCATAAAATCAAAAAGTAATTTACGCTCTCCCGAGTCTATCTATTATTTCTGCTCTTATAATTTTATCTTTTTAATACATTTCTTCTGAACTTTGATTTGAGTTCTTCGATTTATATCGCAACGTTCATTTTGCCATTTGTCCTTTGAATTTTAATGGTGCTTGAAGGGAGGAATTAGTTAAGACGTCAGCCATTTCCATCCCTCACTAATTTACTACTGTTTTATCGATCAGGCGTCGTGAACTTTTTCTGTTGTTGGTAATTTATGTGCATAGTATTAGTTAGGAGTGCGAGAGCGTGGCTACACCATTATGTCCGCCGCCACTCGTATCAATCTTCAGGTTAAGCCGTGGTTGCCTAGGTAACCCTGTGGATGAGTGACCACCCATTGCATACCGAATTTCCTCCGTTGATCACGGCTTTCATTTGTAGATTTATCACTGTGACCCGACAATCTGACAACATTAGTCTGACTATCTTACTAGTTAAAAAAAGCTTAGGCAGAAAATGAGTATTAGTGAGTTCCTGTCATAATATTTTCTTATCTTAGGTATTTTAATTTATGCATTGAATAGCGTTACTAATATTTTTAGGATTGTATTTTAGTAGCTAGGGATCAAATGAGCAGCTGCTGAAATTTTTTTAATGAAAAAACTCAGTAAACTTTTACTGACCATTTTCGAGGATCGAAGCGCACTCTTTCCCTCGGCTTCTGAAATAACAACCTCTAGATAACTCGAACTAAAATAATTTAATGGAGGTTGCACTAGTTCCTTTAATACCCGGTGTAAAAAAGGTACGGTGTGAGAATAAACACGTTTATGACCTGTGTCGACGAGGTTCCTTTTTTCGAGGGTGGAAAGTCATCAAATCACTCCACCTGCTCTGGGCAGAGCGGTAGGTAGTGTCAGACTTCTACTGACTAAAAACCACCCATGTTCCTTACAACTACTTACAAGCCCTTTGTGTATGAGGCCGCGGTATCTCTTTCGAGCAACCCGTAGCCCAGATTCCTTATATTTCACACCGTTTTTTTTATCTCTCTCCGGAGTAGATCGGTGTTCTATTTTTATACAAGTGATGTTTCCTGTATAAAGGTCGACCTGTACCGATTGAATGCACCTGGTGACATCAACCTTTATAAACTCACCTTTCTAAAGCTAACTTCGACTCGGGTCATTACCTCGGCAAACCCGATCGTCTTTTGAACTTTCGAACCGACTCTGTGAGACTCCTTCACAGTTTCCCAACCTGAGGCACTGCAAACATATGGAAGTTTAACGTCAAATAGATTAAGGTAATCCCCTTTGGTGGAAACTGGATTAGTAACTGGTACCGATTCACGGGTCTGAGTCCTTCGTGGTTATTCCGTAACACACTCACTGCTTGAAAAACTTCGAAATATTAAAAAAAAAAAAATGGGTAAATCACTGAAGTCTTTGAGAACAAACAAAATGCAGAGGTCACAGTCTCCTTAAAAGTCAAAACATCAGTAATGTGAAGATTAAATGAAAATTCTACCAGACGTTTCCGGAACAAACAGATGGATAGACAGACCGACAAAAAGTGTGAAATACCTGTTACATTGGAGTAAATTTTATTTCATTTTGTGTAGAACTATATTCCACAAAAAACAAAACTTGTAAAGAAAGCCAAGTCGGGCAACTCAGTTCTTTTACCGTAAAAAGTAGTGAGATCCATGTAATACCAACATAGCCCGAAGAATTGCCAAATTTATGTGGCAGTGGGCAGGGCATATTGGTAGCAGAGCGGTTGGCCGATGGGGCCGGAAAGTTCTCCGACCAAAGACCGGTCAATGTGGTAACTCCTAGGGGAGGCCTATGTCCAGCAGTGACGTCTTTTGGCTGAAATGATTATGAATTATGAGTCAATAGGATAAAAAATGCTACTGATTGATAATAATTAATTTTATTGTTTGCTCATAACATAACTATGCGATTAAGCTTTAGTCCTAGGTACAACTGGTTTCAAACAATACTGTTGGCACAAAGATTTAATTAGCGCAGTCATAAACAGTGTTAAACTTGCGCCACAAAGCAACCACCATTTCAACATTTAAGTAAAAAACTTTTAATTATTTCACCACGGTAACGAAGAATGTAGGGAAATGCAGGTGAAATGAATTTGAACTTTGCTTTTGTTATTGTTGAATTGAGCCTCCATACCTACCCGTATATTATGTTTATTTTGCAAATAGGTTTTTTTACAAATCATTTTACTCGTGGTCTTTCTTTTAGACAAATGGGGCCTGGTGTTTCCGAAACAAACTCAGAGGTCATACTGTCTTTGAAACCGTAATCTTGGCAGGTAAATGTCTGATGGTCTTGTACAAAAGAACCACAAAGATATGAGTTACAGTCCTGTCAAGCCGTGCATAGAGATTATATTTACTTCTAGGATTTTGGGTGCGAATCAAATTCTTATGCTTTTCTTACTTATCCTTATCCATGTCGTCTTAACTCAAATCTTGAATACCTACTCAGTTAGTTAAAATAATGTAAAAACAGAACAAATTGTGAGAATATTCAAATAATTCTTCGCCTGTATCAGACGAGTCACCACCACCGAGGCTTGGTCGGAAACGGAAATGAATTGGGTATTGCTACGTAGCTAGTAGACGTTTCGGATATCGAAACGTAGACCAACCCGCCTCGGTATTGGAAATCATACTAATATTATGAATGCCAAAGTATTTCTATCTGTCTGTTACCTTTTGAAGCCATGCATTATTTTATTATTATCAACCTACTTACGCACAGACGCATATTTAAAGAATATTTATAATCAAAGACATTTTACAAATATATTTTGGGCTTCTTGTTATCCTTTGACATCTTCAGACAAAAGAATGCTTACAAGTCTTGAAATATCAGGATTTTCTTAAAATATATAAATATATTTTCTTTGGGCTTGAATGAATATTCTATTTTCAGACAACTTATTCAAGTAGGTACTAGCCCTGTTTTGCATTTTCCAATTTATCTTTTAGATTTCAGTGATTTTATAAGAGATTTATATTTGTTATTCAAATAACTAAACATGAAGGTGAATTTGAAACGTAAATTACGAGTAGGTAGACTGAAAACATGGGCACGCAGGCATCAACTGGATGCATATCATAAAATATTAAAAGTGTTTTAAAAAGTTATGAGTCTTTGGTCAACTGGACCCGCCCGCTACTAGACTCGCGTGTCCGGTTGACCACATAATTATTTTTAATTGTTTTTATTAGTCAACTGGACTCACATGCAAATTTAAAAAAAAAAACTATTGTTTAAAGCCACCAGCGGATATAGTCGAGCGCTAAATTGTTTAGTCAAAATGTAGACACCTTAACGGATTTGGTAGTCTGTGAGACTTTGCTATCCTTGTTACTCTACTGTCCTTGCCAATTTTAATATAGTGATTTTATTTCACAAACTACCAGGGCCCCAATTCTGTAACTTCGAGTTAAGCAACCCGCCATTGACACTCTATCGATACACTACAGACATTATTTTGCCACTGTTGCAAATTTGGCATTCTGCAGAAACTTCAATGGCGTTTCCGTGGTGTGTCAGTAGTGTGTCGATAGTATGTTGATTGTGTGACAGTACAATAGTTTTCAGTGTTGCTAACAAAAAGCTACCATGAGATACCAAACCTACCACTTTATGAAATCCTATTTTTATCAATTAAATCTTTATAATACCGATTTTTATAATTATAAATAAAACGTTTTATTATCAAAAACAAAATTTCACAAAAAACAAGCGTTTGTTGTAAAACAATATTTTTATCTGATGTGATAAAAATATTGTTTCTGCCTTTCTGAAAAAAAAAACTAAAAATCCCGACTGAAAAAACTGAAAATCAAAAACAAGCACATTTTAAATTAAACAAAACTTGAAACCTTTTTTATTTCCAACTTCAGATTTCTTCTGTGTTTGTTCTTTCGTTGGTCGCGTAAAATTCTTCGCAGATGATTTATTTAACTTTGGTGTTTTGGTGTTTATAGGATTTGTGACTTTGAATTTCTATTAAACATATAAGTGTCATATATTTTTGTAATCTCCTTTTAAAACCCTTCATTTTGATACCCTACTCGATGGAAATTGTTTTTTTTTTTTTCAAATCTGCGATTTGGCCCCCAAAATCCGAAATTTTTCTTTTTCCACATTCCACATTATTATCACAGAGTACATTTTTATATAATTATTATCTTAGAGAGTAGTTACTTGACTAACATATGAAACGACAAAGGTAAGGTAAGTGAAAAAGTCCCAATTGTTGTTGGGAAAATAATAAAAAAACGTGATGAATTTAAAGTGATTTGTGTTCGGAGTTCTAAAGTTCAATGGAAATATATTTTCACAGTAAGTTTTGAGTTATGTTATGAACTTCCACACCAACATTTCAGGATCATCAATTAGCTCCTTTGCTTGCTCCTTACAAAGTCGAATTCACTTGCAGCCTCATTAATGCGCGAGTATTGCGGCGCTGGCGCAAAAGCAAAACGTCGACAGTCGGCACTATAAGCCAATGCTAAAATACGCCACCGCAAAGTTATTGGTACATTAGTACATTACGTAAGACGTACACACTAGGACACTTAATTTTAAATTTTAAAAGGAACAAATTTAACCAAATCAATAGGGAAAAGAGGTGTCGTTGTTCGATGGCTTCACAATGGCAGTTCGATAGCTAAATACGATAGACACAACTGTCAGATATCACTTAAAATATTTACAGACTACCGTAACTTTGGCCATCACGATGACATTGACACATTAAAATGTACCAGACTACCAATATTACAATAGTCCCATTAAGGCGTTTCAATGTCACTACAGTTGCTACTGTGGCAAGTCAATGACCATAAATAAGTTGTAGAATACCAAATGTCATTGAATATTCTATTGAGACACTACTTACACACTATCGACACACTATTGACAAGTGGACTATTTTACAGAATTGCGCCCCAGGACGCCAGAATTATGAAAAAGTAAGCCGTTTGAGCGTGAAAGAGTAACCAATATACTTAAGTACACACATACAAAATTTCGCTTTTATAATATTGATGTGATAGAAATCACACAATAAAATTTATATACCTACTAACGGTCCTGTCAGACGCCGTCCTGCCCGGACAGCAACGCCATCTACTGGGACCATTTGTTTTATCAAACCATCTAAGTACCCATTGAAATATCCCCAGAAAGTTTCATATTATATTTAGGACATTTCTATTATTACACTGCGTGCAGTGACTTCTTCATAGTTCTGAAATCCTAGTAATTTGCGAAATAAAATCACAATAACTATTTATTTCTTTATTTAAACTTCATGTACAAGAGTGGTACATAGGCGAACTTAATGCCACAAGGCATTCTCTACCAGTCACCTTCAACAACAACTATCAACAAACAACCCAACTCAACAACAACAACTGTCAACTATTCTGCTGTAAACGCCGCCTTTACTCCGTGACTGCACTTTATAATAGAAGCAGGTAGTGGGTCCAGTCGACCAGGTCAAATTTTAACCTGGTCGATTGGACCCGCGGGTCCATTTCGAGTGGGTCCAGTAATTGACCAAAGACTATATCTACATAGTTAGACTTTGAATGCCTGTCTTGGCAATTTAGATTGCACGATACTACTAAATAATTATAACGAATAGCTACTCAGGAACGCGCATATCAAATTATTACCAGTCAATGGGCTGATTGAGAGTAGACAATTAAGTAAAAATGATAATTACTTCAGAAGGTTATTTTCATTTTTCATAGTTTTTAATCCAACGCTATAAAAAACCATAAGCACTTGTAGACTTTTCGTTACAAAGACTCTCTTTAAGTTGCTCAATGCCATTTAGCGACTAAGCTCTAATTTACTGAGTTTCTGCTGCCATCAAATTCAAGCTTCAGTGTAAGAGGTACATCGGTATTCATCCAACTTATCTGTGCAGGCGGGAAAACAAAGAACTAAAATAAATGGGCTTTCTCCACAAATCCCCCCTGAAGTCCCTTTATGGGGGAAAAGTGGATATAAGATTACAAAGTTTGACAAATCGATTATTTTTTTCTTGACAAGTAGCGCCACCTTACGAGTAGGTACCTAGGTATTTATTAAAGCTAAGTGCTTACTGCCGTACTCAGAGATATTTAATGATTACTTAAGCCGTCACTTAGTAAACATTTGACATACTTTTGTATGACAAAACTGTCAAAACCTTTACTAAGTGATGACTTAAGTAATCATCCAAGCTCTCTGAGTGCGGCAGCTAGTGATGGCCTAAGTACTTAGGCCATGTCACTTACCATCTGGCGTGTGTAGGACACACACACCGCAAGGCGTGTGTAGGGGACACACGCCTTCAATTCTTCTTTACAGCTGCTAGTTGTTTGTGAACCAATCTTCCATATAGCCGTCCCGTTCATCGCCTTAACATCGCTGGAATTTCGCGTCGCTTTCTCGTCTTTGGTAACCATTTAGTCTATTTTGTCCAGCCATCGCTGGCCACTATGGGATCTGTCCCAGCTTCGTTTTAGTTTTCCACTCCTCTACATAGACAATTTATGCCGCAGTGCAGAATTGGATTTTGTTTTTTATTCGTTATCCCAAAGCACCAGGGTTTTATTCTTTAAGTAAATGTAATACAAAAGTTCTAAAATATGTGGTCCAAAATTGTATAGTTTCGAAGATAAAGCTAAGAAAAATGTGACGTCATCATTAATAATCGTGACTGTGTAGACTAATTTTGTACAAAAAATTTAAACAAAAAAAAATATTTAAAAAAAAATCATATGCCAGTTGATTCTTTGAAATCTTCTTATTCATACCGTGTGTGTCGAGTTATGAAATAAAAAAAAACCTGGTCTAGGAGTAGGGTAGACAAGACCACGTGGAGTCTATTTGCAGCAATTCGTTTCTGTAACTAACTTTTGTTTGGAAATCAAAGGGTCAATAAATGAAACGATTATAACGTCGTATTATTTATTTTCGTGTGTTCCAGCCGCCCGGTACAGATACGAGCGGCGTTTACTTTTTACGTTAAGTTCACGCACGTAACGCTACTCTTTACCAAATTGTCGAAATACTGATATTATCAGAGGACCATGGTCCCGCAACACAAACGTACAGCGGCATCAACTTTGAGAGAGTAACACTTGGCCATCTCTTCATTATATCGGTAACATCATAAAATCTAACAATAGAGAAGTTCTTTAGAATAGATATAGAAAAACCACGATAGTCTAATTTTTTTTATAGGTAGTCGTATCAAGTTTGTACGTAGGCCAATTATACAGACAAGTCTCATAACAGAAGTAATTTTATACTTTGACGCTATATAACCATCAGATTGCATATAAAAACTCTATCACCGTGTATATCTCAACAAACAAACATCAAAACAAACAATAATGAAATTGTTTATCTACATTAAAATATATCGCATCTATCAATTAAATCTTTATATTCATTTAATTTGGAATATATCTAGTTAAACTTTTAATTGTTATAATATACAAGATACGTGGGCGGGCAGATACCAAGTCAATGAATATGTAACTCTAATCGTGTATAATAAGTTTTATTTTCAATAAATTAATTTATCTATAGATGGATTCTAACAAGTGCTAAAATTACAAAGACATGTAATAACTGTATTACAATGTAATTTATTGGTACCTAGGTGTAACTTTTCAAACCTAGGCGTAACTTTTCGGAACCTAGTTGTAACATTTCATAACACAGGCGTCACTTTACAAAACCTTTGTTTAACTTTACAGAACCTAGGTGTAACTTTTCAAAACCTAGGTGTAACTTTTCAGAACCTAGGTGTAACATTTCGGAACCTAAGTGTAATCTCTCAGAATTATTGCCCCATCGAAGCCAACTTAAGCTGTGCGCCGTAGTCACTACACACTACTAAGGCTACAGCACTGTCGAGCGACACTTCAAGCCACTCACAACATTTAGAGCGTGTCTACATCACTAACGTTTTGATTTAGAGCTACCACTGTCACATGTCCCAATATTCCACTTTTCAAAAATGTTACAATTGATATATCCAATATTTTAGGCTTTCCAATCATTCGTTCAACTTTTATCAATAACAATAATCTAAATCCTTGTTCGTCTGATCTGACTGATTACGAAACATCGTCATGTAAAAGTGACAGCAAAATAACTCATATGACAAAACATCGGCCATGCAAACACCCGTACAGCTATATGCATCCACACACAACGCCTTAGTCATGATAAAATGTGAACAATACAAGTCATGATCAATCGTATCAAAGTCTAAAGTATTACATAATAATAGGCGAGAGACCTACTGTCGATTACAATGTCTTATGATTACAAGTGTATATTTAAACGAATTTTGTTAAGCTCATAATTTTACTAGAACGAATAAGGCGCAGCGAGTGGAAGCTTTCGATTCTTATCACCGGACAACATCGTGATAACAGTCACAACTAGATTTTCGTCCTTCAGACCAAAAGGACATCAGAAAAGACTCAAATATCTTCAAAATATTCATATAAGATCTCCCATCGAACAAAGAACTTATGATTGTACTACACTAAACACTTAACTGATCAATATGATCCACTGCGATCATCCCCATTTATCTAAATTGAGTGTTTATAACCCCTCTATTCTCTAATATTTATATATTTTGCAATAGAAATTAGTATTCCACACGTATATAAACAACATCTAAAACATTGAGTGTCCGGCGATACGAACCGAGGGACAAAATCTTCATGAAGGCGACCGGTCGACTTAAACAATCAGTATGATCGATTAAAGTTATCGCTAGATATTGTCATCGATATCAGCCTTCATACAAGATAATGTTACTATTATTCGTACACGAATTCCTTTACAGTAAAAAATTATGATGAATGTGTCAGAGGCCCCTGCGAAAGATGAATAAATGAATGCGAATAAAGGTAACTCGTGCACCAACATTGATATTATTTAAATTTATAGAGGTACAGTAACGGCAAGGTTCTCCAACGAAGCCCTAGTATCCATTATACAAACGAGGAACAGGTACAAAAAGTAAAAAGTATCAAAAACATTTTGTGTCCCATATCAGTCGTGTTATTTGTGCAATGCTATTTTTATAAACAGTTTAATATTTAATAACAAAATTTCGTCTTGAAGTGTCGCTCAAAAGTAATAAGTAACCGTGTAGCCTCCGACAGACATATAAACAAGTGTATAATTATTATGCTTTCTATTATAAATGGACCAATCATGGCAGTGAAAGTAGGATCAGTGCTGTCATTGGTCGATTTCTCCCACTCTTATATGTCTAGCAGACGCTAGTTATAAGAACTGAGGTTATATTTTCGAATTTCGAATGCTAACGTACATTTTAAAATGCATATTTTTCTTTATTAAATTCATTTGACCGTTGGGATCATCCGAAGTTCGAACATAACACCCCTGATCTTGAGAATGCGACCGATCCAAACGGATTAATTCCATTCCTTCATAGAATTAGCGACTCGTAAAAATGCTTTACTAACACTATTTAATTAATATATGTTATATATTTATTACTTTATTAAAGAACGGGGATTATTTCAATAGTACTTTAACATTCACAACAGCTTTGCGTTTGCTAGACGTTTCCAATATGCACGTAATCGCTCGTTCTACGACGGATAGCCTTCGAGTCTACGAGCTACTCTGATATGGTCTCAGTCTCAAGACAGTCCGTACGTCTGATCTATGATACACTCTCCCTACTCGAGCTACTGACTTGTGTGCGTCGTCGATACTACAATATTGTGATTCAGTAATGATTATTTGATTATCGTTAGTCTTATATTTGGAAGCAGCTCTGTTTGTGGAGTCTGTTAGTCAATAACTTTGGACATTCTCTTTCATGGTGTCGATTCCGTACACAAGTCTCTGATATGTGGGATGATGTGTGTAGCGCCGCGGGCCGCCCGCCGCGGTCCCACCCGAGTGGTACAAAATTGGAGCGTACCTACATATACGTTTATTATATACAATGTACAATACAATACGATAAACACTATAGTGGCTACGGGGCGGGACGCCGGCGGCCGGCGAGGCGTGTCACCTCGCGCCTCAGCATGTATACATTCTCACAGTAATATACATCGTAACTCGCTCTATATATAACAAACATTACACGAACGCGCACCACGCTCGTCGAATAAACAACATAATATACAGCGGAATCGTAGCACTCTTTCGATTCGATTAAAAAAATTGACTAGAAAATCTCAATTCGCTACGAGCACTATGCGTGCGTGGAGGACGATGAGAATATGTCGGCGGCGCGCCACGCCTCGGCCTCCTCCTCCGCGTCGTACTGCTGCAGGAAGGGGTTGGTAGAGCTGTAGCGCGGAGACAGGCCGCCGCGCCCCGGCGAGTTCAACGTCACGGCCAGCCCCGCCGACGTGCCCGGGATCACGGAGCGCGGAGACTCACGAGAGCCGGGCTCACGTGGCGTATGATCGCGAGGAGTGTGCTCACGCGAATGATCACGCGACGAATCCCTCGACTGGTGCTCCCTGTCCCGCGGCGTGCTAGTCCGCGGGGAATCCCTCGGGGAGGCTCTTGGAGACGCGCGCGGTGAGGACCTCGGCGACGACCGCGGAGAGGCGATGCGCTCTGGTTGCCTCAATATGGAGGACACAGATCCTCCATGTTTAATTGTATCCGCAGGGCTGTGGCTCCCGGAGCTACTGCTGGGTGAACCGGGAGAGGATACTGTCACCTGTCGGGACCGAGGTGGCGCGGGCAGAGGGCCTCTGAGCGGCGACTGCGGACGATATTGGCCGACCCTGACTGATGAGAGAACCTGCAACATAAGAAGGTCACATATAATACAAGTAACTTATAACTATGTAGATTGATACATGTGGAAGCTTGTAATTAGCAAATGTCCTAACTTACGTATGATATTTAAAATTATTATTAGTCTGTAAGCTTTTTTAAAATAAATAAATAATTCATAAAATCAATGGGTTATTTAGATTTGTGCATTTCGTGTTTTAAATACAATGAAATGATTACATGTGCGGGCGGCGAGCGGTCGGGCGCGGGCCGACCCGAGAGAACTGGCGGCGGAGATGCTGCTGATGCTGCCACTTGAGGCCGATATGGACTGACTGAGGGCGGAACTCGGCCTGTGCAGAAATAAAAAGCCATTTATGGTCACACCATTTTCAAAAGCTGCAATGGAACAAAGTAAAATGAAATGGAAAATGGTAAAATGGAATATAAGAAAAGAGGTTTCATACTCAGTGTATAAAAAGTTAAAAGTGTTTAAAGCCTGTTGGAAATTGATGATGATGGAAAAAGTGGAATTGAAAAGACTACTTATAAAATGTTCAATGTCATCACCAATAATAGGAATAATCCATGCAAAAAAGTTTCATGGCATTACACTCTAACAGCCAATTTTCTTTTTTTTGTCAAATTTTAAATCTAGAATTATGGCGTATCAGCAGATTGTTTTTGTTTCTTTTTTTTTTCGTCTAAAGCTTTTACTGCCAGCTATCCCATCCCACCTTACTTAAAAGTAAGGAGGTAGTATATAATACCTTGGGGGAGTGTGAGTGAGGCCGCTGGCGACGCACTGACTCTGTTTCCACGCGGCCCGGTTACTGACTCGCCGCGCCGAACTGTCTACAAACATACATGCGTTAAGGGACCGCTTAGCCTTTAGACATTCAGTGTTCTTGTCTAGTGTATAAGTATAGTATAGATCAGCTAGGGCATGCAGAAGGAGAACTAGAGGGTGTTCTAACGCGCGTTAGGGCTTTGTCAAAGTTCACTCGCAAATGGAAACTATCTTTGCCAATGGGCAATCATCATCATCATCATCTGCCTATAATGTTTCCACTGCAGGGAATCAGGCCTCCTCTCCAGGAGAGGGATGGGCTATGATCCACCATGCAGGCCCAATTCGGGTTGATAGATGTCACATGGCAATAATTGAAATCAATTATATTTCCTAAAATTTTAACATTCAGAAGTTTTTTTCAATCTTTGACTTGGAGAGACCCAAAGATCTCCAAGAGGACAATTGCCAGAAACCATAGACAAGTAAATATATATGGAATTTGTGATTCCATATTGTGTACAAATAGGTAATCTCTCTTGAGAATGAAATTGAATACGATAGATTCATTTTCTTTTTAACAGAATATTGCAATCTTATGTTTTTTTCAGAGGACTAGAAATGTCAGCAAAATATCCACATGGAATTATCAAATTGATAAAAGTAATAGGTGCTCTGTTCTATTCTTCTATTCAGTTATTTAGATTTTCGCCCGTGTGCGCGAAGAGTGAGAGGTCACTATGAGATGAGAAGGTACAGCAATAGGTGAAGTTAGCTTGGTGAGGAGTGGTATGTTGTCTAGTGGTGTATTTGAGTCTAAGTTCTGGAGTATGCTAGTGGGTGACTATGTGCGTGCTTCTGCTACTAATTAGCATGGTGATGTAAAAACAACATCGTTGATACTTCTTTAGTACTGCTAGATATGACTGAGAGTTTCCCCAGTCTCTTACGAGGAGAGATTATCGTATGATCGCCATCAAATACAGGCAAATGCTTTGTTTGATAGTCACAAAATAAACTGATCTTGTATAAGACCGATTTGATTTTTAAATCTATATTAAATCTACTATTGTATTAATAAAAGGAATAATGATGACATTACCGTGTTGTTTTCTACATCTCAATCACTCAATATAGTCTTAAGTTCGAATCAAGAGGTGACATTACCTGAACGTTTAGGAGCAGGCCAGATCTGTAGGAGACACTGCAGAACATTTATGGACCTCTGGTAATCCATTTCCGTAGGCGGCTGCGAATGAAGCATCAATGGAGGAGCTAGAGCCACTGCCAGGTGTTGAGGAGACATCTTGTTACGATCTTGAGCAGCCACAACCAGGGCTAAGTGGTCGAGTAAGAAGACCAGGGTGGCTCTTGATGCTCGAGGTAGCAACTCAACTACTGAGGCCATTAGTCGAGCGTTGCCTTCTCTGTCGTCTGGGAGGCATATTCCTAAAACAATAGTAGGCAGTAAAGTAAAAGAAGCGAGATTCACAAATGCTTTAAAAATAAATAATGCTTTAAAAGTCTGAAATTCTGAAGCTTCGTAACTATCTGACTAACCTTTTCCCAACTATGTTGGGGTCTTCCAGTCTAACTGGATTCAGCTGAATACCAGTATTTTTAATGAACTATTGCCTATCTAGCCTACACAACACAGTTAGTACTGGGTAATATGTTACCTCTCGGTAAGACTGGTTGTCAGAATGTTGGGCTACTGTCTAAATACTAACCCAATGCATCAAGAGTCATTTGATACATGCAGCGACTGAACAGCGGCTGCGGTAGTTCCCTCAAGTAGTCCTTCAGTAGACCGGTGATGACGTTGATGTCAGGCACGGAGTCTGGGGCCAGCTCAACTCCTCGCGCGTTTCTTTCGAATGCTTCTCGTAGGATTCGCTTTTTAATTGCTGAGCCGCATAGGCGATATAGACCTGTGAATAAGGAATAGATATTTAGAATCAAGCTAACTTATTTTCAACCCGACTAAAATATTATAAATCTACAGGGACGACAAGTGTTTGCTGTATTTAGTATTCGGCCATAACTGGGGTCCCAGTGAGCCCAAAACCGAAACATAGTTAAACATATAAAATTGAAAATGATTTGTTAAAAAATAACGTATTTTTACACAAATACGACAGATAACAAGTGCTTAATAAAAATAATAATATCAAAACAATTTTAAAAAACATGGCGGCCGAATACATAACCACCTCTTCTGCCAGAAGATTACTCAATTAGTCCGGGCAATTGAGACCAGAAAATTGGGGTCAGATTAAATTAATTCCCACACGAATTGGAATATTTTTTATTCCAGGTGTCGGGTCGATGGGGACGTTTTACATTTCATTTAGAATCGTGTTTTGAACAATCCTACTAATTTTTAGCCCGGTGGGAATTAGTGTAACCTTGGATGTCTAAATTGACCGGACTTAAAGGCGCATATTCAATAATGATAGTAGCGTACAATAATGGCTAGGAATACCTTCTCAATATCAGTAACCATAGTCAACTCAAAAGTGCTTTAATTCCATTTCAGCACTTACCAATAATATCCAAGCCGCGCCTCTCAATCTCCTCGACACATCTCCTCACGATCATTGGCACTGGTGGAGCGTGAGGTGGTCGCGGCTCCCTTGCAACCACCGTGTCTAGCTCAGCACCGAACAGGGCGCTGCCTCGTGGAGGCGCCGGCCGTCTTCGGAAGAGATCGTGCGGTTCTGCGTGACGTACGCGGATGTATAGCGTTCCACGGGGTTCCATCTGGGAATGAAAAGAGGATTTTAAAATGATGCTCTGATAGTCTAAAATAGGCAGTTTATCAGATCATAATATGAATTGCGTTAAAATTCGTAAAATGGTCGCAGACGTAGTTACTATTATGACAATTTTGACGCAATTATACGATATTTGACGCAATTCATATACAATCCCCCAGAAATTGATACCTTGATGGCAAAATCGCCGCGGATAGCTCATCCGTTGTTAAGTGATCACCACCGCTTATCTATTGGCATTAGCAATACCACAGGATTCACAAAAAATAATTGGCTGAAACCTTTCGCCTAGAACACATCAACGCTGCTTGACGATATTTCAGTTGTGGGTATGACCACAGAAAGTACCTCCAGTAGTAGACATACAACATACAAGAACTTCTGGACGAGAAGCACATATCAAAATCTGTGTGTTTTATTCAGTCTGGTCTGTATTCTGAAATTAGTCGAAAGTTTACCTTGAGAGCCAGTTGATGTGAAGGTGAGCGTGAAAGCATATCAGGCAAGGTTACAGCACTTCGGTAGCAGAGCTTGTGCCTATGCTGCGGGTCCCAGGAGTAGACCAGTACGTCCAGTTGTCTGTTGTCTACGAGGTCCAGCTCGAATGACTCGTCCCAGTCGAATGCTAGTTCACCGGTGCGGACCTATGATAAAGAAGAGGAATTTGTGCTTGTAGACAACAAATTATACTCATAATCAAATTATCAAAGTCAATACTGACTGACTTTGACTTTGACAATTTGATTATGAGTATTTAAAAAAATATACACACACACACACACACACACACACATCTCGACATGCAATTGCTGGACAAAAGCCTCTCATCGTCAAACTTGGTTGCTAACACAAAATTACGATAAAACCGAAACTCTATTGCAGCGGGCGTAAAGCATATTATGGTTAACCCCTACAAAATGACATATCAAAATCCTTATCTTGTCACACATACACACACCCCCTCACATATCACCACACACATCTCCACACACATACCCTCACACTACTCATACACACACTCACACACCCACAGGTTTACTTTCCAAGTTTTTCGAATAAATTCTACATTTCAACAACATTTTTGTTTTTTCTGTAATTGTGTAATTTTGCAAGGTTGGTTGTATTGAATATTATAACTATAACTCTATGCTTGTGGCCTACATTTTATTCTGTCATTAAATTAATTTAATAATGTATTTGAACTAACACTTGTATTTTTTATTTATTTTTTTAGGTATCATTTGTAGTGAATCAACAATTGGAATTATATTAATTTGTATAGTAATTATTTTAAATTTTAAAAGTCGTAATTAATTTGTCATCAACTAATGATTTTAATTTTAATTCTTATTCTAATTGTAATCATTTTTAATTATTAGACATGTTTAACGTGTTTTATTAACGAATCTAATTGAATCACTTAATCATTGCAATAAAATAAGCACCATGTTATTAGGAAGAAGAAACTGACTCCTGAAATACAGATATTTAATATCTAGTTTTGGAGTCAGGGCCTCACAAATATTGTATAAAAAATGTTTTGCAAATTAAAGAATTTATTATTATTATTATTATCGTGATCTTCAGTGCTTTTGATCCAGAACTAATGTGGAACACTGATTTGATTCGACTACTTTTTTTTTTCTTCATCTTTACTGTACCTACGAATAATATTACACTCACCACAGTACGAGCTTTATGCACACGATCACATTCCAATACGCAATACAGGTCTCTGGGTGCAACTGCTGGCTGCGGAGGTGCCAGAGGGCCCGAAGGTGGGGACCCCGGCGATGACCCTGACGCAGTAGGCCGAAGACCACGGCCCGCCAAGAGATGTACAAACAGCATTCCTGATACTCCGCCAGACAATCGTGACAGACCGGTCATGGACGCGGAAAGACCACCCGTAGTTGGCTTTTCCGCTTTATACTTTAGGAACTCTGCAAGAAATTATATTATTATGAAAAATCTTTAAAAAAAGTTGTGACTGATCAAAACTTCACACATTTTTTTCACTAAACTATTGCTATTTTTATTTTTATTAATATCATAAAGTCCCTAGGCGTGTGCTTTAGTAACAGAAAAGCAGTCGTCCAAGGTAAATGAGCACTGTATACTTTACCATTAGGATTAATGTCAAGGTGTCTTTGATGACGAGATCCCGGCGTTGGAACCGGGCTTGGGTTGGGACAGTTGAACCGCGACCCGAGTTCCAGTAGCTGGCGAACCCGACGGGCTGATGGTGATCCTCCGGCCCCTGCTCCACCAAGCTGGTTCGTGGCACCCAGTTGCTGGGAAGAAACTGAGCGAGCAGGCAAATGCCGTGGTCTTTCTACTCGACGACCTGCTAAACCTAATGATGATCCAAATCGGCTGGCACTTTCCATCTGAAATGGAACGGTAATTATCGAGAAGGAAAATATCAACAGAACTAGGAAAAAACGAATACTTTAGAATTTCTTACGTTTTTGAGCGCATCGTGTATATTTTCAGCTGAATAATGCGTTGGAAGTCGTGGACGTAGCGTCTCATAGAGAGCGCTGGTAGAGGGTGCTCGCGACAGCCACGCCCTGTACTCGTCCGAAGTGAACACTGAAGGAGAGGACGGTAAACGACCTGTTAATCAAATGATCCCTTTTGAAAGGACATCTTTTGAAACGTTTATTAAAAGTTGTTTATTTTTTACCTCTGGAAGAACGAAGATCTAAACGTGAAGACAAAGGCTCCGGCTCATCTTGAAGAACACTTCCTGCTCGCCTGCTTAGTCCCAACCTATTTGGAATAACAAAATTTATAGACAGAACTGCTTTCGGATATAAAAATGGGAGAGAAAGTGATGCTTACCTCTGTCCAGTTCCCCTCACATCTCTTGGCAACGAATTAAACTTCGATCCTATATCCCTGCCCAAAGTGCTACTCCTGTAACCACTGAGTCCAGAATAGTAAGGAGTTCTAGTAGGAGCCGTAGCCTCTGTGTCTGAAGAATAGTCCAGACTTCGGTTCCTCCTAGCTGTTCCAAATTTACTACTATACGATGGTAGACCAAGCCCAGTAGTTCCATATGCTCCTGACAATGTGGAACCCAGCCCAGTTCCTCCTAAACCTGAGCCTAGGCCAGAACTTGTCAGGCCTGATCCGACGAGGCTTGAACCAGTGAGTCCACTGAGTCCTGTGCTTGAGAGTCCAGAAGGTAGCCCAGGGCCTAAACTAGTTCCACCCAAAGCGGAGTCTGTCAATCCAGTGCCTGACAGGCCTGATCCAGGCATGCCTACGCCACCGTACCGCTGATTGTATCTTAAACTTGTCGCTGAAAAAATAGTACAATATTAGATTCACGCTAATTTACATTAAAGTCTATTTTAGCACAAACATTAATTCAACCGAAGAACTCTTACTTCCAGTTGCAGCTGAAGCTTTCAAGCTTGATCTGAGCAAGGAATGTCTACCAAAATCAGAGTGAGTTTCTGCTCTGGGCAACTGCTGTTCCGATCCTGACCGTGGAACACGGCCTCCAAAACGCGTACTGAAAAAAGATCAAGAATTGAATTTGGAAGCTAAAGTGATTGGAAAAAAAAAAGCCTTTGTTATATAACCTTGAGAAATGGACAGAATGTGTACAAACTTAAGAAGTATCTTAAATTAGTTGATTAGAGGGCATGTGGTAACTGCTGCTACAACTCTCAACAGTTTTTTCCGCTAGATTATGCCAAACTCATTCATTTTGTAATTTCCCATCACTTAGTCTGATATACAGGTCGTAAAACACCCTGTAAATACTGCTCAGTTCAATCAATCGGACAACTTAAACGTTTTAAACTTTTGGTACGTTAATCGGACCAAAAGTAATATAAGTTCGGGCGAGTCGGACCAAGAAGACTATCGTTATTTGTAAACATTTGGACCGATTGATCGGACGACGTGAGTTTTTTATACTCGACGATGGCGAATCCGAAAATTAGGGTTATTTACTTTTGTTTTAATGCCATAAAGGTCATACAATAATTTTTATACCGTTCGTACCTGTCGTATCTTCCGCTGTCAGCTGGATAGAAGGAGTGCACCTTCTCCGCCAAGCTATCCAGTGTGTTCGGATAGGATCGCTCGTACGGTACGAAATGCGTCGCTTGAGACTTTGGCTGCTCTGTTATCACCGGTGGTGGTGGACGGTAGCTGTGAATGGTAGAATAGAACTTGAAATGGCATGTTGTAGCAGATTCATGTCTGGCTACTAGTTTAACAAAGAGTGATGATACAAAAAAATGCTGCTGGGGAGTTTGTCCCGCCACTTCTTCTTAACAGCCCAAACACTAGAAAGTGTCCAAGGGTGGGCGTTTTGGGGGACTGTCTCTTGCAAATAAGTAAAGTAAATTTTGACGTTCGAAAAGTGCTGATTATCAGCCTAATTTGAATAAATGACTTCTGATTTTGATTTTTAACATATTAACACAATATTATACCTCCATGTAGAATGATCAGATGGCGGTCTTGGATTGTAATATAAATCCAGCCCCGTAGAATCAGGAGACAGAGCACCAAGTTGCAGCCGACTTCTTTCTTCCCTGCCATCACCAACTGGTCGAACACCTCCCCCTGGACCCGCTGACCGCAGCGTACCATGTCTGTTGAGGTATCAAGTAGGTAGGTCGTACATTTTAAGCCATGTAAATTTGTTAGTCTTGATTTGAAAGTAGGAATAAAGTTTCTGGACCATTAATACTTTTGTACTACGTACTTCACTGAAGGTCTATCACTTTTCATCCTTATGAACTAGGTAATAAGATTGAAAAGTGGTTGACCATCCATGATCTCGAAAGTAATCACAGCAACACATTACGCTATACAGATCCAGTATTACCTGACCGTAATTTGTATGAGCATTTCGTACGATGAAAGATCAGCGTATCCTGGTTTGTAAAGCTTGATTGATGGTCGTACAAAAGTCCGCATCAGCATCTCGTAAATTATTTGTAATATTACAACTAATTTAGCATAAGCGTAATCAGCCTTTAATGTTTCTGCTGCTGGAACTCAGGCCGCTTCTCCATGAGACGGAGAAATAAATTTCATTTATTTATTTAAAATCATTATGATCATAGGAGTTATAAAACTAAGTACAGCAAGAACTCTGCAAGTTGTAAAACGTTTCAGACATTCTTGTTTAGATTACTACGAAAAGAGCTAGATTGACAACCTTGTCAATCTATCTTTGTAAAGTGTGATTAAAAAGTTGGTTTACAACTTGAATTGTCTCTGTAGTTGCTACATCTACATCGAGAAATTACATAAAAGACGAAACCGTTTTCGTTAGAATTGGTTTTTACATTTTACACTGTTTTAGCTTAGTTCTGTACTTTATATGTAAACTGTACACTGACAACACAGTTTCTCCACACAACCGAAAACATTAATTACAGCCTTGTTAATAAAGGGTCTAGTAGTACCCTTAAAGAAACCAAAAACCGCTTGTCCTCCCCGTCAATGCGACATTTTTTTTGTTCCCGACCATATCTGGGAACAGTTACGGAGAAATTGGGGGTCAAAGTGTCAAATTTTTCACAGTTGTTTTTTATACTAGTTTTTTAGGTTATAACCTTACTTAAATTACCTCCATGACCCGTTTACTATTCAAAACATTCACTAGGACAATGTTTTAAGAGTGCTTCATTGAGTTTTACCCTGAAATGTGTTTTTTCAACCCTAATAATAAAAAACGTTTCCAAGCAATAATTTTTGCATAGGGGTACTTAGCGATGCACATAATGGTTGGTTGACGGCTTGGTCAACAATTCTTTTACAGCCTGTATAACTTGCAATGGTCTATTGACTTCACAGTCACACTTAAGTCCGACTTCTGAGTGTGGGGTCCTGAGTTCAATTCAAATATGATTTTATTTCAAATACTCACTGTGAATACAATCCATCAACTCGATCTCGTTCCCTCTCGTCATCATCTCGACAGTCCCTTTTGAGCACAACTACTGGCGGTGGCTTGTGCTCCGACCGCGGCATGGATGGTGAGCCTGGTCCTGATTTACCTGTTGGTTGGATAAAGTAATGGCTAGCAGGGTTGCAGTGAGATTTGGCGGGCCATGCCTGGGCCCAGAGTCATCATGTAGTAGGTGCCAGAAGACGGGCCTAGTCATCGACGGAGGCGTCGAATACGCTGACGTGACGACTTAGACGCGTTTGTGACAAATTAGATGTAATAAACCATACAAAGAGAAGAGTGGAAGGACTATGAGGAGGTCTTTGCCCACCAGTGGGCCAATATAGGATAAGAAAAAAGAACTGTCTAGTCAATTTTCAAAAAAAGGCCAGAGTCTGTCTTTGCTATTGAAAATTTTAGAGCGAGAGAGAGTGTCTTCAGGCAAAAGCCCTTGACATCTTGATATATTTTTGCAAAAGTGGGTTTTTGGAGTCAGGGCGGACAACATACTATTTTTAATTGTCTTTTGTTTTCAATTCCAGGTCCCCCCTGTTTGGCACCTGTATGAAGCCACTAAACTCTGATTAGGTTTCACCAAACTGTTGAGGACAAACTGTAACCTACAAACAAATATTATATACTGAAGTTTCTACAGCGAAGCGTCCGGTTTCCGTAGCCGGTCTACTATTTGCCCGTACAGCTTCACTAATCCTAATACATATAATGGTATTTGGGTATTTGTGTAATGTGAGTTTAAATGTTTGTGAACGCACCCACGATACAGGAGAAATTCCTAAAGTGGGGCAACGTTTTTTTAAAAAAAAAAAATATATATATGCAGAATGGTTTTTTAAATACTTTAAACGAAACCAACCTTTTCTCTGCCTCGTACACAACAACAGTCTCCTGGGTATCGACATAATAATGACGACATCATCCAGGGACATCCTCCTGACATCCACGAGGTTCACAGCCAAGATCTCATCCCCCACTTTGAGGCATCCACTGTTGTAGACGGCAGACTCCAGTGCTATCCGAGAGATGAACACTCCATCCGTCCTTGCACCTCCGTCGCCTTCCCTGATGTACAGTCCCAGGGTCTGGCCGGGTCGCTTCACTATTTCCACTAGTTGGACTATGTGACGGGAGTCCTGTGGTGAAAATTATGGAATGTTTAACAAAGGTGTACAGGATTTTTAACCATATTGGAGTGTTTTTTGTATACGCACGTATTTTACTGAAATACTCATTGAACATTTTACATATTACATTGGTTTGATTGAAATATGGGTTAATATTATACAAAAGCAGAACTTGTTTTTAATATTTTTAGAGTACATCATCATCAATCAGCCTATTAATGTTCCAATGGACGCAGGCCTCGTCTTTAAGAGAGGGTAGAGTACACACACACATAATCAACATCAACATCTTTAAAACCTGTGTCCTTTATTGGGACGACTATAAGTTCATGATAAAAGTAAAAGAGAAAATTATTAGATGGAACATAAACATAAAAAATCTCATTCATAAAAAAACGCCACTACAAATAGGCGCTTCCAATTCCCAACCAATCTGACGCCTTACGACAATAGTATTGTATTGCACAAATCACAACGCAATTCAAGGAAACCGCAAACGGAATACACCACAGAATCTATACCAAACAATATTACATAGCTGTGGTATGAATCGTACTGCACATCCCAACAATGCTGGGCTAAATTGCGTTCACATTCCCAACGATCTAGGCCATCCCGGCTCGAACAAAAGGGTTCACTAGAGTAGCGTTCTTTCACAGTGGGTCCCGTACTAGGCTACGAGCATACTATTCGGGTCAATGGAGCGGGAAAATTACCTGAGAAGACTGATGTTTTTCAGAAAAATGAAGTCTTAACACCGTCTCCAATCACTGTTCTGAACTGTATTAAATATTGAAGAGTCATGGCTTTTATAAAGAATAATGAAATGATTAGAGTAGTTATTAGATTATTTTTGAGTTCACTGTTTTCTCTTACGTTTTCACATCACGATATTGGTTTCTACTTTATTTTCATAGAAGTTCGTGCAATAATCAGTATTCATTGCGCCCAACGAGTTGTTTTCAATTTATTGTTGTTTGTTTTGCTATTGTGAATAACAAAAGACATCAAGAGTTTCAGCCAAGTTACACTGACTTGAGGAAAATGCATTGTAATAAGTTAAGATTGTTGCATAAAGCGAAAACCAATAGCGGCCTCGTGTTCATAAAATGCAACTTTGTTTGCTAAATATTATAAAGCTTTAATACAAACGAAAGAAGGTTCCATTTTGATCCAGTTTAATATCAAAGGTTTCTGCGGTAACTTTAATAGCAGGAGTTTATTAAATTTTTACCCTTAAAAGTTAAAAGAGAGCGTTTTTAATATTTACGTAAAGTTGTAGAGATAATATCAAAGTAAGAGTCTGAAGTTATAATTTCATTCATTAAAAAGTAGGGGATAAATTAATAACGCACAATTACGCACTTTTAACACCTTAAACCTATGTAGTATTACTATTCAAAAACACAGTGGATTTTAGTACAACACAACAAACAATTATTTCATTATTGACTACTTAATTATATTAATTAACTAGCTGTGCCCGCGACGTTCCTCAGCGTCAAATTATTCTAAAAGATTTACTTCACTATTTGAATTGGATTTTGTTTACCATTTCAAGGGTGTAAATTATATTGACACGGTGTAAAATAAAAGATTAAATTAGATATTTTAACATCGGCTAGCAAATCAGCCAGTAATTGTCAAAATTACCGTTTCAGAGACCAAAGCCAAAAAATATTTGCCAGCTATTACCAACATTGCCATAAACAATTAGTTATGGTCATAAGTCAAAACTACACCAGCTTTCTTACTTGTAATGAGAAGAATTTCTTGGCAGCTTCAATATTGTTACGGCCTACTTGTCTGATCTCCAGGATTCGTACGATCATCTCGCCGCGGCGCTCCACCGCCTGAAACATTGAAACAACAATATATCGAACACGCTCAGTAAACTGGAGCTGATAAAATGATAAAAAAAAGGTTGAGGGTAAAGCTACTTTCGTTTTTTTGTCGTGGATATGATGAAGCTTTTCAATGGTACGTTTAGCCGTTACCAATATTGAGATCGAGGTCTATAAAAGTTAGTAAGCACGTCTTTTAGCTTACACACTAGTTTCTGGTGTATATCTTACACATCTTGTAGTTTGGCTCTAGTGAGACGAATAATGGTGCAACAAGGAATAAATGCTTTGCCACAGTACGTTTTAATCAAGTTTATAATATATCTCGGCCTGAGAATTGAGAAGTCATCATGTACCTAGTCTTTCCAACTATGTTGGGGCTGGCTTCCAATCTAACCGGATGCAGCTGAATACCAGTATATTACACGGAGCCTGCCTCTGACCTCCGCAACCCAGCTAGTTCTGTATAATTCCCCTTGGTAAGACTGGTGGGCAGACTTTCGGGGCACTGACTACTGGTTACGACTATCAAAGATCTAGAATTCACAGCCGGGATTAACGGTTTAACGTGCCTTCCGAAGCATGGAGGAAATTTGAGGTTTGTAATGGGTGGTCACCAATCCACAGACCAATCTAGGCCAGAGCGGCTTATTAACCTAAGAATGAACCGAGAGGCATATTTAGTACCTAGAATCTGTGTCGGTCATGGAGAAAGAATATGAACACCCCATCTCATCCCAGGGATGTCGTAAGAGGCGACTAAGGTACTTAAGACCCAGTGCATACGATAAAGCACCACCTGAGTCACCCACACGGTGGAGGGTAAACCGCGGATAATCGCATTCCCAAAGAGGGTTAGTGCCCGACAGGCAGCTGACAGTAAAACACAAGCCAAAACCGTTTGCAACATGAGTGGCAACACGCTCATTGTCCTATCTATCGGCTTCAATAGGAATACATCAATGAACATTGTCTAATACAATTTTAATAATGCTTCCAAATCCTTAGGCCAAAACAGAACCCAAAATACAAGACGATTTTTTAGTCACCGGCCAAATTCTGATATAATAATCTTTGGCGAAAATCATTGAATACTTATGTTTTTTCTATCAGTATTACTCAATACAAAAATATTGATATATCACAGTACAAAGTTTTAACGTTTCACGCAAATGATTTAATTTGATTTTACGTATCGATTCGTGAATGATATCTAATGCCTAGAAAATTATTGGACGGCATCTTGTATTTGCTCTTCTATTTTGCAAATGAGCTACCATATCATCAAGAAATGATTTTTTAATAACTTATTAATGGAAACATTTAACAGAAATAAGTGGCCTCTCCTAATTACGCCCAACATAAAAATGCGAACATTTCTCAAAGATATACTAACTACGCAAAGTATTTAAATATTTAAGGAATAAGTTAAATATTTTGGTACTGACCTCGAGCGCCGCGGCGGTTGTTGAATCGTGGTCATTCTCAACCATTTCAATCTGCCTGAATATTTCATTGCTTACTCCTGATACCTGTGTAGTGGAAATAATAGTTTTAAATAAAGATTTTCTGATGAAATTGAAAATACTTATTGCTCGTATGATTAAGGACGTTGCAATTACACACGGCGACGTAACAAGCTATACAATTCCAGTATAACAGGGTCGGTATTGCACACAAAATTTGCATAGATTTCGTGTGCAATCCCGTACAATGAGAGGTCCGCATAAACGGTTTTTGTATAGCTTGATTGATCGTAGTGTAGATTGTATAATGATGGATCTGGAAAAAGAGATAAAAGGTACCAAAACCTTTGCGATTTAGACTCAAACAGTTTTCTTATAATAAAAAGGGTTTATTCATATTCGCCGCCTAAGGGCAAAATTAAGTCCCACCGGGGCTGCGAGTCCCGCCGGGGCTGCAGGTTGTTTGAGAAAGATACCACAGCCTTGACACAAAGAGCTAAAAAGGAACACGAGTGGTTCTTAGTCAGTAGAAGTCTGACACTCCCTTTCGCTCTGCCCAAAAGCTGCTCTGCTCTGAGGTTTAAAAAGGGTAAAGTTAAGTTATTCTCATGAGTAGAGTCTGCTTAAATAACCAATAAACATCAATTTTCTGACACGCAACGTTTATAAACAAACCTATAAATATTCAATACAATAACTGCATTGTAACTGGCAGAAATGAATTGCCACACTCATTTGAGATAACACAGCAAAACAAAACAAAAAGTTTCGCCAAATTGATATGTCCTGTTTCCGATATTCTAAAAACATAAACGGTTGAAATATGTTTATTGCTACCCTTTAGCTGAGTAAGCGCAACTTTAAGGGTTTCAATAGCTCTTAGAACCTTGCAAAAGTAGAAATCAGAAAGCGCCCGTAGTTCCTACACTACTTCAGAGCTAGTGCAATTTATTTGTGGAGTATTTATATGGCTTGCTGAAGTAACATCATTCGTTTGTAATACCTACTGGAAATAAAATGAAGAAGTATTTTACTTTTTTCTACACCAACATTTAATAATACTGTAGGTAAGTACCGCTTGGTTTTCAAAATAGAGCACATTTTTGAACAACAACGGCCTCTTAGGAAACCTAATAAAAGCGCTGGTGACTTTAAGGTGAATTGCGTTACTTTGAACACATCTATACAAGTCATATTAAGAGCTGCAGGCTTAGAATAATCCCTCTGTTTGAACACAGGCCTCCACTTGCTATGTCTTTAAGAACAAACTAGTTTCCTGGCTATGTTTTCTTTCATCGTTTTGAGGCCAGTCATAGTTATATAAATATAATCGTCGGTTTAAGGCGTCACTGGTGAGGACAGCAAAGAATCAGGCTGGATCTGAGTGAGATTATTTGCTGATTTAAAACTATTGGTTAGACGTCGCGGGCTAGAGTCGGGGGGGGGGGATTATCACTGATTTATGTTTCCATTAATATAATGGTTACCTTTCGGAAGTCTGGCTGCAGCACGCAGGGTGGTGCGTGGTTGGCGCGCGGCGGCTGCGGCGGTCCGGGCGGCGCGCGGCCCGGCGACGCCGTCAGGTCCGGCGCCGCGCGCCCGTTCTCCTGAAGCAATAGAAAGGTCGCATGGTTAGTAGGATGTTACTGCGGATTGTTTGAAAGAGATACCGTGGCTCGACACAAAGGGCTAAGAAGGAACATGGGAGGTTTTTAGTCAATAGAATCCTCACACTCCCTTCCGCTTCCACCCAGTGCGAGAGGAATCCAACCCTCAAAAAAACAGGTAAAAAATAATGGTTGGTAAGATGTCGAGAAATAAAATAGAAGCTATGAAAAATATAGAAATTGCATGAGGAAGATATGAAAGAAAATAGAGTAAATAGCAGCGTGATCGTTATCAGGGAGAAGTGAAGAAATAGAACGTGTTGACGATATGAAGTATGGCAAAAAGGACAGACAGATGATGATTTTTGATCTAGTGATCGCAATAGCGACCGCTGAACATGAGGTCATAGGTCTATTTATCATCATCATAGATATCTATTTGGTTTTTTCATCAGGGTTTTTTGATAGCAACCACGGACTCTGAACTCGCGGCTGTTTGAGACAAGCCCGCGAGACTATCCCAAACCATTGTAACTCTTGTAAGCCAGAATCAACAGTGGCGACCACAAGAAAAGCACCGTGACGATGAAGCGACGAACTAATTAGTTTTTTTTTTTAAATACTGTTGTTGTCATGCTTAAAAGTGATAACGACAAAAAGGGGTATACAATGACTGTTTAATCTACGTTTGGTTTCACAGTCCTCTGATATCATTCCAGGCAGTACCGAACTACAAACTAGGTTTGAAAAAGAAATATGGCTTATAGCAGGCCCATTTCAAATTGTAACAAAATGTTCGTAAACACTCCGAAATTTTCCGAAGGCGTACCCACAGGTGCCAGAAATAAACCCAAGCAAATAGACCTATAAATCCCTTGTAGGAACCTTCCAATAACTTAATGTCTTCTCCGTAAAGCTTGTAAGTGACACTATTACTTATTATATTACAACGTAAACAGTCCACCAACTTGAAGCATATTGCGCGCCGGTTTCTAACATATTACCTCATTTTTCTTGGATTATTAACTTAGAAGGAATTAGGTTGGTGGTAGTTTTATTTTTTATCAGCGTGGTGGCTTGTATTGATAAACTTATGACGTGTTTTGTATAAAACTTACAGCATATAACGTGAAGTAATGTTAAAAGAGGAGTGCGAGTGGAAAACAGTTGCCTTCGGAGGGGGAAATCTGGATAATCTCAAAAGGGATAGGCAGAGTTGTACCTAATAGTGGATCCAAATTTTGCCAATTATGATAAGGTCCCATGCAATAGGGGGCAAGTATATTGGCATCAAATGTGCACATACAATAAATAGGTATACTGTTATTTTCTTATACCGCAAACGACAAATGAATAACTAAAAGATCATCATCTGCCTTCTCACACCTACGTCAAGATCGGCTTCCAGTCTAACCAGATGCAGGTAAATACCAGTATTTTACATAAAGCGACTGTCTATCTGACCTCCACAAACCAGTTACTGGGTCAGAGTAATACTATATCCGTTGGTAAGACTGTATCCGTTGGTTGTCAGCCTGTTTATATGACAGCCGGGATCAACGGCTTAACGTGTTTTCCGAGGCATGGAAGAAACTCAGTCGGTCTTCGGTGGTCACCCATCCACGGACCAACCTAGGCAAGCACGGCTTAACCTAAAAATCAACCCGAGCTGCAGTTATTATTAAGCTATAAACTCCTACATTAATACCTAAAGGATAGATTCTAGAAAAAAAATACATAAATACCTACGAATATTATATAAGCATTATGAAAATGCTTCTTTATCTTCTAGACCAAGAAAATTAGAACAATACCCTAATACTATCTTTCAAACCCCAGGCACGTGAGGCTGAGATAAGAAAATAATTAGCATAATATCGTATACGTTCGATTTTCTCGTTCCAAGACTAAGGAGAGAGCCCTTTGAACGTCTTAATATGAAATTAACTACGTGCTCCGTCGGCGAAGAATGAAGATATTATCATTTTTGTTGCGGAAGGATAATATCAAATGATAATAGAGAAAGAAAAATCCGTACTCGAAGGGGACTCTATTACTAAACCTCCGCTGTCCGTTCGTCCGTCTATCAGCCGGCTGTAATCTCATGATCCGTAGGTAAATAGGTAGACAGATGACATTTAATTTGCACAGAGTGTGTATTTTTATTGCCGCTGCAACAAATAATATTACTAAATTAAAGGGGGGCTCCCCGACTAGGTTTCCGTATCATCGGATACGGAACCTTTAATGCGCGAGTCCGACTCGTACTTGCCCGGTTTTTTTAGTTGAGTATACTTAGTAAAAATCCTCATTAATTGACGACGGTGAAACTTTATCTTTAAAAACAGTTTTAGTCTTTCAACATCATTAAAATTTCTCTTTACATTAAATAATCCCATCTAAATACCATTATCATAACTATCCTGCCCATACTCCAGATATCTAGGGATCGGTGAGCATGTCTTCTTCTGCACTTATCACACTTATCTATAGTCTATTTTGATTCTTTTATCTTGAAATTCATCGTTTTAAACAGTCTCTCCAAATAAATAACAAATCTTTGAAATGGTGATTTTTTTATAAATGTATTTATATATATCAGCCCTTTGAGTCTACCTGCAGGGCAAAGGTCTCCGTTTCCTCCTTCCAATAATAATCCTTATCTCGTGCTGTTATTTACCAATCCTTGTCAAGAGTCGAGTTCATCCCGCCATCTCCCTCTGGGTTTGCTGCGGTGTTCGAGACCCTTTGTGTGGTTATTTTAGCCCATAGTTCCTCCGGCATGCGACACATGTGGCCAGACCAGTTCCATTTGAGGTTACTAAACTGTACATTTAGTCAATATTTTACATGGAATTGCACCCTGTTTGGTAGACACTGCTTAAAGCTAACAATTTATTAATATTATAGGGTAGTTAACAAAAAAAAGTCCGTCGGATAGATTTCCAAAAAATATTGGACACGTATTTTTTCTTTTTTCACGTAAACAAACAATGAAGACGATACAGTGCTTTGAAAACTCGTGTGACGTCATATTCATTCAGACATTAGTATGGCATTTTTTACCGGTCATTGACGTCACAAACCCCCACTCAAATCGTTGACGCTTTTTATCTTTGCAATTTTTTATTGATTTGAAAACAAAAAATACGTATCCAACATTTTTAGATAATCTAACAGACGTGACTAATAAGAATCAATTTTTTTTTTGTCAGTAAACATCCCTATTGTTTGGGATTCTAAAGTAACGGGCAAAATTAGTGTAGTAATACAGGTACGCCTCTGCTTTAACCTTTAGGGTATTATAGTCGAGAAAATTATTTTATGTTCAAATATTTTAGTTTGAAAAGTCAAACATAAACTAAAAAACCAATTACATTTTAATAACCGAAATACTTTCAAAATACCTTTGAACTAAATACAATAATCTAACCACACAAACTTTCACGAACTCGAATTTCAAAGCGACCACCAAAGACCAAACATAACGTATCGAACATTCAAACCCTTTCACATTCAAATATGACGTCACAAACAAATATGGACGTTATTCTTATTTCCTTCGTTCTTCCGTCGCGAGTAATATTGTCACTTCCTATTTAAATGTGGAATGCGAATGTGGTGCGAAGACGATAAGGAAAAGCCATTTTAAAGATAAATAGAGATTAAATAGCTTTGCGCCTTCCGTTTGAAATGTACAGAGAATGGGAAGTGAAGTAAATATTTCATTTGAATGATTTAGTCGCGAGACGCTTAAATTGACGGCATTATTTTTATTAGATTTGTCAACGCTGCCTTTATGACGAGGACGTCAGAAAACACATTGATATACAGTGATTCACACCCTCTCAAAGATAGACGAGGCCGGCGGGATGTTGTAAGAGATACCGCGGCCTTGGCTAAGAAGGAACATGGGTTGTTTTTAGTCAGTAGAAGTCTGACACTCCATTTCGCTCTGCCCAAGAGCGGGAGGGGTTATTTAATGATTTCCCATCCCCCCCCCCCAAAGGCCTGTGTCCCAGCAGTGGGAACATTAATAGGCTGTTGATGATGATGATTCACACCAATAACTTGTTACCAAAAGGTATCGTTATAACAGTTCGGGATTGTGGAGGTCGGCTGGTCAGCACAGTACTCGTAGCTCCATATAACATACTCGTATGTATTCAACTACAGCTGGTGAGACTACATCTAACGAGATTTAAGATACTATAAAGAGCCTATCAGAAGAACTGTCACAGAAAAAAAAACATTCAATCTTTGCAAGATGTGTTTATTTATTTTTGTTGTTTTTTTTTGTATTTTATTCGTATTTCAATTTTTCTGATTTTAATTTGATTTCGATCATTTTGATGCTTTAAATATGAGTCGACATTCAATTTAGTATATATATGTGTGTAATGGTTTATTGTGATGATTTAAATATGGATTGCATGTATGATTTTAGTGTATATTTAGTTATAGAAATTCAGACACAATGTAAATTGTTAGTGAATAAAAGAATTGAATTGAATTGTCTTAAAGTAAAATTACAAGTTGCCTATTGTGGAACATCAGCTGATGTCGACAGCTTCGTCCGCGTGGATGTCGACTATCACGACCAAAAGTAATCATTTCATCCCCCCTTTCAAACCTTTTTTTTTGAGGTGGGTGGGTAGTCATCAAATGACTCCTACCGCTCTGGGCCGATCGGTAGGGAGTGTCAGACTTCTACTGACTAAAAACCACCCATGTTCCTTCTTAGCCCTTTGTGTCGAGGCCACAGTATCTCATTTGAATAACCGGCAGCCCGGCGCATTTATAATATTACGAGTAGTAAGCATTACATTTAAGCAGTATAATCTGTCGTATGTATGTTTAAATGTATTGTTGTAAATGTTTTATATTTAATTGTATTTACGCCCGAATCCCCACTCACTTAACATATCATTACACTTGTAATCCTTAAATTGTCAGGTAGACAGAGGCGATCTGTAGAATACCCATATTTGCGAGTTACATATGTTGTTCCCATTTAATTTCACAGAGAAATATATTTGTCATTCTCCAAAATAGATTTATAAATGGAACCGGATTTATTTAAATAGAGACGTTTAAAAAACTCGAACTTAAAAAAAAAATCTAAATCACACACCAGCCAGCATGCCAATACGATTCATGAATAAATCTTTCTAAATAGAATGTTGAATGGAAAACATGACGACTGACGTCACGTTATAAAATAGGTAGGTAGTAGTTGTACGTCATATGAATGATGAATAAAGTGAGAGTAGAGAATCAAAAACAACTTGCAATCATTCATTGAAATAAATGTTAATTTATTGTCGCATATTCAAAATGCATTATTTCTTGGACAGTAGACATTTTTTTTCTAATAGCTTAACAAAAACATTGAAATTCTCAGTACCACACAAAGAATCTGGATTTGTACCCAGCTGATGGCGACGTCCTATTACAACGACATAAACATATCTAGCAAAATTTAACTGTACTGTTATGTAAAAACAACCAAATAAACTTTGTTACAAAAGGTAATTGCGGACACAGTCAAATTACATCGAACAAGATACTCCATACTCGCTCCGTACCTAAAGTACAATCGCTTACAACTCAACAATTCGAAACTTCAAACTGTGCTCGTCTGTACAAATCAAACAATGATTTGTCGGCCTATCATTGTGTCCTTCCTCTGATTTTCGTTTGTGTGAGCGTTAAAATTTTTGGCGGTCGATCGAGTGCGGGGCAAAGTGTGGGGGGAGAGGAGTAAGGGGGCGGGTCCCTGACCTAGTTCCGCGTTCCCCCCCGCACCCCGCTCGCGTACGCGTGAGGTCACTGTACTGCAGTTGCAAGCCCCCAAATACCGCAGGGTGACTGGACTCATCCCACAATACGGTATAACGACTGTAGTAGTCACGCAGCATTGTGTGCCAAAAATTGGGAAAATTTTACCAAAAAATTGGCATGCATGAAAATTAAAACTCGATTTTTGAGATGGTAAACGGGTTTTGATTTTTATGGTGAATAGCATATGGTTCAGTGTTGTATATTAAATGGTTTCAATATAAATTGAAAAACAAAAAAATAAAAAAAAAGTGTATAACCTAGCCAAACGTTAATTAACGCATTCTTAACATGTCACACATTTCGGCAGTTTTGTTTTTAATTCCCATGTACACAAATCAAAACGCCGCGTGGCTGATACTGAAGATGCTTCTGACACCTTATAACACTTTAACCGACGCGGAATTCGAACCCATTAATTAACTAATCTTAATGTTTTCATAAACAACATTTTATAACGAAAGTTGAAATCAAATATCCTACTTCCAGAATGACGTCGCAAAATATTACAATTTATGAAATAGTCACAATATCCACTAGGAACACATAGGATGTCACTGCATCCGTTCCGTATATCGGTACATTGTGGTGAGCTTTATTCCCGCGCTACATGCTAATGCTACGCCTCGTAGACGCTGCTACACTGCTACGAGTTTCGTAGCAGGGTCTACGAGTTTCGTAGCAGTGTCTATTTTTTCAAATATTCCTTTGTGTTTTTATGTGTTTACACGACAATGTATTTGTGTGAGCTCAATTTGTTCAAGTTTCTGAATAACGGTGCACAATGGAGCAAATTGTATGGAATAAAGTAATAAACATTTGTACAGGAACGTTGTGAGGAACACGAAATATTTCACGTTTTATGTTTTTGTTATTTTAAGTCTTTTTGAAGATTTAAAGACTGCAATTTCGGCTTCTGTTTTAAAAGAAATGTTACGTAAAATGAATAAAAGTTCCCTTTTTTTTTTTGGCGGGTTTAAAATCATCGAATGACCCCTTCCGCTCTTGGGCAGAGCGAAAGGGAGTGTCAGACTTCTACTGACTAAAAACCACCCATGTTCCTTCTTCGCCCTCTATGTCGAGGCCGCGATAACCTGTGGACAACCCGTGGCCCCGACGAATAAAAGTTCCCTTATCGAGTAACTGTCGTGTAAAAACATATCCACAATAAACCTACAAAATAACATAAAAGCATGAATTATGTTTAAAAACGTTTTTCTACGAATTACACTCAAATTAAAGTTTGAATGAATGTTCATTTGTTAAAAAAAATGACACAAAAGATCTACATCATATTAAATTTAAAAAAATTGCCTTAAACAAAGTAACACCAAACCAATATACACTAAAAATCAAACATGTCCACATAATACCACTTCATCAAACAACCCAATATTTCACTTTAACAAATGTACCATTAACTCATTCTGTACCCGCCCTAATGGCCTCCTAAAAAAACCCAGTAACACGTAAAAAAACCCAGTAACAAGTAAAAAAAGATCCGATTAAACCCGATTCAGCAAACGGGCCGACTAACCTTTCTGTTTGCATACCAATTACACGGCCACCATGTATTCACAAGAAACCGACGCAACCTATGCAACAACGACATAACTACCTCACAACATGCCATTGGAAAATAAGTCTTAGTTTTACGAAATATGACTCTTTTTCTCTTGACAGATATTTTAATATTCTGTTCGAGGGATAATGGACTTCTGGTGGCTGTCATGCAATATCCAGTGCAATATGACTGCGGGATCTAATCTTGGAGTTTTATTAGGGCACTAGATGCAAGGCACTTTGACTGGTTTCCTCGTAATCTGGACTCTAACGGTAGAGACTTTAAGGCGTTTTTAAATTGGTGTTGAGAATAAGAGTTTTATGTTAGTTCTTTTTTATTTTTTTACGGAATTGGTTGAGTGTTCATCTGTTTAATGAGAGTGCTATAAACATATTGGACTTTTATTTTATAGAGAAACTCTTTTTGGCAGTCGGTTGAAAAGTTTAATATATTAAGTTAATAATATACCTATCTTATTTGAACCACTTTGCGACCCGAAATTAAGTCAACAAAATGTTTTATTACCCATTTTACCTTTATAGAACATGGGCGCGTGTCCATGTTATAACATGTATTCCTTTAATACACTTTTTTTTAGTTGTAAATTTGTTGTTATTCATTTTGAAGGTAGATTTTTTTGTAAAATTTGTTGTTATGGTTTTCACACCAGACTCAATTTAACCTTTTCTAACCTTTAAGCTCACATCAATGTCCAAATTTTCTTCGAACTTCCACAAATAGATTTCGTGCTAGGGACTCTGAATAAATCATTTTGACGAACTACGTTCAAATGAGGCTAGACCTGTCACGAGCTGTCATGTTACTTTGGAAACAGTTTTGATGGATGCTTAAGGGTACTGTAGGTGATGTATTACTGTCTCGATGGTCCATGTCTCAAGGGTACTTGGGTTCGACTTCCGGGTAAGACAAAGTGTTATAGGGTTTTTCCTTCAGGAATTTTTCAGTAGTAGTTGGTTTTGCTCAGTTGAAGGCAATAATCTCGCCAAAAAGTAACGTGTGTGTATAAATACACCTTTTATTTGCGGGTGGGAAGTTATAAAATGACTCCTCCCGCGCTGGGCAGAGCGAAGGGAGTGTCAGACTTCTACTGACTAAAACCACC
Organism: Diarsia rubi; assembly: GCA_932274075.1. Lineage (NCBI taxonomy): Eukaryota > Metazoa > Arthropoda > Insecta > Lepidoptera > Noctuidae > Diarsia > Diarsia rubi. The sequence continues at coordinate 15,800,242 of OW026418.1, read as the reverse complement.
CATATTTTTTCTTAGGTTTTATTTCCGGGGCCGCGGTATTCCTTTGATGATCCCGCTGATGACCTCCAGCCGTGATATTAGGTTATGAAGTTACGTATTCCTACATTTGACGAATTGTAGTTCATATTGTAGGACAGAGATGCATATCGGTTGATCGATATTTCTTGACCCTTTAAGGGATGCATACGTCCAAAGCTGTAAATTTTGGGCTAAATTAATGCTAATAAATATAAATAAATAATAATATTCGACAACTATCACACAACGCCATCTAGTCCCAAGCTAAGCAGAGCTTGTGTTATGGGTACTAGACAACTGATAAACATACTTATATATTTCTAAATACATACATATTATAGATAAATTACACCCAGACACAGAACAAATGATCGTGCTCATCACACAAACATTTGTCCTGGGTGGGAATCGAACCCACGACCTCCGGCATAGCAGATAGGGTCACTAACCACTAGACCAACAGGCCAGTCCAGAAATAAAATGCAAAGTGTTGTGCTCTTGTTAATTAGTTACGCTGCTATTGATAGCTCAACCGATCTGAACAGAACCATCGACTCGGAAAAAAATAAACCAAACTTCATTTCAATTTATTCAATTCCATTTCTTCTCAACAAATCACTCCTACAAACATAAATATCTATCAAGCCATCAACACAACTATAAATCTAGAACATAAACGCGCATAGTTCACTCGTCTCTAACATAAAGTAATTTTCACTGGCTGTCTCGCTGCGGAAGCCGGCGCAAGTTGTAATCACCGGTCTTCGTAATAAAACTGTCGCGAGTTTCTGGAGCTGATTTATCATCAAGTGTTCTAGTTGCAGCGTCAATATTGTGGTTTATTTATTGTGCTTTTTTTGCCACGGCCATGTACATTAAGTGTGAAAACTTTTATTATTGCATGATATAATTATGTTGACTAAATGTGGGTTACTAAATCTTTATTTTTATATATTTATTCTGTACGTGTGCTTGTCACTGAACTCCTCCTGGCTAGACCGATTTTGATGAAAATTTGCAATATACAGGGTGTAAATTAACCCTTCATACATACGTCAACAAAGCATTCTGTACATCAAACTAAGTACCCCTACGCAAAAATTTTTGCTGGGAAACGTCTTTTTTTTTTGGGGTCAAAAATCCCATTTTACGGTAAAACTCAATGTAACTCTCTTAAAACATTGTGCTAGTGGATGCTTTGAATAGTAAACGGGTCATGGAGGTAATTTAAGTTAAGTTATAACCTGGAAAACTACTATTTACAAAAACAGCTGTGCAGAATTTGGAACTTTGACCCCCAATATCTCCGTAACTATGGGGTTCCCAGGTATGGCCTAGAACAAAAAAATATCGCAGTATTGGGGAGAACAAGTACCTTTCGTTTGCGTTAAGGGTACTTTGACACCCTTTATACATTGAATAAAAAAAATACACGGATGAAATTCTGATGAGGCCAGTGGTTGTCTAGGCTTACGATCCTAATTTAAGAGTAGGTTGTAGTTTCGTGCCTAGGTTTTCGAGTTACTTTGAGTCATTTATTTCAAAAACACTGCTCTTAAAATGGGCGACAACCAAAAAGAAAGTAGTGACATCCATGACGCAAATAAATAACTAAAATTCTGCATCGTGCAATCAAAATTATCCGTAAGATATTATATAACGTGTATTCGAACCGTTCACGAAATCAATAACCAAGCATTCTGTACAACAAATTAAGTAATAATCAACGAAAGCCTGACTCTTCTTCTTTCCTCTGTGAAATAATAATATGATCACTTATCTGAGAAGGAGTAACCACAAAAAAAGAATGAGATAAATAAAATGCACGAATCAAAGTCGAGTAGTCTGGTTATTTTTCGAAGCTTCAAATAAATTGTCAGACAAAAGTGAAAGTGACAAACACCGAAATAAGTCGCCTAATGATGACTGATTGAACAAAACGCTACGCCGTAGGCAGCGCGTAGCAGTCTCGTAGCGAGTGATCAATGCTGCGTAGCTCAAGTGCTACGCGTGAGTGGTGCTACGCAGCAATTTTATATCCATTACTCGCTGTTTGGTACACACCTGACGCGTGAAGGGTGAATATTCGATGCATAATTCAATGATTTTACGGTAGGGTTATCGATGTTCAGTGGATGGGAGATCCTTTTAAAGTAACATTTTATGATTGATTCACATATTTTAGTGTTTGTATTTGAAGATTTTATCATAGTCATTTAATATATTTGACTAAGCAATTTCTTGATTGGCTCCTAAAATTTCAAGTCTAATTTAAGTAATAATTTCTCTAAATTAAATATTTCTCATAAATCTATTGTTTACTAATGACTTTTGTAAATAGTACGAGGTAAATTGTCATCAAAAACGTTTTATAGTGGCCATGAGTAACGCTAATTGATTTTATTTAATCGTTTCGAAATGTCTAACAAAACTTTTCTAATTAAAAATAATTACTGGATGTATATCAATGTAACATTGCGCATGTTATCCCAAAAGGCTAGACAGAATAATACACCCACACCAGTATTTTAAGTGGAACGACTGCTTATTTGACCTCCACATGAACTCTGTCCTAAGTAATACGATACAGAAAAGGGTATTTCACCAAAAAAATCTAATTAGTCCGTCAGATAGATTTTCAAAAAATAATGGACATGTATTTTTTAATTTTTTCACAAACAAAAGATGAAGATGACAAAGTGCTTCGAAAAGTCACAAGGTTAGTACTTTTTAACCCACAAAGTGACGTCACAAGAGCCCACTCATGATTTTTGACACGTTTTATTTTCGTCAAATTTTATTAATTTGATAAAACTTAAAATACGTGTCAATTATTTTTTGAAAGTCTAACAGACGGACTAATTAGATTTTTTGGTGACATACCCAATTGTCAGATTTTCGAGTCACTGATTACCTGTAATGTAACAACTGTCGGCATAACGTGCTATTTGAGGCAGGGAGGAAACTCGGTATGATATGAGTTGTCACCCATCCTCAAATCAACCCAGGCATGAGATCCACTCGAGCGTCCTTTATTATTTGGCCACGACCTGCTACCTACAACTCATACCCTGATAAATAATAAATATTGTAAAGAGGAAAGATTTGTTTGTTTGTTTGTAACAAATAGGCTCCGAAACTACTAAACCGATTTGAAAAATTCTTTCACCGTTGAGAAGCTACACTATCCCCGGGTGACATAGGCTACTTTTTATCCCTGTATTCCCACGGGAACGGAAACTACGTGGGTGAAACTGCGTGACGTCCGCTAGTGATAAATAAATATCATCATCATCATTAACCTATAATGTCCCCACATTTGTAAAATTTTGTCGACATTTGTCATTTCTCGACATTTGTCATAAATGTTGCAGCACCATGCTGAGATAGTGGCCTTTTAGACTCGTACAGGACTTATTTTAAATCTGTATTACTTTTTTTAAGTTTTATAAGTCAAGTTTTATTTTATTATTTATTTCTTGTCCTGTGTGAGTTCAATAAATGTCTTCGAATTTTTGGTTCTAAGTCATATGTCGGTTTTCTCACAACGTTTTCCTTCATTTGAGAGCAGCGGTAATGATATAAATTACACAAAGTAATGCGCCTGTCTGTGTTCGAAAGTCGGGGCCGCCACCACTAGGCCACCGCTCATAACATAATGGTAAATAAATATAAGCCACCAATACAGTGTAATGTAATATGGTGTACATGACAAACTGCTGGTAATAATTACGGACCACGGCCCGTAATGGCCCTACGTTCATGTGAATTTACAATGTTCCGGCGAATCGTAGTAATTTGATAGCGATAACAAGGCTTGTTTTTAAATGGAGCTGTTTTACATGTTTCAATTGTTAGGGAATTGTGTTTGTTTAGTATCATCATCAGCTTATGAAGTTCCTATTGCTGGGACTTGGACACAGGCCACACAGGAATGGGATATAATCCACCTTGGATGTACCATCCATCTAATATGATGAACAAATATTGTATCATGGAATAGCATAACGTATTTATTAGGTATGCTACTAATATTTTAAATGCAAAAGTTTGTGAAGATGTTTGTTACTCTTTCGCGCAAAAGCTAATAAATGGATGTGGATGAAATTTAAACCACAAATAGTTTAAAACCTTGATTAACACATTGAATACTTTTTATTCCGGTAGTATGATCCAGTGCGACGATTATCGAACTCCAAGCGTACGAAGCCGCTGGCACAACCTAGTGTTGTTATATTACTGGCTGCGAGTTGTTCGAAAGAGATTCCGCGACCTCGAAGGAATATGGGTGGTTTTTAGTCAGTAGAAGTCTGACACTCTCTACCACTGTGCCCAGAGCGGGAGAAGTCATTTGATGATATACTACCCACCACAAAAGGCATAATATATTACTTTATGAGATAGACTGGATGTACCCAAAGTCACCACTGGAATAATGCTAGTGCCACAAAATAACTTGGTGCAATGATCACAAGCGCAACTGCAGAGCATTCTCGACCCAGGAATCGAACCCAAAAGGGTTCTAAATGTATATATTGGTCCTATGTTCATGTGAATTTACAACGTTGTGGTGAATCGTAGTAATTGGATAGCGATAGCGGAGCTATTTTACATCGATTGTAAGCGAATAGGGATGTTATCTAAACCAAAAAAATAAATAAAAGGTATCTATAAGTAAAAAAAGTAATCCCCTTCAACCAATAGAGGTTCTCGTTACATACAAACAGTAATCCGTGGGAATAATACTGAATTTAATGTTAAAGTCAAACAGTCTTTTCTCTGTTTTTGTGATCCTTGTCTATCCCATTAAGTATTGTTGGCGAAACATTACGTTGTGCTATTCCATGACACAATATTTACCCAACATACTAGATACAAACACAATAGGGATGTTTACTGACTTTAAAAAATATGATTCTAATTAATCCGTCTGTTAGATTATCGATAAATATTGGATACGTACTTTTTGTTTTATCAAATCAATAAAAACTGACGAATATAAAACGCATCAAAGATTTGAGTGGGGGTTTGTGACGTCACTAACCGCTAAAAATCTCATACTAATGTCTTAGAATATGACATCACACGAGTTTTCAACGCATTGTATCGTCTTCGTTGTTTGTTTACGTGAAAAAAGAAAAAATAAGTGCCCAATAATTTTTGGAAATCTATCTGACGGACTAATTAGATTTTTTTGTTAACTACCCTATTGTGGGTGTCCTATTAGGTACACCTCTGTCTAACCCTTGAGGAATTACAGGCATTATGTTATGTGGCAAAAATTGAGCTCGGTTGATGGCATTAAATGGGACTTAAACAAAAGTGGCGATTTTTTTTTTATTTGAAAAACGTTGCGCCTCACTAGGAATTTCTTCTGTATCGAGGGAGCGTTCACAAACATTTAAACTCACATATACAAATACCCAGATCCGAAACAACTACTTGTAGCCCATACAAAATTTGTTCCATGCGGGGATCGAACCTGCGACACGCAGCGCAGCAGTCCATTGCTTGAGCCATGGCGCCAACCGTGCCGTCAAATGCGGGTCTACTTAGTATTACCCCTTCGGGAATCAAAGGCGTGACGGTATTACACCAAAAAAATCGTACGACACGTATTTTTTCTTTTTTCACTTAAACAAAAGATGAAGACGATTACTGCTTCGAAAAGTCGCGTCAAGCTGTGTGATGTCCACAAGGTTAGTACTTTTTACCTACAAAGTGATGTCAAAAGCCCCCACGTTTTATTTACGTCAATTTTTATTAATTTGATAAAACAAAAAACACGATTTTTTCATTTTACATTTTTTCGATAATCTAACACACGGACTAATTAGATTTTTTTGGTGAAATATCCTATTCTCACAAATATATGCCTCTTTTTTTCCGGAATATTTGAATTAATATTGTTTTTACATGAAATCTGTGTCTACTGGTAGTCACGACCCTAGCTATCATTTCCTTGGTCAGCAACTAAAATAAAAATAAAATATGACCGCCTAAAACTAACAAGACAATTCCACATTTTTCGGCCGTGAATAGAGGACTCCCGGTCAAATTCGAAAGTATTTTACATAAAAGAAATTGATGCGAAACTTATTCTTTTTAAAAATATTGGAATCAGCACAGTTTTCGAGGAGAAAAACAAATACAAAACGTCGAACTCGTCAAATTGTTGTGATACTTGTATAATCGGTCTGTCTATCGCACTCTACGTGGGCAGGCTTGACGCAGCGCCACGGCAATAGTTTCTTCAAATACATATTTTTCTGAATAGCTTTCTGAAATGTGGGTAAAAAATATAGCAGAAGTAGCTTAACATTTCGTATTCTATATTATTGTATGTACAGAACTCCAGCTATATTTTTAAATTTTTCTAAAGATTATTCAAATAAATATTGTTAACTCGTCAATAACTTGTTAGCAACGTGTTATTTCTACAAAGTTTTTTGTTTAAAACCTGCTTTGAAACTTAAAATAGTGTTCATCTACTTCTGCTGCTGACTGTACAACTCTGCCCAGCCCTTCGAAGATTACAGGCGTTATGTTATGTATATATATGCCATCAACATGCTCAAATTCAAACTCCAAACTGCTACTTAAAAAAATATTGAATCCCTATATCAGTTTTTTCGACCTTGAAATCCAACACAGGTTGATCGCCACTTATAAAGTTGCCTTTATTATTTCTTAAACTATCTTCACCTTAACGGGAAGAATTGCTTAGATACTGCACATACTAATACATTTTAGTTGCAGATGTACGTTAAATATTGTAAATGAGGTCAAAGCATATATTGCATCGTTATTGTCAAACTTTAGTACGAAGCAAGCGCACGAGAGCTATACAATTAATAAGATTTTGGGTATGGTGTTCAAATATTGTAGCGCATATTTGAGTTGCTTCGTATTGCTCGTAACTTTGAAGTAAACGAGGCACTGAAGATACGTTAATTGTGTCTGTAATTGCAGCGTTCAGTAAATATGATCTTGATTTTAGTACGACTTTTAAATATGCGATTCCCTGTTACTGTTTTGTTAAAATAATGTCTAGTTTCAAAATATTCTATATCTCTTTGATAGAGGGTTCCTAGGCTTTCCCAGTTTCTTATCTAAAAGGGTGGGAAGAGTGACAGAAGGTAATCATCATCATCAGCCTATAATGTTCCCACTGCAGGGACTCAGGCCTTCTCTCTAGTAGAAGGATGGAATCCACCACGCGTGCCCAGTGCGGATAGGTAGATGTCACATGTCTTCGTATTTTTTGGTTCTAAGACATGCCGGTTTCCTCACGATGTTTTCCTTCACCGTTTCGAGAGCAGTGGTGTTGAAATAAATTACACAAAGTAATGCGCCTGACTGGATTCGAACCCACGACTCACTGTTCGTAAGTCGAGGCCGCCACCACTGGGCCACCACTGCTAGTCGGGGCCGCCACCACTGGACCACCACTGCTGAATGTAATGTCTTATATTTTATATATTTATTATCTTACCAAAGAGAACAAGATTCAGTAAATAGAAACGTTTTTTTGAATACAATAAAAATTCATCGATTAATTAACACACTCCTAACCATTCAAATGAGCGAATATTTAACCTAACCTAACACCATAAAATAAAGTTTATAAAATAAAATTAATAATGTACGTTCCAACGTAAAGTTAGTAACTTATTTTAATTAAATGAAATGTGAACTTCATTATGGCATAGAACAAAGAAACAATTAATTTCATAAAACATTGCATTCAATTATATCTGTCTGAAGTAATGATAGTCATTATCTAGATGAAATTAATGAATGGATACAGCCGAACAAGAATGAGGTCAAATGTAATAAATTAAAAGTCATATAAAATAAAAACTGCTCATTTTCTGCTTGCGAAACAAAGTACAAGTTCGCGTTATGAATGAACACAGCAATTTGTAAATCATTAAGTAACACACGAATGGGGTACAATAAGGGTTTGTATTCTTCTGCGTCTAGACTTTTGAATATCAATAGGTTTAAGTCGAAAAGTAACTGGCGAAATGTTGGAGTACTGTTAGGTACACCTCTGTCAAACACTTTGGGGATAACAGGCGCTATGTTAAGTCGAAAAGTTTAAAAGCGGCCACTCCCAATGATCCCACACTCACACTCGTACAAATCAAAGTAACGGCGACGCCCCGAATAACCCACGTGTTCCGCTCTGTTCAATGGTAAATCGAATATACGCATTCCGTGGATATTCTTTTATTTGCACTATTAAAGAAAGTGTCGACAAAGAAATAGTAAGAAAAATCAAGCAGAAATTTAAAAGTCATCGAAAAATAAACATTCATTTGGACAAAGCAAACGATGCCCAATGTTTAATTAGTTTAAAAAACACCATAGACAAATCCAAGACGTACATTAAAAAGACGTTGTGGAGCACACAAGGGGCCTCGGATCGATTGTCCGTCGTACACCTAATCGATAGCACCGTACTACTGGCTGAATGGGGTGCGCGCGCCGCCTGACTTACATAACGCGCAGAACTCCACCTGTTGCTTAATACTACCACCCATTTATAACCCGACCACGATGCAAAGGCCGTCTCACCTCCACGTAGAGACGGTTCTCGCGTACTATCAAATTCAGCCGGGTAGCCGGAGTCAATGCACTTGGGCAACCTTCGGCGCTGCACTCAAGGGTGCATAGTAGGGTAGCGGTGTGTAGCTATGATAATGATCTTCGTTACCGTTATTGGAAGGCGTAATGAAGAGTTTACGCTGTAAAGGGCATGGTAGTGCATAAAGTTGCTTGATACTTCGCGGTTGAGAACAGTGTCCTTAAGTCCTAACAAAACAGATTCGAACTTGCAGATTTTAAAGCTTTAGTGCGGAATGCTGTTGTAGGCTCTAAATGTGGGTCGGTTGCCTGCATAATGGAGTTATTTCAGTATCTTTTACGTATTTTTACACGGTTAAAGTCTTTTTTTTTAGGATAAACCTTTTTTCTGAACATATATTTTAAATACATGTTTTTTTCTCTTTTCTTTTCAAGTAGAAGAGAATTACCGTTCGTCCATAAAGACCCGATAAAATCGTGCGAGTATCCGGTTTTCCGGATGGTCGCAGAGATCAGACGGCGGTACGCACGGGACCGGAAACTATGCACGACACGGATGAACGGATCGGTCGTGTGTGTTCACTTGTTTAAGTACGGAGCCTCGCAATGAGGCGCGAAACACACAGACAAACAATTGGATCATTAGTAATAAATTTTCTTATTTGTTTGAACGAGGCGATGCTCCTCTGATCATTGCCTCGTCTAAAAAATGCAACACGTCTAGCTCTATAAACGTATTGCTTTTTATGTTGGTATCAAATACCTTACTTTTACTGTCTTACAAAAATATGACATGTTATGCGTAGTATGTTTTTTTTTTAAGTCAAATCGTACGCACGTCATGTCCATGCGGCAATTTATTTTTCTTTCTTTATTTTGTTATTTAAGTCTCTGCATCAACCTAAGGTAGACTGGTTTAACATGACTTAGCCACTAATACTTTGAACAGTAATTTCTACTCACCAAAAAATAATTAAATGCAAACGTTGCTACTTTCCATGTACAAATTGTTGTAGCAGATTATTATAATAGTCAGCCAAAGTATTATGCCGTTAAAAATTCAAAATTCAGCTCAGACCTTTGGTCTTATTCATCCAAAAATAAGACCAAAGGATTTAACAATTCATTTATTTTCCAAGTAAATGAAAAAATACACCTATTAAAATATTGCGTAGGTTTTCAAACGACTAGAATATCACGTTTCACTAACAGGCGTGGGTTTTAAGATCAGAATCGCTGAAGCACTGACACTGTTTGTAAGTATCACCTCGGGCGCCGCACTGGAATAAAGCCTTTATTTATGACGGGTGACAAGACATATTGCACGATGATTATAGGGTAATTTGTAGGTAGGTATACCAGTTAGAGTGTTATAAGTAAGTTTGTTTAATGAATGCTTAGAATTTTGGTAGGAAATTTTGGTTGATAGTTGATTCTTTTCATTAAAAAAAAAGTTTCGTAATGTAAGGTAACCATCTTTGATTATCGTTACACGTGATCAGTATCCCGAAAATCTAATAATCAGCCTTACCAAGTGATATTCTATTACCCGCAGATTACAGCAGATTGAATAAACTCCTTACAACTTTTATTCTCGAAACTTGTACGCTTTTACTTTGTACAAATAAGCAATAAAATGATATTATAACTCCTCTATAATGAGATCGACGACCTTACAAAAAGTAGTATTCTTCAGAAAGTATTCTGAAGACTACAACTCGAAAAGTAATTTTATGCCAATACATTTAAGGTCTCATTGGTTAAGAAACATACAAGTAGTAAATAAATATTCATTCCAAAAAATATATCTATCAAGCAAATTAACACACTCAACCTAACACGTAATCGCTTAAAGAAATTGCGAACATTACTAATATTATTACATTATTTACTTACACTCTTAACATTTAATAGGCCTATAAAATTATCCCGGGGCATAACCTTTCTGCCCACGACGTAATTCCACCCACATATACAAAAAATCAGTTTGATATTTAACAAATCTCTTTCAAATAATCGTTGACATTATAAAAACAAGTCGCCCGTGGATAATTGAAAAACAATATTGTTTAAGTATGGTATGGTAGAATCGGTTGGAACTTTGTATCTCTAAACGATATTTATTTAGAAAGCAGTAAGACAAACGCAAGGTTCGGAGTTCGAACAATCATATCAAAACTCATTTATTCAAACTAGGTTGATGATCAGCACTTTTCGAACGTCAAAATTTACTTTACTTATTAACAAGAGACAGTCCCCCAAAACGCCCCCCCTTCAAAGTGTGTTATCGAGTTTTGCTATCAAGATTTTCTCAGTAGCAACAGCCTCACCTATTACAAGGGACTTATACAAAGGTTACCTGGTGAAATATAGCTGTACTATTAAAATGGGCACAAATTCAGATTCACCTCTTATTACGCGGGATTTAAACAAAACTGACTACTACATGTATGTTCTATTAGATCCATCTCTGCCTAATCCTTCGGGGATCACAGATGAAAAGAAAGAAAGAAAGAAAAATGCATTTATTTGGCTCATGCCACAAGTACACACAATTTAAGAAAAAAAAAATACTAAAAAAGAACTTAAAACTAAACAAATCGTGCCACTGTGTGCCTCACGGCTGCGCCAAAAAGGTCCAGTTCAGCAAAATAAGCGGGCAACTAAGCAAAATGCCGGATGTGATGTTACATTTCGGTTATTTTTATTTACCACGACCAAGATTTAATAAACTAATCTTTTTACCTAAATAAGTACTTAATCTCCCCATTAATAAAGTAAACGGTCTTCTTAACTTCCGTAACTTATTTTGCTAACGGTGGTTCAAGCATTAATACCAGTTAGATCGGCCCTCACCCCATAAGAGAATTAGAGCGAAAAGATAAGTCCATTCAGTTTAATTATCCCATTTCAAGGGAAAGCCATCAGATTGCCATGAAAGTTGGCAGAATTTGATGATGAAAATTATTTGTGGTTATGGCGTTGAGACTGTTGATTATGAAATGGTGATTGGTGGTTTACAATAAGTGAGATGCGGTATGGATTTTCGAGAAATAATTTGTAAAATAGAGATTTTTTTACGGAATTAATATTCTGTTAAATACATAATTATCTACTTCGGTCACAAATTATATTTTAACCTTGGCTGAGACGATGACGATGTTTAAGCTTTGTATAAAAGAAGATAATTAAGAATCAAAAATAAATTTAAAAGAAAGCGAAGGAAAAAGATACAATTTCAGTCACAGACAGAGAGCACATCATATATTTTGCCCGATACAAAATTTTCCCTATCAATCTTGAACCTAATTCTTTAGCAATAAAATTATTTCAATTTAAATCTATTACGAAAATCCAGATTGCAAAAGCTTGAAGTGTTTTCGTCTGCAAATACCTTCAAACATAGAATAATCGCAGACCTACATCAGTTCCCAAATAGTTCCAATAATAAATTGCTCTTTTAGAGCGTCCGTGTATCCCTGTTAAGTAAAGTCTAGCCAATCCTGCCAACGTTTGGCTAGAGTAGGCAAGCCAAGAAAGAATGAGTATTTTTTAAGGATAAAAAACACTGCAGATCTTTTAGACAAAGATTTAAGAACCTTTTAAGCCTAACTTGGCACAGCATCAAGTGAGCATGAATTTGCGCAGACAAATTATTTCAATACGTGCGTTGTTAACATCTATTTTCACCTTGTTTGGCATTTAATTTCACTTTGATATTACCCACACTGTCTGCGCCCACGGAAAATCTGTCAAGGCTTTAATTAATCCCTAGGGCTACAAGTTCTAGCTAACCGAACTGACGTTACTTAATTAGCTAGTTATACACCTATGGTAAAGATTTTGAGGTATGGTTTCGGGTAAGAGCTCATGGGTAAATAATAACAGCTTCTCGGCCGAAATTTAGGTTAAGCCACGCTTGAAAAGGTTGGTCCGTGGATGGGTGACCACCCATAACATAAAGCAGTCTCGGAAAGCACGTTAAGCTGTTGGTCCTGGCTGTTATTTGAAGATTTTTGACAGTCACTACAGGTACATCACGACCCTAAAGTCTGACAAACAGTCTTACCTATGGGTTGGGGTTACGAAGGCCAAACAAAATAAAAAATCAAAATATTTTTATTTCACATAGGCCTACATGGGCACTTATAAAACGTCGATAAAAAGGGGCACGGTTCGGTGTATTGGTCGATTCCTAAGGAGAAGAACCGGCAAGAAACTCCAAAGATTTCTCTTTTAATCTTTTAAAATCGTTTGCGTTAACAATAAGGTATAATGGGTGAATCTTGAGAGGCTCAATTTATGATGTCCGGAGGTATAAAGTACCCGCAACATTGAAATAAAGACCCAAAGTATTTTTTTTACGTCTTATCACTATAGTATCTAATTGATGCACAATAGTTACGCTTTTTAATTTGGGTGTAATTATCGAAAAAAAAACGAAACGTCTCAAAAATTGATAACCCTGGCGCGTCCTTTACACATTTTATAATGAAAGAAACCCGAAGTCGCCAATTTGTAATTGTAAAATGATCAATTTCTGTAGTTTTTCAATAACTAGATTAGTATGTGTTGAAAATAAAAATATACAATTTTTATTTTATCCCATAGTTTTACATAGAAATAGATTTAAAGTTTTGTCCAGAGCTAAACAGTGATTCCTGTGGCGCTCTACATAACTAGACATAGATCGCTAGTGGAGCGGTCGCGAAGCGCAGTTATTCGTTCTCGTGCTAGCTCTAGTCGTGCTTAAAACGCCGTGGTGGAAGGTCGCATCTCATTTTGCCTGTGGACGAAATTACGAAGGCAAATATTTGATTCCCCTGGTTTTGTTTCACTAGGTCATTGATTACCCTGACGTCGTAAAAAATTGTATAAGTTTTTTCTCAGATATATCTTTACTAATCTTTTTTATTATTATTACTAATCTTGTTATTATTGATTTACTAATGTTATTATTATTGCTTAGAACTTTAAACTTTTTACGTAATCGATAAAAAACAAACTTTTATTGATTACCTTGGCGTTGATTCCCTTGGCGTTTTTGCCAGGGTAATCAATATTTTCTAGTTCGTCTAGTACATTATTTTGTTAATTCCAAATTGCACGATCTGCTCAGACAGTATTGAGTGTTTTGTTTTGCCGGGTTATCCAAGTATTTATTCAAATAAGTTATAATCCGTTTGTATCGCATCTTAATGCGATTTATACCTATTGCATGCAGAGATTACTAAAAAGGACATACGTGTGCCGTGGTCCCAGATTTCCTGTCAATAAGAACATTTTACGACCTCACTTGATGGTCTAGTGGTTCGAGTACCGGACTGCTGATCACGTATATATTTTTTAAATTGTGTCAACCAAAGAAAGGTTCCTAATTTTTGTTAAATTTTTTATTATGTTTAAAAAGAAAAGTTTTGTTTTAATTTTTTTATTATTTAGTACTTATGTAGTTTTTATTTTATCATTATTACATACTTGTGAATAAAGTGATTGATAATTAGGTGAAAAAGTGCCAATAACTGAGAACAAGATTATTAAATAAATAGTATGTTTTATTACTTACCTTTGATTTAATTTTGATTCCCTTGTCATCGTATTTTGATTCCCCTGGCCCAAAAAATATGTTTTTAAATATCTTTGTAATGCGTCGTTCAAAACTGACCCCTATTTGATAAATGTATTTATAATTCGGCTAAAAATCATACCAAACTATAAATTGTAAAAAATAATAATAATAAAAATGCGCCACGGGAATCAACTGAATATTCTCAATCTCAAGATTTACCCATAATACACACATGAAGACCATGCAGATTAATGTCTGATATGGTCTTTTAAGACCAACCACACCACCATACCACACCACCACACCATACATGACCACACATATTTGAGTGGACCCGTCCAGTCAGTGCAAGCATACAGGCAGTCGCGACATGTAAAATACTGGTATGCAGCTATATCCGGATAGATGCCGACCACACCATTTTTGGGAAAAGGCTAGACAGATGATTATGGTAAAGATTTGGGGTGCCAATATTTATAGACTTTTTTTTGTAGTTTAATAATTGGTGACCAAAATCGGGTTTCGCATGCCCTAGACAAGGTGAGCCAGGTCTTTGGTCAGTCGGTTAACCCAATATTTTGTAAATAATTGGCATCCATAACTTTATGTTAGTATCCATTTTTCCGCATAGCCATGATTGCTTTATTTAGTTTATAACCTAATTTCCATAACCTTTTTTTCAGCATATGAATCTGGAGGTTCGTCACAAAAATTTTGATGGAATTTCCACGTGAAATACTTTTAGTGTACCCTAAGGTAAGTAAAGTGAAATTGCGAAGAACTCACGCTACCTCCATAAAACATAGCCACATGAAATGGTGCAGTGTTTTCATAGACCCGTAGAATAGGGTTCGGTGAAATAGGCACTTCGGAATACTATAAAGTTGTCACATCATTTGGACCTCTTGTCTGAGAATGAGGAACTACGGTTTGAGGACCCATATCCTGATGCATATGCATAGATAGGGATAGTTTATGACTTCGTTCTTTTGTAAGAGGAAGGCCTAAATGCAAACAGTTTCTATGGTATCGCAAAATAACAGTATTAGACGTCATCAACGAGATCTTTTTAACACATGATAACATCACGCTCGTAATTCCCGAAGGGTTAAGCAGAGGTATATAATATATAGAGGTTATAGTGCATTCACATTTCGCAAATGGTGTTCAAGTTACATGTAATAGTTGACGACCCTATTACCATCAATCGGGCACGAATACAGACTCCTAGCTGCTACTGAAAACAATAAAGCAACTTTGGTTAGACGACGAGATCTTATCTAAATTTGAACTGAATACATACAATGATACAACTTGGAATAGGCGTATGATTACACAATGCATACTAGCGGACCTAGCAGACGTCGTCCTGCCCGGACAGCAGTGCCACTTATCGGGTCAAATTCTAAATCTAAACCATTCTCGAATCCACTTGAACACACACAAAAAAAAACATCCAAATCGGCCGTTTAGGAGGAGTTCGGTGACAAACACACGTACTGTAGAATTATATTATAAATGAAGAAGACATGGGTTTCGTTTTGTTTCATATTTTTATGACGATTTTCACAATTGACATAAACTTGTTATACATTTTTGGCATTTTCATCTCTTTTTTTTAACAAACCTTGCCCCCTCGCTAGGAATGTTGGTGTCCTGTATTTTGGGTGCGTTTAAAAACATTTATACTCACATACACAAAGAGCCAGACTTGAAACAACTACCTGTGGACTTATAAATATATTTTTTTCCGTGCGTGCTCGGTGTCTGTTGTACCAGGATAAGTGGTAAGATTTCTGAAAAACAATATGGTATGTAACCACAACCTCCACAAATGGTACTGAGATTTACACTTCAAAAAGTAAACCCATTCAATTGACTCGAAAGAACATATTGAATATGTATTTGAATACCAAATAGTCTTACTTCTAAAAACCAAATATTCTCAGCAAAAACATTCGCGACTTTATAGTAAAAACAACACAATATTAAAAGCTGCTTTAAATCTTGCAGCGTAACCACAAAATCAATTTCCTAGCTCCGCTTAGCAAAAAGCAGCGGAAAAAGCGCTTTAATAAAAAAGCAATCAAGTTTTTCAATCAAAACAGCTGCATGTAATATCTGCTGCCCGAGGCTATGGGGCCGTCAAGGCTATCGTCTAGTCGGGACACAGACGAACTGACGGGTCTGATAATGTCATTTGACAAGGACTATTGCTTTTTGGGCACGAAATGCAGACATAATGCAATGAATGACACAAATTTAGCATTGGATGAACTTCTAACCTCAGTCAGCAAAATGAAATCCACGATTCCAAATTGTGAATTATTTTGCTGGCGGGAAGTACTGGGAACAAATATCAGGTGTCACGTGATAAAGATTTACAAATCAAAACACAAATAAAAAAAAATCCGATGAATTGCGAACATTCTCTTTCTTCTGAAGTTTTCATACAGATCTGGTTTCCGAGCCAAACATGACCAGATATCAAAATGTGAATTTGTGATTGAGTTATAAGTGTTAGGTGATAAATGAAGTTCTTCGGTGTTTATTCGATAGTGTTTTTATTTATCCCATTCCCTGCTCCTAACAATATGTTTAACATTTGAAGTTAAAAAATTCTAAAGATTTTTTTCTGCTGTATAATCTAAAATCTAATCTAAAAAAAAATATAAACAAAATCTAACAAAACATAATCTTAAAAAAATGTATAAACAAAAACACAGTGACGTTATGTTACCTCAATGTCTACATGACAACGTAAAATTTATCAAAATACCCTCTGTTAATATATGCTACCCCTTAGCATAAATGTAGTATGGTAGCAGCTCAAGGATATCGTCTAGACAGGAGACAACCACCATTACTAATTCTGTCTCCTAAAATATGTTCTATTGCTCTTCTACTTGGATTGGAACTGAATAATGTCAATGTCAGACTCTGGGGGAATTTAATAACGAAGAAGTAGTAGGAAAGTAAATAATATAGAGAAACTGCATCATACTTCGCAAGCATAAGATTTTTGTTTCGTATGGGTACGACCACAATAGCATAATTGTTATAGAAGTCGTTAATTATAGTCCGCTAAACGTTAAATTAGGTAACTAAATAGTAACTATCAAAAAAAAAAGTGTCAATCAGTCATGAAAACTATAATTGAAAATACTTCACGACTGTGAAAATTAGTGTCACATGGAGTTTTGATGCTGTTTTCTTTAAGCACAAATATTAGAATGCCTTTGGGCCTATTTTACGATATCCAAATATTCTGAAGTGAAAATATAAATGAAATAAC
The DNA here is from genome assembly GCA_932274075.1 of Diarsia rubi. Taxonomy (NCBI): domain Eukaryota; kingdom Metazoa; phylum Arthropoda; class Insecta; order Lepidoptera; family Noctuidae; genus Diarsia; species Diarsia rubi. Next base: position 15,782,768 of record OW026418.1, on the reverse strand, counting down.
CTGCTAAGTGAGTTAACAGGAACCTAATCATGAGTGACGAAACAGGCCCTTTGTGTTGGAGCCAATTTGTTACTTTTACACATAGAAAACGGAGTAAGAAGAATGGATCTGATTTCACCAAATCTTGTTTGTTTATTTCCAAGCTAACCTTTACAAAAAATGTCTTGAGAACCCATAAAACCAAACTTTCTATCCTATCTTTCCTCCTTACCAATTAACACGTTAAAGTTACTTTACTCAAACATAAAAAAATAAAACCACTAAAATCTTCCACAGTAACATCCCAGTTTACGCCGAGACAGGCGCCAGCCTCAACTAAAGCCCATTACAAGGCTGGTGACATCATGACGTCACCACCGTCGATAATTGACGCTTACGAGGACATGCCATGACCTTTCACAGAAAACTGACCCATTTTACAGATGAGTTAGTGGTGTGTTTTCTGTCTAGGATGTTGTGAAAGGATAGGTGCACTTTTGTCGGTTGAAAGGTTTGACCAAACCGGTACGGAAAGTATGCGGAATTTCTGACCAGAGACGAGAGCCCTAATCACCAATTAGTCCGTGTCGCATCGACTGAACCTTTGTGGCGTACGGGATGTGTATATAAAGTTTTGCAAGTTAGCAACACTTATTCGAGTAACATAAATTGATAATGTATATTTACCACGAAAGATTTGACAAATATGTTGTTTATTAATCACATTTTGCCAGCCATGTTTTGGTTGTTCTTGTGGTCCTCGGACGTAATTCTTAGGTCTGCGCAAGCCTTTAGTGGGTACTTTAGTACCTACTTGACCTTAAAAAGAAGACTCGTTGGCATCGCTGCCAGTGACTTAAGTGTTCAAGTTTCCTTTTCCATTAAAAAAAAAACAACAAAATGCCCGTATTTAACGACAGTAGGCGTCACTTAAATAAGTGCTTAAACAACACAAAAATTCAGTATTTAACCATGTTAATACTTTAGACGGCACGGTTGGCGCAGTTGCTCAAGCAATGGACTGCTGCGCTGCGTGTCGCGGGTTCGATTCCCTTACGGAACAAATATTTGTATGGGCTACAGATAGTTATTTCGGGTCTGGGTATTTGTGTATGTGAGTTTAAATGTTTGTGAACGCACCCACGATACAGGATGAGTCTTTCTCGTCTTTTCATAGATGAGTCTGGGACCTGTCTGAGCCTTTTTTATATAATTTAACTAGTAGAGTTTTGTTAATATTATCTATTTCAAACCTCAACATTGAGCTAACTACTAGGATGATGTAGGTATGAGTCGGTAATTAGTTTAGCATATAACTAAAGGGTGTGTAAATGTGAACAAATAAAGATTACGCGTCTGTCTAAATGTTTGTTTTAATCTCGGTAATTACTGGCCTGGGAACAGTGGCGTGTGAGTCTAGTATTTTTTTTAAAACATTGGCCCCACTAGGAACTTCTCCTGTATCGTGGGTGCTTTTACAAACATTGAAACTCACATACACAAACACACCCAGACCCGAAACAGCTATCTGTAGGCCATACATATTTTTTTCCGTGCGGGGATCGAACACGCGACACGCAACGCAGTACTGCGTCAACCATGCCGTCAATTGTGATGGCTGTGAATCTATTTTCACTCTGATCCCGCCTGTGTATTTGCTGCCCTCTTCAGTGACCCCCCCCCCTCCCTGAGCGCGCTGTCACTTATTCTAGAAGTTTTTGCCACATTGGAGGCCTTAGAGTCAAGGCATCTACAGAGCACAAAATAAAATGAATCCCATTTTTTTTCTTTAGTCTGGGTAGGTCACATAGAAGAAACTAACAATCAACAGACCTCGTATCGGTAGAACTAAAAGAAAGTCATAGTAGATAAGACAATAAAATAAAATAAAATAAGATTATTGTCCGCAGCGGTGGAATGATTGAACGAATAGTATTTTTTGTAAGCTCGGGCTGTAAGAATCTCAATATCAAGCTATGTAACTAGTTTAAAATAAATTGATGTTCTTTTAATTTTGTTTATTTGGTATAAACGTTGTCCATGAAAAAAAAAGTGTTAAAGGAATCCAACACTAAACCGTTAGCTGAGCTAAGCTGTTAGCTAAGTAATTACTTAAACAACTATTTTTATATGACTAAGTGATAAAGTTACCAACTGCCCACTGACTCAAGACTAAGTCAATTAAAGCTGCGTCCGTACACTAATTATACTCGGAAACTTCGTCGTGGTTAATGTCAGAAAAGCTGCTAAAATAAAAAGAATAAATATTCTACTTGAAGCAAAAATAACCCAGCCATACTTGAAAGTATCGTGGGAGGTGGGAGGGAATATTACAAGAGAATAGGTAACAACATCTGCCTGTACAGGTACTGCGTTTAGCAAAGAAATAGCACATTTCTTTATGCGGCCACTGCAGATTTTAGGAGACCCATACAGAACTAAAACCAAAGCATTACACTTCAAATGCTACCATTATATACAAGAAGGGAACACTCTCTCCAGCATAGCGTTTTCTTTAATGACCAGAACCTCCTTAAACATTCTTTCAAAACAAGATAATGTTGTGCGGTAGTCCGTTATCGTGGTACAGACATGTGATGAGGAGGAATGAGAAAAATGTTGAGGATAAATGTAAATGGCTATTAGTCTGCAGACACGAAACTTGCGATGGCGGCGCGATGCCGGCAGCGGGGCGACGGCGATGTATACAAAAGCATTGCACAGTATAGCGACGGGTACGAAACGGGCGACGGCGGAGCGGGGTGATCGAGCGATGCACGAGTGGCGGTGGAGTGACGGCGACGCGGAAGCGGCGAGAACAAACTAGTTTGGTTTAGTCGCTTGCGCGGGTACACAGTGTTGTATTGAAATATTATTTAACGGTTTGTTACGTGCCCGCACGAGACATCGTTAAACGATCGCCCTGCGTCGCGTCACCCCGCTGCCGCTTTCACTCGGCCGACGCAATGTTCGTGTCCGTAGGCTAAGAGATGACCAAAGCAACATTGGAAGGACTGAGTGAGGAGGATACAAAAAGGAGGTGACTGTTAAAATGAAAGTAAAACAAGTATGGACGTGAAAGACGCCGACTTCAAATAAATTGGTATAAGGTCAAGATAATGATGATCTTCTTCTTTACGTGTCGATGATCTCAAATCGTATTAGACTAGTATATACTGTATATAGCCACCTGCACTGCTCTATCATTTGCGTCGAGTAAAACCTGAAAGGTGCAAGTGGTTGTTCAGGATAGGAGGTGGCGCATATTCTGCAGAGGAGCGCCACACTGGCAATTTGTTTAGGAAGAATCAAGGATACCCCATTTGGCCAGATTATATCTATAGCGGCCAACCTGGATTCGCAATCGATTAAGAGATTTCCAGATTGGCCACTGCAGTTCGTGTCCGGACGGTAGATGTTCTTCCGGGTTGATGAAATGTGGAGGAATATGATGTTTTTTTCGCCACAATTCGCTTCTTTCATCCGACCCACCGTCTTCTAAAGAGATTGTATCGCTTACGAAGCCTTTACGGCTCTTTAAGCGTGAAGATGGTGCCCGTATAGGGGGTGGCGGTTGTCTCGTTCCTGTTTTGCCTTTCCGATACGACTTGCTGTTTCGCGTCGTACGTCTGATGGAGCTATACCTGCAAGCGGATACAACATCGCAAGGGGGGTCTTAAGAATGATGACGAGTGTTGTATGTACATGACGTTGAACATTAATACGCGAACTGGTGTCATAAAGACGACAATAAAACGTCTTCTTTCAATCGCTATGTACAAATATTAAAAACAATCAAAAACCGAGTTCCTATTAACAAACAATAAAACTGATACCAACAGAATTGATCAAACAAAAAGCCTCCGGCACCAAAACGTTTCACTTAATTGTTTCACGCGACTAACGTCAGAAAGTTCCCTTTGAAATGGTTAATTTATTCGCAACGTATATATATATATTTACATAACAAAAGGTTGCTTTGTAAACAATGCCGTCAGAGGAATTCCTTTCACGAATAAAAGCTTTATCATACATCCCGTAACTTGTTGTAATCTCAAGTATTACAGGATAACTTGAAGATATGTTGGAATTTCGCTTGTTTTAAGTTTAGTGTTTGAAAGCATGTAAAATGTGATAAACAACATAATATTGTAAGTGCTTCTAAACTCTTAAGTTATAATTAGGGTATAATTTGCATAAATTATAGCGCCCATGTTAAAGATTTCAATCGGTTGAGACATAAAAAGTGTAACCCAGATGAGTGAGCTCAAACATTCCACTAAATTAAATACGAAAAGCGAAATCCTCAATAAATCCAAGCAACTTTTTTATAAATCTTTAAATTAATAATACATATAGCCTTTTGGGGGGGAGGGGGGGAATCATCAAATAACTCCCGCTCCTGTGCAGAACGAAAGGGAGTGTCAGACTTCTAATGACTAAAAACCACCAATGCTCCTTCTTAGCCCTATATTTCAAGGCCGCGGTATCACTTACAACATCCCGCAGCCCTTCCATGTGTACACTAAAAGCCTAACATTTTCTTCAATAATTTTTAACAAATAATTAATCAAAGCAGTATTTAAAACAGCGAGGCAGTCAATATTTCCTATTATGTGTTTTGTGTTGTCATGTGTATTAGCCTAATGGGCGTAATTGCGACTGTTGAGATCGCGGGATCACGGGTTTGACTCCCGGATTGGGCAAATTTTTATTAAGTTTTTCAAACATCAACCAGAACTGCTGTTTTTATCTAGGAGCGAACTCCTTCACAATCCGTCTGTCGAGGTAATTCCCAAAACAGTGAATATAATATTATGGGCGACAAAATGTACAAAACATACTCGTCATATTAATACCATAGCGTCAATCTAACGCCAACAATGTACGTAATAAAATGCATTGTTCCGACGACACACCACATCAAAACTCCCGCAATATTTTGTATGAGTTTTCATTTTATATGCATGAACATTTTACATAGACTGATGATAGACTCAACATTGTAATCAAAAAATAGATCGACGATATGATGGTTCCATTAAATCCATGAAAATAATACAGTATGAAACATATCACACACGACCGTGACGGGTGACGGTTTTGCACACGACCTACGTTAAACATAACCTAACTTAACGCCTATTTTTCCTGACTGGCAGATGTACAGTATGTTTTGACTCTTCTTAGTCGATACACTCTTGTCCAAAGAGGTCGTGGTTGCGCAGATGAGGTACACAGAGAGATGTTTGGTGGGTCGTGGGGTTACGAAAAAAAAAGAAAACATAAAAATATTAAGTTTCAGCCTCAAATATTATGGGACGAGCCTATTATTATCAACAGCACACATGTGTTTACTCCAGAAGTCTCGATAAAAATTAAATAAATGCACACACACATGAACAAATTAGTTTAATAAAATTTCACTCAGTCATTTTCAGAGGGCTAAAGGTTAGACATTAAATTATTTCACTGATTTCCTAATATGTATAGCTTAAAAAAAACGTTATATTCCTTTCCGCATTTATATAAAATGGCCAGTTCTAACACTGATGGAAACTGTCCACAAACCGACAGTCACACAGAAGCAATCTGTTTGAAATGCCCGCATGCTTGCCTAGCTTCAATGTTCCGTGGTTGGCTTATGTCAACAACTAGGACACTTGACTATTGACTTATGAGACTTGCTCTCCCTCCTGTGTGGATTGCCCTTTTCACCGGTCTGTTGACGCAGTCAATATCAAGCAATTGTGTAGGTTAGAGTTATAGCAAAATATAAAGTACTAGCGGACGTCACGCGGTTTCACCCGCGTAGTTCCCGTTCCCGTGGGAATACAGGGATAAAAAGTATCACCTATGTCACCCGGGGATAGTGTAGCTTCCCAACGGTGAAAGAATTTTTCAAATCGGTCTAGTAGTTTCGGAGCCTATTCGTTACAAACAAACAAACAAATCTTCCCTCTTCATAATATTAGTGTAGACTTAATCATAACATGACGACGGTGATGCTTATAGTATACCCACATTTCGCCATTATATTTAAATGTAAAATACCATTTAATAGAAGTCGAGCCCACTGCCATCATTTGGGCACGTGGCTTAACCTTGTGATCTTAGTAAACATCGTAAGATCTTCAGAAATACCATTTAAAAGCTTTGATTGTCCCTCGTAGCTGTTTTACTTCAGTTTTTCAAGCCCAGACATTTACTTCTAAATAAGACTTTAAATCAATCAAAGTTTATTTATAGATGCTGCATCAATATTTTAAAACCAATACATTATCGAACTTACTTCAAGCGAGTCAATACGCCTTAATGCTATCTCTACAAGTTTATTTACTGAGAGAGCAAAGTATATTTACGAGGTAATAAAATGTTAAATATCGATAAAGTTTTTAAAAGCGACGACACGGTTGGTGCAGTGGCTCAAGCAATGGACTGCTGCGCTGCGTGTCGCGGGTTCGATTCCCGCACGTTGTATGGCCTACAGATAGTTGTTCCGGGTCTGGGTATTTGTGTATGTGAGTTTAAATGTTTGTGAACGCACCCACGATACAGGAGAAATTACTAGTGTGGGGCAACGTTTTTAAAAAAATAGTTAAAAGAATTAATCCGTACTTGTCTGAAAAAAAAGTACACATTACTTCAGTAATTTCGGTTTAAAGAAATTTTATTCCCAATTAAGAGATAAGTCACTTATTTGAGAACAATACTAAAAATTAGATTACAATAAGTTCGTCATAAGTATTACAACTTAATATTACCCATCCAATGCATTAATTTCTCCAGCAGTGATCGATCCGCAATTATGTGCTGGCTAAGTTGAGTTTTGAATGCATTGAAAGAGTGTACATTTCTTAAACAGGACGTGAATTGGTTATAGAGCTGTGCTCCTTCAAAAGTTAGCATTTTTTTGCCATAGTTAGTTCGTGTTTTTGGTACAATTAGCAAGCTTGCTCGCCGTGTACTGCGTTGACTAACTTTTTTATATAGAGTGAGTGTTAAGTTTGAGTGAACGCTTTTGTTGAGAATATTTCTGATGAAAATGCACGTATTGTAAAAAGTTAGTAGTAGGTCTGCCTCGCTCGGTCGAGTGGTCGTATTCCCGTGCCGGGCAATTTTTTATTAGGTTTTTTCATCAGGAATTTTGTCTGCTGCAGTCATGGAATAAGGATTTGTGCCCGGCTGATGTCAAAAGGGTCACCCCTATTACATGGAACTTAAATCACACTCACGCCTATAAACCCCGAAAAGTTTTTCCGAGGTGTACCAAATAGTTCACCAACGTTTCACCATTTCGCCAATTTATATTTTTCTTACTAACATTTTTATTACTTCAATTAAATTTACTTCGCATTTACTTAACACAAGTTGCCTTCTACTTGAACAAGTGGGTTCTACCTACTAGAGAAACCTTAGACATAGTGTGGGATTACCAGGAGACGCCTACATCACCCCTAAGGCTTTGTGAATTGTGAGTCACGCCGGCTAAATTAATTCCTTTCTTTGTACAGTTTGTATTTACTTTGTCCTCCATGGGTGATTCAGAGTTTACTGGAATGGAGTTGAGACAATGGTGGGATGTTCTTGGTGAGATCACGTGGGTTTGGGTTTGATGGATTGCTTATTCTTATCTATTACTCAGTGTAAACGATAGAGTAAGCTTTACTTTGTAAGCGTTACTTTGTTTCAGTTTAAAAAAACTTAATCGGTCTTCGAGTCATGTCTTCGAATTGTTTGGTTCTATGTCATACCGGTTTCCTCACGATGTTTTCCTTCGTAATTTTTGAGAGCAGTGGTGATGAAATAAATTACACATAGTAATGCGCCTGCCTGGGATCGAACTCACGACTTACTGTTCGTAAGTCGGGGCCGCCACCACCGCTACTCTGCGGCCACCGTGCGACATATTATATAAATAGTTTAATAAAAATGGCTTTTTAAATGGTTTTCCCTCAAGATATTTGCAACAGGATGTTTCAGCATAAAATATTTATACGACTCAGAAAAACGACTGAATCGATAAGGTTTTATGCATATTTTCTCGCTGGGAAACATTGCACTATATAGTAATAAAACAAACAACAAAAGAGATATGCAAAAGTGGCACGTAGCGTTCTGTGGTTCTTATCTATCCCTATGGATATTGTAACAATGTCTCCTTCTCTAATTTAATTGAGTACATCAATTCAATCAACAATAACAATAAACTTATTCTCAGACACTGAAAGACTTTGTGTGACAATTAAAAATAACTGTGCTACCAACTATTTGATTCTTTAGTCATAATAACCACCTACAAATGACATAATCTCGAAGGCCTATGTAAATATTTACGACACAACATTCCCAAACTTTTACACTAAAAGCTTCATGGTGCTGCCGAAATTTTTAAGCGGGACGTATTCGCAAGTCGCCTAATGTCCCGTGGCGCTATTAAAGGCACTTCGGCCTGGGCCCCACGTACGGGCCATTAAAAACTTTGTACCATATTACCCTCTACGTCTTGGGCCAAAAATTGAGGCTACTTTAAAAGGATTGTATTTTTTTATGTGTTTTTTTTTTACTTTCGTAGTATGGAAGGGTTCTGCAGTTTTAAATAATAGCTATAGCACGCTTGTAATCCCCGAAGAGGTGTGCAGACGTGTATCTAATGGTACACCCACTGGCTAAACAAATCCAGACTGCTACTAAGAAATTTAACCCTGGAATCAAACCCAACGAGGCAGTCCAGTTGCTGCCAGTTAAATAAAAAAAATAAATAAATATCCTTGGACATTTCACACAACGCCATCTAGTCCCAAGCTAAGCAACCTAATGCTTGTGTTATGGTAACGAGATGGCTGATAAACTACTTATATACATTTTTTTTTTGTAAATACATACATATTATAGATAGAAAAACACCCAGACTCGGAACAAATACTTGTAGGTCGTACAAATATTTGTTCCGTGCGGGAATCGAACCCGCGACATGCTGCGCAGCAGTTAGATAGTATCTGTCCTTTCTATATTCATTATCATACTTTAACCAAGAATTTGCCTTTTTTTCTGACAACACTGTACCTTTTGTTTTGTTCTAAACTACTACTGTAAAAAATATAATTAATTCATAAACAAGTTTTGTAAATTATATTTTTTATATTAAAATCTCTTCTTCTGAACAAAGCATCGAAAAAACGTAATTCAAACCGCGTCTATTAATCTCGCTAACTTTATTTACCGTCTTCACAATTTGGTAATGGAAAATAATCGCTGCCGCTTTAGAAATAAAGGGCAAGTTAGATCGCGGGATGTCACAGCTCATTAAGGACGCCTACACGTCTCTCTCCAGACGGCCACGCCCTCTCAAGGTCTACACGCACTCTAGACATATTTAATGGCATGAGAATCGGAATAATTACCGCATGAGAGAGTGCAAGATATTCACGATTTTTTTTTAAATCGTTAGAGCTGAAGATGGATGTTTGTAAATAAATAAATGTGCAGTTAAACGAGAATTTTAATACATAAATGAAATATACCACATACGCACAATAGCCCAATCAGGAGGCTAAGTGCGGATAAAAGCCCAGTTATACTAAACTACATAAATATACCCGCGTTAAATTTTTGAACTAACATATCACCATTAACATGGTAAACAGAATACTTACCATGTTCATAGTTTCAGTAAACATAGTAAATGTCCCTGTGTGTGATGATAAATGATACTTCGAGCATTAGTAAAAGTCTAACTGAAACAAATGTGACTGACAGAGACGGCGCTCTAGTCGAAATTTAACCTCTAATTTAAATGTAATATACACCACGGGCACGCATATGTTCTGCATGTACATAACTACTGACTTGATTCTGAAAGACTCATGACCATGGATTTGAAAAAACCACCGATCATAACGAGACACCAACACGTTTCATCAAATTGAACGTACACATACAGTCGTGCAACCCTGATTGCATTGCACAACAGCCTACAAAACAAACCACGAATCAGTTACAAGCCAATTTGCCTACCTACACAGTAAATTGTAACGTAATAGCTGGAAAATTAATCACGGCTGCTAAATACAGCGCTGTTTTAAAATAAAAGCCATTAATTACTGTAGCACACATTGAATTACTCCTTTAATTGCTTGATAAGTGAAATGGTGACCGAAGCTTTTAAGCGCTTCCTGCCACAGGTGTATCAGACCATAGGGAAAACTATTTAACTTTGTACATGCGTTTATATTTAACATACGTTGTGTGTTTTTTTACCTAAATAAAAATCACCTAACGAACATCATTACGTTCCAAGATAACTTCACATCACAATTACAATCTCCGGAGAAATGGCACGGTTGGTGCAGCGGCTGAGCGATTGAAGTTGCGCTGGGTGTTGCGGGTTCGATTCGTTCGTGAATGTGATGGAGAAATTTATAGTGATGGGCAACATTTAGGAAAAGGAAGAGTTAGACAGTGCACGGTGATGTTGACATTCATATTTAAGTCGTCTGTCATTACATACGGGGGTATAATAATAGGGCTGTTGTGGGAGAGGTTATTTGATGATTTCACACCCGTAAAAAAAAAAGAAAAGGCTGCGGTTCCACTGAGGCGGAGCGGAGAAGAGTGGAGACAAGCTGTGCCGCGAAATCTTGAATGTCGACATGAACTATTGCCATCAACTGGGACCAAATCAAGACTCCATGCCGCTACCGAGAACAAGTGCTTACGTTCGAGACATACGAACCCACTTGAAAACTTCTAGACACAACAGTTTAGAATGTCCGTTTTCGATTTATGAGTGACTGTATTAAAGAAAAATATTCAGAAAATTAGTACCGTCCAATACTTTTTTGCCAACTATACAAGGAGTAATATCCAATTTCTTAAACATATTAATTGAGTAGGGCGTTGTAAAAGAGACCCCTCAACTTTAAATTGACCCCAAAAAATTCCATACCAAGATAAGAAGTTTATCAAACAACATTTTTGACGTTAAATTAGATTTACTAATCGTAAATAATGTTGTAAATTATTGCTTTAATTTCATGTTCGCAGTACTTAACGCCTAACGTTTTTATTTCTACCGTAAATTATAAGTTACGAAGTAATGAAACAACTTGTAATCACGGTTATTTATTAGTTTTGTCTCGCGACGAGAATTTTGGTACCTTTATGCGTTGGTTCAAGGGAATCCAACGAATCAACATAGCATAAAAATCCCCAAAAGGTAAGGCTGAAGTGTACTCTGATATTTGTGAGGTATTTCTATCTGAGCACCGATTTTTAGAGCACCAAAGCTATTCCCATTCGCAACCTAAGATTTGGTAGCTGCTAGTGATGGGGTGTATATTAAAAATAATCGAAAATAATTTTAGTAAAGTTGCACAAACTACCAAGAAAATCGGTGCTCAGATGGGAATACCTCATATTTGTTTTAAGTTCCGTGTAATAGGGGGCGAGCCTCTGCCGTCAACCGGGCACAAATTCAGACTCCTTGGTTACTACTGAGAAATCCCTGTTGCTAAAACTTTGCCCGATTGCTGAGACTCGAACCCAGGACCAACCACTAAACTAATGTGGCTGTCTTACGCATTCAAAAGGGCGCTAATATCAGTAAGTGAGACTGTGTGTAAGAGCATGGTATGATAGTAGATATATAAAGAGAGGACGAACAAAACGCTTCGTCTTAATGTACAATGGTCCTTCCAGTCTGACGCCATGCCTGCCCCCCCCCCACTGAGCATCACCCCCTCCCCCTCGCCCGCCTGTCTCTGTGAGCGGCGCCTAATGAGAAGCGTTGAAACCTAAAATTTGGTGCCAACTCGAACTCTGAAGTGCTCTAGACGGTCGAGAGCTGAAACGTCGACAACTGGAGCAAACCTCCCTCCCAATGACAAAGAGAAATAACCCCTATCTCCTCACGATAAAGATAGAAGTGGACGCAGTAAATATATTTGTCAGTCTCAAGTGGCAAATGGCGGTATTGATAGAATTTTTACGGTTCTATTTTTAAGAGCTTTTATGTCAGCTGTAACCTGATTTTTCACTTTGAAAATACGATTGCTTTCACATGTACTTTGGAGGCAGCATTTTCGAGACATTCCCTTGCTTTACATTTATATTTTAAACATTACATAATATCACGCCTGTAATCCCCAGTGATTGCAGCGGTGGCCCAGTGGTGGCAGCCCCGATTTACGAACAGTAGGTCGTGGGTTCGAACCCAGGCAGGCACATTACTTTGTATAATTTATTTCTGAATCACCGTTGCTCTCAGAACGGTGAAGGAAAACATCGTGAGGAAACCGGCATATCTTAGAACCAAAAAATTCGAAGACATGTGACATCTACCAATCCGCACTGGACCCGCGTGGTAGATTATAGACCATTCCCTCTCAAAGAGAGGAGGCCTGTGTCCCAGCAGTGGGAACATTAATAGGCTGTTGATGATGATGATGAATCCCCACAGGGTTAGGCAGAGGTGTTCTAATATTTTGCAAGTCTTTTGTTATAGTAGTATTTTGTTCGTCTCATGTAATAGCGGGGAAAACCTATTGCCATCAACTGGGCACGAAATCAAACTTCGTTACTGCTACTAAGAAATTTGGGATGAAAGGAAGAAATAAAGAAAATACCAAACCAACCAACCAACCAACTTAATTTTATTTGGCACACACCACAAGTGCACACAACAAAAAAATTAAGTAAAAACTATAGAGAGAAAAAAAACTGTCTCATGGGAATTGAACACAGAACCTACCAAGACCCAATGGGACGGTCTTTTAAACATCTTTCAACAAAAATATAGTCAACATTTTTCTTTAATGTATATTCGATTGTTGATCTTGGTATTGTGTACCACCATTAACACAAAATCGATACGAAAACAGGGTCGGAATGATTACTTAACAACCCTTACCAATCGTTCGGCCTACCAACCCCTACGTTGATGTATAATTAACTAGAAAGACACAACACATAATTACGACAAACCTACAAACAGTAATTTGTCCCTAAAACAAAACGATAAATCATCCCGTAAATAAACTTCACGATAAGACTATCGAAAAACATGTTCTACATAAAAACTCCTTGTGACGCAAACAACGAGATTCATTAAATAACAAATACTTTGTCTTGGTAACAAAAGGTTTTTCAGGAAATTTCTCAGTACCGCCTTCTAAAAACCACCAACCTGCAAAAAACGTATTTTATAAGCTAACCAACGCATACTACTAAAGAGACTTTACAATGAAAAATATTTTTCTTGTATTAAAACGTTAAAGTAAGTTATTATCTAGAAGCAAATTAATAAGCTTTTATCAAAAGAATTTCCAACAAAGAAAACATTTAGAAACTTTAGAGCTTATTAACATTTTCTAAGTTCTTGTTGTTGGGAAGAATAGTTTTTCAGCGTAGCAGCTCGTAGACCCTCGTAGCGCTACGAGAGTTCGTAGCTCACTTGTAGCGTACACTAATGAACTGCTTGTATCGACATGTTTGTAATAATATTTTGTATATTTCTTGCGTAATCACTGTTTTGATAACAAAGCTAGAAAAATATAGCTATAGAAAATAAAGGGAGCAACGCTGGCTAAGGAGTACTAAGAACCAGCTTTTTAATTTCCAGCTTTCTAATATTTAGCCATTTCCTTGAAAAAAAAAATATTATTATGGATTTTGTCATTTGCAACGCCTTTTCAAACTATAATGGCGTATAGTTTAGTAGTTAGTACTGATTATTATGTTACGGCTCCAGTAATTCATAAAAAGCGCAGAATTTTCTAGTGCATACTTACAAAAACTACTATTTATAATTTATGCAACATGAATAAAAAACACGAAAACTAATGAGTTAATAATTGCATTGGGTTCCGTATCTATCGACCGGCAGTAATTCTTCTAAAAGATAACAATCGAAGTGGATTAACGTCGAGTGTTGTGTGACCACGTCCTCCTCCAATGTTTTTCATTTTATTATTTTGTTAATTCCAATATTTATTTGAGGTTTCATCAATAGAAATCTCTTTATTGCATTTTTTTTAGCGTAGTGAAATCGGTTTTGAAATAGACCCATTTTAAAACTAATTCGACTACATTCCACGAGCAATAATTTTGATATCTTACCCAAAATAGTTGAACCTAATATTTTAACTTGAGCCATTTTATTACACAGGGCAGATTTTTCATGACTATTTCACAACAGTTTTGACAGTTTTTTTGTTTTGTTTTGTTTTTGTTTTGTTTTTTGTTTTGTTTTTTTTTGTTTTGTTTTGTTTTGTTTTGTTTTGTTTTGTTTTGTTTTGTTTAACAACAGTTTTTTTGCTGGTTCAAAATTATGTAGTGAACTGAAACTTTACTGATAACAATTTAGACAAAACGGATCTTATAGAATTGAGAATAAAGTCTGCAACATCCAATGACGTATTACGTCGACGTATTCGTCGTCGTCGTATTTTGTCGTAAACACGTCATGAACTAACATGGCGGCGCTTCAAAACGGCGAAAATATTATATAACTACTTTTACGCGTAAAGAAAGGGAAAGAAAGTATGACACCGTACAGCGGGATGCCTGTTGATGCCTGTTTTCTTTATGTTTTGCACAGGTTTACACACACGATTTAAATTAAGAACAAACGTAGCGTCGCGCGAGAGGTTCGTGCGTAACTAAGCGCGATGTGGCCAATTGGCTTCATTTCATGTTGTCATTTTTTAGGGCGGACAACGTATCTATCGTTTTAATATATCATTGGCAACATCGATGAGAAAAGTCAACCTTATCTGTTTGGTCCACTTGAGAAGTTAGTTCTTGATAAACATCATAAATCTAAGTGCCATATTATTCTGGTCCAAATAAAAATACCAGTCCTATGGCAATCAGCCAAAGAAGGTTTCTGACAGCGAGGAGTTTTAAAAACTGGGTTATAAGGTCTTAGCGAATATTTTTATCGTCTATACAACGAAAATAGCCTAGTTGGCAGTCTTTACGTTAGAGATAAATCAGATAGGTACTAAGATGTATGCTATATTCACTGAGCTTTAGTTCAAGTCACTGACTTTTGAATTTTGTGAAGTCAACTCATATTAACTTATTATGATTAATTTTAATATTGTTTTATTGGTGGTAAGTAAGTAGTACTGACTGACAAAGTGTTGGTAACTAGACTGACATACGAGTTGTATGCATTGGGTTCGAACCCTGTCACATGACTTTGTGTAAGGTATTTCATTACCATTTTTTGATGTGAAAACTTCTTTCGCTGTGCACTTTTTTGGGATGGCACAGGGCGCTTGCGCGAAAGTGGGTGTGTGTCAAATGTCAAAAAAAAATTAAATGTCAAGTTGATTTTTCGGAGAGATAAACTTTTTACCCGACTGCGGCGAAGCCCAAAAGGAGGGTTATGTGTTTTGGCGTGTATTCTTGTATGTCCGTTTCTTTTTAATGTAAAATATTTATGACAGTTCTTAAGTGTTAATTTTTTTATGTAATATAAATTTTCATGTTTGTGTACGATAGCGCAATATATGAATAATGTATTTAACCACATAAATGATAGTACTTTTAAGCTAATAAATAAAGCAATTTGTGCGAAATTATTCCTTACTATTCCAAAATATTAAAAAATACGCAACGTTAATGTTCAAGTTTTCACTTCTGCCGGCACTCCCGGAGTACAAACTGTTTTTTTTTAAAACAGTAACACTGAAAACGAAATATTTATTCATGTTAAATATCCTGATTTCAGTGTTAATTACAGTTAAATTACGTATGCCACTAATTGCTCTGAAAACGATGAAGTAAAACATCGAGAGAAAACGAGATTATCCGAAAATCGAAGACAAGATTGTGTCAACAACCCTGAACTGGGCCGGCGTGGTGGATTAAGTCCCACCTTCTTTTAGAAAACAGGCCTGAGCCCCAGCAGTGGGATTATAACCTATAATAAGCTGATAATACATAATTATATTAAGGAAATTCATTGTTAAAAAGATTTACAGGAAAATCCACTGTTGCCATTGGAGATGTCTTCCCTATTACCTCGAATTTATTTATTTTTTGTAGCAAAACGTACGTACAAATAATGTTATTATTTCGATTTTGTCCTCGTTTTTTGGGTTCCTTACCCAAAGGGTAAAAACAGGACCCTATTACTAAGACTTCGGTGTCCGATCGTCTGTCCGTCCGTCCATCTGTCTTTCACCAGGCTGTATCTCAAGAAACGCCAAAGCTAAAAAGCAGTTGAAATTTTCACAAATTAAGTTTTTCTGTTGCCGCTAGAACAAAAACTAAAAACAAAATAAAATAAATATTTAACGAACGCGCTTTTTTTGCCCTTTTTGCTTTTTTTGTGATATCAATAACGGCAACAGGTAGGCACTTGAAATATTCATAAAATACTCAATTGTATTTTTACTTAATAACAATAAAATTAAATAATAGTAATAAAATTAATATAATAGTAATGAAATTAAAATAAAAGAAACATTTAAGGGGGCTCCCCTTAAATGTTTCTTTTATTTTAATTTCATTAAATGTTTCTTTTATTTATATTTTATACCCCATACAACTTTTTTGCCGTTTTTATAGATAAATCATCGAATAACCCCTCCCGCTCTTGGGCAGAGCGAAAGGGAGTGTCAGACTTCTACTGACTAAAAACCACCCATGTTCCTTCTTAGCCCTCTATGTCGAGGCCGCGATAACTAGTGAACAACCGCGACCTTCATGAGCGAGTCCGACTCGCGCTTGGCCGGTTTTTTCTATTTGATCCCCAAAGACAAGCCTCCTTTGACATTACCGTTAAATGGAATACACAAATATCATTTGCCAATTAGAAAGGTTCTGGATTAACTCCAGCATAAGAAGCAGCAGTAGGGACCCACTTGGACTCAAACCTGCTAACAGTAACGAGGGAATTAACTTTAGCGTAGTCCAGTGCGAGTTGGTGCATAAAGGTAACTTCGAAACAACAAAGTCTTTATCACTAACTGCGGTACTCAGAGATATTTAATGATTACTTAAACCGTGTCTTAGTAAAGATTTGACATACTTTTGTATGACAAAACTGTCAAAACTTTTACTAAGTGATGGCCTAATTAATCTTTAAAGCTCTCTGAGTGCGGCAGTTAATTTTGCAGGCCTATTTAGAAATTAATTATTGACTTGGTACCATCATTAAGATTAATATGTTGAACTAGTTCTTTAAGAGACTCTCTATGAAAAATAAAATCGATTCAATGTCAGCAGCCCGGCCCCACAGGCAAATGCCATATGATATAATGCCTTGATATTAGCTAAAATATACAGAACGCGCTCGAGCTACGTCTCTATAAACTATCATATATTTCTGACAGCATAAACTTCTCTCGATGACATCAAAATATGTATGATTACGTAGTTATTTTTAGCACATCTCGTCTCAACTATAGATGGGAATTTATCGACTCCACTAAGTTTCAATTTTCCGAGAACCGTGTTTACTGAGTTTAACATCTCAACCCACGATATATTCTGACTTATTATATTTCTGTTTAATTTCATTCACATTAACACTCTTATGTACCTAACAAAATAGATTAACAAATAAAGACAAAAAAAAATATAAGCTATATTAACTAACCAAATAATAAACTAAAATATGACGTCATAAAACTACTCAGCACATTGACTCAAAATTCGTAACTTGCCAATGTCAACAACAAAATGAACATTACAATTTAAGTAGACTTGTTTTTTAAACAAAGTCAGCTGTCAAGATGATTTTTCTGCGGAGATAAACTTTTTTAATGTAAAATAATTGTAATAGTTCTTAAGTGTTAATTTTTTAATGTAATATAAATTATCATGTTTGTGTACGATAGCAAATATTGTATTTTACCACTTATATGAAAGCAATTCGTTCGAAATTATTCCTTAACCATTCGAAAATGTTAAAAAACTAGCTGTTGCCAGCGGCTTCACCCGCTAAAACTCGAAAATTATCCCACGGGAAGATAAAATCGGGATAAAAACTATCCTATATGTTAATCCAGGGTATAGCCTATCTACATACCAAATTTCAACCAAATCGGTCCAGCCGTTTATGCGTGAAAGAGTAACAAACATCCACACATCCATTCTCACAAATTTTCACATTTATAATATTAGTAGGATGCACAACGTTAATGTTAAAGTTTTCACTTCTCACACTTAAAAAAACAACGGGTTGTTTTTTTTTAATCAGTAACATTGAAAACGTAATATTTACTCAAGTTTAATATCCTGATTTCAGTTAAATTGACTCAAAATTCGTAACTTGCAAATGTCAACAACGTAACGAACATTACAATTTAAGTAGACTTGTTTTTTAAACAAAGTCAGCTATCATAACATGGCAATCAAAAAACGGCACGTGTAAATCCACAGACACACGTGTAAATTTTCCTTGTCAACTCTACTGAACATTTGTCACACCTGTAATTTACACCATTATTCTCAAATAAGTATCCAGAAGTATAGGACAACCACACCTTACGGTCGCCTGTTACAACAGTATATTATAGCACAATATAACGCCTGGCGGTCTTAAATAACTAGCCCATGCAATAATAAAATAATATGAATTGGAAATTAAAATTCGTAAAACTCTTTTTTAAGAATTTTAACGCATTTTATATTATGACCCTATTAGATTTCCCTTAAATGTTTAGAAAACCTACAATAGGGGATCGGACTGAGTCAAAAAAATATGATTTTAATTAGTCCGTCAGTTAGATTATCGAAAAGTATTGGATACCTGTTTTTTCTTTTATTAAATTAATAAAAATTGACGAAGATAAAACGCGTCAACGATCATGAGCGGGGGTTGTGACGTTATTTGTAGGTAAACAATGTACAGACATGTGACGTTTTCGAGCAGTTTACGAGTTTTCGAAGCACTGTATCGTCTTCATTTTTTGATTGTGTGAAAAAAGAAAAAATATGTATTGTGTTAATTTTTTTTTGGAAATCTATCTGACGGACTAATTCGTTTTTTTTTGTCCTATCCTCTATTCACTGGGAATGGTTCGATCCCTCGAGATAGGAGCGGGCCGCCTACTACCATCAACTGTATTCAAAAGCAGACACCAGAGCTGCTACTGCTATCTCAATAACACATATCCCAACTTAGCATTCGACAAACTAAAAGTATAAGTAGATTTGATTTTCAAACAGTGTTAGTGCGAACCTGCCACTATATAACATGGTAAAGTCATTACACAACGACAAGACACGGCACGTGTAACAGGTACACGTGTACCTTTTTCCTTGACAACACTAGATAACGTTTGAACACGCCTATTATCCATTATCCACGAATAAATAACTAGAAGTGTAAGATAGTACAACCATATATACATCATCATTAGTGGCGTGCCTCGGGCCTGACAATACTGCAAGCTCATAAGGCAAGCAGACTTTGTTTTATGGAGAGTGGGAAGTTCCCAAATGACTCCTCCTGCTCTGGGCGGTGCGGAAGGAAGTGTCAGACTTCTACTGACTAAAAACCACCCATGTTTCTTCACAGCTCTTTATGTCTGGGGCCGCAATATCTCTTTCAAACAACCCGCTGCCTCGACTGACTGACTCGCTGTAGACTGTTCAGAAACCAATAAAGAAGGTTATAAGGCATTCCAAGGCACGGCCAGGCAAACTACGTTTTTATTTCCACAAGTTATTATCAGCTTACAACTGTCCACTACTGAATTGATATATAGACAACCATCAAAAGAGTTAGCAAGGAAAGTTTAAAAATAAATAAATTATCGGTGTCCTAGATCTCAGTCCTAATATAATAATTCCAGCTTATTGCTGCCCCACTGATTACTACGCTAGCTCCAGACGGGTTGAAGAATTAAAAACTTAGTAATTGTAAGTTCAGGTTTCCTCTCATGTTTTCTTTTACCGATTCACGCCACTGCCAGCATCTCTGCTCAGATCTTCGCTTCATCTAACCTGAGTGCGTCTACCTTATTTTTTTTAGGATGGGAACTCATCAAATGAATCCTCCCGCTAAGCTAAGCGGTATAGGGAGTGTCAGACTTCTACTAATTAAAAACCACCCATGTTCCTTCTTAGCCCGTGGCCGTGGTATCTCTTTCAAACAACCCTCAGCATCGGGGGGCGTCGGCCCTTGCCCCTTCAATGTTGCTGACATCTCTTTGAGGCACGCGTGGAACACGAACGCGTCGTTGACACGGTCTGTCGTCGTCATAAGACAGATGGACGGTGATCTAGGCTATTACTCACTGTCCACAGGCCCGCGCCTACGGTGGCCGGAGGTCATCGCGAGACCCCCGACGCCCCGAGCGTCTCCCGCGGCGGCTGGGACGAGAGGTTCTCTCCCTCTCGCGTTCCGCCGCCTCCTTCGCTAGCATCACTGCTTCGCAGAAGGAGGCGACGGCGTCCCATTCCTCCTCGCCCCGGACCATGGCTTACACCAGGGCCGGGCGCGAGAGGTCGCCGCAGGGCGTCCAACCTTAGGTCAAAACCATATCACATGCGACTACTGGCTAAGGAACTAAAATAACAACCATTTTAAATAAAATATGACAAATTTAAAATGGTTTTTTAATTATTCGTGTAGTTATTCACAACAGTTTGTGAAAATCGTTAATAAGTAAAGCGTTGACAATGATACGATCTATTCCCCTCGAAACGAATTTACAGCATGGATCAAAAGGCTGAAACAAAGAGCGAAATACAATTTTTCTTCAGAAGCAACTTATACAAAGTTCCAAATTGGTTAAACGGCTGGCAAAGTCGTGAAAGTCGACGGACGATTGAATTTATTATCCTAAGCTATTGTGGATTGAGTCGCTTTATTTATTTAAATTGAGCTGCTTTAATGGAAACAGTCGGTAGCAGCCAGCAATGATACTTTCAATTTATTTTAAGAATTTCGTTTTTAACTTTCCTGTTGAAACATTGCATGCTGTGATATATTTTTTTGCGAAATTGCAATAGATTGTTTCATGATTTTACTTTTCCAAAAAAAAATAGTTACTAAATAACCCCTTTTTTATAGGAAGACGTCTTACGTGTCTTTTATGCCAGCAGTCTGCTCTTCCTTCTCTTCGAGTATTTGGTGAATATAACATTTATACCTTAAATGGTTTAGGGCCTGTTGGTGTCGCTTATCGAAGCATTAAGGTGTTATTTAGGTTTTTCCGAAGTTGAGGATACAATATATAAAACAGAATTCTTCAGGAGCAGCAGAGATATTGTCCATTTTAATTAAAGATATTTTAAAACGCACTACGATTTTATTGAAACCAAGTCGTGCATTGAACCTCATTTAAATCGAAGTAGTTACAATAACCATCAATAAACAAAAGCAAACAATATTCGAATCAGACAGCAAATTGATGGCACAGTAAATAACAGTTAATGCATTACAATAATCGAATGAAACATCGATACCATTCCAAATAAAATTTTCGAAGCATAAAGTTTTTCAACTTTTCAATCGTTTTGTATAAGAACCCTTGCATATACACATTAAGCTTGATGCGATGAGGTAGCCCGCGAATTTCAATTTTTCTTACGTTTTTGAAATTTACCGGTCAGTGTCAAGCCGTACGTGAAATAAACTAGGATTCGCGGCAGTAACAAATGTCCATTTACTGAGTAATAATGATTAAAATCACCAATACAACCGTCTCAGTTCATATAAGTCTCAAGAGTGACAATATAATGAAAAAGGCATTCTTGACACTCTTAGCTGACACTGACACCTTAACTTGGTGGACCAGGACGGCGCAGCAAGGCATTCTTACTGTGCCCTACTCAATTTTATACGTAGCTAGTAGTTACAGGATTCAAATTCTAATGTTTACATATTGACCCCAAGGCATCAAATGGGATTTGCCTTCACGGCATTAAACATTGGAATCTGTATCTTGTTACGATGAGCCATTACGTATGGATTTACGTTGGCTAACGATACGGTGCCGTCCCGTACCCAGTCTGCGTTTGACTTATTGCTTATCAAGGAAGCATCGCCACCTTTTTTTTTAATTGTTTAATAAACATCTAAATCTACAGAGGCAACCTTTCATGAAGTATGAGCGAGATATATATCCTTAGAAGAAGTTAAACACCCCAACTCTCAAACTTCATGTAAAACACAAAGCATCGATCCTCTATGCACACCAGTCTTTGAACTTTACCTTTTACCCATATTCAGACTTCGTTCCCACTCATGACGCTTACCTATAGCGACGACTCGTTCCCTGAGTTCGTCGCCGTCTAAAGCCGAAGATCTTTTGCATAGCAGCGTGTCTAAATGTGGTAAAGTATTTAGTTTCGAACATGTAACGCCTCGTGATGTAGTTAACGTTTTTAATTCACTTAAGTCTAAAAACACAGGTGATTACTGGGGCATTTCTATTAAACTTTTAAGTAACATAATCGACATTGTAGCCCCCTGTCTTGCCGTTACTTTCAATAAATGCGTCGATTTGGGGACTTTCCCTGACCTTATGAAGAGCAGTAAAGTCATCCCTCTATTTAAATCAGGCAGTAAAAACGATATCGGTAACTTTAGACCAATTTCTATTTTACCTGCTTTTAGCAAAATTTTTGAAAAATTAATTCTCAAACAGTTGTTATTACATTTTAATTTAAATAATCTCCTTCATAATGATCAATATGGCTTTACAAAGGGTCGTTCGACTACGGATGCAGGTGTTGCTTTGTTGAAGCACATATTTGACGCATGGGAGAACGCGCAAAATGCAATCGGTGTTTTCTGCGATCTCTCTAAAGCTTTTGATTGCGTACATCACGACACGCTTTTACGGAAACTGCGTTATTACGGTGTTCAAAATGAGGCCCTAAATGTGATAGATTCGTATTTGCAAAATAGATTCCAATGTGTAGACGTAAATGGCGCGAAATCTTCCGGGCTACCGGTTCGGCTAGGTGTACCTCAAGGTTCAATACTGGGTCCGTTTTTATTCTTGGTTTATATTAATGATCTACCATACTATTTAAAGGGTTTTTGTGACGTTGTACTATTTGCAGATGATACCTCTCTTATCTTTAAAGTAGATAGGAATAGACACGAATTTGGCGACGTAAACAGCACGCTATCAATGGTCACGGATTGGTTCACAATAAACAACCTTGTTCTTAATGCCAAGAAAACTAAAATAGTTAAGTTCGCTTTACCCAATGTTAGAAATCTAGGTCCCAATATTATCCTCGCCAATCAGGAGCTGGAAACTGCCGACTCTGCTGTATTTCTGGGCATTACAGTAGATCCAAAATTACAATGGGGTTTACATATATCAAGCCTAGCGGGAAGGCTAAGTTCAGCCGCATACGCCGTCAGAAAAGTAAGACAATTCACTGACGTTGATACAGCACGGTTAGTCTACTTCAGTTATTTTCACAGCGTTATGTCATACGGTATTCTGCTGTGGGGCAAAGCTGCTGATATTCAAAATATATTTGTTCTGCAGAAGCGAGCGGTTCGTGCAATTTATCAGCTGGGTGCCCGAGTTTCTCTTAGAGATTTTTTTAAGGAGATTGGTATCCTCACTGTTGCTTCTCAGTTCATCTTTGCCAACATTTTATATATTAAACAAAATATCCACCTGTACACTAAAAACAGTGATATTCACAACTTTAACACTAGAAATAAGCATAAACTACGCGCTCCTTTTCACCGGCTTCACAAAGTTCATAATTCATTCGTCGGGCTTGGTATAACATTTTATAACAAACTGCCATCTTCTTTTCTAGACTTGCCATTTAATGCGTTTAAAGCCAAAGTAAAATCTAATCTTTGTTTAAAAGCGTACTATTCCATTAACGACTACTTAAATGATAAGAACAGTTGGTCGCTGAGTTGAACACAAGACAATGTTTGTTATTTATTTATGTTCTTTCTCCAAGATTAGTTTACTGATATGTTATGTCTTTTTTTTTATTATTATTATATACTTTTTTATACTTGCCTTACTATTGTATCGAGTCTGGTTCTTCTAACCAACCTAACAGACAGATGTGTGCTGGGGAGTTTGTTCCGCCACTTCTTCTTTCCAGCAAAAACACTAGGAAGTGTCGAAGGGGGGGCGTTTTGGGGGACTGTCTCTTGTAAATAAGTAAAGTAAAGTAAATTTTGACGTTCGAAAAGTGCTGATTATCAGCCTAGTTTGAATAAATGAGTTTTGATTTGATTTGATTTGATTTACCTTCAGCAGTTGTCCGCCCACGAATGACGTCATAGGCTGCAATATTGTTTACCGGGACAATAGATAGTGAAACACTTCGGACTGATAAAGAGAACGCACTAAGCCTATTAGCGCGCTTCACTTAACTCTTATCGCGTCACGTGCTTTTTAGGACTGTGTGACTAAAACGAGGAAAATAGAGCTTTATTTTGAATTGGCAGTACGTCTGTTTTAGTCCTTTTTCAGCAAACGCAAGAGAATGTAAATAATTGTGTGATTATATTACTATCACTAAATATTATGTTATAAAAAAAACATACCGATCGAATTGAGAACCTCCTCCTTTCGGGAAGTCGGTTAAAAACAAAGTCCTCTGCCGCGTCTGTCTGTCTGTTCGCAATTAACTCAACTTCTACACCGATTTTCATGGTGTTTTTATTTATAAAAACGGATCATGTTTGTATCAAAATATATACTATTAAAAAAAAAATAAGTTGCCTTAAAGGCCCCATTTTTTTCCATTAATGTTTTGCCTTCTGTGCCCAAAAAGTCAGGAAAACGAGCCTAAATCGTCAATCATAAATTTAATTCATATTTTATATTTATTCTGTAAATTTTGTTTCACTCTTTTACCCGTATTTTTTATAAATCTGAAAACTAGCCGAAATCCACTTGCAGCACAGCTATTTTTAACCTCCGACGCAAAAACGACGGGGTGTTAAGTTTGACGTGTCTGTCCATATTTACAGGTTCAAAGATAATGTAAGTAGGTATATAGTTTGGTATTGAGCGGACTCACGACACGACATAGTTTTTATTTAAATAATTATATTATCTTGTATGTTTGCATATTATTTATAACTTTTAAAAGTTTTATAGAGTCGGGGGTTTTAAATTTTAAATTTGACAGTACCTATAAGTTTCGTTACAAACCGTGAAAGTGTGAAAACAATGTTTATTTAATTTATGTTCGAAAACATACAAAAGCCTTTATAGACTAAACAAATAAGTTTTTCGTTCTACCTATGAATAAACTATGAAACCTTTCAACATGCGTTGGGCATCAAAGTTGTAAAACAATGTGTCACGCGTAGGGTTGACATGGTTTGGTTAAACCCATTTTTTTGCAGCAAACTCTTATCAGTTTTTGAAACTAACAAAGAGTGGCGATAAAAAACGCCGGTAACAAATTGCATGCGTCCAATATTGAACGCACTGTTGTGATAACATTTTTTTTTGGTATATGCTAATATTAATGGAATATGCTTCAGCTGCCTCGTTGGGATGGTAGCTCATGTGTCTGCTAAATATGAGTACCTGGTTTATTTATCAGAATTTACACGGAGCCTGAAGTTGTACTCAGTTAAAGGTCATTCGCTCGCCCATATGGAACTTATTTACATATAACATAACTGGCGTAACGTTGTCGGTGTAATATTAAGTAAAGACTGTGCCTAATCATTCGTGGAATCCAGGCGTGATGTTATGTGAACCAAAAAAGATTTTTTACGCTATGTCTAATAGTTGAGCTAGTAAGCAGAAGTGGTTAAACGTCCCTTCTTAACTTTCACGAAAGTGTTAACTTAGCGGTATTTAAACTCCTCAACATAATTACCGTAACTATGCAAATCAACCCTAAACTGCGTAAGATACTTCATCATCAAGTTGCGTCAACAAATAGTTGTCAAGTGTCCAACAAACCCCATGGAAACTTACTTACTTATTCAAAGCGCGTAGTACTTTGATTATTGTAATTTGACGTAAGCCACGCCCGTGTCGAGGTACTCAACCCTCGGTAAAGGTTGAATGGAGTGGAGTCACTTCACATCACAATATTGTACTGTGGGTGTTGATTATCTCTGGCATTCTCGAGTTGCTTTGAATTTGAACGCGAATGGAATTGTCGTGTGTGAAAAAGATGGAAGAGGTAGAAGTTCTTTAAAAGTTAGAATGTGCATTGATGTCGTTGTTTAGTGGATAGGCATTGAGTTAGTATTTCATAGGTAGTTTTGAAGTCACGAAATACGTTAACTGCTAGTGATCCTATGAATATTAAGAGAATTTTATCCTTGCCATAATTGGCAATGTGCAAATGTTTTTTCATTTCATGTTATTGTATGTGTGACCAGCAGGGCTATTCCGTATCTCATCATCTTATCATAGTGTCCATCGATTAACTGTCAAATTGGTTATGGTTTAGTAAAAATGGAACCATTTGACAGTTAATTGATGGACACTATAATAGCCACTGACAATTAAAGAGATACGCAATAGCCCTGCAGAACATACATAACATAAAACCACGCCAGTAATCCCCGAAGGGTTAGGCAGAGGTGTACGCATTAGAACACCTACATTTTGACAGTTATGTTTCAATCCCATGTAATAAGGGCCGAGCTTATTGACATCAATCTATTTAAAAAAGGGGGTCGGACAATGATCAAAATAAAGTATTAACGCTTCCAGATTCGATTGAGTTCCAAATTTAACTCATTCATCCTGTTTCCCAGAATATATAAAATCGGTGTCATCCACATTTAGATAAAAAGGAAAATATGCTGCCCACCGTTGCAAGGTTATGTGAAATATGAGAACCCTACATATATGTATACGTCATCAGCATAAAAAAGGAACGAATATCAAATGTTGATGCGAGCGTTCAGTAGAGTTGAATGTGAAAAGTGTGATACAGAGAAAAAGAAATCGAAAGAATGTGAATATTTTAGTTAGGACCATATTTTCGGGACAAAATTCTATGATAAAGCGAACGGCGACTGGAACAGTGGACATTTCACGACTTTAGTAACGAAACCATTATATTCTCGATAGCAAAAGGTTATACATTTCACTGATCCAGTAAATATGTATATCATCAAGTGCACAGGTGATAGCCCATCGGTGCTGACAATTATATTCTTCTTAGCGTATCGATAGAAAAGGTTATGCATTTCACTGATGCAGTAAATATATCATCAGCGGGTTGTTGTAAGAGATACCGCGGCCTCGACATAAAGGGCTAAGAAGGAACATGGCTGATTTTTAGTCAGTAGAAGTCTGACACTCCCTTTCGCTCTGCCCAAGAGCGGGACGGGTCATTTGATGACTTCCCAACCCCAAAAAAAAATGTGCACAGGTGATTAGGTAGTATCTGGCCCACCTTCTATCTAGCACCGCATATCTGTAGAGATTGTGTTAATCAAAATCGTCTGTTTCACCAAAAACAACACGTATCCAATATTTTTCGATAATCAGAAGGACTATTTAGATTTTTTGGTGAAACACCCATTCCAGCTGACTTGGGAAACCACGAAGCCATTAGAACGACGAGTTATAAGGAACATGACTTTCAGCTCAGTCTACGTTATGCAGAGTGTTAGGATAAACGAAGGACATATTGAAGGAATTCAGTATTCGCTTCTCGTCCCAAATATGTAAAAAAACTATAACCTTAATTTGTGACACAATTGTCCCATGGCCTCCGCACGCTCACTTTATTAGACATTTCTTTTTCTTCATTTTACGCCAGTTTCAAAATATGAAGGGAAAATGGATTATACCTAAAAGTCATTGATCCGCGCACATTTTCTGTGATAAACGCAAGGGTGGCGAGACTTTTCTGAAATGTTTGGTATGGTTTGTGTCTGTTTATCATTGTATTTATCATTGTTTTGTTTTTTAAATTTTTATTAGTTTTATTAGTCTGAGGTATCATGCAAGCATGGGTTGGTTACTTGGCATTGCGGGTTTCAATATGACCCTCGTTTAAACTAACATACTTTATAAGATTTTTTCTAGCTACCAAACGGTACAAGTTTTTTGTATCAATATTATATAAGTAATGACAATAGGCTCGTCCTCAATGACATTTTTTTTTCTTCTTTTTATAATAATATCTGCGATCAGTGCTTAGTGTGTGTGTCCTCTATGACATAGGTCTTTAACATAACTAGCGTAATGTGGGTCTACTATTAGGCACACCTCTGTCTATAATAACCTAATATTTAAAAGAACTCTATGACTAGTTTTATAACACCACTGAACAACTGAATAAAATACAGTTTTGAACCCTAATTAAAACCTTGACAATTTACCAATCACTAAGTATATGATTTAAAAAACCGGCCAAGTGCATGTCGGACCACGCACAATGTAGGGTTCCCTAGTTGCCCATCAAAATATGTGATCTTACTAAACTGATTAACCACCCTGCCTAAGTACCTACACTTGCCTCCAAACGATGATTTTTATCGTAAAAATAAAACAAAGTTACATTTGCACTTTTTCCTGCGCACATTATGTAGGTATAGGAAAATATTTTATACAAGTACATTTTGTAAGTTGTTCGATTATTCCTCATAAACTTGTAAAGCCTTCTTAGCTGGGATAGTTTTCCTTTTATTTGCGTTATATATGCTACTACCATGAATTTTTTCACATGCCCAAACACAATCCGTATAGGTGGTTTAGGTTGGCACACTTGAGTCTTACAAAAAATTGTACTTTAAAGCTTAATATTTCACAAACGAATCTCTTAATCGAAAAACTGTTTGAGCAAACTTACAATGTTTTTAAAATACCTATCCAACAAGGTCCCACACAATGTACTTCCCGAGAGAAAAAAAACAACTCCACTGTAATGTGTATTGGAGATACGCTAAAAAATTTTATATTTTATATATATACTTTAGCACTTGGTCGGCGTAACTTATTTATATATTCATGTCAAATTACAGCTTTCTAGTAAGAGTCTTTAAGATATAGTGAGGACGGACAAACAGACAGACGGACATAGCGCAACTATAAGGGTTCCATATTGACTACGGAACCCTAAAAAAACAAATTATTTTTCATCTCAATCAAACATATTTCAATATTGACCATCGCAGAGGTAAAGGTAAATAAAAAATTAAACCAATAAATGAGGGTTGAAAAATTGTGTGTTGGCTTTGGCGTTACCCCATTCAACCCCATGCTATAGGTACATATGGGGTTTGATTGACCTACATAAGCCATGACCAAACGTGGTTTGATGTTATGTTAATTATTAACCGTAGAAACGAGTTTAATCGGTAGCTATTCTGTTTATCCAAATTAAAATGAGGGGGTGAACTTACACAAGAAAAGGTAAAATTCGGCGGTTATTTTGCGATACTTCGTAATAGCAATAAAATGCATAATTATATGTTTATTTCTACCTCTAAATTGATGTCAAATACTGCACCAGTGAAACAGATTTTTTTTACAAACGGTTTCTACATTTCAATCTAGAGAGAGCTGGTGTTCTAGTTTTTTTTTATATGCAATTTTTGACTCATTCCTTACTGATTGGCCAGAGAAGGCAAAACATCGGTAGAGATGGAAATATATGGGGGAGGTCTTTGCCCAGCAGTGGGACAAAACAGGCTAGTAAAAAAAAATGTAGTTTTCATTATTTGTTTTGTGTAACTGTAGATATTGTCTACTTGCTAAAGTTTATTCTCTGTAATCCGTCACCTGAGAGCTAGGTTTTTTTATCTCATATAATACTTTTCCCCTAAAATAAACCAAAATCTAGATACCCAAATAATCCTACCAATAGATAGGTATCTTTAAAAACAGCACCAAGTCAGCTTCGTGACATGAATCATTACAACCATGTCACAATAAAACGCGACGAATAAAAGTCGAACATCATGTCTGGGCGGCACAAATTATTGTTCATATTTCTGACATTACTGTTTGAATATTAAAACAATTCGCCTTTATGTAAAATGTTTGCTGTGGAAATCGAAAAAATTGAAAATCGAGCAAGTTAGATTTTTGAATAAAAACAAATATTTCACAAAGTTTTACAAAAGATTTGTTCATATCTCGGTTTCATCCCTCTATGTTAATTAACAGAACATCACGCTTGTAATCCCCAAAGAATTAGGCAGAGGTACGTGTATCTGTAGTGCAGCCAGTATGCGAGCGTGCGCTAATAATTTTTCGTTCTTCCTTTCTTTAATTATGTTTTAGGGCAATGTAATAGGGGCAAGCATTTTGCCATAACTCGGCACAATTCCATACTCCGTAGATCATACTGAGAAATTTCTGATGAAATAAGTCCAACAACACGTGTACTATTACCTGAGACCAAAGCCAGGACCTCTCGTTCAACAGCCGCGCATGCGACCACTAAACAGAAATGTATTTTTTGTTTGATAAAGAGCAGTAAAGACGATCAAATATTAAAAACAATTTTTAATGTCATCTTGCAGGTCACCGGACTATCTTCTGGGTGCCTCGAGTGTAAAGCCTCCAGCCAGGGGTATCCCCAGTCCCGTCGGGGCTGCGGGTTGTTCACAAGTTACCGCGGCCTCGACATATAGGGCTAAGAAGGAACATGGGTGGTTTTTAGTTAGTAGAAGTCTGACACTCCCTTTCGCTCTGCCCAAGAGCGGGAGGGGTTATTTGATGATTTTCCACCTGCCAAAAAAAGGGGTATTCCCAGTGTGGATACTGTTGAATTAGTTATTTATGTTTCAGACTAGTGATAAAATAAACTACACAAAGTTTCTGGTTGGGTTCATACTCACTCACCGAAATTATCGTAGTTACCTACTTAAGATGTAAGGCTAGCGGCGTTTTGCTCACACAAAGTAAACGTATTCATCTGTTTTCTCAATGGAAAATATAACTAGAGCAAATAAGTTTTTACTTTATAATCTATTTTCCATCCCTTTTTTTGTTGTGTAAGAAATCATCAAATGACTCCTCAAGCTCTGGGCAGAGCGGTAGGGAGTGTCAGACGACTTTTTTTTTTGGCGGGTGGTAAATCATCAAATAACCCCTCCCGCTCGTGGGCAGAGCGAAAGGGAGTGTCAGACTTCTACTGACTAAAAATCACCCATGTTCCTTCTTAGCCCTATGTGTCGTGGCCGCGGTAACACAACTTGTGTACAACCCGCAGCCCCGACGGGGAGTGTCAGACTATTAGTAGTCTGACACTCCCCGTCGGGGCTGCGCTTTGAGGAACACGTGTTCCTTCTTAGCCCTTGTGCCGAGGCCGCGGTATCTCTTTCGAACAACCCGCAGTCAAACGGGATCTATTTCCATTCCTAACTTGCATCTGATGTTTAGATATTTTCCAAAAAAAAGGTACCCATTATCAAAATTTAAATTAAAAAATACAGCTTTCTATTCCTCTGAAGTAGGTAGGTAACTAACTACCTACTGTAACTATTGTACCAGAAGACGGTACGGTCGTGAGTTCGAACCCAGCCAGACACTTAGTGTAATTAATTTCATTAATATTTTACTAGAACTCATGTACAAGGTGTTTAACCCATTGAAAATGATAAACCAATGTTATACCACTGTAACAAGGCGTCCTAATTTTATGTGTACAACTTAATAAGTAGATGGTACAGCCAGGACTTAAACGACACTTAAGTGACAACGATCACTGGTCAACGTATAATTATGGTTCAAAGTTTCAGTAGCTGATAACTCTTTGTCAAAAAGTATAGGTACTTATTATAATATTAAGTATGTAATCAAGATTATTATATTAGCACAACGGATATTATTAACAGAGAAGTATGGAAGAAGAAGACATGCTACGCCAACCCCAAATAAATTGGGACAATAGTGATGATGATCATGATGATGGTGATGATGATGTAATCAAGATTATTGAGAAGGTACATTTTGTCCGTAATTTTCAGTTTGGAATGCCTCGTTGGTCTAGTGGTCGCAAGCGACTACTGGTCATGAGGTCCTAGGTTTGACTCGGGTCGGATAAAGTGTTATTGGGTTTCTCTATCAAGAATTTCTTAGTAACTGCCACGGAGTCTGAATTTATGTCCGGTTGATGGCAAATGGCCCGCCTCTTATTACATAGCGCACTTGTATGTACTTGATATCGGGTGAAATGTGGTTGAACTATTAGGTACATCTCTGTCTAACCTTTCGGAGATCACAAGCGTCATGCAATATAATGTAATCAATTTGAAAAATTCACGAGTTTTATAATTGACATAAGAACTTATAATATTGTCCATAATTGCTTAATACTAATAAGAAATAAGACAGTTTTCAATAGTAATCTGTTAGTCGATTAAATAACAGTAATAATGTCCCAACACTATGAACTGCTACACTCACAGTAACGACTAAAACTACCCGCAGATTCACTATAAGTGTAGCTCAGTACCTACCGATGTCTTTGCACAAGATGGCGAGATGCTGCGAGTAGGTACCTAAGGCGTTACAGCGCCGGGAACCATTATAGTTAGTACTAACGATTTACTATTTAAAATACATTAATTCCACTGAAAATTGCAGTATTTCAATAGTTAGTTTGATTTAGAAATATGGGGGCAGCGGGTAGGTACGTCTGGTCCGTTCTAAGTTTAAAATAGAACAGCACCACAATCTATTTTCTACGATCATCGCACCACAAATGTCGATGGTTCTAAATAATGATCGATTCAGCGGCCCACATTCATGTGACCTACAGATTGATTACCCACCCTTCAACTAAACTTCACTAATTGCTTAGAAAACGTGAGCTTTTCAAGCGTTCAGCTTCTTTGATTAATTAAACTGTCACGATACTATATAATTGTTCACAAATATAGATAGTTAAGTAATTAACCAAGTGGAAAGCGGTTAAGCACTAGATCCCTGAAATATAAGGTAAGAATCAGATGAAATTAACTACAGCTGGGTTGCAACTGAATAATTTGATAAATGAACTCAATGATGGATTTTCATGACACGAACTTAGGCTATGGAAAGATGAGAGTCAAGAAGAAGCATGATTTAGTGAGGCATTAGTGAGCGGGGTCGTCGAACGGCGTAACGAAACGGCGTCGGCGTCCGGGCCGGGAGGGGCGACGGTTTCGGCGCGCGCTATCGATCGGATCGCATACCTTCCTGCGGCCGCAGCAGAGCATCCTCCGAGCGCGCGACTGTCCGCCCGGCGAAGACTTCAACCTGGTAAGTTTTCGCCACTGCATGGGTACAGGTTAACGCGGCGCTTGCGGGAGCGGCCGCGGGGCCGGCTGCTCGCGCATCGCGACGCCGCGTGTGGACGCGGCCGGAGCGCGCGAGCCTTAATCGCGAAGTGCCCGCCGCACGCCCGCGCCTGCGCGTCGCGCCCACGCCGCCACCCGAGCTCACCCTTCGCCCCCCTCGCGCCCCCTTACTCCTCGCGATTAATAATTCCGGCTACGCTGCCAGTGCGTATGTGGGTTAGTTTTTTGGCGATCGATGCGATTATTCGGTGCGAGCCGCTTCCGGTCGCCAGACCATCGCGGTGCACCCCGAGACGCCAGACGACCTATTAATCGCTTTCTGATATCACCCCTTTAAGTGTCGCGTTGACGCTATAGGTGTCTTTAATCGAGAATATAGGTCAGACGCATAAGTAGTAGAAAATCACTTAACATGCAAGGAAAGATTATGTGCCCTACTGAACTATATTGGCAGCTTTCATTTTAATGAACTGAATATTTAAGGAGCTCACGGAGGCTCGATTGATTTTAAAGTAGATAAGGGAGGGAGATTTATAATTAATGAATTAGATTCTAGACCTAGGTTGCTATGCTAAGTGATTTTAAATACGAGTAATATGTCAATATAACTTCAACAGGTATTAAAATAACACCACAACTCTACTTACCTTAGTAAAACAACACACCAACGGTCGACAAAACCTAAAACTGTAAATAAACCCATCGGATCCCATTTGAGCATAATAAATTCATCCCAAACGTCCTAAAGCGCCAATAATTAAGGGTATAATAATTACGTAGAAGGGCTAAAAGTCAAACGTGTTTGGACTGATATTAGCCTACAATACAACGGCGAGGGTTACATCCGACCGCACAGAGACCGGTCCAAACCACACGAAGCCCTCCTCCGCCCTCCGAGAGGAATCCAAGGCCTATAAACCTCCCAAGTGTGAGTCTTGCTTACCGTTCAAGGGTTCTGTTCCATCAAAACGACCTCCATTTAATTGAGTGTCATGACCCGATAACTTAAATGAGTGTCATTTATCTTGCTAGTTTTTGCCTTTTTTTTTTGGGGGCTGGGAAATCATCAAATAACCCCTCCCGCTCTTAGGCAAAACGGAGTGTCAGACTTGTACTGACTAAAGTAAAAACCACCCATGTTCCTTCTTAGCCCTTTATGTCGAGGCCGCGGTATCTCTTGCAACATCCCGCAGCCCCGACGGGGACACGTATCTTGCCCCTTAATTACTAAAGGGCAGAGCAACTCGTATTTCATCTAGCAACCTCAGCTCTGTCACAACAGATGAATGCTATGTCTAGTGGTGCATAGTCAGGAGCTCGCTGTTTGTAAACTTGTCTGTGAAAATTATATTGAAAACCAGCTCGTGCCCGCAAACATCGTCTACTTGATATAATTATGTATTATTCGGTAATTTTCCTTTCTTAACTATTCAATCGTATTTTATTAACAATTTTAATATTTTCGCACAGAACCCTGCCTTTTTCAAAAATTTAAGTAGTATAAGTTGCTGTCCCATCAAACCATCTAGCCGTTTCGGAGATTAGCCGAAACAAACAGATAGAAAAACATAAAAAAATGCTTTATGTTATGCTTTATTTTCATGTAAAAATATGCATTCAATAAAAAATTGTGACAGAATTTTTTTTATTTGTTTGTATGAATGTACAATGTAGGTTAACGGCACGGTTGGCGCAGTGGCTGACTGATTGGATTGCTGCGCTGCGTGTAGCGGGTTCGATCCCCGCACGGAACAAATTGTAGTTGTTTCGGGTTTGGGTATTTGTGTTTGTCAGTTTAAATGTTTGTAAACGCACCCACGATACAGGAGGAATTCCTAGCGTGGGGCAACGTTTTTTTTTAATAATAAATAAATACATGTTTGCATTAGATCCGATTAACTATAAACTATAACTGTTCCGTTCTCGTCACTGAAGCCACGGAACCCTAAAACGGTCTTTGAAACGTCCGGACGGATCGCTTTCGTACTTAGGAGCAAATTAATGAAATTTTACTAACGTTTTTCCCGTACTCTGTTTTCCTTATACGGGACCCGTTAAACTGGGAAATCTCTTTTCAGAGAAACTTGAGGAAATGACTTGATACGAGTAGCTTTGTAGGTATGTTATCTGTTTCTGGAGAAAAATTGCGAGAACTTTGAAGTGGATATTATGATGTAGCTCTGTACCTTCATAACTTAAAATTATCTTAGCTTAGATATTGACTTCAGCTTTGATAGAGATAATATGCGACAAACCTTAAATCTACTTCTGCAGACACTTTATTTGTAAACATAATTTTTTACTTGGATATTTTATTTTTTCAATAAAGTTACAGAGTAGACGGAGAGCAAAGAACAAGACATGCTGCGGCGACCCCAAATGAATTGGGATAAGGGTAAGAGAGTGATCCCGTCGGGGCTGCGAGTTCCGTCGGGGCTGCGGGTCCCGTCGGCGCTGCAGGTCCCGTTGGGGCTTCGGGTTCCGTCGGGGCTGCGGATCCCGTTGGGGCTTCGGGTCCCGTCCAGGCTGCGGGTCCCGCAAGAGATACCGCGGCCTCGCCACAAGGGCTAAGAAGGAACATGGGTGGTTTTAGTCAGTAGAAGTCTAATACTCCCTTTCCAGTACCTCTTGCATCGAGTATTCGATGCAAGAGGTATCATAATATCTTACCTCTACATAAGCGCCGACGCATTGCTGTAATAGACGACTTATTTAAAATAGCAAATGGTAGGTACATTGCCCTGAGCTGTTAAGTCGTTAAGAATCAGTAACACACTGCAAAATGTTTCGCAAACCTAGTCGGTTACATGTTCCTCATTACAATTCCCCGTACAGGCTGAATTCGTTTCTAATCCGTTCGAGCAGAAGTTTTAATAAACTGTCTAGCTACAGAACATGATTTTGGCCTTTTCAATACAAATGTTTCTCGGGTTAAGCATTTGTTGGTGACGAGCTTTTTTACGGAAAAGTGGTTGTTTGCGTCGGAATGATTTTATACTCACAGTTTGTAGTTTGTTCATATCGACTGTATTATATTAATAACTGCCATTCAGGTCGATCTTTAGATTAAACCGCTCTTGCCTAGGTTAGTCTCTGGATGGGTGGCCACCTATTACATACGGCCGAACACACCGTGTACCTTTCCCGCTTGAATTACACCAGTAATGTCCTCGGCTTCAGTGGTCTGAAGCGGAGGACATCGTGGAGTACGTGCGCCAAAAGACATGGTACTCACCGGGGGTGCATTTACTGGAGTCGCAACGCAATGTCAAGGCGTTCGTGGTGCGAGTACCGAATTGTTATTTGCCCCGTGATGAAGGAAATATTTTTACCACAAGACGTGGTGTTCCAAATTCTACTGGACAGCCAGCACAAGTGATTTGTATTTTATAAGAAGTGCTGCACTAACAGTCTTAAGTCTTCTTTAATACCAAAACTTTTGTATTTCATTCATACTTATAAATATGTTAGTTTATAAGGTTCTAGGTATCTGGGCACTTGTAGCCTGAAATAAAATGGTGTTGTTGTTAGCTCTAGAAGGATTCGCTGTACGCTGGTCCCCATAGAGGTTTACCGAGAATTTTCTTCTAGGATACTTTGAATTCTTTCGTATATGCTAACAGTAATCAACACTACCTTTCTTCAAATTGCTAAAAAAACAAGACTTAAGACCAGTGTCTGAAAGAGCGAAGCATTCAACCGAATAACGGCTATTGGATTAACTGCTTACCTGTGGAGACTCTTCATACTAACTCACGTGGAATGCTTGTTTATCGGGGTCTGTGAATACAAGTTTTCGTTGCTTTAAAAACCATAGTTGCAAATCATTTTGCAATTCACTTTTTCGAAGACCGGCTTTTATCGCAGTCATCATCATCATTTCAAATAAAAGACGCTCACTGCTGTACATACTCCTTGGTGTCGCCGTGTGTCCCGTGCGTCTTGCATCTAGCTGGTCCCCGCAACCTTCACCAGGTCATCGGCCCACCTAGTGGGAGGCCTTCCAACTCAACGTCTTCCGGCGGTCACCACTCCAGAACTTTTCTGCCCCATCGGCCATCAGTTCTGCGCCGTTCTTTATCGCCTTACTTAGTCCAAATTGGTTCGAATCCTACAGTCCCAGTAGGGTCACCAATTATGTTTAAGTCCCATCTAATAGGGGGCAAGCCTTGTTGGTTCTTTTATCTTTAAGTTTATTTTCTAGTTATTTTCTTTGTGAATGCTTTTTTCATTTCTACGTAATAATAGGGAATTTTGTCGAACTTCTTTTATGTATTGGTTTTATAAAAGGACCGACATAGGTCGGAGCGAGGTAGTGTACTTTTAAGTGAGACAACGAAAGGTTCGAAGAGACATCAAGTGCGATCAAGTGTTCACTAGTGTCTTTGTGATTGTGAATAAGCGTTTTGAGAGTAATAAAGTTAATTTGTGTGTTTAATTGGTAGTGTTTTTATTTATCCCACAACAATACTTTTTATTTACTGTGTTGATTAAGCACTACTCTAATTTTGGCCCTCGAGGACAGCTCTGCCATCCGCCTCGTGCGGATCTTGGAGGTGCATGACGCACGTGGTTGTGCAAGATGGGCAGGAAAGAAGATGAGTTATGTACTTCTTTTAAAGATCTTTTGCCACTATTTTCTTTTCGTGTTTTAGACTCAAGCGCGGGTTTACCTTCAACGTTCGGTTTTTCTATTGTATATCAGAATCACAAGTGATACACTTCTTTTTTCATAAAGTAGATCTTACGCCATAATAATGAAACACCAGCAACAACAGCAGGGCTATTGCGTATCTTTTAAATGTCAGTGGCTATCGTATTGTCCATGGATTAACTGTCGAATTGGTTATGGTTTAGTACAAAATGAAACCACTTGACAGTTCATTGATGGACATTTTATGATAGCCACTGTCATTTAAAAGATACGCAATTGCCCTGCAGAACTTGACTACAATAATACATACATGCTTAAACTCACGCCCTTTCCCCATGGGGTTAGGCAGAAACTACAGAACGCCACCTGCTACGATCCATACATACTCCTTTTGCCACTCCTTCGTCAACATTCATACATCTGGTCACACACGCACGCCGGTCATATGTAATAATTTCATTCTAAAATGATAATTTGTATAAGCTTTCCAATCAAAACACTCCAAATTTCGACCAAGACTTATCAGAAACACCGCTTTATAAACCAACAATCAGCCGAAAAACATCAAAATCTGCATAACAAGGTCACGGCTCCATAATTTCGGAATGGCGTGGTCCTCGACAGAATTGATTGGGGCAATTTCGTAAATTATATTTATTTTAGTTCCATCGGTGCGATGTGGCGAAAACCTACGTATCAAATGTTGACTCTGTTGAAAAAATAAATGGAAGTGTTTTCGGCTGAAATAAATTAGAGGAAGATCCGCGTCTTTTTGTTTATTTTGACTTTGGTTCCTGCCTTAGATTCTCCCTAGAGGTAAATATCTATATATATAAAAATTAATGCCACTTTTCGTTGTAATTTTATAACTCAAGAACGGGCTCACTTATCCAAACCAAATGTTTAGGTTTTGTTAACTACATATTTAGTAGAATGGATTTTGTGAAGTTTGTACAATATCGGTCGACCGGTTCTTCATTTATCACATTTTTTGTAACAAATAAATTCAATAAATGGCGGATCATGTTGTTAAAGGGGATTTTGCTGTCTTGGACCCGGTAGGTGGCGCTGCTGTCCGGGCAGTACGACGTCTGATATATGCCTTATGGCATTAAGTCCGCCTATGTACCACTCTTGTGCATGAAGTTTAAATAAATAAATGTGAATAACATAACTCTGTGTGTCTGTTTGTTTCGCTTTTCAAGCCGGAATAATACGTTCCCATAGGATAAATTCACACACAAAGAAAACACAGACAGACAAAGCCTAGTTACATCATCATCATCTTAAGCCTAATTTCACTCACTGCTGAGTATAAACCTCCCTTTGCTTGAGCCAAGCTTAACGTTTTTGTGGCACCAGGATATTGTCTGCGTATACTCAGAATTCATCTTAAAATTATTAAGGCCAATAAGTGCACATATTTTGGAGAACACATGACTTTACCACCCGATTGTGTTCCATCATGTTTCTGTTTATATTATGATGATCACTATACTAAATATTTGTCTCATAAACTCTAAAGATATCGAGTGACAGTAATTCTCTTAGGGTTTCATGAATTCAGTGAACGATAAAGAAGCTATGATTGCTGTAGGCGGCAGGCTATTACGGCTATAGGACGATTATTTGTCGTCGTTTCCCCGGCGTTTTTCCGGACAGGCCACTCAGCAACAGTATTTGAACGATCATACTAGTCTTGACAGAAATATTAATATAGTAGCTAACATCAATATTTATTTCATTTAACAAAGCTGCTTTTAGTGTCTGTATCATGAGTGGAGGGTTGTGACGTAATTTTTAGGTAAAAAATGTACTGACATGTGACGTTTTCGAGGAGCTCACGAGTTTTGGAAGCACCGTATTGTCTTCATTTTTTGTTTATGTGAAAAAAGAAAAAATAATTATGTGATCAATATTTTTTGGAAATCTATCTGACGGATAATGTTTTTTTTGTCCGATCCTCTATTGAAAATCTTTTAAAGAAATCGAAGAGGTTAGCTTGATGTGCTGCCAACTGTACATTAAAGTTTCGCAACATCCTGTATTGCTCCTATCAAATCAAACTACGATCAAAATTAAAATTAAAATTCGACAAGTGCCTGCATACAACGTAATGCAATTACGCTGCTCATAATAATCGCATTGTTCAAACAATAACAAAGAATGCAGCTTGTAATTAAAAAGGCTAATAGAAAACTTGTAATTTTTTGCTGTAAGAACATAATGAAGCATATTGCACCCTATCTAGAGTGATAGAGCAATCACGTACCTATAGGTATCTCAATAATTGGCCTATTCCAAACCAATTTCGATTGATCTACGTTGATAAACGTTGATCGACTTTTGAATGAAGGTAGCTGGAATTATTATAGAATAGAAACGAAATTGTTATTGATGACTTTGACGTGTACTTAGTAGGTTTTGTTTAACTTGAAACTTCAAGTTATGTTTGTGTTTACTATTTATAATGTAGGTGATCCAGATGTGTACAGTCCGGACTACCAGCATGTCAGTGAATACACCTTATAATAATATAATAAAATAATAAATAAAGCCTTGTTTATTCCTTAATAAGAAAATAAATATAAAACAATTTGCCATTATAACATGCAATTCGAAATTCTTAAAAATGAATTTAACTTTGATTTGCAGTAATAAAAAATAAAAATAAAAAAATAAAAAAAAAAAACAAAACAAAACAACACGCAATAAAATTAAAATCAAAAAAACAATCATAATTTAAATCAAAATTTTAAATAATAATGAAATCAAAAATCAAACCTTTGATCAAAAATTTGAATCAAAATCCAAACTAGGATTGGAATTAAAATCTTGAAATAAATAAAATCAAAAATCAGAAATCAATATTAAAATCGAAAATTAAAATTACTTTAAATATAATAAATCTGAATACACCTTATAACACTTATTAAAAAAAAATATATAACCCTTAGACGCAACGTTTAGAACCCAAGTTATAATAAAGCAGGTCAAATCTCAAAGTAGCAACGTTATTTCACTAGAAATTCGCGTTTTAACTATGCCAACCGTATAGGTACATATTGTTGCTGCTGACAGTACCTACGTGTATTTTAGAGCAAGATAGAGAAACAGGTCAATTGAATTTCCATGTACCAGTTTCACTTAACGAGTTGTTGAATTTAAACATAACCTTATTTTTTATGAGTTTTACTTTTTACGCATATGATGGCATCTACCTGGTGAAGCTTGCGGGGATCCGTTGGATGCGAAACACACGGGATCGGTCAGAGTCGGCGTGTGTACCAGCAATGGGAGCATTATAATATGAGTAGTATTAAACTGATGACATCACCAAATCCTAGGTCAGACCAATGAACTTGGATCAATAATGCATGTTATGCTGTTGTCATTTACGCGATGTCACGTGGTTTTGCCTCTTTTTTGGGGGGTGGTGGCAAATTAATAAATGACTCCTCCCGCACTCTCCTCACTCCCTACCGCTTGCTCCCGGAAAGCGGTAGGGAGTGTCAGACTTCTACTGACTAAAAACCATGCATGTTTCTTCTGAGCCCTTTGTGCCGAAGCCGCGGTATCTCTTTCGAACGCCATGTTGCAAGCCATGGTCCGGGGTGACAGAGAATGGGACGTCGTCGCTTCATTCTGCGAAGCCGTGATGCTAGCGAAGGAGTTGGCGGAACGTGAGAGGGAGAGAACCTCTCGTCTCAGTAGCCACGGTGGATGCTCCGGGAGTCGGGGCCACATAATGGATTCCGGCCACCGTAGGGCCTGTGTACGGTGAGTAACGGGCTAGCTCACCGTTTGTTCGTCCTATGACCATGACAGGTGATGTCGACAGCGCGTTCGTGTTCCACGCGCGCCTTAAAGAGATAACAACATTGAAGGGCCGACGCCTCTGTTTGAAAGAGATCCCATATAGTGATTTTTAAACAGTAGAAGTCTGACACTCCCTACAGCTTTGCCCAGAATAGATTTGATGATTCCTTCAAATGACCTTCAAAAAAATCGTGCCTTACAAATATACCTTTGGTTTCCGGTATTTTTTTACCACAGGGGAAGGGAAAGGAAATATCTTCTTTTTATAGGGAAAAGGGTCTGTCACCAGGCTGTATCTCAAGAACCGCAATAGCTAGACAGTTGAAATTTTCACAAATTATGTATTTCTGTTGTTGCTATAACAATAAATACTAAATACAAAATAAAATAAATATTTATGGAGCCTCCCATACAACAAACGCGATTTTTTTGCCGTTGAGGTAGGAGCTCTATAAGTGAGAGTCCGACTCGCACTTGCCCAGTTTTTAAGTTCAGCATTTTGACTAAGCATTCAACGTGTTGAACAGAAAAATGCATTCTGAGACGGAAAATGCATTCTGAGGTGGAAAATTCCGGGCTGCTGGTTGTTGTAAGAGATACCGCGGCCTCGACATAAAAGCTAAGAAGAAACATTGATGGTTTTTAGTCAATAGAAGTATGTCACTCCCTTTCGCTCTGCCCAAGAGCGGGACCCCTCCCGAAGGAAGAAGGAATTTTCCGCCTTTTTTTGGGCGGGGAAGGGAAATCGCCAAAAATAACCCCTTATTTTTGACGATTTCAATACCACGAAAAAAAAAGGTGGAAAATTCCTTTTTCCTTTTCTACTTATGTAGTAGGCAAATGAATTACGCATCAATACAATCATATCTAACTATAAAAGTCAACACCCAGTTGTAAGCACGGCACTGCACGTAAGTATCTCGAACGTAGGATAGGACGGTCACCTCGCTTACGGCTGGATGAAGGTGGCTACGACCCTAAGGAAGCAGGATCCCTTCCTTATCTTATCCTTATACTGGATCGAAAAGGATATCTATTGCATAA
Organism: Diarsia rubi; assembly: GCA_932274075.1. NCBI lineage: Eukaryota > Metazoa > Arthropoda > Insecta > Lepidoptera > Noctuidae > Diarsia > Diarsia rubi. The sequence continues at coordinate 15,740,076 of OW026418.1, read as the reverse complement.
GCATAATCAGTCTTTAATGGTCCCACAGCTGGGACAAAGGCCTTCTCTCTATGAGGCGAAACCAAAGGGCACGCGGGGGTTAGGGTCGGTAGGTAGATGTCATACGCCTTCGAATTTTTCGTCGTAGGACATGCCGGTTTCCTCGCGATGTTTTTCTGCACCGTTTTGAGAGTATGAGTGACGAAATAAATTATACAAAGGAATGTACCTGCCTGGGTTCGATCCCACGACTTACTGCTCGTAAGTCAGGGCCACCATACCATAGCTCGTCGCCCGTCCGTCTTATGACGACGACAGGCCGTGTCGACGGCGCCTCCCTGTTCTACGAGCGCCTCTAAGAGATGTCAGAAACATTGAAGGGGCGGGCCGACGTCCGCTGCGGGATGTTTATAAAGGGCTCAGAAGGAACATGGGTGGTTTTTAGTCAGTAGAAGTCTGACACTCCCTTTCGCTCTGACCCCCCCCCCCCCCTCCTCCCAAAATAAGGACCACCATATCAACTTATAAGCTACGAGTAAGTCTTCGAAAGCGATTTTCTATCTGGCGTGTCTTCCGTTAATACGCTTAGTGACTGCTGATACCAGGCTGGCCGACGCGTTGGCGGTATTCGTATAAATGATTCTAAACGGTTCAAGTTGATGCACCGCTGATCCCGTCCAGTGCTAACGTGCGTATGCGATGACCTTTTAACTGACACGAGCTATTTATTGACGTGACATATAAGTAGATAGCGTCTGTAAAAATAAATATTATGTTCTGTCTGACACATATAGGTAGGACCTTATCCAGGTCAAAGATAAGAATGTAAATCGAATTGACCTTATTTCTACTTAAGTCATTATTATTTTACGTAGGTCTATCCGTCCATTTAAGAATACACTTCACTCCATAAGAGGGATCCTCTAAACGGGCCCATTAAGGGTTGGTGGATGTGACCAATGACCATGTTGCGGAGCTCATGACTAAATAATAACGCTCGGAACAATCTTTAGATTATGACGCGGTTACTTAGATGGATCTGCGGATCGGTGACCCATTATTTGCCGAGGTACGTACGTCGAAAAACATCTTCGAAAATCATTACAGATTGCTTTTTTATCACTGTTTAAGTAGTGGTGTTAAATGATTATTAAGCAAAAGTGCTGCCGAAGTTCGAACCTACGAGCTACGATTTACAAGTCTTATAATGTAGCGGCCATTGTCACTGGACCACTGCTCTGGTTCATGGCACCACCCATGTCAAATTGCAGGGTTATTTTATAAAAACACAGTCACTTAACTAAATCAATTTCCGTCATGATTATCTTCTTTTAAAGCCAACTAACAGCAGGGTAAATATATTTAGTAACTACTGTTTTACACAGTTACCCCAAAAAAACAAAAAATTACAGCACCTCTATGCCGTAGCAGTAAAGGCGACATTAGCAACGCAAAAGTACCTACTACTTCTTTATTCAACAAACACAAAGACGAGTTCGTATTTCCCCATTTTTTACACGAATCAATCTGAGATCAGCGAAATACGAATAACAATGTTAATTGTAGGTGTGATACCTTAGAAAAAAACTACAGCTCCTAAAATTAAAACACAACACTTACTTCACATTATTATTTAAATAACTTAACAACAACACTTTAACTGGGCTTCGGTAACCACGGGTTAACAAGCTGTGGACACGTCTCAACGCATTCGTTAGTGATGGAATCCCTCACAGTTCCAGGGTTACACCAGCAGTCACAGTAGTGTCTTCTGGCTGAATGGGCGCTTGGTAGACCGCAGATGATCTCGAAGGAGCAGTCGGGGCCAGGGTTGTACTGGCCAGGTGGACAATCGGCTGAAAACGATTTGAGGCAAATGTGAACATTGAGATAAAGAAAAGTCTTTATGAAACTGCTAACAATAGTGGCCGAGTACCTATTTAGTAGTTAAGCTTTGAAGTAGTTGAAATATTAGCATTTTCAAAAGTTTTAATTTCGAATCCCTATCTCAAATAGACTTTATACACCAAAGTCGCCGAAAACCCCAAGAGTCGCTACGAGCTCTTTGCGGTACAGCAAAAAAAGATATTTTGAAAGCAAGTCTTTCTGATAACTGGAAGGAGTTTGCTAGTTTATGGTTAGGTATAGGTCGTGCATGGAATATCAACTTGGGCGCTACAATTCTAAAATATTATGTTATATATTTTTCGATATCATTAAAGCGACCAGAAGAAACTGAATAACCAAGATACAAAACCACAAAAAGTGGAGAGATTTCTAAAAGATTTAGACTTTGGGTGGTCAAAGGTTAAAGAAGAAAAGAAGAATTTAATTTTCACTCAAGTGAATATTATTTAACGTGATATCTTTATCTGACTAGGTAGCTACTCTACCGTTTAAAAAAATATAAGTAAGTAAGCTGGGTAGGTGCTAGCTTACTTATGTTTTAGGTAGGTAGGTACCTACCTACTTCATAACAAAGTAACAAACAACAAAACAAACACCCACGAGCACAATGCCTTGTAATAAACTTGCATTCATAATTATGACAAGCTCGATATCAATCATCAAAACAGGTCACGAGTTTCTAACAAAGCGTATAAAAATACGTAATTACTAAGTTATCTTAAGAACCTAGCTCCTTGAGTCTGTCTTTGAATCTGTGTAACAGTAATTTATGCAATGGTTTTCCTTTGCATAAATTACTGTTACACAGTTAATAATTACTGAAATACTCACCGATCGACTGCTGGAAACTAATAACAGACACAAACAAAACAATTGTCCAGAGTTTCATGTTGACACGCCACATATACGAACACGAATGCAGCTTATCACCATACATCACTGTTTAAATAACTTCTTCACCTTAATTATCTATGCCACTAATTTGTTCTAGTAGCTCATACAAATTCAATATTTCGAATCAAATGTTCTCAGAAACTTAGCCGCATTTTAGGGCCCCTGGACAATAGATTATTTCTGCTAAGGTACCTTTATTGATGGATTTACGTCTAACTTTGATTATTATCTCGTAAACAAATGACGCACACGTTCAAATTGGAACCTTTTAATATTTGTCCATCATTAAATTGTGTCAAAACGATTAATATTCCCACTGATAAACTAACATTACTGACAGCAAACAACCTTTTAGAGACGAAACTGCGCGTCGTATACAGAAAACTAATTTTAAAACGATTAACTCCGAGCGAACAGAAGATACTGATTGACGTGAACAAGATTCTCACGTGTTATATGCAAACGTAACTTAACAATAGAATTATATACCTACGTGTATATTAGATAGGTTCATAATTTTAGTATGATAGCGAACCTATTCTTCGTACATAATTCAGTTTCCGAAAATGTAAACAAAGATTGCAAATGAATATTGAGAAATAAATAAATTAATAAGTACATAACTTTAAAACCTAGGTATGTATGTCCAGATTCAGCATTCTCTACCATGTCAAAATGACGATAAAATTCTAAAACCAACTTATTCAACACTTGTCATTCATAAATTGATATTTGTTTGAGAGTCATCATTTCAACCGAAAGACGTCCACTACTGGACTAGGCCTTCCCCATGTGCGCCACCTTGACTGGTCCCGAGCGTCTCGCATCCAACGGATCCCCGCAACCTTCACTAGATCATCGGTCCACCTAGTGGGAGACCTTCCAACGCAACGTCTTCCAGTTCGCAGTCGCCACACTCCAGACCTTTTCAGCCCCATCGGCCATCCGTTATGCGAGCAAAGTGCCCTTGCAGCAATGTTTGAGAGTAAATGACATGAATTGGAACCAACAATTTGAATAGGATTTACCCACAGTCTTGAGAGACTTGAGCCATAAACAGCGCGCTATAATTTGATATAAAAACTCTGTTGATGTATGTTCTTTAGTAGGAAACAATAAAAAAACCCTAGTACCTACGTATTGGAGATCTTTGCCATTGTATTATAAATCATTCAAATGAGTTCATTACCGATAACAACTGTCACGGTCTGTAAGAAGACGCTCAATTTTAATTTGCGCTTTGGTCCTAGACATGCTTAGTTACAGAGGCAATTGTTTCTTTTTTTTAGTTTTGTAGCTAATTATTTCTGCCAGGCATTACAGCCCACAAAAGATTTAGTGATGAGTAAGTGTCTTTTTTTCGTAAGGAATATTTGGATGTTCTGGTGTTTGATAAAAAATGTGACGATTTCGTAAATCGTTAAAAAAGTTTAGATGATACATTTTTGTTTCCTATGTTTTGATTTTTCTGCATTTTCTTATGTGGAGGATTTATCTCGGTCTTATGAATAGCAAAGGTATTATATTGTTATTATGTAGGCAACTATTAATTTATTTCTACATAGGCTTAAAGCAAAAGGTACCTAGAAATCTACTTAACTTTTAATTTGTTTAATTGCTGTTCCAATCAGCTCAAAGGAAACCCGATAACCACGTCGTAACTGAGAGAGAGAACTAAGATTTTTTTGGAAGTCTTTCTGACGGACTAATTAGTTTTTTTTTGTTCGATCTCCTATTTCTGAATTGTGAGTCTCCTACGGCATACTATATCGTTCTTCCATTTTGCATATAGTAACTTTCGCTACGTTTGGAGTATCGTATGACCCACTATCTAGGTTTTACGGGTCAGATAAGCAGATTAAGCAGTCCCTTCATGTAAAATACTGGTATTCAGCTGCATCAGATTGGACCGGAGCCGAGAAAGGCTAGAAAGATGATGAGTGATTTTAAATGGTCATAAAGGGTAGATCTATCTACCTACTCGGGCGTTGATAACCATAGGGTTATCAACGCCCGAGTAGGTAACATAGGTTAGGGTATAATAATAAGCCGCGGGAGACGCTCCGGGCGTCAGCGGCCACGTGACGGCTTCCGGGCACAGTAGACGCGGCTCTGTGGACGGTGAGTGAAGGGCTAGCTTGCCGTCCGTGCGTCGTATGCCGACGACAGGCCGTTTGACGGCCTCAAAGAGATGTCAGCAACATGGGAGGGGCCAGCAACGGCCGACGCCCGTCGGGGCTGCGGTTTGTTCACATGTTACCGCGGCCTCGACATGTACTCGTAGGGCTAAGAAGGAACATAGGTGATTTTTAGTCAGTAGAAGTCTAACACTCCCTTTCGCTCTGGCCAAGAGCGGGAGGGGTTTAAAAATAAAAAAAGATTACAAATACAATAAGTAGTATTGGTTTGTCCAACACCGACTGCGAGTGTGGCGTTCCGGATCAAACTATGCACTACCAGCTGGAGTGTCCCAGGTGTTCATTCCCCTGCACTCATGACGACCTAAATAGTGCCTCTGCCGCTGTAAAAAAGGTGCCTCCTACAGGGTTAATACTGTGTAATATTTTATTTTATTTATTTATTTATATAAATAAAAAAATATGGAAGTAATACCTATCGAATAATCTCACACACTTAAATATCTAACTGAGTTTGATTTAGTAATATAGGTACCTCAACTCAGGGTGTGATCTATTTTAAGTAACAACAAAATATCAAGCTAACTTTCAATAAAAATATCATTTAATCGTAACAATCGCTTAGTTTCACACAGGCATCAGTATCCAGTCTTCTATAAGTGCCAGGTACGCACCAACAGTCGCAGGTATGTTTCGGATATGCGTGGGAGCTCTTCGTCGAACAAGAAGGTTCTAGGCCGCATTTAGGGCCCGGATTGTATTCACCATCGGGACATGTCTCTGGAAAAAGGGAGTTTCTGATTATCTACCAAAGTAAGTATTTTTTCATTTGGACCGGTGGGAAAGTCAATGCTCGCAACTACTCGCAAGGTGTTCTTTCGTTGCGGGATCCAAGACAGTTTCATTATTTCTCTGGGACATCGTCGAGCTTCATTGTCTCGGCGCTTTTCTGGTGGTCGCCAACTCAGACCAAGTAAAAAGTAAAGACGGAACTCTGCAAACAGCAAAGTGAGGCCAGTCAAACTACGCCTCGCCGTGTACATATACCATACACGCACACACGTACAACATAACCCCGTAGTCCTTGGTCTTAAACTTTTAATTTGGTCTGAGACGTGTGTGCGTGTATGCGAGGCGTAGTTTGACCGGCCTCACTTTGTTGTTCGCAGAGTTCCGTCTATACTTTTTATTTGGTCTGAGGTCGCCAATTGTTGAAACTGGTTTTCAGGAGATGGCGTGTGGCAGGCTAGTCCCATTTAAAAAAAAGGAGGCCGTTTGCTAGGTACCTAGCCTACCGAAAGCTTTACCTTCTGGTCGTCTTCAATTAGATTACGCACATCGGCAGTGTTATTGGGTTTTTAAATCAGAAACGTAAGCAATCCGTGAACTGTATTAAAGTGCCCATTGCATTGCATTTGTGTATGTGAGTTTAAATGTTTGTGAACGCACCCACGATACAGGAGAAATGCCTAGTGTGGGGCAACGTTTTTTTAAAAAAACAAAAAACAAAAGGTTCACCGATCTATCACATAAGTAGGGACTTAAACGTAACTGATAAATTGTTTCTGTCATATTGTCAAAGGGCATTTTTAACAGACTTCAATAATGAGGAGGTTCTTAATTCGTCGGATCTTTTTTTACGATAACTAACAATAGGATTCATCTTAACTTTTCAGTCCTACCTAAGTAATTCACTAAAGTTAACGTTAAGTAAGCAAATCAATCAAAAACCTACATCGCCAACGGTGATGAAAATTCACTTTCAGCCCTCGGTTATTTTCAGTTCTGGCAGAATCTTACATTATAAAATTAACTGGCCTTCTTTTGGGGGTGGAAAATCATCAAATAATAGCAAAGCGAAAGGGAGTGTCAGACTTCTACTGACTAAAAACCACCCATGTTCCTTCTTAGCCCTATCCCTATAAAGGGTGTAAAAGTACCCTTAACGCAAACGAATGCACTTGTTCTCGGGGGCCACGTGATGACCTCCGGCCACCGTAGACGCGGGCCTGTGGACGGTGATTGATGGGCTAACTCGCCGTCCGTCCGTCTTACGACGAAAACAGGCCGTGTCGACGGCGCGTTCGTGTTCCACGCGCGCCTCAACGAGATGTCAGCAATATGGGAGGCGCCCGAAAGGGCCGACGCCCGTCAGGGCCGCGGGTTGTACACTAGTTATCGCGGCCACGACATAGACGGCTAAGAAGGAACATGGGTGGCTTTTAGTCAGTAGAAGTCTGACACTCCCTTTCGCTCTGCCCAAGAGCGGGCGGGGTTATTTAATGATTTTGCACCCGCAAAAAAAAAGGGCACTTGTTCTCCCCACCACTGCGGTATTTTGTTGGTTCTAGACCATACCTGGGAACCCCCTAGTTACGGAGATATTGGGGGTCGAAGTTCCAAATTTTGCACAGCTATTTTTGTAAAAACTAGTTTTTCAGGGTAAGACTTTACTTAAATTACCTCTATGACTCGTTTACTATTCAAAGCATCCACTAGCACAATGTTTTAAGAGTGCTATATTGAGTTTTACCGTAAAATAATGATTTTCGACCCCAAAAAAAAGTCGTTTCCCAGCAAAATTTTTTGCGTAATTACTTAGTTTGATGTACAGAATGCTTGGTTGACGTATGTGTCAAGGGTTACTTTACACCCTGTATTTCAAGGCCGCGGTATCACTTACAACATCCCGTAGCCAAATTAGCTGGCCTGACGCGGTACCACTATGATACGGGAATCGAACCGGCGATGAGAAGAAAAAAAAAGAAAGATAAACGCGAGAAGCTGAATACCCACCTACTAACTATAGGTAATAAAATGAGGTCATGTATATTATGATTAAATGACATTAGCAGTCGTAAATTTTATGAGAATCTTAACCGGTCTTGCGGAAACCAGTTAACTTTAATGCTCGTTTGGAAACTGGTACACCTATCTACTAAAAGCCGGATATTACTAATACCTATGGCACCGACCTACCTGTTTAAGGTACCCGACGTAAGACAATTAAATTAGGTATTACACTTCAATACATACCACCTACATATTTATTGCATAATATTTTTTTGCTTTTGTAAATAATTTATTGATGAATTTCTTTTTGTCAACGATGAACCTCTCATGCAACAACGAACCGCAATGTTGTCTCTCCACCACCTTTAGTTGGCTGGCAGAAGCGATAGAAAAGCTTAAGAAGCTTTCTAGAAGCATTTTTTAGAAGCTTTTTTTTGTGTGCGAAAAGTTGGAATAAGGGCTCTTATTTCGATTTATACATAACCTAACGCCTTTTTCGTAAGAGGATAGGCAAAAACCATATAACCTCCTACGATCCTTACAAACTCCTTTTGCCTCGGCCACGTTTATACCTACATCAGCAGGGCTATTGCGTATCTTTTGATTGGCCTGTTGGTCTAGTGGTTAGTGAACCTAACTGCTATGCCGGAGGTCGTGGGTTCGATTCCCACCCAGGACAAATGTTTGTGTGATGAGCACGATCATTTGTTCTGTGTCTGGGTGTAATTTATCTATAATATGTATGTATTTAGAAATATATAAGAATGTTTACCAGTTGTCTAGTACCCATAACACAAGCTCTGCTTAGCTTGGGACTAGATGGCGTTGTGTGATAGTTGTGGAATATTATTATATTTTAAATGACAGTGGCTATCATATTGTCTATGGATTAACTGTCAAATTGGTTATTAAGGTTTAGTACAAAATGCAACCATTTGACAGTAATTGATGGGCACTATAGGTTAGCCACTGTCATTTAAAAGATACGTAATAGCCCTGCTGGTCATAAACGAACACCCCGGTTGTGACTTACATAAAAGGTAAGTACCTACTAAATATTATAATATTATCAATTTTCTTCTTCAACTAATTCATCAAACTATCTAGAGAACTGTTTCACTGAGAAAACTAAAACCAGCTACGAACCGAGTACCGACTTCTATGCTGAACAGTAGGTAAATAGTAACGCAGACCACAGTTAAACGAAACTTATTTGCCTTCCAGTAGTTCGTAACTACTGTTATAACTTTGTGAGCAAGTTCTTAGTTGAAGCGGGCAGGTGCACCGTAAGAACAATAGTTCTGTAGTAAGTAAAAGGTAGGGCATATCCTGCTCCCGTCGGGGCAGCGGGTTGTTCGGAAGAGATACCGCGGCCTCGACATAAAAGGCTAAGAAGGAATATGGGTAGTTTTTAGTCAGTAGAAGTCTGACACTCCCTTTCGCTCTGCCCAAGAGCGGGAGGGGTTATTTGATGATTTCTACCACCAAAAAAAAAGGCATATACTGATAAGCACAAAATGAATTTAATAATAACCTACATAACTTTAGTCGAGTGATCTAGGAAGACCTAAACACACATTTAGGCAATGTAACTTTACACCTTGAACTTAATCACGCCTGATGGAAAGCGATGGTTGAGGTCTATGACGCAACGAGAAGATATTTGCCTGTTCACTCTTCCTATGAAGCCAGACGGGTTTGTGGCATCCCCACAGAGAGTTCCACACTATCTGTGCTTTGGGTATGCGCATAAAACGTGAAGGAGAAGCACTAAGTACGACTCTTCAGGATATTAACCAAGTGTGGATTGTACGCCACATACATCACAGTAGATACATAGTGCATTTCCAGAAAGGGTAGGCAAACTGGTATCCATTGCCTTACCTTAACCGGGCACAAATCCGGAAAGAACTGAAATTAACCACTATAGCGTAGTGCAAATTGGTGAACGGTAACGTTTTTGATATTCTAGTCTCACTTAGAGATATATCAAAGTAAGAGTAATTTATTACTCACCCAAAGCCAACGCCATATTGACGAGCACAAAACAAAACACTAGCGACCAAAACTTCATCTTGTCTTTGACTCCGACAGTTGTAAATACCCCAAGTCACTGAGCGATGCACCTTTATACTGCACTATCGATAGAAAAAAAACAATCACGACCGGTCTGGTCACTCCTCATTGGGACTCTGGATTGTTTTATTTTAATGCGTAGCCGATAAAAGGGTAAAGGACGTGTGTTTATTGAGTTCGTAGTGGCAGCAACATAAGTGTGTAAATATTGATCCTTGGTCAACCTGCCGGCTTAATGAGTTTTAAAGAAAGTTATAAACATTCATGCATGTGTTAATTATTATGGAGGACTTTTAGCAAAGAAAGTTAATTAACCCTGCTGTTTTAATAATATAGGGATGTTATCTGACTTAAAAAAATATGATTCTAATTTGTCCGTCTGTTAAATTTTCGAAAAATATTGGATACGTATTTCTTGTTTTATCAATTAAAGAAAAATAAAATAATAAAAATTACGAAGATAAAACGCGTCAAAGATTTGAGTGTAGACGTCACTCACGGGTAAAAAATGTCATACTTATGTCTTAGAATATTATTATGACGTCACACGAGTTTTGCAAAGCACTATCGTCTTCATTGTTTGTTTACGTGAAAAAGGAAAAAATATGTGGCCAATAATTTTTGGAAATCTATCTGAAGGATTAATTAGTTTTGCTATTGACCCACAATTAACCGGTGTTCGGTACAATGTTTTCGACACATAGAGTTTGTACTAGCGTACTGGGTAGATATCTTAATTAAGAGCAGTGATAGCCCAGTGGCTGCGGAACAGTAAGTCGCGGGTTCGCACCCAGTTAGGCGCGTTCCTTTGTGTAATTTATTTCATCGTCACTGCTCTCAAAACGGTGGTTCGAACCCAGTCAGGCGCATTCCTTTGTGTAATTCATTTTATCACCAATGCTCTCAAAACGGTGAAGGAAAACATCGTGGAAGAATCCGGCATGTCATAGAACCAAAAAATCGAAGACAACGTGACATCTACCAACACGCACTGATCCTAGAGAGTAGATCTGAGTTCCTGCAGTGGGAATATTATAAGCTGATGATGAAAATATCTTAGTGTTCAGACCTCGTCGAATTTTGTTACCGACTGTATGTGTTTGACCGTTTGTCTGTATGTAGGTACCAGGTTCTGTGACAAAAAAAAACTCATATCGAATGTTACGTAAGTTAATGTTGCAGAAGTCTCCCACAAAAATGATCATAATCATCCACATCCTGAATCAACCCACTTCTGAACAAATCTAAAGGAAAGAAAAACAAGGAAACAGAGGCTCTCGAGAGAGAGAGCTCTCTTTCCTTGTGCCATATTATGCCAGAAACGTGGAATATGGCACATAAATTATAGTTCACTTATAATGCTGACTGTACTGTACAGAGGTAGCTACTTGTGGTATTATTGTGCACCCATTTTAATAGGTACCTACATACAGTAGGTACCTATGTATGTTATGTGTTTACCACAAATATATACACTCTGATTAGTAGGTTAAATTGGTAATTAAATAGAACTGAGTACGTACTTATCAACTTATTTGATACTCAAATAGAATTACAAGTTTGAAGCTACAGACTCCGCACATCAAGCTACCTTTAACAATCTGTCTTTCTATAATAGATTTCAATTTACCGCCAAACCATATCGGTAGTTTATATGTTGGCTGTACTTGAAAAATTCAAGAAAGCCGAAATTTGATTACTTTTACGAAAATTCGAATTTCGCGGGTTACCCTGGAGCCTTAAGAATCAATGCTTTCATTCATTAGATGAGGTGTTCACATTTCAAAAGGAGGAAGAAGATTTGAGGAGATCATGGTTAAATAATAACAGCCGCGCGGATCAGTCAGGTTAAGCCGTGCTTGCCTAGGTTGGTCTGTGGATGGGTGAACACCCATTACCCGAGCTTCGGAAAGCACGTTAAGCCGAAGGTCTCGGCTGTCATTTATAGATATATGTGACAGTCGATACGGGTAGCCAGTGGCAGTGGTCTGAAAGTGACTACCAGTCTTACCTAGGTGTATCGGTATTACCCAGGTAACTGTGATGATCGCAAGAGATAAATCGACATATAGGGCTATGAAGAAACATGGGTGTTTTTTAGTCAGTAGAAGTCTGACACTCCCTTTCGCTCTGCCCAAGAGCGGGAGGGGTTATTTGATGGTTTTCCACCCGCCTTAATTAGGGTCAGATAGGCAGCCACTCCAAGAAAATAAGGTATCTACTTAAATATTCAGCTGCATCCGGTCGGACTGGAAGTCAACCCCAACTAGTTGCGAAAAGGCTAGGCAGATGTAATGATACATAATTCTATTACATTTGATCTAGCTTCCAAAAAAAAAATGTGATGCCCATTGATTTTACTTCTCAATAGCCATTATAAAATCTATTTATTTCATACTATTTGTTTATCGTTGAAGAGGACTAACTTCCAAGTGGCAATAAGCCCTTGAATCGAGTTTAATATATATAGGTAGGTATAGCAAATAGGCTTCTTAATTATCTGTATCAAAGGATCCTAAAGGTCATGTCAGGCATTGGATTTCATTGGAATGTTCTTTACCTTCCGTATACACACAACACAACATACACTTACTTATTATTATTTAATTAATATTATAAATGCAAAAGTTACTCTGTCTGTCTGTCGCGCTTTCTCGCCAAAACTACTGAACCAATTTAAATGAAATTTGGTACACAGATAGTCTAGAGCCTGAGAAAGGACATAGGTTGTAAGGGATTGAAAGGGGAGGCTGAAAATATTAATTTTGGTCGCGTTAACCGACATCAGTCGCGATAACCGACATCAGTCGCATAATCGACATCCACCAGAGCGAAGGCGCGGGCGTCAGCAGCTATCCTACAATACAGGGTGTTAAGTTAAACGAGGGCCATATTGAAGGAACTATTCAGTATTCGATTCTCATCCCAAATAGGTAAAATAACTATGACCTGACATAATAGGGGATCGGACAAAAAAAACGAATTAGTCCGTTACATAGATTTCCAAAAAATATTGGACACGTGTAAGGGAGAGTTTTCTCAGGGTTGATATTTGGGCTATTTCAAATGAGTCACGTACGTTAAATTAGTAAAATTATATTGTAAAAGAGTAAAACACAGAACTATAGGTAAAACAAATAAACAAACAGTGGTTAAACAGTAAATTATGGAATATTGTTAAACGAGCGTTTCGCGGATGTCTTCAAAGCGCGCGCAAATCGTACTCCACTGTCCTTGAGTTCCCACGTCGCGGGCTGGGTTGCCAGGAATCGTGGACGGTGTTGCCAGATCACAAAAATGATTTAAAAAGGTAATGCTACATCCTCCCCCTCTGACACAGACATGCGCCCTCGCGTCTGATCTATCCTTGTCGCGCGAAACGGCCATTTGTACCACGTAACTATATGGGGCGGTATGACAATATGACGTCACTGCTTCGTAGCGTTGTCTTTGTGTAGCAAGTCATTTTAAATCGGGTAAAACTAAGAAATTTTTTTAAGATGTTACACTATTTTTTTACATAAATATGTCTATCTTTTTATTTCATCAACATCATCAGCCTATAATGCACTGCAGGGACTCAATCCACCACGCGGGCCCAGTGCGGATTGGTAGATGTCACATGTATAGACACATTACTTTGTGCGCGCGCATTACTTTGTGTAATTTATTTCATTAGCCAAAGCCATGTCGGTTTATAGAAACGCCGTGTTCACTCACAGTTCGTAAGTCGGGGCCGCCACCACTGGGCCACCACTGCGCTGCGGGGCACCAGTGCTCTCTTTTTATTTACCGTTTCCAAATCACAAGTATAAAAAAATAGTCAAGTAGGTACCCAATTGGTTTTATACGTGCATCATGAGGAATTTTGAGTATCAATTTCGACAGCCTAACAGTAGAGGAAGACCAAAGAAACGATGGATGGGACTGATGTGTGATATGCCATATCATCCTGCACACAGACCATGCATCAGAAAGTAGGTGTACCTGTCTGTTTCTTCATCATGATCCACAGCCCGACATCACCTACTTCTGGGTCTATTTGCTTTTGCCAAGTTACACACTCTTATGCCAACCTGTCTGTTTCAACTGTTTACATGATGAGTCATAGAGAATTATGCAGCAAACCCCAATTCATTGGGATAAGGCAGAAAAATGATAGTGCTAATAATACAATTTTACCTATTTTAATTAATTAGTTTGACATGTTTAACTGGTTTTTTTTTGTAAGAATAAATAAAAAAGAAACTTTTATTTTTGTTGGGTTTTATTTGAAATGAGTAAGTACTTATCAGTTGGTAAAATTATTGAATAACGTTCTAGTACAACCTACACCTAAGTTTAGAAACTTAATTCTTAAAAACTTCTATTTAAGTAAGTAATTCATCTGCACAATTACTAAATTATCATAATAATTGGCACAAAATATTACAAATTAAAATTTAATGGAAAAGGGAAACAGTAACCATGGTTTAAGTACCATAATAAATATGTACTACCAAATTCACTGAAGGTCCTGCAGTTTTCACTCTTATGCCCTAAATAGTAAGGTTGAAAAATGGTCAACCACCAGTGAAATCCGTAGTACATAAATATTTCTCTATAAAATGTGATAACAGAGTAAAAAAAACATGTACAGAAAGCCAGGGTCAGCTTAAATAGTTTGATAATAATAAGTTAAATTATACTTTTAAGAACTGCAGACAACAAAAGTAATGGTAGATATAATATTAGTCCTAAGATGTCCCAGTGTGTCTTAAAACGATAAGTAACAATAAAATTATCATTGCTAGCTAATCAAGTAATCAGTCACCATCAATCAAGAAAATTATACTACTGCAGTAGTGAGACACAACATTGCAACACTATTGTGTTCAATGTTTCTTAATTAGTTTTTCTTAAAAAGTTTGAGCTATTATCTGGCAGTATTTAGTTTAAATATTTAAGTAGAGAACTACTCAAACTGCATTGGTGTTCCCAAGTTCACATGACCCCAATCTATTTAAGTTGCAAGTTAACAAGTTGCTTTTAAGGTTACCTCATACCTTCGCCAATCTCATGTTTGACTTCAGTAGGTACATATATATATTTTTAAACCCTTTACTTAAGGTGACCTCTACACAGTGGCATGCCTAGGAGCTAACATTACTGCAAACCCCTAGAGCAAGCATACTACTCAGCCCTAACATCATGAAGAGTAGTAGTTGATAAGGGCAAACCAAATTATTAGGCATTATATGAAAATACAACCTCAACTCCTACAATGTAATGTAGCACTCAAAGTTCAAAATAAAACTATTTGTTTGCCAGTCCTAAACTTCAATATTCAATTCAGAAACCAGCAATATGTCCCTTAAATTGGGTACACAGAGAGAATTTTCTTTTCTTATCCACTTTTTAGCTAGTCAAAAAATCAAAGAAATTAATTAGTTGATTTTGGAAATTCAAACAAGATAGTACCTAAAGGATGCATCCGATTCCGATACTGATATATCGGCATCGGCGATATTTTTATGACCGTTTCAATGATACTTTACAAACGCGCTTTAAAAATGTGATGTACATGTAAACGCGCGTCTATTTCGTTGCAAACGAGGCACGAACTAACTATGCTCGACGAAACGTTGCGTATCTTGTTTCGCCCGCCCGCTTTGGCCTCGCAAATATTTTAAGAGAGTTCGAGAAAGATGAGCTCCTGTCTACTCTGAGCTGTAATTCTCTCAAAGAAGAAGTCGAGAGATACCTAAGGTCTCCTAATATATCGAGAGATGCAGATCCGTTCGTTTTCTGGGGCATTGACGTCTTGTACCCAAACTTGAAAAAAATGCTGCAGATATAATTTAGTAAGTTTCCAAATGAGCTCTGTTGCATCTAAGAAACTATTTTCCACCGCAGGTCTTTTTCAAGCAGACTTGCGAAATCGCCTTTCTCCGCAAAACATAAGAAATACTTTACTACTTATAATGTACTTTATCGGCATCAGTATCACCAATATTTTTATAAGAGTATTGGTATCGTATCGGCAAAAAGGTTTATCGAGGCATCCCTAAAATACCACCTCATTATCTAATCGTCTAATTCTTCTTTACATAAATCTTATACATAAGAAACATAATACAATTATGTACTACTATTATGTCTGCTTGCGATGTATTGCCGAAGACTGGCCCACGGATCTTGCAGCATTGAGGGGTGTAAGTATGCATCTATGTTGTGCCTTTCTTGATAGCTGTTATTGCTCGAGTTGCTCTGTAAAAGAGTTAATGAAATAGCATTAGATAGTATGCAAGACTGACAATCAAACTATGCAAAAACTGAGGTCAGGGTATACTGGATGGCTGCGGGTTGTTCACAAAGATACTGCAGCCTCGACATGCAGGGTTAAGAAGGAACATGGGTGGTTTTTAGTCAGTAGAAGTCTGACACTCGCTCGGGGGGGTCGCCGTCTGTAGAAGATAGGCCACAGCGGCAATAGAGGTCTGTAAAGGGTGAGTTCAGGCCGATAATGATATAGGTACCTACATCATTTCACATAGGAAAAATAGGTCATTTAATCCCTTGGGAAGAAAAATGCTCAAATGTTGCATAGTTGACATACTTACGCCATAGCTACTATTCCACGAGTTATTATTCCATTTATTATGACCACCAGGATTAGGACCTCCTCGCCATTTACCTCCGTGTTGTCGATTGTTGAATCTTTGTTGTTGACTAAAGTCCTGCTGCTGCCATCTGATTTGAACTGGCGTGCTCTGGTTTAAGGGTAAGAAATTTTCGGACATTTTTTAAATTTTTAACGTTCTATTTAATTGTTTGCTGTAGCCTGTTACTTAAATATTTTTCCTGAAAAAATTGTTGATATTTTTACTTTCGGCCAACCTCGTAACGTCAGTCAAAAGAAAGAAAGACAATCACTAGTGTTGCGAATATACACAGGTAAACTGTCAAACTGATAGTCGAGTTATGATAATGATCTATGATTGTAAGTGCACAGATTGATGAAGAGATGCGGCGAAGCGTCCCTGGAATGTTTCAGTATCCCCGAGTGCCACCGCTAGATACCATCATTTGTTTCAAAAGTGTAAATCCATTACACTTTTAATTTATAAACAAGAATGTGAATAATTATCATGTTTAGTTTAAACCTAACTCCTACTTTTTTACTTCCTAATAATATTATATTAGTCAGAAACTACTAAAAAAAGAAAAGAACAGAAATTATAGGGGTTGAAGCACACTACAACCCTAGGTAGCAGTAATTGTTGTATTGTAACTAAGATCTAAAGCCATTGTTTACCCCTCTGAGAGACAGAATATCTAAGTATATAAAGAAAGTAGTAGAAATAAAAATCATGTACTTATTGTCCAAATCGAGCAAAAAATAAATTAATCTTAAACATTACGGTAAATCATGATGATCATGATCATGGTAATCATGGTGATCATGATGTCATTAGACATCATTAAAGCAGAGGTCCACCATATTGATGTTTGCACGTTTTATGCACCCGTTATTACCGAAAAGATTTATATCTTTCATTTAAAATCTAAATCATCAAAATTGGTTCAGTCGTTTGAATAATATATAAAAAAAGACGTGTGGCAGTCGGAGACTGCCACGGTAAAGCTTATTGCATAGCATTTTTTATCAACTTATGTAATTATAATTATTTATATTATTATTATTATTTTAATTATTGTTCCCTTTATTTATTTTGTTACAAATTTATTAAACTTTTTAATATTCTTTACAAAAAAAATAAAAAAAAAAACATTTTAAACTAAAAAAAATTGTAGCCCACCGGTATCGGGAACAGGGTCCAAGCTACCGGCGGGCGCGGTGGTCAGGACTCCAGAGAAAGGAACCTCCTAACAATACATGCCGTGTCCAGGAGTACCGCTCTCTGCATCAAGCCCTTGATCCAGCTGCCTAACGAGAGCCTCCTCCTCCTCCTCCTCCTCCTTATTATTATTATTATTATTATTTTGCATTAAAAAAAGTCATTAAAAAATCTGCTATTCATCTGCTTCTCTCATCTGCTATGTCAGCGGCTTGTAGTAAGGAAAATATGCCTCTGCTTGGTTGTCCTTATATGATTACGACTAAAAATGAAAAAATAAAAATCTTTTTTGCAAAAAAAACAAACTTCAAAAAAGTTTTATATTTTTTCATTTTTAGTTGTAAGCCTATACAAATATTTACTATGAATATAACATTCAACCAAAAAATCTAACCCTTAACCTTCAAGATTCCCTCGTTATTGCTTTCAACTCCTAACCGTTGAGGAATACTACCTTTCATAATCAGGCATTCAGCTCACCTAGATAACTTGAAAGAATACAACCATATTTGTGTCCCTATGATATGTTATTAAGGAATTATCATCCAACTCCTAACCGTTAAGGAGTTACATATATATACCTTTCCATCATCAGCTCATCAACATGAAGTGATAACCTAATACCCTGAAAGAATACAATTATCGCTCCTTAGGTACGTATAATTTTGAGAGAATTTTCTTTCAATTCCTAATCGTTGAAGAGTTGTACCTTCCATCATCATCAGTGAATCCACATGATATTATGATGATCAGACGCAAATACTTAACAGATTTTGAAAATATATGAAAAACATCATAAGTGCCTATAAAATTTAAGGGGGCAACCCTTAAATTTTATAGGCACATAAGATGTTTTTAATCTCAATTTCTCAGGGATCCCATCACCAGCAGGGCTAGTAGTTCCATTGTCACCAAATCATTTGGTGACAATGGAACTACTAGGGAAGTATACCCTATCGAACACAAAAATATTTTTTGAAATCGGTTAGCAAGCGACGGAGTTATGCCCGAACAAACTTAAAAAAAATATAAAAACATCCGAATTGAGAACCGCCTTTTTTTAGAAGTCGGTTAAAAAAATGTAATTATCTGATCTGATAGCCATGACTCGACGTTGCCGCTATGTTTTTCAATATAAAAAACCTAATATTGAATTTTGAGATTGACAAGAGTTTATAAGCTAAATGCAATGGGCATTGTTCATATTTTTTTAAATGTTGTAATTGAAAAACCATTTCGAGGAATAGCGTTACTGATCATTACGGACTAATTAATCATGAAAAATATTCATATCTTACTGATATTTTTTAATAAAATACGATTGACCTTGTTTGCCCTTCAAATTACGTCAGCTTTGGCAGTACAGTTTTGTATCATTGCCTCGGAAAATAAAAAGTAAAAAGTGGCAAGTATTGTCTACCATCTGTCAAGTGTAATCATTGTCATCTTTAACCCTAGAAAGATAATCTACGTCCGCGAGACGTATCGTGAAATTAAATTTCGTTGTACATTTTTTATTATTAATCGCTGCGTGCTAGCTGCGCGCGTCAACTCAGTCGGCAGCTGGAGCTCGCGCTAAGCAGCAGTGGCACTACGGTAAGTACGTTCAAATTAAAGATATACCTATGTCGTACGTCCGCGAGACGTATGATTATCTTTAATGCAACTTTTGCAATCATTTGAACTGATTGTTTATTGTTACTTACACTTATTTATTATTATTTTCAGGTATTCATTATTATTATATTATAATGGCAAACCGAAGGGTATTGGATAGTTCTCATATTGAGAACTTTTTATATAAAAATGAATAGGAATCGTCAGTAGAATCCTGAAAGCGAATGCGAAGATAACCTCATAGAAGACGATGTGCAGAGTGACACTGAAGACGAATTTATAGATGAAGCTGTGGATAAATCCGAAGATTTTGCTAAAGCCCAATCAGAGTATACTGTCAACCAAGCTGCGCCTTCTGATAGCCGCATAATTATTACTTCTCAGCGCACACTCAGAGCTAAAAATAAGCATTGTTGGGCCACAGGCAAGAGTCGAATCGGAAGTCATGTCGGGGCCGCGGGTAGTCCAACGGTTATCGCGGCCTCGACATAGAGGGCGAAGAAGGAACATGGGTGGTTTTTAGTCAGTAGAAGTCTGACACTCCCTTTCGCTCTGCCCAAGAGCGGGAGGGGTTATTCGATGATTTTACACCCACAAAAAAAAAAAGGGTAGAACCTCAGGGGCTGCGGGATGTTGTAAGAGATACCGCCGCCTCGACATATAGGGTTATGAAGGAACATGGGTGGTTTTAAGTCAGTAGAAGTCTGACACTCCCTTTCACTCTGCCCAAGAGCGGAAAGGGTTATTTGAAGATTTCCCACCCCAAAAAAAAGGTTAGAACCTCGGCAAAATAGGAACAACGTTTATTTAAGTGTAAAAGTACAAAATATGAAAATCTAAAGACTGAAAGTGATTTTATATGGTCCTATAGAAGACAAGTTCAGTTTTTGTTAATTTGTAAAGAAGTTTACGGTTTTTGTTTGTAATTTGTCAATTAAACTTTATTATTGCTATTTTATCGTTTTATATTTTATTTAAATAGAATACAAACAATTATTTCAACCTATACGGCATGATAATACTTCCGTAGTCTTGCAAAAAACTCTTAATTAACTAAGGTACGTCTGACAGACGTATGATTATCTTTTACGCTAGTTGCTATATTATGATTATCTTTCTAGGGTTAACAAAACTATCGCTCATTGTGGTTCAGGAAAACGAACAAACAGTCACCGCGTCGATTGTTAACGTATTCTAACACCTTCAAAAACCCCTTTCCGTTTACTGTTTCGGTTGAAATTTCGAAAAATAAGCTTGTATTTATAAATAAGACATATTCGATTATGTATGACGTCTATTGACACTTTGATTGACAGATGTGTGATGGATGACGATAATTTTTAATTATGTATTAATGAGGCAACGGCACAATCTTTTAAAGTCACTGATGACGTCACCTACCTTTAAAATTTAAAATATATATATTTTTTTTTAATAACTATTGAGTCAATCATCAAAATATTCAAATTAGTTTCTCAAAATGGTCTAAATTTTCAAAAAATAAAATAAAATCTAATGGTTAAGAATTTTAGACAATCCCCATTGGCCTGAGGCAGCTGCACCGATTATGCAACAGAGAACCGAGACCTACATTATTAAATTTTCAAATTCAAATTCATTTATTTAGTACAACAGAAAACTGACATGATTAACAGCGAGTCCCAAACTAGGCACAGCCTGTATCTTGGTGACCCAGACACTACACAAAGTTGTACATTTTAATTGTTCTGCTAGCGCAAGAAAAATATTAAAGTGACTATGGAATTTAGAAATAAAATATTATTATAGCCAATAATTACAAACATTGAAAATAACTGTCTTACATAAATAAACAAAAGTGATTATAGAGAGAAATCTAACTAATAATGATTAATAATATTTAAAACCTATGTACGGTCGGTTACTAAAGTGGATAAGCGACCGCACAAAGCAATAGCTTGACGTTTAGTTTGGACTTACGACCTTTTACTTTCACGACAGATATTGTCGTCACCAACTAATTGTGGTTCATAATTTCAACATTTTAATAAAAGACACGATGGCCTAGCGGTTTAGCGCGTTCGGATAGATCTATAGTTAATCATTTGTTCTGTGTCTGGGTGTAATTTATCTATAATATGTATGTATTTAGAAATATATAAGTATGTTTATCAGTTGTCTAGTACCCATAACACAAGCTCTGCTTAGCTTGGGACTAGATGGCGTTGTGTGATAGTTGTGGAATATTATTATTATTATTATTAATCAGTAAGTAGTGCGTTCTAATCTCACGCAGAAAGTTTTACACTTTTTGTAAGTATTTACTTGATTGGAGGTAATGAGACAGAAATATTATACTCTTTATAAAGATAAATAACATAATATTTCTTTTATTTCTATTTATAATAATATTTCTTTACGAACTTCTTACTTGTTCGCTTTGTTTACCCATTTCGTAAAGTTTGAAAGGTAGATCATAGAAAAATAAGTCAAGAATTATAATTTATGTGAGGTAGACATGAGTTTTATGAATATGTAACTGGATGAACGTTGTCGATTGGGTTATAGTTGTTGATTAGTGACGTGTGGTTTAATAGATAGCAGTATTGTTGTTGATATTTCTCAAAATGCAGGCACATATTAATATTGAGGCGAGGGCGACTATTATTGCTCCGCATAAAAGTGATGTTAATAGATTACAATTATCAGAAAAAACCGGAATAAATGTGAGTATTATATTTAAGAATTGTAACTTAAACTGTTAGTAGAAATAAAGATAATATCGTTTGGTGACATAATGAATTCATAAATTGTTTTTTAAATTCATCATGAGGCTTAAAAGATAAATAATTAGTGTTTATTATTGGATTCATAAATGCAGAGCGAATGAAGTCTTTAGTATTTTATTATAACCGCCTAATATCACTTTTGTTTTGTTTTAGAAGAATACTGTTAGTCTCTGAATCAAAGATACGAGGAAGAGGGTCGCCTTGCTAATCGACAGCGAAGTGGAAGGCCGTCGCTTATTAGTGAAACGCAGCGACGGCGGTGACGACATAATAATATAATTATGGTCAAATAAAATATGGTTTCACACCTACGGGACGCTTCGCGGAATTATTCGACACCTCATCTCAAACTGTTCTCCGTGCCCTCCAAGCTAAAGGCTTGCATCATAGAAGACCAGCTAAAAAGCCCTTCCTGACAAATAGATATAATCAAGAATGATTACGTTTCGCACGGGATTATTTAGATTTTTACTGGAATACTACCATATTTTCAGATGACAAGACTTTTAAATCAAGTCAAATAATATTATAATTGTGGAATATTATTATTATTATTATTAATATTATGAGGTCTATGCGCAAAACGTTTACATGACTGTATTGAAAATAATGGGGGTTCTACAAAATATAAAAATGCGGTAATGTTTTGTTTTTAATAATTAAACGTGTAATAACATATTTGATGATAATAACTTATTCGAAATTATTTACCCATCTTAAGTTGAGGTTTAGTTTCAATCTTCTTTTCTTCAAGAAAATGATCAATTAAGCTAAAACCTCAATACGACATTCATTGTGACGTTACAAAAAAAACAGGTTCATAAAGTCTAAATCATATTATTTGCCAAAAAACTCTATCTATAATAAGTGGGTATAATCAATTGTATTTCTGTGATAAAATTATCTTTTCCTTGTTAAGAATTGACTTAGTGGGTATACAATCAAAATGTTATGATTTATAAACGATTACAAGAGAACTGTTTTTATTTAGGTAGGATTTGACGTCACAATTCTGATGATTGTTAATTAATTTTATAAATAATTATGACGAATAAAACATTGTTTTGTCATTAAACACGACTTTTTTTCTACCTTACCACCCAACAAACACCCGAAGTGATAACATAATCACAACCACATAAATAGTAAATAATAATACGTTGGGTTTATATCCTATATATTTAACTTCTTATATAAAATAAGTATTGTAATGGGTTTACAATGACAAAAAGAAAAAAATGATTACAATGAAACAAAAAGCAATATCTTGTGGTGTGTGAGATTTGAACTCGGACCTCATTGATCGTAGATCCACTGCTTAGCCCAAACAGCTATCGACACTTGTAAGTTAAACGCGAATTTTAGCAATTCATTAAATATTGCGTTTGCTGCGATTATAACGAAAGAGACGGAAATATATTTTGTTGTGCTATTTCGTGGAGTGCGACGCCCGACGCGACTACGCCGACGACATGATACGATAGCGGGCGATCTCTGTGGCTGTGGTGTGCTTACTGTATAGAGCAAGACCACTTACACATACAAACGCATGAACGCTCGCCCGTGCGCTCACAGAAATACAATCCTTAGCGTGCCCATGCACTTGTCTTGCCTTACTGTACAAATAAACAAGGTAGGGATGTAGGATGTGTACGTGTGTAATTTATAAAATAATAAGAGTTTTCTCCAGCTTACTTTTTCCTTACCAGTCTAACAGTCAGTCCAACTTGTGCGTAAGTAGTTAGTGAGTGGGGTACCACTTATCAAATTATTATTAATAGAATTGAAAGCTTAGCGACACTAATTGTACCTCGATTTTACTCGACTAACTGTGAAACATTATTTTATCTGTGTCTTGAATGTTTAGTTTCCTCAGTTTCTCACACCACATCACTTCTGTCAAAATTTGATCGAACGCAGGATTTGTTCGGAATTGATTATCTATTTTCGGATGAAAATAACAATTCTTCAATAATGATTCAGTGAATGTTGTGTAAAAAATTCGTAGAAGCTGGCAGCGTTTGGTGTAAAAATGTGGATTCCTTCGAAATCACCGAAGCTAGCTGTTGGTAAGTTTTATTTTTTTTAATCAATCAGCATTACGCGGTCCGGATACATCCTGGCAATTACAGCGGAAACGTAATAACATGTTATGAATTTTAACTATTATATGTGAGTTATTAGAAGGCATATTAAATAGGCCTATGATCTATTGATAACATCCCATGCAACTTGCTTTACCACTGAGTCCATTGTTTGTCAACCATGTCTGTGTTTTTCCTTACTTTCCGGCCTTGTTTTTGAAATCAAGGTGTTTTTTTTAATATGCCTATTTATAGAATAAGTATGACTTGAACCACCAACTTCACGAATGATTGATATCATTAGAGTAGATACTGAATTACATAAAACTAAATGAAAGCAGTCCTTAGTACTTAATTATAAAAAAGTGGTAGTTTTCCCTATTCATATTTTGAAACAAATTCTTATTGTATTCTAGAATAAGTTATGTTTTCCATCATTTGTTTTAGAACTGTTAATGAATCTCTACCTATTTATTTATTTATTTATTTATACCTAGCAGACTAATAAAATTAATGTAATAAATTTACTAAGAAGAATTTGTTTCAAAATAAGAATAAGGAAAACCACTTTTCAGATAAAACAAAGTATCTGCAGATCTCATCTCTTGTGAACTATCTTATCTGCTTTGTTCAAGGTTTTATTCACTGCCCATTGAAGAGGTATTTACAACACATAAATAAAACATTGGCAATTTATTCTGATTCATTCACAGTCACCATTGTACTGAATGAATTTCTATGTATGTGTCTGACCACTGGCAGGAAAATTAACTCATCAATCATCAGCAACAGCCTATTAATGTTCCCACTGCTGGGACACAGGCCTCTTCTCTTTGAGAGGGAAATTAACTCTTGTTTGTGGTCAAGAATATGTTAAAAATGATAATACCAGCTATTACCAAATTGGAGGACACACTTCTTCATCAAATTGTGAAGCAATATTGTGTGAGCTTTCATATGTTTGACTGTTGTTGATTTGGCACAGCGAGACAAAAATCAAATAGCACACAAATAGAAAATAAGTAGGGATTGTGCTTAGCTAAACTGAACATGATTTAGCCATGGTAGATGCTAAACAGAGTTTGCTAATTGGAATAAAAAAAATCAAATACTCCTTAAAGCAGTGTCTGCAGCACTATGTTATATATACACAAAATATGGTTTGCTAACATAAACGGGTAGTATCCAAAAATCCGTGAAATATGGGCACTTCGGACACAGCTTAATTGAATGACCTAACCTCAACAAGTATGAACTCTGCAGCACCCCACATTTTAAAATTATCAGTTTTAACAATGTAAATATTTTAATTTCAGCTGTTTATAACTGGAAGGGAGATGTCAGATCAGGACTGCCATTGGAAATTGGAGAGACAGTCCAGATATTGGAGGAAAATGGAGGTAATTTAATTTTCTATAATTAAATAAATACTCTTCATGCCATAGTAGGAGTGAAAAGCACTCCAAGCATGATTGGTTTGTTATTATGTTAACTATGACATTTCCTTATACTTAGATCATTTAGTCTCAAAAATTGAAACTAGCTTCGAATATTGTAAAAACTGAGGTTATAGAACACATGACTAGTTCACTACATTACATCATTTCATTCTGTGTAAATATTCATTAATATACTCTACAGACAGACATTGACACAAAAACACAATCTGAAATGCAAATTAGTTACAAATTCTAGTTCTCTTTATATTAATGCTTATCTGTAATGAAATAACAAACATTATTATGTACTAATGTATCTATTTATTATCTTCCCACACAGTCCAGGCAATTGACCCATAGGAAGAGACCTAGCTCTATTAATTAAACTACCTACTAGAACACTAATAGTTCATAATTAGTTGTGTTAATGGTGGATAACTGTTAAAATTGTAATGCTGACGTGCACTTGGGAACCTGTAGTTATTGCAAGCTGATCTGCCATCGTCAGCATTGCCCTGCCCCTATCCCAATTTATTTGTGGTTGGTGTATTATATATGTATTCTTCTTCCATACTTCTCTATTAAAAAAGCTCAAAGTCACACGGTTGGAGCAGTGGCTGAGCAATTGGACTGCTGCGCTGCGTGTGGAGGGTTCGATTCCCGCATGGAACAAATATTTGTATGGCCTACAGATAGTTGTTTCAGGTCTGGGTATTTGTGTATGTGAGTTTAATAATTTGTGAACGCACCTACGATACAGGAGAACTTCCTAGTGGGGCAACGTTTAAAAAAAAAAGGCAATGGAGCGGGCTATTCTCGGAGTTTCCTTTCTTCCAAGGTTACTGACGTAGCACAAAGAATCGCCAGACTTAAGTGGCAATGGGCAGGGCACATTGCTCGCAGAACGGATGGCCGATGGGGCCAAAAAGTTCTGGAGTGGCGACCGCGAAGTGGAAGACGTTGCGTTGGAAGGCCTCCCACTAGGTGGACCGAATACCTGGTGAAGGTTGCGGGATCCGCGGGATGCGAGATGCACGGGACCGGTCAATGTGGCGACACCTGGGGGAGGCCTATGACCAGCAGTAGACGACTTTTGGCTGAAATGATGATGTTGATGATGATGACTTCTCTATTTCTAATCGTCTCAGCAGTCACCTCCTTTCTAGCCATATAATCCTCCTTCAGACTGTTCATCCATTACTTGTTAGGTCTTCCTCTTCTTCATCTGCCACTGTCAAGTGATATTTATTTATAGAAGTCTTCAAAAGTACACTAACGGCATATTTTCATTTCTGTCCTGAAGGCGACTGCAAGCAGCCAAAAGGGTTTAAATACAAATATGGGCATCACAATTTGTATTTGAACCCTTTTGTGATATAAATGACTCACTCCGTTTTACTAGAGTTACATAAAAACCAGTCATTTTACTTTCATTCTTGGTTTTTTCCAAAATGGTTATTTTTACACGCATAAACTCACACTCTTTTCCTATGGACAGGGTAGGCATTTTTATATAGTTTTTTTTTTTTTTTTTTTTAAATTTAGCCTATTTTGTCCCACTGCTGGGCAAAGGCCTCCCCCATTTCTTTCCAGCTCTCTCGGTGTTGTGCCTTCTCTGGCCAATCAGTCAGGAATGAGTCCAAATCGTCACGCCATCGTTTTTTGGGTCTGCCTCGGTGACGACGATATATAGTTATTAATAAATAATTTATTTGTTCTAGTCTGGTATCGAGGCTTCAGCTCAAAGAACAGGTCATCGTGGGGCATATTTCCATCATGCGTGGTGACAATACGGCCATGCATCGTTAAGGGATCAGGAGCCACTGCTATTGCTGAACTGAAGGATGATCCACTGGTCCGGGAGATAGCTTGCGTCTTGAGAGAATGGGCAAGACTATGGAAGAAGCTTTATGTGGTAAGTAGTTAAAAGGGTGTAAAAGTTCCCTTAACGCAACAGGGCTCTTGTTCTTCCACTACGATCATTTTTTATCAGTTAATTTGTTCTAGACCATACCTGCGAACACCCTAGTTACAGAGATATTGGGGGTCAAAGTTTCAAATTTTTCACAGCTGTGTTTGTAGATACTTACTAGTTTTTCAGGTTATAACTTTACTTACATTAGCTCCATGACCCGTTTTCTATTATAAATCTTCAAAACTAGAAACAAACATAAATCATTATACCCTATACCCTAGTTAAATTAAACACAATCTTCCAAGACCTATGTATCGGTATCACCAGAGCGGCACAAGCAGTTGCAGCCAGAGATGTCAGAGACTTTAAAATAAAGATAATCTCAGACAGTGCATTGGTGCTTCAAGCCCTAAAAAACAATAAAAAAAAATACTGGGATGCCACATTGCACTCCAATCCATTGCAACTACGAATAGTATAACCCTGCAATGGATAAAAGGACACAGCTGGGTACCGATGCAGCAGATGAGCTGGCCAAGAGAGGCTCAAGCGATACAGTATTTGGACAGGAACCACTACTGCCCATACCTCAGGCCCAAATAAAAACATGGCTGCTTTCAAGAACCACAGAAAAACAACTTACCAAATGGAGAAACAGTGAAGGATGCAGGGAAACAAAAGATGCAGTTCCGGAGGCGTCAATGAAGTTTACTCGCAATCTCATCAAACTTAAAAGGGAAAAACAGGTCACTGTTCCTTAAACAAACATCTACATAACATAGGTGTAACAGATAGCCCACTGTGCAGAGGATGCATGGAGGCGGAAGAAACGCCACGGCACGTACTCCTAGAGTGCAGGAGCGTGGCAGATCACCGGGCACAAACTCTACGATCCCCATTAACTCTCCCGGAAGCCTGCAGTAGTCTGGGAAGGCTCCTACAATTTTGGTACTTACGACCTATGTTGGTTGGAGTAGGTATTTTCTAAACATCACGCACAATGGTCCTATCAAGAGGCTAAGTGCGGATAAAAGCCCAGTTAAACTAAACTAAACATAAATAACTCTCAGAAAACATTCAGCGAGTGGCACAAAGAAACGGAAACTGATGCAATATCTGATTGCAATCACTTGACTTCATATTAACTGAAGAGGACTGGGATGAAACAAAATTATATAAATTAATTACAATCACTATCGTCAATATTTATAGTATCTGAATTGTTGTTTAGTCTGCTGTCCCAAGCAGTCAGTGAAAAAATTAGTTGCTCATTTGTTAAAGTAATATTAGGGTGTAAATCAACCTATCACACAGCCGTCAACCAATCATTCTGTACAACAAACTAAGTACCCCTACGCAAAAAAAATTGCTGGGAACCTACTTATTTTTTTGTTGTCACATTTTACGGTAAAACTCAAAGTAGCACTCTTAAAACATTGCGCTAGTGGATGCTTTAAATAATAAACGGGTCATGGAAGTAATTTAAGTAAAGTTATAACCTGAAAAACTAGTATTAACAAAAATAGCTGTGAAAAATTTGGAACTTTGACCCTCAATATCTCCGTAACTAGGGGTTTCCCACGTATGGTCTAGAACAAAAAAATATCGCAGTGGTGGGGAGAACAAGTGGCATTTTTTTTTGGGTGGTGGGATATCATCAAATGTGGTTATTTGCTCTATTCCGCTCTTGGGCAGTGCGAAAGGGAGTGTCAGACTTCTACTGATTAAAAACCACCCATGTTACTTCTTAGCCCTATATGTCAAGGCCGCGGTGTCTCTTACAACATCCCGTAGCCAGAACATCCCGCAGCCAGAACTAGTGCCCTTCGTTTGCGTTAGGGGTAGCACCTCATTTTTCGTGGAAAGCACGTTAAGCCGTTGTTTCCCGTATTGTTATTTAAAGATTTTTCACAGTCGTTGCAGGTAGTCAGTGACTCAGTAGCCCGAAAATCTGAAAACCAGTCTTACCAAGGGGTTTACCCGATAATCGTATGCGCCAATGGCTTTCTTAATTGCCAAGGGATTTATCTCGATCAATACCTGAGGAGGCTCTCGTTAGGAAGCTGTATTAAGGGATAGAAAGCGGTACTCCTGGAGACGGCTAGTAGTAGTTATTAAGTTCCTTTCTCTGGAACGCTCACCGCCCGGTAGCTTTTAGACCATGTTCCCAATACTGATGGGCTACAATTTTTGTATATTTTAAAGTGTTTTATAAATCGTTTTTTATGGTATTTAAAAAATAAATGAAGGAAGTAATACTAATGCTGAACATCTCTGACCTATGAATCAAGTGCATCTTAGCACCACAGCTGTGTTTATCTCTAGGCCAGTTAAGTTGCAAGTAAAGTATGGTTTACTTGTCCGATCAATGTACTAACGTGCTACTTAGTAGTGAATCATACTGCACAATATATACATTGTCTTTGTTTTGATGTAAACACTTTTCAGTAACGTCTGTTTTGCCTGTTATGAGTTATTTTTAGTTTTATCTTATTTTATAAAAAAGTTTCTATCATATTTACGAACATCGTCCGAGCGAAGTTTTAACCAAGGGTTTTAACCAGAATTTTTGATATAGTATCAGTCGTTTCAGAGACTAGGTACCGTACGTATCACCTACATCCAAACGAAGAAACTTTACTTGTTACAAAAATGTAACATTTTATTTATTGAAGCAACGATAATTTAATTAACTGCAAATATTATTACTAGTATCATTTCATCATTTCTTTATTATTATTTTATTTTTGCTATTTCGCAAACCATTGGGTGGTTTGTGAAACAATAAATTATTTTGTGGTAAATTATAATTAAATGCAGCGAACCAAACGCTTCGCTGCAAAATAAGTTAATTGTGGACTTATATAGCAACGGCATTACGCTGGCGACACAGGAAACGAATCACGCGGATAGAATTTCTAGCGCTGTACTACGAGTATAAGGGCAAGTCCCACCGCCGGCAAAGCTAACTATCGATTTGTCAGTGACGATACATAATTTTTAATGGTGGCTGTAAACATGACTTAACGGAACGCCAGCCTTGAGCACCGAGGCTAGACGAAAGTAGGGCACACCACGATAGTGGCGATAAGTCCCCTGTTTGCGGAGTGGCTGGAGAGGCGCCACAGCGCCCTCCTCACCTTCCGTCTGACGCAGGTCCTCACTGGACACGGTTATTTCGGGAGGTACCTGCACCGAATAAGGCAGGAGGGAACGTCCGGATGCTTCCGCTGCGAGGATACATCGGCCGCAGCACACCGTGGAGGTCTGATCCGCCTGGGCGGAGCGATTGGCGGCAGTGACCTATCGCGTCCGGGCCCTGGTTCAAGCCATGGTCCGGTGCGAGAGGGAATGGGACGTCGTCGCCCCTAACTGCGAAGCAGTGATGCTAGCGAAGGAGGTGGCGGAACGTAAGAGGGAGAGAACCTCTTGTCCAAACAGCTGCGGGTTAAACGCTCCGGGCGTCGGGGGCCACGTGATAGCTTCCAGCCATTGTAGGCGCCGACCTGTGGTCGGTGAGTATTGGGCTTGCCCACCTGTCCGGCCTCTGACGATGACAGGCCGTGTCGACGGCAGACGGATGTTAACAACAAAAGCCGACGCCTGTCGGGGCTGCGGATTGTTCAAAAGAGATACCGCGGCCTCAGACACAAAGGGCTAAGAAGGAACAGGGGTGGTTTTTAGTCAGTAGAATTCTGACACTCCTCCCGTACTCCAGCCATCATTTTTTTTTATCGGTAATTAAAAAAAAATCTGGTCTTTCTCACTTGCACATGAAGGGTTCCGTATCGTTGTATATTTTAAGAGATTTTTCATGTTATTTTAGTACCATGGACTTTTTATAGGTTTTCCTGTAATCTATAACTTGAACTAATTTCAGTATTTTTTTCTAATGTTTAGGCTCATTCGCTTCGTTTCGGAAAAAAATAGGGAGGGGGTGGTCAGACAGACAGACACACGAGTGATCCTATAAGGGGTCCGTTTTTTTCCTTTTGAGGTACGGAAACCTAAAAACGGTTGTTATTTATAACGCAGTATTGTAAGAAAAAGCATAATTATGTAAAAATCTATGAGGGTTCAGAATGATAAACTGAATGCGTGGTAATCGTTTGTGCCTTGATGTCTCTTTCACTCAATACAGGATTTGATGACACTGTTGGCGCAGTGGCTCAGGCAATGGACTGCTGCGCTGCGTGTCGCGGGTTCGTACCCCGCACGGAACAAATATTTGTATGGCCTACAGATAGTTGTTCCGGGTCTGGCTAAATAGCCAAAACACAAAACACACAAAACATTTAAACTCACATACACAAATGTGTATGTGAGTTTAAATGTTTGTGAACGCATCCACGATACAGGAGAAATTCCTAGTGTGGGGCAACGTTTAAAAAAAAAAAGTATACGCGCACTCGCCGTCTCGGAATATCACGATGTTCAGCTACCATTATAGTTATTCACATCCGGTGAGTTCTCGTTTTTCTCAGCGACAAGAGCTGTCAAAGAGAGTAATCGCTCAGCTTGCTTGGCGGGCACAGCACTAGCTTAGTACATACGGATAGCAGCGAGTGGTCACCAGTCGCTGTCGTTTGCTCGCCACCCGATACTCGCCAACTCGTTTTTATTCGCTAGCACAATAGGGGATCGGACAAAAAAATACTAATTAGTCTGTCAGATAGATTTCCAAAAAATATTGGACACGTATATTTTCTTTTTTAACATAAACAAAAAATTAAGACAATACAGTGTTGCGAAAACTCGTGAACTCTTCGAAAACGTCATATGATCGTTCATTTTTACCTACAAATGACGTCACAACCACATCTTCTTCGTCAATTTTGATTAATTTAATAAAACAAAAAACACGTATCCAATATTTTTAGATAATCTAAATGACGGACTAATAGGAATCATATTTTTTTGACTTAGTCCGATCCCCTATTCGCTAATCGCTAGCAGTGGCACAAGGTGCTTTAAAATTGAACTTTAATTGCTACCCGTACGTTTGTATTTTATATTAAGTTTGTAGAAACTTTTCCGTTTTCCGGTACAGATAGTGTGACAGTAACAATGAACTGTTTTATTGGTACACAATTATTGTTTTATGAAATGAATCATCGCCATGAATGTAATGTGCAATGTTTTTAGATAGTTACTGCCTAAGCATTGCCAATTGCAAATGTTACTGTGCGCTTTTTTATTAGCATTGCTTCAAGTGCCGTTATAACGGATAAAGTCAAGTATTAAAAGTACTTACTGAATGCTTAGCGGATTACCAGAGATCTAATTGTGTTGTAGTACTGCTGACTCATCATAGTAAAATTAAGACTCAGTTAGAGGATAATTATTTATTTTTATATTATTATTCTGTATCATCTTTAACTGCATGCGTGAGCATGAGGCATGTAACTTATTTTAAAACAAACTGTTCATGGCCTCGCCCACATTTTGAATGGAGGGAATTACCTAACTGGAACGTAATATCTGGACAATAAACTTACCTATATCTGTATGCAAAACATCCAAATTCGTCCAACCGTTACAGTGTGTAAATATGTACTTATAGGTATAAGGTTGGCTGCCTGTTGGTCTCATGGTCGCAAGCGCGACTGTTGAGCGTGGTCCTGCGTTTTATTCCCGAGTTTTTTTGTGTGCGTAGTCGCAGCGGAAAAATGTCGATTTTTTTATTTTCAGTTTTGCAGATGTTTAGTGTATGACGTCGTGTAAATGTGTATGGTAAGTACACATTTGTGCATCCAACCATTGAGGAGTTATTCAATAAAAAGTGTTTCCGCTGGAACTACGTCATCCTAGCGGCACTTTTTTTTTCCTATGGACGTACAAGAAAAAAAATACATTCAATCTTTAGTGTGTAACCAGGGGTAAATGTGTATGTTTAAATGATAAATGTGTGCCGTAAAACAGCGAAGATAATCAAGTTTCCGCTGCGCTGACGTTTGGCTATTTCATGAAAATCATATAAAACGGTTTAGTGCAGAGATGTAATATTTTACGCACGTTGCTTTGAATTTGTGTGTAATGTTTGGGAAAAAGAATTTAAAAAAAAAACGTACCGTTCAGAAGATATACACGCAAAAGTAAAATAAGGTTATTAGGTCCAAGTACATAAAATAGGAACTCTAAAGCCAAACTTAAAACGTTCATATGTAACTTGTAAGGGTCTACAACGTCTTGCGGAGTTTCATAGAAGTGCGCTTAGTAATTAATGAGCTATGGCATAATTTACTACGACTGGACCACTATTTGTATGACATCCGATTGTAGGACTTTTTAATGGAAAAGCTGAATAAAACATATTCCGATTTTTAGTGTATTAATCCAACTATTCGCATGTAAAATTGCAGCTCATTACACTAAATAATTAAAGAGATATAATAAAAATACCAGAACAACCGCCATACATGGATAAACCGACCAGGTTTAAATGGTTACAAATAAGCGGCCGTGCAGTATATACAGATAACGTTCTCAAATTTCCAGTGTTGTACCATTATTGCATTGGTACAGGTGGGCACACAATTCTGGAACAAGTAACTAATAACTTTCATGATAAAAATAGTAGGTCACTTGTTTTTTTTTTTAAACTTACGAAATTACAATAATAAGCATCAGTATTAAAAAATGAATTTATTTGGCAGAATATTGCAAAAATTGTCACATTAGGTAATTGTCAACTCCGATAAAGCCCCAGTAGCACCCCTGTGTGTTACTTTTCTCCGAGCTTCAAGCCCCGCGGATAAACCGGTGCCACTCTATAAACTTGGCTTTCATCTCTAAAACTACTATACTACTATAAAATAAGGGCTAATATCCCGTGTGGGCAGTTTCACTCTACGACCTGAAAAAAGGAGTCTCGTCGACTTACTTATTGCATGATTCCAAATCATAAATACCGATAGATTTTGTTTTAATAAAAAGAACACACGGACATTGCAATGACGTAGGATGTCAACGGGACTTGATCAGCTTAAATTCTGCTGCTTCCAGCGTACTAATTGTTATTACTTTGTTAAGGCCGGCCGCAAACGTTTAAAGACGAAGACGAATTGAGGTATTCCTCGAAGCGCCACCGTTTTGAGGCGCACTACCATAGTTTTTTTTTTTTAATAGCTTGTACTGTCCCACTGCTGGGTAAAGGTCTTCCCCAAATCCTTCCAAGTGCTCTTTTCAAGGAGTATGGAGCCTTTGCAAATTGTATAAAATAACGTGTTTTACTTATTATCGATAGTTTCGGTATCCTATCTCTATTCGAAAATTACTCATAGCAGCGCTTCGAGGAAAAAAGTTAATATTTTTAATTGTTATCGGGAGCGCTACTAAAAGGTGCGCTCTGAGGAATAATAAAGGTGCGCCTCATTAGGTTCGCCTCAAAACGGTTGCGCTTCGAGGAATACCTCGACGAATTGATTGTTGTCGCACTTTTAGTGATGCTTTTAAATCTGCTCCCAAGCCAAGTCTTTTACGTCTCTATTGTGACAGTCCGTATTTTAAATATTCTATATGCATGGATTTCGTTCCATCACCATAATTAAATTTTCGGCTACACACATTTTGTTACCTACAATTACGATGCGACGACGTCTACTCGTTACAAAGTTCAAGCGGATCTGAATTAAACTTTCCATGCGTGTACGGTGAAGGAGCCAAAATGTACGCGAGTGCTGCGATCCGAAGGCATCGAACCGAGCGTTAGGTTAGGTTAGGTATAAGAATAATGTGCTCTATGTTGAATATTTTGTATGTAAGTAGAGCATTCAGGTTTCCGAATCTTAATTGCCAGCCTAAAATAATGTTGTTTATTTTTTTAATTTTTATTGGTTATTAACTAATAAATTCGTTTAAGAGAACATAGTTTATACTAGTTGTTTTATTTTTTGCAAAACTATTTAACGCACCTGTACGAAACTATTAAACACAATAATGGTACAACACTGGAAATTTGAAAACGTTATCTGTATATACTGCACGGCCGCTTTTTTGTAACCATTTAAATTTGGTCGGTATATCCATGTATGGCGGTTGTTCTGATATTTTTATTATATCTCTTTAAATATTTAGTGAAATGAGCTGCAATTTTGCATGCGAATAGTTGGATTAATACACTAAAAATCGGAATATGTTTTATTCAGCTTTTCCATTAAAAAGTCCTACAATCGGATGTCATACAAATAGTGGTCCAGTCGTAGTAAATTATGCCATAGCTCATTAATTACTAAGCGCACTTAAATGAAACTCCGCAAGACGTTGTAGACCCTTACAAGATACATATGAACGTTTTAAGTTTGGCTCTAGAGTTCCTCTTTTAAGTACTTGGACCTAATAACCTTATTTTACTTTTGCGTGTATATCTTCTGAACGGTACGTTTTTTTTTTAAATTCTTTTTCCCAAACATTACACACAAATTCAAAGCAACGTGCGTAAAATATTACAACTCTGCACTAAACCGTTTTATATGATTTTCATGAAATAGCCAAACGTCAGCGCAGCGGAAACTTGATTATCTTCGCTGTTTTACGGCACACATTTGTCATTTAAACATACACATTTACCCCTGGTTACACACTAAAGATTGAATGTATTTTTTTTCTTGTACGTCCATAGGAAAAAAAAAGTGCCGCTAGGATGACGTAGTTCCAGCGGAAACACTTTTTATTGAATAACTCCTCAATGGTTGGATGCACAAATGTGTACTTACCATACACATTTACACGACGTCATACACTAAACATCTGCAAAACTGAAAATAAAAAAATCGTCATTTTTCCGCTGCGACTACGCACACAGTTTTTTTTTATTAGAAACTCCTTAGTAGTAGCCCAGAGTTTGGATGTTGGTGGTATCATACTTTCGTGCTTTGGAAAGCACGTTAAGCCATTGGTCCTGCGCCTAATATCTTCGGTCGTATCGGATTGGTCGTACTATGAGAGCACACTTAATATCTCCCGCGCCGATGGCCAATCTTCGCTAAGTTTGGTTGCCTTGACCGAATTTGGTCAAGAGGACTATAGGTAATTAATACACACATCAAAAGTGTCTAGGGATCAACATATATTTTTGCAATAACTTTTCTCCTGATTGAAATTAATTAAAATTTTCTTTAAGGATTCATCAAATAAAGTGTTTTCGTTTGTCACAGTAACGATAAACCAAGTCACCTTTGCATTAATAAAGAAATTTGCCATTTTCCTAATAAAGGGATTTTTGACATTTGAACCACTAACATTAAAGTTCGAAAAAAAGACTGAAATAACAGTTTTCTTTAAAATTTTATTGGGTAACTTAAACAATTAATAATCCGTGTTTCTACCGCGAACACTAACAACACAAGAACATCGGTTTGGCATACTCAAAATGAGTTCATCCAAATCACGCTGTGGAATGGCCGCCCATGTTCGTTGCAACAACAAAAAAAGGTCTTCTTGCGACTGGATACCCTCCATATTCGGCAGAGCTCTTCTCTGTAGCATATCCCATGCATGCTCAATCGGGTTCAAGTCTGGCGACTGAGCAGGCCAGGGCAGGACATTGATGTTAGCTGCGGCGAGAGTCTGTCTTACAACTCTTGCGGTGTGCGGTCGTGCATTATCATGCATTAACTGAAATAAGGGACCGATTTGCACTTGTAGAGGAACGATGACGTCTGATACAATCGTCTCAGCATAAATTTGAGCGTTGAGGTTGCCTCTGATCCAAATCAACTCAGTTCTTCCGCCGATCCAAATACCCGCCCATACCATGATGGTTCCACCACTATAAGGATGGACTTCCTGGCAGGATTTTAATCGCTGTTGGCGTCCAGGGGTTCTCCAGTGTCGTATACGTCTTGTATCCGGTCTCATACCAAAACGAGACTCATCAGAAAAGCACACGAAACGCCATTGTTCTTCTGCCCAATTTCTGTGTTCAAGAGCCCATTGATATCGAATCCTACGATTGTGCATTGCTATAGGTGGTACCCGTAGCGGTCTTCGGGAATGAAGGTTCACTTCATGCAAGCGGTTTCTGACTGTTTGGTCGCTAATTAAGTTCCCTGAAGAGTGATGAAGCCTCACGGCTAACATCATGGCGGTTATTGTTGGAGCTCTTCGAGTTAAGATTTGAATGTATCGGTCTTGTCTCCGTGTGGTGCAGCGATACCGTCCTCCATGGCGCTCAGCCACGGTACCAGTGCTTCGGTAACGTGTCCAAAGTCGACTGATAACACTCTGACTTGTATTCAGAGCTAAAGCCACAGTACGTTGCCGGGAACCAGCTTCTATCATTCCCACGGCTCTGAGCATTTCTTCCCTGCTTAAATGACGTCGCCGCTCCATAATAACGTTGGTTTTAATCAGTAGTAGGGAAACAGTAGCACTAATAATGTCTTCAATGCGTTGTATGTTTTTATAGGGAAAATATTGACAGCTGATTTTCATCTTTTACTCGAATTTGATTCACAGTTCCTGATTCAAATTATGAAATGCACCAAAAAGGATCCATATAAATTTATAAAATCATAAATTTATTACAAAGCCACATCTCAATCTCAAGAAATCCGCATAAAAATGCTTGATCCCTAGACACTTTTGATGTGTGTAGTAATAAAAAGAAACAAAAAACGGACAAGAATACTTTCCCATGTATTACATTGTCATGTTTCTTGTCAGCATTGCAACATACCTAAGAAGTTTTCATCTCGCCGTATTTGAACAAAAGTGGACATACTATGGCAGCTATTTAGCATAATATTTGTATAACGCATAAGATTTGTCATTTAACTAGCCTGTTCACGGTTTCTTTTGTTATTTATGAGTCATTGTTTGTCGTGTTCCGGGTGAAGCCTTTTCATACAGTTTAGAATAATATCAATTCTTGGAACTAACATTCTGTGAACCGTACATTGTGATGACCTGGATGAGACTCGTGCAACCCAGATACATTGATGGGTAGTTGGGTGCATTTCTTGAAATGGGTGATACTAGAGCTTATTTGCAACATTTTTGACACCAATAACTTGGGGTTCAAAAAGGGTTATTTTGACAAATCGCACTTTTACCTGTCTTCTATAAACTGTTGATTGTGAGAGATCTACACCATTCAAGATGGTAAACCGATACCATTCTGACAGCTCGTAAACGAATGAATCCTTCGAAAACCAATTTGCCATAAAAATTATAAAAATACCACCTGCCTTTGGATATTAAGCGCCATAAAGGTATGTCCATCAACCCGTATGTTGGGGCAGATAACACTGCTCACATTCACGTCACTGTAAGACTAGTGAGCACTGTGACTAAGTGTGTAAGAAATGGGAACCAATCTAAGCCATGTCACCTGACAGCCATCATCAAAACATTAGTCAGCTGATTTCATTGGGCAATTCTTCAGTTCCATACAAATTGTTACATACAATTCATTTCAGCATACATAATATGTATAACAACTGACAATAGTAGGTAACTTTTCGGTCAATTCACAATAACAATGTGTGTAGAATAAGGCACTTTATATACGTGTGAGTGCGGTATATCAGACAACAGTAAATGATCCAAAATGGTTCGCTAAAGTAAAAAAATGTATATGTAGCTGTGTTATGATCACCTGCTTACCTCTTCGGAAAATACAGAAGTGATGCATTAAGTATGTAAATATGACGCCGATACAGAAAACCAAAAACCAACCTTTTATTTTGGCGGTTAGGGGAAAGCAGGTAGGATTCGTACAATTTTTATTCTTAGCCGTTTATACGCAATACTAGTAACTATTTAAAAATTATTTTAATGTCTACCCTATTTATCTAGCTTTAAAAATAGAGTAGTGTTGTCTTGATACTATTCAGCATGACGAAGCTACGGTCCATTTTCAAAAAAAATGGAAAACGTACGAAACTACCCCACACGTGTGATAGGTAGATTCGTACACAGCGTAGGGCGCATTCGTACATAGTGGGGAACCTTCGTACAGTGAATGAAAATGCCATTTTACAAATGTAATTTATACGTTTATTGAGATCAAAGTAAGCAGTAATCAGTCTTCTTCATTCTCATCTTCATCCTTACCAGTTTTCTTTTGTTTCTTTAGTTTATTTTCCCCTAAAGTTTTCTTCGGTCTTGTTATTGTTATTGTAAATTTAGCGCTCGTTATTTTCCTTTCTAGCTATTTCTTTCCTTTCTTGCTATTGCTTCTTAAACTTTTAACTAAAGCTGGCTGGCTTGCCACCATACTTTCGTGCAAATTTCCTTATTGATGAAGTTTTATCCAAAACTTCTTTCATCATGAGACTTCATTGTATCTTTATCTAATTCCCCTGTCCTTGTTCTCTTTATTTATATATATTTGGAGCATGGTTCTGTAACAATACTTTAGTGATTAATATTTTTGCTGGCACAAAGTTAAGAATAGGGAGCATTCGTACAGTACGAATCTACCCCCTTTAGAGCTGCACGAAGGTACCCCAACCAGAGAAATCCACAATAAAATAAAAAACCGGCCAAGTGCGAGTCCTACTCGCACATGAAGGGTTCCGTACCATCGTAGTAGGGGAGTCGCTTTTTATTTTTTTTTTGTTATAGCAGCAACAGAGAGACACATTCAGTGAAAATTTCAACTTAAAAATATTTTTATTATATGATGTAACTAAAAATTTATGCTTTTCGCAATTTTTCCTTTATCTGTGTTATAAGACGTTGCTTCGTACCAAATTTCAAGATTCTGAGTTCACGGGAAGTACCCTGTAGGTTTTGATTCCCTTGCGAGTGTCGAAAATTTGCGGCATAAACGGGAGTATCTTTTGATCGCGTTGACTTAGAAGTTTGATTTTTTCACAGCTCCAAGAGACCATAGACTTGAGTATTTGATATGAATTTCAGCTTGATACCTCCACGCGTTCCTGAGAAAAAAGGTCTTGACAGACAGACAGACAGACAGACAGACAGACGGACAACAAAGTGATCCTATAAGGGTTCCGTTTTTACCTTTTGAGGTACGGAACCCTAAAAATAAAAATAACTGTAATAGTTAGTCTAAAATGACTATTGACGAATTAAACTACGTAATCACTACATAAAATAAATAAAATGACTTTACCAGTTTGACCAAAACTTATACCAACTAAACGTATTCAGAAGTGAATATAAAAACTACTTACCGAGAGCGAAAACACGTATCGACTCTTCACGTTGAAGCTGGCGGCCACACCGACCCGCCACCTCGCGGTTCGCACATACATATGAGTTAGAGTTACGCACACAAACATCAACGCGACAGCGTATTGGGTAGTGTAGATATGACCATTGTACGAACGCTCCCGCTGTACGAAGCCTACCTGCTCTCCCCTACTTAAAATAACATCATTATACTTTAATCAGAAACCTACCAAATCGGTGCAATTGTTTTCAGAACAATTAGTTAGGTACTTAGGTTTACCTCTTAAGCGCTCAAGGTCGCCAATAATAAAATTTTCAAACAATGAATTACGATTTTTGAAACGCAGGCTTTATGACGAGTTTAAACACTGAAGTCTGTAACCCTTACCTTGATTGTGTGATAATTCTGCAGTTTTGGGATTTCAAGATTTTGAATGCTCAATAGGATTCTTCCTTTTTTGCTAGCCACTGCTTGGCAAAGGCCTTCCCCTACCTTTTTAAACCAGTTTGATCTTGTGCTACCTCTGGCCATATTTGCCCCACAAATTGCTCAGTTGTCCAGTGATTCTCCTTAGAACTGATAAAAATATATCAGAAAACCTTATAATATCATTCAACCTCTTTTCCAGGAGCGAGAGACCTACAGGTTCAGCGCAGTAGCGAAGGTGATGCGAGAACTGCTCAGTGGTCGACGAGCTCTTCTGGCAGGCACTTTGACCCAGGATCAAACGCGGGCGTTGAGGCTCAAGCTTGTCGCCAAACTCGATTGGGGGAACAGGTGAGTGTAGTTAGCATGGTTTTGGGAATGGAATGTACTGATTGACCCTTCTCATGCAAACTAACGGGGAGTTTAGTTTTAACCTTGGGATTCATATGAAGTGAACTGGGAAAGTGAAACAGGTAGTCAGTGGCCCGAAACTCTGACAAGCAGTCTTACCAAGAGGTATCATAGCCAGTACTAATTGGGTTGTGAAGGTCAGATAGGCAGTCGCTTCATGTAAAATACTGATATTCAGCTGCATTCCGTTATACTGAAAATCGGCCCTCAACATAGTTGGCAAAAGGTTAGGCAAATGATGAAGTGAACATTTTGATGAATATATGAAGTTCGGGTCGGCCTGAGGCTCAATTCGGCACACCAGAGCGGCAAAAAATGGTTCTGCCGCAAGCTGGTGCCGTATTTGGCCGACCCCAACGTGTGTGTGAAGCACCTCTAACGCGTTTTGGGTTGTTTGGGATATCTCCAAAAGTTAAATATTGGCGAATTCATGATGGCTACAAAATGATTTAGAGAAAAAAGGAAGATAGAAATCTAAAATGGCGGATATATAAATAAAACAAATTAATCGTCACGAACAAAATTTCCATGGTTTCTAGGGGTTTCGAGGGTGACCCTCCGGTTGATGAGACTGAAGAAAAGATGCAAAACCAAGGTGGTGGTGATTTAGATATTAAAAGCTCCCGTCGTGGTTTTCGAATTTGGGGGGTGCTCAAAGCAAAAATAAAGATGGGTCGGAAGTGAATTGATAGAAAGAGTTATATACTACATACTTAAAGAAATATTGCACGCATGTCGCATGTTATATTATTAAACAATAGTACTAAACAATAGTATCTTATAATAATAATCATTTTCATAATTTTAACATGTACAATTGCGGGTGGGGGGTTCATTTTATTTAACTTTGGGTTCTGGTGCTAAAATATGTTTGTTGTGATATATAAATCTCTTTTAGCTTTTGTGTTTCATAATAAAATTATTGTACTATATGTCTCTTATGATTTCTTTCTATGTCAAATCTGTAAATAACTAAATTCCTGTTCTTTCATACTAATATTCTCCTTCTCCTTGTGTATTGGTGTTTTCTGCTGGTTGTTAGGCATTTGGTTTCTAGTTCGTCGATCTCTAAAGCATTGCGAGTCCATTGGAATTATTTTCTGTGTCGTTTTTCGTCATTTAAAATACAGGTACCTACAGCAGGGTGGTAGTTTGGAGCCGATGTAGAACTTGATGACTGATATGTTATGATTTTGTTATTTTGTAGATTTTCTGTATTAATGTTTATAACAAGTTTTTAGTATACAAATAAAACTAAAATACAATTATTTGAAGTCATTTATTACCAAATATAATGTAGACAATGTAACACATTGAAATAATGGTTGCAGTCTCAGAGATATTACGTAGGAAGTAAGGCAGCATCGTATATCCACTACAAAACATTTTACACAGGAATGGCAAAGTTTATATTAAAAACTAGTAAATACAAGGCAAACTGCACAAGTCGAGTTCCGTCTAAACACTGCTCGAGTGTGTGGAAGACATTTTTACGAGATTCCAAGAAAGTTTATCAATTCATACACACATATCTATTAAAATAATGCATGACTCAACATCTTATTCTACAATAACATTTGAGATACGTTGAGAATCGTGGCCTTTCTCTTCTGGTCATCTTATTTAATGGCACATTTGGAACAATTTATGAGTATAATGTATTCACTTCGAACTTATAGATAGACGTTCCTTGATTATTTATCCATTCACACTTCATACATATTTCATGATTTCTCCTTTTTCTTAGTACCAAATATACTTTTGATATCAATCACGAGATTGAAGTAACATTATATAAAATTTGACTATCAGCAGATACTCCCAGACGTAGCTATTCATACACATAATTATGCTACTAGTTACTTGTATAAACACGCTATTTACTAAACCAATGGAACAAAAGAAAAGCACGTATAAAATATTCTTATCATATAATATCTACTTAATTGTAATTGAAAGACTTAATTGAAAGTCGATATGTGTATTCTGAAACATTGTTATAGTTTTAATTCGACTACAACTAACTCACTGAATATTTCACATCAATTAGATCATCAATATCTAAGACCAGCCTGTATAAGATTTCATTGGAGTATCAATCACTTATCTAATTTCATTTAAAATGCATTGTTATGGTCTTAATATTTTATCATCCTTATCGATACAAAAAATAATAAAAATATAAAGAAAATGTTAAAATTAAAAATGTCTTCTATATCTCACGTGTGAGGTTTCTAACAGCACGATATGGGCAAGTCATTTAAAATATTTCATTTAATTTTTTTCGTTATTGATATATTTATTGATGGAAAGTAAAATAAAAAATACCTAGATGTTACTTGCTCAAACCCCACTTGTTACAACCTCTATCATTTCATAAAATCCTAATACAAAAGATATGCTATACTTAAAATAAAAAAATGAATGTAGGTATGTATACTTTGTATGTACTTTAAATATCAATTGCATTTATCTGCGAGTTGCTTCAAACTTACATAACTAACTAAACATGTAATTCAAATATCGTTATTCAATAAAAAGTAAAATGTTGCTTATTCGCAAATTCGTAGAACCCAGCAAATTCCAATATAATAATAATACGAAAAGTTTCAACAAATTTATTTCTAATTAAAAATCGTATAGTGATTCACTAAATTTAAAGCTCAAGGCAAAAAGGCAAATGATTGTCTTACATAAAACAGGTAAAATAAGGAATGTCATGGTCATTCATGTCGTTGGAACTGAATTTCTTACATTACTGCGAATGAGCGTTACAATTACTCAAAGAACAATACACTGTCCTGTACCTTCTTCACAGAAAGTAGTCTCGGATACAAGAATCAAAATCAATCGAGATTGTATAGGAATCTCGTATATTTTCTCGAAAGTAGTATTCGAGACAAAATCGCAATACATTTTCTAGGACTATTCTGGGAGTGTTGCGTGTATTGCCTAAGCTCAGTCTGGAAACTTACGTCTCTGTTTCCTTTGCATACTTGTCAATGTTGGGGTAGATGGGGGCCATCTCGAGGGTCGAGGGGGCGGAGGGCGCGTTCGAGTTCATGTGCAGCCTTCGGGACAACTCGTCTAGCACTTCGCCGAATACACGCAATGACATGTTCTGACCTAGCAAGTGCAGAAGTAGGAAGTCACCCACCTGAAAGGACAATAGAATTGGTTAATATACATACAGTTGGAAATAACATCAAAATTCTTAAAGAGCTTTTATGGGCATTAAGAGCTTAACGCCGCAGTTAAAAACAACATCTAAACTAATTAGGGTAAGGTTTTGACTGCAACCTACAATGGCACTTCTCTTCTTTTTTTTTCTTAATATTACGCTTTGAAAATATCTTTGAACACAAACCTGTGTTTTCCTAACGAGGGACTCAACACCAGACGGTGTTCCGAAGCGGAATCGTCTCTTGAGGATCGTTTCG
This sequence comes from Diarsia rubi, assembly GCA_932274075.1. Lineage (NCBI taxonomy): Eukaryota > Metazoa > Arthropoda > Insecta > Lepidoptera > Noctuidae > Diarsia > Diarsia rubi. The sequence continues at coordinate 15,695,203 of OW026418.1, read as the reverse complement.
CGAGTGCTTGGCAGAATGATTACTGCTGCTGAGTAAATTAGGGCCAATCCAGTCACCACTGATAGGATGATAAACCTGAAAATATAAAAAATACAAATGAGTAAATGCAGTTCTTGGATAGGTGTAGCTGCTAAACGCGTTATGGGAATCTAATGTTATTATTTTAAGGTATAAGATGCAATGATTGATGCGTGTTCATGAAATTTAATAACTAGGAGTATCTAGATGGCAAGATGACATCAAAAATATACTAAAATGAAAAACAAAAACGCTACAGTTAAACTTAATCAAAATTTCAATTTTAAGATAATCTTAAAAGCAAGGAAGTGAAAAGATAATCATCTACCTACAGCAATATTTTAAATTCACACAGTACTTAGTAATGCATGAAATCATGCAGGTAAAGTAAATGGAGGTCAACATACCAGAACCACAGGAAGATGAAAATCTTCTCATTTAGGATATTCAAAGCTAGGACACAGAGCGCATCGTGTTTCTGGATTGATCCAGAAGGACCGAACTTGTGGAATGTACACTTGGTTATTCTTGGGAAGACTTCAATCTGGAACATAAAATAATAATTGAATATTGTATTATATAAGACAGTAGAAGCATAGCAGTATAGTACGGTAAAGACAAACTGATAAATTGACATTCAATCTATCTGTATCTGTCTGGGAGGCCAGATGACCCATCTGGCCTCGTGTCGCTTCATGTGAAATATTTGTATCCAACTGCTTTTGGTTAGACTGGAAGCCGACCTCAACGTAATAGGTAGAAAAGCCTAGACAGATGTTGATTTATCCGTCTCTTATTAGATATAAAAAAAACATGAGGTCCAAGGGCAGCTGCTGTGTAGATAATGCCCTATATTATAAGTACTCAAAGGTAGTTGTATAAGTATACTACATAATAATAGCATCAGTTACAGTGACCCAAATACAACTAAGTTAGTTTTACTCATTCATACAATCGATTAGACGTTGTTTGAACAATATAATTCAAACAAAGCAACTCCAAAGTTGTCGTAATAGACGTGTCTGTCTTTAAGTATGATAATTGTAAGTTAAATATTGCTATCCATCCTAGTTGCGTCTCCTGGAGATAACATTTTTGCAAATAGTTACTGCTACTTATTATCATGTTAAAAAACTATAGATGATGATGGCCAAATCAGTGGCTTGTCTTGGGGCTAACAAACTGCAAGGCTATAGGGCAAGCTGCCTATTCAGAAAACGTAGGTTATCAGACCAAGCCAAGCATATAGGCTTCTATGGAAGTACTGTCACTGGACTAATTGCCGTAGGCTTGCCATCATCATACATAACTGGATAAATGTGGGTGTACTATAAGGTACACCCCTGCCTACCAATCAGGAATTACAGAAGTGGTATAATGTAATGAAGGATGAACAAAATCCGCTTTCTCTTACCATAGGATCAGTTCTTTGCTCCTGGTTCATATTCGAAAACCTGACAACATCAGTACCGTAGGTCAAGAAGGCACCACCGAGGAATGTGTCCAAGAAAAAGATGTTACCAACCTGAAAAAAAAAACAGGGTAATGTAAACGAATGATAGTGAGTCTTTAGATATTTCATTATAAGGAGATGATTGTATAGCCACGTCTCCTATTATATGGCATCTAATCTTTGTAGGCGATCTGATGCTGCAGGACAATGCACCCTTTATAGCATAGCGTGACGATACACATTCACTAGCTTGCTTTTAATCAGAACTGGCGAAGTGTGGAGTACCTTCAGGTGTGATGTTATACCAAGTATTTTCAAAAGTAGGTACTTACGACATTGATGAAGTTCAGCGCCTCACAGAAGAAGTAACCGAAGGAATATGTATTGTGCATGTGTCTGGTATCCACCAAATACTGGACAAGGCGATTCTGTGTAAAAACAAATGACGACTTTAGCCTAGGAACATGGGTCATCTGAGCAGAACAGAATATTACATAATAGACGTAACAGGCTCAGTTAATTTGTCTTATTAGGGACGTTCATCAAGTTTCATTAGTATCGGGACTTATCTCAATTGTACCACTTTATTAAGAAACAAGATACCTATGTATATTGGCCTTATATAATGTACTAACATTATCTGTTTGTTATTCTACTACCCACGAGAATATTCAAAGAGTAGGGAACTGTGTAAAAATTACCAAACGGTTGTTCTTGTCGTCAGCTATGCTGGCAGCAGTTCCACGCATACCATCTGAGATCATGCGGACCTTGCCTTCCTCCCAGTTCTTCCATACCCAATGGGGCACGTAAAATAGCAGACCCTGAAAAATTAGGTTAATTGTCAATTACATCAATTACGAAATTATGCCGAAGTCCACGCACACCATTATGTATTCGAATAGAAAATATATGATTGAACTTTAAACCTGTTTGTTTCTAGTAACAAAAACTTAAAAGGCAGCAAGTCATCAGGTTTACTTACTTTACTCGTTGAAAAATTACGTCATACTTTACGTAACGTCGTAATACAGAGACCTCTCGATCGAGTACAAAGAAATCGCAATTTTTAATGATCGATGTTTAATGATGATAAAATAAATGAAAGTGCTTACTTGGAAGAACAACATGAAAGGCACCCACTGGTAGTAGGCATGGATGCGTTTCTCTTCACCGAAGTCATTGCCAAGACCTGGATGTGAGATGCCTCTGGCTTGGGAGTTCGGAAGCGTGAACGTGTAGGTGATCCAGCAATAGGTGTTGAGGACGTGGGCAGGAACTGCTCCGTCGTTGATACATGAGATCGGGTCGCCTGAAAAGAAATAAGCGATAAAGATTTCTGATGTATTGTTAAGGATACACCTACGCTCTTCTGTATAATAGAAGTAGTCACAATTGTAGGTACTCTTTTTAAGACCTTCAATGAATGCAAAAACAACTAGGTCTTCCCTGGAATATGCTTAGTAACAAGAACAAAATATGAGTTTTTCTCAGGAGTCAACAGTTTTTCAATGAAATAATAAGTATTCAAATAATGTGTGAAACCAAAAAACCGCAAACTGCATTGCGAAAGTCACTCGAACCCTAACCAGGCACGTAGGAAAATCGTGTTTTGTGGTTTTTACCCGACGTGGATTAAATGTAAGTCGTGATGATTCACTCTTACGAGATTTAGGGTAGCTTGAGACTTCATTTTCCTTGTTGAAAGCTTTTGAGTTGCTAGTAATGGCTTGCTTTCTTAGACCCTGAGTCACTATACGACTACTAATGAGTTTACTGTTATGTTTTAAAGTCCGTATTAACATACTCGTTATTATTAATGCCAGGCCTTGAAGGGCCGTTTAAACGCGACGATATAGATATATAGTTAGTATTCGTACTACGGCCATGACATTGCAACAGCGTTTGCGGATGCGCTAATATTGCCAGTAATAGTGCATCTGCCCCACAACCTGTCGCAATTTGTCGACCCTGATTCAAATCACCTTGGTCGTGTCGAGGGCTGTGGTCCGATGTTTTATGTTCCTGTTATGCTCTAAAAATAAACCAACCCAATCACGTGGATAAGTTGTTGAATTTATCTAAAGGCAAGACCTTTAGATAAATTCAACAACTTATCCACGTGATTTTAAAAAACATAGAGAATGAGAACGTCGTTGAAATAATAAATGTAATGTTGCCGATTAAATTGGTTGTCCCCGAAATGACATTGCACTTACGTATTTTAAGACCTTTTTCATCCTATATTCCATGTAGGTAATATGCATAATGCATTTAATATAGACAAACGAGGATTTAATTTGTTCTGTTAAATCTGGTCATATGATCTCATTTCATTTAAACTTCGTCTGTTTCGGATAGCATTGAACTATACAATACGATGTCACACCACAGAGTAATACCTACGTTAAATCGGTACCAAAGTACACGTGACAATGTTGGGAGTGACCAGATTGCTAAATAACGGATGCTGTGCAAGGCCCAATCCTGGGAAAATTCAAGATTTAACCAGATAGGTATATACAATCACACATAATGCAATCTTCTACCGTTTACCTGATTTTTCCGGATTCTTCATAGGAAAATGTTGATGTTTCATTAATAGATATGATTGGCTGCAATTATTATTGATCACAATCAATGACTACCTACTAAATGAAGGAAAAACTTGCTTGTTAGTAGTTTTGTGTTATTAGCAGTCCCTGGCATTGGCGATTTAATAACAATCGAAAAAAAAATACCATTTCTTATGAAAAGTAAATTCCGCAGTCTTATTCAAATATCTAAGAATTTACGTGTGAAGGGGTCATTTCACATTGCGAAATATTGGATCATAATATGAATACCGTTAAGTCTGACTCAACAGCCGAGGTGTCGAATTGACTAAAGTCACATGCCTGCTAATTGCTCCATAACAAGCACTTACAATTGTTAGTGCATTTATCATCGTCTTGAGAATCTCAAACGGACATACAAATAAGAATGAATTAACAAACAACGTAGTGAGTGACATTTTTATGACTAGAAGGGTGAGATAAAGTGTTGCAACTGTTATTGAAGATGTCGCTACAGTTAACGAAGAGATATAAAAGTCTATCACAGTCAAGCCTTGATATGACCATAGAGAGAGATTTAAAAAGGTTGCACATAATCAGACAAAACAAAAAGAATGAGTTCATTTACGAATGTAAGTTAGTAGACGTCTTATTTATCGCCACAAAGCGCATTGACTTCATAAATTCTAACAATCGAGAGAAAACGCAAGCGACACAATAATCGCACAGGTTTGTAGTTGTACATCAACAAACGAAGCAAATTACCTTTCGAATGCTGTTAATGTTATCGTCAGTATTCAAGTTATGTTAATTCTAACGAGGTAAGTTATTGTACTGGTAAAGGTTCACGATAAGGATTTAAAACTGTTCCATCAATAGTACCCTGAAATACTCGTTTTGCTGCGAATGCCTGGTTATTAGTGGGTCACGGTGAGCTGGGCTGCATGAACTTAACTATCATACACACATATATACTCGTAAACACATGCGCATATATGGATACAAAAATATAATAAATGTGGAATGAAGAATTTAGGTCGTGACGTTGAATAATGTACGCCGTATAATGTTGACGATTGCAAAATGTGCTCACTGTCAGTTTTGTATACGACCAAAAATTATGAACGTATTGTTTGTTGTTTTTGAAGTACCAACGAGGTTTTATCTACTAACACATCCCTTTTAACAATCCGAATTCTGATAAAGCATCACACCACAGTATAGCCATTCAACTGAGTATGATGAAAGTATAACTAGGCTTTCAAAGGACCAATTTTTGATGATCACTAATCATTGAATAATTCAAAATCCGTAGTTGCATTAAATGTCAAGTTATTTTTACTAGATACGAAATGCATTAACAGTTCAGTGTGTCCTTATTAGCAAGTGATATAAAAGCTCGTTAGCTAGTTCTCACAGCGAGAGGCATGGTAACAGCCAATCTGTAACTGTTATCGTTGCTAACGACTGTGTTTTGATTACCAACACCTGAGGCACAAATGTGATTGTTCAGGCTGCATGTAGGGCAAAATATCACGGACTGCAACGCCGCAATAAACTCCATATGGATCGCTGACTAACTACCTATGAGACAATATGCACTGAGTACGTGACCTAGCTAAGGAACCCTGGACGCTTTAGTATGCAGGTTTATTCGATATTACTATTGTTGGATGGTATGTCTATGTACCTGCATACTGTTGGAAAGTTACAGACAATGTGCTACGGCCTAATGACCCATTAACTGTCTCGAGTCGTGTAAATTACTAACATACCTGTACGTAATTGTTTATTTTAGAATTCAAACTGTTGGACCTGATTTCTCTGTTGGCTAATATACACTAAATACATCTTTTAAAGTAAACGCAAGTTCAAATAATTTGCTTGCAGTCAAATTGTTTGTCACGAACTAGTCAACAACCTGCCCAAATAAGGAAAACTAAGAATTGAAGTAGTTGCAGGACTAAACAGGTAAGTCTAATTCTAAGATAAGGAAGATCTTAATAATAATCCACTTAACATACCAAAAACAAATCGTGCAAACGCAGAAGATAATAGTTTCATTCAAATCAATACAATCCTTGAACATTTCACATGTAAATTCAGTATCACACGAATCACGAACTTATTTACTGAATTCGAATTAACTATTCTCTTATTCTATTTTTATCGTTTGCTCACACAGCAATAATCGTCAGAAGGTTAATAAGTATAAGTTACAAGTGGCTATTAAGCAGTAGTGTGTTTGTGTTTGTGGCTCATCGAATGGGGAGCTTGCGATAACGTTAAACGTAAACATCGTTTGTTCCACCGGCGTATTCGAACACTTCCTATCATCACGTTCTTTACATAATAACGGGTAATGAGTATCTTCGATTTGGTGAGAACTAGTTTATTGCATGATTGCCTTATCTCAAACGGCACGTTTAAGCTGCCAATAGTAAAATTTGTGGCGACTGTCATGCATATTTTACCAAGATGCTTCACTTGCTGGATATCCATTAGTTAGTCCATTCTTTGGAGTGTGTGAAATGTTCCATTTTAGCCCTTTCTGCAAAAATGGAACGTGTCCGAGGCCGAGGTATCTCTTTCGAACAACCTGCAGACCCGACAGAATAGCCCAGTCCTCAATTGAACAAAAAACGATCAGTTACACATAGCTAAGAATCGGCCATGCAATAATACTGGGTCTTATAGCCACTTCATTAACACACGATATCGTTAGGTAATTGGGGATAATGTATACCTAATGTGTACACGAGACGTTTAACGATTGTTTATGGTCTTTATCATGTGTATGATAATGATTACTGTTATGGTTCTAATAAGCCTCTGTCTTGAAACCGTCCAGATGTGCGTGATGTAACAGAAACTAAAAGTGCGAATGCGACATGATTCGAAAGTCACGGATAATCATTTAGTTGATAGACTGGTTTGCTTCCCAAAGAAAATAGGTGAGATAGTTCAAAATCAGGATTCTACGAAAGCCAAGTAAAACAGACTGTCTTAGTAGAGTAGAACCACGAACCTAAACATCACTCAAATCAAATGTTATATTATGATATTTTCCTGTGTTGTGTATACATAAATAGTAAAATAAATAAATTGCAACCTGTAAGCCTTCTAAAGATAGTTGAAATAATGACTACTAAAGACGGAAATGAATATAAAGCACAGTATACCTATTAGGAAGCATTTCCACAGGATCTAACTAGTAAGACAACGTAAACTTCCGCAATAAAGGCTATTTATAAGTTAAGTTCAAAATGTAAACAGGAGCATTAACACGTTTTACATTGTATTTGACTTTGAACTTTAGAATAGTTGTACAACATCACTCGACCGTAAAAAGATTTCCATGGCCTTTGCTTTTCTATGTTTAGGTGATCAGTTGACACAATTAGATCGTGTAGGTTTTTTATACAGATATCCTTATTTCAAGTGCGTTAACTTAAACAATTATTTTAATAATTTAAATTATTGTTCTGGTAGGCATTACAATAAAATTAATAAAAACACACTGACGGAAGAACGGCACAAAATGTGGACCCGACATTCTAGACACAGTATGTAGGTGTAGATAACACAAGTTTTCCTGTAAAGAAATTCCTACGAAGAAATTCCTTACGTTTAACCAGAAGATAATAATGATTATGAAAGTTCGTCGATGCCTGTGTGGGCGACCTGCCATCATTTATCGGGATTTTTATTAGGTACTAGTGGACGTCACGCGGTTCCACCCGTGTAATTACCGTTCCCGTGGAAATACAGGGATAAAAAGTAGCCTATGTCACCCGGGGATAGTGAAGCTTTCCAACGGTGAAAGAATTTTTCAAATCGGTCCTATATAGTTTCGGAGCATATTCGTTACAAACAAACAAATCTTTCCTCTTTATAATATTAGTGTAGATGTTAGTAAAGATAACACAAAATGTATCGTACCAGAAATTCCGATTTCACCGTTCTAAAGCGGAAGACACAACTGATGATCAGCGCATGACCACATCAGAAATGATTGCAAGAAGATTCACACAACTACCTGTTATAGATAACATTGCACCAGCTGCTGCTACTAAACTAGTAAGATGAACAATGGTGATATCACTAGATTTAGGCATCTAAGATGCTCAAGATGTCAATCACACACATAGTAATATGAAAACTATGTGTTTGTAAAGAATGATCAAGACATAGATGCAGCCAAAGCCGATGCATTGTCTCTCAACCGCCTACGCAAATCCCTATGTGCACAAACTATCCACATTCGGTTCAATCAAATACACTTGTTGCCTAATACATTATCTCGTATACTCCGTAAGTTCACTGACCCGTTTCGCTCTACTGAATTGAATCTTATCACGTACGTATACGACTTTGTGTTTGTTTGTACAATCAATTTGTCATGACGTCTCAATTTGGGTAACTGTTACACTCACGGTGTTCCTGTTCTGAACAATGACCTGAAAATGATTCACACTTTTACGGTAGTTACGAGATCAGACGAGACAGACTGTTATTTCTGGTTAGACTCTTTATGTTATTCGGTCTATAGGTTAGTGTCTAGGTCAGAATTTGCATCTTTTTAAAAACAAACGTTTGCAATTAGGGGTTCTGTTTTAATAAGCTTTCACTTAAATGTTACAATTTCTCGTTTTGCTTTCTCGTTGGTAATAATAATATGCTCAAGATAATTTTGTTGTTTATTACACACTTAATTTAATTTATACTGCTTTGTACGTTCTCGTGCTCGCAGCTTGAAATGATTGTGGTTCAGAAATCGCAATGATACGTTTGTAATAAAAGGTTGCCTGTCCATCGCGCCGTAAACTAGATTATCGCATTGGACCCTTTAGTTTAGGCATTTAATAATAAAGCCTTGCCTGCGTTTTTCTTAGTAATTCCAGTCTCTTGTTACGATTAATTATGAACTTGCAGTTTCCCATCATTATCAATTTGACAATAAATTATTGACCTAATTTAGACAACAACAAGAACAGTGTTAATTTCAATTATTGTTATAAGTTAAGTCGACAATTATAATAACAATACATACTTAAGTGGACCATTTATCAAGAAGAATTTCAAGTAACGAGGTTATTAATAGTTAAATAACTCCATACTGAAGTTAATTATAATTTATAATAGGTACACCTTGTTACGAAACAGGTTGATTCTCCACTGAGCGTGAATAGGGGAATTAATTTCATCAGGTTACGTTCTGTTGGCTTAGTCACATGTTTTCATGGGAACAGTCTTCCCTTGAATTCAATAGATACTACATAAAATTTTCGAGGAAAAGCTACGTTAATCTTGTTTGTTCTATTGTTAATTTCCTGGGCTTGTGTCTTTGTATTTAATTGATAGTGTTTATAAATGTACCTTTAATATTCGCAGATGTAAAACTGTATAAAAGGTCGAAATATTTCGATGTTTGGCTTTCCCACGCACTCAAAACAGTTTATCACATTGATATGACTGCCGATACCTAGTAGCATTCAAAATATCGCTAATTTATATTCATGGACATTTCTGTTCGTATTCCTCGGCTCGGTTCCGCATAATAAAGTATAGAGTTTAAAGACAATACGAATACATGAGTTGTAACAGGTTGCTGTCCCATCGTCGGCCTGTCTAGCAGTGCGACAATGACCCATTTCCCGTTTACGACTTCCGTGAGCAAATCACTAGTCAATACAAGCCATTTTCTAGCACTGCTTTATCTACACTGAGATTGCATTACATATTTTCTGTTTCTAGGGGCTTTACTTCAGTTTCCTACTGTCATTTCCAAAGAAACGTTCGATAACGGTCTCAAAAACAACACAAACATTTGGAGTGCCACAGGGCACTACCTTGGGTTCTAGTTGAAGTTAGTAGAAAAAATATTTGTCTTACCAATAAGATTATTAGCGGTGACAAGAATACAGCACAGGAACAATATGGCTGATGTGATGCGGTAATGCATTCTGAACACCATATTGTCGATGACAGCCTTGTCGATGAGGTAGCGGACCTTCACGAAGCCCGCTACTGATGACACCAAACCAAATACCGCCATTGTAAATGTGTTTAATTACTTCGTTGTCTGAAACAAAAAAAGAAAACAATGAAAATGGAGATCCAAAGCATTGAACTTTTAATGAGGCAGCACATTATGCAGTCAAAAGCTCTGTACTTGCAGCTTTATCGCGATTTTGTATTCTATTTACCGTGCAATTGTAAATGAATCGCCAATGAATGTTTAACTTTACAAACCAAAACGAATGGTAGACTGTCTAAAGCAACCCTTTGTCTACATTAGAACACCAGTCACAAAAGACCACTATAAATACATCGACGCGTCTTAACTAACTTCGTGACAAGTGCCATACGCAACCCATACGAAATTAGAACTTAAACGGTAAACTTTATTAGTGTTTTGATTGCACCAATGTGCGTAACAGCTGTGTCGACTCGTCGTTCTCATGTCTTCATTTTCGTATAAATATTTGCTTTATAAGTTTATATCCCAATTCGATAAACAGTTATGTGAAGAGAACACGAATCCATTTGATAGGGCTGATCCTTTCAATCAATGACCTCAGACATATTTCAACGTTGTAGCTACATCTCGCCCACGCCTTGTCCAGTCGGGTCCAGCGGTTTTTTATAAACCAATATTTTTTCTTTGCCGCTAACACCACGTGTCAATAATGTGAAGTCGTCGTGTTGACTTTTATACTTTACTAACTATGCTTGTCTTCATTCTGGTCTATTGCCGTAGGATGAGGTAGGTATGTGTAAAAAAATGAATAGGTACTGTCTCGTAGACAACGCATGATAAATGGATCTAACCTTGACGACTTCTTGATCTCGTTCCTACGCGGTGTCGCATCTAGCATGTGCTATTTAGGTCGCTCGCAGGGGGCAATATTAATTGATCATTGGTTATGAAATCAGCTCTGAGACACTCGTAACGGAGCTGTTATTCATAGAATTTACTATGTGTATAAACTAAGTGATAGTCATCATAGTGTCAACGTTTATGTCAGTTTCCGCAAATATTGCATGTTACTCACACAATAAATCTCTGCATCATGATAGCGATGCTGCATGAAACTCATTTTTAACTATTTCGCTAACATAATCGTAATCGTGTTAGGATGGAGTGCGATGGAGGCGAATGGTGCGCCGGCGCAGGGCATGAGACGGGTCGTCGACCGGCCGCTGTTCGTGCGCCTCCTGCGTTTTTAACCTCCCTCCTCCCCCGTGCCCCCTCGCTGCTTTACCTCAACCGACCCTGGCTGATGCATCGCTTGGCAACGCGAATTTTACGCGGAAACCAGTTTGAGCGGCGACAATCGTTGCCAGCTTTGCATGTCGCGATCTCGACAATCGATTAGCTACGGAAGATAGTTCGTTATAGTTGTTAATATTTGATATCTTAACTACCGACTTAATTGCTTGGCTGCAACATTATAATATTCGGAACACGTTTTTGCGATTCTCGCATGTACCAGTCTTCCATCAAGTAATCACAAATATTTGCTCATATCATTTGTGTATTCGATGAGATATCGATACGTCGACATATTCCCTGAATGATAAATATTTTGAGGAACCCGTTGTTTGCTAACGCCGTGACTGATAATGGGAAGCGAAGGGGGAGAGGGGAGGCGTACATTCCGCTGTTTATGACATGCACAGGCGCACAGGCAGTGGCGGTTGGGTTGTGTCCCTGAACCTTTGTGCCGCTCTTAACTGCATATCCTTGTTCCACTCGCTTATTACCGCAGACCATTTATCACCGGCACATGCGGCACTTCGCGTTGCTAACTCGGTTTTATTATCTTTAGTTATAAATTACTTTGGCGTGTATAGGTTCCTCTTGTAAATCTTAATAATTAAGCGCTGTGAAGCGTATGGAAATTCTTGACCGTTTCTTTACAAGTCAGATTTCACTCCTAAACTCGTGATAATGAGCTACATGCTGCTGCCGTACTTATTTGACTCAAACGGCACGCGTCGGCTCTCAACTGAATGGACACTAATTGCGGTAAATGTGAGCCGCTTCAACCTGCACAACACGTTCAAACATAATACAATGCCGAGTTTCGTGGGAAAGAATCTCAATCCTCTCGTATCGATGCCTCTGTCGGACAATAAGCATTTCATCAGAAAGCGTGACTAATGACGTGGAACGATTGGTCCGAATATTAGGTAACGTTGAGATTTTGCAGTGCAAGTGATCGGCCCAGTTTGTCGCTTCTGTCGTAATTTATTTCTCAGCCTCGCGGCGAAGCAACGTACTGATTCAGTTCGGTCGGCTGCTGTCGTCTCGTGTCTGATATAATTAACTCTCATTGACTGCTATGATTGTTAGTGGCATTCCTTCCCGCATTGTTTACATTGTAGAAAAACAATGTGAAAACACGTGGTACTTATTAACGCAAGTTGAAGAACCCGTTCACATTATAATTATGTTGACCAGATAAGCCAGTGTGGGTCATAACATCCGCGGTGACTGACTATGCCTGGCTTTCGTCATGTTTTGTGTCCATTCATACGGAAATGCGCTTCTAATGTGGACCTGCGGTTGCGTTAATGCGGTCCGGCTTATGTTTCATAGATAGACCTTTAAACTACACGCTCTGATAAAATTATTTATATTATTTATGAACAGTATTGCTATTGCAAAGAATAGATATCGTACAGCAGATAATGCTGATTAATTACTCTGGGGTCAAGGAAGTACTTTTAAGTTCTCGATGGCTTGGTAAACAAAACTTCGCTTTGTAAAACTTATACGGGCTAATTGATACCGCGTGTGCAGCATATACAATGAGATACCTATCGAACGTGCTTAGTATTTTTCTGCATTTCTCTTTCAGTGTCAAGCATAAGAATCCAGGAATAATTTACTAAAATTCCATTCCTTGGATGCTCAGGATCATTTGAATATGTAAAAAGAGCTCTGGAGCTTTAGAACATGTGTAGACGTGACTTTACTGCCAATTAGTGTTACTAATATTTTTATACGAGAAACACGAATACTTAAACAAGTTTGCAAGTTCAAGGCGCGTTTTAGAGGTTATCGCCAGGCGCTTCGCGTCATCATGGATGCAGGTGCCGTGGTCGCGCGCCGTGACAAGAATAATATGTGAGACCGGTTAAAGATGCCCCCTTTTGTGGCATCATACCAAAGAAACTCTCACACGGTACCTAATGGGAACCCGATAATTTCCTACACTCTTTCACGCGTTATTTAAAATTTAAATGCGCTATACGGTAAATGTTATGAAATAGCATTGGAACTACTCGATGTGTTGACCTTTATACGCGATCACCTAAGATAATGACACTGCGTAATGATTACATTAACGTCATTACTTCGGAAATTCCTGTTAAAACTTATTAAGTGCTTCTAATTTGTCAAATTGTTATTAATATGTCGTCTGAATTACGTCCAGCTAAAATATCTACCTAGCTATGTAAGTTATTATTAGTACGCGGTCACTCGTACAGTAGGAAATTATTTTCTACAGTCACTGACGATGTGATTGTTATTTTGTTTTGTACACGAACATGTCCGGGTTGTAACGATATTTAGCGGGCACTGGTTTGATTGTATTTATTTCTTTATTCAATGTGTCCTTGGTCGGCACATCTTCAATGAAGCTTCGTGGACCGTAAATTTTGCGTGTTTCGGCACATGTATTACAGTTTCTTATTGAGAATCTGGTAATGATACATCGCGGTTTGATTCTAATGTGTGTATAACTTGCAGATTTTTATGAATCGAACCGTAGTAATTATCTATCTAAACAATGTGGTGTTTAAACATGTTCATCCCTTCAACTGAACTTGCTTTGTCCATTCTATTCAAATGGAGTTCCCGGTAAATAGAAACGGCGTCCCTTTCCCCCTCAGTCGTCGCTCAGGTAAACGGGGCCACAGCCGCTACCTGTGACCATGAGTAACTCTACACTGGGACATTGAGGCGTCTTTAATTCATAACATCATTACTTTTATATGAACCTATGAATCGTTCGATCATTACTTACCCGCCATTCCTACCTCGCAAGACGGCGGGCGGAATAAAAAAGAAATGTGATGACTATGCACAAGGCTTTTGTTCCCGCACATGTATGCTGTCAAACAACATTCCTCGCGTCGTCGATATGAGTTAAGCTCGACTCAATCCATTCCAGTAAGCTTTTGTGACACAACTCACTTACCTTTTAAACCTAACTGTTACTTTCCAGCCACTCAAGTCTTAAAAATTTAATGATCGCAAGTCGCTCGTTTCGTTTAAATGCACAACACTGTTCACAGTCTCACTTATACGTCTAATAATACTTTGCTACAATAGTTTTACGTCATTGTATTATAAGGGAGATGTCATACAATATAATAAAAGCGAGTTGCAACTGGGGGGCCCGCAGCACAACGCACCAGCTGCTCGTGTGTCGGAAACTTAACTGAACGAACGAGCGTCCGATTCGATCGGCTTCGCGCACGGTGACTCGCGCGGGTTTTCTACCGATGTTGAACGTCTATCTTGCGCACGCGCAACTATAGCTATCTCTCTCTGCCGCGTTCCAAGTTCGTGGGTCTCGCACATTTGCCGTCTCTCACTAAATGCACGGTAGCCACTAGCCACGGGTACTGAACGAGTTGTGAGCCGAGAGGATTTTGACTCCACTATGAGGTTGCACCGTGAGCCATACTTTGATCTTCGTGTCGATTTTTTTGGCAAGATTTTGATGACTGGTTTCGACGAGTGAGGACTGCTTGCGGCTGTTAATTAACACATTTTCGGGCCATAGTAATTTAGTTAAAATGTTGCATTTATTTTGTTTGTGCTGTGTAGGTACAAATATTAGGACATTTTTATAAATGAGCAAAGGCTTCATGTGGTATTTTTTTGGGTAGTGTTCGGACTAATCTTGATAGCGTCTCCTTTAGTCATCAGCTAGCTAGCTAAAGATGGATGGTCTAGCAAGGAAATAATAGTATTGTATTAAGGAATATGCCTTTAAAAGTTCAAGATTTCAGTCTTAGTTTTTGGACTTAACCACCGAAATATTCACACTGAACTTGAATAAAATAACAGAATTTAGTCAGAATTTGGCGCGACAAGTGTCGAGCATAATTATTATATATTTGCATTATTTTCGCAAGCTTTATAATCATACCTTCAGTCATTATTACTACCTTCCTTAATGTTATATCAGTTAGTAAAGAGTCAATTATATGTCTCAATAATGACGGGTCCGGTCGCTGCAAAGCGCTGTCGATCGCTGTAGCCTCATTGGACAGGCATGCGACCGTCTACCTGTTCCTCAGCCAGTATAAAAAGCTAGATACAGCTGAGATGTGGTTTTACCCGATTGCCCATATTCAGTGCTTTAAGCACATGATTGCGTAACCCGAAGTACCTACTTTGGCCGCCTATCAGCAGGCTCGGTGCGTTCATTATTTTTATTTCTATACGGACATTTCTAAACATTTTATCGCATCATAATTTTCAAGTTAGCAGACTAGTTTTTGCTGACTCGACGGTGTAGCTTGCGAAAATATTTCGCTTCTCATTCCTTTGGACGTATGACGGTGATTTATAATCTTTTTGAGCTTTCGATTTTTTTTACCTTAAAATTAATTAATTATTTTGAGTTATGTCCGTGCAAAAGGAAATATTATGCAGCTTTCCCCATTAGTTCGTCTTTTATTGCAGATAATGTTTAAAAAGACTGTTAATCACTTATGTAGGTTTTATCTGTTTGACATTATCAAGGGGTACACACCACCGCGTAGGTACTTAGTAGGTATTTTGCCAGTTTTGAATGTTCTTGCTCTTCTTCTTCTGTATATTTTTATTTATTCCTTTAACATAGAATTTTTTTTTCGACCTCACCTAATGCATTTAAAATAAAGGCAAATTTAAAATCCCTGAGGTAGGTACACTGAGTATCGGTCGATATTAGTCGGTATTATTTTTTAATTAGTCCCAGCTAATAAAAAAAACTGACCAATCCGCTATTTCTTATGACAACCATTTTGTGATTTTTCTCGTTTTAAGTAAACCAAACGATGCTTCAAATTCATAACAAACTATACATAAGTACACAATTTTATTTATAGGATTACGAAATACTTCTATAATGAAACGACGTAACGTGATGAAGTTCGATGCGCCGAAGTTGTGCAAAACTTGATTTACCTGTTTGGTCTGTCACGATGAAATCTAGCTTCATTTCTCGTTTATATTCGGCTGGGTCTGAGAGACATTATATGTCTAAGACATTGATAACTTTAGTCTAGGTTTTTTTTATATAGTTTACTAGCACTTCTCTCGCGACATTGCCTACAAAAATTGTGATACGAATAGATCAACTGATATGCAAGATTCAAATATATTTTTCAGGTTATAGCACAAATGTATAATGTAGCTTTCTGCCAGTGAACGAATATTTTTAATTGGGTCACATTAGTTCCTAAGATAACCCCATATATTACATACAAACAAAGATCTCTTTATAATATTATTAGTATACCTACTTATTACTTACCAATGTATCACCCTGCTTTGTGCCTTGTAAATAAGACTAATATTTATTAAATCCATAGGTGTCATTTTATTAGCACAATGGCAGTAGGTATTGTTCATTTTACGAGTATTTTTAATTTGTGCGTAATTGGTTTTGCCTGTAAACATGTTGTTTAAATAAGACAAACCATTGCTGCCCCATTTAACAATGGTATAAAATGTGACAGGAATTATGCAAAGGCAAACTATCGATCTAACTTAATGCCAAACCGTTTGCCCTTAGAACCCACGAGAGCACAAGTAAGAACCTTTGAACCTACAATCAAGCAACACAACTGGTGTATTGCATCACCCTCCTACTTTCACGGACACGCTAAACCTCAGCTGGAATAAAGCTTTAACTGAAGGCATTCCTACGCTGAAAGGCAAAATAAAATGAAATGGAAAATATTATCTGTGCCGAATAAAACCAAGAACTATAGAAGTGCAAAACACGTACGAATAAAATCTTGCATATCATGCAGATTATACGAATTTTAGATACAAATAGACTTAAACAGGCTACACAATTTAGACCCATGTCCTTTAAAGAATATTCTGAACAAGTAAAATATATAAGTTGCAATTATTACACGTATCACCTATTTATATACTCTAGAAATATATAATACCCTGATACAATTTATGACGTAATGTATTGCCATTTGAATATTACGTTGATGTAGAATTGTAGTAGTAGTCCATAGATGACAATTTATGTCATAAAACCACACGGAAATTTAAATGTGCTGATATAAGACTTATGAAAAAGCAACGGCTTAAAGTTTTATGGTGCACTGACTTTGGTTGCGACTTCACCTGGGTTAAATTTGGAAACTATCCAAAGAAAACGTACAACCAGAATAAAAAAAAATCAAAGTCCACCCTTTATTTTTATTCGGAAATTCCTTATAAATATTCTCGCACCTGGAGAAAGCGTAGGCTTATGTCGGACTCTAACCGACTAAAAACCCAGTGTTCCTACTCCTATGTGCCGTGGGCCCGGGTGATACAACTACATTCCCACGCAAACCCCGACTGGTAGGAGAGGCAGGCTTTCTTTCTCTCTTCGTTGTCTCCTTAGCATGCATCACCTCCTCGCAAAGAAAAGGAGACGACGTTCCACGCGTACTTACTTCCGGCCATGTATAGAAACGTAGCGGTAAGCGAAAGATCACCCGCACCAAGTGCTGCAACGAGACCACAACGCTGCTGAGTTCAAGCTGAGTAGCTCACCATTGTATGTGGCACCGTGTCCTCGGGACAGTTCACGCAGTGATGACAAGCAGGCGTCAGCCCCCGACTTATGCGATGCAGGTGCATCCCCAAGCATCCATACCCCGTAAGCACATCCGTCATTCGGAAGCCAAGTACGACAAGCTGTCTCTCCAGCCATTCCTCCTTAACTGTCCTTACCACCACTGTTGAGGAGAATCCCCATCTGGGCAAGTCGCTCCCTTCATTGAGCCACCAGAATCCCAGCGCGTTGATGCAGCTAGGGAGGTTGCTGCCTCTTAGTAGATCGTACGGTATGTATGCCGTTATTACCCTAACAGACGTCAGAGTGGCCACCTAATCAAGTGCCCCATAGAGTGCCATAGACCGCACGAACCTAGGAACGGATCAGGTACAGTCTATGGCAGGAATCGTTGGGTCTGCTCTGCACTGCTCATCATCCGGGGACTAGCATCTGATTGTGCGGCCTGAACTCCAATCAGCTGTTAAGAGCAATTCTTAGGTACTTCATCGAACCTCATCAATCCTGAAAGCCCATTCTAAATATTGATGAAATTTAGTTTTAAATCAGATGACTGTAGTTTCGCAGATTACCTTGGCCGTTACATCCAAACTTTACTACTTTATATTGTTAGACTATAAATACTTACTCATTCTGTTCAAGTATTTTAATGACGTCACATCCTGAGATATTGGAAATATTGCCGACGTCATCATATGTAAATAGTAGTCAGATAATTTCATGGTCTTATATCAACCGTCGATTAGGCAGGTCATTCAACTTCGAATATTTAAATAGGTGGCTATGCTATGTCAATTGGTCGTTGATCATGAGAATGAGAAAAGAATATTTACATAATCTATCTATAGTGGTACTTGACTAGTACCTTAAATTAAGATGAATTGATGGAAAATGACTGGCTATATTTTGGTGATGTTATTATTTGTCTTAAGCTTTAAGTGTCTAGGAAGCTTACTTCTTTTTATGGATAAGATTTATTAACACAATACAATGTTTACGTAAGTGTCTATGTATGATGACGTATTAAGTAAATCAATAATCATTGTCGTCCACGTGCAAAATCGTCACACACTTTAAGGCACGTCCATTCTCATCCGCTCGGATTCGGAATAACTAACATACCTCGGCTGCATCGTTCACCGCTTACACTCAATATACCAGTTATGTAAAAAGAAATCAACAGTTCTTCGTAAGTATCACACACGTTAAATTCGACGAAAAACCTCAACAAATACACGAATCCTGTCCATACAATCATGTGAAAAATACAGTTAAGTGCAGCAACCGAATATGAGCGTAGCCTTGAAATATTTCAGGAAAGCCAAATTTATTTTCGCCGTACTTACTCGCTACAAAAATTCTGACGAAAAAAACATCATCGTCATACCTCGGATTCCTAGACGTCAGGTTCGATCTTGTAATTTTCGAGTTCTTAGTCGCTTGCGCATTGGGTGGCGTGCGGTAACCACTTCCAGACATCAGCCAGTGTCGCTTGAATAACTGGTTTGGTGACCTTTCTGTGTTGCACATTGAACGAACCCATACCATGGATTTATTTAAGCAATCATCAGCCAATAAGAACACTGTATTCACATATGTGTTCTTATTAATCTCGCAGCCTCTTATAATGATCAAAAAGTTTTTTAACCAGGATCTAACTTATTGGGTATGTAACTTGACGAAATATTTACACGATCTTGTGTTGAATTCCGCTGAACTGTAAACTTTATTACAGCTTAACTGTTTTCCCCATGATAAAAAGTACACAAACCTTTGCATGTATTATGCATAGGACCTTCAAATAGTGAATAATAAAACGATATGTATGTATGGAGGTACTTATTTTCATAACACAGATTATAATACCCGATACACCCTCATGCCCACATGGCTAGGCTTTACTGATACTGGATATCAGAATCACAATCTTACATATATTGGCCTTTAACAAATTGAAATATCCTGGAATGTCTCTTGTGTAGGAGAGCGTTTGCAAATACGAGCAAGCCGGTTATTTCGCGCGCATCGAAGGCATCCGATATAACCACGTGGCCACACTATGCCATACCTTTGTTAGTCTGGGAATTTCTCAACATTTTTGCATATTGCTTGGAGCTTTTTGATAGGCGTAGCAGCTACATTTTTCTTGTAGACGGGGTGAAAATAAATATACAAGATAAATGTGATGAAGTCTAGAGAATCTTAAGGACATTTTCGGGGTAAACAGATGACGAGTAAAACAGAAGTATGAAAGAAGAAGATATCTTGTGCAGACCCTGAATAAATTGAGATAAGGACAGGAGAATGATCCTGAATTTCGGCGTGAACACAAATTAATCGATATTGCAATAGCTTTAGTAGTTCCAAAATCTCGCACATACAAACATGGCCTGGAAAATGTATCATCCTTTAACCACATTTCCGCCGCTGACATAAAAGGGGGACTTTCACAGTATTTTGATGTCATCCATAGTAGGTTATACTTATAAAACATAGGTTCATAGACAACTTGTAAAATTAATAAATATTTATAGCATGTTATTCTTGTCACAATACATAGGTACGGGTACTTAAATAGTTTTATATATAAAGTGCTTTAAGGAAAACCGATGTATCTGGCTTGCATAGGTAATATTGTCAGTCTAGATGTAAAATAGGATTTGCCTGTTTGTAGATATCTGATCAAAGATGCAGGATATAATCAATTCTATTAGTACGTTTGCTCAATCCTTTATGTTTATGACTCTCCTATAGTTGGCTTTTAAAGAAGAAAATAATAACATAGGACAACGGATCATGACTTCCGGCTGGTGTAGCACAGTCAGCCTTTAATGATTACCTGTCAAGCACAGATCACCTTCCTGTGAGAGTGAGTGGATTATAAATCACCACGTGGGGCTAGTGCTGCTTGAAGGATGATGATCATATTCATTAAAACGAATTTTTAGGTTCCAAGACACACTAGTTGTATTGTATCTACCACTTTGTAAAGGCGGTTTCTTCAACAATGCAATGAACCGAACAGTTGCGCAGACAGATAACATGAAGGCGTTCATGTTATCTGTCTGCAACTGTTCAGTTCTATAAACTTTGACGTACATGTTACGTCGCGCGTTGACGTTCTTGTGCGTTAAATGTGAGTTGACCTACTAAAACAACAGTACGGTAGGTACAGCTTCCCAACCTATCTTTTGGATATTCCAAAAACAATATTTCTGGAACAAAATTACAATACCCGTTTGTTTTAACGATCGATGACACGATACCTTCACTGATTCACTTTATTTCTCTCAATTATTTTTTCCCTAAAGCCAGTTGTTGCGAGGGAATTACAATTACTGTCATTTTCTGCAGTACCTATCCAGAAAACAATACAATTACCATCGACCTAAAAATCATGTGTCATACACAACATAATACTCATAATGTCGCAATATTATATTTAAACAATTATTGCAAAATATGTGAAATATCTAAATACTTTATCTTCAAAACATTGGGAGGACATCTGAAATTTGTCTGAGTCAGAATTACATAAATACATGCTTACTCATTAGTACTCATTACTTTATAGCTGTATAAAACCTGCTTATCATCGATTTCTATTAATGCCATTTAGTACCTTGATCTTTCTGGTACCCCAAGTAACTATAGAGGAAAATAGATACTGGTTTGATATGAGATAAATTATTAAGATTGGGAAACCCAGTAGGTCATTGCGTCAAATAGGTTATCAAATCACAAAAGATCTTTTAAAGTAACTTTGTCGCTGACACGTGGCTCCAACAAGTGTACGTGTTTCGTGGCAACAACAAGAAAAAGCATCGCGAAATCAAATTAATATACATTGGGAAAATTATTTCATTAAGCGTTTTGAATTGTTTTGCTGTCGAATCAAACACTATTTTTTATACATTGCATTGCACCTTTACGTACTGAATATACACACAAAATTTCGTATAAATCGGTCAAGCCGATTCATATGGCAACTAACACTGACAAGAGAATTTTATATAGGTAGGTATATAGAAGAAAGATTTTACACAAACCATATAACACTAGTTAAGGGCTTTAGAGTAAAACATCGCGGTTTCAGGCGCGCAAAATATTTTACTAAAACCCATCATGGATTGGCCTGTTGGTCTAGTGGTTAGTGACCCTAACTGCTATGCCGGAGGTCGTGGGTTCGATTCCCACCCAGGACAAATGTTTGTGTGATGAGCACGATCATTTGTTCTGTGTCTAGGTGTAATTTATCTATAATATGTATGTATTTAGAAATATATAAGTATGTTTATCAGCTGTCTAGTACCCATAACACAAGCTCTGCTTAGCTTGGGACTAGATGGCGTTGTGTGATAGTTGTGGAATATTATTATTTATTTATCATAGGCTATGCATGTGCAGTATTGCCTGCATGTACTATCAAACTTTACAGGTATGCATGAATGTGTGTAAGAGACAACTGCATTGGAGTAGAAATCAGTTTTACATACACATTTACATCTTTCATGCATCATCTAACGTGTGTTTAGATGGGATTGTTCATTATGTGTACCTTTTATGCTTATTTTCCCTATTTCGTTAAAAATAATGCATTTAAACTTTCATTTACCTGCTAAACAATCGAAATGAAATATCTACCAAATGATTTCGAAATACAAAATATCCATAAAACAATCACATCCAGAAAAACTCTTACTGCGGTACTCAGAGATATTTAATCATGACTTAAGCCGTCACTTAGTAAAGATTTGACATACTTTATTTAGTATGACAAAACTGTCAATACCGTTACTAAGTGACCCTAAGTAATCATTAAAGCTCTCTGAGTGCGGCAGTAAGACGCATTTTAATAATACAGCCTTCTTGCAAAAAAGCTGAATGGAAATAAAACCTTATTGTTTGATGATACAGTTTATTTTATACAAGGCACATTTGGAGCTGAATAACAACATGCGCATGAGTTGATTGAAAGCTCAGACTACAACGGGCGGCGGGCGGTTACGTGACCGTTTACCCGTTCGACTAATTTAGCTTTTAAAATAGTTATTCTAAAACATATAATTATTATTTATTTGCAATCTCCGCCGCTTCAATTAGCTGCACGACTATAAGGAATTAGGACCGTTTACTGTAAATTGGTTTTTAAATCTTGATCACCGTTAATCTAGTTGATGTTTAAATTGGATCAATGTCTCTCTCTACTCTAACTCGTTTTGTATTGCAACGTCGACATTGAACAAAACATCTTGTGGAATTGTTAAGGGACCTTATTGGTTCACGTACCTTCTTCTTCTTTCAGCAAATAATTGCCTGAATGAAGACCACTCGAATGATAACTGCTCTTAAAACTTTAATTAGGTAAAAAAACTTTCCCTACCCTAGGATTTTCCCATGTATCGCGTGTTGGAATCGACCCAGCCGTCCACCGTTTAGATTCCTTGTTTCGTTCACAACACAAAAACAGCAACAAAGAACAGTAGTAGTTACTGCCTAAAGAACGGGAGCTGCCTAGGACGTCGTAGGCTGGATCGATTATCTTTATATAGGTTAAACATATTATACGAGTAGTTTCAGAGAAGGAAGAAAATTTGAAAAAAGTAACTTGTCAATTTAGGACCGCTAAAGTTAATACACTATTAAAAATAAAGGTCTGCGGTTGGTCCTCTTTTGATTAAAAAGTAAAAGGTCCATTTGACACGCTAACTCCGCGAGTTATTTCCAAGAATCCTTTTTTTCGGTGAATCATAATTGTCCGCACGGTCAGGTATGCACGTAAGCGCGTAAAAGGGGTTTTTTATAAGAGGAAATCAGTTTCAAACTAACAGGTTTTCTCTGTGGCATCAATCATTTTGCATTTGTATGCGTTAATACTAAGAATCTTACCTTATTTGTGTCAATAACATTAGCTTTCGTTCTGCTATAGCCTTTAACTTAAACAAGGTCTCTTGAATTGAAAGCAGCCAACAACTTCTAGGCAAGCGTGTTTCCACCCTATAGCCTGTTTTTTTTTTGGCGGTTGGAAAATCATCAAATAACAGCAACGAAAGGGAGTGTCAGACTTCTACTGGCTAAAAACCACCCATGTTCCTTCTTAGCCCTCTATGTCGAGGCCGCGATAACTAGTGTACAACCCGCGGCCCCGACGGGTTCCACCCTAGCCTTATCATCGCTTCACGTCTGGCGAGTTGCGTCCAAACGCAGTATTAAAAAAAAACAACCCTGGAATTAAAATAAACTTGCTAGCCAAGCTTTATTGAACTTTTCCGTAGCATCAGAAAACTTGGAATGACATTTTGACTGACGAAAACATAAAATTATTGGCTTTTGCAGGAAAACTTTGGGTTTTATCCCCCTCGTATTTCCAAACGCAAACGTAGGCTCCAATTACGTCTTACATGAGTGTTTAGGGATAAATCCCTTATCAACTTTGTGTGGCGATTTTCCGCAACAATAAATACAATACAATAATTTTTAAACAATATATTTACGTACGCCAATAACACCTGTGCTATTGTTAGCAAATAAACCCAAAACATATTCATTTACCCATACAGAACAATTTACTTCCTTTTAGGCGTCGCGGTTAGAGTGATAAAATATGTGGGGCAGACTTAAGAGAAGTCTTTGTTCACTATTGAACCACTATTAGCCTCAACCTAAAAAAAAAACAAAAGAATCATGGTAGACCACAAACAACGGCATATTTCGCTTTTTCAAACACCTGTTTTAAAAAAAATAACTGACGAGAAATGTAACTCTGGGTGGTCTAGAATCATCATTTGTCTTCTTTACCCAACTGGTTGTCTCGTCTAGCGGCTGCTCCTGAACACAAGTATTTTACATGGAGTGTCTGCTCATCTGACCTCCACAACCCCGTTAGTAGTAGGCTATACGATACCCTTTGGAGAGAAACGAGTCTGTGAGTATTTCAGGCAACTGACTACGACAGCAGGGAAAAGTAGCTTAACCTGCTTTCAGAGGCACGGAGGTAACTGCATGTAACGGGTGGTCATCCATCTACAGACTAGCCTAGGCAAGCGCGGCTGAAGATCGACCCGAGCGACTGTTATTATTTAGCGACGACTGGCCACGAGCTCCTCTGGTTGGTCTCTCATCATCTCCTACAGCCTTGATCCCAAAAGTTTTATATCACTGTTTCGCTTACACAGTGCAAAACCCCTTTAGTATACGGTAACTTGTGATTACTAAACTTGTACCAACTTAAATTATCCCAAAATCTAAAGTTTCACATCTCGTTCTTTTCAGAAAACTCGGCCTGGAGCTGGTGCCTCGGCGTGGCGCGGAAGCTGTTGACCCTGAGGATATGAGCCTTGTGGAACTATACAGAACTCACGTTGAAAGCGCAGAAAGAGCAGCAGCTGTAAGTTTGGTTCGAATTCTTTTTTATCTATGCATCTATACATTAACAAATACATACATACAAATAAATAAAACGGATCGTCGGTTTGTAATGCGAAATAACAGCTTTTTACTGCACTCATCTGAATGTAGGTAAGTAAGCATCTACGTTACTAATAAGCCTGTAAGTTTGTTCCGGCTGATCGACTAATAGCTGATGTTTTATGGAGTAACTAAGACTAGCTTTATTTCAGAAAAAGAATTAAGGTTCCATGCAAAAAAAACCTTGTAATCGCTAACACGGACGTAGGTAACGGGCACCAGCTATTTTGAATTTTAAATACATGAAATCGGGACCAGGACAAGTCAGGCGGATGGAAGGTCTAGATTACTAAGTTGATGCTAGAAGGGAAACAAAAGTTGTTTGTGAAAAGAATTCAGATCTTAATAAGGCATTTAATCAGTATTGAGTTACAAAGTTGCATCACGTTGAAGTAGGACGTGGCACCAGTCGTCTGCTTCATCGCGAGGATTATGAATGGCCCTAATTAAACAGCACATTATCTAGATACTCTGTAACTGAGCTGATGTAAGATAAGATGACCTGTCTCACCTACACTAATAGATACAACGTATTTAGGACCACTTGTCGAATTTGACTTGGCCCAAAAAAAAAACAGGATCTCTTGAATCGAGTTCATTTGTTTCCCGGCCTATTATGTTGACACTTCGGGCAATTGCTTTCTGTTTCCACTGTTGTTTGCTATGGGGAAACCCCGGGTCTGCTTAGATTTTATGCAATTTGTACATCAGTGGCAGGCTGTATGTTAAACAAATGATTCGCGACCGAAACACCATCAAACCAACCCTCTACTTCATTTAATCTAATGGCTATTTCATGACAAAGTCATGTATTTTAATCAACATACAACCCGACATTGGCCTGCAAATGGCATAAAATAAGATTATTTTATTTCGTAGGCTACAGCCAGACGCTGCTTTACTACTTGTAGGCCATTACAAATATTTGACTCGTGCGAGAATTGAACCCGCAACAAGCTTCGCAGTAATCGTTCTGCCAGTGCGCCAACCGTGCAAAAAAACATGTTAATTAATCAAACAGGGATAAAATTATAAAATGTGGTGCTACTGATGAGTGTACCAACCACACCCGAAGCTATTCAAGACGTTATGAGGATAATCAATTAAAACTAGGTTAAAATGTAAACAGATGAAATCACCTGCCATAAGTTATGCAGGTGGTATAAAAGGATTTACCCCGTGCTGCTTTTCCATGACTTAGTACATTTATTAATGAAGAAAGCTTTCCTGTTTCCTCTTACTTTGATATAAAATCTATTGCCAGTGAACGAAACTAGCCAAACATAGTTATACAGGAACAATAGTAACGTAAAACTGATTGTTTTATTTATGAATGACGTATGCATAGACGTTTATAATGCATCTGTTTCATTTATAACGTAGTAATTCGATAACAAGGAATCAGTATGATTCATACAGTTTTCCCAACTTCAACCAATGAAGGGCATCCTAAGCAGAAGACCCCATTAATAATATCGGGGTCCACTTCGACCCTCACCGAGATATGGCTGAAAATAAAATCAGAATTTTGCGAAAAACTTCTGATTTAGGAATCCCGCCTTGTCAGTGATAGTCTTTCTCAATAGCGTATTTCACAAAAAAAATCTAATTAGTCCATCTGTTAGATTATGGAAAAATATTGGATGCGTGTTTTTTGTTTTATCAAATACACATAAATTAACGAAAATAAAACTCAAACTCAAACTCAAAGCATTTATTTCAATTAAACCTTTATAGGCACTTTTGAATGTCAGAAGAACAATTCATAAAAACAAAACTACGAATGCAATACGTCATTCCGAAAGCCACCACGCCGAATCACACGCCGCCGAATGCCAGCAACAACGAGCACCGCGAGCACGAAAGCACGCAGCGACGCACACCGCTACAACGAATGCACGCCGCAACGCGCAACCGCCGCCCCGCAACCCGGAGCCCCGCGCACCCTTCACGTGTCAAAGATCATGAGTGGTGGCTTGTGAAGTGGGTAAAAAAAGTACTAACCTAGTGACGTCACACGACTTGACACGACTTTTCGTAGCACTGTATCGTCTTCATCTTTTGTTTACGTGAAAAAAAAAATATGTGGCCATTATTTTTTGGAAATCTATCTGACGGACTTATTAGATTTTTTGGTGAAATACCCAATTCATTTGGTTTCGGTGCAGCATGTCTTCTTCCATACTTCTCCATTAATCGTCATCTTATCAGACCTTCTTTATACAGTCTATTCATTTTTTTTTGTCTTCCTCTACTCTTATACCCATCCACATTCATACAAACCTCGTCAGTAATAAGATCCTTACTATGAAGATTTAAAACACCAAGATGCGTTGACAACTCACCTACAAATATACAAGAGCATAAAAAAAAGAACACTTGACTCGACAACTTCGGTGTTGCTAATTCAAGTTATTATCTCCCCAACACTAATAGATGCCCCTAACTGTACATCAAAACCAGTAAACCTAAGAATATAAAGCCCTCAGCTGATTCAAGTTATTCTAGTTCAACGAGAATACCCGTTTAATTATAGGAATTTGCGATAAAAGCTATCTATAATGCTTCTTCAAACATGATTTACACGTAAGTGGGAGTTAGGAACATTAAATGTACTTGAAATTAGCTTCCTTATTCGTTGAGATTGTGAGACCAAAAGGTGCCATAACAAGGAAATATTACAGGTAAAACAACAATTAATATTCCTAGAAAATGTGGAGATTTCTGAGTATTAAAAAAATAAATGAAGTTTGTGATTATGTCAGCACAAACTGGTTTTTTTTCTAAATTAATCTCATGCCATGCCCGTCCAAATTCTAATGTTATTATAATACAAAAATGCTACTATTTTTGGCCAACTTGTTAAAAGATGATTGTTAAGAGGGAACACGGGCTGTAAATTCTTCATACGAATTCGGCGTTTCCTATTCCTCTTTTTTCTTCTTGGATAATGCCTCTAGAACACTAATTTTCATAACCTCAATATCTATTGTAGACATGTCACTGTCATTTCCTTTCTTCAGCAACCATTAAATAAAGTCAAAAATAATTTAATCGACTCGGTTTTCGATAAAGGGGAACACGAAATGTCGATCTGTTGATTGTCGATTGTGATCAACTGCAGCTTCTCAAACCAATTATAGGTTCAAGAATAGGTTTTTCAAATACCCATTTTATGGCCTTGTACCCTCTTAAGAAATAGACGGTAACACCATCGTTTAAAGTCGTCAAACTGGTAACAAGTCCAAAGTTCAGCGTCTCTTTAAACTTTTATCCAAGCTTTAGTTCTCAGCTCTTTTAAGCGTTCTATTTTTATTTAATATTGCATCTGTAAGCGTTTTTTATTTTGTAGTGATCAGAAATCGCACAAAATAATGTGATTTTTGCGTAAAGAAAAGGGAGGCCTTCACCCAGTAGTGAGAGATGATGGTGGCTAACAAAACAGTTTGCTAGTGCTTCCTTAGTGAACTTAGTCTATAACATAGCATCCACGCGAGTAATCCCCGAATGATAAGGTGGAGGTGTACCTATTAGTACACCCACATTCCGCCAGTTATGTTTAATAGGGGGCGAGCCTATTGCCATCAACCGGGCACAAAATTCGGGTTCGTTGGTTGCCACTGACAAATTCCTGATGGTAAAGCCCGACCCCGGGAATCGAACCCAGGGCCACATGCTCAGCAGTCGCGCTTGCGACCACTAGATCAACAAGGCTTTCCAATCATCCAGTCAGTATTATAGAAAAGCTTCCAAGTCGCAACAGCGTAGCTATTCGGAAACAATAGGGTAGTTGACAAAAAAAAATCGAATTGAACCGTCAGATAGATTTCCAAAAATATTGAACACACATTTTTCTTTTTTCACGTAAACAAAAAATGAAGACAATACAGTGCTTCGAAAACTCGTGTGACGTCACATCGCACTACATTCTTTACCACTTAGTGTCGTCAAAAGCCCCCACTCATGATCTTTGACGCGTGTTATCTTCGTCAATTCTCATTAATTTTATAAAACAATAGACATTATATCCAATAATTTTCCATAATCTACCTGCGGGACTAAACAGAACTATATTTTTTTTAAGTCGGGTAACATCTCTATTGAACCGAAACCGAATCGAAATGTCGTATCTTGCTCGCTCTCGTAATGCCAAATAAAGATACCAATGCAGGTCTCCGTCATATTATAAACTGCATACACGACCAGGTAGGATGTAAAGTCGATATAAATTTATGGGCCCCCATAATCTAATTGCAGTACATACATCTGCTCACGGTTGTAAACCATGTCTATGGGAACATAAACTATATTTTACATAAGTGCCTTCCCACCGGAAACCTTAGTATCCATTTACACCGTAACTAATATTTAATATCCTAGTTATAAATGCAAGTTTATTGCTTGGTTTGGGATTTTAATTATACAAATGTTTAATTGGGTAACTACTATTAGTAGCATTGATAGCCTAGTCTAGCAGTGGACGTCTTTCGGCCGAAATGATGATGATAGCCACTGGTGTGACCGTCGAACTGCCAAGTCATAGGTTTCAAGTTCGAACTCTAGACACGCACTTGTGATTATTCGGATTCATGTGCGTTTTGTAAAATTATGACTTGCTTCAAACAATCTTGAGGAATTCAGCGTATGTGAGAAATAATTCACGACGGCATGTATATCCAACTTAAAGGCCCACATGGGTTGCATAAAAACTTTAATACCAGCTAAGGCACTGACCACACAACAAATTCAAATTGAGGAAACTTCTATGGGATAAATCACAGAATGGTTTTTTACCTGCTTGTCGTATTACCTATTTAGTTAATGTATTGTTGTTCCTAAAGATGAATAATTGCATTTTACTGCGTAATAAACATCCTTTATCCTTATTGAATTATTTGTCAGCTGAATTCCCAAAGTGTAATAGATGGTCGAGGAAATGGACTCTGATGGTGCGAGCTATCAAAAAGCTTTCTTGCATCGGTTTTGGGTCAGCCACGACTGGGTTTAGCGCTCAAATATTTTTCTGCCACACTGGTTCCGTGTGTCTCTAATCCAGGTCTTTGACGATATCTTCGATCCAACGAGCTTTAGGATGGCCCTGGTTTCCATAGTATCTAATCTTCCAGTTTTCCTGTATAAAAATCCGTTAAGTAGTGTTTTTTTACCCACTCCAGGGCACTGGCCTCCCTGCTCTTCCAACACCCGTCCTCCTTCTTATTCTGATGGACACTATCCAGTTCATCCCACTATGTGTTTCGTAGCTTGCCGTGCCCCATCTTATTTCCACAAAAATATATAATACACTACGCTACAACTCGAAAGTTGTCCCATGAGAAGATAAAATCGGGATAAAAGCTATCCTATGTGTAGATCCAGTTTATAAACTATCTGTGTACCAAATTATATCCAAATCCGTTCAGTAGTTTTTGCGTGAAAGAGTAACAAACATCCATCCATACATACATACTTACAAACTTTCGTGTTTATAATATTAGTAGGATTCTATTACGAGGCGTGTAACATAGATTTTGCCTGGTTTACACTAACTTATTATACAGTGGCCATTTATCACAAACTTGAGTGGCTACACAAACATGGCATGTCATCTTTTTATAAAGTCAGCAAATCTGTGCTTTGGAGCACACCATAAATGTATAGACTCCTGCCTTCTATGGCACGTATCTATGTAGTCAGGTGAGTGATTTAACAGGTCGAGTTTCATAACTTAGTGGCTCATGTCGCATTTTATGTTTTATGCTGTGTTAAAATGGTTTTTATTAATAGTCTTAGAAAGTTTAATGGCCACAATAGTTACAAGTTAGTTATATGACTGTATTGTTTGGTGCGAGGTGAGGTCCGGGGTTCGATTTCCAGGACGGTTTTTTTTTTTGGGTAATTTCTCTACGATGCGTAGTCTGGATTTGTGCTCGGTTAATGACATGAGGCTCGTTCCCTTTTACATATGACTTAAACATGCGTGGACCATTAGGTATACCTCTGCCTCGCCGGGGATTACAGACGTGATGTTATGTAGTTATATGATAGCACAGAGCAGCGGGGACTTGTAGACCAATAAAAAGTGTCAAATCATTTTATATTCCTTCCGCACTACAGTTCAAGGACGCGTAATTATGTAACACATATTTGCGCGTTAAAGTAAAGTTTTTAGATATCTGTTCTAATTACCTTTGGTCGAAATGATCCTACGGAAATGTACCTAGAACATAAATACTTATGCTATCTCGTGTGTGTAGCTTGATGTCCTGGCGTTTTTACTCTCGTGCCCACTGGCAGTCGACCACTTCTTAACCTTATAACACAGGTGATAGGGCGAAAAGTGGTCGCCAACCAGTGTTTTTATCTGTTGCGTCGGTCTGTTATGCTCTCTGCAACGACTGTAAAAGTCGTAATTATTAACCAAATCACTCGTATGTAGGCTTCCAGTCCATGTTCACACTCAGACTCTCCGTACTGCACAGACCCGGTTTCCCTAATAAATGCGGATGGCAGACGGCAGTCGCTCCACATAAAACTTGTCTGACAGTGATACCAAGTTGTTTATCATGGTTGAAAGAAGTAGTCGTACGCGTAATGAACTCACGACAATGTTTCTTTGAGTGGGGCGGACGTTGGAAGTAAACTAGAAAAATGCTTTGGTTAACTTTGTTGTTAAAAGTCAATGCCACGGTATCTGTCACATTCGAGGGTCTTTACTAGGACGGGTCTGCGGGTTTTAGGAAAGAGATACCGCGATTTTTTTGTCAGTAGAAGTCTGACACTCCCGTCCGCTCCGCCCAGAGCGGGAGGAGTCATTTGATGATTTCCTATACTCCAAAAAAAATTAAAAGGTTCTTTACTTGGATCATGAGTTCTGAGATTATAGCTTGCAGAGGTTAGTGGAGGATGACGATGATCTAGTAATTGACTGTCCCATTGATATCCTAGGCTCAGTAGAAGGGACACTGACGCTAAAACGGTTACCGTATAATATGCAGTGGGTAGGTACATGATTCTTCGACGAAAAAAATCTAAATGCCCTCACATCGAAAGTTTTCTTCGGTTTGGAATGATTTACTAATTACGTGGTAAACGTTTTAGCGTTGGTGTGCCTATTGCCTTCCACCCTGTACGGTAATTCTTACGCCTGTTTCCACTTACCCAAGTAGTCATCTGAATGAATGTCTAAAGGACACCGCATTGTAGGATTTTTTCAATGTTCGGTTTAGCGTGAGAAGTGGATTGTTCAACAGTGCCATAATAATTAGATATGAATGCACTTCCTGAAGTTATCGGGAATTTAAATAAAATTCAGCTCACCATGTTTTATACATTTAAACCGAAAAAATTATATGTTGGAGGATTTAGAATGATGCACTGCATCGTTGGTGTCCCATCCAATGTCTACCTTTATGTATGAAACTCATGTATATTTTTTCCCCAGTGGCGCGGCACACTCCGTCGCGCAGGTGGTTCAGGCAGCAGCTTCAACTCAGGGACCCTCACCTCAAACAGCTCCAGCATCACCACCACCACTCCCGTCCAATCCCACCACCTCATGTGCAGTATGAGAGACTTTGGACATACTGCAGGAGGAGACGAAGCAGAACTGTTGCTTTGGTTACATGATGCCAGGAGAGGTCAACCTTTGTCGGAAAGATTCCGGATCAGGATAGCCCGGGATGGATTCTCGAATTACGTGGATCGTCTGCATGCGAACAGTACCTTATTTGCGGTAAGTAATGCTACTTAATGTTTAAAGTCTCCTCGAGGTTTTCCTCAATAAAGCTTGTTGGTTTTGTACCGCAAATTGTTGGTAGTTATTGAAAATGCAGGTCAAACATTAATTTGTAGAAAAGAGTTACTTTAAATTCTGTGTAGCAATAATTATAACAATTTTTTCGCTTGCTCGTTTTTCGTTTGTTAAAATCGATAAAGTCAGAGTTAAACCGCGTTCATATTTATCTAAGTCTTGTGGCCCATTGATTACGGTCAAAGTAAAATGGCCTTAATTTCGTTTTATTATGGTTTTTGTTGTAGAACGATATTTAGCACATAGTAATCGGAAATCGTTAAACGCGCCAGTGCCGCCGATATGCTTCGCTTCGATGTTATTGAAGTAGAAACAATACAAACTTTGCCACTATCGATATGAAGTTAAGATATTGATACAATTCAATTCTGAACACGATCATATAGATATTTGCATTGTTGTTTTAAAATTATAAGCCATGTTCTGGGTATCTTGCTGTGTATATTTATCAATGCTGTCGGTAGATATCTCTTAAGACTTAAACCAGCGCCCCATTTATGTTTCGCGCTTTGTTTACAACTTGAAGGACAAGGTTTTTTTAAGGAGGGATAATTCCGTAAAGAATGCATTCTTAAAATAAGGGTGGAAACCGCATCAATCCATTCCGGACTTTAGAGGAACAACGCGGTTTATACGTGTAGGTGGGATGCGAAGTAAGGGCCAAGTGGTCGCCCGACCATCCAGGGTCAAAGTCATGGCGCGCAATGGTTCTTGCGCGCCTTTGTGGATAACGTGAGATCTCTGGATAGGCTGCACTTGGTGATGGGGCCCGTCATGGCCGGCTATTACCAGTCGAGGGTGAGCCTGTCTGTAGTTGTATCTCCCAGGCCCTCGACACATGGTCATAGTAGGAACAGTGGGTTTTTTAGTCGGGTATCCACAAGGATTTCTTACTCATAAAAGAATTGTATTGCTGAAATCACTGTAAATACCGTCAATAGCTTTTCAGACACACAAATTTATAAACCTACGCCTTATTGTCATGGGGGGTAGGTAGAAACGCCGCATCTGCATACCTAAATGCATAAGGCAGGACATTCAATCCAAATGTTTACTCTTAAAGGTAAACAAAGTTCCTACGTTTTTTAATTGTAACTTGATCGTTTTGCAACACGTCATTGAGGTTAAGGCAAGATAACTGGTTCACTGCAGTATAATATAAGGCGAGGTGTCGATAACAGAAGGTACAACTCTTTTTAGCCACTTTGGCTTAAGGATTAATGGCCGTTGCGATAAGACGGGCTATTTAAGTACTTAAGGATAGATTCAAGTTATGGTGGACTCACATTTTGTGTAGCCGACTTCTACTTGTACAAGAATCATTCATGGTGTTGTTACTTATGTTTAATTGTATGTACATTCACCTGCAAAATTGCATAGATACTTTAGTGTGTATTTTCCTGTGAACATTTATAATCGATAACTAGTTTACGTTAGGTGGCTTCATTTCTCGCTTCACACGATTTTAGTTCTGAATAGGGGATCGGACTGAGTCAAAAAAATATGATTCGGATTAGTCCGTCAGTTAGATTATCGAAAAATATTGGATACGTGTTTTCTGTTTTAAAAACATTGATATTTTTTTGTTTTTGTAATAAAAATTTACGAAGATAAGACGCGTCAAAGATTATAAGTGCCCCGGTTGTGACGTCATTTGTACGTAAAAAATATACTAACATATGACGTTTTCGAGGAGTTCACGAGTTTTCGAAGCGTTGTAGTCTTAATTTTTTGAATATGTGAAAAAAGGAAAAATTCGTGTCCTTTTCTTTGGAAATGTAACTGACGGACTAATTAGTTTTTTTTTGTCCGATCCCCTATTGTCCTTGCATTTTTGCAGGTGACTGTACCTACATTTAGGTAGCGACTTCTGAATTAGATAAATTAATAATCGATTACAGCTTAGATGTAGTACTCGTTCAAGAACAATATCAAAGCGCACACTTACGTCACAGAGTAGTTCAGCTGGATTCAAAGTCACGAGCCGGAATTTACGTGGCTCGTTCTTCTAACTTTACAGTAACGTCTTTGCGTAACCTCATGACGCCGCACTGTGCCGTTGCGGAAGTCTCATCGGCTTCCTATAAAGTTTACATTGTGAGCTGTTACTTTCAATATTCAGACCCAGTTGGTCCTCACATACACAACCTCCGTCATGTCTTGCGGTCACTCGCGGGCTGCAAAGTTATCGTTGGCGCGGATGTTAACGCGTCATCGTCTCTGTGGTATGGCAAGGTTCGGTCTACGGATTCCGACCGACGTTCCGCTGTCGAAGATTTCATTGCTGAAATGAACTTATCGATTCACAATACCCCTGATGCACCACCTACTTTTTGCAGCCAAATGGGCGAATCTTGTATTGACGTCACACTTTCTAGTGCAGACGTTCGTTTGGATAGGTGGCGTGTCCTACCAGACGCGTCATGTAGCGATCATCGGCTTATCGTGTACGAATTTGTTCCGATGTTTACTCAAGGTCCGTCACATGTCATTGGTAACTTTAGGTATAAATGTAAGGGCGCGAATTGGGAGTTCTTTAGTTTGCTTTTTGCATCTCACACCAAAGACTTCACTCGAAACGGGCTGTCAGCTGAAGAAAGTGCTGAAATTATGTCAGACACCTTCACTTACTGTGCTGACATTGCCATTGGTCGCGGATCTATGACCAATATACGGAGATGTGATTGGTGGTGTGACTACTTAATTGAACAACGTAAAAGTTATCGCCGAGCGCGTAGACATTTGAATAAGATTAAAAAACGGAAGGTGACCGGAGACCCACTTACCTCTGCTTTAAATGCGTTTAGAGTTGCCAAGTCCCGCTACAGAGCATCGGTAGAAAAATCTAAAGGTAATTTACTGCGGAAAATAGTAGAAAAATTAGATAAAGAAGGTCCGTGGTCTCCTTTGTATCACGAGTTCAAAGCAAATCGATCAGTGGACCTTGCGTTCGTAGAAAACATTAAAGTAAACAACAAACACACCACCGGTATTGAGGAGACAACCGAAGTTC
The DNA here is from genome assembly GCA_932274075.1 of Diarsia rubi. Classification (NCBI taxonomy): domain Eukaryota; kingdom Metazoa; phylum Arthropoda; class Insecta; order Lepidoptera; family Noctuidae; genus Diarsia; species Diarsia rubi. The sequence goes on along the minus strand of OW026418.1, from coordinate 15,659,061 downwards.
TATTAAATACTTTGATACCTGATGATTCACCTGATAATGACAATGACTACCACCAGCAGATCAGGGCGTGGGCGGCTGTGCAACCTGAATCACCAGCGTCAGACATTCCATCCATTGACGAATTTATTAACGTTGTCAGGAAGCTTCCACTTAACAAATCGTCAGGTGAAGATAAAATATCGAATCGGATGATAATAGAAGCATGTAAAACAGCGGCCGACGCAATTTTAAGGGTTTACAACAGGTGTATTGCAGAAGGCGTTTTTCCTCGTGTATGGCGTCGCGGCTTCATACGAATAATTCCGAAAAGCGGCGACAAGCCACCGGACGACCCTAAGTCTTATCGCCCTATAACACTACTTCCATCTTTGGGGAAACTCCTGGAGCGCCTTATCGTTCCACGTTTACTACCAGACGGTCCAAAATTTCACAACAACCAATTCGGTTTTACCGTTGGAAAATCTACCGTAGACGCGGCTCTGTCTGTCAGGAAAATTGTCAATACATCTCAACACAAGTACGTAGTTGGGATCTTTCTTGATATTTCTGGGGCTTTTGATAACGCATGGTGGCCGATGCTACTCCTAAAACTGAAAATTCGTGGATGCCCTAAAAACATATACAATCTTGTTTACTCGTACTTCTTGAATGGTTCCGCGAAACTCAAGCTCGGACATCATTCTATGTCAAAGTCCCTCACCATGGGATGCCCTCAGGGTTCGGTTATGGGTCCGTATGTATGGAACGTAGGCTTCGATGACTTCCTCGCGATTCCGCTTCCATGTGGCTGTTCATTAACCGGTTACGCGGATGACGGCCTGCTGCTCATTCAGTCAAGTACTCGGGCTGGACTCGAAAATTTGGCTGACACTTGCCTAAAATTAATATCCCAGTGGGGCGCTCGTAACCGTTTGACCTTTGCACCACACAAAACGTATCAACTTCTTTTAAAAGGGAATCTGAAATCATGTCCTAGTATTAAATTTAATAACGTTCCCGTGAAAAGGAAGCAGTCCGTGTGTTACCTTGGGTTTGTCTTAGAGAGGAATTTTTCATTCATTGAACACATAAAAACCGTCGGTGAAAAAGCTAAAAAGAACTTTTATGCCTTAACGAGAATATCTAAATCTACGTGGGGTTTATCATTTTTAACTCTAAAGACGATCTATGGGGCTACTTACTTGGGGTGTATGTGCTATGGGGCACCAGTTTGGGCCGATAGGGCCACCATAGGAGCGGCACGACGTAAATTACTTCAAAGCCAGCGGTTGGCTTTGATTTTCTTGTGTAAAGCGTATAGGACGGTTAGTACTGAAGCCTTACCGGTACTGGCAGGGGTACTTCCAGTCGATCTTGAAGTGCAGCGCCGTGCTTCAATGTACTACTGCGCACGAGAGACCGCTGACGCAGACTTTTTATTGCAACGTGACCGTGCTAAAGTAGCTAGATTACTTAAACCACAGACTGACGTGTGGGAGGAACTTTTGTCTGAATGGCAATGTAGGTGGGATAATTCCATCAAAGGCCGACACCTCCACCAGTTCTTTCCATCCGTTCGTGAGCGGCTGGCCAGGACATGGCTGGAGGTGGATCACTGTGTTGCCCAATTTCTCACAGGTCATGGTAACTTTAAGAGTAAATTATTTTCCTTCAAGCTTGTTGCCTCGCCTTTCTGTCAATGTTCTACATCTGACTGCGAATATGAACAATCTGCACATCACATCTTATGGGAGTGTAGTCTTTGGGAGAATGAACGTAATATTATGTTAAATAGTGTACAGGTTACTTCCGGAGTTATTTATTACACGGACCTTGTACAAACTAAAACAAATTTCCGTGCGTTCAAGCATTTTTGTCATACCTATTATTGGAATCAAATATAACAGCTCACAACTTAGGACCCAGTAATATTAATGACAATAATATCCGTGGTGCTAGGCAACTGGGCTTATCCCAGTTGTATACGTCCCTGTGTGCCTATTGGCCTTGTTCAGTTCTGTCTCCTGCTGATATGGAGGGAAGTGAAAATTATGTTTATACTACACCTGCTTGGAAAGTACCTTGATACTTTATCAAATTTACGGTAGAAAGTACGTCATTGCATATCGAACAAATATGCGGGGAGAAAACGCATCTGAGCGGGAGAGAAAAGTGTATGAAAATCCATTTCTTACGTGGTTTTTTTTTTTAATTTTGGGTAAGACTATGCGCCGGTAACCTAAATATCAAAAGCCAAAAAGTATTTACAGTGAGTTTTTATCTCCAAGTTCGCAAAATGGCACTGGCCACTAGCTGTGTGTTGGATGGGGTCGGGCTGGCAGTGCGACCCTGCGGCGTAAACAATTTGAAAAAAGAACATGTAAAAATTGCAGACGCCATTGGCGCCATTTTCAATTTGTGTGTTGTTTGAGGATTCAGTTTTCGTAGAAAGTAAAATAAAACTATCAAAATGATAAGTAGTGATAGTGATGATGAAGATTTTTCAACTCCGCCGCAGTTGAAGGAAACAGCAAAAATGCTGATTGATAACCTTTTACCACAGAAATCAATTAAAAAATATAATAAAACTTATAACGATTTTTTGCAATGGAAAAGTGAAAAAAATGCGGCATCTTTTTCTGAAACAGTTTTGCTAGCTTATTTCAGTGAAAAAGCGCAAAAATACAAACCAAGTACGTTATGGTCTATGTACTCAATGTTGAAAAGTACTATATTGACAAGAAACGACATAAATATTCAAGAATACAAAAAACTTACAGCATTTCTGAAAAGAAAGTCGGAGGGATTCCGTAGTAAGAAATCAAAAGTGCTTACTACAAAGGATGTTTTGCCCCTTTGGCACCACAGCCTTCTACGAGCGCAGTGCCAACAGCACAGCCAGTTATTCCTCCTACATTGTCGCAAACATCTCAAACAATCATTAATGGAAAAAGTGTTACATTAAGCTTCACTAACTGCAACAATTTCAATATAAATTTCAATTAGTAAAGATTTAGTTTTTTATTTTCCTCGTAGGTGTAGTATAAAGCACTATGTATCACTCGAGAGAAAGCGCGATTCCCGATCTCGGGTGTTTTAAAGCCCTCCCCTACGGCTCGGGCTTCAAACGACACCCTCGACGGTAATCGGTCACTTTCTCCTCTCGGTGAACAATGTACTATTTTCCTACTCCTCCGCTATTCTTTTCTGATTAATTTCGTTGCGGGATCCAAGACAGTTAAATCGTTTCCCTGGGACTTCGTCGGGCTTCATTGTCTCGGCGCTTTTGTTGTGGTCGTCACTGTTGATTCTGGCTTACAGGAGTTACAGTGGTTTGGGAATAGTGTGGCGGGCTTGTCTTTTGTACCTACATTTATACATAAACTTAACTTTAACATGGGAGTAAGCAGAAACCACTGAAACTCACCCGCGACGAACCTTACCTCCAGTCTATAAAAAGGTACCTATAGCTTCGTAATGGTTTAACACCTTAAGGTTGAATGTTAAACGCGCGTCTACTATTTATCTAGGTGCAGCTAGATAGTTTCAACCATATTGTTGCGATAAATTATTATACAATTACTAGTTTGAGTTTGAAGGTATGAATTACAAAGGTTGACGAAAGCAAAGTGTCCTAGGTAGGATACGTAAATAAAAATTGGCTTATTGAGGAAAACATATAAATCCTATTGTTATTCTGTATTGCTTATCCCTACCTATTTATTGCAAAACTGTGCTAATTTGTTACAAGTGTATGCGCGTGTTTATAACTCAAACGCGCCGAAGTGGTAGGGTCAATTCCGATGCAATTAGTCAAAGACACGAAGCTTCACGCAGGTGTTTAAAGGCCAAGATTATCTTCTAGGTGAAGGGCTTTTGATTAGCTCTTTATTTATGCGGTCCAGTTTACAGTCTATATTATAGGCTATATTGAACGAAGTCACTTTTATTGTTTGTCTTTGCGCCCCTTTAGTTGTTAAACTACACAATGCGGTTTTCACGGTATTTCTGAAAAAATATTGCGGCAGGCTTACGCAAACAAACAATAGGTCGTTCATTAAGAATATTAAATTCATTGGTTGACGCAAATGCACAGCCTGTACCACAAGGTATTGAAGCTTGAAATTTTGCACGAGCTATTATGTGATGAAGGTGCAATAAGGAAGCGTTTAGGAAAGTTATTAAACTGACATTGTCACTAACATTATTATTAGCACTGAAAACGTGATATTTAAGTATTTATTTTGAATGTTTACTATTTATTTTGCATTCCCGATTTTTCGGTGTTGTATCAGTACGTTGATAAACTGAATTTATTGGGGGTCGATGTTTATGACAAATAAAACAAAACCCCGTTTTTAGTTTCAATGATACCTATTAGAGGATAAAGTTTGTATTTTCGTCTTCTTTTTAGATGGGAAATCCCATTGGCCGAATGGCTAGTAGCTTCATTATAATAATGGTGTCTTACCTACATCTGAAACATTCTTTGTCAATTCGTCAAACGTCGCCACAAAATACTCATCACTTCAGCGAAAGTTTACCTTGTTGAGGCATTGTTGCAGTAGTCATCCGCTGTGATAAATGCATTATTGCGGATGACATATGTCACGTTTACCATTCCTAATAAGGATATTGATTCGATAGTCTAGGTTCATAGTTGTTCTTTAGGTATTTATAATAATCTGTAAGAAGAACTGCGTTAATGATTCTTTCACACAATTAATTATCACTTAAACAAAGATACTCTATGAATCGATTTTTTTCTACATCTGATTTGGTGTAGTTAACTACTACATTTCAAATATCGATTTTGAAGGTTTCACATTACTTTATTTCGTTACAGGTTTAGGATTACGAATACTTAGAAATACGACTAGAAACTCGTCCTGTTTTAGGTACCTACTAAAGATATGCAACTGCGAACATAACAGTATCTACAACAGTGTATGCCAGCATAATGTGTTACCTAACATAAAAACCATTATTCCAGGATCTATCAACAACAGATCTCACTCGCGAGTTATGGCTGGTCGCGTGGGTCATCCGCGTTGGTCGATGGGCGGGCGCAGGCAGCAGCGGCAGTGGTTCTGGAGAACGAAGGGGCCCAGTGGCTAGGAGACCTTTGGGCGCTGGAGTATTACCTTTAGCTGAGTTCCTAAGACAGCCGGGGCAGCATCCAGGGGAGAAGGAGTATACGTTTAAAGTAAGTGTGGATGGTGTCTGTATAGACATATATCAGACGGTTCATATACCTACTAGGTGACCGTTGGGAGTCGAAGTATTTATTACCTGTAGCTGAATTCCTAAGACAGCCGGGGCAACATCCTGGCGAGAAGGAGTATACGTTTAAAGTAAGTGTGGATGGTGTCTGTATAGACATATACAAACGGTTCATATACTAGGTGACCGTTGGCAGTCGAATTATTTATTCCCTCTAGCTGAGGACCTAAGACAGCCAGGTCAGCATCCTGGAGAGAAGGAGTATACATTCAAAGAAAGTGCCTGTTTAGTCTTAGGTCGACCGTATAGTCTGGAGAATGAAAAGGCCTACCTGGAGGTATTTTGATGCCGGTACGACCCATGGCTATGTTCTTTAGATAATCTGTAAGGGCCTTGTAATTTTTTTTCGGGCTTGTCGACGGTGAGTGATGGGCTAGCTTGCCGTCCGTTTGTCTTATGACGATGACAGGCCGTGTCGACGGCGCGTTCGTGTTCCACGCGCGCCTCAAAGAGATGTCAGCAACATGGGAGGGACCTGACGCCCGTCGGGGCTGCGGATTGTTCATAAAAGATACCGCGGCCGCGACATAAAAGGCTATGAAGGGACATGGGTGGGTTTTAGTCAGTTGAAGTCTGATACTCACTGTCGCTCTGCCCAAGAGCGGGAGGGGTTATTTGATGATTTTCCACCCGCCAAGATACAAAAAAAAGGGTGTTGTAACTATAGGAAGTTTTTGGAGACAGATTAACCAGAAAGTTGGTACGGATTATGAGCTTGTTTCGATCCCAATTGTATAAATTACGGTAGCGACAATGATATTGCATGGGGAACTAAACTGGTACTAGTACCTACTACTGTTGGTTTTTGGTCCATTATATATACTATTCAATCAAAAGTGTTTGCAGGGCACTTAATGTTACCTGTATTTAATCTATAATGACTCTGCATTGCACTTGTCTATTATCATCTATATGTTTCTAGGTCTACCAATGTGAAGAGAAAGACTTCCATCAGTTACACGATATGCTAATAAGAAAACAGACGAACAAGTGTAATATCCTACCTGGACAACCTAATTATGGTAAGTTAGTTTCTTTTTAAATAATCTCTTCTCGAGAAATCGCCGTCCGTGGTCGTCGGCTGTGCGTGATGATCTGCAGAATCACACCCTACGGAGTGTTAGGAACTCAGCTTAAGACGTTGACTAAACTAAATAACCCGATGCAAATGACAGGAAATCATTTGTTGAATAAAATTACTTCTTTAAATTTCTTTAGCTTGACGTGTCCTATTGCTGGGCATAAGCAACCATTATAATATCGACTATAATGTTGTGTAATTTATTAGACTGAATGGTTTCGAAGGTTGGCCAAATGAGAAGAATAAAATAATTCAATTGAACGACTGAATTGACGATATTATATTAGGGCTATGTCCTTAAATCGTCATTAATTTCAGTTGAAGTGATTCTTAGTATTATCGCTTTAGAAGCTACCTATTTAGACCAGATTTTTTTTTAAAATAACATGAGCTTTAGGGGTTCCGTTCCTAAATGTTCAAACACCGAACTCTCATATTCGTCTTGTCCGGTTGTCTGTCTGTTCGTCCGTAACTCACAACCATTTAACTCCGAGATTGAAATTTGGAGAGCGTCCTTCGCGCAGTGGTGTCATCTATGAACCGCCATACTAATGTAATGGGAAATGACGACTTAAAAATAAAGGTGTAACTACCAAATGAGTAGACAACTGTCACTCAAAAGATAGCTCATGTTATGATGAAACGGTTTTCCTGTTGAACATACATACCCATTTTATGTATAAACAGATCTGTACTAAGAATCACAGAACCCCCGCAAATAGCACAACGCGAATCAAACAAACTAATCAAGTCACATAATTAAATCAACGAATAAATTGCGGACATTAGATAACGTTAGTTGTTGCGTCTAGAACCAGTCTCGCACACCGGTTGTGAGTTAAGTGAAACAAGAGAATGTCGATTGCATATCTATTAGATATTGGATAGATGGTGGGTATGTTGTTTATCGGTGATGTATGACTAGGTGATGCCCGCGGCTTCGTCCGCGTTGAGGTCGGTTATCGCGACCAAAATTAATCTTTTCACCCCCCCCCCAATTTTTTTATTGGGGTGGGAAATCATCAAATAACCCCTCCCGCTCTTGGGCAGAGCGAAAGGGAGTGTCAGACTTCTACTTACTCAAAACCACACATGTTCCTTCTTAGCCCTTTATGTCGAGGCCGCGGTATGTCTTACAACATCCCGCATCGCCCCTTTCAATCCCTTACAAACGGTAGTAGTTTTGGCGAAAAAGCGCGACAGACAGACAAACAGACAGACTTTCGCATTTATAATATTAGTAAGGATTTAGGCTGCTTAGTTGGTCTAGTGGTCGCAAGTATGTTTGCTGAGCATGAAATCCAGCAGAGCTATTGCGTATCTTTTAAATGTCAGCGGCTATCATATTGTCCATGGATTAACTGTCAAATTTCTTATGGTTTAGTACAAAAATGGTGCCATTTGACAGTTAATTGATGGACACTATAATATAGTGTCCATCAATTAACTGTCATATTATGATTAATTATCATATTATGATAGTCACTGTCATTTAAAAGATACGCAATAGCCTTGCTGGTCTGCATTCCCGGTTCTGACAAAGTGCTATTGAGTTTTTTCATCAAAAATATCTCAAAATCAAAATCAAAATCAAAATCAAAACTCATTTATTCAAACTAGGCTGATAATCAGCACTTTTCGAACGTCAAAATTTACTTTACTTTACTTATTTACAAGAGACAGTCCCCCAAAACGCCCCCCCTTCGACACTTCCTAGTGTTTTTGCTGGAAAGAAGAAGTGGCGGAACAAACTCCCCAGCACACATCTGTCTGTTAGGTTGGTTAGAAGAACCAGACTCGATACAATAGTAAGGCAAGTATAAAAAAGTATATAATAATAATAAAAAAAAGACATAACATATCAGTAAACTAATCTTGGAGAAAGAACATAAATAAATAACAAACATTGTCTTGTGTTCAACTCAGCGACCAACTGTTCTTATCATTTAAGTAGTCGTTAATGGAATAGTACGCTTTTAAACAAAGATTAGATTTTACTTTGGCTTTAAACGCATTAAATGGCAAGTCTAGAAAAGAAGATGGCAGTTTGTTATAAAATGTTATACCAAGCCCGACGAATGAATTATGAACTTTGTGAAGCCGGTGAAAAGGAGCGCGTAGTTTATGCTTATTTCTAGTGTTAAAGTTGTGAATATCACTGTTTTTAGTGTACAGGTGGATATTTTGTTTAATATATAAAATGTTGGCAAAGATGAACTGAGAAGCAACAGTGAGGATACCAATCTCCTTAAAAAAATCTCTAAGAGAAACTCGGGCACCCAGCTGATAAATTGCACGAACCGCTCGCTTCTGCAGAACAAATATATTTTGAATATCAGCAGCTTTGCCCCACAGCAGAATACCGTATGACATAACGCTGTGAAAAGTCAGTCACGAGAAGCCACGTAGTCGGGATCTGTGCTCGGTTGATGCCAATAGGCTCGCCGGGGGCCGTGGGTGCACTATAATATACACCTCTTCCTAACCCTGGGGCGATTACAGGCGTGAAGTTACGTAAGGAATGCGCAAAATGTAACAAACATACATACTGCTAAAATCAATATCCATTTGGCTTTGCCGTAGTCGGGTAAAAAATGTAGCTTTCAGTGGTCATTTGTTAATGCATACAATTAGGTACATTACCATATCGCCTCCAAATAATATTATCAAAGTTTTATTTCATATTAAACGCTAATCTGAGCTTTCTAAAACTGCTCCTGATTTTATAATTTGTGTCAATTAGCATAATGATAGCTGAAATGCTATATGAGCTCGATATAGCTATTCGGTGTATGATGCTATACTTGTCATCGTTCCTGGCAAGAGCCATAGAAGATAAAATAACACAAAAAAAACGTATTTTCGTTTTCCTCTCTTTTCTTTTAAAGACTTCCTCGTTGGTCGCAAGCACGACTGCTGAACATGAGGTCCTGTGTTCGATTCCCGGGTCGGGCAAAGTGTTATTGGGTTTTTCCATCAGAGATTTTTCAAAGCAACGGAGTCTGAATTTGTGCCTGGTAGATGGGAATAGTATCGGTCTCTATTCATTCATCATTCATTCTCCTGCCGTTATCCCAATTTATTTGGGGTCGGCGCAACATGTCTTTTTCTTCCATACTTCTCTATTTCTCGTCATGTCAGTAGTCACCTCCTTCCTAGCCATATCATCCTTCACACAGTCCTTCCATCGTTTCTTTGGTCTTCCACTACTCTTATACCCATCTAAATTCATACTCAACATTTTCCTCACAACACTTTCTTCATTCCTTCGCATCACATGTCCATGCCACGCCAATCGTTTACCACACAACTTTTCATTCAACGACGCCACTTTCATACTTCCTCTTATGTACTCATTCCTTATTTTATCCATTCGCGTCACACCACACATCCCCCTTAGCATTCTCATCTCAGCCACATGCAATTGCCCTTCATTTATCCCTTTTGTGGCCCAACATTCTGATCCATACACGACAGCAGGTCTTACCATGGTTTTATAAATCTTCCCCTTGAGTTTAAGGGGAATGCGGGAATAGTAACTGTTGAAATATGGGTGTACTATTAAGCTCACCTCTACCTAACCCTTCGAGGATTCATCATAGGCCTATAATGATCCCACTGCAGGGACTCAGGCCTTCTCTCTAGGATAGGGATGGGCTAACCCGCGAAGTCAGTGCGGATTGGTAGATGACACATGTCTTTGAATTTTGGGTTCTAAGACATACCGGTGTCCTCGCGATGTTTTCCTTCACCGTTTTGAGAGCAGTGGTGATGAAATAAATTACACAAAGTAATGCGCCTGACTGGGTTCGAACCCGCGACTCACTATTCATAAGGCGGGGCCGCCACCACTTTACTGCGAGAATTACAAGCGAAATATTAAGTTATGTTTTTTGAAGACCACACAAAAGAGAATCTATTTAAATAATGATTAAACATACTTAATCATTATTTAAATAGATTTATTTTTTTGCGACACAAAGTGGCAAATTAGCCAAAATATCCGGTTCCGTTAAAATCATTATAAAGGAAACAAGTAATTATCGCCTTGTCTGATTATAATTTATCATCGCCATCTCAAATACCAATAAATGGCTTCCGCACAACGATGCACAAATTGACGTTAAGATAGTATCATCCAAAGATTACAGGAAGGCGACAATTTATTTTGCATTGTTAATTGAAATTCACAGTGTCAATTATACACTTAATAGTCTTCATTTGCGTAATTTATACGTAAAGGTACAACAAGAGTGCAGATGATGTAGACCAGATATTGTTAGCCTTTTGGGGGAGGGGAGGGGGGATCCTCAAATGACTCCTGCTCTGGGCAGAGCGGTAGGGAGTGGCAGACTTCACCTGACTAAAAACCACCCATGTTCCTTCTTAGCCCTTTGCGTCGAGGCCACGGAATCTCTTATTAGCCTCAAAAGATATTCTATACAATATACCATACTTCTGCTGCTGTACAATATTTATTAGATTTTCAACTTTATTGCTAAAGGGTTAGGTTCAAGGTTGATTGGGAAATTTTAGACAGTTTACCCAAATTGTCTAAAATTTTGGGTTGATGTGCTGGCACTGTACAAATGGTGAAACGTCAAGCTATACTGTTCCCGTATAACATGGCCTTACTTTGTATAGATTTCCCGTTCAATGAGAGATCCGCATAAACTGTTTTTTTTATATAGTATAATTGGTCGCCGTGCGTACTAGCTTTTGCTCACTGCTTCGTCCACGTTACAGTTCGAAATTATCTCACAGAAACGTACTACAAGTATAGAAAATATCCTATATCCTAACCCAGGTCATTGTTATTCCGAGTGCCAAAGAACAATGGCAGCCGCCCATACATTAATTTAGCTGATGTAAAATACCGTCGTCTTTAAATGAAAAATATCTTGTTTAACTCGCCGTCAACTTCTGAATTAGTCTGCGCAAGAATTTTGGTTCGAGAAGGCCGAGAATAATAGAAATTCAGTGATGAACTTTTGTAGGTTATGTCTATGGTAACAACATTGCATTAGTATTTCTATTTTCCTTGCCCAGTTTTTGCAGCATGCAATGTTTTTTAAAAGGTAGGTAATCCCAGTGGTTATAAATACTCTTTGGCACGCCTTACTATAGGTATACAATTGGTATCATGTACACAGGGCGGCTCATCAAGCTTTACATTTCCAGTATAACGTGGCTTCGATTTGTATATATTTTCTGTACAATGAGAGATCAACAAAAAAGCGCAAGCGCATAAGCGTCTGTGACACTGACGTAATCAACCATTGTCAAACACAATTATTTGTAACTAAGTATTAGTCTTTTTACCAGTCATTAATTGAAAGTAATTTATTTATTTTTACAGTACAAAGGTTTTACCTCCCAGCAAGGAACACTTCCACTTAGAAGTAACAGTATTGTTACTTAATTTACTCAGTTTCATTACAATAACAAATTAAAACTGAATAAAACACAATAATGCTGAGTTTACTGTCACTAGGCAGAATAAATATAAAATGGCAACACTCGAGGTCAATGAAAAAATCAATTAACTTTTCATTTAAAATATTTTTTTTATCCGGCCCTAACTAGTTAATGTGATACTTTGAAAAAACGTAAAAAAATAATGGAACTGCCTTCGTATATAAGTCACTTTTAGACGCTCAAAATAAATTCAGCTAAGATTTCGCCATTGTTCTTTGCGTAATAATGTAGCTGGCAGACAGAAAGTGTTTCTTTCGCATTTACAAAATTAGATGGATATCGGTCGATTAAATTATATTTAAAAGTAGCTTACATCATCGATTGGCGTCGAATGATGATGTCGATCGATGCACCACATACACACACATCGACGGCCATGCACCACAGTATAGCGGCCAGAATGGTTGATGGCATCGATCGGACGTAGTCTTATGGCAACTTCTTCTTTATACATCAAATTACCCATTACTAGGAAACGACATTTTTTTGGGGTGATTAATCACATTTCACTGTAGTACTTACCTACTCAATGTGACACAACGTTGTACTGATGGATGCATTGAATAGTTCGGGGACCGTGGAGGTTTTTAAAGTAAAGTATTATTAAGTCAATACGGTGGATTTTTGACCCCCAATATCTCCGTAACTAGAAGCTAGGGCCTAGAACAATAATAATACCGCTTTACTTTACTTTACTTACGATGAGAACAAGTGCCTTTTGGCTTCGTTATGGATACTTTTACCTCCATTATGTTATTTTTATTATACGTATTTGCATATTATTATCAAAGTTTAATTAAATGTTGTTTCGAAATGATTGATAGTAAACAACCGAACACAATTATTGTTTTCAGTTTGTTCAGAGAACAATGAAAATCGTAAAACATTTCGCAGTGTTATGGAAATGTGTTTTGATTTCCACAATGCCGTGGAAGGCAATATTTCTCACGTGTTTTATTTTGAGCGGGTTTTATATCAGTTAATGATATAAACAATAATAATTGTTGCACTGATTCAGCGTGGTAATTAAGTTTCGTATCTTTTCTGTGTGACCATGAACAACCTTTTACTTTCGACGTGTTTTTCGTCGACTCGATGAGTTCCATGATATTATCCTGCAATAGGTCTATGTTCAGATTTTCTGAGACTGGAATATGGTTGTATAAGAATAGTTTACAATTAATGTCAGTTTCTTTTTTATACTCATAGAATTAAATTAACGTCTCTTCATTGTGTACCATTACTGTACAGTGCAAGCACAGCACAATTTGTCAATAAGTCAGATTGCATTTTACCTGCGCTGGGCCGGTGAATTGAGTACACGAATAGCATTCATACCGCGTGCACTCATCTATCATACAATAATACTTTTATCAATAAATATCAGTCACATTTATCAGTGTATCAGTCAACATCAACTCAAGGTGTAAGGTCCCAAACCGTACATCTTAATGGTCCTTCGAGCCGGATGAGCGGGATTCAATCACGTTACGAAAATAATTGTGGTGGTTCCTGTATATACGACCTGTGGCCGACAGTCAACGGTCTACCAAGTACCAACGTCATCAAGCCCTCGACTGTTGCAATATCGCCAGAGAAGGTGCTTTGCTCATCTTTCCGTGGTTGCGAATCGGTTCAGCCGGCCTCCCACAAGCGGGTCTCACTGGTTGGATTGAGAAGGCGCTAATATCACGGAGAGTTCGCAAAAGCATTTTCTGTGGAATAGCGGTCAAGAACGTTATCAAGAAACCTATCAATCATGAGTTCTACGATGGAGAACTTGTTAGCAAATCAAGATCAAATCATGCAAGCTATGGAGCAGCTACTAAGGAACTTCAAGAAAGACTCTGCAGAACGTAAGACTCCATCCAATATCAAAAAACGACTGCAAACTCTAGATAGTTATTGGTCTGAGTTCCAGTCTAATCATTTAAAATTATGTGAAGGTGAAACTCGCAGTGCCAGTTATTTCACCGACAATTTATATCAAAAAACTAATCTCTTCTACACTGAAGCACGGGACACTATCGAACGTTACGAGTCGAAAATTCCTAGTGAAGGTGTTAGAAATCCAGTTCAAGTATCAGTATCTGGTAAACACGAACAAGAAACTACAAATATTTCATCAGTTGACCCCGATCATGCAAACAGCGATTCTTGTAACAGTAAGTCTACATCTCTGTGGAAAATTGTTTCTCAAGGAAACGCAAGCAAACTGGAAGAAATGCTGCGTAAGCAAAAAAGCAACTTCAAAGCGTTGTCGCGTACAATCAAGAGCGTGGAATTGGAAAACGTTTCTGAAAAATGGGAACTCGAAGATCTACTGCGTAATGTACAAAAAAGGTGGTCAATTATAGACTCGTTGCACTGGGAAATTGACAGTGAACTGTACGAGGAAGATGAAAATTATGAGCAAACATACAGCAGATATGAACAATTATACAATGACATGAAAAAATCAATCAATATCAAGATGGGCTCCATTTCACATCGTGAGAATTGTACCCCCAAAATCGACATTCCTATCTTCAGTGGAAACTACTTGAAGTGGACATCATTCAAAGATCTATTTATAGAAACGATCCACAACAACAAGTCAATGTCGAGTGCTCAGAAAATGCAGTTTTTGAAAAGCAAGCTAAAAGGTGAAGCGGAAAAGCTAGTCCAACACTTAAACATCAGTTCGGAAAATTATCATCTATGTTGGGACATCTTAAATCATAGATACAACAACGAAAAGCTCATCTTTACCTCGCATATTAACGCACTTCTAGCAATACCTACAATGCAGAATCAAGCAGATTGTCAAATTAAAAGGATGTTTGATACTACCAACGAATGTCTTAACGCCATAAAGAATCTCGGTGTCAACATATCAAACTGGGACCCACTTATTGTGCACCTGCTGACTCAGAAAATGGACAACGAGACGCATGGGGAATATATTCAATCACTAACTGATCCCAGAGCACTACCGACACTCGACGAATTCCTAAGATTCCTGGAAAACAAATACACCGCTCTTGAATCATCTCGGCGAAAGCAGTATACTCCAAAATCAAAGCAAGAGACATTCAACAAAAAAGAATCGGAACATCAGCCTAACAAACAAAGCAAACCTAATCAGCAAAATAATAAGAACGATGGAGGCAAACCATTTTTCCGCAATTCAACATTTAAAAGTTTTGCAACGAACAAAGCAAATTGTCCACTTTGCAATGACAACCACGGACTTTTCCGCTGCAAAACATTTTTAGAATCTAGGCCAGATGCCAAAAGAGATATTGTGAAACAATTAAACCTATGCAAAAATTGTCTCCATGATCACAAAGACAAGCCATGCTACTCGGAAACAAAATGCAGAGTATGCCAGGAAAAGCATAACACATTGTTACACGATACGTTTCACAGCAACGACACAGCAATAAACACGAAGTCGTCGGTTACAGAGGATCAACAGTCCAGTTCACGAGAAAACAGGACACGGGACACTGTCAACCATGTTTCAAATGGAAGCATTGTGGAGATCTTGCTAGCAACAGCCCTCGTTCGAGTGAAAGCACGAAACGGGAAATACCAAACGCTGCGTGCTCTTATTGACCAAGGCTCACAGGTCTCTCTAATATCAGAATGCGCAGCTCAAAAACTAGAACTCACAAGACAAGCATTCAAGGGAGTCATATTTGGCATCGGCACAAGTCAAGCCAATTGTAAGGGAGAGATCAGTATTACTGCGGCATCATTGCATACTGACTTTACCTTTCAAGCAGATGTGTTAATAATGAACACACTATTACATAACCTGCCCAACAGAACATTCTCAAAACCACAATGGGCATACCTACAGAACATACAGCTAGCAGATCCAGAATTTTATACGAGCCGACCTGTAGACTTACTACTAGGCGCCGACGTATATTCTCAAATAATAATGGGAGGCATCATTAAAGAAAATGAGTCACTACCCGTAGCACAACAAACACAGCTTGGGTGGATGTTAAGCGGAAACGTCAAATCATATCACTGCAACGTCGTGATGAACAACATTGAGGACATACAAAGGTTTTGGGCCATTGAAGACATAGCAGATGGCAATATCAACATGTCCAAAGAGGATCATCAGTGCATTCAGCAGTATCAGACTGAAACCTCGCGACGAGAGGATGGCAGATATGTTGTAAGACTACCATTAAAACCAGAAATAAAGGAAAAATTGGGAGATTCAAAACCCAAGGCTGTAGCACAATTTTATCAGTTGGAGAAAAAGTTTGGAAAAAACCCAAAGATTGCGCAAGACTACAAATCATTTATCGACGAATACATCGGACTAGGTCACATGCGCGAGTGCAAGAATAAAAAACAGCCAGATTGCATTTTACCTCACCTATGTGTATTGAGGCCTGAATCAACAACAACAGCATTACGTGTGGTGTTTAATGCGTCAGCAAAAACATCGACTGGCTACAGTTTAAATGATTTGATGTACACTGGCCCAAATCTTCAGCAAGATTTATTTACGTTAATTTTGAGATGGAGACAACATAGATATGCTATTACAGCGGACATCGAAAAAATGTTCAGACAAATTTACTGTCATGACGATGATCTGCAATATCAAAAAATCGTATGGCGCGACTCACCACAAGAGAAATTGCGTGAATATGAGCTAACAACAGTCACATATGGCACCAAATCAGCACCTTTTCTCGCCATGATGACTCTGAAGCGAATAGCAGAAGATGAACGCGCAAGGTATCCTGCGGCTGCAGCAATTGTTGACAGCTGCTTCTACATGGATGACTTATTGGCTGGGCATGATAGCATCGAAGAAGCAAAGCAACTAAAATCTGATCTTATCAAATTACTCAGATCTGGCGGATTTAATTTGAGGAAATGGTCGTCTAATAAACTAGAGCTATTAGATGACGTCACATCAAACACAGAGCGTCAATCATTTGAATTCAAACATCAAGAGTCGACAAAAACATTGGGACTACGCTGGCACCCACTGGACGATCAGTTCAAGTTCGAAATGAAAATTGACACCAAATCAACAGCTACAGCTACCAAGAGGTCTTTATTATCAGATATATCAAAAATATTTGACCCACTGGGCTGGCTGGCTCCGGTCTCAACTAAACTAAAACTATTATTTCAAAATGTTTGGTCACTCACCCTACAATGGGACGACAAAGTACCAGCACATATCAACGAGCAATGGCAGAAGATCAAGAAAGATCTACCAAAAATAGAGCAGATTAATGTACCACGATGGCTACAAATACGGCAAAATACAGAAATAGAACTTCATGGTTTCTGTGACGCATCTACAAAAGCGTATGCTTGCGTAATATATTGCAGAATCATCAAACAAAACCAAAACAAACCAACTCCTGTGACCATATTAGCAGGAAAATCAAGACTTGTTCCTATCAATAAAGCAATTTCATTGCCAAGATTGGAGCTAAGCGCAGCGCATTTATTATCACTTTTGATGCAAGTAGTTCAAAAAACTTTACAGAACTACAGTATCAAAGTATACGGATGGTCAGATTCAACGGCTGTCCTGGGCTGGCTACAAGGAGATCCGAATCGCTGGAAGCCATTTGTAGCAAATCGAGTGAAACAAGTCACTGAAGTGATTCCAACCACAAGCTGGCACTATGTGAAGTCAGCTGAAAATCCTGCTGATTGTGCAAGCCGAGGATGTTCAGCAGAACAGCTCAAAGAACATTCACTATGGTGGCATGGACCAGGGTGGCTATCATCATTTGTTGAAAATGAACATAAACAACAAAAGTATGTTACGCAAGACGAAATTAAAAAATCAGTACAAACTGGCATCATTCAACAAAATGATGACATAGCTCAAAAAATATTAAATAAATGTAGCAATTTCAACAGAGCGACGCGAGTTCTAGCTTGGACTTTGCGCGCATTAACACGCAATAATCAGCACAAACCAAAGTTTTTAACGATCAGCGAAATGAAGAAATCAAGAAATCTCATTATTAAGCAAGTACAACACTCGGAATTCAGAGAAGATATCATCAGTCTTCAGAATCACAAACAAGTCAACGCAAAAAGTGAGCTGTTGAAGCTGAACCCGTTCCTGGATCAAGAAGGCTTGTTGAGAGTTGGCGGGAGGATCTCTAACGCGAACATCCATCAAAATATGAGACATCCACTCATTATACCTAAAAACTCTCATATCAGTAACTTGCTGATTGATCAAGGACATAACATGACGTATCATGGCGGAGCTCGAATCACGCAAGCTTGGCTTCGGCAGCAGTACTGGATCATAGGCGGGAACCGAGCAGTCAAGAAGCGCCTTAGAAACTGTATCAAATGCAGACGTCACAACCCAATCAAACAAGAGCAGTTGATGGGAGACTTGCCTGCAGCACGCAGTAATCCAGCACGCCCTTTTTATCACTCAGGAGTTGACTACACTGGCTTTGTGTACGTAAAAACAAACAAAGGCCGAGGAGTGAAGACATCAAAAGGCTACATCGCTGTGTTCGTATGCATGGCCACAAAAGCTGTGCATCTCGAACTAGTCTCGGATCTGAGCTCCTCAGCATTTTTATCAGCATTACGCAGAATGTCAGCAAGAAGAGGTGCCCCAAGACACATATACAGCGACAATGGTACAAACTTCGTAGGAGCAAGCAGAATCCTAAACGAAGAATTCGTCAATATGCAAAAAGTGTTAGACGTGGAATTTTACGAAGCAATCACCGACATGGAGATCAATTGGCACTTTAACGCCCCATCCTGGCCGAACGCAGGAGGTGTATGGGAAGCAGCTGTAAAGAGCTTGAAGTACCATCTAAAGAGAGTAATCGGCGAACAACGGCTGACATTTGAAGAATATTCAACAGCGCTAGCACAAATCGAAGCATGTTTGAACACACGACCACTGTGCGCTCTAACTGAAGATCCAGAAGATTTGGATTATCTCACGCCATCCCACTTTTTAACAAGCGGACCAACCTTGACTTTAATCGAAACAGAAAAAGATTTGCGGACGAGGTGGCAACTTACCCAAAAAATTGTGGATGATCTATGGAAAAGATGGAGAGCGGAATATTTAAGTCAATTGTCAGTGCGTAGTAAATGGCGGCAATCGCACACAAATCTAAAGATAAACGACATTGTCATCATACACGACGTGCAATTACCATCAGGAAAATGGGCCATGGGAAGAATCACGGAACTACATCCCGGAAAAGATGGAAACGTCCGAGTGGTTACTATTCGCACGAAAAATGGATCACTAAAAAGACCAATAACAAAACTATCATTATTACCCATCAATGAAAATCAAACAGAAGAGCAAGAACATCAAAAATTGGCAACTAACGTACCAAAACAACGAACACGACAGTCGTCATCAAAATTATGCAACTTTATTTATACCTTACTCATGATAATTATGGTGATGGTATCTACAGTAAGAAGCGAGTACAAGTTCACAAGCCTGAGCAGTAACCAAAGCATATATTTTGACAAGGTAGCCAATATGAGGTTACAACGCGAAGAATGGAAGCTAATAGTTTATTGCGATATGGCTCCATATTGGCGAGGAATACAAGAACTCAACAAATATATGAATCACCTTGAAAACATATGCTCATCAGATCAAATAGCACAATGTGACGTAGTGCGGCTGCAATTACGTCATGGGTACGAAGAACTCGAACATTATAACAGCATTTTACTTGGTCAGCAAATGCACCGATTGCGCCGACGTAGAGGCCTTATCAACGGTGTAGGCAACGTTGCACGCAGTTTATTCGGAATATTGGATGAAGATTTTGCTGAAAAATATCAAAAAGATATCGACCTTATCAAGAAGAATCAAAAACATATTGCCTTATTGTGGAAAAACCAGACATCAATAGTGGAAGCAGAATTGAATGTCATCAAACGAGTAGAAACCGCATTGGAAAAACAACATAAACTCATTAATCAACACATAATAAACTGCAACCTGGGAATAAACAAACTGAAAGAGCAAATTCAAAAGACAGATAGCAGAAGTGATTTTACTTTATCAGTCTCGCCATCAAGAATGCCAGAGAGAAGGAAGTTGACGTACTGACGGATCAAGTCACATCCCATGACATCCACCACTACGTCGCCATATACACCGTAGTGACAGTGATCATAATCATTGTGCTCCTCTACGTGTGGCGACAACTGCGAACCCGCAGGGACACGGTTCAACAAGATCGTCAGGAACCCAACGTGCACTACACGACTGCTGCAAGAAGACCGTCACAGACCATGGCTACTGTTGACAACTGCCATAGCAACACTCGCATAGTTGACAGGGCGTCGTCACCACGTTTTGGAAGTCAATACAGATCAATGTAGTGTTATTTAAGTTATATTATAAGAAATTATGTTCTATCACCTTGTTAACTAGCACTATCACGAATCATATCACCTATGCACCCTTATCTTCTCCGGGCCTGGAGCATGTACAGTGCAAGCACAGCACAATTTGTCAATAAGTCAGATTGCATTTTACCTGCGCTGGGCCGGTGAATTGAGTACACGAATAGCATTCATACCGCGTGCACTCATCTATCATACAATAATACTTTTATCAATAAATATCAGTCACATTTATCAGTGTATCAATCAACATCAACTCAAGGAACCATACCATGACCATACCATAGAAACAAACATAAACAAAAGTAGAAGTTATTGCACAGGTTTTCACAGCGTTCGCCTTATTTTTGCAAGAAAATATTTTAAAGACAACTCACGGGTTAATTAAAAGAGCTAGTAACAACACTTCAAATGGTCTATGAAGTAAAGAAAATTTAGCCCAAGCACTTATCATTGTTATTAGCCGTACGAGTATGACTCACTGCAGGGTAAAGGCCTCCCTTTCCGCTTTTCATTTTTTTTTCATGGCTGTTTGGGCCCAATCCTTTTGATAAGAGTCCAGCTCGTCACGCCATATTCGAGTCTGTTTATGGCAATTCGACACCAAATCTGAAGCCACTTGGTCCAATTTTGATGCTGTTGCGGCACATGTGACCTGCACATTGCAATTCTTAATTTGGCGGCTGTGTTGCCAACGTCTGCGATTTAGATCTTAATAAACCAAACTTTTGATTTCTTGATTTAATATTTTTTTTATATGTTGCCCCACTCTAGGAATTTCTCCTGTATCGTGGGTGCGTTCACATACATTTAAACTCACATACACAAATATCCAGACCCGGAACAACTATCTGTAGGTCATACAAATATTTGTTACGTGCGGGGATCGAACCATTGCTTGAGCCACTGCGCCAACCGTGCCGTCAAACCGTTTCTTATGCGGTCAGAAATGTTGATTCCTAGTATACCTAACTCCAAATAATTATTTATTTCAGGCATCGTAGTAGCCCTGCGACTCTTAGCAAACGCAGGCAGCATATCAGAGGCAGTTGGTTCTGGGGCCACAGTTACAGCTAAACGAGGCTTCCCTGACATCATCATGCCAGGGGACGTTCGCAACGACCTCTATCTAACATTGGAGAAAGCAGAGTTTGAACGAGGAGGGAAAAGTACGGCGAAGAATGTCCTGGCGACAGTAACCGTGCATGATAGTACGGGACAAGTTATTAATGTAAGTTTTTTTTAATTATAGAAAATAAAAATAAAATATTTTTAGGGGTATAAGGAACAGGGCTGTAAAATTCCTCATCCCTCGTTGAAAATGGGATTATAGTCCGTCCAGACAGATGTCTTTTGTGACCCTAGTTAAGGCACACAATAAAACTACTTAGTATGCCTTACAGCTGCGCCAAACATGACCAGTTCAGCCCACTAACCTTTTGAATAGCCTAATATTATTATGTAAAACAGCAACCTAAAAAACAATGCAAAAAGTGTTTTCCCAGCACAGTCACTGATTCACTGTATTGGTCAACCACGGTCGGAACCACGGCGAATTCTTTCTTAAAGGTGAAATCGATGTATCATTCCATACGACTGCCAGCGCCATCTAGCGGTTATCTAGCGAAATAATGGGCTAGAATCCGCACAGATTTCAAAGCAGTGAATCACTAAAGATTGTTCAACCTTTTTTTTACTATGTGTTTATGGTAGGTGCTAAGCTTTTTGATAATGATACATATTACATTTGCCGTGTTTGAATTAAAAAACTATCATACTTTAATTTTTGTAATACTTGTATTGTTGTTAAAATGAAAAGTGTAGATTTTCTTCATTGCAAAAAATGAATTGGTTGGTGTTGAAATAAAGAAAAAATATTTATTTGGCACATGCCACAAGGACACCTACAAAAGAAAGTTAAAAAAAACCTTACACCTAAACAGAAAAAATAAGATAATATTGTTTGTCTCACGGCTGTACCAAATAGACTCATTTGTTTGTTTTGTCTTTTCCCGGTAACGTAAATTGTTGGGACCTTCTCGAAAGTTATACCCGTTATTAGCAAGTAAACATAGAAGTATAACAGTAGGTACTCAAACATCTATTTTTCTTCTATAGGAATGTGTATGGGGCGCTAGCGGCACTGGCTCAACATCGTACGAGTCAGTCGTGCTGTACCACAACAACAGTCCGGCGTGGGGCGAACATCTCCGCCTCACCGTACCGTTGGAGACGTTTACCAACGCCCATGTGCGGATAGAATTCAGACATTGCTCTAGTAAGTATAGCTGTCAAGTCACTTCGTATTCCTTTCAGCTTGAAATCACCCTACTGCCATGTATTATCATCTGCATAGCCTTTTTCCAACTATTTTGGGGTCGGCTTTCCGTCTAACCGGATGCAGCTTAATGCTGCTGTTTATAGGCGTCTTTTAAGCCGTTTACGCCTCTTAGCGACGTATCACTTCGAAGGAAAAATGCTGAACGAAGGCAACAATAAAGATAAAGTAAAGCGTCTGATATGGGGCATAGCATACGGGTCGCTGGACAAAGAAGAAAGAAAAATACGTCGTATCCTTCTGACCTGCAGTATCGGAGTCATTGCAGGTACTCGACACCTCGACACCTTTGTGTGAAGAATGCCGAAGTGCCTCATTAAAACAGAGTATAAATTGATACTCCGATCCACGCGATTTTATTATGAAAAAAAACGTGTTTCAAAATAGTCGCAATAGACTATTTGAGATTCGGACACAGACAAACAGTTTCCGATTTTACGGTAAAAGTTTCAATGCTAAATAAGTTCTTTCTCTCTAAGGTTTACAGCTCTCACCGTCCATGCATTTACGTTATGAAACAATTATAAGGTTTAATAAATTTATTATTGAATTTCCAGCGAGAGACAATGCTTTATTGAAACAAGACAAATATTTTTTTTAACCTTTCACGCCTTATAACTAAATTAATAGAGTCAGTAACGGTATGTCTTTCGTGATTATTCTTAATTATAAGTCATATTTCAAAGATTTTGCTAGTGCCAGCGCCATGATCACAGGATGACTGAAAAATGCGGGTGGATGGTAAATTAACTATGAGGTGCAGACAAATCTTTCATAGGGTTTTGGATTTTTTTACTTTTTAAGTTTAGAAAAGAATATAATTATCCCGTAAGTTACAGTATTAATGAAGTAAAATATTTAATTATAATTCCAGCAAGAGACAAAACAGAGAGAAAGCTATATGGGTTCGCGTTCGCGCGGCTGATGGAAGCAAGCGGTGCCACTTTGAGGGATGGGGGACATGAACTTTACGTGTATAAGTGCGATGATCCCGCCAAGTAAGTAACAAATAGTGTCTAGCTGTTGCAAATTAATATACAAATATTAATTTCCAGTTTGAATCGGATTTTGTAAACAATGATAAAGGTTTTTCTTGTACGGAACACTAATTCTTTTTGAAAAATAAAAGTAGCCCTTTATAAAATCAACTTTCTACCATCATCAACCAGAGAAAATTTGTATGGATTGTGTTAGGAATTATATGAAAGAGAAAGGAAAGACAAGGTCGCATGGAGAGAAGAGAAGACGATGAATCTTCATGCTTTCAATCATATAATTTTCTCAGGTTAACATCAGCAAGCTACCTGTCACTACCATCATGCGCCGCCGACACGGCCCGCTCAGGCTCCGCCAACGGCGTGGTGCCAACATTCCAAAGAAGCTCCAAAGAACACTGCACCATCAGCACCTTACTGTGCTCCACTAAGTTGACGCAAAATGGTAAGTTCAAGATACAATATTGACACTTGATCTGGCCTTTTTTTTTTTTTTTTTGGTGGGTGTAAAATCATCGAATAACCCCTCCCGCTCTTGGGCAGAGCGAAAGGGAGTGTCAAACTTCTACTGACTAAAAACCACCCATGTTCCTTCTTCGCCCTCTATGTCGAGGCCGCGATAACCAGTGGACTACCCGCGGCCCCGACAGGCGTCGGCCCTTTCGGGCCCCTCCCATGTTGCTGACATCTCTTTGAGGCGCGCGTGGAACACGAACGCGCCGTCGACACGGCCTGTTTTCGTCGTGAGACGGACGGACGGCGAGGTAGACTTGATCTGGCCTCGTATTAACAAATGCGCATTCGTCCATCTCGCTCACATTCGTAATGTTAAGAAAAAATTTACTTACTTATCGAAAATATCGAAACGCATCGACGTTTGGAAATACCAGGAGGGGGAGGGTGTTATCGCAACATTATCATGATAAGACATATTTCATACGATTTTTGGCCTTAATAGGGGATCTGACAAAAAAAAACTAATTAGTGCGTCAGATACATTTCCAAAAAATATTGGAGACGTATTTTTTTCACATAAACAAAAAATTAAGTCAATACAGTGCTTCGAAAACTCGTGAACTCTTCGAAAACGTCATATGATAGTACATTTTTTACCTACAAATGACGTCACAACCACATCTTATCTTCGTCAATTTTGATTATTTTAATAAAACAAAAAACACGTATCCAATATTTTTCGATAATCTAACTGACGGACTAATTAGAATTATTGTTTTTTGACTCAGTCCGATCCCCTATTTGATGCAGTGGTGATGATTCTTCAAGCCAGTAATTAGAGAAAAAAATGCTGTAACTTCACAAAAAGTCATTGGAAGACGCCCATGCAGTTACTTCTTCTTCCTCACTTCTTGCTCACAGCATCGCGACCACATTATGACGTTCCGCTGCTGTCTCCTGCAGTGTGGACCGCTCGGTACATGCTGATTCCAACTGCCTTTCTGATCCTCATATTTTTCTGGTCTTCATATTGTTACAGTAATTCAAAGATACTTAACAACCTACACTACCACGTCATTCATAAATTGCATAGTATCAAACTCCTGATAAAAGCTAACGTTCATTGATAAGGTCACGACACATATCTCGCAGCAACAAAACGTCTTCAGTGACCAAATCTTAATGGCTAAATAAGTGTCTGCCAATCAAGAGGTCACCGTGAGTTCAAATGGTACTAATTTAACTTTTGTGGTGGTGTAAATATATGGGTCATATTGGCTCCCATAAGTGTTCGTATCCCAAAATGCTAAAGTATTGACTTCTTTTGGGCTTGATTATTTTTTCAATAATTTGTTAGAGAAAACCTGCGTCGTGTTACCAACCATATACATTTTATCTTTTTTTCCCTGTGTAATTTCCGAGTGTATGATTGCAAATACTCTCCTATCCACACGTTTAAATAGTCCCACTACTGGTACCCAGGCCCTCGCCAGCTCCAGTGTGGGTGAGCGAGCCGGTATCCTCACGATATTTTTCTTCATCCTGTAGCCGGCTGCGGTGTTCATATAATTTACTCAAAGTGAAATCTTGCTACCAAACCGCAATGGGCCCGCGTGGTAGATTATAGCCCATCCCCTCTCCTAGAGAGGAGGCTCGAGTCCCTGCAGTGGGAACATTATAGGCTGATGATGATGATGAAAATCTTGTTTGTCTTCAAACTTACAACTCATGTCGCGGCCATATTATGTGGTCAACTACTATTCTGCACTTTAAATACGCAGACAAGATCTATGCATGGACTATAAAATTGGTCTCCTCAATTATCGTAAAAGAAAACCTCTGCAACGAACAGTCTGTGCCGTCTAATATCATTTAAATATTCTTTGCAGAGGATCTCCTAGCACTGCTCCAATGGCGCGCACGACCAGAGAAAGTACAAGAGACACTACTGCGAGTATTGAGGCTCGGAGACGGACTCAGTTGTGAAGAACTCATCAAGTTTCTTAGAGATGTGCTTGATGCGTTATTTGCTTTATTCTCCACTGAAGATGGCAATAGGCAAGTTTTTCATGATACTGTATTTTATACAGCCCTCCTAGCACATGTTTTATTTAGAATATGGAGGACTTTCAGCTAAACGAACACAAAAAAGAAACCATGGTTACCAGAAAGAAATCCTTACGTTTATTAGAATCATAATAAAATTATAAGAAAAGTTATTCGATGGTAGTATGCAGGGTATAAAGTATTTGCGCTTTTATTTTCAAGCTGTCATTTTTCGAAGTCCAAAGAAAGTGGGTCATATCTAAATAGACACAAACGTTTGTAAATGATAATAAACAGCAATGGATAACTAAAACTTATAGAATCCTAAATGTGATCATTTAGCAAAGGTGTTACTCAACAAAAAGTAACTTCGATGTGGATGTACCACCCATATGTACCTGGTCAACTGTTAGACAGTGCTTTGAGATTTAGGGCTATGTAAACGTAGAAAGCTCGCCCACTGTCATATAGAATGTCCTAGTTCAAGAGTCAAGACCGCATATACCTGATCTATCGCTTACCATCACGCGTGGTCGTGGTCAGGAGCAGGCCAATTAACACTAAAAACATAATTATGATGAAATGTCTATTGAAGTTTTAGAAATAAACATATTGATCATAAAATACTCAGCAGCACTTACAATTTATGACTTATATGTTTCTGTTTTTAGCACTCCACATTCCGGCACAGTATTCCTGGTGCTAATATCGATATGCAGCTTGCTAGATGAGAGTCGGTTTCAGCACTTCAGACCAGTACTCGATGTTTATATTGAAGAACATTTCTCAGCAGCGCTTGTTTACAAGTAAGTGTCTTGAAAATCCTCGATGGATTTTTTTTTAAATACGATGTTTTTGATCCTAAAGTGTTAACTTACTTCACCTTTTTAACTTAATATGCTTCTTCCGAGTTTTCGGACGCGCTTTCGAGCTGTTTCGAGCTTTATGGAACTAATTTATTTAAAAATTATGTTACAAACCATACGGATAATGTTAGCACAAAATATGACACATCCTACTTCCTACTAATATTATAAATGTGAAAGTTTGTGAGAATGGATGTGTGGATGTTTGTTACTCTTTCACGCATAAACGGCTGGACCGATTTGGTTGAAATTTGGTATGTAGATAGGTTATACCCTGGACATATAGGATAGTTTTTATCCCGATTTTATCTTCCCGTGGGATAATTTTCGAGTTGTAGCGGGTGAAGCCGCTGGCAACAGCTAGTTAAATATAAATATAATAATGCTCCTGACAAGTCACCTGACAATCTCCTGACAGACACTCTTGACAAGTTACACGATTATGTGTCAGATTGCTTTAAGCATTGGTGCAGGCGTCCATGTTTTCATATTACTATATTCCTCTCGGCCATGATATATTACTATAAAATCGGAGATATTTCTTACATACAACCATAAGGATCCAGTAATTTCAAACAAAAAACGATTTGATGCTCGAGATGGCTCTTATCCTCGTCGGGGCTTCGGGATGTTGTAAGAGATACCGTGGCCTCGACATAAAGGGCTAAGAAGGAACATGGGTGGTTTTAAGTAAGTAGAAGTCTGACACTCCGTTTCGCTCTGCCTAAGAGCGGGAGGGGTTATTCGATTTTTTTCCACCCGCTAAAATAAAAAAGATAGCTCTTATTTGATGGAAATAAGCGCTTAGCTACGCGCCAAAATAGCCCTGACAGCCAGAAGACGTCCAGACTCTGTAGAACGACGCGACGATCTACACAAGACAAGTGACCTGTTGTGCATATTGAATTGGAACAACTAGAAATTGTGAGGAGAAGCCTTTGCCCAATAGACCTTCTCAAACTAACTAAAAAAAAAAAACGGAACGTTATTCACACTAGACATTTCTTCTGTATCGTGAATGCGTTTACAAACATTTAAAGTCACATAAACAAACAGCCAGACCCGGACCAACTATCTGTAGCCCATAAAACTATTTGTTCCGTGCGGGGATCGAACCCGCGACACGTAGCGTTACAATCGATCTCTCATCAGTCATCTCTCTCCCCAGAGGCCTCCTCTCCTCAGTGCAGCACTGCGCGGAGTGGGCAGCCAGTGCGGAGGGCCAGGAGCCCATCCGCAAGTGCCTGCGTTCACTGGGCGCCGTGTTCCGCCTGGCCGTGCGCTCGCGCCGATTGTTTGCTAGAGCTACTGGTGGACAGTACGAAGATAGCTTTAGAAGAGATGTAAGGGCGGCGCTGCATGCCTTGAAAGCGTTTGCGCAGCATCCGTATAAGGAACATCTGGCGCCGGCGCAGGTTTGTTGTTTATTTCTAGTAAAAATAATAAAAATTGTTGGTGTCTTTGCTATTGAAATACCTTAGTACCTATAGCGTATATGCAATAACGAGCGGTGGCAGAAAGCTTCTTTTATGGAAAGCTATAGAAAATATGTAGGCCTATGTCCAGCAGTGGACATCGTTTGACTGAAATGATGATGATGATGATAGAAAAAAAAACTGTTAGTCTACCATAGATGATAAATCAATAAAAATAGTTGGACACATCAAGTAAGAAGACTATATCTTTGAGCAGCCACCCTTACCTTGGAATGAAAACTTAGCAGTGTATTACATACTTCCAAATGCAGGTAGCCTTAATGTCATCATGGGCAGAAGTAACCCGCGAGGTGTGTGGCGCTTTAGGCGCTAGTGAAGCAGCGCGTGCAGCCGCTTTAGTGCTGGACGCTCCACATCATCACCCGCCGCCGCCGCCACAGCTCGCTAGAGCCAGGCTGCATGCGGCGCAGGATATACTGAAAGGACCGCTAGGAGAGGATCCAGGTAAGATCGAAGATTATGCAAAGGAGAAAGTTCTAAACCTTTGAAATCATCCAAAGCCATGGTTTGGTTCAGTGTGCATGTAATATTGCTACTCTCAGGGAACTGATAAATAAATGATCACAGTTCTTCTTTTGTTATTTGCCTTAAATCGTATCTCATTTGATGACTTTCGCGATTAGTATATTTTATAGACATAGGCGGGCCTGGCAGACGTCGTACTGCCCGGACAGCAGCGCCACCTACCGAGTCCAAGACAGCAAAATCCTCATTAACAAAATGATCCGCCATTTATTGAATTCATTTGTTTGGATAAATGAAGAACCGCTCGACCGGTTTTGTGCAAACTTCACATAAACCATCAACTATGAGTGAGCCCGTCCTTAAGTTATAAAATTACAACGAAAAGTGGTATTGATTTTTATATAATATTGACTACATAAATTCAAAATCTATTCTAAGTGTTTAGATTACCTCCAAGCACAACTGCTGAGCATAAGGTTCTGGGTTTTGTGGTAATGGGGTTTTCCATAAAGAATTTCTCAGTTGCGTCCACGGAGTCTGAATTTGTACTCTGTTGATGCCAATAAGCTCGCCCCCTATTACATGAGACTTAACATAACTTGCGTACGCAATACATTTAAGTACACTGTACAGTAGCCTATTGCTTCAGGGATAAAATTTCATTTCATTTCATTTATTTCAGTAACAATTTTTACATCATATCGAAATTTCAGACTAAATAAAATACAAAAACTTAGAATTACAATACAAAAAATTATCATAACAGTACCAACAAAATAATAATTGAAACGTTAAAAATTGCAAAATATACATTAAGATTCCACTATTATTCCACACGACTGTCAAAGTTCATTGAAACACAAAAATGATAAAACTCAATGCCTTACAATAGAAATCATTTGTATTTATCAGTAACAAAAATAAATTAATGAATAAATCAAATATTTACAATTTGCCAAAATATAAAAACAAAAAGATTAAGATTACCATAATGTCAATTAAAATATTATACTAATGTTATACAATGATATATGTCATATAAATAATGTAAAAACAGATTCATTCAAAAGGCGTGTTTTTTTTTTTTTTTGGTGGGTGTAAAATCATCGAATAACCCCTCCCGCTCTTGGGCAGAGCGAAAGGGAGTGTCAGACTTCTACTGACTAAAAACCACCCATGTTCCTTCTTCGCCCTCTATGTCGAGGCCGCGATAACCGTTGGACTACCCGCGGCATGTGTCTAATATGCAATTATTCATATTTACTTCAACTTTCAGAGGCAAGAAACATCATCCTAACCACAGCCTGCCACCATTTAAGAGTCCACCTCGCTCGTCGCGACGAACTATCACAATGCGCCGAAATGATCGGAGAACTAGTAGCCCTATTGTGGAAGAAACATGACCCCGACCGGCCTATAGAAGATGATGAACTGGACCCAGACGTAGATGTGCTGTGCTTGAACACCTTGGATGTACTGGTCGAGACTGTACTGCATCTGATTGGAGGGAACTCGCCTGTGCTTGTAAGTTTTGCTTGAATGATTGAAGGTGATTGGTGGCGAAGAGAAAGTGCTACAATTTTTCCTTCTTCTGGGAACAGAGAGGGTTATATTTAGGTTTCAATATGTACGAATCCATTATAACCCATCGACTTTACTTCATATACCAAACATCGGAAAGAAAGCGCTCGCCGTAATCGTTTTTAAGATAAAAAAGAAGAAAAATGAAAAGGCTACTAATTTCTAATAAAAAAAAAATGTACTTAATTCCGATGTTTCGGTGTTAGGGCTGAAATTACTTTCATGTCAATTTTGATAATAAAACATGTGTGATCTGTGCAAAGCTGTGTTTGTGACTGACTATAAGTTATGGTACCAACGAGTACAGGTAAATATAAAACGTTTAGTAATTTTGAATCGAACATCCGGTGTGCTTTGTATATTATCTGAACAGTGAACTATTTGATATTTGTCAGATTACTTAAATATAGCGTCCACATATTATACCAATACCGCGTTTTGACCCTTAAATGCATCTTCTCCGTCTCAGGGTTCAATGGTAGCTGGCCTCCTCGGCGTGATGGAGCTACTAAAGCCTGTCCACTATCAGCGACTGTGGAGCCATCTGGCACCGCACCCACATGACCGCAAACCTTTGAAGGACTTCCTGATGCGAGCCTTCTTGGTGTTCAGGCATCTTATTGAACAGGACGTAAGTATGGTTGCTATTTAAAATCCACGTATAATATTTGTCAAACAGTGTTTTTGATATCTTCGGAGACACGATTCTGCTTAAGATCTGAGATGGCAAGTCATCTGTGACGGGTCTGGTATTAGTTGGTGGTCCCGGTGGGAGCGGGTAGCGCGGCAGTCAGCGTAAAAAAACTTGTATTACAAAGAAGACGCGCGAACGCGGTCTAATCAAAAGCGGGTGCCGAGGACACAGTTTTATTTACACACTCATTGCTTGCGCAAGGAGCAGCCCGCCCTCAGTGCGCACGTTACACCTTTGAGCGCGCTCCTTCCCGTTGTCAGCACCCGCGCACTTACAAATTACTATAGGTGTCCATGCCCAAGGTATCCACAGTGGACCACGTGATTCTTTGTCACTCAATGACATACCTGGAAGGCAAAGCAAATATACCTAAATCAGAAAATTACTAAGTACTACTTCCATTAACTTAACGGCACTACTATCATCCACGACCCGTTTACGTAATACACCTGAACTAGAAAATTTGTAGGTACCACTTTCATCCTGTCCCGTTTCCCTATAAATCCATGTTTAACAAGGCAATGGTATTCTTCATCAGGTGTTCCCAGCAGACTGGATGGTACTTCGAGTGCAAAGCTGTAAAGTACTGCTGTCTGCGCTTCAAGATCTGGCTCAGCCGTTACTGGAGAGGTTCTTAGGAGATGAACCCCCTCAGTTTGATTCGCAGGTACAGTCATTGATAAAAGACTTGAAAAAACAGATGAATCTTATTTCTTCTATGAAGATTGATATTTAACGGATATGCTTGTTAACGGATTTATGCGCCCTTATCCGTAAGGGTACTCAAAACAACGTTGTGTTGTTTGACTTCCTTTGACCGGATTGCATAGTTCAAGACGTTCCCTCTGCCGAGTGTCGGCCCACATAAATAGTTGTATATTCAGGCCTTGTACCCCTCTGCTACCTGACATCGACGCAGAATTTGTATGTCGATGTCCCTTTTACCCTGTATTATTAATACTATTACGTTATACTTAATGTTTTCTCCTTAGTTATGGTCGGGTTACATGGAGTTAGGCGTAGCACTAGTGACGTCTACAGCGCTACAGCCAGAGCGCTGGTCGGGTCGCGGGCCAGACCGTCCGCGCATGCGTGCTGCAGCAGGGATGAGAGTACTGGCCACGTGGAACATGTTGGGTGAGATATTACGAATATTCAGGCTACTAGTGCATATAGACAGTCCTGATAGTCGCCAATCTTAAAGCGCATGTACATTCAGTGCAAAATTGCATGGACAATTCAGAAATAAAATCGTGTGAAGCGAAAAATTACGCCACCTAACGTAAACTAGTAATCGACTATAAATACTAACGAATTAGGTTGAGACCTGTTATGCTAGTTGTAAGTTGAAAAGTAAATAAATAAATTAATTTTCACAGGAAAATAGACACTAAAGTATCCATGCAATTTTGCAGGTCACTCTACATTAAACCCGTCTGCCTTAAAAGCGCCTCGCGAATACACCTCTGCTGGGGATCACAGGTGTGATATTATGTTGTGTTCCTACAGGTCCCGCCCAACTACACTTGGTACCGGGAGCAGTAGGCGCCCTCCTCGAAATCACTCTAGTCAGCGAGTTACGTCGGGCAGCGTTAGGTGCTCTGGTAGCGTTGATGGCAGCTGAACGAGCTCACACGGGCGAAGCGAGGCGAACGGAGGCAGCTTTAGTGGACAAACTTGACTCGCTCGTCGCGGATAATAAGGCAGATGATCATTACAGGAGGCTGTTTGATACTGTGTAAGTATTATAATCAGTCACTAAGTTACGTCGGGCAGCGTTAGGTGCTCTGGTAGCGTTGATGGCAGCTGAACGAGCTCACACGGGCGAAGCGAGGCGAACGGAGGCAGCTTTAGTGGACAAACTTGACTCGCTCGTCGCGGATAATAAGGCAGATGATCATTACAGGAGGCTGTTTGATACTGTGTAAGTATTATAATCACTTTAGTCACTAAGTTACGTCGGGCAGCGTAAAGCGAAACGAACGGAGACAGCTTTAGTGGACAAACTTGACTCGCTCGTCGCGGATAATAAGGCAGATGATCATTATAGGAGGGTGTTTGATACGGTGTAAGTATTATATTAAATTATCTTCTGTTTTTGTCTTCCAAATAACTTGCTTCGCGGACCTCCCTTTTATTCACCTTGAATATTTTTCTGTGGTCTTGTTTTCTAGTATAACCTTTATAATACGCAGAAGTAAGCTATCATATTATAGGACAGATGAACCATCACGAGTTTCACGGTTTTGTTTCAACTCACAATAATGCCTTGTTTTATTGGCAGCGTAGAACTTAGGAAATCTAATTCAAAGCATTTATTTCAAGTATCCCAATAGGGGATCGGACAAAAAAAAACGAATTAGTCCGTCAGATAGATTTCCAAAAAATATTGAACACATATTTTTATTATTTTTTCACGTAAATAAAAAATTAAGACGATACAGTGCTTTGAAAACTCGAGTGACGTCATATGCTAGTACATTTTCAAGTTTCATGCCCCCCTACATGATCTTTGACACGTTTTATCTTTATAATTTTTTATTAATTTGATAAAACAAGAAACACGTATCCAATATTTTTCGATAATCTGACGGACTAAACAGAATCATATTTTTTTGAGTCAGTCCGATCCCCTATTACGGGCATTTTTGAAATAAAAAAAAAAAAACTGCTTCACTCCCAGGCACAAGGTATGATAACATTGAAAGTACTTTAGTTGCCCTTTCCAAAGCGTACATTTTTATAGAAGGAGAAACTTCATAGTCACTCCTTAGGGAATCAATGTAATAGACATCCCCACTTGTTGTCAACGAAAATATGAATTGTCTTACTCTATCTTGAGTCCAAGGGATGTTATGTCTCTGTCTTTCCTCAAATTTGCATGACACTATCTTACCTTATTCGACCACAATAACCTCTCTATGGCCAAATAATATTTCGTCTAATCATTCTTCTATTGTCCACGCTACTCAGGGAACATTTGAGCTCAGTGTAAGTACCACTACCGTTAATTATGACGTCACTTAGTAACAAGAACATATTTTAGTCCAAAAATACAATTTAAACACGTTTTTATTTATATTAATTACTCCTTAATTACTTTGACACAACTAGTTAAATTTATTCACCGTCAGTTGGTCGGTGAATTTGTTTGATAACAGACAAATAAAATGTTTGCGTGTTATTCAATGTATTTTGTGAAGAATATTCTCATTGAATGTTACAATTAAGTATCTGTTTTAGTGTAGTGTAGTATTTATTTCGCAAGTTGATATAATGATAGTGCTTAGGAAACCGGTAAGGACATGGCCACTTCAGTAAGTATTTGTAGAGTGGAGCTGAAACCGCAAGCGCAATTTGCCCGTACTATAAGTGAAACTGACCCTAAAAAACAGTCCTAATGTAATTGTTCCCAGCTTCCTTTCGTGTCTTCGAGATCTACTAATGGGTATAAAAGTACCCTTAATGAAGCCGAAAGGCACTTTGCGATTTTTTGTTCTGTACAAAATAACGTTTCAACTTTGTAACTTTATCGTGGTTTTCGCGGAGGTATCCCCGCAACCCCCTTCCTATTTAATGCATCCATCAGCACAATGCTTTGAGGGCGTTAGATTGAGTCCTACAGTATAACTTTATTAAAAAATATATATAACTTTATTTAAAAAAAATCGTTTCTCTTTTACTGAACATTATGCACCGCTACATTTGGACGGCCCGCCAGGTAACCACATTTAAACCCTGAAGAAAGCTTGAACACTGTAACAATCAACTTGCGAAATAAATCTTTCCATACAAAAATTTAAATAAGTAACTTACTACCACATTACCTTCAGTTCTTCACAGTTGTTTTATAATAATCTCAGGTTAATGGAACGAGTGTCAACGGAGGGATGGAGGGAAGCGGGCGCGGCTTTCGTGGCGTGTGTGACTCGCTTGTTGGAGCGCCTGCTGGACTATCGCGCTGTCATGCAGGGGGCTGAGCACAGGGATAAGAGGATGGCTGCTACTGTTAATTTATTGGTAAGTGGACTTTAGATAATGGGTATTTCAATAAAAAAATCTAATTAGTCCGTCTGTTAGATTATCGAAAAATATTGTATACGTATGATCAGTGGGGGCTTTTGACGTTACTTTGTGGGTAACTGACACGACTTTTCCAAGCACTGTATCGTCTTCATCTTTTGTTTACATGAAAAAAGAAAAAATACGTGTCTATTATTTTTTGGAAATCTATCTGACTGACTAATTAGATTTTTTTTTGTGATATACCCTATTTTAGGCTTCTCCCGCGGTTCCTTTTGTATTGACACTATAGCCATCTGCATTATGTAGCTTCATGTTCGATGTAAAAATAAATTATCAAAATGTTATTGAGCTTATTCAGCCATCGGGAGGCCAGACGTACTGCAGGTTAGCACTCATACCTTGTCGATGTTCCACACATAAGCACAAAGTGCTTTGCTACATCTTTCATTGTGCGCATTGCCAAGAAGTTGCCTTCCCTTCCTGCATCGGTGTTCCCAAGCTCATACGACCCCAATTTACATATTAAGTCGCGAGTTAATGGACTTCTTTTGAGTTAGCTCGAGTTTGAGGAAGGCCTATGTACAGCAGTGGACGTCTTTTGGCTGAAATAATGAATGATGAGTTAGCTCGTTCCATAGTCGACCACATCTCTGTGCTCAGAACAACAGGATTGAGTGCAAGAGAAGGCCCATTTATTATTTAATAAACTGGCCAAGTGTTAGTGGGTGTCGTACATGAAGGGTTCCGTACCAATACGGAAAAAAAAACCGTTTTTTGGATTAAAGGGCCTTTTTAATATTTATTTTATTTTGTTTTTAGTTTTTGTTGTTATAGCGGCAACAGAAATACAGAACTTGTAAAAATTTTAACTGTTTAGCTATCGCGGTTCTTGAGATACAGGCTGGTGACTGAGAGACAGCGGAGTTTTAGTAATAGGGTTCCGTTCTTACCCTTTGGGTACGGAACCCTTAAAATGAGATGAAACGGTTCCAAATGCCATTGCTATTCTTCTAAAAAGCGTTGTCATACTCGTATCGGAGACCACAATGAGTATAATTCATTAATTACTTTCCGTATCAGTGCGTCTAACTTTGTTTATTATTTCAGAACTTCTACAAGAACGAGATCGATCGTAAGGAAATGTACTTGCGCTACGTGTACAAACTGCATGATCTGCACATCGCGTCTGATAACTTTGTTGAAGCTGGTTGCACTTTATTGGTAAGCTGTGTCAATGTAAAAAGACCCTTACTGGTTGCGGATTGGTGTCAGTTTGCATTATCTATCACCATAACTGACTAGTTCGTTTAGTGATCTCAAGCGTTACTGCTGTGCATAAGGTCCTGGTTTCGATTTCCAGGTGTTATTGGGTTTTCCATCAGGAATTGAATATGTGCCCGATTGATGGGGACGGGCTCGCCCTCTATTGAATGGGACTTAAACATAACTCAATGTCAATTTTCAATGTGGCGACACTTAGGGGAGGCCTATGTCCAGCAGTGGACGTCTTTCGGCTGAAATTATGATGATGATGAAACATAACTGGGTCAATGTGTGTGTACTATTGGGTACACCCCTGCCTAACTCTTCGGGGATTACAGGCGTGATGTTAGTAAATTATTTCAACCTCTGTATATTTCCAGTTGTATGCAGAAACATTGAGTTGGGAGAGCGATCAAATCGGCGTGGACTCTGAACACCCTGAGATGCCCGAGTGGAAACGAAAAGAAGCGTTGTACAACCAAGTGCTGCAATACTTTAATCGTGGAAAGGTATCCACTTAAATCTTCAAATTCTTTTCTTTAATTTAAAAAAAATGGTTCCGTACGAGCCTTACCACAGAGGTTCTTAGTTGTTCGGGAACGGCACTTGCTTCCCTGTTCCCTACTGTGTTGTATTTTCAACTAAAGCTTGTTGTTTCGGGTGGCAATATAAAAATTTTTTTTAATGTGAGTTTTTTCATACAACGGTTATCGCAAAGGACACATTTGGAGATGACGAGTTCTAACTTTGAGTGAAATATACTTTCGACTTGATATTGATTTCGAACATGTACTAACATGCATTGCCATCCCGATAAATTATCTTTTGATATATTCAAATGTATGAATTACTGTAATTGTCCCATATCAATAGACAATAGAATGATATGCAAAAATATTTTAAAATTTGAATGAAGTAAGCGAAAACACACACCATTTCGTCAGAAAGGACAAGTGCGTAGTATTTGCAATTAGGCATGGAAAAAAGGGCGTGAATGTATGTATGTATTGTACCATATTTAATGCAGATGAAGAATCTAGAGTCTTAATTTTAATTTCAGTGCTGGGAAAAAGGCCTGCCACTACTCCGCGAGCTGGCAACACTATACGAAGTAAAGTTATGCGACTACCCACGTCTGTCGAACTGTTTGCGCACACACGCAACCTTCCTGGACTCTGTGATGGAGCAGTTGAGACCTGAACCTGAGTACTTCAGGGTTGGATTCTATGGGAAAGGATGCCCATTGTTCGTTAGGGTAAGAAATATTACTATGCTATTCGTTATGCTAATATTTCGCACGAAATGGAACTTGACAGTTTATTAAGACTTATTTTGATGTTCTCCTTCTTTGAATGTCTGATGGATATAAATATAATAATACACTTTAATTCCCAATTTGTGAAAGTCGCACGAGTACAAAGTAATTTGAAAATGAGTACGAATTCACACAAGTCTTGTCACAAATATGAAACCGGTATTCAGGTTTCTAAGCACACTGCGTAATTTATTTCATCACCACTGCTGCCAAAACGGTGAAGGAAACATCGTGTACCTTGTCATAGAGACGTATCCTGTGTCCCAGCAGTGAGAACATCATAAGCTGATTATGAAGCACACTTGCGCGAGCACATGTGTGCTAGGCTCATTTCTTTGATTTAAATAATGATTATTGTTAGTTATTAATGATCACTAGATAATAACTTTTCAGGTTAAATGTTTTGTTGAACCCATGTTATATGTCCACAGAACAAACAATTCGTATACCGCGGCCACGACTACGAGCGTATCGGTGCGTTCACTCAACGACTGCAGGCGGAGTACGTCGCCGCGCACATACTGATGCGCAACACGCCGCCTGACGACTCCATCATCGCTAACGATGGACAATGTGAGTGCATACAAAGGTCTTTCACGTTAACACAGTTGGTCTCCAGGTTACCAATTTAAAATCATCGTCATTGAAGGCCTCCCACTAGGTGCAAAGATGACTGCTTGAAGGTTGCGGGATCCGCTGGTATGCAAGATGCACTTGACACCGGTCAACGGTTCCCAGCGGATTAAATGGGACTTAAACATAACTCAATGTCAATGGTCAATGTGGTGATACTTAGTGGAGGCCTATGTCCAGCAGTGGACATCTTTTGGGTGAAATTATCATTCGCAGCCCGACTTCACCCACTGCTGTATTTGCTTGTTCCACGTTCTTGTTCACTAATAGCGTGACTACTGAGTGCGCAGCCTCGCGAGGCCTGCGCGGAAGCGTGCGCCTTACGAACACCATCTGTACATGAAACAATGGCTTTTTAATTGTGTCTATAATAAGGCGCTCAATCAGTTAATGCACGAATAATGTTGATATACTATATTATACTCTAGCTACTTCCTAACATGATATAAAATAATTTTCAGACATACAAATCTGCAACGTTAAGCCAGTCGCGTCGCGGCGCAATTGGCCGTCCGGCACTCCTGACCAAGTGAAGCGTTTCTACGCGTGCAATGACGTCGACACATTCCTCTGTGACCGGCCGCTGCAGAAGCCGCCTATTGATAAGGATAACGAGTTTAAGGTAAACTAACCAACACTAAAATAAGCCCTAAGTAAAGGCCACTTAAGACTGATTTTATGGGGGTTTCGGTTTTGTTTTATCACCGTAGATAAAACTTTGTCAAGACAAGCGAGACCAGTGGTCCACATTGGTCTAATGGAAGGAAATTGGAAAGGCCCTTACCCAAAACTGGAATGATGCAGGCTAACAGTATCAGTATTCGATAAAACTTGACTTCTGATAGTTTTTGTAATAAATCAAACTTTGTTAACGACTTTTTAGTCGTGAGGTCCTGGGTTCGATTCCCGGGTTGGGCAAAGTGTTATTGGGTTTTATATCAAGCATATACTTTTTAGCGCAGAATTATTAATTGTCTGTCTTGTGTAGTGGTGCAGGGGTCACAAGCGCGATTACTGGGCATGAAGTCCTGCAGGTCTATTGCGTATCTTTTAAATGTCAGTGGCTATCATAGTGACCAGCAATTAACTGTCAAATTGGTTATGGTTTAGTACGAAATGGAACCATTTGACAGTTAATTGCTGGTCACTATGATAGCCACTGACATTTACAAATATACGCAATAGCCCTGCTAGGTTCGATTCCCAGATTGGGAAAATGGTTTCGTACAAAACGGAACCATTTGACAGTTAATTGCTGGTCACTATGATAGCCACTGACATTTACAAATATACGCAATAGCCCTGCTGGGTTTGATTCCCAGATTGGGAAAATGGTTTCGTACAAAATGGAACCATTTGACAGTTAATTGCTGGTCACTATGATAGCCACTGACATTTACAAATATACGCAATAGCCCTGCTGGGTTTGATTCCCAGATTGGGAAAAGTGTGTGTGGAGGAATTGATCTTGGGGTTTACCATCAAGAATTTCTTAGTAACCATTTTTTTTTTTTTGGTGGGTGTAAAATCATCGAATAACCCCTCCCGCTCTTGGGCAGAGCGAAAGGGAGTGTCAGACTTCTACTGACTAAAAACCACCCATGTTCCTTCTTCGCCCTCTATGTCGAGGCCGCGATAACCAGTGGACTACCCGCGGCCACGACAGGCGTCGGCCCTTTCGGGCCCCTCCCATGTTGCTGACATCTCTTTGAGGCGCGCGTGGAACACGAACGCGCCGTCGACACGGCCTGTTTTCGTCGTGAGACGGACGGACGGCGAGTTAGCCCATCACTCACCGTCCACAGGCCCGCGTCTACGGTGGCCGGAGGTCATCGCGGGATTTCTCAGTAACCATGGAGTCTGAATTTGTGCCCGGTTGATGGCTAAAGGCTCGTCCTCTATTACTTGGGACTTTAACATGTCATTGCGAAATGTGGCTGTACTTATTAAGTACATTTCTGCTTATCTAGATTTAAAGGTGTCATGCTATGTTATGTTTATGAAAGAAATACAATGAGGATGTGAAATAGTTTTGATTCCTCTTTTGTTTTGTTTTTCAGAGCCTCTGGATTGAAAGAACAACACTAGTGACTGAAGTCTCATTACCGGGCATTTTGAGATGGTCTGAAGTAATTTCAAGATCTGTAGAAGAAATACCACCGGTGGAAGTGAGTCTTGTTTTTATTACCATGATGTGAGGCTGGGACTCTTCATGATCCACAGCTACACGGGATCGTTTTATATTCCTGCAGGGCTATTGCGTATCTTTTAAATGACAGTGGCTATCATATTGTCTATGGATTAACTGTCAAATTGGTTATGGTTTAGTACAAAATGGAACCATTTGACAGTAATTGATAGGCACTATAGGTTAGCCACTGTCATTTAAAAGATACGCAATAGCCCTGCTGGTCACCAGCCTTACACTCCAAGCACCCACAGGATAGTTTGGTTAAGCAGAAGTCAGCCTCATAGATACCATTAAAAAACAGGCGAGGTACCATTTAAAGCTACATGGTGTGTATCTCTTTTTCATGGCCGATCACTATGTAACAGGGATTCGGATCAAGCATTTTTTCTTTTTATTCCAAAATGGGCCTCTCATAGCTGTACCTCGCCTGTTGGAAAGCGATAGCTGAAGTATATGATGGAAGGAGTATGACCAGAAGATAAGATACCCATTGGGGTATGAGATTGACCCAATAAATACCATGTTTCCCCCGTGTTTCGGAAAGCACGTGGAATATTTCACACCAAACTTTTCTTCGGTTTACAATTTATTAAAAAAAAATTGTTAGCTAGCATAAATTCAGCACCTACCACCGCAAATAATCTTCATGAAAATTGTAATAAGTATCTTCTCCCCCCAGTACGCGTGCGAGACAATGGAAGCGACAGAGCGCGAGCTACGCAGCCTCATCTCGCAATACACAGCGTCGCCCGCACAGAACATCAACCCGTTCTCCATGCGGCTGCAGGGCACCATCGACGCCAACGTGCAGGGCGGCATCACCAAGTACGAGCAAGCCTTCCTGACGTGCGACTTCGCTCGGAACGCCACTCCGAGGGAAGCGGCGGCTGCGGCTAAGGTAGGCGTTGTGCCAGATATATAACACAGCGGTTAGGAGTGAGTTGAAGCAACTTTTGAAAATGGATGAGATGTGGAATACGTAGTTAGTTGCATAACTATTTATTTTTTTTGGCGGTTGGAAAGTCATGGAATAACCCCTTCCGCTCTTGGGCAGAGCGAAAGGGAGTGTCAGACTTCTACTGACTAAAAACCACCCATGTTCCTTCTTCGCCCTCTATGTCGAGGCCGCGGTATCACTTACAACATCCCGTAGCGGCATCTATTCGGTGTTTTGAGTACATATAATTCAACACTGCCACAATCACTGACGTCATCCTTTAAATATTTTATGATTTGGTTGATGCACTTCTATCTACTACTTAATTATCAAATTGACGCTGGGACTACTTTAGCTCGTTGTTCACTGTTCGTTCCGGACCGACTGAGCGGTCGCGGGCCTGTGCCCCACGAGGCTTGTTCGCGGCTCCGTATGTGCGTACCCAAATTGCTCGATATGCGCCCACAACCCAGGCGTTGAATTTGCTAAACGCCCTGATTGCGCAGGACCCGGATCTAGATCTGTTTATGAGGAGCAATTCAATTCAATTCATTTATTCACTAACAATTTACATTGTGTCTGAATTTCTATAACTAAATATACACTAAAATCATACATGCAATTACCTATGCTTACAAACTGTAAGTGTAGCAAGTACCTGCTTAAATAAATAAATAAATCTCGATGGTCAATGAATATATCTTTCTTTCAGTTGAGGAGACTGGTGTCTTCACAGCTCGCTGTGGTCGATGCCGGCTTGTCACTACATGGAAGGTTAGCACCGGAAGATGTCAAACCTTTGCACAGGTTAGTTACAAGATTTCCTTTTTATTTTTGATAATTATTTGTTAAACTTTAGGTATATATAGGGATGTTGCCTGCCTAAAAAAATATGGTTCTAATTAGTACATCAGATAGATTTCCAAAAAATATTGGATACGTATTTTTTGTTTTATCAAATCAATAAAAAATTACGAAGATAAAACGCATCAAAGATTTGAGTGGGGGTTTGTCACGTCACTCACCGGTAAAAAATCATACTAATGTCTTAGAGAATGACGTCACACGAATTTTAAAAGCACTGTATCGTGTTCATTGGTTGTTTACGTGAAAAAAGAAAAAATACGTGTCCAATACTTTTTGAAAATCTATCTGACGGACTAGTATTTTTTTTTTGTTAACTACCCTATTTTTTTAATTTATATGCCTGATGGATGATGATATGCGGTGATACCCATTTGTATACCGTCGCATTTTATCACGAGCTGTTGCTGTTTGTTATTATGGAGTCGATTTTATGTGTTTACTTAATTTCAGGCGACTCGTAGAACGATTCAACCAACTGCGACAGAACTTAGGACCAGGATTGGCTCGTGCACGAAGACAACTATCAGAAAGTATTGTAAAGTAAGCATATTCTCTATGTCTATATACTATCTACCAAAGATGATATAGTCCCCGAAGGGATGAGCAGAGGTGTTCCTAATAGGGGGCGAGCCTATTCCCACCATCCTAGTACAAATTTAGAGACCTTGGTTGCTGCTAAGAAGTTCCCAACGGAACCTTATAACCCATTGCCTGGTGGGAATCGAACTCAGGGCTGCATGACACCCCGTAGGGGCTGCTCCCGGGTTGTTCGAAAGGACACCGCGGCCTCGGCAGTCTTTCAATAAACTCAATACTCAATACTTTATTGCATTCCATAATGTGTACATATAACAGTTGGTATGTTAAAACATAGAATCAATTATGGACCCTGTCGGGCACAGCAAAGTTATTTTTTTATAGTAGAGAGGATGAAGGCGTCTTTTTAATAGAATAACAAAATAAATAATATTAGTTTAAAATAGTATCAGTAAGATAGTCGTATTATTTGCTATGAAGGTATTTAAATATTCAGTTTAAAATTATATTTATGTGTAACATAACATCACGACTGTAATCCCCGACGGGATAGGCAGAGGTGTACCTAAAAGTACGCCTCTATTTCGCCAGTTATGTTGTAAGTCCCATGAAAAAAGAGTAATAAATGTTATGATTTATATTTCCAGCACTCCGCTACCGCCAGTCCCAGCGTTAGATAAACGATCTCAAAGTATTCAACAAAGTGATAACTACTATGAGGATGGACATCTCTATGATAAGCCGGTAAGTCACGCCATCTGCTGGACAATGCACGAAACATACATATATCAACAGAAGGAATCTAGAGAAAATTCGATTGAATGGCCAAGTTTTC
Source organism: Diarsia rubi (assembly GCA_932274075.1). NCBI lineage: Eukaryota > Metazoa > Arthropoda > Insecta > Lepidoptera > Noctuidae > Diarsia > Diarsia rubi. Next base: position 15,615,290 of record OW026418.1, on the reverse strand, counting down.
TGATTCAAAATTACTTCTTTTTTGCTTCAAATGCTATGTTATAATCATCTGCCTAGCATTTTCCTATGTTAGGGTCGGATTCCACTCTAACTTCATGCAGCTGGATACCAGCATTTTACATGGAGCGGGACCTATCTAACCACTAACCAATTCGTTTTGGGGTAATATGGTACCCCTTTGCTAAGACCCGTAAGTCTGACAGACAGCTAAAGAGAGCTAAGAGGACTACCTCTTAGGATCACGAATCTTTGCCCTCCAACATCTCCGTAACTAGAAGATATTTTATGATCCAGAATAAAAAAAAATCGCAATGACGTGCCTTTATTAACCCTGAGACATACCGACAGCTATCAATGGAAGACGCGTTGGAGCAACAGAGCATAATGTCAAGCAGTCTACCAATCGGCGACAACCGTGACTGCGTAGAAGATAACTCTATGATCAAATCGGCCCCGCCCTTGCCGATCAGACCCAAATCTGGAGACCCCAGGAGTCCTACACGACCTCCTCTAGAGAAATATCGGTAAGTGACATTCATAAGTCCCGCCTTGTAAACAAACGCTTTGATTTCACAAGTTATATATCTTTGTCTTTTTGGCACAATGATAGCGAGCGAGATAGACATACAACATTCCGAATAAAACAACAGTCAAAACGTCAGGTGGCGCTGTATCGGTGTTTACCTTTTTTAGCTTACTCCTAGTAAATATTTGTCTTAAAAATAGTAAAAGTGTGCAATCGAACCTAAATACGTGTTAAAAGTTTGAAGAGATATATATCCTGGCTGTGTTAATAGTTTTAACAAGTTTAAATAACAATATATTGTGTTTTAACACTTAAAACCAGTGTGCACGGTACACCGTATTAAAATCAACAAAAACAAAAAACAAAAGTTCAACAAGCTCGGTGAAGTGCAGTGAAATAACAGTCTGTGGCGTTTCTAGTGTCTTTCTGCGCAGATATAAGTGCAAAAACTTAAAAAGCCGAAATCAAAGTGTTAGCTGATTTTTAACCAAATTCTGCAAATCATTCTTCTTGCCATAGTGTATCTGAGAACAGCGACATCTGTCCTTATAAACTGGAACTACTACAAGCATCACTACACATCGTAGATCAATGCGAAATCGACATCACGCATGATAATTTCTAACTCGCGTCCACACTAGCAACTAGGTGGCGTAAGTAGTAACATAATACGCATACACTTTTCTCCTAATATTTTTTTTGTCCTCTGAAAATGAGTTCGAAGTGTAATATCTGCAATAAAGTGATTGGAACTGTGGCACTATCACTAAAATGTCATACCTGTGATGGAATTTACCACTTCGAGTGTCTGAACATCACAAAACTACAATTCGCAGGATTTACTCGCGAGCAAAAGGCCCGCTGGAAATGTCTTCCCTGCAGCAATATCACGCGTCGGGATCGCTCGAACTCGGCCTCACTGAACCACTCTATATATATACCTACAAGCCACGATGATGCTATGAATATGTCCTGTGACCACTTGGATCAAAAAACCTTGTCATCGAACTCCTCATCAGGCTCAACATCAACAATTATTTCCAGTGGCGGTGACGCACACACTCTTGCTAGTGGCGATCTGAGCGCGTTTTCCTTGTTACTCAACGATACTTTGAAAGGATGGCGCAGCGACTTGGACCACACTATGGCTACATTCACTGATGAAATCAGTGGAACCTTGCGCAGCTGGCGTCAAGAAATGGAGATTAGCATATTAAAATTCAACGATGGGATCAAGAGCACTCTCTCCGAAATAAAACAAGATATGAGCAATCTCCAAAGTGAACAAGAGAGACTTAAGGAAAGCGTTCATACGGTAGCTGAGAGCGTTTCAGACCTAACAACCTCACTACAATTCCAAGCCGACGAACATAAAGACCTTAAGGCACGTGTAGATACCATAGCCCGCAGTAGCTCCGATCAATCTCAAAATCTAATCAGCAACCTTGAACAAAAATTAGACTCACTGGAGCAGCAGGCTCGGAACTGCAACGTTGAAATCTGTAACGTCCCAGAAAAGCGTGGTGAGAACTTACTACAGTTAATGGATACGATTTGCAACGCCATCAATTTCCCAACATCACAGAGAGATATAATATCTATCCATAGAGTTCAACACGCCCAGCAAACCAATAGCAGACCGAAAAATATTATTGCTAAATTTACTACACGAATTACACGCGACAACCTACTGAGCGCCTTCCGCTTAGCTAAGGGCCTGAAAACAGATCAAATTGGAATAACAGGATCGCCAACCAAGATATATATAAATGAACACCTAACTCTGAAAACAAAGCAGTTATTTCGAATATGTAAAGACGCTGCTAAACAAAGCGATTTTAAATACGTGTGGGTTAAAAACTCAACCATACTGGTACGTGAACGGGACGGAGCACCTTCCTTTGCAGTTAGAACAGTTGATGATATCCGCAAAATTAATAAGTCCCCACCCCTCAGTGCTCAAAATAATATTATTACGCGTCAAAGTCCCATGTAAAATTACTTCAAAATTATGTTCTTTATATTGTAAGGTGGAATCATTTTTTTGTTATTTTCTTATTATTTATTTTTTTGTTCTTTTTCCGTTATTTTTTCGTTATTTATGTTTCGTATGTTTTACTTGTTTGTGTTGCTGGATAACTGACATTAAACTTATGCTTTTCATAGCTTCTACACATTACCTCATCATACGTACCTCGCTATTACCTGGCACCCTTGCACTCCTAGCACATTTACCTAACACTATTAAATACCAAAACAGCTCTTGTGACTCGTCAAAACTTATCCATTTATTATCAAAACTGTAGGGGCACCCGTACGAAACTGCATACTCTAAACATGAACATCCTTTCACGAACGTACGATATCATCGTACTGACCGAAACGTGGCTAACACCAGAAATTAATAATAGCGAATTCATCGACCAGCGCTACACTGTGTACAGGTGTGATCGCGATCGCACGGCTACGAAGAAGCTGGATGGCGGTGGTGTCCTAGTGGCAATACTAAAAACCCTTAGATCCACTGAGATTGACCTAAACACATACCTAAACGTTTCTCCGTGGCATAACCACATCGAGCAAGTTGCCGTTGAACTACCGAGTGGCCAAAGTCAGAAGCGTCATGTTATCATTGCTGCATACATACCACCCACGACCCCTGAGCAAGTATACGCGAAGCACTTTGAACTACTCTACGACGTTTTGGCAAACTCTAGCGTCGAATACTTCTACATACTTGGAGATTATAATATTCCCGACACGACGTGGAATATGTCATCCTCCCCGAACTCACCACCAAGGGCTTCACTGTGCTCTAGTTCTAACATGACTTGTAACCACCTAAACAACTTTATATCTCTTCTAAATGCCTCGCAATACAATAACTTGCTCAACGCTAAAGACAAAACCCTTGACCTTATAATATCTAATTGTGCCTGTTACGTTAAACCCGAGTCCTCATCTTTGCTACCTGTAGACGCTTACCACCCTCCGTTCGTCTGTGATACCAATGTAAATTTAGAAAACCATCCCTTGAAAAAACAGTATAATCAGAAATATAATTTTTACAAAGCTAACTATGAACAAATTAACAAAATGATACAACAAACAGATTGGCCTGACCTGCTTGCACGTGAAAATTCTGAGGACGCTGTATCTGTATTTTATGACAAGCTAAATGAGATTATTAAGCCTTACACGCCTCTGACTAATTATAAACCCGCCACATTCCCGGTTTGGTTTTCACGTCCCTTAATAAGCTTGTTCAAAAAAAAGCAAAAAGTTTGGGTTAAGTGGAAAAAGTACAATAATATATCAGACTATGAAACATTCGCCCTTCATAGAACCAACTTTAAAGATTTGTGTAGCAAATGCTACATTACTTACATAAATTCAATTGAAGATAGCTTACGCACTAATGTTAAACACTTCTGGACATATGTATCAAACCGAAGGGACAAACCAATTATTCCAGCGAAAGTTAACTATAATAACACAGAATCCAGCAAACCTGAGGAAATTTGTAATATGTTTTCGGATTTCTTTTGCTCAGTGTATGAACCTGCATCTCCACTACTATCCCAATGGCAACCGACAGCAGAAACCTCCTTAGCTAGCGATATTACCACTAACTTACACTTTAGCGAGGACAAGGTGCTGGAAGAACTCAAGTCATTGGATCCCTCAAAAGGACCTGGACCTGATGGTATACCAGCCCTTTTTCTTCGAAACACCGCAGCTTACATCTATAAGCCGTTAACCATTATTTACAATAAGTGTATCAGCGAAGGCGTGTTTCCCAAACGGTGGAAACACGCTAATATCACACCTGTACACAAGAGTGGTTCCAAAAATAATGTTGAAAATTATCGTCCAATTTCCATCCTCTCCACCTTGTCAAAGGTTTTTGAGAAACTCGTTCACAACGAAATATATCCATTGTTTCAGCACGTCATTATACAGGAACAACACGGCTTTGTCAAACACAGATCTACTACCACAAACCTCTTATCTTTTTCTAGTTTCTTGTTTGACAGTTTTGATGGTAATGAACAGGTGGACACTGTGTACACAGATTTTTGCAAGGCCTTTGACAAGGTGGATCACGAATTATTACTCAATAAAATTGCCTTCAACGGAATTAGAGGTAACTTGTTGCGCTGGTTCACGTCGTATATCACCAACCGTTGCCAGAGTGTTGCAATCAACGGTTACAGGTCGAACATAACCAAGTTAACATCTGGCGTTCCACAGGGTTCTATCCTTGGGCCTTTATTATTTGTCATATTTATTAACGACATAGGAAAATGTTTTCAGCATACTCAGTTCTTATTATATGCAGACGATCTAAAGGTGTACAAATCAGTGAAAACTGTTGATGATTGTACTCTTTTCCAGCAGGACCTAGACCGATTGTCCGACTACTGTACCAGTAATAAGCTCAAGTTAAGTTTACCTAAGTGCAATCACATTACTTTTACCAAAAAAAAGAACGTAATTAACTTTACATACACCCTATGTCGCACGCCACTCGCAAAATTAAACTCTATTCGGGATCTGGGTGTTATATTTGACTCTAAACTGTGCTTAGACCAACACATCGATAAAATTGTTAACAAAGCTTATCAAATGTATGGATTCATTATGCGGTCCACCCTTAACTTTAAAAGATCCTCATCTTATTTATGCCTGTATAAAGCCCTAGTTCGATCTCAATTGGAGTATGCGGTTTCGATATGGAACCCCTTTTATAAGAAATACGCTGAAATTATTGAAAACGTACAACACAAATTTCTACGCGCTATTCATTACAGGTGCCATCGATCTTATCTACCTTATACCCAGTTACTCAGCAAGTACAAACTTTTATCTCTTAACTATCGCAGAAAATACCTCGAAGCTGTCACGCTATACAAAATTGTTAGAAACAAATTTAACTGCATACACCTAAATAATATGATCTGCTACGCAATACCTAGAACCTTCCACAGGCGTCAGGTGCGCGCAGGTACGCTGTTCGCAATTCCTTCCTGCCGAACTAACTCCGGCCTGCGCTCACCTATCCGCCGCATGGTTGACTTGTACAATAAATCTTTTGTAAACATTGACATATTCAACCACTCAATAGGAAAATTCAAAGGTCTTATCTTCAACGCTCTTAAAAATTAAAATACGTAATTACTTTTAATCCATGCACTCTATACATTATTGTCATATATCTGGTCTGATTGTATACTTTTTATTTTTACCTTTTTTTTCTCTCGCCCCTGGCGATTATTGTTTATCTAATATTATTATGATAACCCGTGGACAGCGTTGTGGGTTGCATTATTAGCAAAATAAAAAAATTGTTAAACTAGTTTTAAGTTCTCATAATGTAACTGTTTGTTGTCCCTCTTAATAAAAATAAAAATAAAATAAAATAAAAATAAAAACAGTTTTATTCGGAATGTTGTATGTCTATCTCGCTCGTTCCGATAGGGATGCGTCCTGAGTAAAAAAATATGTAAAAATATTCCGTTTAGTCCGTCAGTTTGATTATCGTATATACATACGCGGAAAAACATATCGTTCAAGTTTATCTCCACAGATTATAAACATGTTTGTTTATAATCTGTGGAGATAAACAACGATATGTTAACTGACGGACTAAACGGAATATTTTATATTTTTTTTTTGTATGTACTTCCTCTCTGTCCAAATCCATTGGAGTTCCTTAACGCGATTTCCAATATCAAAGACAAATAGCGGACTGAACGCGCGCCCCTTTTCCGTGTCGTGAGAGTGAATGGTGGAACGCGACGGCGGCACCTCGTCCCCCGCGCCCCGCTAACCGCTGTCGCCCTCCGGTCGTCGCAGTGGCTCACGGTGCTACGTTTTGTCGCCAACAAATACCTTCATACATATCCGGATTTCGATTTTTGGAACTCAATCTACTAGTCTATAGAGGACACCTAGCAAGCCACGTTGACCCAAGCCAGGTGGAGTAAAGCCATAACCAGGTGGCGTCCAAGGAATGGGAAGAGGAGTCTTGGTTGCCCGGCGGCGAGATGGGCAAACGACATTTCAGGAATACTCTAGATGAAGCCCTCTTCCCCTTATCCCGATAGGGATGCGTCCTGAGTAAAAAAATATGATTCCGTTTAGTCCGTCAGTTTGATTATCGAAAAATATTGGATACGTGTTTTTTGTTTTATCAAATGAATACAAATTGACGAACATACAACGCGTCAAAGATCATGAGCGGCGGCTTTTTGACGTCACTACGTGGTAAAAAATGTAGTGCGATGTGACGTCAAACGAGTTTTCGAAGCACTGTGTCATTTTTGGTTTACGGGCAAAAAGGTGTCCAATATTTTTTGGAAATCTATCTGGCGGACTAATTAGATTCTTTTTTGTCAGCATGTCTGGTTCTTCCATACTTCTAATAGCGTGAAGCTTAACACAAGCAAAGAGAAGCCTGCACTCAGCAGTGATTAAAATATTCAAGCTATTGTTACTTTCAGGGATTCAATCGACGGAGACTTGGTGGAACAGTGCCGACATAGTAGTCGGGCGTCGTGGAGCGAACCGGGCGATGCACCTCCATTACCGCCCAGAGTTTCTGGTAAGTGATCCTTGTCTTATTTGAATTATGATCAAGGTGCTGTGCGAAAAGGATAAATGCATTTTAACGTCTCTAAACCAACGATTTTGTAATGATGTGATGGGGTTCCCATCAGTCAGTTTTGCAAATATTTTAGATATAGTTTCTCCGTGGCAATGTGTATCGAATATTCATCGATTAGACACAAAAAAGCATCGTAGCAGATGGAATTTTGTGGTTTCTGCTTATTCATATAGAAAAAGGCGTGTGTCTATGTACGTATATTGTTACAGGCGACAAACGCTCATGGATAGAAGCCCCGCCGGCGATCCCACGGCGCGGGCTGCGCTCGGGCGACACGCCGGACGACGCGCGCGACTCGGGCGTGAGTGTGGACCACGCATACGGGAACGCTGATGATCACGCGCATCTGCACAAAGGTACACTACACTCTCTTACTGCACTTTTTTGCAACCAGCAGCCCGTACAACCCGCAGCTACTGCCCTTGCCCCGTGTTACTTTGACTCAGCGCGACACGCTTTCTTTGAAGTGAAAACTTCTTTAGCGGCGTTGTGAATTTTTTTTTTGGATGGTTAAAAAAGGTTAAACTCGCGTCAGATGGTCACGTGTCCTAACCGTAAGACGGCGCAGGGCGTTTCCGCGAATGTGCGTGTGTGTTAAATGTCCAAAAAAAAGTATGTCAAGTTCATTTTTCTGAGACAAACTTTTTGATGTAAAAATAATAATAGTTGTAATAGTTCTGAAGTGTTAATTTTTTTATATATAAGAACAAACGTAGCGTCGCGCGAGAGGTTGGTGCGTAACTAAGCGCGATGTGGCCAATTGGCTTCATTTCATGTTGTCATTTTTGAGGGTGGACAACGTATCTATAGTTTTAATATATCATTGACGAGAGCACAATAAATGATTTAACCACAGAATTAGTGATAGTAATTTTATACTGATAAATAAAGCAATTCGTGCAAAATTATTTGATTATTCACTATCTAAAATATTCAAAAATGGACAACGTTAATGTTCAAGTTTTCACGGTTTTTTTTTCCATAAAGTGATACAATCATTAGTTGCTACCGGTAGATGACTATGATGAAACCTGGAGTCATCCAGTAATTTAAGGTCATAGGCGCGTCTTTCTGCGCCCTTACTCCATGTTAGGTACTTGGAATCGACGTTAAAATTTTTTTCTTCAATCCTTTGTCAATCAAAGTAAATGATAGCGAGACCGGTGTCATTTACTCTTTTTTCCGTCATATCCTTCCTCACATAGTTTATCCATCTTTCCTTTCTCTGTCCGTTCATTAACATTTTTTATTTAGTTCTCTTTTAATCACATGAGAAGAAGAGAGAGAAAAATCCGGAAATTATTAACTTATCTAAATGAATAGATCTAACGTATCAGAATTCGGATGTGGACATCAGGCTTGATCATTGCGCGTAGCTATATACGTATGCCAATGACCACACTAAGATAGACTGTATACTACAGCGCTAAAATCTCTTCCAGATCTCGACCTTACAGTAGACTCGCTGCGCTACGAAGAAATAATCTCAATGATGTCTGAACCCCTGCGAGTGGACGAAGGAGAGAAGCCTCCCCCCATCCCACCGAAAGGTCTCGGACATCTCAGCTCCTTCGATTCCGGACACCACGAGAATGGGGAGTCACATTGTTGAAGAAGTAAGACAGATAAAACGCCAAGTATGACGTCTTCAAGTAGCATTTTTTAATCTTATTCTAGTGTGGAAAAAAGGCGCTAGACACCCTGTATAGCTCTGTCGCTTTTCCACACTGTAATGACAAGCAAACAATACTGCTTTATGACGTCATAGTTATCCTACAGGTTAATGAAAGTCTTACTCAGTTCCATTTATTGTCATAACTTTGCGCAGTGCAGTGTTAGTAGGTGTATTTTTTGTCGATCGATCAGAACAAAAAACAAGTTATTACACTGCATTATTAGATTAGGTCAGCCTTCAGAAAACTGATGATGGTTTGAATGCCTGATAACGCAAAATTGGCCTATCTGAAATAATGTACAGGACTCAGTGTAAACTCGCAAAATTTTAATTTTATCCTTTTTACTTTGACGTAAAGGCACTCGCATGTTTTTATTTGCGTGCAATGATTCTATATTTTACAAGAAAATCCTTTTAATAAATCTCGGGATACGCCAGTTCTGCTCTGCCAGCGCTTAATAATATAATGAACAACAAACCTGCGCAAAAGTATGGCAAAAAACGACCGTACGACGTAGATTTAAAGTCGAATATTATTATGTATTGCTGTACTTACATCTATCACCTAACAGCGTCTATTAAAAGGAGATGTGAAAAATGTCGCAAATGCACTTTCTTTTGCATCATGCAAAGTTGTGGGCTCAAAGGGAATAATGACACCTAACATTAGAACAAGAAAAACTCTGGCAAGACCATTGCATTGATGCGAAAGAAAATGTCGTTTCTATATTTTCGAATAGCGAGTAAATGAATTATAACTTTTCCGTCATATATAAATAAAAACTATTTTAAAATGAATTGAATAAATTAAATATAATGTATGTGCGTTTTTAAACTCGAATTGCTGTGTCGTTATAATCAAATGACACCTGCTAGAATATTCGTAGCAAGGAGTCCCACGAAATTCCATTGCTTTTCTCATTCAAAAGGCGTTACATAGCGAAATACTATGGTAGTATATTTCATTATTTTAATATAATATATAGTATGCATATCATTCCGTCAATGGAATAAAATTATTAGATTTTATTTTTAGTGACTTTTAAAATTGTGTTTTTTGTTTTGGCGCAGAAAGCATTTAGTTTTTTTATATGTCGGGGCCATATAACAGTGATATAATATTAATTTACATACAGCTAAATCTTTACAAACTTAACAATAGACTGAATTAATCAGTTTTTATTAACTTTATAGATAAATAGTTATTTTCTATTTCAATCTATGAAAATGAATAATTGAAAAATATTATACCTTTATTTTTTATATTGCTACTTTAATTGTTATTTTATTACACAATATTTTTTATTAAGCAAATAATTATATTTAGTTTTCAGAGTTCTTTGATCTTAAATACTCGAATAATTTTCCCATTTTATGTCTTTTATATTTTGTATTCGTGATTTTAATTGATATGATTCCTATAAAAAGTATTAGTTTGGCAACATTTATTTGAATTGACATTTAGTAAATAATCTTTTTTGTATTATTTTTGTATGAATTTTATTTGATATCTGCAGCCTATTATATTGTAGTCAGTAACGTTATTATAAACAGTATTGCTTTTGCATAATATAATAATGTATCGTCAACAAATGTTTGACGAGTCATTATGGGCTTTATTACCATGTCGTAGAGACTATATTTACGCAAATATGTTTAAAAGCTTTTATAGCCGATATTGTAGTATGAATATATTTATCATTTTAGTCCGTATTCCTTTGCTCAATATGTAGTTAATTTTAGTCCGTCTTTGTCGAATATTATTATAAAAGAGTATTTTCTACTGTGAAGTTCTTCACAGAATATAAAAAAAATGTTCGAGATATAATTGTATGTATACGCAGATTCAGATGAATTTATTATATTTTGTATCCAAAGATTCTGTACTCCCGAAGCCTTTAGTAATATTGGTATGTAGCTGTAATCCTCCCTTTTCTATATGGTGCAATCTTTATTTAGTCTCTTTATATCGTATTTTGATGAATTTTAATACACTTTTCTTAAGCGATTTTTTACATTAATATTATGATAGATTTTTATGAAATATCTACTTTTCTTCTTATGAATTATAAAATCATGAAATCTTTTTACATTATTGACTTTTCGTATTTTAAATATATCGCTTTAAATATTTTGATCTCTTGATTTTTAAATGGCAACAATTGAAATTCATGACGCGATATAAAATGGATTGTGAAATAGTAAGATTTTGCGTATCCAACACATTAAGTCACTTGCTGCTGTTACAATTTTATCTGTTTACAGTAGTGTAATTCATCTCTTTTAGAGGATATTGATTACACTAAGATAAAAGGTGTAAATAGATCTGTGACGAAACTGAAACGCACTTCTTTTTGTTTGGGACCATGCCCGTGTACTTTCTACTTACGGAGACATTAAACCTCGAAAGTTTCAACGTTTTTTAAAGTAAAAAATATAACAATTTAAAGTATAGTTTTTAAAGTTGGAATGTTAATTTAAATATCTCCATGACCGTCTTAGGTGCGTAACATTGAGTCCTACAATAAAACGTGCATTTACACCCCAAAAACATGTCGTTTCTCACCAATAATGTTTGCGTAGGGTTACTTAGTTTTATGTTATTGGATTCGTGACTGGTCCATTTACACTTTGTATGAACTGTTCATTACAAGCGACTGTATCCACAATATACCTAAATAATGTTAAAAAATATTGCAATATAAATGCCAAATAATAAACTAAATCAAATTTCTACTCCATACTAACAAGTCTTTCATAAAGGTCTTTCCAATAGTCAAGTGATATTTTTCGTACGTTTACGCGTTAGATTTTTTAACATAGCTCTTAAGTTATAGGTGTTAAGGTTTACATTTCCAACGAACAATTTCATACAACTCTTTACATCTGTTAATGTGTTTACTCGTATGTAATCGTGACTTGTATTGTTCCACATTTTATATTTTTACTATTAAATGTATTATCTAGTTTTTATAACTCTAAAACTGTTAATTTTTCGATAGCCATCAACTTTACGCCACAAGTACAGTCAGCATATTAATTAAGATAAGAACGAGATGTATAATTTGCATAGAAATTAAATTAGATCTTTCTCACAGTTACGGAAACAAGCAACTCAATAGAACAACGACCATTTTTTATGTTCTCAGTTATTTACTATCGACTGTACAATGATTATCTTACATTACAAGCATATATTACTATTGTTAACATTAATTCTCAATGTCTTTTAAATATTATGGAGATCGAGTTTAGTTACTTACATAAGCCTAATCAGCCTATACTCCCACAACTGGGACACAGGCTTCCTCACTATGCGAGGGAATGGGCTGTAATCCACCACACGAGCCCAGTGCGGGTTAGTACGAGATAGATGTCACATGTCTTCGAAGTTTTGGTTTTAAGAAATGCCGGTTTCCTTACGATGTTCTCCTTCCCCGTTTTTACGTACAAAACGTTCGTTGTTATAAATAAAAGCCAATAAGCCACTTTCTAAAATTTACAAAATTGTAATAAATAAAATCGTTACCTACTAGAATTACCCAGTTGGCTAAACATTGTCAATAAGACTAAACTAGTTGATGGCTATCAAAAAATGAACTACAGCATAAGTTACATTCGAATATAAACAATGTTTGTTCTTACAAACAAAATAACTTCTCGAATTAATTTATACAGTTTTTAAAATATACACATATGTGTGCGTTTCACTAACCCAAAATAATTTCAATTTAATACTTATTCGTCAATTTTATATCAAATTATTCCATTTAAAATATTTAGGTTAGTGAAACACACCCGTAATAGAAGTTTTTAAACATTTTGATGTTTATATTAAATAATAAAGTATTGAGTTACCTAAGCTGAATGATTTTCGACTGATATTCTACTAGTTTTTGTATGGTTATGTGTGATTATTGTATTCCTTTATGTTAATGTTACATATTTCTCAGTAGTATTAGTCCATTCGTATTTAAAACTAATTTTAGTAAAATAATTATAATCGTACCAAAAATTTCTTCAGCTATTTTTATAAATAATTTAATATTACCTACATACGCATTGGTATTGTTTGAATATTGTATTGACCCTTTGAAATGCCATGGCTTGATGTATCCGACAAATGAAAACGTCATTGGGCACGTTTTCATTTGTCGGCTATATCCGACCATGACGTTCAAAAGGTAAACGATTGTACTGTTTGTGAATTGGTAAATACATTATACGTATATCGAATACATTGAATAGTTAGGTGGATAGTTCGCCAAATCAAATTATTCAGTACAAATCGTAGTTGAGTTTGAGGCGCGCTCACTAGTGATGAAACGTAGCCATTTATCATCAATTTATATTATAAATGGGCGAAATAAATATTTAGTTGGATGCATTAAAATGTGTTTTATTTTACTTTGTCCATCCATGTTTTTTCTTCTGAATTTCTCCGTAGCAACCATGAGTCAACATAATAGGATGTTTACTGACTTAAAAAAGATATGATTCTAATTAGTCCGTCTGTTAGATTATCGAACAATATTGGATACGTATTTTTTGTTTTATCAAATCAATAAAAATTTACGCAGATAAAACGCGTCAAAGATTTGAGTGGGGGGGTTGTGAAGTCACTGGCCGCTAAAGAATACATAATGTCTCAGAAAATGACGTCACACGAGTTTTCAAAGCACTGTATTGTCTTCATTATTTGTTTACGTGAAAAAAGAAAAAATACGTGTCCAATATTTTTTGGAAATCTATCTGACGGACTAATTAGATTTTTTTTGTTTACTACCCTATTGGTGAAATGTTGGTGTACTCTTAAGTGCACTTCTGCCCAACCATTCGAACCCCTCGGATTAAAAGAGTGATTGTATGTTATGTTGGTGGGCACCTAAGTGTTCTTTCCTTCGCAAGAAAGCTAAGAAAGTCACGTCAGGTTCTTGCAAAGGAGCAATAATTCGTCCAAATTAAATCATTGTCATACCAAAACCAGCACAAAAAAAAATATTTACGACAAGAATTAGCAATAAGCATCGTCTGCGTAGGGTGTTCGCAACTATGTCCTTGACTGGTTGTGACACTTTCGGACCACTGACTCGGGTCACGACTGACAAAAGTTCTACAATGGTCAGTCTGAACCAACGGTTTAACGTGTTTTCAGAGTCAAGGAGGAAACCTTATGCGTACCTATCTACTTAGCAGCCTTGGCAAGCGCAATAATTGCCTGTAATTATCGAAGAGTTAAGCAGAGGTTTACCCATGACTACACAGGGAGCGAGCGAGGCTCAAATTCAGAGTCCGTGGCAGCTACTGAAAAAATCTTAATGGAAAATCTCAATAACACTTTGCCTGACCCCAGAATAGAAGCCAGACGTCATGGACAGCAGTCGGGCTTGCGACGAACAAGCACATTTTAAATTAAACTAAAACTTTGAATATTAAATTAAAATAGAATGGACTCCGCCTGCTTCCAAGTTTTGTTTAATTTAAAATGTGCTTGTTTTTTGCTTTTCAGATTTTTCAGTCGGGTTTTTTGTTTTTTAAGTACGTTTTTATCCCTGTATTCCTACGAGAACGGGCACTACGCGGGTAAAACCGCGTGACGTCCGCTAGTAATTTATAAAGCTCATAATCCTGATTCGATACCTAATTAAGACCTAACAAAACCGAAAGTGGACCACGGCAAGCCGCCGGCTATCGCGTTGTCATGCGAAACGATTATTGTATTTACCGATTGAATTTCTAAATAATAAGCGCTCTTAGCCAGTAATTGAAGGTAGTCAGTTCAAACGTCGCCCCGCCTAGAAGCGCGGAGTTACAACAGGTAGCGGCTGCAGATGTATCTGAAGACATGTAGCGATTATGTTATGTATGGCAGACAGAATGTATCGTCAATTTTGGTTTACGGCACGGCTGGCGCAGTAGCTGAGCGATTGGACTGCGCTGCGTGCCGCGGGTTCGATCCCCGCACGGAACAATTATTTGCATGACGTTTTGGTAATTGTTTCGGGCCTGGGTATTTGTGTGAGTTTAAATGTTTGTAAACGCACCCACGATACAGGCCAAATTCCTAGTGTGGGACGTTTTTTTTTTAAAGAAAAGTGAAGAAAAGAAATATCCACCGACTAATTATTTAAATAAACTCACAACTGGTGGGGATTTTTGGCAATTTAAGTTATAGTCCTCATCCATACCCATACCACTGGTGTGGAGATTTCTCAAATATATCACTATTTTGTTTCGAAGAAAAACCTCTTTACTATTTTCAATTCCATTTTTTCAGTTTTTTTTTCTGTTTAGTGTGTACCTACATAAGTTGCTAAATAAATACAGTTTCAATTCAGATGTGTAATTGAGAAGTATGGAAGAAAAAAACGTGCTGCGCCAACACGAAATAGATTAGTATAAAGTCAGAAATGTGGGTATAGGATAGGTACTAATGGGTACGTACATCTCTACCTAACGCTTTCAGGACTGCAGGCGTGATGTTATGTAGTAATAATAGTATGTAAGGTACTTAGTTGTAGAAGGCAATAACATCTTGGCACTTTGACTGGAACGTCGCATGTTTGTGCCAAGTCAAGGTGTTTCTAAGAATTGATCAGGAAGGCAAATTATTTGGCATTCGCTAGATGTGGTTGAATATGTCAAGATTGCGACGCCAACGGGGCGCTATGTAATAAATTAAAACTCTATATCTATGTATTTTTAATAGGTGCACAATAATAGGTTACATGCTTTAGAAGTTTTTGGTGCTTTCTTTCCTTGTCGCACGAAACGGCCATTTAAGTATAGGTACTACGTAACAGGTAGGTATGAAATATGACGTCACGTTTATATAGCGCTGTTTTTGTCTAACACGTGATTTTAAATCAGTTACAACTAAGTCATTTTCTGATCAATTTTAATACTTTTTTCACATATCGTGTTATTTCTGTTAGTTCTTTGAAATAACAACATTTTCGTGTATTTTTAACAGTAGTCAAGTAGCCAGCTGTGGTGGCCCAGTACCTACTGAGCTACTAGTTTAGCGCTTTCAGTAGCATCCATCAGTTCCATAGTTCATATTAATTAGTAGTTACTGCGGCTCTGCCTTAACCTTCAGAGAAGCAGGTATGTCATGTTACATTAATAGTTCCGCTGTCTCTAAAATTAATCTCATATCCTATCTTGAGACTCATCGCTACCACAATAACACCACGTACAACAGACCCGATAACTTCTCAATATCACCGCCCACTCTTGCCCTTAATGGACGCGCGCTATATTTGACAATATTCGACACTTTAATGAGAGGGAAGACGCCTCAAGACACCCATTGAGCTCACGGCATCTTGCGAATACTTGTCTTATAGGTAGATGTTATGGAGCTCCGTAACCGTAACCGAAACTATCGAATATCCGTAACTGAAACTGATTTGTTATCTTCTGAAAAAGGCGGAGTCCATACTATTATTCATTATTTTTACAAAAGATTTTTAGGGGAATTTTCAAGTAGGTAATGAGCGGGATTTCAGGGGTTTTTGATTCTAATTTATGTGATAAATATTTTTGCGAGTTGGTTACACTATTTGTTTTGGTCGACCGAGCCGATACTAGTGAGTTGTCAGATTGTGTTTTTTAAGGTTCTAATATCCGTAACCGAATTTATCCTAAACAAAAAATTATTTTATATCCAAAACCGGTATAAGATTATTCTAATATCTATATCCATATCCATATCCGAAATTTCATATTCATAACATCCATGATAGGTATGTCTGTTGATGCAAGCCTCTTGTGAAATGAGCTCATTGTATTACGATACCCGTAATAAAGGTAATAAATTCTGCAGTTACGCATGTGCCTATAAACTCTTATTGTAACTTGGAGGTAATTTTATGCAAGATGGTGTTTTTATGTCTTAGTTGCTATGAGATGATTTTTTTTGTGAGTATGTAGACTCTAGTTTTAATTGCCAAGCGTAACAGGTATAATCATTTTTATAAATGAAACATTTTAAATTAAAAATATCGCGCTTTCTATCCAAGGTAGGTAGCACCAGCACATGAGCAGTCATGAAGCTACCACACAATCTGTCAAAATTTAATAAACTTTCAACTTTGTCGATAAAACTTAGTTAAAATTTGGCCTAAGTATTATTCTAGCAATCTGTTTTTCTAGATATCTGTTTTTTAATCAATTAAAAATTTGGAAGATAAAGAGTAAATGATAGCGTGACGGTTGTCAGAAGAGAATAAGCAAAAAAGGAGTACTTAACACTGACCCTAAGTAGGTCCCTAAGTTGGTCAAAGGCAGGAAAATGATGGGTTATGACCTCAACTTATTGGATAATGGACATCTACCGGTAGCAACTAATTATTGCATCATTTATCACTTAATAGGGGATCGGACAAAAAAAAAACTAATTAGTGCGTCAGATAGATCTCCAAAAAATATTGGAGACGTATTTTTTCTTTTTTCACATAAACAAAAATTTAAGTCAATACAGTGCTTCGAAAACTCGTTAACTGTTCGAAAACGTTATATGATAGTACATTTTTAGCTACAAATGACGTCACAACCACATCTTATCTTCGTCAATTTTGATTAATTTGAAAAACAAAAACACGTATCCAATATTTTTCGATAATCTAACTGACGGACTAATTAGAATCATTGTTTTTGACTCAGTCCGATCCCCTATTATTCATCATCTCTTAAAAGCCGATAGGACACAATAGGTATTTCACCAAAAAATCTAATTAGTCCGTCAGATAGATTTTCAAAAAATAATGGTCACGTATTTTTTTTTTTCACTTAAACAAAAGATGAAGACGAAACAGTGCTTCGAAAAGTCGCGTCAAGTCGTGTGACGTCACAAGGTTAGTACTTTTTAACCCACAAAATGACGTCAAAAGCGGGCTACTCATTTTATCTGACACGTTTTATTTCTATTATTGATTAATTTGATAAAACAAAAAACACGTATCCATTATTTTCGATATTCTATTCATAGAAAATAACCCCTACTGGTAACATTAATAAAATTGTCATAGCCAATTCATACGTCATAGCCATCATACGATAAAACAAAAATCTAATTAACCAATATACAGTTAAATAAAAAGAGAATATATTTAGAATTTTTAATGCTCATGTCTGTTGTCCATTATATTAATTGCGACATAAATTGCTTAAATGGATTAAAAATTATGTATGGACGGACTGGTAAGTGAATAAACGAAGCTATAGAGACACCTGCTTTTTTGTACCAATTAATTATGATTACACATTTATGCCATTAAGTAATATCTGCCAGCTGATGGGAAGTCGATAGTTGATTCAGTTATGAGTTGTTGTCGACCTCATACTTAAACACTTTAGGTTAAATTTCGCTTGCATTTTCTTAACATAACATCACATCTGTAGGGAATCCCTGTAGGTTTAGGCAGACATGGACCTAAATGTACCTATAATATCCCGAGTTTTACTATTTTTTTTTTAAATTATAATTTGACGGCACGACTGGTGCAGTGGCTGAGCGATTGGACTGCTGCGCTGCGTGTCGGGTTCGATCCCCGCAAGGAACCAATATTTGTATGACCTACGGATAGTTGTTTCGGGTCTAGGTGTGTTTGTGTATGTGTGAGTTTAAATGTTTGTAAACGCACCCACGATGCAGGTGAATTTCCAAGTGTGGGGCAACGTATTTTTAAGGAAAAAAAATACAATGTTTTTCTTTATTTTGACGGATTCATTCTAATCAGACAATGCGAGGTAGTCCTTCTACTTATGTTATTTTGCATCTGATTTTCGAGTTGAGAATCAAAGTGATCTTTATTGTGTCTGAAAAGTCTACAACTAAACTGAAGATTCGACATACTGGGACTTGTCAAAAGAGATAAGCAATTATGAAACCGACTATACCCATACCTATAGGTACCTATTACTATAGTGTGTGTAAAGCGCTGTATTAACAAGCGGACCTGCCAACTACCTATTAGTCTTATTAAGTACAATGGTCAGTTAATTACAGACTTGATAAGTTACATAGTAGGGAAGTTTTTTGTCTTATAGACTGGCAAAGTGGGCCTTTAATGCTGGATAAATTGCATTATAATGCGGTCTATTATAGCTTTAATAGGGAGGGAAAGAATATCAGGGGTCAATCAGAACAAACTACAATTGACGGTTTGATAAACCTAATCATACGACGTCTATACATATTATGATCTAAGTACATTCTATTTTTAATATTATTAAACTGTGATTAAACTACTTATGACCTATACAAGTTAAACCTCTGTGGTCTATGCAAACTCAAACTTTTTAAGCCAGAGAAAAAAACAAAAATTGACATCTACCACGTGAATGACATCTGCATAGATTTTCTCTGATAAAATTCTTTGATTTTAATTGCTGATTGCTGACCCATTGATTCAACAAAAATAACCCACTATGGCAGTTGCATTACCTATGGAATCCAACCCGGAAACCATGAATAAGTATTTGCAGAAATTGGGTGTATCTGAAAAATGGCGCATGGTTGACGTGTTCGGTTTAGACGAAGACGCCCTTAGCATGGTCCCACGGCCTGTGTTAGCCGTAATCCTGCTATTCCCGCTTTCCGACGCTTATGAGCAACATCGCACCGACCAAGAGAAAGACCTGCTATCCAAAGGAACACAACCCCCTAAAGATGTGTTCCACCTGAAGCAAGTTCTCAGCAACGTATGCGGAACCATCGCCTTGGTGCACAGCATCGCAAACAACGTGCAACGCATTGAACTCAGCGACGGCCTGTTGAAGAGCTACCTCAATACAGCCAAGAACCTCGATGCGTCTGCTAAAGGAGAGCTGCTCGAGAACTCCGCCGCTATTCTGAACGCCTATCGCGAGATAGTGCGCACGGAAACCGCATCCGGTGGCGAGGTGGAGGAAGCTGTGAGCAATCATTTCGTAACTTTCGTCAACAATAACGGCCACCTGTACGAGTTGGATGGGCGCAAGTCTTATCCCATAGACCACGGCGCTACCACGCCGGACACTCTCCTGGAAGATGCGGTGAAGATCTGCCACCAATTCATCGCCAGGGACCCAGACAACATCGGCTTCAATGTGGTAGCTCTTGTGCCTACTAAGTAATATTTTCCTTTTATTTGTTCTTGCGTTTCAATTCGTTAATTTAAATAAAAATATTAATTACACTGTCAGACGGTCATTTACGAACACGTAGAGTTAATGTGAGTCATATTCTTTTTGCTACAAGTATCATCGCTAATGAAATAATCGCATAGCAGTGACGTGACGGGGCTGCGCAGCGGCTACACGCGATCCTTCAATATGGCACTACGAAAAATGGCGTTCATTAATTCTCTTCATTAGCGAATACCCGGCACATTCAGTTAGCGTTCACCGCTGCACGGACGTCGATTTAAGTCTTTAATTCATAATTAATCTTGCAGTATTTAACAAATCGCCACTCGGTGTTCGAAACGGTGCGTTCGCGTCTCAATTAAGATATCCGCGCGAACTGCCAACACGACTCCCGCATTCCTCCTTAAAATTCTCTATCTTCGGAAACTAATTAAAAATTCGCCTCGCCTCCGTGGTTCGGTGTTCAATCGGGACGATATAACTTCATTTAAAAACGAGCAATCTTGTCGAAGATAAGGGCTGGCGAGAAAACAACGAAGAGCATCGCTCGCCACACGCGGCAGCGACGCGGCCGGACAAAAAGACAAACCAAAGAAAGAACTCCAAACTTTTAAATGGAACGCGAGAGAATTCACCGCGTTAACTATGTCGATACTGGGAAGGACGCGACATCGGTAAGTCACGTCACCGAATAAATGACGCCGGCACTGAAATAAATATATAAATATTGTGTAAATAAACAAAATAATACGGCGGGGACCCGAAATGCTTTAAATATTCAAATGAAGCGAGCCGAGGTGAAATACGTAGGTGCGCTCGCTCGAGTTGAGCCCAATTAAATCGGTGCCACTGAGGTAGAAATTAAAAACAAAAGGAAGATGACGGGGGTCCGGCGCGCATTTTTCTCATGAGTATTATTAGCGCGATGTCAACCCACAAAAAATGGAGTAAGAGGGTTGTCGTGGCCGTGATCATTATCGACTACATCCCGCGTTTTGTATTGTTTTGATAAGTGTGATGCTCTTGCGCTCCGACATTTTGTTGACATTTTATATTCACCATACACATCTGATTGATATGCTCGAATTTAAATTAATTACTCTGAGTTTTAGGTTGCATTCTTTTGCCGGTGGTGTTACGTAAAATCTTATACAACATGCTCCTCGCATTCTATAAAGACTGATTTAAACGAACCGTTTCAACTCGCTCTTAGCTCATTTTAATTTCGATTTCTATGCTGCCTTATATAACAAGTTCACATGTCCCATTGTGCACAAAATAGTGCGTCAATCAACTGACAAGTGCGCATGAGTTGAATTAATGGGTGAAAAACAAAACCATAAGCAGTGTTGGTTACGGTCATTAGTCATGAGAAGCCTGGCGAGAACAGATTTAATATTTGCCTATAAATCAATTATAGACGTGTGGAGTCGCTTAGCACTTAACGCTTTATTATTGGACTGCTTTCATAAACAGATATAATAAATTACATACGGGTGTTCTCTTTAGAATTAGTTTTGTGCATCTATATAAGAATGTAAGTGCAAATAAATTAAATATACTTAATGAAAAATTACCGAGCTTTTGAAACCTTTAAAACTTTAATATAAAAGCAGCAGAGGCATCCTCAAAGCTTACTGAAATTAATCCAACTGTTGATTCCTTAGGTCCCCAAAACTATTGATAGGTAACTTAGAACATCGTCTTTTTCGTAGATAAATAAGAAAACTCTTTAAGAACAGGAGAGCTAAAGATAATTTTATTAAAATTTTGGGTGAATATTGCCAAAAGAATCTGATCTGACGCATTTATAATGCATTTGTATCTACGTATATTTGTTGTTCCCATTCTATTATAAAGTTCAGATTCATTAACACTCGTCCCGACCTCCGCGCCTCTCGCACGATTTATCCAAACAAAATACATTTATTTTAGACAATGAGGATCTAAGTGCTTATTGGGAGAGCAATCTACCAAGGAATTATTACTCACTTCATTCTACACGTCTCATTAACATACATTGCCGGATTGCTGCTGAGAATGTCATAAAAGTTGGGTATAAAAGTGGTAATGGAGCATGAAGTCTTGATCGGTTGGTAAACGATATGGTATGTGATAGTGCAGGGTCTCTCCAGGGGTCCCGCCGAGGCCTACCGACGCTCATCACTATTCAATAAGCTCCATTTATTGAAATTACATAATTTGTGTGTGAATAATGACGATTGTGATGAATCTTCGTGGGCGATACGAGAGACTTGAAGCCGATTAACTTTTGACCGCGCCACGATATTAATAAGCTGTTGGTTCGACACTCGCTCGGCTTAATGACATGGAAATGGAGTGCGCCATAAGCTGTGCGTTCACTCTGATTTCTGACGTCGTTTATTTGAATGGATCGTGTTGTATGGGAAGCTTTCGGACTAGTTGGAATGTTGCTGGATGATATATTTGGTCTGCACAGAGCAAGGGAACGTTATAAAACTAATTTTACAGCAACTGATGCTTAATATCAAAAGATCTTCTGTATTAACCCTAGAGTAGGCGCGCTATGAGCATTTTGCCGCCTTCGCCAAAAAATCCTTCATATTTCGTAAGACCAGAGTCCTATAAGTATGCACTTTTTAGTAGCTGCCCTTACTTTCGTTGGCAACTCGTGCCTAAAGGCTGGACTACATCAGAGCACAGGGGGCTGCTTGATGAGGAGGTTGTTACTATAAGGTGTCGCCGGGCGGTGATTTGCTCACCGCGCGCCTACTCCTGTAAGCAAAATTTTTGACATAGTAATATTTTTCTTGGAAAGTTGAAATGTTATGGTATTGTATGTGAATTTTATGGTTAATTTACTGTAAAAACTTAAAAAAATAGATTTTAGTTTCATGATTTAAAGCCATCACGTGATCAACAAGCTAAAAGCTCAAATAGTGTGTTTGTTAGAGGAAAGGCCAGCTAAGCCATTCATGACTATACATTAAATGTACCTTTGAGATACCAAATTGACCGTTTTTAACATAAAAAACAAGTTTCACCTTTAAAAACTGAGGGCAAATAAAAATACGCGCATCAAAATAAGGTGTTTCAGGTGCTCACAAATACTGCGTAATGAAGATTTCACATTTCATTTCGTTGGACCGACGACCTTCTTGGAGTGGCAGGAAAGAACTGGATGCGAAAGGCGAAAAACCGGGAAGAATGGCGTGCACTGGAAGAACCCTACACTCAGCATTGGGTGGTGAAAGGTTGAAAAAGAAAGAAAGAAGAAAGAAGATTTCACATGTGTGATGACACACCTATGTGATGATTGTTTTGCAAAGGCATATCATGATGATGTAGAATACTTACAGTTTTGTTCTTTTTTTGTCTTTTTTGAATATTATTTATACGATAATGTAGGATAAGTTAAAAAAGTCAATTTAAATTTTACGTCGTCCAAAATCAATTATAAACAGTTCTTACCACCAAGTTCAATAAAGATGTTGATTCATCATTACTTATTTGTTTTTTACTTAAAAACTGAGAAAATAATTATATTTATTTGCTTTATTCTTACTTAAAATGGTCATTGAAAAGGGGCGGCAAAATTCTCCCCACGCGCCCATTCACGTTCGGAAAAAAGACGCGCCTAGCCTAGGGTTAAATAATACTTATAATGTTTTTATAATGTCTCTTAAACTTTATTTATTTATGAAAATAATGGACGTAATCTACATAAACGTCTATCTTAGATGTCTTGGCAAACATTTACGAGTACACCGAAAGACAAACAAACATGAACGTATTATTTTACCATCGCAATATTTATTTATTATACCTAGTTGTAGGACATTGCAGAAACATTTGCGACGTACATAGTGGCTTATGAATAAAACATAACTCTCGTATACTTTACAAAACGCAGGATTGCGACAATCCATTGCTTGGTTTCGACATTTTGGTAAATAACGACAGAATTTATTGCATGACTATTATTGATTGTTGTAAACGCTACCCCATTCACCTTTGTGTACAATATCAAACTTCAGCTTCTGCAGTTTGATATCACAACATAATGGTAAAGATGGTACCTACCTATTTAATAAGACCCAAACAGAATTTTGATGGAGGCAAGTATGGCAAGTTTATGTTTTGCCAGACCTAGCAACAATATCAAAAGGATTAGATTCCAGCAAAAAAAACAAAAGTCATTTATTCAAATTAGGCTGATAATCAGCACTTTTCGAACGTCAAAATTTACCTTACTCTACTTATTTACAAGAGACAGTCTCCCAAAATGCCCACCCTTCGGCACTTCCTAGTGTTTTAACTGCGTAACTAAACCTAAATATGTTTTACTATACACCGACTAAATACATAATTGAATACCAGATAACCTAACCTAACAGATATAACGGAGGTCAATCAACAAGTAGCCTGGAATAACAACACTCGACCACCGAGTCCACTAGAAGCCTAAGAAAAGATTTCCTACCTTTACCTACTTAGTATGATGAAAGAGAGACCTGTGTTTTACTAAAGCAAAGCCAAAAGATCTGAATATCACGAGGCACAGTGAAAACACAACTTAATTAAGTCGAGTTTTGAATCGTATACAACTATTCTCCAGCATGTTGGTCATTCATTATCAGCCTATAATGTTCCCACTGCAGGGACTCACTCAGGCCTTCTCTCTATGAGAGGGATGGACTTTATAATCCACCACGCCTGCCCAGTGCGGGTTGGTAGATGTCACATGGCTTCGAATTTTTTGGTTCTATGACATGCCTGTCATGTTTCCTCACGATGTTTTCCTTCAGCGTCTTGAGAGCAGTGGTGATAAAAATAAATTACAGAAAGTAATGCGCCCGCCTGGGTTTGAACCCACAACTTAATGTTCTTAAGTCGGGCCCGCCACCACTCGGCCACTGCTGCTCTCAGAGTCTGTTGGCCATTGATATGGATTAATTATTTCTTAAAATCAAGTTAATTTCAAGTGACGTAAGTAATTTCAATTTAGAAATCCGTATTTTCATTTTGTTTACACTGCGCGGTCGTTCTAGGCCTGCTGGTCTTATAGACAGAACAAAAAAGTGTGTTTCTATTAGCATGGCTTTTGCAGGTTTCCAAAACAATTGTTGAAATTTTTCAGATCAATAAAAACTTCAAACAAGAACTTTTCTTACATTAGAAGACCCTCTACATAACCACACATCAAACAGCAGAAAGCTAATAGAAACACAGGTCTAAGAACACCTAATCAATATTCACTTCTATGTTACAATAACTTAGTACGAAGAAAAACAATTATTTTCTTCATCCGCCATTGTAATGCTGAGCGAGTAGTCTAAGACAGTGCAAACGTACAGGTCCAGTTATTTTACATTATTTAGATCGTGCGGCATACCTTCATGTCCAACTTACTATGCAAAAACTAGATCTCCATTATTAATAGCCAATAAATTATGACGTTTAAAGATCAGACTTTCCGCTAATACATTTTCCATATTTTCATGGTAATGGCGGAATTAAAAACGTGGGCTGTTGCTATTTATGGTGAAGTAAAATTAACAATCAAGTGAGGGAAATTGATCATTTACATAACAATGATGCCGACGTGTGTCTTGTGCGGGGTAAACTTGAAAACTACAACGAATTTTGATACAAGCTTCAACTCACTTATAACATTAAAATTTAGATGACGCGGTGGGCCCAGAAGGAGATGGTGTGGAGAGCTGGATACGTATCAAAAGGATTGGGTCCAGACAGGTAAATACAAAGACAAATTTAAGGAGGGAAGCGAGGCCTTTGTGACAAATCAGGCTCATAAGGAAAATAAGTATCTTTCATTGTGATTTTTACGCAGATGGAAAACAGGTTTACGAAAAATAAGTAGGCACATGAAGTTTTCCATCAACACTCGAGAAATACAATGAACATCCAGAAGATATTCGTTGTTCAGAAGATAAATATAACGATAATATGATCATGTTGTCAAAACATATCCTTTAAGTTGACACTATGTCCAAGAGGACAAGAGGAGCTATTCTTCATTGCGCCATTCCTGACTTCTCAGAACCGTGACACCCACATCCAGCCACTTATTTACCAAATCAAACCATTATTTATATTTTTTCATCCGGATTTTCGGGTAAACGACCGAAACGCCAACATCCAACGACATATACGTAGAAAGCTGGATGATATGTACCTACAAATGCGCCCGCGCAGCCATGCCGAGCGTTTACGACTTCCGAGAATCGGCCGAAGGTACCCGACGCTACCCGAAATACGGTAAATCGTCTAAATTAAGTAGATGTGACCACTCCGGCCCGTATTTAATAATATGAGGTATGTTTTAATTTGGATATTAGTTCTGTGGTAGCAGTCTTTATTTTTAATTATCATGATGTAAATTGAAAAGTATCGTGTGTTAATTGGTGATCCTCGGTAGTTGATTGATAAGGATATCGCACATTAGGAGATACAATCCAAATATTGTATTTATTTAAAAGCTTCTGTTTGTATCTCATCTTAGGAGGAATTTTGGTTATGAAGATTATCACCTGAAAAATTTAAAATGTACTTGTACATAGTTTTTGGTTTGTAAATAAGTAGACCAATATACCCCAAATAGAAGGGTGTAGGAAGACGATGATGATTAAGTTAGTCATGTATTCAAAAGCTAGTCATCATTTTTATTTCTAATAGCTCAAAGATAAAGTCTTGAAATAGTAAGGCTGCAAATTCTTAGAGGCGAGGCGGCGCGTGCAGCGGCGCTACTGAACGTATCGATTTATCTTTATGTGTATTCATAGCAGCGTTTTTAGCATTTATTTAAGCGGCGTGATCAGTGTTTTGGCGTTTTAATGAGCGTTTACACAGTGCTGCCAATCGCGGGGAAAATCACCGATTTGCGGGTAATTGAGAGTAAGGCTGCCTGTCCACAGAAGGGTACTGGGACCGGAGCGAAGATTTTATGCTTTCCTATTGGTTAATATTTGTCCGCTCCTCCGTTCCGCAGTCTCGCTCCGCTTCTGTGAACAGGCAGCCTTGGCAAGGGGAGAGCACGGGGAATTACATAAATCGGGGAATTTCGGGAATTTGAAAACACTGACGCGGGGAATCGAGATTTTTTTATTGGCATCACTCACGGGATGACATTTGCCTTTGAATGGCGGCCTCCCATTGGTCAACGTACTTGGACGCCCCGCTCGCATGCACGCTCTAGCGAAACCTAGTAGCGTGCACGCTGAACGCGACGCTGCACACGACAACACACTGAAACGCTCCGCTGCACGCCCCGCCGCACGCCGTTCCGAATTTGCACCCTTACTGTTTTCTAATATCTACGAGTATGACTACAAAGTAAGGTTACAGCAGTGGCGCATGATTTCAGCGTAATAGTGGCTCGTAGAGATAGATTTCCGGGTCTGGTTGAGATTTGTGTCTGTTAGATCATACTCTGTTAAAAAGAGAAATTTTCTGAAGTTTTATTAAATAATAGTTTTATTAAGTAATAGCATTGCTAATATGCATGATGTAAATGAATTTATAGCCTGTGGCACCCACGAATAATTTTATTTATCTTTCTAGCAGTGATTTTTTAGAGTTGGATTAGTTCCAGAGATTAACGCCTACATACAAACTAACTTTCCAAACAATTACTATAGAACAGAAAATAGCAGTATATTTTTTTTAATCTAAGATTTGTGTATGTGAGTTTAAATGTTTGTGAACGCACCCACGATACAGGAGAAATTCCTAGTGTGGGGCAACGTTTTTTAAAAATAAAAAAAATAAATAAAAAGTGCTTGACAAGTCCACTGTGCTCATTATTTCATATGCACTAAGTAGACCTTGCATTGCACGTCAGCTAAATACACATACACAGCTAAAAAGGTTCCATTCCACATCTTAGGAGTATGATGGATAGGGCTACCTGACCACAATATTATTTGTGCAAAACAACAAGTTATTTCAACTATTTTTACATCGAGTTCAGCCCCTTCGCAGTTTTGTATCAATCATGGGACAACTCGTTTTCGCTTTATTTTGACCAACCTTTTCAATAACAAGGAAAAGTGTTTACACGGTTACGATTTCGGCAAATTTTAATCATAATTTTGCATATAATTATTTTTGCGAATATGAATTTATACATATTCGGAAGTCAATCGGCATAAAACAGTTGTAGGTTCAAATTCGGCAGCGGCCGCCCGCGGCGCGCTTACTCCCTCAATTATTACCCGAATGAATTCCATTAAACAAACGCAGCGTTTTACTGCTACGACATTAAGTCGACAGTACTCGTAAACTCGCCACTTGATTGATAAATTCTCTTCAGTAACTGCCGGAGCGTCGCCCGCGTTATGATTGCTACCGAACGACATTAAAATCGCTGCGTCCGCGTGTAATGTACCAACAAAGTTATAATATGAAGTAGGCCACTTTAAACTTGCAATATCAGTAAGTTGCAAACGTTATGAACCCTTATGGTTTCAGAGCGAATAAGTATTACGTTCACTTAAATTCATTACCGTACTGTTATTCGTATGGAACTTTTCGTAGTCCGTTAGGTGTCAAAACCTTTTCCACAACATGAAGTACGTGTAAGATAAATAACACTGAACGAACATTTTTTTACGTAATATGGGCAATAATTTTAATTTTATTGAGTCAGACAATGAAAGTGACGAAGGAGAATGAAATACGTTTATGGCTCTGTAAAATATTCGACACTGACTGTGTAAGTAAATTATTTACAATATTTTAATTTCAGATTCTGATTTATATTTACCCAGATTCTGACATGTAAATCATTCTATATTACCAATTCTTCAGACTCTACATTTGTCTTAAATTAATTTGCTATCTTTTTTGTTAGTTCCGAATGATAATTCAAGTAGCTCATTTTTTGTCATGCTCTTTTGAATATGTCAAATGAAATATGGCTCACATAATAGGTGTCATAAATCTTGTAATATTGTCACATCGACTCTGCTTCTCCTATTAGATATTAGTTGTTCTGTCAGATAGTTTAGGATAACTGTATCTGTTTCTTGGAACCGTAGATACCTATGTACAGTCGTGTCCGGTTAATTGGTAAAGTGGTGGGTTAGAGTGGGGAGTGGGTAGATTAATGAGCGGCTACCGCTTGCTTATCGCGCAGCATCTCGCGCATGACTGATCATCTGTCGTGGGCCTGCGCCTCTATGGCTTTAGTGATGGACAAAACACTGCCTTCAAACTTTTCTATCGATCATTTTACATTTTATTTATACATTTTTAACTAAATTACCTTTGTTTGTAAAACAGCTCAGAGTAAACTTTATTTTCTGCCAAGTTAAAGCTAGCGGTACAAAACCTAACAGCCAGACATAACAATTAAAATACTACAAACCAGTCAGCTAGTCCCGCATAAAATAACAATTTCGCTATTTTACGATAAAATTATATGAGACCTTATTGGTCAATAATATCGATAATGGTATTCGTAAGGTAGTCAGGCCTGCCTTACGGTCGTGATATGAGGGCGACCGCGTGGTTTCCGAGAAGCACTCGGTACCTTACGGCCGCGCCACATTCGACCAGGCTTTTTTCTTTCCACCTTTTATCGGACGCATTGAAATATTTTTGTGGAGATCAAACGACGTTTAGATACGTACATTAGGATTAATGTTGGACATCAGTTACTCTCGTATGTAGAGGTAGGTACTGTTACCGAGAACTTGGAATCGGATGTTGAGTGTATGACGATTGTTCTCGCACGATTTTTATATAGAATGCCCATTGTGTTGAGGTATTGTTGGTTAGTAAACTTAATATGGCTTTAAGAATTTTAGTTATTTTAAAACAGGTCCCGTGTCCCATCACCCCGTGGGAGAAAAGTTCTGAGCTGGCTGCATTGGGATGTCATTTGTTATTGGTTTGCTTCGCTGTGCTTCGTTAACGATAACAAAATATTTTGAAAAGGAATAGTTTTGAAATGCCAAAAAAATATTTTTGCTCAAAATATATTTAGAACATGAAATGTGAACAAAAAAACTTGCAATTAATCTTAAAAGCACATTGCTTCACTGAGTCGTTGTTTTTCTTTCTCAAAAACCATATCGTTTGTAAACTTTATGTACTGGGCAGTCGGTATACAAATTGCTCAGAACACCCAACAGTAATTTTAAAATTATAGCACGAAACAAAACACTTGTGCCAATGCCAAAGTTGCGTGATTAGTAGCCATATTTCTTTAAAAGAAAATATATCTTCACGTTTTGTATTGTGGACAGCGAATAAGTGCAAAAAAAGAACCATAAATGATACCGATACTGCTACTACACTTGAAAAGTATCATTTTCCACCTTAACAAATCTTTTAACTGAAATTATGAAAGTTTTTATGGAAGAAGTATTCATCAACAGCCTATGAATGATCCCACTGCTGGGACACAAGCCTCCTTTCTTTAAGAGGGAATGGGCTATAATCTACCACGCGGGCCCGGTGCGGCTTGGTACATGTTACATGTCTTCAAATTTTTTTTTGGTTCGGTTCGCTCACGTTGTTTTCCTTCAACGTTTTGAGAGCAGAGGTGATGAAATAAATTACACAAAGTAATGTGCCTGCCTGGGTTCGAACCCACGACCTACTGTTCGTAAGTCGGGGCCGCCACCACTTGGTCACCACTGCTCAAGGAAGGAAGAAGTATTAATTTCTCTTAATTATTACTTTCGGCTCATATAAAAAGGTCTCAAAATCATCCAGAAGCATTCATTCGTATAAATTAATCGTCAATTTAAATACAAAGACTAATTTAATAAGTGACCCGACTTCCAAATGTCAAAGCGTTAAAAAAAGAACGATGCAAGAAGGATGGCAGTAAAGGAGAACGCCCAAGTCGGTGTCACGAGAGATGTGACTTTTTTATATTCTAAATAAATTGGGAGTCATTTTTAAAGTTTTTTTTTCTTTTTTTGTTTGTTATTGAGTACAATGGGTGGACAAGATGGTCTGTTAGGTAACATTTTTAACATCATTATAAGTGGAAGGCCGTGAGTGATGGTCGATGGGCGCTTGTTACTGACCGAATGGTATTCTAGGAAGTTCTTCTTTACTATTGTTTGTATGGGAAGTTATGTGCTCTTAATAAATAGCTATGAACCTTAAATGTTTAGAATATCTAGTTGCCTGAATTCATTTTGTTGTATTATATTTTAGAAATTCGTTCTTGCCACCGTTAAACATCATTTTGACATCACTCTTTGTGAGTTATTTTATACTTGCTTCTGCCACCGGCTACGCCCGCTACAACTCGAAAATTATCCCACGGAAAGATAAAATCGAGATAAAAACTATCCTATTTGTTAATACAGGTTATAAACCAAAGGTTTTATCCAAATCCGTTCAGTAGATTTTGCGTGAAAGAGTAAAAAACGTAAACACTCACACATTCACAAACTTTCGTAGTTGAACTGGGGTTTGGAAAACTCTTGTCACTTTAATTATTTAGGATTGTATTTCCTTTGCCTTCGGTTCTTTGTTTCGATTGCCTCGTTGGTGTAGTGGTTGCAATCAGTTCTGAGTTCGATTCCCGGATCGGGTAAATTGTTATTGGGTTTAAATTACCGGGATAAATCCTGACTCTGTTGCTAATGCTGAGCAGGATTTAAGCCCGGTTAATAGCTTGGCTTGCCCCTTTTGCAAGAGACATTAAACATTATCTACTGTCGAAATACAGATGGGTGTACCATTGGGTACACCTCCGCTTCACTCTTCGGGACTTCTCACATCTCATTGAATAAGAAAACACTGTGCCTACAGAGTTAAGCCTACAGCTACTATGGTTGTTATTACGACCTACGCTAACAAATGTATTTTCTATGTTTTGCAATTTACAGCTGTTATCAATTCCCATCACAACTTTTGTTTTCAACAAATGTAAAAAAAACGACAATCAAACTATAGATTTTATCATAAAACTATGAGATAAAAATCTTCGCCTCACTTCCGCTCGGAATTCGAAGCAAAAACCAACTTTTTATCAACCTTGACATTCTTGAATATGTTGGTACCGTGGGATTGTCTGGGTGCTCCCCTGGGGGCCGGGGACTTCGGTAGCGCCACCGGAGCACCCCGCCGCTTCGCCACTTACAAATCCAATATTTAATTATGATAAGTTATAATGATAATAAATTAATTTTAGGAGGCTGGGCTGCTTAGCATTATGGATTCATTAAACATAATGTCTGTTCACGCTTTTTAGTGGGGTTAGTTTGTGGGCTAGTCGTAAATGTCAGGATGAAAAGGGGTTCCATACCTGGGTTAATTATGGGACACGAGTTGGAATTGTCAATCCGACTGTCACTAGAAGGGTCTATAACATGGACGGTGAGTGATGGGCTAGCTCTCCGTTCGTCCGTCTTTTGACGACGACAGGCCGTGTCGACCACGCGCGCCTCAAAGAGATGTCAGCAACTAGGAAGGGGCCCGCAAGGGCCGACGCCCGTCGTCGGGGCTGCGGAATGTTGTAAGAGATCCCGCAGCCTTGACATGTAGGGCAAAGAAGGAACATGGGTGGTTTTTAGTCAGTAGAAGTCTGACACTCCCTTTCACTCTGCCCAAGAGCGGGAGGGGTTATTTGATGATTTCCCACACCCAAAAAAAAGGGTCTTTAACATGACCACTTTTTATGCAGTTGAAGGTGGCGCTGCTTGCCAGTCTTAGTTCGGGAGAAACCTGTCCTTGGACTTATGAAATTAGAAAAGCCACATGCGCGTGCGTACATCCCGGGAGAGTCAGACTTGTTTGTACCTTGCCCACTGATCCTTCCTCTACTACTGAATTTTAGGTTCCGTTTAGTCTGAAATAGATATATACCGAAATTATTTAATTACGAATAACAAAAATACTTTTTGTTTGAAATTACAGGCATCATTGCATCAGTTTTAACAGTTAAGCCTAGATAAAAATCTAAAGATCTAAAAGTTGATCAAAAAGTTTTAGACCGGACTGGACAGAAATTAATTAGAAAGTCAATAAGTACAACAACAGTTCAGAACGTATAGTTATATATTACACAATATCTATCTACATACAGATATAATACCAGGCTTTATAATAGAAGCTAACTGGAAGCATACCCATGTAAAGGGTGTAAAAGTACCCTTAACGCAAACGAAAGGCTCTTGTTCTCCCCACCACTGCAATCATTTTTTGGTTCTATACCATACCTGGGAACCCCCTAGTTACGGAGATATTGGGGGTCAAAGTTTCAAATTTTGCACAGCTGTTTTTGTAAATACTAGTTTTTCACGTTATAACTTTACTTAAATTATCTCCATGACCCGTTTACTATTCAAAGCATCCACTAGCACAATGTTTTAATAGTGCTACATTGAGTTTTATCGTAAAATGTGATTTTTGACCCCAAAAAAAAAAGTCGTTTCCCAGCAAAAAATTTTTGCGTAGGGGTACTTAGTTTGATGTACAGAATGCTTGGTCGACGTATGTGTGAAGGGTTAATTTACACCCTGTATAATGCTATTACAGTAATGTTAAAAAAATAAACAAGGATGCCATTTAGTTATCGTGGACAACAAAATGAATCAAAGGTATCCAAAAACATTAATGATACGACAGAAAATAAATCATTTGAATAAACAATGTCTAACAGGTCAATGTTAGAGATTGTAATAAAATATCATTGAAAATTCAGAACGATCCCCAACCATCGAAAAATAGACTCTATTGCAAAGTCATTAAGAGGACATTGGAAAAAGTAACTCGTCCAAAAGAGTTGGTGTTCATATCTCAAACAGAACATGCAAAGTATTTCTTTAACGATCTCTTATTTTTTATATACGGAATCTTCGAATTCTTCCCTCTAGTTACTGACTCAAACAGATCATGAGATAGGCGATGTTTAACTTTTTTTGGTCGCATAAAACTAACATAACCCTCTATGATATTTAAGTATCGACAGATACATCTGGGACGTTCGGCTTGGAACAGAGCCGCTGCGCGATAACAGATGATAAAGTGATGACCGAGATAGAAGCCCCGCTACCGAATCTGATACGATACGGTAGCGTGCGCAACACTCACTCATACCATACGCCATTTAGTTTATTGAATTCCATTCTAATGACCGATCGAGACGTCTCGACCGACTCGGTATTTAACTAACATATAAAAAGTATACGACCGTCCGCGACAAAGCTAACACTACACGCTAATTTTATTACACGGCGAGCCTTCAGACGTTCCGCTGAAGGGCTAATCCGAAAGCCATCAATACACCGTTATCTAGAACGGCGTCTGTAAACCAAGTATACGATCCATAAATGAGTCGACAAGTGCCGGCGCTCAAACCCTAATCGCGCGTACTGATACCCACGAGGAAGAAACTGCCAATATTTATAATACTAAACATAAAATACCACAATAAAACGAAATGCGTCGACGCGCAAAACTTTATGCTAATCGCCACTAAAAACATAATAAAACTGTGACCTTGTGGACGCGCGTTCCCGGCGTGCCGTTATTAACCCGAGGTGCTGTTCTTAACCAAATAATGTATGCCTACACAACACCTAAAATCTGTCATCGTAAGTTAAACGACACATAAATCGTGGAGAATTTGACACCGCATGAGCGAGTCCTATTGATTTATCGCTTTCCTTAAACATGAAACATGATACGCGAATAGAATCCATTAAACGCTTAGATGTCTACCTCCAGAAGAGATTTGGTAACAAGCATACTTGAAATTAATATTGTAATGTATGATGCATTTGTTAGATGGTGAGGAGCGCACTGTGGCAGTGGCGGCCATCGGCGGCTAATCACGAACACAGGTAGCGTATCACCATCATCTCGCTCGCGACTTACGATCCATTCCGGTTATTAATGAACCCGAACCATTTTCGAATTTCGCCGCCGCCCGGACAGACTATTGACAGCTGTTTATTTATCAATGTCTACTTGACTCGAGCCGAGGCATCATCCGTTGCAAATATTTGAATTAGTATTCAATGAGCACTCGCTTCGCTTTCACAACTTTGACTTGGAGCAGCGTAGCGACCTATTATTGTTCATAGAAGTTTAGTGTACAATAAGAAAATCAAACAGATTCCCGCTGGCTTCTTTGCTCGTATCGGTCGCAGTTAGTTTTTCCTCGAGGAGTTTGCCGATAGCATTAACATTGTATAACAAACCTGTCGGCAACTGCCGGAATCCGCGTTTATTATTACGTAGACATCATGCTAATTGTTTTCTAAAAACTAAGCTTCGCCGGAAAAGCTATCCGGCCGTGTCCAGGGGTTCGCAGTGCCGCCGTATTACGATTAATTGATGCTGATTAATAAATTAATTAACCATGTTAATACTACGCTTGAGAGATTCCAGTTTTTCATGTGCCACGATCGTATTTGTCCGAGCTGCATTTGTATTGCCAACCGCAGCATTCTGCCTTTTTGTTAGACGTTCTCGATACGGCATGATCTCGTTAAATGTGACCATGTTCATATTTCGATAATAATTTATTGAAATTAATTATGTGCTTCGATATGAACCACGCTCCTAATTAGGACTCTGTTATGACAGTCATTCATATAGTATTGATTGAATCAGGGCGGCATTTCATCATAATTTATGTCATATTTTCTCATTTGTTTTCGCAGTAATTAGAGGAGCTGCGACGTGTGCGATGTTTTGTTTGTATCGAGTTCCTGCGAGTTAGCGACGTTAAGATAAGCAAAAATGATTTGCGGAACGTCTTCTTGTTACGATTCCTACGTCCGGAAAAATATCATTACGTGTCTTAATAGCGGTTCAAGTTTTTTTTATTTGTTGTACGCGTGGTTACGAAGATGTAACATTATATAATATGACGGGTAGAGGGGCCGCTGGAAAAACTGGAAAAACGTAGTGGCACGCGCGTGGCCCCATTGAAGTCTCGCCGCCACTGAGTATGTTGTCACGTATAGGACACTTGACTGAGATTTCTTCTTCGAAATGCATTCTGTTTCAAGAACACGACACAGCCCGTTCCTTCCTAAATCTAGATTTGGAAATTGCAGTACGTGATTCAGCGACCGCGAGTGCCGCCGCCGCGTGGGCGTACCTCTACTTTGATACCGTCTGTCTTCTCGGAATTTAAGTTTGAATCTAACATGATAAGCAAATCGTACAAAGAAAAGTTAACAATACCTCCATGTATTCTCGTTACGACCGACTAAGATACAGCTTGTGTGCCATCGTAAAAAATGCTCGAAGCTCGCGATATTAGAACAAATCATAATAAAAATGCAGCGAAAACAAATTTTGTTTGCTCGCAAGAATTTACAAGAGTCGGGCTCGCAAGCGGCGAGCACGCGTCCGAAGCGAACATAAATACGAACTCCTCGGCCACATAATATAACGAGTATAGGAGGCCAATTTAACAGACTTATTGTCTCCGTGCGGGTACAATGCGAGACATGGTGGGAGACGCAAAAGGAGCACGACGTTGGGGACCCCGAGCCTGCCGATACAAAACAATGGTATTTAATCAACGATGATAAATGCTGTATTCAAGCACGTTTTTTAACGATACTGCCGTATTGTTTTGGCGGGAGCTTACCGTTGAATACGGAGATAAGTCGCCGCTGAGAGTGGCTTAGCTGACAAATTGGAATAAAAGGAATATTTATTCGTGTTGGAAATCGTGGGGTCTTGACGTGGGGAGTTGCGATTTCTTGATATATTCACGTATTCTGCAGACACAAGGCAGACACGACACTGACCTCTTATAAGATGTTCACCATAATACAATTTAACATATATTACACTGACATATTATGGAAGTTTAAAAACAACAAGCTGTTGTCGTAACACTTACATTTAATGCCATATTACATTTCAGACCTACCTTAGTAACTCTTTCAATTTTGATATTTCCTCATGTCATAAGTTTTGGTAGACACTAAACTACTGATGCTAGGACTAAGGACACCTGTTTGCTATGACAACTTTGGTGTTTCGTTTCCGACGCGAGATATTCGCTCTTGTCAATATTTGCTAAAGCGTTCAATAGTGATGTTTCCTGTTAGATTTTCGAAAAATATTGAATACATATTTTTTGTTTTATCAAATCAATAAAAATTGACGAAGATAAAACGCGTCAAAGATTTGAGTGAGGGATTGTGACGTCACTCACCGGTAAAAAATGTCACACCAATGTCTTAGAATATGACGTCACACGAGTTTTCAAATCACTGTATCGTTTGTTTACGTGAAAAAGGAAAAAATATGTGTTCAATATTTTTTGGAAATCTATCTTTCGGACTACTTTTGTTAACTACCTGTAGAGATCTAATATGCAGCGATAAGTTGACGATCTACTCTACTAGAATATAGTGTCACATTGACGTACACCCTTTTTTAATATTTGACCGAAATCTACGCTGCTAGGGCGTCCAAATCATGTACCGAATAGTTCATGGTAACATTTGGGTACTGTTAGAACAGTATGAATGTAGATTGGACTACACACACATATATCACCAAAAGCATAAGCCAAAAAATCCCTCATTGCAAGATATATTGCGTAATTCCTGCAACACAAACTGCACTTTCAACACTCCCAATCCAAATATTGCGTCATAAAAAGATATATTAGCATTGCGTACGATGAGTTTTGTATAAATCACGTGCATTTTGTTGAAATAACGCTGGGAATACGATTGGCATCTGGTCTGCGAGAGGCATCGTAAATTTGTGAGGTTAAACAGCATGACGCCGTATTGAGTTTGAAGGACGAAGCATAGAGCAATGATTTATAAGCACTGTGAACTGGGCACTGGACACTGGGTACTGGACATGACGCACCTGATGTATTTGTTCGACTGTCGACAGATGACAATGACGATTGTTCTTTATGAGTTATGAAAGCACTGCAGATATTGAAAATTGAAATGTTGCTGTTATTTGCAATGTTATGGTTGGTTTATCAATATTAGTGCTCGTAGGCTTTATTTGCATTGGCATAAAGCCTTGCTATGATCTGTCAGATTGTTTTAAGCTCAGTTTGTGTCTAATAATAGTGGACTATGAGACCGACGACAATATGTGCATTATTGTCGTTCGCTGTTTGCCTTTTTGCATTTTTTTGTCAAATTGGAGACTCAAACTATTAGTTTCCAAAATTTGATGCTTAAAGTGCAATGTAATAAATTCTTCGTTTTGCTCAGATTTGATAGAGATGAGAATTGTTTTGGAACTTTGGCAAACTATGACGAAAACAATCGCCATTCGACGGGTCAAGCTCTTGTTGCGAGTAAAAAATTTTAACATCCTTAAAAAATGTCTTTGAGCAAATTTACCAATAACTCCGCTTCTAGAGTATTTTTTAGGCAACGTCGACGCAGCAATTGATTTATAAAACCTACTTATTAAAATCATACTTCATCAGAAGGTAACCCCACTAACAAGAGAACTAAAACAAAAACGGGTCCAAGACCTAACAAGATACGGATCTAAACGTCTCAAAAATGGCACTAACGGTGTCTGCAGACCTGATAACATTCCGTAACAATCAACAAAAACAATTATGTTATAGACATCGTTTTGTCTTGTGTGTGTCCCAGAGGAACGGAGCCGTGGACAAATATTTATGCAATTTATTCATATTGTGATCGCGTGGACTTGACATTAGTTGGTAGGCTTCTATTTGATGAGAATTATGAAATAAGATGTATTTTTGAGCATTTTTTTCAGGGTTTTGCATAGCTTAAGCTAAGATATTCCCAGATCCCACTATTGGGAAAAAGGGTATTCTCTCTATGAGATGGAATTGGACTATAACGCACCATAGGTAACATGAATCTGGAATTTTTGCAGACTTAACGGCATGTATCATAACCACAGCGTTTTTGTTAGAATCTTATGATATTCTATTGTTCCAACAGAGAAGCTCCCGTGTATGAATTGCAGCGCGAACGAATATGAAAAAGGGAGAAAATAAAACAAAACCTGACACAATAGGCTACAGTATCGGAGCTGAGAGGATCGTTGTCAAAATTGTATATGCCTTGGTGTTGCTATTGTTGAGAAATGGAGTTTGATAGTAGAATGGGGAAAGGAGCTGTGAAACTAATGCTATCATTATTTGTGATTTTATTCAATGACCTAATTGTTATCATCTTTCAGCCCTCGTCCCATGGAGTCGAACAGTATTAACTGGGTTGTGGAGGTCAGATAGGCAGTCACTCCGTGTAAAATACTGGTACTCAGCTGCATTCGGTTAGACTGGAAGCCGACCCTAACATAGTTGGGAAAGGCAGATAATGAAAGTCGAACAGGTGAGTTTTCAATATATTGGTTATAAGTTATGCTTTGGTTACGGTTTTCATTGTGTACGTCAATCTAAGTACTTCTTAATGAAATAAAATATTTTTGACCGGATTTTGATCCCTAATAATAAATTCTCTATTCGAGTATCGACAATGGCAACACTAACAGCCATCAGTGTTGCAATAAATACGTCGGACGGTGACAGGCAAAAAGGCGGGAATGCGCAGGCGGCAAGCGCGCCCGGCGGTCTCCTCGCATACGTATGCCGTGACGCTTTTTGGTGAAATTCATATTTAGAACGCACGAGCTTTGTTTCTATTTTGTGTATTAACAAATCGTTTTGGTGCCATTGTGTTGGCAACATTAGTATGATTTAAGACCGTTATTAACATTTCGACGTAACCAAAAACTATTCCTTTGACGCAGGCAGTTCATCTGAGCATCTATGAATCATCTGAACAAGTTTGATATCGTATCCTGCCTGTCCTGGTATTTGCACATCACAGGAGCTGACAAAGGCTACTGAAAGTGCCAAACTCGTCGCCAAATTCTGGTCCGACTCAATTTATGACTGAATTGTCATCGACACGCTAAGAAGAACTTACGACGAACGACACGCAGAAATAATGATGTAGCAATTCTTTCACCTAGTATCAAGAATCAGTTTTGCTGAAACATGTAGGTATGTAGGATAAGGATTTATCTGAACTGATCAATAAGAACGTAGGGACAAGTTTTTAGCTTTTACAACTCTTTCAGACGCTTTGAGATCACTGAGAATAGTTACATGTCTTTTTTTTTTTTTTTTTGGTGGTGTAAAATCATCGAATAACCCCTTCCGCTCTTGGGCAGAGCGAAAGGGAGTGTCAGACTTCTACTGACTAAAAACCACCCATGTTCCTTCTTCGCCCTCTATGTCGAGGTCGCGATAACTAGTGTAGGTACAACCCGCGGCCATAGTTGCATGTCTCATTTCATATTTCAATTATTCTTGTTTTTTTTCCTGTTGATACATTGCCCCACGCTAGGTATTTATCATTTAACGTGTGTTCACAAACATTTAAAACTCACATTCTATGCACAAATCAAACACCCAGACCCGGAACAACTATCTGTATACCATACAAATTTTCTTTCCGTGCGAGGATCAAATCTCAGCCGCAAAAAAGTCAACCGCTCAGCCACTGCATCAACCGTGATGCCGTTTTTCCCTTCACAGCTATTTCAGGCGCGTTGCGATTCGCGATAGTATCACTGAAAATAGTTGCATGTCTCATTTCAATGAAACTACATTTACGGAAAATACCGTTCTCACTAACTGTCTCAGGTGACATGAACTGGTACCTAGACTCATGTTGCCTAGATCTAGAAGTGGCTACAATTTCGCAACTCGCAGATCGCAAGTCGGCACAGCATTTGCGTGCTGGGCTTGCCCGAACGTGCAACATTCTCGCGGCGGCCGCTATCAGATGTGCGGGCGCACGTGACGGAATCCCGCCCCCCTCAAACCTTCCCCTCGCCGTCTTCCCAGAAACAGAGCATCTGAAAGCATTCGAGAGCAGCCGACGTGTCCCCGCGTCTAAGTACAAGTCTAACGCTACTCCGCAATGGGGCGTGCGTGAGTCGTTTCGAGTCCAGCTTTATCTCGCCTAGATGGCTGTGCTCTGGCATTTTTACGACCCATTCCGTGAATAAGCTAATAAGGATATCAAATGTACCTGTTGGAGTACATGTCTGACCATGTAGGGTTAAGAATTTGAAGTAAAATGTCTATCCACGAAGATAAACAACAAAGACGACATTTTGTTCAAGTCCTGAGGGTAGGTCTTGTGTGAAAGCTCTAATTGCATGCAACGAGTCAAACACATCGGCGAAATGAACGCTAAAATTACACGTTCTTAGAAATCGGTATGTCAACAATGGCAGCAGGGCGAAGGGCGCGGGGCGGTCAGTCGGCGGCACAGACCACAGACACACGCTGGATGCCTCTCTTTGAATAATTCGCGTTGTTGTTCGGCGCCGGTGTTAGCAATTGTCGCGCGGTTGTTTTACGATAGCATCGCGCCGCCGCGAGTCGGCGCCGCTGATCTAGATCGCGGCGTCCGCTCACCAAAGACGTGCACTCGACGGATAAAGTCGTCACACACGACGTTCGCACCCGCGCCAGGTATGCCTTTGAAAAACGCAGCGCAATCGCAAAGTATTCAGCGTGCACTCGTGATGGCATCCTAGTAACACTGTCGATGGCTTAATTTACTGCGAACCGCATTTGTTTTAAGCTTTGAGAGCTGTAAAGTATGTTAGATTTATA
Organism: Diarsia rubi; assembly: GCA_932274075.1. NCBI lineage: Eukaryota > Metazoa > Arthropoda > Insecta > Lepidoptera > Noctuidae > Diarsia > Diarsia rubi. The sequence goes on along the minus strand of OW026418.1, from coordinate 15,573,680 downwards.
ATCACTGGCGCTGTCTAGTGAGAGCGCGTTTGAACTTCGCGCTTCAGTAGACGTGTGCTATCTGGTATCGCGGTTTGGAGCGAAAGCAGGTGTCATCATATCTCTTGGTTGGGGAAAAAGGTAATCGTGGAACTATACGGAATCCTTTTATAACAAAGAATTCTTCGGATAAGTATTGTGACTGGAAATACTTACTTTACCAAAGTATGAACGAAAGTAAACTTAGTCATTACACAATACCGTGAGCGGCCCTTGTAGACAAGCACCAAAGAGCGCTATGCCACGCGTAGCATTAATAAAATTTTATCGAGAATGTATCCATAAAACTTGATTGAAACGCCTCAACGTAACCAACACCAACCAAATCAAACTCAAAGAATCAACTGCGCGAACATGACTGCACCACCAATTTTTTCGCTCCCAAATATTAATAACCACTAAACAGATTATCAGCATAGCATCGACACGACTATAAAGTTTTTCTCACGCGGTTGACATCACTAATTCATACCATCCTCTCACGTACGGTCGACAACATTTTATCTGTGTAACGACAGCATTCAAACCTTTCTGTTGTCCTAAAATTATTCACCAATGGCACGTCGAGGCGTAAGAAGTCCAATTGTATTCGCCGGTATGCTATAACATTGTTTCTTTGAACCCAGAGTTCGTCACCAGCCGTGTCGAATATGGCACAGCTGGAGCCATGTTCGCACATTCCTGCTTTTTCTACAATATTAAGCGGAGTAGCCGATATGGCCTGGGACACATAACCGAGGTGTGTATTGTAATTTTATCGCAGCACGTACTCGTTGATAGGTAATTTGTCGAATCGCTTCGATATTAATGTTTTTGGCTCACGTTTTGGTGTTCTCGTTATGAAGTTGTACTGAATCAAAATATTTTAAAATATGCTGTGTTTGTCGATGAACTCTGTATGTGGTTGAAAAGAATAAGTTCATCGTGTAGTTCTAAGTCGGTTAAATTCTAGTAGGAACCTAGATCAAATTCATTATGAAAAACAATATATTTTTGCACTGGCCTTAGTGAAAGTCTTTGGTTATCGTGGAAAGTAAGTTTATGTAATTTATTAAATATAGTATACACCGACATTATTACTTATTTACTCAGTTCAGTACGAGTCTCACCTGTTATCGATCACAACCGTCTCTAAACTCCCCAAATATTTGACCCCTCTAAAAAAAAGTTGTTAAGCTCTTATACCCAAATTATAGTGTTCAAACATTTTAATACAACGCTAAGAAATGTGCGTAAAAGTTTATAAAATGGTGGGCTATAATATATGTAGCGGTGCCTTCTGGCGACCATTACTTAGGTCCGGGCTTGTTATTAAATTCGGCCTTATTTATTTATTTATGAGCATGTTTATTGTATGCGACGTGGCCTGTGGAGGTGGCCCACCATTCCTGGCCAGTGAGTGTAGTCTTGAATAGAAGGTTCGTGAAAATTTATTTTCTTGGGACTAAGCTTTCATGGTGGTACCACTTTGAAAGTTTTGCAGATGGTATTGTTTGTGTTTTCTGTCAGTAGGTAGCATTTTTTGGTGGTTATTGAGAAAAATTGCGTCCCTATCCACTTAAAGAACGAAAGTATCTAATTACTTAACATTGTTGGGTGAAGTTTGAAAGTCGTCTCTAACAGCCTGAAACTAAAGGAGATTTAAGTTAATTTTTTCAGATTGAACATAATTAAGGTAGGTAACTAAAATTACTGTCCATTACACCATCTAAACACTGAACGGGAACCAAAACGCTCAATACCAAAGATTTTACTAATAGATTGACACCGCCACCCAAAAGTAAGTCCACTGTCGTAGCCCCAAAACAAATAACACGCTCGAGGAACAAAAGTGACGATTATAGCACCAAGCGACTCGACAGAACTTTAATCCAAACTTAATTACAGATGAGCGGCGATCACATGAAATATCGATTTGGGAGGAATATTCAAACGTTCGGTACAGGTGCCGCGTCACGCCTCCCCCTCAGGCCCACACACTTACGTGTCGGGAACAAAGATACCTTCAGTACTTCCACATTAATTTATTAACACTAAAAAGCATTTTGCGTAGAAACAGCCAACATGTTAAAATTTAAATATCTCAGCAGACTTCGTAACTATATGCAACGGACGCAGAAGTAAGAAAGTCTTTTCCCTATCTACCAGATTTATCTCTAAAACCTACCCGGCTTTCTCGGATCGTTTGCAAGGAACATTAGCGAGGCTGGCGCGTCGTCGGCAGATGCATCGGGCACGAATCGAGTTTCCCAATAATTTCATAGTGAACGAGCTTCGATCGAAGAGGCTCAGTATCTGTGGATCCATCTCTCGCCGACGGCCACGCGGCCTGCTATGTACGGACCTTATTAAATGCAAAATATTGCAGCTTTACATAACCGAGATCTCGTTAATATTGCATTAACGATATTTTATAAGACGCCATGTTTTCGCCTCGGCTTTGTACGTGATATGTTAGTAACGATGTGTAGAACATGAGGGTTCAATGATTTTTCGTTCTTGGGTCAAAGTTTTGTCGTTGCTTGAACCTAACTTGGAAATGTATGTTACGAATTGAAGTTACATGAAATTAGATACCTACCTATGTACAGTATTCGTCATACAAGAATTTCAGAAAATTTTATCTGTTGTTACCTAAGAAACAATAACAAACACTCAGGTCCATCTTCAGATTAAACCGCGTTTACTTAAGTTGGAAGTTGAATCAGTGTGATCACCTAGTCCCGTCTGTGATTGGAAGATGTTTGACAATCGTTACAGGTCAGTGGCCAGAAATTCTGACAACCAGTATTACCATTGGGTATCGTATAACCCAAACCTAATTGGGTTGGTGAGGTCAGATAGGCAGTCACTCCATATAAAATAACCATTATTTTACATAGAGTGACTGCCTATTTGATATCAACAATTTTTTTTAAAAAAACGTTGCCCCACACTAGGAATTTCTCCTGTATCGTGGGTGCGTTCACAAACATTTATACTCACATACACAAATACCCAAACCCGGAACAACTATCTGTAGGTCATACAAATATTTGATCCGTGCGGGAATCGAACCCGCGACACGCAGCGCAGCAGTCCATTGCTTGAGCCACTGCGCCAACCGTGCCGTCAAAATTAGGTTTGGGTTATACGATACCCTGCGTGCATCAATGCTTTAATGATGACAACTTACCTAGCCATCAATGTTTCTATAGGGTCCCTTAGGTTGTTTCGAACGCCGCTGTTGCGACACACGCTGTTGCGAATTATTTTTCCACTGCCTCACAGGTTCGAAAGCTCATGGACTCGAATGTAGTAGTCGCGAAAGACGCAGTTTCGAAAATACATTGTTTCTAACATGAGTACCTACGTTATTGGTTACTGAATATTGAAACAGATTTTCTTTTTCATCATTAACTAAAGACGGGAGAATAAAAGTTAAGTTAACATAAGGATCATTTGAATGATTTATATGTATAATTCAATATGCCAACCTCAAATAAACTGAGATACACACATCAAAAGTGTCTAGGGATCAACATATATTTTTGCATATTTTTTTGTTTTTTTTTTTTTTTTTTTTTTTTTTTTTTTTTTTTTTTTTTTTTTTTGCTTTTCTCCTGATTGATATTAATTAAAATTTTCTTTAAGGATTCATCAAATAAAGTGTTTTCGTTTGTCACAGTAACGATAAACCAAGTCACCTTTGCATTAATAAAGAAATTTGCCATTTTCCTAATAAAGGGATTTTTGACATTTGAACCACTAACATTAAAGTTCGAAAAATAAGACTGAAATAACAGTTTTCTTTAAAATTTTATTGGGTAACTTAAACAATTAATAATCCGTGTTTCTACCGCGAACACTAACAACACAAGAACATCGGTTTGGCATACTCAAAATGAGTTCATCCAAATCACGCTGTGGAATGGCCGCCCATGTTCGTTGCAACAACAAAAAAAGGTCTTCTTGCGACTGGATACCCTCCATATTCGGCAGAGCTCTTCTCTGTAGCATATCCCATGCATGCTCAATCGGGTTCAAGTCTGGCGACTGAGCAGGCCAGGGCAGGACATTGATGTTAGCTGCGGCGAGAGTCTGTCTTACAACTCTTGCGGTGTGCGGTCGTGCATTATCATGAATTAACTGAAATAAGGGACCGATTTGCACTTGTAGAGGAACGATGACGTCTGATACAATCGTCTCAGCATAAATTTGAGCGTTGAGGTTGCCTCTGATCCAAATCAACTCAGTTCTTCCGCCGATCCAAATACCCGCCCATACCATGATGGTTCCACCACTATAAGGATGGACTTCCTGGCAGGATTTTAATCGCTGTTGGCGTCCAGGGGTTCTCCAGTGTCGTATACGTCTTTTATCCGGTCTCATACCAAAACGAGACTCATCAGAAAAGCACACGAAACGCCATTGTTCTTCTGCCCAATTTCTGTGTTCAAGAGCCCATTGATATCGAATCCTACGATTGTGCATTGCTATAGGTGGTACCCGTAGCGGTCTTCGGGAATGAAGGTTCACTTCATGCAAGCGGTTTCTGACTGTTTGGTCGCTAATTAAGTTCCCTGAAGAGTGATGAAGCCTCACGGCTAACATCATGGCGGTTATTGTTGGAGCTCTTCGAGTTAAGATTTGAATGTATCGGTCTTGTCTCCGTGTGGTGCAGCGATACCGTCCTCCATGGCGCTCAGCCACGGTACTAGTGCTTCGGTAACGTGTCCAAAGTCGACTGATAACACTCTGACTTGTATTCAGAGCTAAAGCCACAGTACGTTGCCGGGAACCAGCTTCTATCATTCCCACGGCTCTGAGCATTTCTTCCCTGCTTAAATGACGTCGCCGCTCCATAATAACGTTGGTTTTAATCAGTAGTAGGGAAACAGTAGCACTAATAATGTCTTCAATGCGTTGTATGTTTTTATAGGGAAAATATTGACAGCTGATTTTCATCTTTTACTCGAATTTGATTCACAGTTCCTGATTCAAATTATGAAATGCACCAAACAGGATCCATATAAATTTATAAAATCATAAATTTATTACAAAGCCACATCTCAATCTCAAGAAATCCGCATAAAAATGCTTGATCCCTAGACACTTTTGATGTGTGTAATTGAGTAGGAAAACGACCGCGACGATGGTGTTGCCGACATAGTGCAAACATAAAATAACTAAAGCAGTAACAAACTTAGTGAAGCAACGATCACGAAAATGTAGAAATCTATGTAGATGTGTATCGGACGGGTATTCAACAAATGTTGATTTTCCGAATGCAAGGCACCTGTTATCAGCTACAGTATCTGAACAAACGAACATCAGTTACTTTCTCTGTAGCAGTAATGTTACTAGTTTACTCGTTGTTTATATTATGTACACAGGTGACGTTGTTGTAAAATACTTAGGGGTTTTTAAAAAAGTCGAGTATTTTCTTGTCTAAAAGGAAGTTTTGTCAAAAGAAGCGTGACAGCTATGATGACGAGTAATAGTATTGAACAAGAAGACATGCTGCACAGACCCCAAATAAATTGAGGTAAGCAGAATAAAGATGTTGATGATGATGAAAGAAGATTTGTCAAAAGCAGTGCGGCTGCAAAACATGGGGCTCTGGGTTCGATTTCCGAGCTTAGGCAAAGTGCTTTTGGGTTTGCCATCTGTAGTTTCTCAATATCAGCCACGGAGTCTAAATTTGTGCTCGTTAATGACGACATTCACATTTAGACGACACGATTGGCGCAATGGCTGAGCGATTAGACTGCTGCGCTGCGAGTCGCGAGTTCGATCCTCGCACGGAACAAATATTTGTATGGCCTACAGAACGTGTATGTAAGTTTAAATGTTTGTTCGCACCCACGATACAGGAGCAATTCGTAATGTGGGGCAACGATAAAAAAATTGGCTCTTACTTCCTCTGTGGCAGTTATGTGATTAGTTTACTAGTTGTATTATGTATACAGGTGACACATATTGCTGACACAACATTGATCGTTTTTTTGTTGTCTAAGCACATTTAGTCACTAGGTGCAAATGTCCAATCCAAACAAGAGTGCCTCGTATGTGTTCTGCAACCTAGTTTATAATTCTGCTGACGCAAATATTTTCGTGTATAAATTATGTATTTAGTTCTAAGTTCATAGAGTTTAAGTAAATTAAAATGATTGTGTCACTACGTAATGTTAAAGATTAAACAGGAAAACTGCTGTTCTACACATAGCATATTGTTAGAGCTCCAGCATCCTGTGATACAGGATTATCCTAGTACAGTATCTTAACATTATTAGACCTACATTTTTAGTTTAAGATTTTTATTGTATTTACCTTCTGTGTTTTTGAGTAAAGAATTATTATACAGGTGACGTTGTTGGTTAGATAAACGAGCGTTACATTCATCTTAACCGTCTTTGAAGAAATTTTGTCAAAATTTAATTGGTCTAGCTAGAGGTTGGAAGTGCGATTGCTGAGCATAAGGTTCTGGGTTATATGGTTATTGAGCAAACTATTATTGGGTTTGCCATCAGGAGTATCTCAATTTCGTTGGTCTAATGGAAGCAAGAAAGTGTTACTACTGAACCTGTTCTGAACTCAATTCCAGGTCTCGCAGAGTATTATTGAGATTTTCCATCAGAAATTTTCCAACAGTAGGATTCACGGAGTGAATTTGTGCCAGTTGATGACAAGGTAGACCTACTAGATTCGTGCTAATTCATAATATCGTCGTCGACCAATTCGGCGTATTTACCTATTTGTTTTGCTCATTAAGCAGAGTGATCCAAAAGCGCTTTAACTAACAATTAAAGCAAATGAAATAATATTTTCGATAAAACATTAATATTAAATTTAATTTAAAGTTAAAAATCTATTTAAAAAAAACTGATCTTAGTAGTTTGATGTACTGGTGTCTGTAACAGTTTTTGCCTGTCCTAAGGGGATTTGTCTATTGACCATGTTATACAGCGAAAATCATCGAATTGATGATGTGAAGATTAATAATTTATTTCCCTACTAAACGTTTCGTTTAAAGTATTTCAACAGCGAACTCTCATGTTTTTTTTTAGATTAAGATACCTAGAATAACTACAAGCTACGCATGCACACATCGTCCGTTATCTGATAATAATTAGCTAATTAAAACAGCTATTTACCCAGTTGCAAAGAAATACTATTTACACAAACTGTACAATTACACGGTTCGCGCTTATTGCTGAAATGTTAGGTTTATCGTTAAAATAAATAGGTTTATCTGTACTTGTAATAATATTGTTTAAAGAAGCGTTTTAATTGTTTTTAATTATAATCCTTTTGTAGACAAAAAACCTATTTGTTTTTGTTGACGATTGGGTTATAAGTAGATTCTACAGAAAATACTTAGATCTACAGTCACCACATCATACTGAATGACCTAGTACGCAATCAGTACATGCTTAGTTAATATTACGAAATACGATGCCTATTAGATGTTTCTCGACGGATTGTTAAGCCAAGTCAGAGGCCTATGGCTGCAGGTTGTTCACAAGTTACCGCGGCCTCGACATATAGGGCTAAGAAGGAACATGAGTGGTTTTTAGTCTGTAGAAGTCTGACACTCCCTTTCGCTCGGCTTAAGAGCGGGAAAATCTACAAATAACCCCTTATTTGAAGATTTTTCACCCGCCAAAAAAAAAGTCAGGGGCCAAAGGCATGGATGGCATGAAAACGCTGACACATAGTAAGGCCCTAACCACAAGACAAAGAAAGAATACGAAACATATTTATCTAAAGGCGTCAGGTAATCACACTAATATTATAAAGGCGAAAGTTTGTGATTGTGTGAGTGTGTATGTTTGTTACTTCTTCACGTCTAAAGGGCTGGAGCGATTTTAATAAAATTTGGTATGGAGTTAGCCGACACCCTGGATTAACACTTATGATAGTTTTATCCCGATTGTATCTTTAAGTGGGATAATTTTCGAGTTGTAGCGGGCAAAACCGCTGGCAACACATAGTGTAAATTAAATAAGAGTCGTTTTTTGGATATCTTTCGGTAACCATAAAGAAAGTTGTATCTATCAGAAATCAGAGTTTTACAGGTAAATTAACAACTTATGCAATTGACACTCATTCAGGATGGTATAATACAAATATACCTAAGTAATTACCTACTTCAATAAATAAGTGGCTTTTGCAAATGGAGGTAACGAGCTCACATACAAATATCTTGGGTGGCCAATATACAGAACGCGCGACATAAAATATTAATACAATAATAATATCAATCGAAACGCGCATCAAGTTGAACCGCTCTAACTAAACGGAGCTTAATCACAACTTAAGAATAAATTAAGCATCACTAGTATGTCAGTCAAGTCTATTTAAAATATTTTAATCTTATAAAAAAGTAATTACAGAAGTTGATATACACGACACCAGTTGGTAGCGGTTGCATGTTAGTTTTGAATTTTAATTAGTGACTCATGCGCATAAGCTCGTATAAATAGTGTACACTGTCCCTTTTTTGCTGGCTGAGTTTGTAAATAAATCTCAGATGTATGTTATATTTGGTTTTGATAGTAACCAAGTAGCTAAGGCTATTCATCATCATCATCATCACCTGCCTAGCGTTTTCCCAACTATGTAAGGGTCGGCTTCCAGTCAGGATGCACCAGTATTTTTACATGGCGATCTATCTGACCTCCACAATACGATTCCTTTTGGTAAGACTGGATTTTAGACTTTTAGTTTACTGACTACCTGTAACGACTGCTGCAGCCTACCTGGACCAACTGATGTGCATTCCGAGGCACGGAGGAAACTCGGTATGTAATGGGTGGTCACCCATCCACAGATCAACCCAGGCAAGCGCGGCTTAACCTAAAGATCGACCCAAGTGGCAGTTATTATTAAGCCACGAGCTCATCATCACCATACTCGTCATATTTTAATTGCCATTGAACGGTTCACTCAGAAGAAGATTTATTTGAGGGTGTCGATGACAATTTAAATTGAATCAGTGCAAAATAAGACGATGTGTTTTTACATTTAGTAGCGTGATCATTCATTTGTGGAATACGTGTCCCAAGATATATTCACAAGAAAAGTTTAAAAAAATATTTGAAAAATTTCTCCATTATTCAATTTACCACATTATAAATAATTTCTACATTTCTCACCGTTTCAATTGGCTCTTTGTTACTCCTTCTATATATTTGGTGCACATCTACTTGAAATCTACTAAAACCAAAATAAACAATAATTTTTATTTGACATAAAGATTTTATTTTAAGTCCTGCACTAAATAAAGGGGCCAAGTTTAATAAAATAGGTATGTTTGTTATATCACTTTGTAAAACAACAAGGTGAAAAATCAAGAAACCCCAAGAAACACATTCTCACAGATTCTTAGTCCTATATTTATTGGTTCAGGCTGTGTTTGACTTAGACAATCAACTCTATAATCATTACAAGATAGCATCATAATTTGGCAGTTATGTTTAAGTCTAATGTGAACGCAAATCCTGACTCTGTGACAAATTCCTTATGGGAAAAGTCTAATAACATGATCATTACAAGATATTTATAAAAAGAAAAACAATAAAAGCGAGACTTATGTCTCGTAACTGAAAGCATTAATTAGTCAAAAGTTCAAAAATATATTTCAAAATAAATATCATCGCATGTCTTGGCTGTACACCAATACCTAATGTAAGAACTAGTAAGGTGCCTAATCGGCCAGGTGTGCCTCTATCTATGTATAATCTGACGAAAAAACCTATTGAATACATTTGTGTGATACAGTCAAGGAAGTTGAAGCATATTATCATATTTTGTAGTGATTTTGTCTTGATTGGATGTTCGTTTGGTTTGGAAAAATATGTAACAACTAGGTGCATTACTTTTCTGTTATCTTATTAAAGATCGTGTCAAGAGTTACTTGAATCTATAGGCATTTATCAGTAGAGTGACTTTTCACTCTCCTGACAAGACGCAGCGTTGGTAGGCCTCCCACCATGTGGACCGACGATATCGTGAGAGTTGCGGGCAACCGGTGGATGCAAACGGCAGGCTGCCGTTCTGTATGGCGTTCTATGGGGGAGGCCGTCCAGCACTGGACGTCTTATGGCTGATGATGATGATGATGATGATGACAAAAAGTAGACGATAATTTAAAGTTTTGTTCTCACTACCTTGCAGCTGTTTAAAGTTTTCAGTTACGCATTGCTAAGACCAACAACTTTTACCCCCAATCAAATTATACTTTTGAATATATTATTTTTATTCCTGAAAATTATTTTTACTGTTTTACAACGGATAATTGTGGGAATCCAGAGCCTAATTATCGGAGCAGTTTAGTGCTACTTCGTCCCTAAACATTGGTTATAAGTAAGTAAAGTATCGGTTAGGCGAGTTCGTTACATCTGTCACAATTACAGGCCGCACCTGCGCGGCAACCGGCGCGGGCGCACTCGAACATCACATTTACATAAAATGAAATCGCCCCGTGGACGATACGCCACGGAATTCTGAATATCCATAAATGTAGCTGCCAGCATACCGAGGGCCATACTTAAAAACAAAATTAAAGGGGATAGCCGTACGATAATATGAATTAAAAATAATAAAACAAAAAAATAGGAGTCACGGATCGCCTCGAGTAAGTTTTTTTCGAGCTTTTTAAGCGATGCCTGCGAACAGAGTTCGGCCGGTATCTCCTGACAATATCTTTGACGAGTTTTTTATGCGGCATTATTTTTAAATGAACAGATTATAAATGGTTGTTTGGCGATTTAACGCCCAATCTAATTAGGCAAATGATATGTGTTTTCTGGTAAAGATCAACGCGTGATAGCCTGCACTATTGTTGATTGATTTATATTCGTGTTGTGATTCATATCGACTGATAACTTTCAGTTACGCTGATAATAGAGATTACTTTGTTTTAGATTGTTTTGTAATTATAGTTGAGCTTTATTTTATAGCGCATTATTATAATCATGTTTGTGTATAACGTTGTTGATGTCATGGAATTATTTATTTACTGAATGGTTAGTTATGATGATATATGAGTGTCTGGCATTAATATTTTTTAAAGTTGGCATACGTTACTAGCTTTATAAATGACCATGTCTGCTTTACAAGTGACAAGACAAACTTTAAACAACTGTGCAGTAGACAAGCTCCTCTACTATAAATTGACTAGATAGTCAAACTAAAAAACTCAGCCAGCAAAACTTAAGTAGTAGTAGTAAGTGTAGTAGTTTCTCACATTAATCTTGAAAAAATAAAATTTTGAAAATTTGGATGCTATGCAAAATTAAACAACATACAGTAGAAGGCAGTAACATAAGTCCAAAGATTTGCTATTCAGTGTTGAAGGTAACTTTGAAATAATTATAATTATACTTACTTCATTTGTTTGTATTTAAAGATATTTAAGGACCAATGGACATTTTTAACAGAATTTAAATTTATCTGAAATAGTATAGCTTGGCTGTAATCTATTAGAACAAGGACCTAAATCGCCGAAGAACAGAAACGACTTGCAACTGACATTTATTGCCTTTTTCTGTGTTTTTCAAAGAGTTAACTTGGTAATAAGTAAGTAGTTGTTATACAAAATAGAGTTCCGTAATAGGTATCTATAATCTTTCTCGATTCTAGGAACTTACAGGCGTAGCTCAAATTAATAAATGTAGTACAATCGATTTAACATGATGTCCTTAAAAGAGCCAGTTTCTTAAAAAAAATGGGCTGTAGCTCTGGTCTTCGGCGACTGTGGCACTTGTCATGTCTCAATAGTACGAATTGGACCACTTATTGTGAACTATAATTTTAGACATAAGTATTTCAGTTCTGAAGGAATAGGGTATTTTTAACAAAAGAAATCTAATTAGTCCGTAAGATAGATTTCCAAAAAATATTGGACGCATTTTTTTTTTCACGTTTAAAGCAAACAATGAAGACGATAGAGTGCTTTGAAAACTCGTGTGACGTCATATTCTAAGACGTAAGTATGACATTTTTTATCGGTCAGTGACGTCACAGACCCTCACCCAAATCTTCCTTCGCCAATTTTTATTGATTTGATAAAATCAAAAATACGTATCCAATATTTTTCGAAAATTAGACAGACGGAGTAATTAGAATCATATTTTTTTAGTCAGTAAACATCCCAATTATTACGGTTTTTATGATCAAGGCCCTTTAATAAAGGTTCCCGAATAGCATTTCGCCTGCGACTTGGTCCGCATAGGTTGTGGTAGAACGGATAATATGTCTGATTTAAATATAATTTACTAGCAGACGTTCCCGTGGGAATACAGGGATAAAAAGTAGCCTATATCACCCGGGGATAGTGTAGCTTCCCAACGGTGAAAGAATTTTTCAAATCGGTCCAGTAGTTTTAGCCTATTCGTTACAAACAAACAAATCTTTCCTCTTTACAATATGAGTGTAGATAGCATCACTCACGAGGACTGTAATTTTCTGCCAGTGAAAGAATTTTATGATTTGGATATTGATCAGGTTCGGTTATATCTAACCAAAATGCCCTGAAAAATGTAGTCCTCTCTGCATTTTGTTGAGTGTTCGGTAAATAATGGATGTGTAATACCCATAAAGAAGCCAAAAGGTACTTATTCTCTACGTATCTAATTACGATCATATTTAGTTCTGGACCATACCATCTAGTTACGAAGACATCAGGGGTCAAAGTTCAACTTTTCACAGGTTTATAAAAATACAAGTTTAATCGTTTCAACTTTGTTTTAACTACCTCCATGATCCCGTACTATTTAATGCATTTACATTGCATTAGCATTTTTTTTTTTTTTTTTAGTTTGGAGGTACCTTTCGCAAAAAAAGTCGTTTCCCTGTATATCCTACTAATATTATAGATGCGAAAGTTTGTGAGAATGTTTTTTACTCTTTCACGCTAAAACTACTGAACAGATTTGGATAAAATTGGTACACCGATAGTTTATAACTTGGATTAAAACATAGGATTGTTTTTATCCCGATTTTATCTTCCTGTAGGATAATTTTCGAGTTGTAGCGTGCAATACCCAGTCAATAATATTATTTGTAGAGGTACTCACTTAATTTGATGTAGGTACGAGATGCTCGATCGACGGCTTCGTAAAGAGCCTGTATACACCTATTTTTTTTGGCGGGTGGAAAATCATCGAATTACCCCTTCCGCTCTTGGGCAGAGCGAAAGGGAGTGTCAGACTTCTACTGACTAAAAACCACCCATGTTCCTTCTTCGCCCTCTATGTCGAGGCCGCGATAACTAGTGTACCTACAACCCGCGGCGGCCTGTTTACACCTTGTATAATTATTTTACTGTTTAATTTACTGATACGATGTAGTTTATGTCAGTTGATTATATCTGTATGTATTTAAAATTATTCTGTAGTACTTGTAATTATTCAAATTAAAGTAGACAATGTCAATAACTATATATCTAAACGGTTTTCCTACCTATCCTTCGTTTTTGTACTTATTCTTTAAGTGTTTCAATTAACCAGTGCGTGTTAAATGTTGAGAAATATAAAGGTGTAGTTAAGAAATAAATCAATGGTGTATAACTTGACTGCAACTTGAATCAATGTGTTTAGCCTATCGATGAGTATAATGTGAGAATGAAACGAAGTGAGTGGCGAATAACTTAGATGTATCTTGACACTTGGCTCATTGCAAGCACGTCTCATACAATAAAAATCCAATGAAATTAAAATATATGGGAGACGCAGGCGCACTCGGGGTCTCCGTAAAAACTGTGAACCATTCAGCAGTGCTGGGAGCTGCTTCAGCCAACATCATAATTTAACATCGCAAAAACTCGCGTCTTAATAAATAAATCAACGTATTTTTTCACCGTCCATAACTTAAGGAGCCGAGGCGGGAAATCGGATGGAAGTCGAGGGCGAAACTTTTAAAAAAGGAAACTGCTCTTGCGGCGTTTGCGCGCGCCGCCATTGGCTGGTGCGGCGGGGGCGGGAAGCGGCCTGCGCGCGATTGGTCGCCCGCCGACGCACCGTAGGCGCGTTCATCTCGAGACACGAACAAATAGATTTTTTTAAACAAAAGCAATTTTCCTATTCTTCTTGTTGTAGCTCCGTTTCTATAGTTTGTTTTTGTTTGACGTCGTTTTGTATTGTTTACAGTGGTCGAGTGCGCGACAATCCGCTGCCGGTTAATTCTCGGTGATATTAACAAGTCGACTCCTCCGCGTATTGTTCGCTGGTGCATGCAAATATTGTAAAAACAAGCGATTGTTATGAAAAACGAGCACGCAGCTTGTTGCAACTCCTCGGCAATAGCAAGGTTTGGCGTGAATGTAATTAACGCGATACGGACGCATTGTGTGATGACAATAGGCGTCACCATTCACAATACGCCTGAACATTTCTTGCTGCTTCAAGATAACATTTACATTAACTAAGTCCTCATTATTATACTTATCTATATTCAATAAAACTTTAATGCTAATTGTCTGCAGGTGATGAAACAGTGAAACAATCCTGTGACAAATATTTCCACATTTTCTTTTAATTTAAGTGTGGGAATTAATTTTTATATCTCTAAGTGGGATTACTTAAATTACAACATCATCTTTAGGAACTTGTTCAGTGATTGTTGTATTTATACTTATACCTAAAACGAATAAAAAGTAACTTTACAGGAAAATTTAACATTGACTACCTACCTAAATATCTATGTACCTATCTTTGTTGTTCTTCTCCATCATCATCATCTGTCTAGCCTTTTCCAAACTATGTTGGGAGCAGCTTCCAGTTTATGTTGAATGTTTTATGAAGTAGGTATTTTACAAGGAGCGACTGCTTACCTGGCATGCACAACCTGTTAATACTGGGTAGGTTATACAATAATGTCTTGGTAAGACTTGTAGTCAAAATTTCGGGTTACCCAATTAGAATAGGGTATTTCACCAAAAAAATCTAATGAGTCCGTCATATAGATTATCAAAAAAGAATAGACACATATTTTTATATTTTCACGTAAACAAAATATATAGACGATACAGTGCTTCGAAAAGTCGTGTGATGTCACAAGTTTATTTATTTATTTATTTAAACTTTATGCACAATAGTGATACATAGGCGGACTTAATGCCACAAGACATTCTCTACCAGTCAACCCCTAAGGCAAACAAGACAACATTGTGGTAGACTACAAACTAACTAAAAAAAAAACAATTTCAATTAAAATATATATACTTATATTAATACTAAAACACATATAAAATAACATAAACTAATAAATACGTACGTACGTTTAGTACGTTTTTAGCCACAAAGTGACGTCGATCTTTGACACGTTTCATTTTCTTAAATTTTTATTAATTTGATAAAACAAAAAACACATATACAATATTTTTCGATAATCTAACAGACGGACTAATAGATTTTTTGGTGAAATACTTATTGGGTACCTAATAAATATATGCCCAATACTCACTCTTCACAAATGCATATAAGGCATCCAT
Organism: Diarsia rubi; assembly: GCA_932274075.1. Lineage (NCBI taxonomy): Eukaryota > Metazoa > Arthropoda > Insecta > Lepidoptera > Noctuidae > Diarsia > Diarsia rubi. The sequence continues at coordinate 15,558,163 of OW026418.1, read as the reverse complement.
GGGTCCAATCTAATTTGTTTGACACAGATTAAGAGCTTACTCCACAGCAAAAAGGGCTTGATCATTAAAGAATGATCAGCTGTCCAAGCCATGACATTGTCATACGCTAACGTCGTACATATATCATCTATGCGTAACTTGCTTTGTCAGTAGCCTGTGGTTAATTAACATGAGTTATTTTCGACCTTATGGTTGGTTGATAATAAATAAATAAAATAAAATTTATTCAATTCAGTATACAACAAAATAATTAAATTAAAGTGAAGTCAAAATTGAAAAATGTCAGTATTGAAATTCTGGTTCAATATTATTAACATTGTCAGGACTACAAATTTTCTTAAGGTGAAGTGAGGATGTACATATCACATTATTATTAGCTATTTGTGTCCCACTGCAGGACAAAGGCCTCCCTTCTCTCTTTCCACTTATGCCTTTCTAATATTGTTAATTGCCAATCCCTGCAAAAAGAGTCCAGTTCGTCCCGCCATCTTCTTCTGGTCCTGCTGCGTTGTCGTTGGCTGGTTTTTTAGACTTATTATGCGGTTACTTTAGCCGGTAGATCCTCTTTTAGCCAAAAGATCCTCTTTAAAACAAAACTCGCATTTATTTCAGGCAACGTCCATAGTGTTACTAACAATAATCTGATTTGCCCTTACCACCGCTAGCTTGGACCCTGCTCCCGTTATCAGTCGACCACTATTTTTTATATTTTTTAATATTTTTTATGTGCATTTTTGTAATAAATATGAATATGTATTAATATTTTTTTTTTTTTTTATAATAATAATAATATTCCACAACTATCACACAACGCCATCTAGTCCCAAGCTAAGCAGAGCTTGTGTTATGGGTACTAGACAACTGATAAACATACTTATATATTTCTAAATACATACATATTATAGATAAATTACACCCAGACACAGAACAAATGATCGTGCTCATCACACAAACATTTGTCCTGGGTGGGAATCGAACCCACGACCTCCGGTATAGCAGTTAGGGTCACTAACCACTAGACCAACAGGCCAGTCCAATGTTAGAAGATGAACACATGTGATGCGAAGGAATAAAGAAAGTGATGTGAGGAAAGACCAAAGAAACGATGGATGGACTGTGTGAAGGATGATATGGCTAGGAAGGAGGTGACTACTGACATGACGAGAAATAGAGAAGTATGGAAGAAAAAGACATGTTGCGCCGACCCCAAATAAATTGGGATAAGGGCAGGAGAATGGTGATGATGATGTTAAAAGATAAATAAAGGAAATAATAATCTTAATTTCTTGTATCAGCAGACATAAGTACATATTTTATGTAGTGTGAAGTTTCATCCAATCCATATCTGCAATTATACTCAAGATAGTGGTGGTACACTATTCCTGTCAATTAAATTTAGATAAAAATAGTAGTTCTCCAGAGTATGAAAAAGGTTTCAGTTCGCTAACTTCTTGAAAACCTCTATATTTCTGTAACTTTAATCTACCAGTACTAGGCACGATCAACCCTCATCTTCAAATTCCATATATTATATTCTCCTGAATGCATCAAGTCTGCAAAGTTAGTAAGTTTGTTTTTGAAAAACGCCTATTAAGAGTAGAGTGCTAGTCGAAGATTATTTGGATACCCAAATGAGGACGAATGATCACGAGTTATAGTATCGTTAGTCTTGGATTGAACTTGAGTGACACGCCTACCTTCCACCCCATTACACCCCATGCCAGCTACAGTTTGTTTCTAATTTGACATAAACCCCCAATTTTCAATACAGAATGACATTATAAACATCGTTATCATTGATTAGAGCTTTGGCATTGTTAAAGCAGTATGCAACGATGAGTTTGACAAGGATGGCTGGTGTAGGAGGTAATGTCATATAGGTACGGAGGAATTACCTTTTTCGAAGATTTACCATTTGCGGCCAAGAAATTCTAGGATTGATTTGGTAGGCGATGTCTCCCTGTTGTCATGACAACGACGTGCTGACTCAAGTTCAAAACTGAACTTGAGTCAGCACTTTATATATGGGAGATAGTGTCTTTAGGTAAGTGGGTACCTAATTTATACTTTTCCTTTTCTAGAACTTGTTCCAAATACCTCTAGATCTTTCACCATATTTGTAACCATCAGAGACCCATGCAAGAACTTTTCCATCTCAACCATAGATACCACAAAAGTCGTGTTTCATATTTATACAGAAACTCCGTAAAATATTCATTAGGTGAAATGCAAGTCGTGCAGTGCAAGAGATGAATAATAAATATCTAGATTGATATCGTCATATTTTAATCTATATCAGTTCAAACGTGTTTTGAATTATACCAAAAATAGGATCTGAAATCTGACCTGGGAGTCACGAAGTACGCACTTCAAAATTGTAATTTTAACTCCAAATAAGTACCTCAAAGTCTTTGAGGTACTTATTTGGACCAAAGTGACCACCATCTTTGAGCCAAAGATGGTGGTCACTTTGGTCAAGATAATTTAAAGATTTTAAAGGAATTAAAAGGTCAGATGCATAAAATAACATAACATCACGCCTGCAATCCCCGAAGCGATAGGCTGAAATGTACCCATAGTACACCATCATGGAATAAGGAGCGAGCCTATTCCCGTCAGGGCTACGGGTTGTTCGCAAGAGTCACCGCGGGCTCGACATAAAGGGCTAAAAAGGAACATGGGTGGTTTTTAGTCAGTAGAAGTCTGACATTCCCTTTCACTCTGCCCAAGAGTAACTCAAAAAAAAAGTGGACGAGCCTTTTGCCATCAACCGGGCACTATTCCAAATTAAGTGGCTGCTACTGAGAAATTTCTGATGGAAAAACTCTTGGCCAAATCTGGGAATTGTCCCTCTCCTGCTCAGCAGTTGCGTTTGCGACTACCAGAGCAACGATACAGTCAAACACAGAAAAAAATACACATAGAAATATGTATAATTATGGAAAGCTCTTCATAACCAACTTTCAAATATCGTGAAAACACTTCCATCAACAGACACGAGCTCATCCGAACTAACCCGAATTCGTCCGAGATGTCCCGAGCGAGATCGTGGCCATTTTTCCTCCAAATTGCGCCCTTTGTTATGCAAAGCGCAGGCGCCGTGTGCGGGCGCACAATCGCTCGTTTGTGCCCCGCGCCCGTGTGACACGGCCTTATCGTGCATCGCACGGCGAACCACCACACTTTTTACAATGACTAGTGACTGATTAGAATATTTCATCAGTCTGTCTAGGCCTAGGGCTGAGCAAACTGCGTGTTTTGCTTAAAATACAAATTACAAAGTACTGGAAGGAGGCTTTGATATGACAAAGAAAAGTAGTGAGGTATGTGTTAATTAGGTACCAAAAAAAATATTTAGTTGATTTCATGTCCTGTAAAATGATCATGCATGATCTAAAAATACGATTTATAAAATATTATAACTCTTGTATTTAAAATACAATATTCATCCAGAAACTTTTTTGAAACACTAATTACAAAGTACCACAGCGTCAGGTGTTGCCAATTACAAATTACAACATTGTAAGTAAGTCCTAGAGCAGATGTGGCCCAGTGGTGGCGGCCCCGACTTACGAACAGTAAGTCGTGGCCGTCGTGAATAGTAGAAAAGTTAGATAAAGAAGGTCCGTGGTCTCCATTGTATCACGAGTTCAAAGCAAACCGATCAGTGGATCTTGCGTTCGTCGAAAACATTAAAGTAAACAACAAACACACCACCGGTATTGAGGAGACAACCGAAGCTCTATTAAATACTTTGATACCTGATGATTTGCCTGATAATGACAATGATTACCACAAGCAGATCAGGGCGTGGGCGGCTGTGCCACCTGAATCACCAGCGTCAGACCTTCCAACCATTGACGAATTAATTAAAGTTTTCAAGAAACTCCCACTTAACAAATCGTCAGGTGAAGATAAAATATCTAATCGGATGATAATAGAAGCATGTAAAACAGCGGCCGACGCAATTTTAAGTGTTTACAACCGTTGCATTGCAGAAGGCGTTTTTCCTCGTATATGGCGACGCGGCTTTATACGAATAATTCCGAAAAGTGGCGACAAGCCACCGGACGACCCTAAGTCTTACCGCCCTATAACACTACTACCATCTTTGGGGAAACTCCTGGAGCGTCTTATCGTTCCACGTTTTCACAACAACCAATTCGGTTTTACCTTGGGAAAATCTACCGTAGACGCGGCACTTTCTGTCCGGAAAATTGTCAATACATCCGAACATAAGTACGTAGTTGGGATCTTTCTAGATATTTCTGGGGCTTTTGATAACGTATGGTGGCCGATGCTACTCCTTAAACTGAAAATTCGTGGTTGCCCTAAAAACATATACAATCTTGTATACTCGTACTTCTTAAATGGTTCCGCGAAACTCAAACTCGGACATCATTCTATGTCAAAGTCCCTCACCATGGGATGCCCTCAGGGTTCGGTTATGGGTCCGTATGTATGGAACGTAGGCTTTGATGACTTCCTCGCGATTCCACTTCCATGCGGCTGTTCATTAACCGGTTACGCGGACGACGGCCTGCTGCTCATTCAGTCAAGTACTCGGGCTGGACTCGAAAATTTGGCTGACACTTGCCTAAAATTAATATCCCAGTGGGGTGATCGTAACCGTCTGACCTTTGCACCACATAAAACTTATCAACTTCTTTTAAAAGGTAATCTTAAATCATGCCCCAGTATAAAATTTAATAACGTTCCCGTGAAAAAGAAGGAGTCCGTGTGCTACCTTGGGTTTGTCTTAGAGAGGAATTTTTCATTCATTGAACATATAAAAACCGTCGGTGAAAAAGCTAAAAAGAACTTTTATGCCTTAACGAGAATATCTAAATCTACGTGGGGTTTATCATTTGTAACTCTGAAGACGATCTATGGGGCTACTTACTTGGGGTGTATGTGCTACGGGGCACCAGTTTGGGCCGATAGGGCCACCATAGGAGCGGCACGACGTAAATTACTTCAAAGCCAGCGGTTGGCCTTGATTTTCTTATGTAAAGCGTATAGGACGGTTAGTACTGAAGCCTTACCGGTACTGGCAGGGGTACTTCCAGTCGATCTCGAAGTGCAGCGCCGTGCTTCAATGTACTATTGCGCACGAGAGACCGCGGACGCAGACTTTTTAACACAACGTGACCGTACTAAAATAGCTAGATTACTTAAACCACAGACTGACGTCTGGGAGGATCTTTTGTCAGAATGGCAATGTAGGTGGGATAATTCCATCAAAGGCCGACACCTCCACCAGTTCTTTCCATCCGTTCGTGAGCGGCTGGCCAGGACATGGCTGGAGGTGGATCACTGTGTTGCCCAATTTCTCACTGGTCATGGTAACTTTAAGAGTAAATTATTTTCCTTCAAGCTTGTTGCGTCGCCTTTTTGTCAATGTTCTACATCTGACTGCGAGTATGAACAATCTGCACATCACATTTTATGGGAGTGTAGTCTTTGGCAGAATGAACGCAATATTATGTTGGATAGTGTACAGGTTACATCCGGAGTTATTTACTATACGGACCTTGTAGAAACTAGAACAAATTTCCGTGCGTTCAAGCATTTTTGTCATACCTATTATTGGAATCAGATATAACAGCTCACAACTTAGGACCCAGTAATATTAATGACAACAATATCCGTGGTGCTAGGCAACTGGGCTTATCCCAGTTGTATGCGTCCCTGTGTGCCTATTGGCCTTGTTCTTTTCTGTCTCCTGCTGATATGGAGGGAAGTGGAAATTTCTGTTTTTCCTACTCCTCCGCTATTCTTTTCTGATTAATTTCGTTGCGGGATCCAAGACAGTCAAATCATTTCTCTGGGACTTCGTCGAGCTTCATTGTCTCGGCGCTTTTCTTGTGGTCGCCACTGTTGATTCTGGCTTACAGAAGTTACAGTGGTTTGGGAATAGTGAGGCGGGCTTGTCCCAATAAAAAAAAAAAAAAAAAAAAAGTCGTGGCTTCGTACCCAGGCAGGCGCATTACTATGCGTAATTTATTTCATCACCACTGCTCTCAATACGGTGAAGAAAAACATCGTAAGGAAACTGTCTTGTAGAATAAAAAAAATCGAAGACATGTGACATCTACCAATCCGTACTGGTCCCGCGTGGTGGAATATAGCCCATCTCACTCCTATAGTCTGAGTCCCTGCAGTGGGAACATTATAGGCTGATGATGAAGTAAGTTCGATTCTGGGACTGGATTCGCCCGTTATTACATGGAATTTAAACATAACTGGCGTAATGTGGGTATACTAATGGCGCATCTGTCTCCCCCGTCGGAGATTACAGGCGTGATGTTATGTTAATTAAAATACAAATAAATATATATACTTTTTTTTTAAAAACGTTGTCCTACACTAGGATTTCTCCTGTATCGTGGGTGCGTTTACAAACATTTAAACTTCACATACAAAAATACACCCAGACCCAGACAAATATCTATAGGCCATGCATACAAATATTTGTTCCGGGAATCGAAACCGCGCTGACGCAGTTCAGTTCGATTGCTCAGCCACTGCGCTAACCGTGCCGTCAAATATTTTACTTTATACTCGATATTGGTGTTTCAGTAACCTACAAATCATTTAGATACTGCCCAGCCCTGTCTAGGCCCAACTCATTCTATTTTTAATTACACATTTAAATTCTAACTGGGAGGTCGGGTGACAAATCTGTTTTGTGGATGTTTATGTGCCTGCTTTGAGGATATGGTTGTGATGAAATTAGATAACGATCTTAATGTTATTATATGATTTAATTTGAGTTCATTATGCCTCCGATTTGTGAGTTACGGTATTGTTATTCCTTATTTAGAAGAGGAACTACTTGAGCCATACATAAAATTCAATCGACTCATAAGATTTATTGTTCTTTAAAAAACTGCCTCGTGGGTCTCGTGGTTAAAAGTGCAACTGATGAGTATGAGGTCCTGTCCTGTGAAGTTGGAATCCCAGGTCGGGTAAACTGTTATTGGACTTTTAGGCGCAGGCCACTCATCAATAAATGACGTCGGGCGCGGAATTAGCGCGGGCGACTTCCTATTCCATTCAAATTTTATACCAACTGCATAAACATAAAGCGCAATTTAGGATACGTTGGCTCCGAAATGGCGCGTCATATCCACCCTCGAGCCACGGTTCCGTGTATCCTAAACTTCGCTTTATTTCCATGAGGCTAGTTCACCTCGCCTGCACCGCGCCATCGCCATACGCCATACGTATTTGACCCGCGCCTCAGAGGTAGAATTTCTGAGAAGGAGCCACGGTGTCTGGATTCTACCCCTTTACAAGGGTCCTCAATGTAACTGGCAAAATGTGGGTGTATTATTGGGAACACCATTTTTGGGATAAGTCGTGATGTTAAGTAAAAACCTACCTACACGTAACCAAACGCGTTGCTAGATAACTTTAACGTTAAAACTTTTGAAAAAGAGAGTCGTACATCAACACAAAGGTCCGATCATTCATTTCGCACAGCCGAGTAATCTACAAAATGAGACCTCATTGATTTTCCTACATTACTAATTGCGATAGCGAAACAACAACCAATTTACACAGACACATTCCGAACCTCCCTTGGTGTTTTTAAACTCCTTATTACAGCAGTAATAAGGTTTAAAATCGCTTGTTAATCAGTTTGACTGTCTCCAACTGATTTACTTTAAACGGTTGGACTGTTATCGTTGATCGTGCCAATACATCATATTTGCCGCGTGTTTCGTCACAGATCACCATCACATCGATAATGAAGCGACTATACATTAAAAATATTAGCTGCGAACTGAACTGGGCCTATATTCGTCATTGTAGGAATAAATTATAGGCACCTACATAGATAGGGCTCAATTAATTTCTCTTTGGAAAACGATGCATCATTTTCTTTCATATTACTGTTTATTTATGGTATTTGTTTTGCGTCTTGTTAGAATTGTTGAATTGCGTAAATTGATTAATTTATACGAGCCTATCTAATAAAACAAAAAGAGCAGAGCTACACACATCAAAAGTGTCTAGGGATCAACATATATTTTTGCAATAACTTTTCTCCTGATTGATATTAATTAAAATTTTCTTTAAGGATTCATCAAATAAAGTGTTTTCGTTTGTCACAGTAACGATAAACCAAGTCACCTTTGCATTAATAAAGAAATTTGCCATTTTCCTAATAAAGGGATTTTTGACATTTGAACCACTAACATTAAAGTTCGAAAAAAAGACTGAAATAACAGTTTTCTTTAAAATTTTATTGGGTAACTTAAACAATTAATAATCCGTGTTTCTACCGCGAACACTAACAACACAAGAACATCGGTTTGGCATACTCAAAATGAGTTCATCCAAATCACGCTGTGGAATGGCCGCCCATGTTCGTTGCAACAACAAAAAAAGGTCTTCTTGCGACTGGATACCCTCCATATTCGGCAGAGCTCTTCTCTGTAGCATATCCCATGCATGCTCAATCGGGTTCAAGTCTGGCGACTGAGCAGGCCAGGGCAGGACATTGATGTTAGCTGCGGCGAGAGTCTGTCTTACAACTCTTGCGGTGTCCGGTCGTGCATTATCATGCATTAACTGAAATAAGGGACCGATTTGCACTTGTAGAGGAACGATGACGTCTGATACAATCGTCTCAGCATAAATTTGAGCGTTGAGGTTGCCTCTGATCCAAATCAACTCAGTTCTTCCGCCGATCCAAATACCCGCCCACACCATGATGGTTCCACCACTATTAGGATGGACTTCCTGGCAGGATTTTAATCGCTGTTGGCGTCCAGGGGTTCTCCAGTGTCGTATACGTCTTGTATCCGGTCTCATACCAAAACGAGACTCATCAGAAAAGCACACGAAACGCCATTGTTCTTCTGCCCAATTTCTGTGTTCAAGAGCTTATTGATATCGAATCCTACGATTGTGCATTGCTATAGGTGGTACCCGTAGCGGTCTTCGGGAATGAAGGTTCACTTCATGCAAGCGGTTTCTGACTGTTTGGTCGCTAATTAAGTTCCCTGAAGAGTGATGAAGCCTCACGGCTAACATCATGGCGGTTATTGTTGGAGCTCTTCGAGTTAAGATTTGAATGTATCGTTCTTGTCTCCGTGTGGTGCAGCGATACCGTCCTCCATGGCGCTCAGCCACGGTACCAGTGCTTCGGTAACGTGTCCAAAGTCGACTGATAACACTCTGACTTGTATTCAGAGCTAAAGCCACAGTACGTTGCCGGGAACCAGCTTCTATCATTCCCACGGCTCTGAGCATTTCTTCCCTGCTTAAATGACGTCGCCGCTCCATAATAACGTTGGTTTTAATCAGTAGTAGGGAAACAGTAGCACTAATAATGTCTTCAATGCGTTGTATGTTTTTATAGGGAAAATATTGACAGCTGATTTTCATCTTTTACTCGAATTTGATTCACAGTTCCTGATTCAAATTATGAAATGCACCAAAAAGGATCCATATAAATTTATAAAATCATAAATTTATTACAAAGCCACATCTCAATCTCAAGAAATCCGCATAAAAATGCTTGATCCCTAGACACTTTTGATGTGTGTATTTATTGAAAACATAAATGACCTAGCCTGTATGTATTATTTGCATATAATATAACGCATGTATTCAAATCGATATCAGTATATTACCTTTTTTTGAACAAAATATTTCAAAGTAAAACCAAAAATACTGACTTGCACACAAAATTATGCACTCTAATACTTACATCAAATTAAATATTTTGTTTAATGGTATTTGTAGAACTGTTTTACTGAACTAGTAACAACCTTACCTAAACCAACCTAATCTAACCCTACCAAAAAATTATCTCATGTCTGCGGAAATGTACATAGTCAAGATGAAAAAAAAAACCTAACCTAAACAATTTAAAGTGCAAATTAGTATTTTTGACAATTCGTACTTTTCCGATGTACGAGTTACATAGTGTGAATTATACAGATGTGCATTTACAAATATCCCGTAATACCAGTTAAAATTGCATTTCATGTCTATTTTTTTCTAAATTTAGGACTTGAGAAGTTCATGTACCTGGTACTTTACTAAAAATTGCATAAAAATTATACTTACGATTTATACATGGAGTTGATTTCTGATTTTAATTTGTAGCTAAAAATACACCAACATACCCTCCATTAATGTATCGATTTATTATTTTCGATAGCATAAAAATCATCCAGATTGAACTTCCAGCGTTCGTCTTCTACAGAATCGAATCTTACTACATTAAAACAAATGGTAAGGTAAAATGGCGACACTGACTTTCTCAAAGATATCTAGGAAAAGGAGAAGGATATACCTACCTATAGGGAATATGGACCAAGATCACGTGAGATTGGAAGCTGTACTGCTTATCTAAACTACGCTAAACATACAATTGCAAACTTACATTATACAGGATGTACAGGACATTGACGCGTAAACTGTAACCAGCAGACAGTTCCATTCCCCCCAGAATAGAAAAAAAAATTGCCGAATTTACAAAATCTTTTCTTTCATACAAAAATTCTGAAGTAGATGTTCAGAATACTTATAAGAAATAGCAGATGCTTTTAAATAACAGACGGTAATTTTCTATTCTGGGGTTCTCTAGAATCGTGAAAATACTACAAGGGATTTTTCCTGATAAAAAAATGTTAAGTCTGTCAGTTAGATTATCGAAAAATTTTGGATACGTGTTTGTTGTTTTATAAAATTAATGTGAATTAACGAAGATAAAACGCGTCAAGGAGCTTGTTTCGCCACTTGTCGGTAATGTACTGAAAAATGACGTTACACGAGTTTTCGATCGCCGTATTTTTTTGTTTACGTGAAAAATATGTTTAAGTTCAATGTAATAAGAAGCGATCGCATTGTCATCAACCGGGCACAAATCCAGACTCTGTGGCTACTGACAATTTCTTGATGGAGAAACCCGACCAGGGATCGAACCCACGACCTTATATTCAACAGTCGCGTTTGCTAGCAAATAGTAAAGAAAAAGACTGAAGTAAATCCCTCCCATTCGGTCTCACTATCACACGCTTTACAAAACACGATCGATACAGAAATAAAACTCGCACAATCCAATCAACGGTAAAAAGTGGTTGTCTAAGGAAGACCAAACGAGAATGAGATCTCGTGAGATTATGCCTCTTGCCTTGTTTTTACTCGAAGCCCGCCTTTATACGAATACTTGGCATAAATTTAAATTTGCCCTGTTATCGAAATAGTTGGGTAATTTATGAACGACGTGGAACTACATGAGTTATGCGATCGTTTGTCGCAGGGATGTTATGGAGCTCCGTAACCGTAACCGAAACTACCGGATACCCTAAATAAAAAAATATCCGTAACCGAAACCAACGATCGGAAAAATTTAGGAGTCTAAATTATTATTCAGTTTTTACAAAACCAATTAATAATTATTTTTTATTTTAGTTTTAGGCATAAATATTTTTGGGAGTTGGTAGCACTGTATTTGTTTTACTCGGCCGAGTCGTCACTTGTCAGTTGTTTTTATTTTTTTGTAAATATCCGAAACAAGTAGATCATACGAAATAATTTCATATCGTAACCGTATCCGAAACCGGTATAAGATTATTCCTGTATCCATATCCGTATCTAAAATATCACATCCATAACATCCCTGGTTTGCCGTAACGTAATGTTTGGTTGGATACACGCATGTTATGTCTAATTGCATTCCTTGATACTTGTATTACAATTGTGCTTTTGTGTTCCTAGATTTGTTAGGTGATGGATTGTTTGGTAGAAATGTATTTGCATGGTTGTGCATAAATTGCAGGTGTGCGTTTGTTTTAGAATTCGTATTTTTTGTTAAAATGGCAAAAAAGTTGAAAATGGCCCTTAGAAACACTGTTTGGTAAAGTTAACGAGCATTCTGAAAACCAATTAAATATTTCGCGCTATACTCAGCTCAAAAAAGTTAAGATTTAAAAACTTTGCTCGCATTATAAATAATAAACTTCTTTAGAAATAAGCAGTACCTTTGTGCTCTTCTATTTTTTATATATTTTCCTTTTTTTTTTGTATTTTGTGTGTACATAAATAAATAAATAAATAAAATAAACAGTCAATCGGTCATAACAACTAAATCAAAGCACCATTGAAGTGGTAAGCATTATTTTTATTAACATTAAAATACTAACAAACTTATGAGCGATGCAGTCTGAAGTAAAGCTGAATTTTATTCTTTTATTATCTACTTACCCGTGCTACATCTTAAAAGTCATCTTTTTCATTATAACGAACTCTCAACCACAGTCTTCCAAACAGCATTACCCCAAACAGCATCAACACTCGAATAAGAGGTTACGCAATAAACACATACAAATATCAACCAACTAACTTTTGCCCGCGATTTCGTCCGCGTGGAATATAGTGTAAAGCCTTCCTCGATAAATGGACTATCCAACACACACATATTTTTCAATTCCAACCAGTCGTTTCTAAGATTAGTGCTTTCTACAAACTAACAAACAAACTCTTCAGCTTTATAATATTAGTGTAGATAATTGAATAAATTGATTGACCAAGAGGTCTGATCTCAACTACCCTTGCGGTTAAGGCTCGTGTTGATCACGTTGATCACGCGAGCCGTCATCAAGTCGTCACTGCGGTCGAAGCAACCGGTGTTCGATGTAGTGGCTAATCTACTTCTGATCGATCATTTCCTATCTGTGTTCTTGCTTTAATGTTTAAGTTTTAAAGAATTTGTTAGATATGTTGGATCTGTTTATTTGGAAACGAGAATCGTTTTAGGAAGATAGGAAGTGAGTAGGTATAGCACAGAATTATGCTCTCTTTCTTTCAATAAGTAATCTGCTGTAGACAAAAACAGGATTTGAGGTGACAATTATTTAAGCAACAAACAGAATAATTTAAACATAAGCTCTGATAAATGCTAGTTTTAAGAGATCAAATTGTGAATCAGCATCGATATTACTTGGTTTGATATACAGGGTATAAATCAACCCTTTACACATACGTCAACCAAGCATTCTGTACATCAAACTAAGTATCACTACGCAAAATTTTTTGCTGGGAAACGACTTTTTTTTTGGGGTCAAAAATTGCTTTTTACGGTAAAACTCAATGTAGGACTCTTAAAACATTATGGTAGTGGATGTTTTGAATAGTAAAAGGGTCATGGAGCTAATTTAAGTGAAGTTACAACCTGAAAAACTAGTATTCACAAAAACAGCTGTGCAAAATTTGGAACTTTGACCCCCAAAATCTCCGTAACTAGGGGGTTCCCAGGTATGGTATAGAACAAAAAAATTATCGAAGTAGTGGGGACAACAAGTGCCCTTCGTTTGCGTTAAGGGTACTTTTACACCCTTTATATGATCAAGGAAAATACGAAACCAGCAATTCCTTCAACAATATTTGAATGATTAACGTACGAGTAAGTGTTCGTTTCTGACAACTATTAGGTACCTAGTACATTAAAGAGCACATTTCTAGTCACTAAATTATGAATCTTAACTTCTCTCTGTATCAAACACTATTATTTATTACAAAGCAAATGAAAAAGGGCGGAAATAAGCATATTTTTTACTAGTTAAATGCCCTAGCATTATCAACTTAATTATGTCTTCACGGCCCTATGAACCGCAGGAATTAAATACAAAAAGAAATAGGCCAATAAATAACCCAATAAATTAACTCATAACCAATACACTTGAGTGCAAATAACTCGAAGATAACGTCGTAAGCGTTGCCCGTTGTTAATCAATTAATCTTAAAATGACAGTCGGATATGCAATTAATATGTACAATTATTGTAATAATACTCTTGAAGAATGGAAGGTGCCGACACCTGCTTGTCTGCTTATGTCGTAGCCACTAATTTACTATTTACAAAATGGCATGTTCTACTACCAAAGTTTGTGGCAGTCAATTTTGTATCTTAACCTTCCAATTTTATGGTGGCAAACCACTTGAGTACATTATAAATGTGTGTAGCTTATGACGTACTCACTAGTTATCTATATCAAAATTGCACATTATTTAACCAAACTTCAACCACTCAATTTTGTATTTTACTCCACCAATTTTATTGGTAAAACATTGGTTGATAATAAATATATGGTAGTAGGGAATTTTTCACACCTATATTGGCCCTATTAAGAGATATAGAGCAAAGTGGAGTGGTCGACGCTGGCTGATTAAAATTATTATTGTTTTTAATTAATCATACGTAGTTACGTGTGCTGTTCATAGTATCGGAACTTGCCAAGCTTTTTGCGCGAGTAGCGTTTGCAATGTAGGTGGAATAAAATATTGTATTATTAGTAGGTACATGATATTTTGGGGAACTGTTTACTTTATAACAAACTTTGTTGGAAATAGCCCATTTCTTCTGAAAAACACAAACTGTATCATCTTCATTGTTTGTTTACGTGAAAAAAGAAAAAATAAGTGTTTAATATTTTTTGGTAATCTATATGACGGACTAATTAGATTTTCTTTGTTTACTACCCTATTCACTTATCTACTTATTTTAGTTAGGTATGTAAGTATAATGCGAATTCTCTGATTCCCGATCATTATTATCCAAAGGTCTTCAAAGTTCAAGTGAATCGGTTTCCTCTAGAAAACGCGCTCTACCGTAATACGTCAGAGTTGCGACTATCGCAGTCAAATTCTTTTTGGTTTTCCTAATCCGTCCCACTGCTGGGCAAAGGCCTCCCATTTTTCTTTTCAATTCTCTCTGTGTTTTGTTTTGTGATTTTATTCTCGTTCCTGATTGATTGGCCGGAAGGCCAATTTAACAATGTTAATTTTACTTTGCCCGGATTGTCCCACTCATGGGCGAAGGGCTCCCACTGTTCCTTCCACTTACGATGGTGTGCTTCTTCAAGGAATTATTATTCCTGTTTATTATATTTTTCTTGAAATTATTCCTAATCCTACTCTGCTGTCGGTACCCGTTGAGCGATTGCATCGTCTGCTTTGCGCCCCTGCGCGACGCCAGGCGACGTTCCAACTGAACTGCTACGCTCGCACAATTCACACGCAACGTACATGCAACACACACATTAACAATACATATATTAACAACTAACTTGTGCCCGCGGCTTTGGCGCGTGCAGCTCAGGAATTATTCCACATGACCGCAATATTAAGATAAAAAATATCCCATTAGATACCATCATTCTCCTGTCTTTATCCCAATTTATTTGGGGTCAGGGCAACATGTTTTTCTCTTTCATACTTCTTTACTGAGGTGCGGTGGTGGCCCAGTGGTGTCGGTCTCGACTTACGAACAGTGAGTTGTGGTTTCAAACCAGGCTGGCGCATTACTTTGCGTAATTTATTTCATCACCGCTGCTCTCAAAACGGTGAAGGAAAACATCGTGAGGAAACCGGCATGTCTTAGAACTAGAAAATTTGAAGACATGTGATTTCTACCAACCCGCACTGGGCTCGCGTGGTGGATAGCCCATCCCTCTCCTAGAGAGGAGGCCTGAGTCCCTGCAGTGGGAATATTATAGGCTGATGATGGTGATGATGATGATTTCTTTACTGGTCGACATTATAAGGCGGGTGACTTATAATTATGCTTTAGTCCATAGTCAGTCTTTAGTCCGGGATAGTCCTAACAAAATAACAAGTAACTTAGGGCCTGGCCTATCCGTCTGCCAAATTTTACCGACATCCGATACGCTGTAGGCCTGAAGGTCTTACAAACAGGCAAACTTTTTTATTTGCGATAGTAGTAAAGATACACATGTATACGTCCACAAGTGTGTAAGTAACGCAATAATTATGATATTAATAAGTAATGCTACGTAATTGAGTCGTTATTAAAGTGTAGACACGTTCTTATTGGCTGTTATTGATACACCTAGTATGTATATAACTCGTGTTTGTATTCTACGTGTTTAAAGGCACGCAGGGCAATTATGTAGATGGCCATTTTAGTTTGTACTTTAGTGGCATATATCGTTTTTTTTTAAGTTCCCAATGGGGTAGTTAACGAAAAAAAATTAATTAGTCCGTCAGATAGATTTCCAAAAAATATTGGACACGTATTTATTATTTTTTCACGTAAACAAACAATGAAGACCATACAGTGCTTTGAAAACTCGAGTGACGTCATTTTTTGTGACATTAGTATGACATTATTTAGCGGTCAGTGACGTCACAACCCCCCATTCAAATATTTGACGCGTTTTATCTTCGTAAATTTTTATTGATTTGATAAAACAAAAAGTACGTATGCAATATTTTTCGAAAATCTAACTGACGGACTAATTAGAATCATATTTTTAAAGTCAGTAAACATCCTTATTGGGAATACGTAAGTTTAGCTTGTTAGAGTTTAAAGCATAAGTGCTATTCTCTGTCATCGTCAAGAAAGCATTATCTTATCACCCTTTAAGATAAGACAGAGGCTCGTGGCTAAATAATAACAGGCGCTCGGCTTGGTCTTTAAGTTAAGCCACGGTGACCTAGGTTGGTTCATGCATTGGTGACATCTGAATCCGGTTAAACTGGAAGCCGACCGCAACAAAGTCGGGAAAACAATAGGTACTTAGATGATGAAGCGGGTTTCGACAAATTGAAGGATGATAAATTTATATATCCATGTTCCTTTTCATATGAGAGAAACGTAGGTACTAGCAAACATAACAACTAGGTTTTTGAAATTTTTGTATTTCCTACAGTGAGTGTCCTCAATTTTCTCTGTCCACCATCAAAGGAGACCGATTCCAAGATACGAAGCATTAATACATAAATATCTTCAACGTCTTTCATGCCTTTAACAGACTTCATAGCGAGATTATTAATATACTTCCTAGATTTATATCTAGATTTTCCTTAACTTTTTGCCTAGATATATCAGCTAGTCAGTATATCTGCCACACCATCTGAGGGTATCAAAGCCTAACCTTTGACTAATTAGACAACGAAACTTCTAAATCTTGATTGTCAATTTATTTAGTTAAGGGCTGGACAATTAGAGACATTTATTGTGACGTCATGGGCCTTTGAGATTTAATTAATGTTGTTTAAAGAAAAGCAATGATATCTTAGTGGTGAGACCGTTGAACTGCCAAGACATAGGTAGGTAACAACGGGTTGTTCGCAAGAGATACCGCGGCCTCGACATAAACGGCTAAGAAGAAACATTGGTGGTTTTTAGTCAGTAGAAGTCTGACACCCAATTCACCCAAGTCTCTGCCCAAGAGCGGGAGGGGTTATTTGATGATTTCCCAACCACCAAAAAAAGAAAGTGTAGTTAGTATGTGTTAGTTCAGCTTAATTTGTTTCATGGTGATTGGTTTATTCGGATAAAGCTCTAAGTAAATAATGTAACACAAAGATGAGTTAACTATTTTCAGGATTACAGTTAAAATTTTTCCCCCACACTTGCAAGCTTGTGAGTTCGAAGAAGGAAGTTTGTTATAACTTATCACAAGCTAATATCAAAGACCCCGCACGTAGGGATGTTCCGTTACGTTTTTACAAACACCGATACACAGATACACGACAATTAACCGATGGAATCGCGAATTTGAAAGCGAAAATGCTCATTTTATAATGTAATTTTCGTAGTTATTTGCATTGAAATTGAACTTTTTTTACGGCTGCGTCGCGTCCGCTCGTGTTGTGCGTACACGCATGTTCAATGCGCATGTCCAATTAAAATGCGCAATAGTACTTCATTATGTTAAAATATTTTTATTTGCCGCTCGATACGTAAAAGTTTTCGCGTGAGAATATAAAAAAATGTTTTATTTTTGATACTTACATTTTAAAACGTCGTAACCTTCGGCGTCCAACTTGTAAGTCGTTACTTTGACGAGCATTAAAAGAAAGTGCGTGGCGATAAGCATCTCTACGTTAAACCATTTTGGGTAAACAAATGCCTAAATTAGTTTTTTCTAGAATTACTTATTAGTGTAATTCAAACCATTGCCTTTTACGCAGACAAAGAAATCAATGTCATTATTTTCATTTAAAACCTCCATTTCACGTTCATTTTTATTTAATTTAGCTCTAAAAATCTAATACGTACAAGTTAATTCTAGAATACAAAAGGAGCAAAAACGTCCACTATTGTTTGTGAGGCTGAGCCCACCTCTATTTGTAGCCTATAGAAAACGTTTATATTGATTAAACCATTTTTCAAACAACCAACAAGGCAATTAAACAACAGCAATGGGATTTTATTCAGATTCATCAAACCAATTCGAAATCATAATTGATCTGCCATGTAAAAAAATATAGAGGGCTGTTAGGAATGGAATAGGCGCCAAAAATACAAAACTAGAGCGATGACTGGCCGAAACACTTGGAGCCGAAAGTCAATTAACGATCGGCCGGGGCACGTGGAACAGAACCGACTGATAACGCAGTATATGGGAAATGTTCAGAGGAATGTGCCCAAAAAGTGTATTTTTTTAAGTTTTCTATATAGTTAGGGTACAAACACATTCTTAATGTGAACTTCATCCAAAATCATCAACAAACTTCTTTTCGTTTACACTGTTCCTTTTTTGATTCTTCTAAAATGCACTTTTTTTCGTGTTATTTATAAATTAGTCGATTTGATTTTAGAAGATAGATGAAGCCCCAGGTTATCTCGCAACCCGTCGGGGCTGCGGGTTGTTCAAAAAGATACCGCGGCCTCGACATACAGGGCTAAGAAGGAACATGGGTGGTTTTTATTCAGTAGAAGTCTGACACTCTTTCGCTCTACCCAAGAGCGGGAAGGGTTATTTGACGATTTTCAAAAGTTATCTCGCGATAATATTTTTTTCTTACCTTTTTGCAATTTACAGGCCAGTGTCAGGCTGTGTTAAATACGAAATAAAAATCGGGACGTGATAAAACTTGTACCAAGTAAGCATATTGCATATAAAATGCGGACTTCTGCCTCCTAAACTAGGCCAGAAGCATGTGTTTTAGAACCCGAATTTTCCTTAGTAAAAAAAAATTACCTAATAAAAAAAAAGTAACACAAAACCACCACAATTAAATAAATTAGTAACAATTAAAACTTTATCTAATTCTCAAACATATACTGCGTAGAATTTTGTAGTGTATTCGAGGTCCCAG
This sequence comes from Diarsia rubi, assembly GCA_932274075.1. Lineage (NCBI taxonomy): Eukaryota > Metazoa > Arthropoda > Insecta > Lepidoptera > Noctuidae > Diarsia > Diarsia rubi. Next base: position 15,539,068 of record OW026418.1, on the reverse strand, counting down.
TTGGTGGCTCGTGTCCGCTACCCGATATCGTTCATCCGAATTTCTGCAATTCTGTTTAGAGCACACGCACTGAATCCGAGCTGGATTTAGATTTAAATATTTGTTTCAGTATAAGTTCACTTTGAGATAAATGTTTTGTCTATTACTAAAATATTTTGTTTATGTAAGACATCCTTCGGAAATATTTGCATTCTGTGTTTCTGTAAGTAATATCCTTAGTACCTTAAGTGTTAAAAATAAAATAATTTTCAGATCAATTTTGTATTTACTATCTGCACTGCATTTTAGATGAAGTTGAAGTCTTTAGCTTGTGTAGGCACCATCATCTTCCTGACCTTAAAATCAAAATATTTAATTTCATATAGGTTTCCATGGGCACTTATAAAACGTCAAGGAAAGGTGCACGGTTCGTTTTGGCCGTTTCCTATGGAGAAAAACCGGCAAGAAGCTCTATGGTTCCTCTTTTAAAACCTTATTCCATGTTACATGGGATCGTCGCAATTTGTTTTGGGATAACAATTAAATAGTCCGTTCAGCAGTATTGCGTATCATTTTAAATGTCAGTAGCTATTATAATGTCCATGGATTAACTGTCAAATTGGTTATGGTTTAGTACAAAATGGAACCATTTGACTGTTATTTGATGGACACTATATGATAGTCACTGTCATTTAAAAGATACGCAATAGCCCTGAGACCAATGATATATTAAAACTGTAGATACGTTGTCCGCCTTCAAAAATGACAACATGAAATGAAGCCAATTGGCCACATCGCGCTTAGTTACGCACCAACCTCTCGCGCGACGCTACGTTTGTTCTTAATTTAAATCGTGTGTGTAAACCTTCGCAAAACAAAGAAAACAGGCATCAACAGGCATCCCGCTGTACGGTGTCATATTTTCTTTCACTTTCTTTACGCGTAAAAGTAGTTATCTAATATTTTCGCCGTTTTGAAGCGCCGCCATGTTAGTTCATGACGTGTCTATATATAATACGTCATTGCCTGAGACCCATAATACCACAAAAGTACATAACAACCAATATTTACGTACACAAGCCACTTTTCCAGCCATAATAATTTCACGATCCGTCGACACGAGTGGTAACTGGCAACGCATCGTTGAATTTCGTTATCGCTACAACAATGAGTTTCTGACTCGCTGGACATCTTCAAAAGTAATTCGCATTTTTCACGTAGAGAGGCGGGACCAACCCGTACCGTACTTGTGTACGTAGGTAGGTATGGACTTATGTAGTACTGTGTATTGGTGATGTATGGCTGTCCGTGGTTGTGATTTGTGGCAGGGCTTGAATTTTATTTTTAAAATTCATTTTTTTTTAGTAATGTCTATTTTATTCTGTTGTTTGCGATTGATAAAGTTTCTAAATTATTCTTTTAAAAAAAAAACTGTTTTGTAGTATGTAGGTAATAATTGTTACAGGTAGTGTTCTATGATTCCTGCCTAACCTCATGCGAAAAAGGACAAGGACAGGCCCGCCACACTATTTCTAAACCACAGCAATTCCTGCAAGCCAAAATCAGCAGTGGCGACCAACCCTCGAGATAATAAAGCACGATGAAATCCCATTGAAATAATGTAACAGTCTTGGGATCCCGCATCGAAATCAATCAGAAAAGAATAGCGAAGGAGTAGGAAAACCATAATTTCCCTGACAAAATAAAATGTGATATCCTTATTTATAATCAGTCATCATCACATCTGCAGGAGTCTTTTCTCCCAGTCTTTGATAATATTGGTTGTCAGACTTTCAGCCCTTTTGTTACGATGGACAAAACATTAAAGTTTACATGTATTGGGCAGTCACCCATCCATGGACCAATCTAAACAAGCACGGCTTAACCTTAGAGTTCGATTCGTGCTTTTGTTATTATTGAGCCACGAGCTCTTTTTTTTTAAGGTTCCCCACACTAGGAATTTCTCCTGTATCGTGGGTGCGTTCACAGGCATTTAAATTTACATACTTACACAAGTACTCAGACCCGAAACAACTATCTGTAAGCCATACAAATATTTGTTCCGTGCGGGGATCGAACTTGCGACACGTAGCGCAGCAGTTAACTGCTTGAGCCACTGCGCCAACCGTGCCGTCAAAATATAGTTAGTATCAACATTAAAATATGACCATAAATAAGTACAAAGATTGCCACGTTACGCAGTGGTTATCGTCTGTTCACACCGTGATGGTCACGGGCATATCGGCTTCCAGTGCCGAAAGGGATGCGTCCTGTTTGTGACTGATACACTTATTATTACTTATTAATTAAGTCATTATTAATTTTAAATAATTAATACTGTAAAAAGCTTCATTACTTGCTCTGTACGCCTTTATCATAATAATATGGTACTCACAGCGACATTTTAAGCTATACAAAACCAGTTTATGCGGATCTCTCACTGTGTTGGAAATCTATACAAATTAAGGTCATGTTACGACCCGACAGTAACAGCTTGATGTTTCGTCGTATGTACTTTACTCAATTTGAGTGAATTATTTCAAAGAAATCATTTAAGTTTTTTTTAAGCTTATTCTATTCGAATGGTTCAAAAAGGTTGGTTTCAAAAAGGTATAGTTTTGTGATCAAATAGTTCACACGCAATACTTTTCAATATTGTTTCCACCCGTGCCTAACATACTAATTTATGGAAAAAAATATGTTGTTGTCATTTTTTTGAGCGTTATTTTTGAGAATGGCCGGAGAACGCCACGGGGAAAGAAAAGTGGAGGGCTTTGCGGGAGGTTTACCCAGCAGTGGGATTGCATAGGCTTAGGAAAAAAAATTGCAGACAATGACATCAAAAGTCACAAGAAAGATCGCTTAACTATAGTTTAACGTAGTACACCCATTAACGCCTTTTTAAACATAAACCATACCCAATAAAAACAGCAGGGTAACAACAAAATTCGGAACATTAAACCACAAAATTCACAACACTACATACGTCACTGAAAAATTCTTAGAACTACTATTTTACCACCTTATGACATTGAGTCGGCTTGCTCCAACTGCCCATAAGGCGACCATACATTGTTTTAATTAATTGTTATTGCTATGCCATGTACCTCAATGGGCAGGTAGCATGAAAGCCTTAAACTCACCTGCTTACAGTAGGCATTGTCACGAATGTACTGAAGATAAATTTTCAGTTTAATCACTTTAAAGCTAACGCTAGAGAAGGCTTTTTATTTCTTGGAAGGTTTTATTTTGTTTGTTTGGTATTTTGGATAGGGGTAGGTCGGAATTTTGTGTAAGGTATTTGGTATTGTTGTTTTTATTGCTTAAAAGTTGGATATATATTTATAGATTAGAAAACCTTAGTACCTATACAAGATGTTTTTTAGTCACCGGCCAATTTTTTTCTAGGCATTAGGTATTACAAACACCATTAAAAAAAAATCGATACGTAATATTTCAAATTAAAACATTTTATCGAAATAATTATCCGCTCTTCGTGAAACTTTAAAACTTTGTGATGTGATATCTTAATATTTTTGTATTGACTGATACTAAAAGAAAAAACACGTATTCAATGATTTTCGCCAAAGATAAATATATCAGAATTTGGACGGTGACTAAAAAATTATCTTGTATATCTATTTAAATCCAATCTCAGCGATGCTGACATTTTCCAAAGTTTATTGCTGTGTTTTAATTGCTTTATCTTCATAGGAAAAAAATACGAAGATATATCCAAATCATTAATTAAGCTCTTCAAATTGGTTAATGAATTTTCTACTAACCGTCAATTTCTGAACAGTTTCCAGAACTGACGCATTTAACTGCACGTTTTCTATGGGTGAATTTAAGATTTTTATTAGTTGAATATAATGTTAAGAATATCGATGCATGATTTAGGTAAGCGATTCCCAAATCCCGCTTGCTACCTGACAGAGAATAGTGTTTGACAACCAGATGTTCCTGTGCTACGAGATTCGTAGCAAATGCTACGAAACGCTTTACAAATCTCACTAAAACGGCCAAGTTATAACACACTCATAATAGTTGGTAGGTCACGACACACTAGACAACGGACCTACTTAATTACTCCTCTAACGGAAAGGGTTACCAATAAATAAAAAAAAACATGCAACCGAAATAATTATCCACCAATTACAGCAGTGCATTAAAAGTTTATTTTATGTCTAAGAAAACAATAAAACTACTTATACGACCAAAACGAAGCCTGACTTGTATTGGGTCCGAACGGTAACTCACTAACTAGACAGGTTAAGGGACAGAAGGTTCATTACTTTTCTTGAAGCTACAAAAGAATCAAAAAGTCTTTAATAGGAAGATTAATCTTTTTTTTATAATTATTTATCTGTTTTTATGGCATGACGTATAGGCCCAGTGGTGTCGGCCCCGACTTACGAACAGAAGGTCGTGGGTTCGAACCCAGGCTGGCGCATTACTTTGTGTGTGTTTATTTAATAACCGCTACTCTGAAAACGGTGAAGGAAATCATCGTGAGAAACCCCTCAGGCAGGCAGGTCCTCATTTCAGGTCACTTTTCTCAGGGACTCAGGCTTCCAGTATCCTAATCCCAAGGAAGGCCTTCGACCTGCAGTGGGTCACAAATGGCTGATAATCATACGTTTTTTAAAGATTGTTAGCCAATTTATTTATTAAACTAAACTTTATAGTTTTGGATATTGAAGACTTTAAGACACAGTATACATTTCCGATGTCCCCACTTTTTAAGTTATAGGAATTTGTCAAAACAATATCGGAAAACTTGTGAACTACTTTGGATTTAATCCTGACATAGTTTTCTATACCTAATGGAGCCGAAAAGTTCTGGCGACCGCGAACCGGAAGACATGTGGAAGTCCTCCTACTTGGTAGACCAATAACCTGGTGCAGGTTGCGGGGATCCGCTGGATGCGAGACGCACAGAACTGGTGAGGGAGGCCTATGTCCAGCAGTGGACGTCTATCGGCTGAAATGATGTTGATGACAGTATTTTACAGCAACAGCTTGTTCTTACATACACATAAGTACAAACTTCTCAACAGTTTTTGTTTGATTTAAACCTTTTTTAAGTAACCTTCATCATGTAGCTGTCTTCTACCCCGCATAATTAAAATCTAGCCGAACGATTACTATGCAAATACGTGAAGGTAATGTCGTAGCGACACGACTGCTCTACCCCCGAGTTTAGTGGACGTGATGGTTATGTGTGTCTACACGATGTATAGATAACGTTTTGGTGATCGACGGTGTTGGTTTTTCGTTTCGTCTCTTTGGTTTTTCGTGGAATGAGAGGCAGTGACGTGTTATGTAAGTGAGGTGTAATAGTAGGTGCTACGGGTTTTTCGAATGATATACCGCGGCCTCGCACAGAAAGGGCTAAGAGGGTACATCGCAAAATACAAAAAAAAAAGTGTAATAGTATCCGTAGATGGAAGGTCATAGGTTAGGTAGGGTGGAACTTGAATCTATGAACAGATGGAAATGAAAAAGAAAGAAAGAAAGAAAGATAAATAAAACAAAATCGCAAACACAAATAAAAAAAGAATTAAAATCGCAATCGCTTTAAATTTATTTTATTTATTTATTTTACTATTTATGTACACACAGTAGATAACACAGGAAAATATTATAATAGAATATGTGAGCACAAAAGATACTGCTTATTTATAAAGAAATTTCTGCCAGCAGACCTGCAAAAGGAGAAATGAAAAAGAAATGTAGACTATAGTGTGTGAATAAAAAAAAACGAAATGAACAATCAGTTAAGAACAATTAATCCTTTTAGCTTGTAGCCCTTGGGTGTAGTATTATGTACATCTCAACTTAATCTTTCGGGGATTAGAGGATTACAGACTTATAATATCTGCTATAACTGCCCTTTACGCAAAATTTTATTATGTTATTTTTGTTTTAATATTTGTCTGCCGCGGTAAGTGTAAAAACATTGAGACCTCTTAACTTTAAATTCACATCTTTTACACCTATGTTCAGCAAATAAAACTTTTGACATTAATCTTATTTAAATAAGTTATATCATAGTTATCCTGTTTAAATGTTAAGGCTTGTGATGAGGTCGGTCGGGGTTGCGGTTTGTTCAAAAGTTACCGCGGCCTCGACATATAGGGCCTCCCTCTCGCTCTGCCCAAAAGTGGGAGGGGTTATTAGATGATTTTCCACCCGCCAAAAAAAAGGCTTGTGATGAGAACTAAGTATGTTTTTGCCCCAATGTTATGAAAATAAAAATGTATAGAGACAGCAATACTCATCTGATAGTTGTAGACAATAATAATACAGAAACTACATTTTCACGTTAGTTGACTGGTTGGCAGTGCCAAACTACATATTGATTCAGTTTGGTAGTACGATGTTAAATGTTAATTAGCTACTAACATTAACTTCATAACGTTGGTGAAACCAAAAATACAAGTAGATAGAGCAATTAAACATTTCGCCCATAGCGATGTTTTGCGCCAATGTTACATTAACATTATTGGTTACACTCTGTAGGCGAACTACAGAAATATAACCGTTTTTATGCGGATATGATGAACATGGACATACTATTGTTTAGCTAATTATTATGTTTAGCGGCCGACTGAAACTCGATTTTTGGCTGAAATTTAAGTCAATAAAAAACCCCTATGAAATTCAGTTACAGATTTTGTAGATGTTAAATAAATAACTTTTAGGGTTCCGTCCCCGGTAACCAACGGGACCCTATTACTAAGATTCTACTGTCCGTCCGTCTGTCTATCAGCCAGCTGTACCTCATGGTCCAGTATTATAATTTATGTACTTTATTATATCGAAATTTAATTTATTTTTCTTTTACCGCCATCCTTAAAAACAAATTAGTTTAAAAATAAAAATAAAAAATATTATAACGACTAAATCTTGTTTAGAAGGCACATCAAGAATCTGTCAAATTTGTTTAATTTTACTATTACTAGGAACCCTATACTCACATCACACCACGTCGAACACATCACACCACAACCTTGCGAAACAAACCTTCTGCGGCACAACTTCACAATGCCAATCATTGATGGCTTTGTAATACAATGATGTTTCCCTTTCACTAATGATTACCTTCAACCTATGGCTCCAAGGTGGTGAACAGAGACGTGAATATCAAATCAGCAGGGGTACTCCTGACCTGGGTGACCGATGATTGGTTATTAAAAGAGACCTGATTAGGAAAGGCTGGTGATTTCTATTGTTCATTTGCAGATAATTTGTGTCATAATGATAATTTTATTGCAAACGCAATTAAGAAATTGTGAAGGATAATTTTGCAATTACAACATAGAAGTATTTTTGGTACGTGGGTCGTAGAAAAGTTGAAGCATCCATTTATATAATTGCCATTGCTAGATATTTTTTTTATTTGTAATATTTGGTACTTGAATTAGTACATTTGACATAAAATTATGCAATCATATCAGTGACTAGCGGACGTCACGCGGTTTCACCCGCCTAGTTCCCGTTCCTGTGGGAATACAGGGATAAAAAGTAATCTATGTTAGCCGGGGACAGTGTAGCTTCCCAACACTGAAATAATTTTTCAAATCGCACCAGTAGTTTTAAGTTTATTCATTACAAACATACACACAAACAAAAATACAAATCTTTTCTCTTTATAATATTAGTGTAGATTTAACTAGTATAAAAAATGTGTAGTATGGACATATACTAACTACTATAAATATATTATACTATACTAACACAGCTCTACAAATTTATTTATTTCAGCATACAAAATCGCCGCGAATCTATTAGGCGTAGGTAAACCCATTAGTATAACTACCCACAAAAAATTGCTTGACCATACTTGAAAACTGTTCCAACAAAAACTATATATATACATATTAGTATCAAAAATAGCTTCCCAATATCAAGTCGCTTTCACAACGCCATCCTCCAAAACATTAAGGTTATTGTCTAATGAAAAGTAATTAACTATGTTCCGTGTGCGGGATGAGGGGAGGGAGGTATATTGACAGACAATGCCGAACGGAACAATCAGTGGGAAGAGCCACAGAGTAGATGCTGAGTCAGCAAGTACCGGGGTCCGTAACAAGACGCGTGCGCCGATGAACTTAGAAATTAGTTTGTTTGTATGTGTTTCTGAGATATGAGGAACGGGGCAGCCACCTGGAGTATCTACTTGGTACTAATAAAATGCTTAGGTTTTGCTAACTTCTTTCTTCACAACTTCAATTCAGGGAATCGAAGTCAAACCCTCACGCTTAGGAGTCGCTCTTGCGACCACTCGACCAATGAGGCAGTTAAAGTATATTTGTGATTGGTAAATTGATTTTTTAAATTATTAATAACAAAAAAGTTCAGCAACATCTTTTTTAATTTAAATTGAAATTAATTTATCGTCACTAAAATTCAACCAAACATTTTTTCAGTTCCATCCAGATCAAAAGTTTTAAATTAGTTTCGGGAGAGAACTTGAAAAAAACTTTCTAAATTAGCTAACTCCAAGTACAGTCTCTTTTATAACAAAGATAAGAGAATATACATTTTCGAGAACTACATAGGAAGTACTAAAACACTTAAGTGCCTAACTTGTAGTCGTAATTTTATTTAAATGTTTCTTTTTTAGGGAAATTTTAGCATGTTTCTAACCTCTGGATTTTTCAGTGAAATGACCTTTGGTACTATCCAGTTCAGTTGCTGTCAATTACTTTTCAACCTTATCACTTGGGGCATAAGGGTGAACAGTGGCAGATCGTCAGTAACCTTCAGTCCGTCAGTAACCGTCAGTCCGTCAGTAACCGTCAGTCCGTCAGTAACCGTCAGTCCGTCAGTAACCGTCAGTCCGTCTACTTACCTGTATTGTGTACTATGTTGAGACTTTCTAGTGAGCGAGGATTTGGTGCATGTGTACAGGTCTTGGGTATTGTTAATGTATTATAGCATAGATAAAGTGACATTCTTTAAACTATAACAATTTTGGAAGAGTCAGTAAATGTGTTATATTAACTTATGCTACCAAAAAGTAGGTAATGTATTTTAAGAGTCATTGTCGTTGTCTTTTGTCAGTTTGGAATACGAAACGCTATGGAAGTGACTGCCACTTGTATTATAAGTCTCTTCTTGTCTTATTTTAAGAATTATACAGCGTGTACTAGAAGTTTCACACAATAACAGCTTTTCGGTACAAAACTTCAAAACTTCCCTCCCGAATGTATGAGACACCTGAATTTTCTTTCTCGACTTCGATGGTGGTCCAATACAGAAAGATGGTCATTGTGATGGTTCAAATCACGCCCTGATCTGTATGGTTACAGTTCTCTGGTAGGAACATACAGTATTAGTGATTAAGTGTAAAATGTGTTTCCTAAAAATGAACTTGGTATAAGTAGTCAAACAGTTGATTGAAGAAGAAATTAGTTGGAGCAGTCGTAACTTTGAAATGCTTCTATTTTCTCGATGGTCGCAGATATATTTTTTTTGGCGGGTGTAAAATCATCGAATAACCCCTTCCGCTCTTGGGCAGAGCGAAAGGGAGTGTCAGACTTCTACTGACTAAAAACCACCCATGTTCCTTCTTCGCCCTCTATGTCGAGGTCGCAGATATCTTCCGTTTAATTTTGGTTTCCGTCAAACTTAACTTTCATCAGTTACCTATTTGCAATCCAAAAGATTTTCCTTGAACAAACAAATTACCATATTCCGAACCAAACAAATTAAACAAAAGACAGTACACCACAAATCTTAGGCGTCCTACAAACAATTTAAACCTACACTACTAAGTTTCTCACAGATCAGCCCACCGGTCCATACCACATCCATTCTCCGTCGGTACCTCTCAATGTGTTCGCTTAGTAAAACCGTAAAGACGCCGACATAACTTCATTGATTAAAGTTCATGTTAGCGGCACGTTCTCTCTCTGATTTGTGAATTTGTTCTGAGGATGGAACTCGGCTTGTTAGTTCGTTTGTAGGGATCTGTGTAGCCTCGTGTGTTGCAAAATTTCAGTATATGTTCTGATATTTAATATATTCAGATGTTTGTTTTAAGACAGTGGAATTACAAGTTTTTAAAGTCACATGGTGACCATGTGACTTTATGTGTGTGTGTGTATGTGTGTGTGTGTGTGTAGTATGTGTGTGTGTATGTGTGTAGTGTGTGTGTGTGTGTGTATGTGTGTTGTATGTATGTAGTTGATATCCTAAATAAGCAAGAGTTACCGGCATAACATGCAAAGCTATAGCTCTAGCTAGCTGTCTAACTGGACAAGCTGTCCAGATTCGTCGAAAAACCAATGACCAATGGAAAAAGCAAGACCTGGAGTGGAAACCGCGTATCGGTAAGCAAAGTGTTAGGACGCCTTCAGTTTGATGGACCGATGTCCTGAACAAGGGTACCTGGGGCAGACTGGATGCATTCAAGATCAAAATATTTAATTTTACATAAGCACTTATAAAACGTCAAGAAAGGTATCACGGTTCGGGTCAGTCGTTTCCTAAGGAGAGGAACCGACAATAAACTCCATGGGTACTCTTTTAAAATAATTTAGTTTTACACTGTTTTCACGTTACAGAATTCGAGTAAGACAAGGTGTAAGGACGTAGCCTGGTTAGGTATAATAAGTAGGTGCTATTTACCAATGATTACTCAATAATTCTAGGCTCGACTACATACCCTTACGAATCATCCATGGCAAGAGTTCATATTAAAATAATTACTTAACAAATAAATTGATTAACATAAAAACACAATTTAATTAATTTTACCACACCACCGGCCAAAAGCTTCCCCTTCCAATTGGTTATCAAGCAGAGTTCTAACTAATCAACTTAGAGGAAGGGGTCCGCGGTCCGCACGCATGCGCACGCCGCGTGAAGATGCCGCGATACCAACCGCCGAGCTGGCCGGAGAACACTGGGTAAGCAGGAGCAGAAGGGACATTTTCTGATAGCTCGAGGATCTTGAACTTTGTCTGATGACTTGTGGATTTTAAACACTTTCTTGATCTTTTTCATGTTGTGTGTACTGCTACACAGTTTATTCCAGCACTACTTTTTTGGAAACGGTGAATGAAAACATCGTGAGGAAACTGGTATAATATCGTAGAATCAAACAGTCGGAAGTTACTCTCTCTTAGAGCGGAGCTTAGCGGAGGGAGACCTGTGTCCCAGCAGTGCGAACATTGCAGGCTAATTATGATTTTTTGTAAGGGTCTCACTGACGAGGATCGACGAACTTACAGCCTACTGTTGGGATTTAACCGATTTAACACTGAAGTATCGGATTAAAATATTTTAATCGTTCTTTTACCTTTCAACAACTAACTTTCAAGTAAAGGTGGTGCAGTTTATTTCCAGTTCCTCTACCTACATAGTAAACGATACCGAGGTTCTGGTGTTTTTTATATTAGTTTGTGTGAAATAAGTATGAGCACTTTAGCTGGTTACAGCACATTCTAGCCAGTAACCCTTCTGTGTTTTTCTGCTAAGGTGTGAACAACGGCCGACCACATGACGCTGCGCCTGCGCCGCGCGGTCGCACCTCGCCGCGCTTGCGTGTCACACTTGCGAAATTACTACATACTTTCTGGGGAACTATTTAATTTTTAGTTTTTTTTTTATCGGTGTTTTCAGTTGTTTATTAGGCTTTGCTAGTACCAGTCCTAAAGTACATATAATTTTCTTTTATTCATTTAAATAGAATGTTTGCAAATTATTATTATTATTTTTAAATTAAGCCTAGTGTTGTGACCGTCGGAATGCCAAGTTATATAGGTCTCAAGTTCGAACCCAAAATACGAACCTCTGATGTTATGGATTCATATTTCGCGTATTAAATATTATCACTTGCATAGCATTCCTAAAAAAGGAGATATTTCTTGCCTAAACGTAAAGACCATGAAATGGAATGTAAACCATGAAATGGAATGAAAAATACAAAAACACAGAAGGTAAATAAAAAAGCCTAAAACTAATATCATGTGTTATCCGTAACTAGTCCGTTCTTACTCTTTGTTGGAAGATAAACGTATTTGAGAGTTCCCTCTTATAGGTACAGTTCATATTCTAGAAACAAATCACGCACGTACGGTTCACTACGTTCGTACTTACGTAATAAGACACAATTTGCATAATATTTAGTCTGTCTAGTCGTCGCCTTGTTTGAAACTGTGACTTCTACGTGATTTAAATGCTTATTAGATCCTACAAGGCCTACCTCTCTAGATTTATGATGGATTTCTGGTCGAACCCAAAGGCTCACACAGACGGTAAAGATATCGTGACATTATTCTGTCTAAGTCATATCCAGAATTCCAAATGATTGATAAAAATGGAGCGATATTTTAAAACCCGTTCCGAGCAAACGTTTTTAGTGATGTATGGTGTAAATTGGCTTTAATCTATGTCTATGTTGAGCTTTTTCAATATCCCGGTCCTATCAAGGCTACAATATTATTCTATGTCTAGTGTACTACCCATACCTAAGGCAATAAATCATCCCATTAGAGCTCAAATCTCCCTTCTCATCATTTCGCTACATGATTCTGAAACTTAATAATCCTCAACAACACGTCCATATCAGAATTTCTCCGCAACAATGATGGGAGGTGCTGTTTTACATCACATAATGAATCTGAGAACAAGGGAGCAATCAAACATCGAGGAGTGTTACTTGAGGCTTACGAACTCAAATTAAATTAATATTGTAACAAACGGTCAGTCCGTATGTAGGCGGACTTGAAGCGCAGAATTCGATGATTGCTTTCTGATACCGTCTTACGAAATACACCGTTAGTAGACAAACTAAAAATTAAAATAGCTAAACGGCTGTTGGTGAGGCGGCTAAGCAGGGCAATTGTAGAACCCAGCGGGCGGTTCGCCTTTCATTATTTTATAATAACTCGTATAGAGGGCGAGCGAAACCACCGTGTCATGCTGCCGGCCCACGGCAAATAAGCAACTCTTACCGAATTAATTGCCCCATTCTGGGCGGTAACGTCAATCTGGATCGACTCAATCGGGTGAATGTCGCTTCGCAGAAACGATAGATCCGCTACTTATTGTTAGGAGACCTGGATTTATCTAAAGCCTAGCTTGTTTGTTACTGAATCAAAGTAATAAAAAATCTGTCTTATCTTCTACACGAGTATCTTTATTCGAATAAAAAATTGGGTCGTTTTCAGCTACACTTTTGTTAAAAACATTTTTTAATCATTAATTTTCTTTTCCTGCCTCGTTGGTGTAGTGGTCGCAAGCGACTGCTGAACATAATTTCCTGGTTTCGATTCCCGAGTCGAGCAAAACTGTTATTAGTTTCGGATTAGATGCCACGGAGTCTGATTTTTGCCTGGTTGATTTCAATAAGCTCACCCAATATCACAAGGGTTCACCCTTTGTGATAGGGACTCCCTTCAGGGAGTGAAACATATCTGGCGAAATATGGGTGTGTTACCTCTGCCTAACCCTTATTGAATTACATGCGTGATGTTATGTTATGTAATTTCCTCTGTCTTAACTTAATATTATCCTTAAGGATTCCGACATGATCTGCGGTAACAATGAACAATACGTTTTTCACAGAATTCACCATACAGGTCATGTCATACAGAAAGTACCTGGGGATTTCCATCAATATGACGCATTTTTATTTAAATTCAATTTCAATTGCAATTCAATTACATGCAAACGAATTACACGACATTTTCCTGTTGTACTTTGTGAAAGTGGATCAACGAATATTTGTTGTTTTTGTGCAGTCATTTAATAAAGTGACAACAAAGACTGGAACAATGTTAACGTAACATCAGTCTTCATTTATAACAATCAATATTACACTATTTCAATCAACAGTGGTTATTCACAGAAAAATATAATAGGGATGTTTACTGACTTAAAAAAATGTGATTCTAATTAGTCCGTCTGTTAGATTATCGAAATATAAAAATTTTCGAAGATAAAAAGCGTCAAAGATTTGAGTGGGGTTTGGCGACGTCACTGAACGCTAAAAAAATGTATACTAATGTCTTAGTATTCGTATTACGTCACACGAGTTTTCATAGCACTGTAACGTTTTCATTGTTTGTTTACGTGAAAAAAGAAAAAATACGTGTCCAATATTTTTTGGTAATCTATATGACGGACTAATTAGATTTTTTTGTTAACTACCCTATTATGCTTCTCCCTAGCAGTCACCATACCCTACCCCAATACCCTATACCCTGTCCCATCTCCCGTAACTATCATCGTTCTCTTATCCTAATTAATTTGTGGTCGGCGAAGAATGTCTTCTTCTTCTATACTTGTCTCTTACTCAACATCTCATCAGACACCTCTTTTTACTATATGATTCTTTATTATTATTATTATTGTTTATTTGCTCTTACTTTACTCTTATACCCATCCACATTCATACACAAAACATTTTCCTCCCGTAGGTAACCAAAAGAATTGAAAAGCTTCAAACCATAAACACAACACAGACTCTCAAAACCACCTATTACAAGCACATCTAGTTACCACTGTAACGAAACCACAGACCAAAAAAGCAACACCACTCACGAGAATATCAGCCACAGCTCACAAGATCCTATCCCTAGTTCACACCGATACACGGCAACTCATAACCAGGCGCCGCAAACATCTGTAGCGATGGATATAGCACTCGATCGAACCACAGATTATGCTAAGGCGATGTCGAGACGTGTCGAACGCCTATCTCAGATCGATATAAATCATCTTATTAACTATTGTTTTGGGAGGTGTGGTGTGAACGAGCTGATCTTATCGACACTCTGATGTGTTTTAAATTAACATAATAGGTTTTGTGAATGGATATTGCGTTTGTGTTTGTTGTGACTGTAGGCCTATGGGAACGTTTAAGGGTTTTGTTGCGTTTGGCAGATGTTCACTTATTTTGATCGAGTCCTGAAGGCCCGAAAAACTGGTAGTAAACTCAACTGGAAACACTTTGGCGTGTTAAGATAAGCGACAAGATAATTATACATTCGTCCCCTTTATGAAATGTTTCCGAGTAAGCACGAATCTTGTCTAAACCAAAAATCCAGACATATTTGCAAAAAAAATATACGTACTTCAATAGTTTTGACAAAGGACTGATTAAACTTAAATTAAACAACAGGAACGATACTGATCCAAGCAAAATAATATTCATATCAGTAAAAAGCTTTTGAGCTTATACAATAAATGGAAAAACATCTACTACAAATAAAGGAAAGGACAAAAATAACCCCATGATTAATCGTAAAACATTATAAACGGTCACTTCTATTTTAGAACTGGACATTTACAATCAAATGCCCCTAGCAATATGCTGACATAAACGTTAGGTGTAAACTGACGTATGGAGTAGGCGGACGCTACGTTTTACACCCACGTTTTGTAGATGAAAGTGTTAACTCCTAATATGATAAGAGACGCGACTTATCGCTTCATCTAGCACGATATGTCGATTTGTTTTTGGTATTTAGGAGTTTGATGAAGGGCCAATAAAAAATTGAGTAGACAGACAAGATACCGTACATGTGTAGGTACTTTAAATTGAGGAAAAGCTTTTTAATTCTATTTTTAATGTATTGGCCAGGGGCTGGCCAACTTTACCTGCTCTGTATCTTGAACGAATACTAGAGACCATAGCAGTCACAACTTCAGAAAACAAAAGGTCAGAAAGCTGAAAATCTAAAATTAGAGCAGTAATTTTAGAAATACTGTAAATTGTATTTTCCAAATATTGTACACTTACAGTCATAAACGAAACTGTTTAACTTTTAAAGTGATTTTTCCAACTTTCATTAACATTTTGGGACTCATATTTTAAAGAAATAAGCCGATAATCGATAAACTTACGAGAACTCCGCTTGTAAATTTTGTTAAGTGGTATACTTATTAACGCTCGTTTTGATTGTCAATCAAGGAGGAAAAATTATCCGCAGATTCTGAAACTTTGCCAATAACGTGACGTACCAGGCCTACTCAACCACACATAATGCACTGCAAGAAACCGAAGCATCTCAACAAACCCATTGCGGTGTACATCCGTTTGCTGCCTCTTTGTACCCACATATAGCCTACTTAAACGATTCTGATAGTAATGTGTCATCGGCAAAAAAACAAAGAGTTGAATGCCCGGCGAGGTAGGTACAACGAAACATCGAATTAGTATGTATGCAGCGAGGGTCTAGCGGCGAACATGAGAAACGAATGGCTGCTGACTCATTGGATGGCCTATCATCTCTGTACCAGCACCGTGAACTTACGGGGATTTATTAAAGCTCTTGAATATATTTAGGACACGTATGTTGTTTGGATGCTGTACCTAAATCTGTGGTTGTGAGGATCTGCGGGTCTAAAATGGCCGCTTTAACAGAATCCACGCAGAATCGTAATATGAATCACGTTAAATTTTAAAAATTCTTAAAATGGACATAAAATAAAGTCCATTTTAAGAATTTTAAATTTTTAACATGATTCATATTACGATTCCGCTAAAGCAGCCATTTTAGACACCCTGTTTGATGTGCATTTTGTTAGTTTCGGTAGGTATATCAAAAATATACATTTACCATACATTTTAATTAGATGAGTTATCTTGACATGACAGTTGACAATAACAGTTTTATATTTTAATACTACACAAAAGCGTGAAAATGAGGTCCTGTGTTCTATTTCCAGGTTGGACAGAGTGTTGTTGGGTTTTCCATCAGTAATTTCTAAATAACAGCCACGAAGTCTGGATTTGTGCTCGGTGATGACAATAGGACTTAAATCAAAACAGTTAAAATATGGGTGTACTATTATATGCCTTTGCTCAGCAGTGGGACAACATAGGCTAGCTATAATATAATAATATACAGGGTGTCCCACGGCTATGCCACATGGAGGGAAAGTACCTTGAATATTGTAGATGGAACATTTTGCTGAAAGAAGACATTTTTTTAAATTTAAAAAACAATTTAAACTGCATTCATATTTTTTTTAATAATTACATGGTTGACCCGGGAATCAAACCCGCTACACGAGACAATAAAAACCCTGTAGCTTTACCGTACCGATCGAAAGGCTTCATCATAAGGATTATTTTTTGCTAAATAACATAGTGTCAGAAATAAAAGAAAGACCATGAATTTTAACATTTTTAATACAAAATTAATCAATTTATCAAAATATGCTAAAAATGAATTCCATACTGTATTAAAATCTCAAGTATTTCTAAATACCTTTCCGTATTCATGCCTTAAAAAAAAGGTACTATGAGGACTCGGTTTTTTACAATTCAATTCAATTCATTTATTGCATCAAATATGGTACATGAAGTTCTCATTATATAAAATATTTAGTAACACACATTTGGCCAATATTATTGCAGCAATAGTACAATTTTTTACACATAAGAAACCGTTAAATATGTCTGTGCTTTAATGTATAAAATTGACAGGGACACTTTTGGAAAAACTCATCTATCGAATAAAAACACTCTTGCAACAACCACTTCCGTAACGCAACACAAAACTTATTAAAAGGTAGTTGAGTAATTGACCTCGGCAAAGCATTGTAATCAATCAAATGTACAATCGTTCAACTGTTGGTGAGGACCAACAGTTGAACGAAAAATGCACTTGATTATTAGTCTCGCGGATATGCAAGGGTTTCTCCCTGAACCAAATGCGATTATTGTGTCGGTTCTACATACCATTATTGCTGAAGTTGATGGAAAAATTCATGGTCTTCTTTTTATTTCTGACACTATGTTATTTAGCAAAAAAATCTCCTTATGATGAAGCCTTTCCATCTGTATGGTAAAGCTATAGGGGTTTTTTTCTCGTCTAGCGGGTTCGATTACCAGTTCAACCATGAAATTATTTAAAAATCTATGAATGCAGTTTAAATTGTTTTTTAAATTAATATAATAATATATAATATAATATTCCACAACTATCACACAACGCCATCTAGTCCCAAGCTAAGCAGAGCTTGTGTTATGGGTACTAGACAACTGATAAACATACTTATATATTTCTAAATACATACATATTTTAGATAAATTACACCCAGACACAGAACAAATGATCGTGCTCATCACACAAACATTTGTCCTGGGTGGGAATCGAACCCACGACCTCCGGCATAGCAGTTAGGGTCACTAACCACTAGACCAACAGGCCAGTCAAAAAATAATGTCTTCTTTCAGGAAAATGTTCCATATACAATTTTCAAGGTACTTTCCGTCCAAGTGGCATAGCCGTGGGACGCCCTGTATACCTCTATGTAGTACACAAACCATCCATGCATCCCTTTCTTTATTTATAAAAATAGTTTCTATGACAATGTAATCCTTACGCTTAAACAGCAGGAAACCGCAAACACTATACTAAAAATCGTATGACATATCACTAAGCTACCACCCACTCTACATAAATGGTATGCAAATACCTTATGCTAATACAGCCAAATACCTTGGCATAACTCTCGACGCCAAGCTGCGTTGGAAAGCCCATATCAAAAAGAAAAAACAGGAACTCGATATTCGTTATAAACGTTTGTATTGGTTACTGGGAAGGAAATCCTGTTTATCAATACATAATAAGTTGATAATATACAAGCATATTCTGATGCCAATTTGGACGTATGGTATCCAACTTTGGGGCTGTACTAAGCCAACCAACGTCAAAATAATTCAACAGTTCCAAAATAAAGTACTCAGGGCTGCTGTAAATGCACCCTGGTACATAAGAAACGATGACCTCCACCGTGACCTCGACATGGAATTCGTCACCACCATCATACAAAAATTTGCTGAAGCCCACGAACACAGACTCCATCGACACGTGAATGTTGAGGCAATCCAGCTGTTAGACAACACAGACATAGTGCGTAGACTAAAGAGAACTAAACCATTTGAATTAGTGTAGTGTAAGTGAATCAATAATAGTAACAATGTTGTGCTATTTATATAACACATGAACAAAGTGTTTTATCAATTTTACCAGACTCTAAGGAAGTGTTACGAACGTGTGTAAAAGTGCATACCTAATTATGGACACTATTCTTAGCATTAACATAATTTATAACGTAGCATAATAAGTTAGATTTAAATTGTTTATTAGTCTTCTTAGGCTAGATTGCAAATAACTAGTAAGAACTTGGTTCTTACTAACAAGGAAAAAAAAAAAAAAAAAAATATCACTAAGCTGACTTTTTTAAGTAAATATTATAATCTTAAGATCCTACAGCTGTCAAGCTAGTAAACAACCGGTTCTTTTGGAAAAATATGGTCAAAAAAATCCTCATTGAATCAAATCATCATTAGCTAAACACAATTTCCGAATCCTCGATACACTTTTGCCTCACATCCTGTATGGTAACGAAACAATGCAGCTTGCTAAACAGTTCTTCGGATCAGTTATAATTAGCTCTATTTAATTCCCCTGTAATCCCTCGTACTTTTTGTTGGTCGTAGTGATGTAGCCGAATTGTTTCGTCGCGGTCATAGAGTTTTTGGAAGAGCCAGATCTTGGAATAACCGCCAGGATTGGTTTTACTTGTAACTGTCGAGTTGCGGTTTTGGTTAAATTAAATTATTAGTGTTTTTGTTTATACACGTTGTGATTGACATTGTGGCATAGACTTTAGTTAAGGACTCAGTACCTACGTCCATGGTCCTTGTTATATATTATATTAAAATAAACGCTGGCAGCCTATAAAGATGTTATTTTTATTGTATGTCTTGAATATGTTCTATTGAGACACATTGTCGTTTGTTTTATATAGGTTCACACTTTTTAAATGCACATGAATCAAAACGACTACATATATCATTACTGTCGTTTTATTTCGTGTTAATCCTATCCTATTACTGATCATGATCAAATTAATGATATTTTTTTTTCAAAGAAACCAATCATTCGTAGCACGTAATTAAAATATCGTTGTTGCTACCAAATAAAAGTAAAAATTCTACGACAATGCTATGTCTATCTTAAGCCTAGATCTCAACACAATAAGAGGTATCTCTTCTAGGAAGACGCTACATCCGTGTGGTTGACCTTATTAGGAACCGCGGAATGACGGGAAGTGATTGTCGTAAATATGATTAAGCTGAGCGCAGTTAGTTAACAGAATTTGTTATTGTTATGATTTTAGATGGAAATATAGGGTTATCATCTTTGAAACCGTCCGTCTGCTGAACGAAGATTAATCAGCACATTAAAACCACGTTCAAATCTCGTCAATGGTGACAATAACAGCACTTAAACGCAGTTTAAATGTACTGATTACGTTCAGTTTCATTGTTGTAAATATACGCCACGCAGGACTAGATGTAAGTATGTTCGGTGATGTGAAACTGCGAGACATGACATACAAGTCATGTACCTATAAAGCTTTTGGAACTACACTCATTCATTTTACATACCGCTAAAGAGTGGAACTCGTTGCTACCTTGGAGTCTTCTAGTCCCTGTAGGTCGCTTTGAGACAAGCGTTTGCGATCGTTGACCGTATCATGATATTGCCGTTATAAGGCGAGACAGTTACTTACCAAATGCGAGCTTATTAGGAAAGAGAGACTGTGGAAATTGTTCCTTAAACGAAACAGACGGATGTGTTCCTGAGGGGTTTGTTCCGCCACTTCTATTTCTTAGCTAAAAACCAAGAATTGGCGATTGATGGGCATTTTTGAACAATTTATCATGTAGTTAAAAAGTGCTAATACATCAGCGTAAATTGAATAAAAAAAACTAAATTTGATATTTGGGTTAGGTTTACAATTTTACATACGTCTTTGAATCACTCCAATGTGACCTCTTACACACAAGTCTACTGAGAAATCCTGGTGCCCTAAGGTTCAGAGAATAACGGGACTGGTGACAAACACGTATATTGTGTGTAAACGTGAGGAGAATCAGGATCATAGAGGATTGCAGAAACTTGAGGACAATGTCGTAGAGGTTTTAAAGGTTTATGCGAAATATTATCAAAAACAAGATCATGCACTAATTTACAAAGATTTTGTTTGATGACGAAACCGTTTTGTTAGAACATCAAAAATAGTGTCAACATGATCTGCCTAGCTTTTTCCCCAAGTACGTTGGGGTTGCTTTCCTTCTACCAGTATTTTACATGGAGCGACTGCCTGGCTGTCTACAACCCAGTTCGTACTGGGTAAAATGATGAACGAGCAGACATTATCAAGCCACGAGCTCCTAAGAGCTCAAAAATATAAAAGAATTGCCTAATACCTATACGTACATCAACAAAGATACTAACCTAAGTAACAACTTAAAGATAAGCTCGTTTCAACCATGTACTACATAAAGTTTCTTTTTATACTAAATACAATTTTCATAGAGACGCTACCCACATTAAATATACTAAAAGTTATTACTAAAAGGAAACGTGAGCGATACGAAAATAATACACATCCATGTAAGGTAGGTCGGACTAGCAATTTTATCATTTTTCATTCAAGATTAATTTTCTTAAGCAGCTGTCAGTCGAAGTTGTGATGTTAATAAGTCTACTCGTAATGGTTCACAGTGTGATCATCGATAGTGGAGCTTGTTACTGCTATCTGAATCGGTGTTACGGGCTTGGTGAATTTTGTTGCGTAGGTTAGGCAAACGGAATATTTTGCCCATCATAAATTTCAACTCAAAAATGATGTTCCTGATATTATTTATTGTTAGTATTTTATTGCTGTTTAAAGATCATTTAAAGAGTTGTCAGTTACCTACTATTAACTATCACATAAAAAGCCAGACGACATAATAACTATTTTCTGCCTACAATACCTATTTGGAATTATTTTTCGGTTGCCACATTGTGATAAAAAGAAGTAGGTACAAAAAAATAAACTTTTTATTTTGTTGAAAGTTTCCCGTAAAATAATAGGGCAATTTTCTTCACCAAGTTTTTGAAAAGACATGCGAAGCGGTGGTCTGAATCTCATGCGCGATGATTTCAACAATATTCCCCTTTTGATGCATTTAAATATTGGTTCGCCCATATTGGCAATGTTTTCGTAACTTAAACACTGATATGCCAAATCAAATTATTTACGTAAATTAAGAGAAGAGAGATTTAAGTTTAATTAAGAGACCTACACTCAGCATTGGGTGGTGAAAGGTTGAAGAAGAAGAAGAAGAAGAATACCTAAAAGAGGTGTTAACCTAATAAGGTCGTCGAGCCATTACGACTTAGTGCAAGAAAGCCTTAACAGCAGTTATGTATTCAAAACTGTATTCCATTATCGATAAAATATTTTATTGGCGTTAAAATTAGGTAGGTACACTTCTGCTTAAATGTACGGTAATGCGACGGGTTTCCAGAAGTTTAAAAACTGGAGGAGTGTGAATTAAGTAAGTTTGGATAATAAAATTGTATTTTAACTTATATTTGTTTGAAATGCCTCATCGGTGTAGTGGTCCTGAGTCGGGCAAAGTATTATTGGGGTTATCCATTATTATATGGGACTTATACTTAACTGACAAAAGGTGGGTGTAGGTACTATTAGCGTACACCTGTCTTATCTATATTTCTAAACACCTGCAACTCTTGAAAGCCAGAATCAAAAGTGGCGGCCACCAGATAAACGGCGAGATAATAAAGATCTACGAAATCCGAGAGAAATAATTGAACTATCTTGGATTTCGCAACGAAATTAATCGAGAAATAATAGCAGAGAAGTAGGAAAAGCATAACTCCCTTCCTTTCTTTTTGAGTGGTATACGAACAACTGACATCTCGCGGTTGTTAAACTTTTAAAACATGTAGATAAAGATATTGGTGCGTCTGAAGCGATACACAATTTTAAGGACCCACCTTAGGTATTTCCAGCCATTACCATCGTACATTTCATAATATAATACTTATGAATACAGCTTGTCCGAGGTGATTAGTAGTGGGATTGTCCAATAAATAACGTCTCATTATAATGGCGGCTCCACAACAGATCGGTCGGTATTTCGCGCGCCCTCGCGCTTTGGGGCGCAAGCGCAGGGCCGTAGTTGGATCTTGCGCTGGAACCGAAAATAAAATTATGTGATTCATAAATCAACCTTATTACAATGCTAAAATGAAAAAAAAGCAAAAATTTGTCCATCTCCTGAAAAAATTGGTTTCACTTTGTACTGTTTTTCTTGGCAATGTAAACCACAATTAAACGCGTCGTTTTCTAAATGATTCTAACTGCTCTGTTATTGGCTGTTGGTTCAAATGGACTACTAGCAGACTTTAAGGAGCTTCGCAAAAAATGTTATTTCATCACGATGATTGAAGAAATAGTCATACTTCGTATGAATGCCTAAACTCTTGCAATTAGAGCTTTTGATAGTTTGGAAAAATTATCCTAAACGCTTCTTTTCTCGCCTTAGAACCAGATGTTCAACAGCATGCACTCCCAGGTGCCTTGCACAGGACGTGGTGTTCTTACGTTCGAGACTCAGGACTGTTAAGGTAAAAAAATAGAAATTAATGGCAGTTTTTCTTACTCGTGTATCCCTAACTTTTGATCTCTTAATTTTCTCAACTTAGAACCTTCCGTCTTTATAGCAGCAGTACCCACTCTAGTTATGTGGCTAATAATATTATCAAATCTATTCTCAAAACGCTAAAGGAAATCCTCTTGAGAAAACCAAGATATCATAGAGTCAAATTTCACGGCCTGGGTCCCAGCCTGTAGCTCAACAGCTCACGTGGTCTGTTGCTGTTGTCTGGTCGTGGTCCTCTCAAAGAACTCTGCTCCAGCAGTGGAACATTATAGGCTTTTTATGTCCTGGTACATTCACTGGTGGAAATTTATGGCCCAATTATGTCCGGGCACCAAAATTTCAAAGACTTGTGACATCAACCGATGGACAACAGCTTGCGTGGTGGCTTATGTGGCTCTATGTCAAAGAGACCCACCCTAAGCCTCTGTCCCAGGAGTAGAACACTATAAGCAGATTATGTATACATGTGTATGTCTGTCCAGGGGCCGCACTCTCTCAAAGATATCCTTAGCCTCTGTCCCAGCCCTGGTTCCCTGGTCCCAGCATTATAACCAGATAATGTTCTTCTTCCAGGTCCGCTCCTGCTTGGGGCGTGGTGGTCGTGCAGGCGCCGCGGGCGGGGGGCGGGCGCGGGGCGAGCGCGTGCGATAAATGGCCCGTCCGAGTGCGCCGCCGGCGCATGCTCTGCTTTGCGCACTTTTGTTATGAGTGCTGGGCCTGTTCTGCTGGCCGAGCCCGTCATGAAGGGAAGAGTTTTGTTTAGAAATTAGCTTTTTTGGGGCTTAAAACATACTTACGCGATGTATTTTTAGAGAGTTATTGTTCCTTGATCACGACTAGAGAAAGACTTTGTTTCAAATAAGTCTTAAAACTGACATAGTCACTAACATTACCATTAACACTGAAAACGGGATATTTACAATGTCTACTGTTTTTTAAAAATACCCAATAACGCCCGAAATATAGTTCAAATCCCGTTTTCAGTGCCTATGATAGACTCTTTGTATCCTGTGTTTTATTTAATGACCAAAATAAAAAGTATGTCCCGTACACTTGCTAATAACTCAAGATTTTTGAACAAAAACATTTATTAATTAGCCAATAATATTAGAGGAGCGTCATTTTATGAATTTTCTGTCGTACTCGGTTTATAACTGCACACCTTTTAATATATTTGTCTATTATAGTTCTACGTTACAAGTTGATCTGGTCCATGCTTCATAAGCTCGTTCAGTAAAACCCACCCTTAACTAAAAGTCGATACCTGATTTGCTTTTTATCACTAGCGTTTGAGCAATGGTGGATATTTGTCTCGAAATGCCTCGATATGGATACATGCTTATTACTAACAGCATAAATATCAAAGTTTTACATATATAACCTTGCTCATAAATATAGGGGGCGGGATAACAATAGAAAGCTTGGTAAATTACATCTACAACTTACAAGGCTGTTGGGAGATCGTAAATCAGAATAAACTTTGCACTTCTAATATATTTGCGAGGAGTTATATCCGTATGTGGCGGCGATTGGCTTCATCTCAGTGTTGTGTAGTGGGGAACTAGCAATATGGTATATGAACATGTACGTGAATACATGGTGTAGTGCGATAATATATTGTATAATAAAGCAAGCCAGGTCAATTTCATAGAGAGTCCCGTCAGTTAAAGTATTTAACAAAATTAATTACTCAATGGGTGACCATCATCATATACCATGACCGATGTATGCTGCTATTGGTCCTAGCTAGTAATCCCGCTACTCTTAACTATTTTTCTAGGCTGACATATTCTCTAATTGACCTGCTGACCTTACATGACGTTACAAGCCAGGTCAGGCCTGAAAGTTGGACAAATAGTCTTACCTAGATATATCGTAATATTCAGAAACTGGATTGTGGAAATCTGTTAAGCTGTTCATCATCAGCCTTCAATGTGCTCACTGCAGGGAATCAGGCCTCCTCTCTAGGAAGAGGATGGGCTATAATCCACCACACAGGCCCAATGCGGGATGGTAGATGTCACATGTCTTCGAAACGTTTTTGGTTTTCTTCACAGTTTTGAGAGCAGTTATGTAAAATGTTAGTGTGCGAATAAATTAGAAGCCAGTCCTAACATAGTTTGATAAAGTTGATGATGATTATGTAGTAGATAAAGCAACTACATACTTACATCGATTGCGTCAGACTTTCTCAAATCTAACAATGTTTTAGGTAAAGTCGGCACCTATCTGACTAATAGCAAAAATCTAAATCCAAAACTAAATCTATTTTAAAATTTTCTAAAACTACATCCTACATGTTTTGCCAGCAATTTTCTTAGCTATGTTATGTGTAATTGTGAAAGTACTTTGGTTACTTAACCATGATGCTTCCTAGCTTATCAAGTGACTTAACATATGGTTTCCTTTTCACAGTTCACAGCCGTCGATACGCGACGCGACAAGCGCGATTACCAATCACGTATTTTAGTATATTCTTAGCGCAATTTATTTAGTGTCCAACCTCTATCTAGCCGATGCTGATTAATCGGTTTCGTCACAAATTTCGGCCGCTGCCGAGGGTTTGACAACCCTGAAAAATTCAGTTCAAAATTGTAAGCGGAGAAGATTCTAGACTTAATGAGCTAGTAGCTATTTAATAACAAACGCTCAGATTGTTGGTTTGTGGATGGTTGACCACCCATTACATGTCTAGAGATTCCTCTGTGCCTTGGAAACCACGTTAAGCTTTTGGTTCCATTATTTGTAGATCTTTGACAGTAGTTACAGGTAGTCTGGTTTGCAAGTCTGCAAACCGAAGATTCCGTCGGGGGCTTATTCATTTGTTTTCTCTGAAACCGAGTCGCGAAGTTGTTAGTACATTTTTGAAGCCATGCTGTGCACGATGCAACGAAACAACAAACCTTACCACGACTTTAGCACACCATTCCTCACAACCCCAAACCCAAATCGTGTCCCAAGACCCACCATCCAATCTCCAGTAGGTGTGAATGATAATTTCTTGCATCCTCACCAGTGTTATCATTTAACAGTGATTCATATCTCGCGAGGTGAGCCTGGTTTAATAAACAGCGATAATTAAATGTTGTAACTTGAGTTGTTTATGCCGCATGCTTCGGGACGCCGGTGGAGGCCGGGGCTCCGCCCTCTAGCGCCCGCCTTGTTATGACCGTAAGGGATTAACGAGGATCTTGTATTGTTGTATGTTACACTTATAAAGGAGTTTTGTTGTGTTGGTTTCGGTATTGATGGGAGATTCTGTACAAGTTGGTAATGTTTTTAATCTTTATTTATGTGTTAGCAATGTTCCAGCATGCATTCTTAGTTAAAGTAGGTACATAAACACATAAGCTCAGGCCCTTTTCCCACGAGGTTATATTGCAGTCTATATTCTAGTCCTATATCCTTAGCTCATGAATTGGAAATTTCGCTTACAATAAATTACTGAAAAAATAGTAATTGTGCATACATGTTTCTCGTGCATTCGTTGTAACAGTGTGCGTCGCTGCGTGCTTTCGTACTCACAGTATTCGTTGTCGCAAACATTCGGCGTCCTGTAATTCGACGTAGCAATTTTCGGAATGTCTGAACTGATGACTTCTTTATTCTCCTGCCCTTATATATTTTAGATCGGCCATACTTCTCTTCTCTACTCACTATACTCACATTCGTTTTAGCCATATCTGTCTTCACACACCCCATCGTTCTTCGGCCTTCTTCTACTCTTACAACCATCTCATTCATATTCATCATTTTCTCATTACATTTTCCTCATAAAGTAATCTAGTTACCTACCTACCTACTATACCTACTACTTGAAGTTTTTCATAATTATTGCTTTATTCTTCTACTGAAATACATATAAGTACTTAAATTATTTAGAATCTACGTATAAAATCGTATTAAGTTTGATAGAATATTTATATCGAAAATAGAGCTATGTTTCATGTAGCAAATTAATAAATCTGGTGTTATTTATAATACTGGTTTTAAGATCACTATAATTTATGAAGTGCATGAGTGATAACACACTATTAGTCCATCAATAAAATACCTAGTTAGCTAAGTAGCTATACCCCTGTTATAAAGCCTTTATCCGCCCTGCCATGCGTCTTTCCAAGTAAAAAAGTTAAGTTGATAAGCTTTATA
Organism: Diarsia rubi; assembly: GCA_932274075.1. Classification (NCBI taxonomy): domain Eukaryota; kingdom Metazoa; phylum Arthropoda; class Insecta; order Lepidoptera; family Noctuidae; genus Diarsia; species Diarsia rubi. Next base: position 15,511,434 of record OW026418.1, on the reverse strand, counting down.
AATTACCAGGTTATGTAGACACCAAGGTGTTTACTATTGATGTTTCTGATATAAGAAGCAGTTTTCAAAATGTATATAATGATTTCAATCTAGACCTGCTGGTTACAACAATTTGTATTAATGCGAGTATCAGAGTGAGTCTGAGAGAAAAAAACGTCAACTAAGTAAAATCATAAAATATGAAGACAGATGCCACGATATCTTATCAACTTGATCCACAACGCTCCAGATCCAATATGTTTGGATGGGGTGTAATCGACGTATCACGGACACAATGTGAGTGTGGAGCCCCAACATATGATGTGCCACACCTTCTCTCTTGCCCGTAGTGCTTTACTATTTGCACCCTCCAGGATTTGAATTAGGCCAACGACTGAGCTGTACGGGTTGCTATTGCTACGTTCTACGCCTCGTTTCACCTTTGCCCAACCCTTTGGGGAATACAGGGGTTATGTCATGTTAATATGTTATATGTACCTATTGATTGGTTGCCTTTAAGTCAAAAGTGTATCTGCACAACTGAAACCTAAAGTACCTACGAAACTTCATCTAGGCTACAAACATTACCATTACAACAACACAAACAACCATATAACAATCTAAATGAACACCCACGCGACGCCACTAGAGCCGACAAAACCACGTAACACAGTACGCAAAACGAATTTTAAAGTCATTTCTGTTCCAAATCTCAAGCATATTGCTAACAAATCACAGGCGAATGGGTCGTTTAGCCGCCATTTGTTGCCCTGGGAGCGACGCGGGGAGGTAATTGTGTTTACAATACATCCCCCCTTGCTTTCCACCCCCCTTCCGCTCATTTCTCATCCTCAAACATCAGGGCAACGCTTAGCGATTTCACCTCGGGAAATCTGGGGAAGAGTGGAAAATGCGGTGTTATGAGAGAGGCGCCGATAGCTAAATGTTCGCTGTTCGGGTTCGCTTTTGTGTTCCAACGAGGTGGGTAAGTTGGGCTTAGAATTGAGGAGTATCTAGTTACCTACAGGTAGGAGGTTGAATTGTTGAGCGTTTATTGGTAATACCTAGATGGCACAGTCTTGAACAGCACTTGTGGATGGATTTTTTCATTTTTCTCAAAGAACACTGCCTTAGTCATGTGTCCAAATGAGAGCGAGCACAACATGCGTTGACTGTCTCCCGATTCACAAAGTGATATTGCACCCTATGGTAAAAACCTAGTTTAGGAGCCAGGTGAACTATCTGTGGGGGATCATTGATGTATGTTGTATTTTAAGGGGTCTGTAACAACGTTCTCATTGTACTAGAATAAATAATTGATTTATTTAATAACTGTTTATGTTTGCAGCACTGGCAATTAAGGCTCGTTTTCGCTGAGGTTTCCTAATGACAACTTTACAGGAACCTCAGTGTAATCAAAAAGGAAGACACCTTGGTATCTGAAAATAGTAGGTAAATGTAAACTTTCATGTTTAAATTAACGTACGATCATTTCATTTCATTTTCATTCATCTCCTTTAGGGGAAAACAATGCAGAAATAATTTAGGTACTTAACCTTTTTCACGTCCTTCAAAAATATTCCTATTTGTCGCAATATTTATCTTACGTGATTGCAATTTGCCGAGTAGATTGTAATTTGATTGTGAATAAAACGTACTTGACCATTCTTATGAAGAATACTGTAGGCCCCTATAATGAACGTGGGCCTGTGGACGGTGGGTAATGGGCTAGCTCGCCGTCCGTCCGTCTTATGACGACGACAGGCCGTGTCGACGGTGCGTTCGTGTTCCACGCGCGCCTCCACGAGATGTCAGCAACATGGGAGGGCCCGCAAGGGCCGACGCCCGTCGGGGCTGCGGGTTGTTCGCAAGAGATACCGCGGCCTCGTCATATAGGGCTAAGAAGGATCATGGGTGGTTCTTAGTCAGTGAAGTCTGATACTCCCTTTCGCTCTGCCCAAGAGCGGAATTATTTGTAGATTTGGCACCCCCAAAAAGAAAAAAAAAGGTACCTTTAATGAAAGATGCATACCAACTCTATTTGAAATTCATGCGATTAGTCACGTTTCTTAAATAAAAGTAATAAAATACGTATGTACCTACTTGCTGAGTTCAACAATCATGAAAATGTCAAAAAAATCTTAAACAAAGGCTAAAATTCCAGCTACAGACAATAACTTTGGTGGCTGCCATGGATTATGAACGCGCATAGAAAACGATTTGATTCGAATACCTAAAACAGTATAGTGTTTGAACCTGCATGAAGCTAAATTAGTGTGCTCGTGCGTGTGTGTGACGATCTGTCGTTAATGTAAAGTCGTCAACCGCCATGCGAAAACCTGTAAATTTATATTTAAAAAATAAACAGACCTAGGTAATCAAAGCCAACAATTTTTCTTAAACATAATTTTACGTTATGGCACTTGCAAAAGTTGACACGATGGTCACCTTGTGATTGGGGCCGCGGGTAGTCCACCGGTTATCGCGGCCTCGACATAGAGGGCGAAGAAGGAACATGGGTGGTTTTTAGTCAGTAGAAGTCTGACACTCCCTTTCGGTCTGCCCAAGAGCGGGAGGGGTTATGCGATGATTTTAGACCCACCAAAAAAAAAAATGGTCACCTTGTGATGTACCTACATTTTATTGCTAGCATGTCTAACTAAAATGAGAGTGTTTCAAGACACCTAAAAAAACGAAAGAATTACATTATTTTGTTTAAGAAAATCATCTAAATTAACACTCCGTTCGCTCCAACCTCATTCCGTCACAACCACCTTTAACAAGTCCGGGACGATCGTCCTCATGAAAATCCCATAAAAAATAATAAACAATTTACGTTCACCGACACGCTCCAAGTCTGTCACCTCACCTTTCGTATTAGCCGAGAAGTTTACAACGCTATTTTTTTAAAAGAAATCTTCTTCCCCTTCTAGATAATGCGGGAGGGACATAAAAAAATAATTACGATGGGTAACTCTTTTGACTTGATGGTTGGTAAGGGAAATGACGCTTATGATGGAAAGCTTAGAAGAAACTGGGTTAAAGCAGTCTGTGACGAATTTTCCTACAAAAGTAATATTTTAGGGTTATACAATGTATGCACAGTACATGAAACAAATCAACTTAATCAATCGTATTACGACTATAGTGAGACACGACCCCACATTTCTATTATCATGAGCTATTGTTTTTTTTTGTACCGCATCTAATGATCAAGCCGTTCAGCCACTAACATGTCTTATTTGGCTGAACGGCTGACGTCTGCTTAGCCAGAGTACCCTATGGGTGGCTCCAGCCAGGCCATTAGGGTGAAAAGCTAACAGACATAATATAGTTTGGCAGTAACAATATTTATCAGTTGCAAGTTAAGAATGAATTGTTACAAGTTCAATACCAAATTTATTTTTTTGCCTTCATCTAGAACACTAGTTTTTATAAATTAATTTGTCCAAACATTGAGCGGCACTCGATAGGTCCAAGCCGGCGTGTAATCCCGGGATTATGCGAGTGTCGCCAGCGGTCATTAGTAATTCAGGTGGACTGTGTCGCGTCCATGTATGTTCGGTATGGCTGTACTAGTATTTTTTGTTACAAGAAAATATAGGAAATTAATCATGTGAATTTGATGGTGGGTTTTTTGTCAAAGTTGCAAGATTTTGCCATTTAATATAGTAGAAAGGTATATTTGTTTTGTGCAGCATACTTGCCCTGTCTGTCTTTTTGACTGCCACGTTGGTGTACTGTTCGTAAGTCTTGTGCGGCCACTGAGCATGAATTCTTGGATTCGATTACGGAGTCCAGTAAAGTGTTATTGAGTTTTTCATCAGGAATTTGTGCCCTGTCGATGGCAATATAGGCTCGCCGCCTGTTACGTGGCACTTAAAAATAACTGGAAAAATGTGGGCATACTTGGTACACCTCTGCCTAACCCACCAGGGATTACAGGCGTGATGTTATGCTATTTACCCTGGTTTAAAACTATAAAGTAATAAAGGAAGGAATATTGAGGACACAACCGAAGTTCTATTAAATACTTTGATATCTGATGATTCACCTGATAATGACAATGACTACCACCAGCAGATCAGGGCGTGGGCGGCTGTGCCACCTGAATCACCAGCGTCAGACCTTCCATCCATTGACGAATTTATTAACGTTGTCAGGAAGCTTCCACTTAACAAATCGTCAGGTGAAGATAAAATATCGAATCGGATGATAATAGAAGCATGTAAAACAGCGGCCGACGCAATTTTAAGGGTTTACAACAGTTGTATTGCATAAGGCGTTTTTCCTCGTGTATGGCGTCGCGGCTTCATACGATTAATTCCGAAAAGCGGCGACAAGCCACCGGACGACCCTAAGTCTTATCGCCCTATAACACTACTACCATCCTTGGGGAAACTCCTGGAGCGCCTTATCGTTACACGTTTACTACCAGACGGTCCAAAATTTCACAACAACCAATTCGGTTTTACCGTTGGAAAATCTACCGTAGACGCGGCTCTGTCTGTCAGGAAAATTGTCAATACATCTCAACACAAGTACGTAGTTGAGATCTTTCTTGATATTTCTGGGGCTTTTGATAACGCATGGTGGCCGATGCTACTCCTAAAAACTGAAAACTCGTGGTTGCCCTAAAAACATACAATCTTGTTTATTCGTACTTCTTGAATGGTTCCGCGAAACTCAGGCTCGGACATCATTCTATGTCAAAGTCCCTCACCATGGGATGCCCTCAGGGTTCGGTTATGGGTCCGTATGTATGGAACGTAGGCTTCGATGACTTCCTCGCGATTCCGCTTCCATGTGGCTGTTCATTAACCGGTTACGCGGATGACGGCCTGCTGCTCGTTCAGTCAAGTACTCGGGCTGGACTCGAAAATTTGGCTGACACTTGCCTAAAATTAATATCCCAGTGGGGCGCTCGTAACCGTTTGACCTTTGCACCACACAAAACGTTTCAACTTCTTTTAAAAGGTAATCTTAAATCATGTCCTAGTATTAAATTTAATAACGTTCCCGTGAAAAGGAAGCAGTCCGTGTGTTACCTTGGGTTTGTCTTAGAGAGAAATTTTTCATTCATTGAACACATAAAAACCGTCGGTGAAAAAGCTAAAAAGAACTTTTTTGCCTTAACGAGAATATCTAAATCTACGTGGGGTTTATCATTTTTAACTCTAAAGACGATCTATGGGGCTACTTACTTGGGGTGTATGTGCTATGGGGCACCAGTTTGGGCCGATAGGGCCACCATAGGCGCGGCACGACGTAAATTACTTCAAAGCCAGCGGTTGGCTTTGATTTTCTTGTGTAAAGCGTATAGGACGGTTAGTACTGAAGCCTTACCGGTACTGGCAGGGGTACTTCCAGTCGATCTTGAAGTGCAGCGCCGTGCTTCAATGTACTACTGCGCACGAGAGACCGCTGACGCAGACTTTTTATTGCAACGTGACCGTGCTAAAGTAGCTAGATTACTTAAACCACAGACTGACGTCTGGGAGGAACTTTTGTCTGAATGGCAATGTAGGTGGGATAATTCCATCAAAGGCCGACACCTCCACCAGTTCTTTCCATCCGTTCGTGAGCGGCTGTTCTACATCTGTCTGCGAATATGAACAATCTGCACATCACATCTTATGGGAGTGTAGTCTTTGGGAGAATGAACGTAATATTATGTTAAATAGTGTACAGGTTACTTCCGGAGTTATTTATTACACGGACCTTGTAGAAACTAGAACAAATTTCCGTGCGTTCAAGCCTTTTTGTCATACCTATTATTGGAATCAAATATAACAGCTCACAACTTAGGACCCAGTAATATTAATGACGATAATATCCGTGGTGCTAGGCAACTGGGCTTATCCCAGTTGTATACGTCCCTGTGTGCCTATTGGCCTTGTTCAGTTCTGTCTCCTGCTGATATGGAGGGAAGTGAAAATTATGTTTTTCCTACTCCTCCGCTATTCTTTTCTGATTAATTTCGTTGCGGGATCCAAGACAGTTAAATCGTTTCTCTGGGACTTCGTCAAGCTTCATTGTCTCGGCGCTTTTCTTGTGGTCGCTATTGTTGATTCTGGCTTACAGGAGTTACAGTGGTTTGGGAATAGTGTGGCGAGCTTGTCCCATTAAAAAAAAAAAAAAAAGGAAGGAATATGACAACAAGCAAGACAGGGACTACAGGGGTAACTTATACTTAGTACAAAAAAAAACAAAAAAGGAAAGAACAAAATATGTAGTATTTTTATAAACATGTAGGACTCTTCGAAACAAACCACTTACTGCTGCACTCAGAGAGCTTTAATGATTAGTTAGCCCATCACTTAGTAAAGTTGCTGACAGTTTTGTCATACAAAAGTATGTCAAATCTTTACTAAGTGACGGCTTAAGTAATCATTAAATCTTTCTGAGTACCGCAGTTACACACCTAAGTACCTCCTACGTCAGGCATTGATTGTTCAAAATAAATGAAGTAAACTAACTATATTATGAAAAAGTACATACTAACGTAGCTAAACTCATAAACAAAAACCGTACATAAAACTAATAAGGCTAGGCCCATCTTTTTTCATCACTATTTATCGAAACTATACTCCGACAAAATACGTAGAAGCAATACGATATCATCTATCTATCTCGTTAGACCATTCATTACGGGACTCTGAAAATAAACCGGCCCCATCCAGAGACCAACAAGTGTATAATTCCTGGAATACCTAACAAATGTTACGTTTTTTCCGTCGGTCTGTACATGGCCCAATTAAGGGCTCGACAACGACCAACCGACTCTCGATATAATTTATTCGCTGAGGATTTTGTCTTTGACCACGTTTTTCGAGATTGATATCGGTATCGTAAACACCTTGTTTAGCTCTTTTGTTATCGATAAAGTTTTGTAATCGATTGTAATCGATGTTGGGTTTCATTAGGTTTCGGTTATGATTATTTTTATGGGGGCGTTTTTTGAGATAAATGTTGGAAATTAGATTTGATCTTTTTTTGGTTTTTTTATTGACTTTGTTATCTCTGATTAAATTATAATGCAATGACCGTTACAAAGAATGTTGTAAGTTCCATATTATTGACATTATACAATCTTTATTTAATCGGTCTTATTTATTGATACAAAAAGTTGATATCGATTATTATCGTCCGCTCTTGAACTTCAGCGTCCATTACCACTCTTACGATATCACTTTACCTTTTTAGACATTAATTTATGCACCAATAGAATTTGAATATACAGACACCAACACATGAAGCTACCCGAATCTTTCAAGTTTTCCCAATAAGTGCTCGAACCTAATTCTATAAGCGTTGAAGTTGAAAATCTGACTATCTGAGAATCTGACATATTATAGTAACTGGATGTGCTTGCGTCTGTTCTTAACTGATGTCCATTGAAGTGCCAACTGTTTCCATGTAATTCAGACCCCAAGTTGATATTTTTTGTCAATAGCAATAAAGAACGACCTTTTCCATCATTTTGACCGTGACATAACACTTTTGAAACAGATTTTATTTTTAATAATCAACGATAAACTGAAGTCTAGAATCGTGTGATGTGTTTCTAACTCCTTGTAATATTTGTAAGCCTCAGAGAAGAAAAATATTAGTCCTTCAACACATCACGACCAAAGCATATAATGTGCATTACATTACATATAGATACAATTATTTTTATCCTCTGTTCATACGAATGGCGTAAGTATATTCGTGCGGGCTCCGTGCAGTCCTGCAGGCTGCAGCATCGATTCTCGGAACCCTTTAATTGCACCCACTCCAACGCAGATCGAACGTTTAAAATCGATTTTTTTATTCGATTTATTTCATGTGTGCCTCGAGTTCAAAATCGTGTTTTTGTTTTGCGATAGCGAACGCTGTGTATATGCAAATTTTACACGCATCTACTGAAACTTCTCAATTAATTAAATTGTGTGACAGTTCGTTTTTGTCATAATGTTTAAGTTAATTAAGTTATGGGGTTTGCGTTGAGTGATAATTTGATGTTGGCACGAAATAGTGAAAACCTGTTCTCAGTGAAGTAGGTAACTATATCAAGCTCGTTTTCTATAAATATAGACAGATTACTGACTTAAATCTGATGGCCCAAGATTTAATTTAAAAAACCGTTTAAAAATGCCGCATGTACTGGTATCATATTTCTTATCATTATAAAATCCAAAACTGGTAAATTCCGATACCTGGAAACGATGTAATTGGTGACATAAAAATAGCGAACCATTAGTCCCACTTCTGTATTCGAATGAACAAAATTGTCGCATTCACCCTACCGTCCGAACAAACGGCCAGCTTGTGTTTTCACACCTAAGAAATTCTATAGCCTCCACACCATTTTCGTCGTTATTCCTGCACAGATAAAGTACAAATTCGATTGAGATATTCCTCATAATCAGGGCAGATATAAAATCAGGCAATTCAGAAATTTCTAGCCCGAACTTTTGAGTCGAATTTTGTATAGTTACCGTCTTCGACGGAAGCCAGTGTGCATGATTAGGGTTTGAAAAATAAACTCTATTGTTAGCTAAATATGGTTGAATTTTGACTGAAAAATAAGCATATAATCCAAGAAATGTCGGTGATATTCGTGCACGTAATGAGGTGAAACAATTCAAAGTACGAATGGACAAAGACTTATGGAGTTTTATTTTTTAAATAAATTAAATTAAATTCGCTACATTCCCGAAGCTTGTTAGTGTGTAGCTTTTTCAATTTCTTTTCTCTAAATATTCCAATAAGAGGGTAGGTTTCAGTGTATTAGTAAATTGAATTGTGGACTATTATAGTCCCCGATACCTTATTAAATAAGTTTGCGTCGTATTTATACACAGAAAAATATCGCTTATATTATCTATGATAAAGGTGGCCAGCTAATTCATATTCTTTCTGATGCCAAAATTAGAATGAACATGAATTTGCGGAAACATTGAATAGCGTAGTTGACAAAAATCTAATTAGTCCGTCAGATAGATTTTCAAAAAATATTAGAAAAAGTATTACATATTTTTTCTATAAACAAACAATGAAAACGATACAGTGCTTTGGAAACTGATGTGACGTCATATGGCATGATATTTTTTACTAGAAAGTGACGTCAATCAATGATCTTCGACGCGATTTATCTTTGTATTTTTTTATTAATTATATATAACAAAAAACACATATTCAATTTTTATCGATAATCCAACTGACGAACTACACAATAGTCATATTTTTTTGTCAGGAAAAGCCAAAGTTCAAAGGAGATAGTTAATTATTTAAACATGTAAATGAGTGAAATACATGAATTCAGTAGTGTAAATCGAGACAGAGCCAAATATTTTATATGGATTAGTAATTAAGTTACATTGTGTAGGTACCTATTGCAGAAAATATTTAAAGAATAAAAGATACTAAAATATGAAATTTTAGTATAAATTATTAGATACTAATGTAAATATTTGTATGCCGCCGCGTCTCGTGGCGGATATGTCCTGAATGAATACCATATCCTACGAATAAATGTCTTTGTCTTTGTCAGGCATTTTTGATTAAGCTTTTCTCTACTTTCATAATAGGTACCTACTAAAAGTTATTGAAGCCAAACTTACCTGTCAACTTAAGAAATAAATATCACTTTATGAAATACACCCCGAATGAACCTTCTGGCATATATTTTTTCACGTGGCAACAGATAAAGTTTGGAGCAAGGTGCACCGAACACCATCGATCAGGTGTATTTGTTTAAACAAGGTGCACCCATACCCAGCGAAGTTAATTCATAAAATAGTCCATTCCGACATTGGGGGAATTTAGTATTAATTGTGTAATAATATGATTTATTCGTGGCTCGTGGCTTAATAATAACTGCCTCTCGGGTCGATCTTTAGGTTAAGCCGCGATTGCCTAGGTTGGGATGTGGATGGGTGACCACCCATTACATACCTAGTTTCCTCCGTGCCTCGGAAAACATGTTAAGCTGTTGGTCCCGGCTGCTATAAAATAGATCTTTGGCAATCGTTACAGGTAGTCGGTGGTGACCTGAAAGTCTGACAACCAGTCTTACCAAAGGGTACCGTATTACCCAGTATTAAGAGGGTTGTGGAGGTCAGATAGGCAGTCGCTCCATGTGAAATACTGGTAGGTATCCAGCTGCATCCGTTTAGACTGGAAGCTAACCCCAACAAGGTAGAAAGGCAGATGTTGATGATAATTTATTGACTGCCTCGTAGGTCTGGTCGAGTCTCTCCTCTGGGTTTTTCCATCAGAAATTTCCCACTTGATGGCAATAGACTCGTCCCCCATTTCCTAAGACTTAAACATAACTGGCAAAATGTGGGTGTACGATACATCATCATCATCAACAGCCTATTAATGTTCCCACTGCTGATTCGAGACACAGGCCTCCTCTCTTTGAGAGGGAATGAGCTTATAATCTACCACGCGAGCCCAGTGCGGATTAATAGATGTCACATGTATTCGAATTTTTTGGTTCTAAGATATGCCGGTTTCCTTACGATGTTTTCCTTTTTGAGAGCAGTGGTGATGAAATAAATTACACAAAGTAATGTTCCTGCCTGGCTTCGAACCCACGACTACTGTTCGTAAGTCGGGGCCGCCACCACTGGGCTGACGCTGCTACTAATGCTGCTGTACGATACACCTCTGTCTAACCCTTCGGAGATTACAAGCGTGATGTTAGTTATCTTTAATACAAGTATCACTAACTAGCTGACGTCCGTCGCTTCGCCAGCGTGGATGTCGGTAAACTAGACAAATTATATACTAAAACCTTCCTCAAGAACCACTATACATTGGTGAAAATAACATGAAAATCGGTGAAGTACTTTTTGTAAGAAAGCAATAGGAACTATCCTAAATAATAGTGAATTTGTTGGTTAATCACAAGCTCATACCCAAATTCCTATGGTAACTGGAGCAGGTGTGCGTCGCACGCGTCCCGAGTGCATCGATCCGCATGTAATCTCACCGGGTGACGACGCGGGCGCAGCTTGTATCGCGTTACCTTACATTATACTCACTAATTTGTGGTGAAAGGATAGTTCTTTATTAATAATAATAATCATAAGACAAACTAATACTTACACCCAGTATACTAAATACTGGATGTAAGGGACACCGGCGCTTAAACGGTTACCAAAGATATAGATCTAAGTCTGGAAAACCACAGTTACTTTTCTTCCCTCTCATGCGCATCAAAATTTCCAAGCAAACAAACAGTTAGTATGACCTAATTTTAGTAGATGTCAGGCTAAGTAAAAAATAAAATATAAATATAAAAATAAGTAAGATGCTCATGATGCAAGCAGCATCATAAACATTTTAGCTTGCCAAAATAGCATGTTGGTTGAAAAGACCTTTTCTCAGCGAACAAAACAATTATTTGTTTTTCATTTCTACTGCTTATATAATTTTCCCAGGTTTCCATAATTCAGCGAAAAGACGTCCACTGCTGGTCGTAGATTCCAGGTTTTAAAGCTGGAGAAAGCTGAACTGCTACATCAACCTAATTATAACCAATATATACAAAGGTGTTAAAGGGCAGGTGCACACGTTGTCACTGAGCTAACGACAAAGATTACACATTTATTAATTACTAAAGATTGTAATGACATAAGTTGTGCGAACACGCAATTAAAATACTAGGCTGACAGCGAAAAGTAGAGGTCTTATTTTATTTTTTATGCTAAGTTATTTAAATGGAATCTTTTTTTTTGTGAGTATCTGAGATATTTACAAAAATATGCGGACATCATCAGGACAGCTCATTCAGGAGTAATTTATTATAGAGTATCTGCGTGTCATTAAAACATCTTTAAATAATAAAAGTTCTACTTTCTAAGTCTACTCAAAATAGACTCTATGTAATTTAAGTAAGAATTTAAATTTTATTTGCTATTACTCATTCTAGATAACCAATTTATTTAGCACTGTGCGCAGTTCAAAATACTTCAAACATAATTTTCCTTTTGAAAAAACGAGAAAATGGATAAGTCTGCCAGCCAGTTTTACCCAAGGGTATCGTATTACCAAGAGCCAAGTGGGTTATGGAGGTCAGATAAGCACTGGCTCCATGGAAAATACTTGGTTAGACTGGAAGCCGACACCAACGAAGTTGGGAAAAGGATAGGCGGATGTTGAGTAGCTATACTCCTATAATAACTTCTACTCGTCCATCATTGGTTGAAATCGAATTTAGATTAACATAAATATGAAATAAAAATATAAACAACCATTAAAATGCACATTTAAATGTTTTTTTTTCTGATGGTGCTAAAACCGCGAAGATATTGGCTGTTATCTTGTGGGTGCTTATCACATTGCCTGCTATCGTTTATTACTATGAAGTATAATGTTTCGTGTTGCAGTTTATATGTATAATTACTTATTTGGTTTTGTGAAAGATTATACGTCTGTGGTATATTGTGTATCACATTATACATATTTTACAGTATCTTAACTGGAACTCTCGACTATGTGGTATTTTGTTTAATACGGAATAAGAATTCAAGTTACCACTTATAATAGCTTAGCAAAACGATGAAAAACCTAATGATGAGCAAAATTTGCAAGAAACAAAAAAAAAATACTGAAGAACACAGCTTTATCCTTTAGGTCTAGTCTAGAAGCACGGAATTATTCATTTGTTTCTAAGATAACAGGATTTTAAAAAGAAAGTTTTAGGGAATTCAAGTTTGTTACAGCACACAATTTGTATTAAAATAACGAGGCCGATTAAATCCACATCGCATGTCCACATACAAATAAACAAAAACTCTCTTCTATTAATCCACTTCACTTACAAACCCTTATTTATAATTAAAACGCCTCAAACTACAACAAGAAAGTAACGAAAACAAAAGGCTTTAAACACCTTACGATGAAAACAACGCTGTAATGTAACCAGGTCAAAACTGTATAGAAGGCACTAAAAGGTGCGCGGGTACTTCCGCTAGAGGGTCGGAAGTGAGGGTGCTTTCGATCGGCACATAAACCGACCAGTAAAATACCTGGCACAGGTGCTAAGGTTACCTGTGCTTCAGTTTAACTAGGAGTTTTTTTTTATTTTGTTTATTTAAACTTCATGTAGATTAGTGGTACATAAGAGGTCTTTACGCCACAAGGAATTTTGACCCTGGCCTTATACTCAAGGCATCCACTGGATGTGTCCGGTTAACCTAAAGCCAGCGCCATGCGAAACAAGGCATTTCTACCAGTAAACTTTTGAGTTAAATAGGCTAAATTAAAACAGAGACTGAGGTATGTTTAAAATGTGTCTAGCGACAAACGCATTTATTCAGTGATCAGTGGTGCATGTGGGCCTAAACATCTTAATTTACGGTTCAAGCTTAGAGGCAAACCGTTGTTGTACCTACCAAAGATACATAAAAAAAAATAAACTTGCAACCTATGATCTGAAATTCTTTTTTTGAAATCTTTGCCAAGGATTTCAAAAAAAGAATTTATACTATTACAGTTGATACATGCATTTCTTTTGTTGTAATTTGAATTGAAAATAATAGTAAATTGGAATGTTTCCAGTATCAGCTGCTTCTCATTTGTTAGTCATATAAATCGAAGGGGAGATTTTTGCTTTTGCGATACATTTACCGAAATTGAACTTCAAACCTATGAGAATCTACTTGTAAAATTACTATTTAACATTTTATTTGGGTTTTAAACAGACGAGGTTTTACTTATTGGAAAAATGTTTTCACTGCACCTACACATAATGTATCTAGAAAATCAACAGCCAAGGCACGGATAGGTCTCAGTATAGTATGGATGGTCACCCATCCACGAACCGACCTCGGCAAGCGTTGCTTAACCTAGAAGAACTTCCCTGTGACTGGAATTATTGACTCAGTAATAACTTTAATATTAAAGCCGTTCCTCATACAAAGGCTTAGGTTACTTTTCTGAGCCCCGATTGTACAAACATTGTGACATTCTTGTAGGCAGACCCGCATGGCATGGCTTAATGAAATTCTGACAACATACCTAATTAGAATAGCAAATACGTACGTGACGTACCCGAAAATAAGCTGAAGGTCCTTTAATGTTGGTAATTTGCCATTTTACAGCTTTTGGGCGCGAAAGGGAGTGTCAGACTTCTACTGAAAAACCACCCATGTTCCTTCTTAGCCCTTTATGTCGAAGCCGCGGTGTCTCTTATAACAACCCGCAGCCCCGACAGGATTTTATATCGAGTTAGTTATCATCATGATTTGCTTAGCAGTTGCAGTTATCCTGATCATCGACCCGAGCGACTGATATTATGAAGCCACAACCTCCTCACCAAACCCCGAGATCTCGTTGGTTACCTTAAAGGTAATTATTTTTATAATCTGATGTACATTTGATGATAGAGTCTTCTTAATCTAAGAATGTGAATCTTATAATTAGGGGATAGTTATAAATTAGGCACATACAGCAATAGCAATTTTTGTGCAGTTTTTCTCAATGTGTGCAACGAAAACGGCACAAAAATTGAATCCCACTACATTTCAAATTCCTACTAAATAACTCAAAGCTGGGACTTTAAAGTTACAGTGCACATATTTTATTAGTTACAAAATTCGGTACCAACCATTTTTGTTCATTCATATCGCAATAAACAATTCAGAAATATGACTGCATCATTTCATCAAAATTCCGTCAGTTTTTGTCGCCTGTGTCACCTGTCTTAAGACCCTTCCACAACGTCCGTTACTACCGCTGCGATTACCATACTTTGGCCTCAAAAAAAGATTATTACTCGCCCCCAATACTGGAGTTAATATTCAATACGTTTACACCAAATAATAATTACAGCAGTTCGTCTGCCGAATGCATTAAAGGGTCGTTTTCCTTGTATATATTATAATATTAATGTGCCAGAGAGGGCGCGCGGGCAGGTGCTTCCAACGTTATTAAGTTACAGATACTCAATACCCACACACTTTGTTTATTATTATGAGCCGCGTACGTAAATAACATATTATAAGATGTAATAACTTACGTATGAAAAAAAAAAAAAAAAAAAAATGAAAAAGTGTTTATTTGGAACTTAAGTCAAATTCAGTTACAATTTACTTCTGCCAAACTACAGAGCAGTTTGTTGGCAGACGTAGCTCCCACGATACTCTCAATATTAACGTATGTACGTTCACTTTTCCATTTACATAATAAAATAAATAACTAAAATAATCTTCCCACAACCAAAATTACTGCAAAACATACTCTTACAAAACAAACACGTTAAACTGTTAGTTTTAAATAACAGAGAAATTGCTGAGGTTTTCACAAAAGTTGGACAAGAGATAAGATTCAACTTTGTTTTTAAATGTTCTTTTTGTTACATCAGTTTCAAATGGTAGGCTGTTGAAAATACGTGGTACTAAATATTTTTATTGTTTATTTTTTTTTTTTTTATGCTCTACGCTGCGTTCGCTTGTCGACGAGTCTTCGCCGCTGCGTCATTTCAAATAGGTATTTTATTCGTATGTCGCCTCCGCCTTACAGTTGAATTCCGTCTGGGAGTTAATCGTTTCTGTTTAATTTAAATGATCTTTGATCTGTTATCTAATAGGAGTAGTTCCAGGAACTGAATGTTCTGATTCCAGCGTCGGGGAACTGGTTCCGTCATCATTTGCTACATAGTTTAATGATCGAGTTTACAATATTAAACATTTTTATGTTTAGTATTTTAACTAACTGTAAAACGATATCAAAAGTTACATCTCGAGTTTCTAACATCAGTCGTGAAAATAAGTTTTTAAAGCTTTTGAAAACATAGGGCGTTTGGATTCTGCGATCGTCGCGTCATAAAGAAGTGTGCACAGTGCACAGTGGAGTGAATCGGTATGCACTTACTTGTACGCTTTTTCTTTCGTTGTGTTTTCTGATTCGATAAAATATTTTTTTCCTTTTTCCGTTGATAAATTAATGTTTGTAGGCTAAGCAAGAGATAGGTAAACGCTAATTAGATTCATGATATCGTTTTATGAAAATATTGCTTGAATAATTATATGCAGAAAATAGAAACGGGAGTTACGGCTCCGCTATAAAGATTAATGGCTCATTTAGCTACTGGGTACATTACAAAGTGTTTGCGATAGTTAGATCATTTTACCTACCAAGTTAGTATTTTAGCACTATTATAAATTAAACTAACTTTATTTGTGATGACATGAAGTTGTCGATAATGAATGTCAAGAAGAATTATTACAGTAAAATCTCCAGCATTTATTCCTTCCTCACATGTTATTTGTGAGTTGCTTAATAAATTGCAATAGTATTTAATAGACACCGACGCTAAACTTAACTCAGTACTAAAATCATTTTTCAATTTATAAAATATAAATATAATTTACAGCAGATTCTATTTGCTGTAAATGTAATGCATATATCTATCATTAAAAACATTTTTATAATTGTACCATTGGTTCAGGAGATTATCCCCTACATACAAACTTACAAACAAATACCTCCTTATAATGATAGTTTAGATTTAAAAATCTAAGATATTTCAACACCCAAACAAACACCAACGGTCAGCACCCAACCCTTCATTCCGGTCACCCCGATAATAAAAATCACTTTGCGTACCTCTCATTCAGAACCAATGAAGCGTCGGAAAGAGTAGCCAGTACAAAATTGAAAAGCAAATCAAACGCGTCGTGACACAGCGCAGGGTCAGTGAGATAACGCCGACTAAGTCTCAGATTGATTCCCGGATCAGGCGGATAGTCGCGGCCGCTCAAGTGTGTACGATCCCTTACTCACGACTCGGTGACTATGAGGCTCCCTCAGGATTTGTGGACGTTACGTTTACTTCTTTAAATTCAGAGGCTTGAGTTTATGTTTGTGTTTTTGTTTGTTACAATGTTTCATTGTACTGTTTCAGGAACGCCTATTACAAGCACTTTTTAAAAGATAACAATAGAATAAAACTAGTCTTGCCAGTGATGCCTTGTGAAGTAGTGACTGGGACTGTAGTTTTATTCTATTGTTATCTTTTAAAAATTTGTTTGTACTGTAGTCGCCTATTCCAAAGCGTAGATCTCTATGTAGTAGAACGGCCAAGAAACACTCTTTTAAGTGGAATACGATGCTGTTTTTGAACTGCTGAAACTACGAATGGAGAAACGCTGCTGCTTTAAAGTTACTAATACTTCGCTAAAACAAAGCAGAAGAAAGTTGGTCAGCTCTTCTTACGGCTGAAATCCAGTTCCGCTGTGCATCAACCAAAGCGATAATAGCTTTCAATTCTTCGTTCTAGTTTCTGTCTACAAGTACAGAGTTACTAGTGATTTTGAGTCACATCGCAAAACTTATTCGATTTAGTGGCAAGTTTCTATGGACATTTTTAATAAGGATCTTTCTATCCCTAACCGTTTCCAGACCAACCACTACCTCGCCAGGCTTCCGGACGAGGTTGTAGTTGGCTTGGACCTCCTATCTTACCTTTGAAACCCCAAAATAAATAAAAACAGTGACCACTGCGCTGCCACTGACGATCAAGGCGTGAAGTTAGCAAACTTTAATACCAGCCAAATATTAAAAAAAACTAGCTGTTGCCAGCGGCTTCACCCGCTACAACTCGAAAATTATCCCACGGGAAGATATAATCGGAATAGAAACTATCTTATGTGTTAATCCAGGTTATAAACTATCTGTTTAGCAAATTTTATCCAAATCCGTTCAGTAGTTTTTACGTTAAGAAGTAACAAACATACACACACACACTCACAAACATTCGCCTTTATAATATTAGTGTGAAGTACTGTCATCCTTTCAGAAGTGGTAGTTCCAGTTCCTTAAGCAGTTGGCTGTTGTAGATCTTTGTAAGTCATTACAAGTATTCAGAAGCCGAAAGTCTGACACTCAGTCTTACTCAGGGGTCACCGGGTTATAATCCAGTTGTCGGGTTGTGGAGGTTTAGATACGCAGTCGCTTCATGTAAAATACTAGCACTCAGCTGCACCCAGTTAGATTGGAAGCCTGAAAAAGCTAGGCAGATTATGAAGTGAAAGTTCCACGACTTTAATTAAAGCCTAGTTTTTTTTTACTATTCCTAGATTGAATGATCTTCTAATACTAATCTGATTTGGTCCGTTACGAACCTAAAAACGATACGCATTTAATAAACAAAACAATTATTCCCAACACGATAGTTTGGAAGTTGCGTAGCTATTGTCAAAAGCTTTTTCAGCCGGTTACCCCACTGTTACCAGTTGCCGTCTTCCTTGTGCTGTGGAAACCAGAAATGATACAATGGGCCATTTCAATTTTATCTCTCAGGCTCTTTGCAATTTGTCTAAAATGAATTGTGTTCGCGTTTGTAACCTATTTGGCTAATGTTGCTCCTTAGTCGTGTGAATGTGAGCCTGCTTTTTAATTGCAATAATTATCTAGTTTAAAGGCTTACGCATGTTTTGTTACCTTTTATTGTTAGGCGTGAACAAGAGCTTCTATGTGAATGTGCTGGATGTGAATTTTTAACATAATTTCATACTCTTGACTGCCTCGTGGTTTTTATTTGGGTGGTGGGAAATCATCAAATGACTCGGACTTCTACTGACTAAAAACCACCCATGTTCCTTCTTAGCCCTTAGTGTCGAGGCGGCGGTATCTCTTTAGATCAACCAACCCACAGGCCCAACGGGGAGCATGGGGTCCTGGATTCTATTTCCGGCTCGGCAGAGTGTTATTGGGTTTTTCGAACAGAAACTCAGTAGCAGCCTCGATGTTTGGTAGTCTGGATTTGTGCCGGCTTGATGGCAATAGGCCAACACTGAGACTGAGATTTTGGTAAACATAACTAGCGAAATTAGTTCCTACTTTTGGGTACACCTCTGCCTAACACTTCGGGGAATACAGGCGTGATAGTAATGTACTTACATGATATAACTAAGAGCATCGCGATGGTCAATTTCCGAATCAGTCAAGATTCTTCTGATTGAAACATTTAATTCGCCAAATGATTTTTCAACTTTATTGACATGGACCGCTACGCGTACCCATTCGACAATTACACGATATATTACGCGTCATTCAATAAAATTAAACAAATAAATCGTCTGGTGCGAACATACCTGCCGTACGTTAACGCTCGTAATTTTGCCAAGTGCGAAGTTCCGTCACATCGGGGGGTAGTCGCATACCGCTTTAGGTGTAAGAATATTCGTCCAACTGTCGGCTCTCGAATATTCCGCGGTGTTGCCGTGTGCAATAAATCGCAGGGAGTGATGCCGCGGTTTTTGCCTGGCGACATTTTTTCCCGCGCTAGCGGTGCATTTATCACCACGCGGACTGGCCGGCCGGTGACTTATGCCCGCTCCACTCACGAGCAAAATGCCGTTTCGTTTTTAAAACTACAAACAAGCCACTTCTTGTTTTGTTTTTGGAAGGATATAAGTAACTATAGGAATAAAGGAAGATCTTTGTATTGATTTTGTTTGAATAACTCCTGTCTACTACGATTTTTGTGTGATTCTTTTTATAATAATATTATAGAGGAATTTTCCTCGTAGCTAATCAAAGTCTCACCTCTTATTGGTACCAAGGAGTTACGTTAAACTTGTTTAGATAACTCGTAAGTTCCCCGGATATCCAATCATCTCATCCAATAAACTCAAATGTGTTCATATCACAGTAACGCACACAATTTAGTTTACCTTGTGACATCAGGTAACAACATTGCTCCACAAACCTCAACAAAGCATGTATCAAAATTCATAAGGAAGTGTGCAACAGAAATCTTTACAAATGTCAAGTCGTACGATCACATCTCCACCGATGCATGAACGCTAAGCGGCCACAGAATAACCATGCAACTTAAAAAGATCAAAAGCAAACAATAATTGTTTACCAACAAAGGCACCCTTAAAATCCGTCGGAATGAACCGCAAATAAAACCAACGGTATTAAGTAAGGCCTATCGTCGACCGGGAACCATTTTATACGTACTTTTATCCAATGTCCATTCTTCTGAAATGCGATTAAAATTGAATAGGTCCATATGTCGCCGGCAACGGAGCCGTTGCGTCACAATCACACGGCCGGCTGCATTTTCAATTTGCCGCGAGATAAGCGCTACTTTTGGACGACTTTTTCTGCAGAATAGCGGAATTGATCCTGTGACTTATGGCGGACAACGTATAAGACGACGTAATTGGATGGTCAATTGATCTGCTTTCCAATTTAAAAGGGACCTTTGCTCCTTTCATAGGGACAGAAGGAATTACTCTCATGTTTATCAATTCAATGAGCTTCGCTTTGTGAGGGAGGGAAATGAAATAAACGTTTAATATCAATATTGATAATTTATTCACAATTTCATTTAAAATACACAATTTCACAATGTTTTGTTTTAAAAACTAAAAACTTTAGGTACGGGATATCGTTATAGGCTGTTTTGCAGTGATCTCTAATTTACATTTTTTTTATTTAATCTGATAGTCTTATAATGATTTCATTTATTTTCTACATGTTTCATTTACATTTCATATTTACATATTTTGGGGTACAGGTATTATGTTTGTGGTTGTAACGTGTGGTTGTAATTATAATGAGCGTGACTCAACAAATGCAGGTAGATTTGATTGGAGCGCAATAAACCCTGGGTTAAAAAAATAATAAGCAAGCCCACCATGCTGATACAAGGTGCATGATAATATTGAAACATTGTGGTACCACCACCTTGCGCAAATAACTTTCTTTTGTTCACGCTTTATGTTACAACCACATACACAGTCCCGTAATTTTTAAATTTATGGCCACTCAAAATTCTTAATTTTACAACGGTAATGTGATACAAAACTTTATAATACACCTTGTGACAAACAAATTTATTTGTATACATAAATATTCAATAGCTAATTCGATTTAGTGACCAAATGAATAATTTATTTAACGAAATCATGGTTAATGCGCTAACAAAGTCAGTTCTGCGAAATGTCACTATTCAAAACTGCTATTTATTTACAAATTGCATGTATAACTATTACATAAATTACTATTGCATTTCATTCATATAACATCTACACAAATAATAAAATGTACAAAAAAACTTCTTAGCTTTCTTTATCTTTCTGAACACATCACAATTCCTATAGCGAAACGTATCGTTCGAATTAAATATTAAAAAAAAAAACAATGTACACAGGAACAGAATATAACTTATAGAGATATGTACAAATACACAAAATTATTTCTTCATTTTTTGAACTATACTTATACGATTAAGACTTCATAACCGACCTTACCTAACGTTATAATACTGTACAATTTCGCTAGTTACTTCATGTAAAACACTCTTAATTTAATACTTGTAGGAAACTGATCGCGGTATATCAAAGTCTTTCATTGGGGAACGATAAACTGGGACAAAGTTTCATTGTGTTCAAAATCAGGATATGTTCAGTTCAATTCAAACTGTAAAGCGAGGTGCTACATCGAGCGAGCAACGGCGTACCCTCAACAGGGGAGCCTCAAGGATCGATTCGCTGTTCTTTTCTTGAATTCAAAAGCCTCGTCAATCACAGTGTGTCGCCGTCGCTTTCCGCTCTCGTTGTTGCCTCAGCCTAGTTTGTTGTTGTAAACGTCAATTCTGTTCAACAGTCTTATTTATTAATGTGATGTGTTTATACCTATGAGTGAATACTCATAATTACGAAATCACAGCGTGTTTTGTTGCCTCTGATTTCATAGTAAGGTCATGTTTGCCTGTCCGTTGACGACAGGACTCTTGTTTTCTAAAGACATTATATTAATAACTGCGTTCTCCTGGGTTTGGTTGACTTATCACGTGTACTCACTCCTCCAGCCAGTCTGTAAACAAGAAAATATTGTTAGTTATTGTTATTTTTAGAGTTATAAGTTATGCCTAACATAAAAAAAAATCATAATTAATTGAACAGGCCTTTGAATTTTGTCTGCAGCTGTAGTTTATGAAAACTGTACCATACACTGTATTTTACTTCTTATTCAGAAAAAAATATCATATGGAACAACTTGGAGGAGCCTTTTGCCCAGTAGTGGGGCAGTATGGTCTAGAGAAAGGTCAAATAAGGTTTTTTTTCTCTGCACTCTAAAATTAAAAACCATACAAAAATATACCCTACCGTAATATACCCTACGTCAATTTGCCGTGTTGATATGGCCATATCAACTGTATTATGGTACCTACAGACTATTTAAGTCGAAAATCAAGTGACTTAATCGTGACTTTACGTCTAATTATTTACACCGTAAAATAATTATTAAAGAAAATCGCATAGCCATGTAACCGTCGCTACGACATTAGCAAACTTAGCTACGAAATTAGCGATGCGAAAGTGTTAGTTTCAGCCAATACCCGACGGCAAAATACTATAAGGAGCGGCCATAACTAATAGCAATAATTATACCGGATCATTTTACAATATATACCTACTATTTCTTAGGAAATTGCATAAATTAAAGTTTTACAATATTTACGAGGTTCTTTTATATTTCTTTTATATATACAAATTTTTGAATTTTGTGACATTTTTAGTCAGTCAGCAGGCAATTTAAAGTTTTTGCATATATGGGCAATTTTAACGATAGCAGATCTTTTTAATATTTGTGTTTTAGACGTAAGTAAATTAATCAAAGTAGATAAGACTAAAATAGTACAAGCTAATGATATTTTCGTGAATTTAAAATTTATATTTTCTGCTATCTAAAAAATCTTGGTGAGAAAATAGAAAGAGTTCCTAACTGACTGATATTTTATATAATTTAAATAATTCTACATAAAACTTCTTTATTTTTATTTGATGATTTTTGTTTGGTTGGGGTTTCCCACGTTTTATTCTTGTGCAATAGTATCAAACTCTAATAATAATACTCGTTCAAAACCAGAAAAAATTGAATCTAAATTATTTAATAATATTACTAGGCAGTTAGATTTTATAAATCCTGATCTCATAGCTGGGACATGACTTGCCTCACCCGTCATCAACTTGGCTACCGTAGCATTATGTTGTACTACTGAGAATTTATACAAGATGATTTTTATTCACCTTCCAAAATTTCCTAAGCGTTATGTATCATTTACTAACACCATTTTTGAAAAAAATCGATACGTAAGATTTTCATATTATATAACAATATTTTTGTATTGTTTGATACTAAAAGAAAAAACACGCCTTTCAATGATTTTCGCCAAAGATTATTGATATTAATGTATGAGAATTTGAACGGTGACTAAACAATCATATTGTATAACAAGGAGGTCTGCATTCATGTCCAGATGACATGAATGTAATTAAGCAGCAGAGTATGGAAAACTTCTTTTGTACTCCGCTTTTTGTTTGTTTGTTTGGTTCTACACGGTTCTTTCAAAGTAATTGAGAACCTAGTTTAGAATTACGATTATAATCCCTATTTAAAACTCAGTATAGTGTGTTATAGTCCAAATTGACATCAAACTGACCGAATAACCAAGTAAGATCAAGGTTAAAAATCTAGATTTTTACCCATTAATTCCTAACTTAAAAAGACTAGAGTATGTTATTGAAACTTACCATAGAATTGAGCTGCGCGAGGTGATGATGATGGTAAGGATTGTGCGAGGCAGGTGGGGGAGCGAAGCCCTGGTGCGGCGCCCCGTACCAGTGCGACATGTGCGCCGCCGCCGGGTGCACTAGACCCACTTGGTGCTGACCTGGTAGACAAAGGAGACATTCATTAATATTATGATTTATTTAGCAGATCTCAAAGAAGCATGAGTTGGTGACCAGTGTCTTCTTCGAGAGGTCCTAGATTCATTCGATGTTTAAGTTAAATAGTTCGAAGAGAACTTCTTCCTCAAAATTAAGGACAGACGTTTGTGAATTTGTGTGTGACTTCGCCATCATACTTTGCTTAAATAAAAGCTGTACTGTTATTTTAAATTTTCAGCTAGCAAATTCAATAACACTACCAGAAAAAGTCCTGGAAATATTTCTGAAAAAGAACAACTAAAACATGTCAAAGCTATGATGTGAAACTTGTATGAACCTTTCAAACTCGACAGGAATTAACAAAACCAAAGACACACTTAATATTACTTAAGTTAATGCTCCTGATTTCCCTCAAGTATTTAACTCGCATAAAATATAAAGCCACAGCAGAATTTATTTACAGATTACAAGTAATGGTCTGCAAACCAGTCTGCAAGTTAGAACCTATTCATCTCCACGCGCTCTCAGATAACTGCCTGATACGCTTAATATTTTCCCTTCATTAACTCATTACTTAGTTAAAGTCTTAATTAAGGTAATAGTGGAAGGTTTTTTTCACTTGCGACCGACTTAAAGATCGAAGAACTGTTTGGCTTGAGCTTGCAATGAATTGGCGGATTATAAAAGTAATTAGGAGGTTTCTTTGATTTGAAATTGTTTGGTTATTTTTTTTAATGTTGGTGGAGTTTGGAGACTGGCAGGGGAGGAGGGGTGGTGTCCAGTATTAGGTGAAGTCGGGCTACGGACGATGATGTTGCTTTATTTCTTAGTCAATCTTTATTTCTCATGTGGTTGGTGCGTAACCTGGTGTCAGAGTTTTATGCGATGCCTCTGAACTGATTTTGCATGCCGCCAAGAAATATCTCTAAGATATGCTGGTTTCTTCACGATGTTTTCTATCACTGATACTTGTGCAATATATATATATATATATATATGCACACGAATCCGAAAATCAGACGTTCATATCTTGAATTCGAATTTGAGACCTACGAGTCGGCAGTCCGACGGTCACTCCACTAGGCTTTCACTGGCTTAGTCGATGATTTCAGCAATCATCATCATCCATGATCATCGGAGGAGACTATGAAAGATCATAGTCTCCTCCGATGTCTGCAGGGGATAGACCTAGTGTCTATGCTCTCACTCTTTCTCACTAAAGTAGGAGGGGGCTTTGTGTATTATACGTAGATACCCATTACATTTTCTAATTATTATTCTCGAGCCAAAGATAACTAGGTATACAATTCCAACTGCTTTGCATCTTATTATGCATAGTTCCCGACATAATTAGACTTAAGTGTGGTGAGATATTCAGTTAAAATTAATTGGACCGCCAATCGAGAGGCTCATGCAAATTGTAATATTTAAATCTGCTAATTGCATAGACAAACACATCAGACATATAACCATCAATATTTTAATAAACACATAAATAATAGGCCCAGTCGTAAAAACTTAATTGTCTGTCGACTTTGAAAATTGATATAAATTTAAATAATGAAGAATTTTATTGCAAAAATGTCATAAAACAGCGTGATTATGTATTTGTTCCGACATCGTGAAAAATCAATTTTGAATATAATAAATATTGATATTATATGGCCGTTAACTGAGCCTAAACATTTTAACACGACATGAATATGTATGTAGGCAATTTAGGGTCAAAAGTAAATTCTTACACGTGTGGTTATTGGACCATATCAATAAAATAACATATAAATAAACATGATAGGTCCCTTGACGACAGTGTCACATAACTACTGATTTTTATGTGACTTTATAAAACTAATATCAGTTTGAACTTGTCAGTATCAAGGGCTACTCCATCTGCTTATGAAATCCTAGGTTTAGAAGTCTTTTCGAGTTTTATATGAGAAAATTATCAGTAGCACCTCGGAGCTCAGGATATATTCCCAGGTAATAGAGAACGACCTATATTTAGAACATGGGATTTGTAGACTTTTAAAATATAGACTATATTTAACAGGGTAACGGAAGGTTTAGATCGACAGTAAAGACGTAAGAACCGCCAAACTCTAGAGGACATTGGAAGATGCTATTTTCTACAAATATAATCTTTATTGGAACAAAAAGACGAAACACATATTATACTTATCACAATATTGTTACAAGTACAGTAAGTAAAACCAGATCAAAATGAACCCTAAGTCTAAACTAGGCCGGGCCTGTATCTTAGACGTTAGTCGCTTCCAATGTTGTATAATCAGAGATCATGAGTATAGTGTGATTAAACATTACAAGGCAAATTTATATTATAATTAAATAATTTATGTGCTCAGTAAACAATGTGGGTAGATACGATATTTGCTATTGAGTATTCTTAAGATCTACGTATGAACGTTTACTACTTTTGTTTTCGGAGTACCCTGTACCCGACTTTTGTTAGAGAAACAACAAAGAGTATGAACTTAGGCAATTTTAGAAAAATGAGGAATGAAGTTATACATTTATGTTTTGTGTGTTTTAATTGTGAGTGGTTTATTATAATATTTGATTAAATTTAGTAGCTAAATGAAAATGTTATGGAATTGAATTTAATATTGTGTGTGTGTGACTGTATGAATGTATAATATTATGTCTAATAAGAGTTAGTGATAGTAGAATTAAATGGTTTTCTTTTATTTTTATTCATTTTTATACGAACATTTTGCGGTTTAAACGAAGATGTCGTGACAGAGATTGAAAAGAGTATGCTAAGGTTGTCTGGTCATGTGGACAGGATGAGTAAAAGTCGATTTACGAAAGGTAGATGTGAGTGGTAACACCGGGACGGGACGCGCTAGAAAGACATACACTGATGTTATTGGTGAAGTTCTTTAGGAAGGACTGATGCGCAAATAAGTAATTACAACTTATCTTACCCAAAACTAACTTACTTAACCTTTATTAACAACTTACAGTACTTACCGAAGTCCATAGCAGAGGGGAAGGCGGACCCGCCGAAACCCTTGCTGCCGTCTCCTAGAGGCTTGATCATGTCTCCCATGACTCCTCCGAGGGCCAGAGCACAAGCCCCGCCTCCCCCCATGCCCATCCCACCCTTCTTCTTCTTACTCTTACTACTTAGCTTGCGGTTTCTTGTTTGAATACCTTCTTTCTTCATTGTTAAGGGTCGGTTTACCTGTTGCCAAAGAAATTTGGGGTTTAGTATCACGGTTATAAAGGGCAAGTTTGAAAACAGAAAAGTATAGTATACATTTTATAAGGTGGAGGTTTTAATAAAATACACGTTGAGGGGAGCAAAACAGAGCACAGATTTCAGCCGTTGTGATTGATGTTAAAAAGTACCACAATAGGGAAAAACATTAGCATAATAGCAAAACAAAAGGCGCACGCCAACTATCATTGTCCTGAATGAGAATGACATTATGACGTGCAGATACCATTAGCATAAATAAAACAAAGCAACTAGGATTTACTTGAACAAGCAAATCACGTATCGACCAAATTATTCACTCTGAATTTAATATTTCGCTTAATTGAAGCATCAGTATATATTCTCGACGACCGCGACGTTAATAAGTCGTAATTGTCCCTTGTTGAATCACACAATTTTGTTAACCGTCAGTATTCCATTTTATTGCTCTGACACGACATTTAGCGGTATGAAAAAACGTCTGCGGTACCAATTTAGAATGCTAACTACGGAGTATAAAGGCAGGCCGAAACCATAAAATGGTATCACAATAGTTGTGTGCGAATATTCAGTTGTTTGGTGTCCGATGCCGCCGCCGTCGGCGTCACACTGTGCATCCTAATTAGTGCAGCGATGCACTGTGATGCCTGCCTGGACGAGTACGCTTTGGTGGGAAACTGTCGTGACACGCGATTTGAGGTTAAGGTCCTCACACCATACGGATCGCCAATTTCCTGTATGTAAACGGCTAGAAAACGTTGTCTCTGTAAAGGAAATTCACGATACTCACGGGTTTGCTGCTAGATGAAGGGATAGGCAACAAGGAGGCTGTTTATTTATTTACATGCCGAAAGGACATCTCAGTCCATGATTACATAAAGATTAAAGTCCGCTACGTGCTTTCTCCATCAGATAACCTCATATAAATTTCCATAATTGTGCAATTTCTCTGCCAAATTCTCAGGTCAACTATGTCGGTCAGTTCTGCTTTGCATCGTGTGGTTCTAAGAACCGTGCGTCACGACGGACGGACGGACGGACAATGAGTTATTCATCGCCTTCCAGGGAACTTGGCGGCGGCATGTGGGCCCTAAACGCACGATTGCATTGCGCCTGCGCGAACGCAGCCCATGCGCATGACCTGCCCTTGTTTGTGTTTGTTTTTGGCGATGTGCAATTTAGTTTACTTGAGTCGTGGGCTTCTGGAGCTGTATTACTGGTCAATGGAGTATTGAATGTCTTTAAAAAAATAATCAGAAAAGTACCTGTCATTTTGTACTAAATATGAAGATGAAGATGGCCGAGGCATTACTGCAACGTGTTTCTCGAAGATTTGGAATTTCTTCCTGTCATTTTATCTAGTCTTTTTTTTACCGTGGCAAATCATCAAATAACTATTTCCAGTCTGTGCGGAGCAGAAGAGAGTGTCAGACTCTTACTGACTAAACCCATCCGTGCTCCTTCTTATGGTCTTTGCGTTTCAGGGTCACGGTAATATTTTCGAATAAATTCCGCAAACCTGGCAGGATCTTATCTAGCCTAGACATGGATTGTGAGATTATGACTAATAGACTCAAAAGAATAAACAAATCGTCGAACGCAATACAAAGTTGCGATTTCTCCAGACAGTGATAAAGCTTCATTAATCTGTCGCTGCAGTACTGCACACTGCGTAGTTCAGTGCGTGCCAGATCCCGGCGTCCCTAATGCGTTCCCGCGAAGCGCCCACACAACGCGCATACCACGCCGTCGCGCGTCTCTCCTCCCAATTGAACCAATATAAAATGCATTAACATCACTGCATGCCGGCAGATTTAGACTGCAACCAAATTAGGTCATTGCGAAGCCTTAGCTAGCTATATTTTTTCTTAATTGCCCACTCGAGCGCGCACACGTAAAACGGTCTGGTAGCTTTTATTTTTCCGTATCAATTAGGTATTGTAAATTAGTTCCTTGTTAGAAAGTACATACCTGCTTTTAATGCTAGTCATAAAATTTGTGTAAAAGAAATTATATAAGGGGGCAAACGCGAATAGTTGCGTAAACAAGATGACTTGGAGATAATCATCTCATACTCCTGATGTGTTTTAGCATTTTTTATCGCACGTAATTTAAAAACGTATAAATATTGAATGCCAAGCAATTTGTAACACGATCCTCTAATGAATTCTATTTCAGGAATAAATTAAGGTGGAAGCTCACATCTGGCCCGCGAAATTCTAATTTTCTTACGTTTTTGGCAATTTGCAGGCCAGTGCTTGGTTGTATGTTTATGAAAATTTGATTTGCGACTGTAAGACGTATGAAGTTACCGAATTATAACCATCAAAATTACTAACTACTAAAGAACGACGACTAAATTACTAAAGAATGACTTTTACATGCAAAAATCAATCTTGACATGAAAATGAACTTGGAGGGTTGAATTGATAATTTTGATGGTTATAATTCGGTAACTTCATACGTCTTACAGTCGCAAATCAAATTTTCATAAACATACAACCAAGCACTGGCCTGCAAATTGCCAAAAACGTAAGAAAATTAGAATTTCGCGGGCCAGATGTGAGCTTCCACCTTAATAACATTATAATGAATCAGCTTCAAATCGTTGCAACAAATCTCGAATCACTTTGTCGTTGTGAAGTAGCGGGTATCGGTTAGTTAGTACCTATGCGAAACAATAGCACCTATGGACTATGTTCGTCCATAGGTGGGTAGCGGAAGAGGGCAAAAGTAGTGGGGTATGTGGCTGACAAGACATCCGCCTCGTTCGCGCAGAAATTGCTTAATAACCGGCCTTTATGCCAGGTAATTACGTCTGCCTGTTCCCACTGTCCGTGCTGTAGGATGAACGTTGCTAGCTACGTGTATTCAGTGGGCTATACGAGAAGATATAAGGCTACCTTACGTATAGTATCTACGTCAATTACAACTAATGTGTTTGCGAATACTATACCCTGATTTACGACTATCTGAGTTTCGGATCTAAACGGATTTACTCGTAGATAAAAATGTTTGTTATTAGTGCCAAAAGAAATTAAGCTATTCATAAAAATAAAAATAAATATGTCTAGCTCTTGTTTTCCCTATAAACGAAAAGGCCCTTTTTTTTTTTTTGCTGGGTGTAAAATCATCGAATAACCCCTCCCGCTCTTGGGCAGAGCGAAAGAGAGTGTCAGACTTCTACTGACTAAAAACCACCCAAGTTCCTTCTTCGCCCTCTATGTCGAGGCCGCGATAACCAGAGGACTACCCGCAGCCCCGACAGGAAACGAAAAGGCCTAATGTGGTGATTCTGTATGCTGTCATAACCTTTGAATAATCACAAATGGACTTTGAATCGTTAGTACTGCGAGTAGGTTATATAAATACCACCACCGCCACACACATCACCACTATAGATGTACTACTCTTGTGCATGAAGTTTAAATAAATTCTAGGCATATCTAACAGGCTGAGCGTGTAAGTACATCGTGTTATAAGTACAAAATACACAAGGTACCTACTTCTTATGAAAGCGGACGTGTTCCAACAGTTACGTAAACCTTTTAACAGCAGAACTTCCTCTTCCAATTTTTGCGTTCCATATTCCTCGGAGCTGCTTAGTATGCGCTTAACGTTATCAGCGCAAAGTTTCCACGGACTCATAATTACCGTCAGAAATACAGTGGTCATACGGCAATGAATCTGACCAAACATGGTCTTTGCGTGCAACGATATCGGGTACAGACATGGACCTAATCAGAACAATGTGGGTCGGTTGTAAAAAGGATTTGGGTACCTATGATTATAATATAGTTTAGTCAGAAATAATATGGTACTGCTTCTATTAAATCAAGCCATTTTATTGAATAAGCACCTACTAACTTTTAATTTAAAAAGTGATGGATATTAATGTAGGTGGAAGGAGAGAGAGAGGAAGGCCAAAAAAGTCCCCAAGTAGAATGGAACAAAGGCGAATTTAACTAAAAACAAATTTTCGTAGCTACGTAGCTAAATATAACTATATGATCTTATATCTCAGTACAGTTTAACACAATGTTACGGATCATTAAGTTGTTTGTCTTATTTTCTTAATAATGCTATACTTGTAGAGCTATTTTACTAATATTAGCGAAGGTCTTTCAGAAACCTATATCAATATAGAAACCACAAGAAAACCTAGTTTTCAAATATTCAGCATAGTGAACAATTGAAGGCAATCTTGAAGTGATGCTAGCGTGCGCCAACCTCATAACTGTTTAGTGTAAACTCACTGTATGCGCCCATTCTTGTAAATTGTACCAAACACACATACTTACAAGTTACTAGCTAACATGAATTTGATTTGTAGAAATCAAAATATTACATAGTAGGTTAGGTGGAGGACATATTGTATTCTGTTATGGGTACAAATGACTCAATATTTTCTTGGAAAACAGGGTTCAATTTTGAAAATAAAATAGTAAGTTTTTATTTGATAGTTTGTTTGTCAATTTACAACATCATATTATTATCAATTGCCTCATTGGTCTAATAGTCGATCGCGACTATTATGCATGAGATGCTGGATTTGTGTCCGGTTGATGGTAATAGGCTATTCCCTATTACATGTAGTTAAACATAAAGTAACTCGCGAAATGTGAGTCTACTAATGAGTATAAGAGTACACCTCTGCCCAACCCTTCGGGGGTTAAAGGCGGTGCTGCGGGGTGTTTGTTCGCAAGAGATACCGCGGCTTCGACATAAAGGGCTAAGAAGGAACATGTGTAGTTTTTAGTCAGTACAAGTTTGACAGTCTCTTTCGCTTTGCCCAAGAGCGGGAGGGGGTTATTTGATGATTTCCCACGCCCCAAAAAAGAAAACAAGGCGGTGATATTATGTTATGCTAGCAATAAAGACTTGGTTAATGTTAAATTTACCTAAGCAAATTGCTAACTATCACAGAATAATCTGATCAGACTAGTAGAATTAAATTTTCAGTCACAAAGTTAAACAGAACACCAGTAGCAAAACTATAAAGTTAAATAAAAATGAAACTAGTTATTTCGATTTAAAATTCCACTTTTGTCGTTCGATAGAATATCGTGCAGTACAGTTCAGGGTTAGTAAAACAGCGGGTACAGTCGGCATGCACAACATGCATCTAGTTGTCAATGTAATATCGCCTGAACACGCCATGCTGAATAAACTATGAACACTACCTACCTACACTTAGTATATCTATACAGCCTGAATACAGTAGTACCGCCGTGTTTCTTTCTGTTTATTGATTTATTTCTGTGTTGGTTTCTCTAACATACTGCACTAATTAGAAACGCTCATTATTTCATCAAATTTAAGAATGATGGACGCGTCAGTAAATATGAGTAACATAAAACTATAATATGCGACTGCGACTGTCGTGACCAATTTACGCAATCAAAGTGTGAGACGGTTTTTCAGGTATTGCACGCATTACATCGACTGCTAACATCAGAAGGTGCAAAATATTGGTCAAAACAGTGCAATGGTGGCGTGACAAAGCGAAATATTCGCGAAGAACAAACGCGTATTGCGTCTCGTTGTGCGTGCGAATAATTGCGTTATGTTTCTAGGACGGAGAGTGCGCTTATTACGCTATCTGCGCTCATCTGCACAAACACAGCCATAAAACCGCTCAAATGGGAAAATAACAGGCTCATACCACAATGCCATGGAAAATGTTGCTCACGGCCCCTCTCTGTAATTTTTTCCAACCGCTAGAAAGCTTTATTATGTCGTTAATTGTTGGAAAACGGCGAACATGCCTTTTATTGGACATAAATATTGTAATGAAACGGAACAGGGACGTACGAACCAATCGCAGAGCAGTAAAATTGTGGCGTAATGTTCGATAAAACAAACCTGACACGTCATTGTTGCGAAACAGAGCGTTGTAAACGAGATGTAGCCACCTTAACCCGATATCTAGATGGGGGTTAAGTAGCAGAGATACCGATTATATTGATATCAATCATGAAATGAAGGTTATATAAAAGCAGGTAGCACTTAAACAAATGCATCTTCTTTTATACACTTCTTTTATAAAGCTTTTTAGGTTTACAATCTTGATTTAGTTTGACTGAAACTGGATTAGAAAATATGAAAATTTCACGAGATGTGGAGGTGTGGATAACTGGCGTGATGTTATTTTATATTATGAACATTTCACATTAGTTATTTGCAAATCAATTAAACATTTATTTATTTGATTCCTCTCCTTACTGAGGTGAATCTCAGTATGTGACGCTGAAAAGATACATCTTTTGCTGTCCAGAACCGTAGGGTCCATGTGCACTAAAGCTAGATTGTCAACTTCACTTAAATCAATAGATAAAGATCCATACAAATTAAAGCAGCCACACACTTTAAGAATTATCACCAATTATAGAGCAAAAAATGGGTGTATAGTACATACATATATTAACGGGCAAAAACATGAAAATTGCTGTATTGAAACCGATGACGCTATTACCCTGTGGGACTTTAGTTTTTATCTCAAATACGCTTTGTAAATGTTCACCTAAATAGCGACAAGTTGTTTGTTAGTAACCTGCTGTTATTTCTAAGTAATTGTTCCCCGATTAAGTTTTTTCATGTTCAGATGATAAGTTGCGTGTTTTTTTCGTCTGTAATGCACCTATTGCTTACTTGACGAGTGATTTATAGCTTACAGAGTGTATGATAAATTGGTGTTAAAAACACGTAAATGTTATGGGTTTAGACAGCGGTACAATCTAATTAGTAAGTTTTTCTTTTACTTGCACGAGTTATTGTGTTTAAGAATGTTGTGCAAGTCAGCAAGTAGATTTGTTGGCTATTTGTATAGCTGAAAAAGTGAAAGAATTATGTTTATTACTGTTTTAAAGATATATCGTACTCAGCTATTTATTTATAAACTCCGGCAATTTAGAAAGGTAAAACAATTTTATTGTACTAACGGTAGTAGGTCCCTAACTTAAAGATTTTCAAATGTTCGCAGAGCAAGAAAGTTTGCAATGAATAAAAACAAGACAGGTGTCAATCCAACATAAAAAATAACAGTTTTCAGTAGTTATGCCCACTGTCTGTCCGTATTATTTAGTGGAGTTATTAGTGACACTTCACTTAAGATCGTTAAGGCGACAACGTCTACAGCGGTATAAAGCGATTCATTTTTTTCCTTTTAAATCACACCACTCACTCTTGCAGCTAAAATCGCTACATTAAAAAGGGCAACTTCGAAGTTTAAAAAGCACTCTTAATTCGAATCACTGTTTCAAAACGTCAGGTATTTAGCGGGTGAATGTGATAAGTTCTACAAAAAGTTCTTATGATATTATAGAAGCTATTGTCACGTCGTCGTACGTGAAACTATAAATAATTATATGCCATTCCGATGCATTGTCTTATTAATTTGCCGCGAGCTGGCGACACCTTAAGAATCGCGTGCGAGTTTTTCAAGTGTGTTTTAAATCTCAACTCATAATAGTAAGAAATACAGTTTGGCCGTGCATTTTCGCAAGACGTGTGAATTGTGAGAGCAACATTTGACAGCTCCGAAGTAGGAGAGAAAGTGTTGAACAGCGATCAGCAATGTGGCGATAACTTTAAACTAAATACGGAGAATATGGACCTGTTCAAACTGAGGAGATAATAATGAAAGGAGAGAGAAATAAAAATGTTTTCGTCGTTCGAAAGAAATGTGATTGGATTTTATTTGCTTTCTTAGATTTTGGAGAAGATTGCATTGTCTTGATTAATACTATTTTCGAAGTGTCGATTAAAATACGTCATGAATTCTTGTCATAAATTCTTATTGGTTTGGTAAAAAATAGGAGTTTTTGCAGTTAGTAAAAACCCCTTCCTCATTCTTTTATAGTTCATCACATCATAGGACATTAGGCAATCACAAAAAAGTCAAGAGCATACATTGAGTAAACAACTTAAATGGCAAGAATTTATTATACATAACCTGCGGTCAGTGATAATTTGGTTTAGTGTCTAATGTTCACCTGGGTGAATTGTTCAGGTGAACATTAGATACTAAAGTAGTATTCTCAATATTGGTATCTTACATGACGTGTCGCGTGGCTTGCGTTTGTTTTTTGCACATTTCTTACAAATAAAACTGGCTGGTAACTAAATAAATTCTGCGTCGCCAAACCTAGTTTTACGAGGCCCAGTTGCTGGGTTGCTGAATATTTCTGTTCCACATTTAAACATTTCAGTGTAGTTGATTTGAACAAATCTTGTGATTTGATCTCTGTAACTGAAAATAATATGTATTTATGTATTTGTAAACCTATTTGTTGTTGTTACAGGTATTATCAAAGTTGACTTTGTGATCTAGGACTTTTTTTTTTGTCATAGTTTATCGTAACTCAGTCGTACCAGTCGTACCTGGTTTATGGAGGTCAGTCATTCGCTCCATCTAAAATACTAATATTCAGCTGTATCCTGACTGGCTTATTCCAGACTGGATGCTGACTCCAACATAGTTGTAACAGACTTGGGCAGATGATGATTTTCCCGTAACTATAATCGTCCACATTTTATCGATTAAAGTTTACATTTTATTCGTAATTGTAGGAGATGGATGTGTTGCAATCATAACCATCGTAACTCCTAGTTTTGTTCAACTTTGTCTATTATCACAGGTTCTCAGGCTCTCAGCTAAGCTCTTTAACCATAGATTTGGTGCAAGAGATGAAATCAGTCTATTTCTCTAGCAATTGAGTTAAATCTCCAATCGTAACGTGCTAATCTCACCGATGCCATCAACCTAAACACCAACATATTCAGTAAGTTCTCGCTAATAATTTCTAGGAAGCCTCTATCTCGCAATAGGATATTAACAAGTTGGCCATAACTCGTTGCTTGAATCTTGATAATGTTTGTGTAATCGCTCTTTCAGCTTTGAAAATGGAAAGCAGTTTAAAATTTAGATGGATATTTTGAAAATAGTGATAGAATTACTTGAATTGGAAAGCTTTGCGTCAAACGGATCAGATCAGGATATGTAAAAGACAATATTGTTTATGAAATAGAACTGAAATTCATTACATCAAAATGGGAAAAAGCCGCTAAAACCGATTCAAAACCTATATATTCATACTATGTTAAAGGTATTATCATTAGTTCCCTACAAACCGAAAAGGCATCATAGGTAGATTTTAACAACAAAAGAAATATTTCCAGGGAAAATCTAATGATACCATTGCATGCTGCAGTATATACTACAAGTTCTGCTAATATCAGTTAAGTTTTCAAAACAATAACGCAAAATACGGACGTCGACCAAAAAAAACCCGACAATCGTGTCGAAAGTTGCAATTAAGAGCAGTGCAGGAGATGTACCGTGGAGCACAAACAAACAAGCCGTTGTCAATTGGCCGCGGCGAACGCCAGCAGAGGCCACACAGATACTACGGGGAATCATGTGCTCTGGTGAAATGTTTTTAAAAATAATCGGGGCTTGTTTTTTGAGCCGACACTGTACGTGATTTTCGCTGAAGTCGGATATCCACTGAGAGCTAAAATATTGAAAGATAGTTAAATAATATGTACTGTCATTCTGCACCTGTTTGGAGCGAATTTCACGCTTTGACACTATTTCGAAGAACGCTATTAATAATAACTTTGTAAAGTTACCTAGACTCCTTTTATTATTAATAACTCCGAATAATTATTTCTCCTTGGTTACAGCAGCACAGTACAATTACTATTTTTAGTCAGAATTCCTACAAAACTTGTGTTATCGGTTCCTTTCAGCTATACGCGTCATCAACACCCAACTTACTCTGTCTTAAAGGGTTCTCCTAGAAATAGATATTTTTTACACAGCAATAACTCAAAAAAGTATATTTTCGTTGACATGTGCAATGGACTAATAAGACAAAAAGCGGCTGCGGTAATGTCTCTCGTGAATTAGTTCCGCATGGTTAGTCCGTACGGCAATCAACCGCGGCCGGCGCCTGCGCAGGCTACTGAAAACACCGCGGTAGAGAGCTACAGAGGCAAAACAAAACTTAACGTTTTTATTTGGTTTCGATGAGAAATATACGCAAAATAAAAAGTGGTAAATAATAACTAACGTAACGAAAAACTAAAATATATTGTAGCAAATTCTTTCACATCACTATCGATTAAAATGTCGGTAATGTGCTCAACCTTTGCCTAAGACATTTTGACATGAGTTTAGTTTTGGCCCCAGCTGCCAAAGTCTCTACTTAAACATACTCAGCTCAATGTAACTGAATCTTTCTTTTCAGGCCGACTTTTTAAACATTTAAGAAAAAGAAGATAAACTATATCTATGTATTTATTTACCCACTTCAAAAATTACAATCTTTTGATCTAAGTTACTACGTTAAAACTAATCCAGATCATCATTCATCTACATTCTTTCGAAAATAAATAAGGTATCCATCACTTTTTACTCCCTCTCAACGCAAGAGTAAGTCATTAGAAAATACCAGGCTTTTTTCTATTCGAATTCCACTTTTTAACTTGGATTCACGTACATGGTACTCTACTCGTAAACGCTCTCAGCTCAGTAAAGGCCTTTTATGTATTCCTTGTAAAGGACAGACTAGGTTCTAGTACTTTATATGCGCGTGTGGCAATGAATCAAATAGGGCGACTGCCTTTAATCAAGTGGCGCCTCAGCTATTTAACACGACCTAACGCCTCGATCACGCAACTAATTTAATTAGGAAAAATAACTGCCGTAACGTTACACTATAGCAGTTACCTATAGTTATTTATGCAATTTCTTCTTTTATAACTCAACAACCAACAGGCACTTTATCTGTAGGTATGCAATTTAAGTGAAATAGAAACTCAATAATTATAATAAATAAATTTCATAATTAAGGATGTGTTGCAAGACATGTCGATAAAACACGGTCGTGTTTGATATGTGCACGTGATTAAAATAAATACTCCGGGCAGTAGTCGGGAGTGCGCCGACAGCTGCTACTCCCGGGGATAATTGAAACGACGATTTATACACCCGCCAAATTTATCGACATCCACGATTTATAGTGTGAGCGAGGCCTTATGCATCGGTTATTATTGTAACGTTTCATTTTTGCCATGCTCTCGATCATTTCACGTATAACGCGATTCAAATAAAGATAAATCCGTGAAGTATACGGTTTCTCAATAACCTTGTGTAATTAAACAACGCAATTAAAATGTCACTTAGTAATTATCATTTGAACAAGACATTCAGTGAAATGCAATTATTGTAGTAGATTAGTTGCCATTGATATCTCGTGAAATTAAATCGTTTCTTTACAACAGTATCATTATGATTTATCCTTATCTTATTAAGTACTAGTGCCTATATTTTGTGGCACGGATTTAACAAATTATTATTAAGTCAATTATCAGGTATCGATAAAAATATCGACATTTCCAATTTAGTGTGTTGATAATGAAGTTATGTTTGTCGTTTTAGTGACACTCTAGATAAGGATTAAGAAATATAAGTCTGTCAGTTGTGCAAGACTATTTTAATATCGTAATTGCATTTAACAATAGTCTATTTCCTTTTTCCTTTCGATTAAGGCATGAACGTAACGGTGCTCTCGCTTAAAACCATATTTGCAATGAAGATAGTATATGTGGCAGGAGCCCCAACTTCACATCTCAAAAACAATTATGGAAACCAATAAATTTAAATGTTTCGCGCCTGTGGCAGTGAACCCGGTCCAATTAGAGTCTGGCGGCGTCCGCACTAAATCTCACGATGCTACCACGCTACACTAATTCATACGAGCCCGCAGCCCGCCAACGAGACCTCGTAACTGTCCACGTCGACACAAACTTTAACAGCTTCTCGATTATCGATAACTTCTGCTTCCCAACACTAATGTTGCGTACAGCTGAATAAGTTGCTATTGAACACGGAAGTTTTGAGTACAGTTATTTCGAACTTATTTGCGCTTTAATTACAAGTTATAAATTCTAACGTTAGTGAAATAATCTACATATGTAACGTTGAAAGCTGCTAGTCCTCTGTTTACAACTTAACAATACTAAATCCACCACATTTTATACAGCCGTATAATAAACCGTCATATAACGAACTAAAGAACAAAAACCACTATCTTATATCATGGTAATAGTCATTTGTCTTTCCTTCGGTCAGCAGTAAAAGCCGCTCGATCGACGCGTGCGCATGGCACCTGCTCCTAAACCCCCACTAATTATTCCACCACTTATTATATGATTACGAGACTTTTTTGGTGCTTTCAATCAAATTACACCTTGGCCTGGCCACTTTGTACGAGTGAGATGTCATAAAAGTTTTTTTTAACTCCAATTATATTACGACGGTTGCGTGCTGTTGTAAAATGAAGTATTATCCATTATTATTAATTTTAAAGTATTTGGGGTCAATTGGAGTAAGTGCTTCTAGTATGTTTTTGTAAAGACTTTTCTGCACCGAAAAAGAGGAAAAGTAATCTCAAACAAAAACTGAGTGAGCAAGTACTTAAGGATTAAGATACCGTATTGTTAAAGACAGAATACTGATAAAGGCATTTCTTTGTATTTACATACGGGACAATAGAAACAGATTAACACAACGTTTGTCACAAACAGTAGCAGTCGAGACATACACAAATCTCGGATTAACAAAACGAACAAAAAAACCGAAGACATTGCGCTAATTTCAGTTTCAACTGTCACCGAGATTACCTACATGATAACGAAACGGAGTTCTAAATATGAATTCGTGTAATGCCCGCACAGTTTTGCACTCAAGCGCATCGATGGTGTGATACGAGGACATAAATAAATAATTAGACGGAGGAGAGGAAGTCGGGGGCGCGGCGAGGTGAAGGAGGGAGGGAGGGTACGATAGTTTTGAGATAGTATCTCCCGCAACCGCGCTTTGTGTCAAACGTCAGATGTTTATCAGGAAGATGTTTACAGATGTACTGGAGGGGTAACGGCCCGAACATCTCATGGGTGCAATCAACCGTACTACACTAATACGCTTGATAGACTGTCCGTTAATTATGCGCTTTGTTTTACGAATTAGGTACGTATCCCTGTCATAAACCACTCTTTTATAAAGTACTTTAGAAATAAAAATTCTAATGTAAAGCAAACGTGCAGATTATTCTTGTGCTCGTAGATCACGCTAGATGGCGCTGATAGGGTGGCGCAGCGCCAGATCTGCGATCATCTCATTCCCGGCGTTTCATCGCCTAATTACAAGACGTTCACGTTACTAACCTCACTTATCAGAGGAAACATCTTTCCTCTATTAGTTTTTCTATTTTTATGGAGTTTAGCAAGTGGTTGTTTTGTTAAATTTCATGTAGGTCGTCTTGATAGTAATCTAACTTATGGTATGACGTCCTTCTGCAATAGGCATGACGAAAGATTTTGAAATCCTCTTCCGTAATGTGGGTACATCTTTTTTATTTACGAAAAAACCTTTATTTCAGTAATAAAGTAAAGTTTAACGAAGATATAAGCCATTTTTGAAAAAAAAATTAAATAGAGCGCGAAAACAGCTCGCAGTGTCATGGCGTCGGGTCTGACGTCACGCCTATGTAAACATGTAAATGTCAAAGCGCAGCTAGAGGAAACTAAAACAAACATTACCATAATTCGTGTGTTAAAAATGAATAACAAAGTTTATAAGTGGTGTGCGGTGCCTCAGTGTAAAAACACATCAATAGCAATAGTTTTAGCATTACATTGAATGCCAAAAATGTTGTCCTCTGGACCTGCATAGCTGACCCGGTGATTATGATAGTAGGTTGTTACTATGAGAAAAGATACTAATACATGCTTTGTAGTTACAGAAATTTACTCCTTTTGTTGGTTATTAACTCAGTAGCAAACTTTTATTACAAGTTGCGAAGGAGCTAACCTCAAAAATAAACTGACAAGTTTATTGTAAAAATAACATATGAAAGTGAAAATAAACTAAACTCCTACAAGCTCAAAACGAGTTTGTTGTATTTTTATAGTGTTAGATACTTACAAAATTTACTTACAGGGAGGTTTTCACATTTCGGAACTCGGACGAGCAAAATTCTTTATTTGACCCAAGGAAATCGCCCAACATCAGTAAATCTATCCTGGGCAAATTTGAACTGTTTGCTTTTACAAAGCCTGATTCCATTGCTAAAGATGTTCACAAAGTAAGTATTGTAGTAACAAAAAAAATATCCAAATGCGTAATCGGCAACAAAACAACACAGTGAGCTAGTGACAGCTAGTGATGTTTACATTGGCGTGACGTAGTGCGCTATGATTGGTGTTTCAATCAAAATGGCCGATATCAGTATTTTAATCTTTTATTTTATTAAAAATCTTACTAATCTTAATTTTTTAAATAAAACTAAATCAGTGTTTTAAATCCTTCTCGTATGTAATTTCCCCTAATATCATTAAATCATTGATTCTTTGACTATGTCGTCACGCCTATTTTAATATTATTTTTTATAATTAAATATTTCATTTAAAAATCAATTCAAGGTTTTATTAAATGTCGTTGACCTTACTATGGTATTTATATGTAGAAAAGAATAATAGATAGTGTAAACTTAAATAATAATTAAAATTGAAGATAGATTTCTTACCAACCAAAAAAAACAACAAAGGTAATCGATACACAGGATCAAATAAAAAGTGCCGTACCAAACGAATAGCACTCGAAATATCGATAGTTACAAATATAGCGACAAAAGCTTGCGTACAATGAGTATTGCGAAACTCTCGGTGCAAGCCCAAGTAATTGTTTTGTAGAAGGACACACCGAGTTATCGCGCGAACGATCATCGAGTGACGTGCAGCTGCTATTTTGGTTCCTTTTTTAAATATACCCGGGGAACTAGTGGAAATGGAAATTGGTTTG
This sequence comes from Diarsia rubi, assembly GCA_932274075.1. Lineage (NCBI taxonomy): Eukaryota > Metazoa > Arthropoda > Insecta > Lepidoptera > Noctuidae > Diarsia > Diarsia rubi. Next base: position 15,469,673 of record OW026418.1, on the reverse strand, counting down.
ACCGTTATGTTGGTAGATTGGTAGGTACTTGTGATTTGTTTTTTTTTTGTTAAGCGTTAAAGAAGTCCAGTTTGTTTCGCAATAAGTCAAAAAATCGATAGCTGTCTATGGTTTGTTTAGTGCAAGTAGTGCACATTGTATAAACTAGATACTATTTTAAAAGCGGTGATCCAGCGTGTTGAACTTTATGTTTATGTTTAAATCAAAACTTGACAAATTAAATAGGGATAAAAGCTACCTACCTACTTAATTACTATTTATTTTTCTAGATTTTAAACACCACTTAAGTTAAATTAAATGCTTTTAATTTAAGCCTGGGAACAGCGGCTAGTTTCCAAAAACATATTCGTTTATTATGTACTTAAAATAGAATTTAATTGCTTTTGCGCAGTTTTGTGAATAATTCTCACATTTTCACAAAATTTATATCCAAGACAGTAAATCAGCTGGGCCCCCGCTCACTAAACAAAATGGGAGCTTAAGGCTCATGAATAAAAACATCCTATTTAGCGCTACACTCACCACGTACCTACTCAAGTGTACCGAGACATCTGACCAGTAGCCTGATATGCGATACGTTACCCTAAACATATCAGTAGCAAGAATCAAATTTGCTTATAAACTTTATCGGACATAACACTTTTCGGCAATGTAAGGTAGTTCTACGCAAACGCATTTCCGGCCGAACGCTGCCGGGAAAAAGCCATTTAAAACAAAAAAAGAAAAAAAAATAGTAACGCGCCGCGCGCCGCTCGGACACTTCCGGTGGGCGCCATTTTTTCTGTATTGCCAACAGATAAAATCTTTCCGACCTACTGCGCGAACGCCCGCTTTTATTCCTTTTATTTTATGTGATCACTATTTGGCAAAATTATACACATTTGTTAAAAATAAACAATTTGTTTTATTGAAAAATTACCGAGTTGTTTCTATTTGGCACGTCTAATACAAAAACAATTAACTCTTCAGCCTTTTTCTTTGGTCCAAAGAATTTGAGCTAAAAAATAGTTATAGATCTTCATGGGTTTGTTAAGAGACGAGTTATAGCACTTTTTTTGAAAAAAGTGGATTAATGTTCAATAAACGTCATGAATAAGTATCTAAAACAGCAGAAGCAATAAACCAAAATCATCGAATTTAAAAATTAACCAATTTGGAAGCCAACAAAGAAAGCCCTTAACAAGTTGACAACAGCAAGCATAATGAACTAACATTGAAAATGTTAACTGGAACAATGAACATCACAATTAGTGTAGCGAATAGCATTTGCATCGCCACAAAATTCAACGGTCGAACTTATGTAAATGGGATAGCTGTTCAATGTTGAATATTCAAATTGATGTCATTATAACATTCGGCCAAACGCGTCGGCCGTTTGGCCGGCAGCCAGCCGCACCGACGAAAATGTAATGTAAAGTAATGAGTAAATTAAACGTACCTTGTTTTTTTATCTCACACGCGAGTTAAAGCCTGGCTGCCTGACTTCTACTACCAGTGGCCATGTTCCACAATGTTTGGCGGTTGTGAAGAGAATTTTAACAAGCCCAACTTTCGCATGTTCGCTGCGATTAACTAAGTCAGCTCAGAAATGCAAACTTCATATTGCAAGACTTGTAGCACAGTAAGGAACTAAATCATAGATTAAACGTCTCAAATGCAAACTGCTTACTAAGATTTATCCACGACTAGACAAGGATTGTGCTTTCGTGAGCATTTTGTTACACGGTTTTACTGTATTGAGTCTAGACAAATAAACATCTTGCGAACAAAAAGAGTAGCGAGCAAATTCGTGTAGATATCCTTATCTCAAACACATTGTATCCATAGCCTAGCATTAAATCTAATGTCAAAGAAAAACGGGTGAAAAAACAGTGACTGTCAAATTCTCTCGGATGTTGGCTGAACAAAACAGCACTTTAGACGATAAAAAAAGAAAACTAGAAGAGCGTTCTCGATTCAAAAATTGAATTGATCGCCCCATTGTATTCCAAATGTATCATTTGAGCTGTTATTATGGTCCCTCTCTCTCTAGCTCCATACAAACTGGTAATCTAATACTTTTGTATGGCAGGCACTTAACGCACCGCTCTAGGAACGTAACGTCCGATGTGTAATAAGGTATTAATTTGTTTAGTGTTTTATTGGCTTGCGCTTAAGAAACTTATTGTATTAAAAATGTACTACACGTCGCCGCGTCGTTACAAATGTTTTAGAGTGTACGGGATGATAGTTATTAGCGATATTACAAGGCTCGTCTTCTTTATTAGCTCTATGAAGTATGACAAGCAATTCACATAGAAAAAACATTGTTGATTATTGCTTATAGGAAAAGGAAGCTTCGAATGTAACTTAACTTCCCTTTGCGGTCCCGCCGGCAACCAACAAGCAAGAAATCGAAAACAATCGAATGTTACCGCAAAAACTTAATACCAATTCATTGGGAGCAAAAGGTTGGTCGAAAAAAAAAATGAATACATACCACAAAAAGCTAATCGGCTATAACACGAAGGAAGTAACGTATAAACGAGCGTGATAAATTAAATAAACAAATTTATAAAAAGTGAGGCCAACATACGGCTGTTTCGTTTTGTTGCGGTGGGCAGGTACGGGACTCGAACCCACGCTCCGTACTGTAATCCTATTAACCGGCCATTGTGGATGGCAAAATAAACAATTTATTTTCAATCACGCATTTATTTGGTACCTACTGAGTTAAATTCGGAGCCCTTGGGAGTTGTAGCAGTTTGTCAACTCATCCGTGTTGGCAAATAGTGCAATTCATTGTCATCTTTTTTGGGGTAAAAACGTACTTTAATCCTGAGTTTATTGCATGTATCAAGCCAGAATATTCGCAATATAAAAAACACAATATTACCTTCTAAGACTTCACATCCTGAAAGTGTCAAATCTTCAAAAAATAAACGTTTCTAATTCTAAATCCATTCAATTAGTTTCCCACATCAATCAAACCAAACAGTATCACAATCCAATAAATGTTCTTATTAAAAACAATAACACAAAGCGTTATGGCCTCTCAGGCCAAAATAACAAGACCCTTGTCGGCTTCTCGGGTCTATATGGCCTGTATGAGGGCAATTTGAACGCTTATGGGCATTTATAGTTAAGTTACACAACCAAATAGGCCCACTAAAGGATATATTTTGAGTAAACATACTTGAGTATTGTTTGAGCTGTACGCCGACCGAACGATGTTGATATTTGACCCTTTTGCTACTTTCGGCAAGAAAGATTAATAACTTTATACGGAATGAGAAATAGATGTACTAGGTATATAACATGAAATACTTATCCAAATTATATAAACAAAATAGTTACATTTTACGGGTTTGCATAACCGGCTAATATAAAAGCATATCGGATGTTTTTCTAAATCTGGCTGCTCATAATTTTTAAAGTATATCATGATGAAAGAATCACATCAACTGATCGAAGCTATATTTTATTGAAATGATTTTAAACATTGTTTTCATAGGTATCTAAAATTCTGATTAGTATCATAGGTATCGAATTTCTAGTACCGTGAGAAAATCTACAAATGTTATACCTAACAAATTAAAAACATAAAATGTCATACTTTGGATAATCCGCATAGATAATGCTGTTGTAACTTGGTCCTGACGTCACTCAAGCCTCTTTATTTATATAAAATACGATTTTTATCTATTATGGCGTTAACGGTTTAGCTTTTTCAAAAACCTAATCGTTTTGAGTGTCGTCAGGTCCAAAGGTCAATGAAATTCATAAAATTTAAGCTTTAATTTTTCAATTTTGTACACTATTTTGGTTAAAACTTTCTCCAGTGTTATTAAGGCTACCACGCAACAAATATTTTTTATTTATTCATAAGTATCAAGACTATAAATTCCCATGTGGGAGGGTGACGTTGGCTCGAAATCACAATGCGCTCGTACTTTGTTATATGAATTGCTTTTTTTGAGTGAAATCGATCACGACGTGTCCGCCTCGGGGGCTGGCTAATATCATACAGTATTTATTTACACATTGTTACTTTAAATTTGCTTTTGAAATCTCTATACATGAGCAATCGGCTGCCGAAACCGCTTCATACTACGCAGAGAGAGAAAAATGGGATTTATGGCTGATATTTGGCCTCGCTGCAATTTTCTCACATAATTTGACCGTTACTATACATAATAGATGCAGCAATAATGTATAGTTTCGAGATACACTTAAGGCAATTAAGTTTATTAGAACATGATATCGGAATAAATCCACAAATGCAGATTATCTCAAATTAAGACCAAGGCATTTTTGAGACTCGTTCACACGACATAACACTGAATTTATTATGCCATTAATTTATGTTATACACACATGATATACATAAGTTTATGCGTACGCATATAATATACAATAATTGCTAAATTATTCTATGTTGTTGAATAAACCGTAGTATCTAAACAGTGTGACTCTACAATCCGGGTATCAATTTTAAGTGTTAACAACTAATGTCAAAATTTGAATATCTGTCTTCGTTACTATTCATGTATTCTCTAAAAACATGGTTTTGGCGAATGAATTAGATTAGTTATTTATTGCATTTGGAATCTGTGTCTTAAAGGGCATGGAATCTGTAGCGAATGTGTAAGTGAGCCGTGTATAAATATGTATGAAGAGGCGGGCGCGGAGCCTTGACAATGCTACTGCTATTCCAGTATTGTGCCGCCGTCATTATGCCTTCAACGTCTGAAGTACCAGGCACTCCCATTCGCTCCTTTGTCGCTCCTTCCGAATAATTAGAGCAAACAACATTGTTGCTCTCATGCTAGCAGTCGGCAATAAAGTATACATTTCAATGTAAAAAATCTCGAGAGTCCTTGGCGAAGGGTCGCTTTGGCAGTTAATTTTTGTCATTGTTGGTCCCGATTTCCCGACCCGCTTGGTGTTTGTACTTTTTCCGTACGAATGTACCTACAGCGAGTAGGGATCGCGTGAGGGCTTATGTTTATTGTTTCGACGGGCTGTGAGAGTCGTGAGAATTGTTACTTAGTACTGCTTGACATTTAAACTTACATCTTGTTAAATCTGCGATAATACGGGTTCTATTTTTGCGGGCCACAGCCGGATATTGGAATACGCTACCATTGTTCAGTGTTCGGTAACACTTTATCTATTAACTATCTTGAAGCGAAATCTCGGTTCACTTAATTTTTGTGCCACTGTCTAACTCGGCTTATGTAATATGGCTAATTGAATAACCTTACAATGTAACCATTCTTTTGTTGTTTTATCTAACACCTTTCCATCTGCTCTTACAATTACCTTATTAAAATACATTTAAAACTTAGTAGACACATACTTTACCTATCTAGGAGGTTTTCCATGAAAGGCTAAAATTATTTCAGTAAAAACGTGTATTTCTTGTATTCTAAAATTTAAATATGCATCTATCTACACCATGTTTGGTATTCATTCTTATTAGCAATGCAACATATAGCTTCGATAAGTAGATCATCAGATCCGATCCGATCAGAGAAACTAACCACAATGATTATGAAATGACAAAACGGTTTGAAATTGATGCAGTAACATATTGTGGTAATATAAAAGGAAAACCAGACTACAATAATATATTCGACTATATTATACGTTGAAATATAGCTTCAATAGGAAGCTAATCAAAACACTCAGTGCTATAAATTTGCCTAAAAGCCAGACAAATTATTCCAGGTACTGAATGTAGAAACAATCTAATTACATAATATTTAATTGTAAAACCTACAACGGAACCACCCCTGCATCTAATAACATCACTGATGTAGCTAGAATCAGTAGCTGGGATAATTTGTTTAGCTTGTAGGCAAATGTGCACTAAAGTGTTTTAATTGGCTTCCAATAAAAGCTGTTTCCCATCATATTATAATATCATCCAAAAATTAATCAACCTCCACCACCAACTTCACATTAGTCACAGTTTAGAGACGGTATCACAATCGTAATTCATCCGAGACAATCGTATTGCCTTTTATGACGCATTACAGGGCCAGCTTACCCCCAGTTATCTGTCACCAAGATACCGTCAAATATCCCAGGGGGACCGCGGGATAGCCCGGGACACCCCGGGATTAACCGGCGAGGGACCGATTTAGATTTGGGACTTTATTAGACTTATTTTATTCTAGTTATAGACGATTTGATTTTTAATTTGAATTTTGGGGTTGGGGTGTTATTTATACTTGGAGATGTAGGGTTAGATGTTTAAGAATATTTAAGGGTATTTTGAACAGCTAGGGAGTCAAATAATTTAGCTTTATCTGTAAGTGGATCTTATCATAATGTTGTAGAAGTTTTGCTTCTTCTACAAAATTATTAATGGATAAAAATTGTTATAGTTAAATATATCTTCCCCAAAAATTTAAATAGTTGTGTAATCAGTTCCACGTCATCCATCACAATAAATCCGGTATTTAATGATATTGTATTGAATTATAATACTAGAATTTTATCACTTTCCTTCAACGGAATCTGATATATTTGCCATTTCAGAACCAGTCGAAACATTCCAGCTTAGTCAGGCATGCTCATTATGCGAATAGAAGTGAATTCTAGACTCGTGTGACCGAATTATAATTACTGTGTGCATCTGTATCATATGTTACATCCTTGTTTTAAAATTGGTCAGTTTTTAATTTAGTTTGCTACGAAAAGCGCTGCGCTTCTTTGACAAACATTATTTTTGAGCCGTTTGACTTAACACTTCTGCATTCTAAGAAATTTTCTTAGTTCGAAGATCGAATTATTCCTTTGCTACGAAAAGTGCTACGCTTTTCTTAACAATGTATTTCTATAAATAATTTCACATGTCATCTGTCTTTTAAATCCCAGAATTAAAGTTTTTATGGCACAACATCTGTTAAGAAATTAAGTTCACGGTTAAAATTCTGTTTATAAGTAAAAATAATTTAATGTTATTTCTAAGGCTCCTCAGAGGTTACCAATGTTTGTTTCTACAGCTAGATTTTTTTTGGCGGGTGGAAAATCATCGAATAACCCCTTCCGCTCTTGGGCAGAGCGAAAGGGAGTGTCAGACTTCTACTGACTAAAAACCACCCATGTTCCTTCTTCGCCCTTTATGTCGAGGCCGCGATAACTAGTGTACAACCCGCGGCCCCGACGGGCGTCGGCCCTTTCGGGCCCCTCTCATGTTGCTGACATCTCTTTGAGGCGCGCGTGGAACACGAACGCGCCGTCGACACGGCCTGTTTTCGTCGTAAGACGGACGGACGGCGAGTTAGCCCGTCACTCACCGTCCACAGGCCCGCGTCTACGGTGGCCGGAGGTCATCGCGAGACCCCCGACGCCCGGAATGCCACCCGCGGCGGCTGGGACGAGAGGTTCTCTCCCTCTCGCGTTTCGCCACCTCCTTCGCTAGCATCACTGCTTCGCAGAAGGAGGCGACGGCGTCCCATTCCTCCTCGCCCCGGACCATGGCTTGCACCAGGGCCGGGTGCGAGAGGTCACCGCCGCCGATCGCCGCTACGAGAACACGGCGGGGCTTCGCCCAAGCGGGGCACACCTCCACTGTGTGCTCCACCGTGTCCTCCGGCCGATCCTCACAATGGTGGCATCCGGGCGTTTCCTCCCGCCTGATTCGGTGCAGGTACCTCTCGAAACAACCGTGTCCGGTAAGGACCTGCGTCAGACGGAAGGTGAGGGCGCCGTGGCGGCTCTCTAGCTCTCTAACTCCTCAAAGAGGGAACTTACCGCCACTATCGTGGCGTGCCCTAGCTAGATTTACACCTTAGTTTAGTTCCATAAAAGTTGCAGTGTCAAATGCAGAAGTACTATTGCAACTTACTTTATGTATGACACAATATTTTCAGATGATATTTTTGATGATAATGATGATGATGATTTTAGATTTTGTAAAAAAAGCAGTACTCACATTATGTAGTTTGTAGTAAAGGCCACACGCATTACAGACGGGCTCGCCGTTTTGGTTGCGTCGCCACAGAGTCGTGGTCGTAGTCTTGCAGTTGGCGCACGAGGTTCCTGCCCGTCGAGCCGCGCTTTGTAGCGACTGTAACAAGGATTGGTGAAGGTTAGACTTGATGCTTGAACGACAAATAGTTTATTTACTTAATTATGAAGAAGTGAACAGTGGTTGCCCAGTCTCAACGGGTCTAGCTTTAAGGTGCGGGACTGCACCAAAGCTGGACCGAGCACCGAGCACCGAGCTGAACAGAGCGGAGAGGATAAGTGCGGTAATCAACCATTGACATTACTTAAAATTTACATCTGGTCTTTCACCCTTCCTGTGATTAGTCGAATTTGGCACATCCACTCTCCGCTCTGTTCGTCTTCGCTTTGGTGGAAACCGGGTCTTAGAGACCCGGACTCCAGTAAAAAGGAACGACCGGGGAGGGGGGAGGAGAAGTGTGAAAACTGACCAATGACATTGGTTGAAATCTACATCACGTTTCTTTGTCTCTCCTGTGCTTGGTCGAATAATCTGCGTTGGTACTGAGAGCAGCATTTCAGCCTCACACAGAGTTGTGACTGTGTCTTAGAAGTAGAAATGTTATACATGATAAGAAAATATAGCGAAAGAAAAAGGCAATGTACGGACAGTACTAAATACAAAGGGATTCTTAACTTCTTATTATTAAAGGTTATCGCATGGATATTCTACTTAATTCCAGAGATGATGACAAGTAGGTGAATGCGTTGTTTAGTAGCCCACTTTAGGTTACATGATAAACTATCACATTGATGGGTTTTACAGCCTAATAAAGTCTTCAGAACAATGATGATGAATTTCACTCAGTAAACTTTTACGTGTGCGGTGTATGAAACAGCTGACCAATTCGAGCACGTACCTCTATGGAAATGACATTGTATTTTAATTTTATTATATTACAACACTTTTGTTATTAATTGTACCCGTCGATGAAGTTTTTATACAGTAAAGTGACAGTAATGCTTTTATTATTTTAAAATACAATTTTTTGAAAGGGCAGTAGCGTAATAATGATAAAATAAGAAAACGCGACTGAAATTGTTGAATACGTGAGTTTAAAGTTCTACAGATGTAGACAATTTATGATTATGTTGATTTCATAAAAGGTAATACGAAATTACAACCGAATGGTCATACTAAAAACTCGAATGTACGTCCATATATAAATGAATGAATTAACGTACCAGCAGAGTAATCAACTAGGTATAATTTTTGAAGAAAAATAATTAAATATTTTTTAAAACATAACATTCGTCCAAATTACTACCGAAAACATTATAGAGTCAAAATTTACTACCCTATTAATGTACGTTAAAACAATCAACATAAAATACTCGCTTGAGTCGCAAAACGACGCGACCGACAAAAAGTGAATATTCCAATATCGAAACGAAAAAGCGAGGTAGCTATCGGCGGGTTCTCTTACGCACCTGCCCATTACTACCCGTCAATCAAACAAAAAATATCCACGGCATGCGGTGGCCGTTTTATACAGCTACAAAAGTGCCTCACTCAATTAAAAATGCATTCGTCCTAAACCGACACCAAAATAAAAAGAGCCGGCGCAATCCGACTCATAATAAATCCATTAATTTGTCATGTCATTTATCGAGAAAAAAGTATTGAGGTCGTAAAACATTACGAGAGGAACTATTCGGGACGGGTGAGGTTCTCGGTAACTAGAATCGAATACTACCAAAGATTATCGTGACCGCACCGCGGCTGTATTGTCCGATTTAATATCGTAAGTGACTGTGTCGGCCTCAGCCAGCTGTACAATCGAGCACAGAAAGAAGGCTTTGCATCCAAAATATTACTATACAAACATGTAGGTATCGAACATACTGCGCAATAAGAAATCAGTGTTGCTTTATAGTCCATTTTTAATCCACTCTATGCATTATCTTTTAGATAATGTGACATTCAATCATTTTATCAATTCCCAACACAATTTTGATTTTATGATAACATTATCTTTGTCTTGGCCTTCGCTGAACCGTTTATAATATTTTTAATCTTGTTAAATAAAAGAACTGATTTGTAAATCATGTACATGCAACTAATGTAATGTAATTAATAATTTTGTTATCTATCCAGATAGGTATCCATTAAAATAAAACATACATGGTCAGATAACACTTTTCGGAGAAAATTTCCCCCTAATCTAAATGTCCTTGGCACTTTTATTGCAGTGATTTAGATAAGTTACTCGTCATAATAATTTATAACATAAGTATAATAAATAGGGTAGAACAATGAGGTGTACTTTAGGGCACATACTCATGGTGAAAAGGTTCAAAGCCTCCTTCAGAAAACTAAAATAAGCTTCCTTATTTCACATTTTAATATTTAAAAAATACAGTAAGCACCGTTCCACCAGCCAGTACTTGCATATTGGAATACCTAAATATTAAATGGTTTGCGTCAATATCTGCCGCGTCATGGCAGCTTCTTTGTGCCAGTATAAGATTAGAGCTGGCCATATTAGCCGAGCCTATAACACACACTTTTTCTTCTCATTCTCACTGTAAACTCGAATGAATATTCCATTTGTGACATACGAGCTAAGGACGTTTTTTGTTTTTTTTTGTTGTTGTGGTATTTGTATTGAATGACGCTTTAAATGAATAATATAAATATGTTGCGATGTGACAGATGTGATGGTTGAAAAGGGATTTTGGTCTTAATATAAATAGGTTAATAATAGGGTTATATGAAGTGCTATTTAGATATCCCTAAACCTGGTGCAACGAAGAAAGAACATTAGGTAGGTTCATACCTTTTATAGCTTTCTATAATTTTAACAAGCTTTATCTACACAATAGGATATACAAAATGATTTTTTTGTCACTTACCAAATTCTGATATATTTATCTTTGGCGAAAATCATTGAATACGTGTTTTTTCTTTTAGTATCAGTCAATACAAAAATATTGAGATATCACATCACAAAGTTTAAACGTTTCACGGAGAGCGGATAATTCTTTCAAAAAAATTATTTAATGTGAAAATTTTACGTATCGATTTTCTTTCTAAAATGGTGTTATTGAATGATACCTAATGCCTAGAACAAATTTGAACGGTGACTAAAAATCTTCTTGTATAATATAATATAATTGTTTATACCCGATCTAACCTTTGCAAATACAACTCATATCAGCTTAATATCAAAATAAACTGCACTAGTTTACAACTCAATTACCAGAATCCGATTATATTAAGCGAGATAAGAGTTCTCATCAAGTTATAACTGTTGGTGCATCACGCATGATCCCAGGGGAAAAGGGAGTCAAATCAGAGGGGTTCAATGGTAAGCCGATTACAGGAGTCAACCCATAACCGGCCTCACCATTCACCCCCCGGTTTTATTTCAGTGGAAAAACGGCTGTTTACTCGTAATTTTATGGACGAATTACTTTCTCTCCTCAAACGCTGAAATGGCTGGAAAAAGTCGTAAATTTTACGAGTCGGATTATTTTTTATTTGGGTCATTTTTTATTGTACGGACCTTGCCAGTGAAAACGTTGTATTTGGATGACCCAGAATAAAATAAAGGTTTGTTTATTATCGGTAATAAAATGTATTGTTTTTCTGATAAAAGATTTTTATCGGAATCTGAATGCGTACACTGGAGTGATTAATCATAGCTACATCCCTGATTACAGAGCATACCCACTTAAAAAACGATACGGCAACATAAAATACAAAGAATCCCGAGTATTCGAACACTTGTCCTCTATATCAGAGAGGTTTATTAATTGTTATACCCATTTCACTGTCAACGACATTCCTTTCGATCGATATCTTACATACACGCCAAAAAAATACCAAACAAACGCCGACAAAGATAAAAAGCATCACGAACAGACAGTACAGTTGGCCACTTTAATTTTCACTGTAGTGTAAACTGAAGAGCTGTGACAACAGAGGACTCTATTGTGTATGTGACGTGAACAAAAACATCGCTTTTGTGCTTTTACAAATGGAATTATAGCATAAAGATGTAAGCTGACCGTATTAAGTGTACACTGTACAAAAGTATACCCCATTTGAACAAATTCTCGAGCTTCTAAACTCAAAAACAGCTGCTTATTAAAACAACATTCCAAACAAAATTCATGTGGTTTAGAAAGTGATTAGGGCACGTATTAAATATCAAAATTATATAACCGAGCCATTGAACATCAAGTTAATTATCAACAGCGACACATCAAACGGATTAGTCCCGCGTCGCTTCACACTAACTCCCGCTAATTCAATAAACCACCCACATTAAAAACATATTTCCATAAAGCCGTGCCCCCCGTGCGATCCAATCAGCGTTATCTCCCCCGTCCCTAGCAAACACCTCCTAATCAAATCAAATCACAGCCTCCGTCTTGTCTAATCTATCTACCTATCTACGCTACAACGTAAAATTATATTGCAAAAAGGGATACCTACGTCCCCTCATATATTTGCTAACACAAGCGAAATTTATCCAGCCCGGAAGCAGCCCTCTTACAATACATACCTACACGATTTTGTAGCCGGAAAACACAAAGCTATGCTCTACACAGACACACACAGACACAGCAGTCACATCGCGCGCACACTGCGCCGCCTATCAGCATATCTACACCATCTAGATCCCACTATGAGAACCCCCAAGGGGGAGGCAATCCATTTACCAGGCCCGACACCGCACTGAAATTTCCCTCTTATCCATATAAAGTTAGAGATGACAATCGCGCGGCAAAAGCAATGTTTTTAAAGGTTTACACGGCCCCTAGCAGTGAAAGCGCGGAATCGATGTAGCCTTTACCCCTCGCCCCGCACCAGTTTTTCCGGCGCTCCGTCCTTATCTGACCGGGGCGATTAGATAAAGAGAGATAGAGCGTGAAAATAAAGATTTTCATCGTGTTCACTCACACCACGATAGTTTCAGCCGTGTAGTAATGTAAATGTAATAGCAGTGTCGTTGTGTGTGTCGTTCACATAGGAACGGGGACGTATAGACAGAAGGGCTCTCCGAATAGAGCGGGGGTCGACAAAACTTTGATGTTGTGTAGGCTCTTTTGAGGCTGGTATCGTGCCTATTTATTCATAAAGTACATACATTCTTGGCGGCGTTGGGTGATTAAATATCTTTGATGTAATACCCATAAAACGGCTAGACAGAACTTGTAGAATGTGACAAAATTGTTAATGTGTTTGTTGATGACTGATTCGTCTACAGTCTGTAGCTGAAATCGTTGAAAGTTAAAGTTGATTGTACTTGAAAGACAAAATTTTTCAGTGTACGTAAGTACCTATGAATATTGTGTGTACAGCTATAAAGTAATTTACAACTTGTCGATCGTGTCTCGGTGGAAGTTTATCACGTCGCTCGTCGGGCGCCTGCGAGCATCGTCGAAGCGGTCATAAAAATAAAAGCGGTGCTCGTAATTTTTTAAAATTTTCACACGAAGATGCAGCGCCGCGTCGCCCCCGCCCCGCGCCGCCCCCTGCCTCCCATTGGCCGTATCCGCGGAAGCCATGTTGGGAAATTCGCTTAACGATTTATTTGTGTGCGGATCGTAGCGCCGACCAGCCGCGTACTCGATTGCCGTGTTACAAGCAGAAATAGGACGCGCGAAACTCATTCACCTTTAATTGTCCCAGTTGGTTGTCTATGTAAATGGAGGCTTCACGGAAATATTTATTGGAAAGTCGGCCGGTATTGTCCGCCCGGTATCTGTTCATGGGCCGTCGAATTTTATAAGTCCGTTAGGATAACAAAGCGTGGCGGTTGCCCAATAGGAGCTATCGGCCGATAGCGATCGACGCTCGCTCGGATTGACACATCAAACCGCCAGTCGCTCGTTGAGATTACCATCGAAATACATTCGGCTCGTAATCGACACGCCGACGTCACGCTCCGCCTCATTGATGCTGCCAAATATCTCTCCGTGCATCCTTATCCGCTCAATAATAGAAACATCCTAGTTAAGATTCCGAGATAAATAGCTATTTTATATGTCTGACACCTAGAACGGACGGCTTCATGAATATAATGATGGCGTAAAGTCGCAATGCGAAGATATGTCATTTACAATTAGATGGGCAGTATAAAACGCAATAATTATCTTGTTCCGACGTTGATTGATACTTTACATTTTGCTACTGCTACTGACTCACACCACTGTCTCATTAGCACAGCAGGTAAACAATTTATAGAATAAATTAGTGAAGAGATTTATAAATAAAAACCTTTTTATTATAAAAACTTCAATATGGAATCCAAACCATAATTTTGTATACTTCAAACAGAAGAAGACGTAGCTCTAACAGCTTAGACCTAACGGTAACATTAAACGTTGCTAAAGGACTGACTAAAGGGCATAAAACCATGAGAGTTACTCTCTAAATATTAGGTATTAGTAGACTCTACCAGAAAGCAGTGTAACCTATAAAAATATCAAAATACATTTGCATACCAACAAGATTACGACACAGAGCTCCTTCAATACGCAAATACAATTTACAGAGCCAATCCCTCATCCACAAACCCATCCATTCCTTTAAGCCACGATAATGACAAACGTCAAACAGAATAACCTATTCGCTATCTTCTAGAGAACAAGAATGAAGGATGTGCTTAAGCGCATTCAAGATGGATGACAGCGACGCAGGCGTCAGTGTATCATAGTATAGTGTCACCAGGTGAAGGACCAATCTTGATACTTGATAGATATGTATACATGCTAATGGCCGTTTAGATTTATAGCCTGAACTTAACAAAACAATATTGATAGGGATCTAACATAAGTAATTTTCGTCGTGTTCTATTATACAAATTGTCTTAGCTACCTACATGTTGCACACATAATTACAATAAGCAGGTAGACGTGTGTGTGTGTGTTTCGATTCAGAAGCACACACACACAAACACACAAACTTATAGACACAACATTTGGCTATTTGAGTGTGCCGTGTGTGTGTCTTAAACGAAGTTCATAAATTGAAACAGAATGTCAGTAATTCAGAGATACGATCGTATATCACTAACAATCAGCATATTTGGCTAAACATTGACGTTATAAATCGCACATTTTTGGCACTTAACTATGATAATTTCGTTGAAAATAGAAGAATTTCATTTTTAATGAGTTTTTCTAGGAAAATAAAGCTGTTTTAGTTTTAGTGTTAAAATTTGTATTTAAATTCGTTGCATAAATAAACGTCGTGAGCTTAGATCCGTTCCCAGTGAACTATTGTGATGAGCCCACTTGCAGCCTTGCTTCATAAATTAATAGTGGGCAGTACTCGAAGTGATAAATTACTAATTTCAGGTTATAAGGAACATTAAACAGTAAATTGTTATTAGATCGTTTCACCACAACAGCCGCCATTTGTTAACGCTTTTATTAGCACGTTCAGTAGCTAACTAGCTCACAGAATACTTCATACACGATCACATTTCCCATTAATCATAAAATAATAATTTGAAAACCGCAAAAACACACCACATTTCCATAATCTAATAATTCAGTTAGTAAGCTACAAGTTAAACGTTACCTCATATAAAAAGACAAGTGTAACTATTAACACTTAAAAAGAAATACAAGCAACTTCTAAATTACACAAACAAGGCGTCAGTCCTGCGAAATTACAAAGTAACTCGGGAATTATGTCCTGCAGGCGACTAAACGCTAGTAATTCTACCTCGAAACGCTTCTTATAACGTATGAATTTGCATTGAATGGCAAAGGACACTGCGGGCGTTTTCAAAACTGACACACACAGAATTCCGTGTACTGCCGTGCCGCGTATCTCACATCTCATCCTCGAACACCGTGTTTCTTATACACTTAGCTGGAAAACTGCTTGGGAATGTATTACCCGAATGTAGGCTTCACGACTGCCTTTCGAGCTTTGATTTAGCTCAGCAAACACTTTATTCGAAATGACGTAATTCATATTTGTTGAATTTGAAATGAGATGAATATTTTAACAAAGTAATATGGCTTAGACGTGATATTACAATAGAAAAACAGTTGTCAGTAATAGCCCATTGTTGGAAGAGTTGCTGCAGCCAAAGTCGTTGATACTGCTAGTCATTAGAACAATTTACGAAACAGCGGTGATAAAAGACTTTGAAACGACTTCTATTTTATAAAAATGAGTTTAAGGTCAGCTGTTTTCTAGGATTTGTAATAAACAGCTTTCAATAGCCTTTTGATATACACCGAGAATAAATTCAACCTGTCATCGTAAAAAATAGGAATACAGCAGCGATGGTTCTTCAAAAAACCATTTCACATCAAAGTGCTCTTTCTTAACGTGTAGATAATGATACAATTATATGACAGGCCGATTGGTTGTAGCAATTAATCAAGTGAAACAGGTGCATAAAACAGTGCAAGTGAGCGAATGCCCCGGGCTGTGTTGTAAAGCTGCGCCCGTGCCTGTGGAAGTCGTAAATACGATGGCAGCTGCCCATCGCCAATCCCCTTGATATACAGTTCTACTTTCTTGATGATTTGACATTTGTATAGAAATTGTACGCACTATGAAAATGTGCAAATGAACATCCAATTCGAACAACAGCTAAGTTCGTTAACATGCTGTAAAACAAAACTAAAAATAAAACTAAACTGCAATGCTTAAAACAAAAGCCTGTAAAGGCGTTTTTAGATTGAATCGTTGGTTTATCTGATTTAACACTTTATGTTAAGGGTCGTTTTGATAAAACGCGCTAGATGTAGTACGTACGACGCATTGCGCAGGAGTGCGAACGGCGCGGTCCCTCCGGGTCGGCGGGTCAGTTCGCACAGTTTAGCACCGCGTCATATTTATAATTACGGCAGGCGGGCGCATGCGCGCTAGGCACTCTCCCGCGCAGCGCCCAAGCCGATAAATCAAAATTTTAAATCACCGGTGGGCGTACCGAACCGCTCGACCAGCGCCGAATAAAATGAATTAAAAATAAAATAACGCGAGGGGGCGAGCGCGTCCTGAGAAAATTTAAAGATATTTCGCTTTAGTTTTTTTAATTAATACCTTGTTAAAATTTAATATTGAGGGCGCATGCGTTATTACAATGGGTGTGCGAGAGATTTTAAACTCGCTTTCGGTAACTTATTGAAGCTGCGAGACCTTTTAATTGGATCATTTTAACGAGAAATGATAGCATTCGATCACGGCTGAGACGAGATCATTACGTGGTTCAATCGATCTCGTAAATTTATTGCAGAATGTTGTTGAACCTGTATTGGAGGAACAGCCGGATTGATCTTCAGGTTAAGCCGCGCTTGCTTGGGTTGGTGCACGGATGGGTGAGCACCATTACATACTGAGTTTCCTCCGCGCCTTGGGTAGCACGTTAAGCCATTGATCCCGGTTGCAATTCGTAAATCTTTAACAGTCTAACTAAGAGATATCCTAGTACAAACTGGGTTATAGGGGTTATAATATGGACATTCGCTTCCTACATCCGGTTAGACTAGAAGCCGACCCCACCATAGTTGAGAAAAGGCTAGGCAGTTGATGGTGTTTGAACCAGTATTTTTGATACAAACGGTTTCTTATGGTGCGCTGTAAGACTACCATAGCCAACGGGAGGCCCTTTGACTCTGTATAATCGGTTCTCACAGCTGGAATGTGAACACGAATGTCACGGTAACATCTGAGGCGATCAAAGTAGACAAGCATTAAACTCGGTCCCACACAGTTAACGTCGTGTCAAATTTTAGTTCCACTCATGTTATCTAATAAACTTATTGTAATTTTGTTAGAAAAGTAATCATTTAATGGTTTTATTAACGTAATTGAGGTTGGTTGACGTGAATTGAACGTGTTGACCACGTAGATTTAGATAGGAACATATTTTTGAAAGGAGAGTAAGTACTCAGTTTCGAAAAATATTATACTTAACTTCTTAACTCTATACGCGGAACCTTTTCTATATTTTTATTTTTTATTCCTTGTGGCCACGGATCCCGGGATCCGTGGAGACAAAAACTTTTTTATTGTAGTAACGGATCCCGCGATCCGTGGAGACAACTCGCCGGGATCCGTGTTAAATCAAATTGGATCCCGGGATCGATGGAGACAATCCCCGACTTCAAGAGCAAAGATATAGAATAGAGCTGATATAGAAGAAGCACCGTTCTTATTATATTCTCTTTAAAAAAGATATTCTCTTTTAAAAGCTGACCTCCTCATAAGCAAAGACTAGGCAGATTACGATTTCTTTCACTGCATCAAAGTAGGAGTCGCCACAAGACGAGTAAAGCCTTGTAACCATGATTTCTTACAAAAAAAGCAAGCCTCCTAAACTTATTCATCGTAGTAACATTTTTTTTTATAAACTTATGTATCAGAAGTTTCGTCTTAAAATCAGCACCCACTACTAATTTACCCATATCAATAGTACCCATCATTGCCCGGCAGCTTAACCTGAAGGTCAGGGTGGCCACATGAGCAGCCGTCGGTTGGTAGCCTTCACTCCTGACAGCTCATCGGGTAGACATAATGTTGATGAGTGTACTTTTTTAATCATACTCTTTGCCGACGGTGCGTAGTGCGTAAGTGAGGTGCTTTTTTTCTTGTTTTTTTTTTTGTTCTCTGTTTGATTTTTGTGGTTTGCGTTGCTGGCCAGTGGTTTTATTTAAGTTTTATTTTAGCTAAGTTTTATAACATAACATTATCTAAGCCTGTTATTAGGCTGTAGTACAAGTAATTTCAGTAGCAACAACTTCAATCCCCTTAGGGAATAGAACTTAATCACTATGGTGACTCAAAGCAACAATAAAAGCTGTAATTGTACCTTTATTGAATCTAAATCTATAAACCACATACCTACCTATCTTACCATTAAGGCTTCCTCTGACATAAAACATATTAAAAAACGTTGACAAGCCTCTGCCAGGCATCCATCATCTGATACATTCGCCTTTTTAACACTCAATGAAATCACTGGGTAGGAATCATAAAGATTGCCATATTTATATTTAAATCTACCACATAAATCTTATAAAATGAAGTGCACACATGTAATTTAGCATTCTTATCAACGCGATAGACTTTTATCTATTAATCTATTTATACTTAATCTATTAATCGATTAACTCTATCAAAACTGTGGTAGTGTTAATTGATAAATAATTCAATAAAACCGCTTTATTTGGCGAATGCAACAAAACGATTACATAAAGATAAAATATAGTAGTTAATAAACACATTTGTATTGAATTTATTGATCCGACCCGGCGTTATGTTAATGTGCAAAGCTACTGCATGTTTTGTTCACTATGATGAATGAACAGGATTTCGATATCCTAGTATTTCTGAACTACAAAGGATGTGAGGTTTTATTGAAGTTGTAAGTATAAGTAACCCCTAGCACCTGTTAGAACTACGAAGACAGATCTTTAAAAAAATACAAGCAATTGGGTAGTCGTCCAGAATTGTAGTCACAAATGTATTACTATGGTTAAAACTTATTATTATATTATTATTATTTGTAAAGGTATTAATGCTAGCAGCATTGCAGTAAGGAAGAAAACCAGCCTATTTTGAGCCAAGATTATGGTTTTGCCAGTCCCAATGTAGGAAAGGAACCTCTAGGTAGTCATACATCAGTAATACTTCGTTTTACTCGACATACAAGACCAAAAAGGTTACACACATACCAAGAAGCCCTAGTACTTATTCCTTACTCTATTTCCAATGTCACTGGCCAAAGAGACGAGAATTTATTTCAAAACTATTCCAATTCGTTTGATATTCATTTGTTTTTTAAATGTCGTCACAATAGTACATAGGCAGTCCGGCTGATTTAGTACCGCCGTATATTGTAGAAAGGTACAAGGGCAGGTGGGTGCCTTAGGTCGTTCAAGGTGGATGGCATTTTGGTTTATTGCTCCCATTTAGTGCGGCTTACAGCCAATAATGTTGGTAGCGGTGACGATCGGCACAAGTATTTGTTTTAAACAGGTGCCTTTGATTAATCTGCAGTATAGAATAGTCAAAGACGCATTTTTTTCAGGTATTTGGTGTAAATTACTCTTGTTTTATTTATACAGACATGAGGGGTGCATAAACTTATTTGGTTACTTTTTCTGAAAAACCGGTTATTTGTATATTTTTCCAAGTTTTTTTTATTTATTTATCGCGTCCATTTCGTCAGGTTGTATCGAGTAATGTCGGATAGGTGACGATAAACCCCCATATTTGTTTGAACAGCTGGTGTCTTGAGTTAATCTGCAGTTTTATATTGATAGGCATTGGTGACAATTCTTTGATAATTGTGTGATAATTAAATAAAGGAATTTGGTATATATTACTGGTGTTTTATTCATGCAGTCAGGAGGGGTGCATAGATAATAAATAGTTAAAGTAGTTACTGCTTCAAGAAAATTGCTTTTTTTATTATTTTTCTATAAAAATATCCCAGATACCCAACTGTTTTTTTTGTAAGTTATGTTCAACACAGCCAGTAGCACAATAATAAATTAAACTTTAAATAAGTCGCTTAGTTATTGACTAACTCATAGCCTCAAGGCAAAATCCTATAAATAATTTTTTATATGTTACTATGGGAACTGTCTGCTCTTTAAAATATTTAGGATGCTCGGTTTTTGTGTGAGGACTCATTTATTATTAAAAATTAAAAAAAAAATACGCATGATAAGACAAATAATTATTCAAGATATTCACTGCACGTAACACTTAAGAGATAAAAGTACATGGCCATTAAAATCAATTAAATAATTATCTTATACACTTTATCTAGTGAAACCAAAGGTTTCATTAGGTACCTAAACTTACCATACACGCGAATATCGTTCCAATTACTTTAAGTACAATATAATTAAGAAAAAAATACTAATTAACGTATAATATTTAATAACTGTGATAATTGCAAAGTGACCTACGTGGTTGAACTGTTTTATAAATCTAAAATTCAATCAAATAAATGAAGAAGTAATGTTTATTTATAAGTTATCATAACCATCACATTGGTACCTACATTTTATAACATATTTATTTTATTGATGATTTTATGTCGACTAAGTAGGTTACAATCAGTTCCCATTCGATATTAAAAAGTGGCCAGAGAGGGTTTTAATAAGTTTAAAAATATTTATTTAAAACTTGCACTTTGAAAATACATAAAAATATACGATACTCGATATTCAAAGTTTATTAATATAATATTAAGTTCCCCGAGGCCAAACGTGCTCCCGTAAGTTAGTTATCTCATGATTAACATAATGGTATTTATAAAGGGTGTAAAAGTACCCTTAACGCAAACGAAAGACATTTGTTCTCCCTACCAATGTCATCATTTTTTGGTTCTAGACCATACCTGGGAACCCCCTAGTTACGGAGATATTGGGGGTCAAAGTTCCAAATTTTGCACTGCTGTTTTTGTAAATACTATATTTTCACGTTATAACTTTCCTTAAATTACCTCCATGGCCCATTTACTATTCAAAGCATCCACTAGCACAATGTTTTAAGAGTGCAACATTGAGTTATACCGTAAAATGTGATTTTTCACCCCAAAAAAAAGTCGTTTCCCAGCAAAAAAAATTGCCTAGGGGTACTTAGTTTGATGTACAGGATGCTTGGTTGACGTATGTCTGAAGGGTTAATTTACACCCTGTATAACAAATGTACCAGCAAACTTATTACAAAGGTCACTGGAAATTACCCAATAAATACTACACTATCTGGGACAACAATGTGAAGACAAATAGAGCAAATTAATATGTCCACGCTTGAATTACTCAACTACTCATTACAGAATTGCAAACCCTTTAAAATTCATTAAAAAAGAATACTCGTGTTCGTTCGATCACTAATACAATAATAATTAATTAAATCAACCTCCGCGTGTCCCAAATGACCGTGAAATGACATTCGAATAACATAATGTTTATTTGTTTCATAAAAAACGAACATATTTTCAGTTTTTGTGGCAACAACATGTGAGCCCGCGCAGAACATACCTCGCTATCCAATTAATGAGCGAAACATTAGACTTCGTTTATCCAACCATTTGTTCGCAAAGAACTTTAAAAGATAGAGTGTTATTCAATTTATGTTGAGCTTTTTACCAGGGCATGCGCATCCTATTCATAAAATTGTGCCGTGCGAATAGCGGAACACATCAATTTTAATTAAACTCTAATTACAATCGTTTTTTTTATTTCACGTACGCCTATTGGCATAATAAATTCTTAGATTGAGAAAGAAACGAAACGTATCATGAATAAAGACCGAAGAACAAAAAGGATGCACAAATTAAAAGTATGGTAACAGGACAAAGGGTCGGGATGTTCGATTGGTAAACAAGGGTGGCCCGTTTCAGTTAACAATACGGATTAATTATCGGCCGAAATCGACGACTCAAATATACCTGTCACCAGTGTAGACCGTCGCGGTCCAATTTATATGGGCCCCGGACCCCTGAACAATGGTAAAAGCGGTAAACACAATGGGAAACGGGTGCAAAATGAACAAAAGTGAAGCGCCCGCGCCGCGAGATATGCTCGTACATATGCAGACTACAGCAGAAATGTACGAAACGATTAATTACTTTAATAGACTCTTGTTACTACTTAACATAGCTTACAAACAAACTTCAATTTCATGAACTTCTACCTTATAGGAAAGTTACTGTACTACAACATATATTTCCCATACTAAGGTATTATTTTCACCTAATGACTACTGGTATGAAAGCAATTGTCCCTACATGTGGGGCTCTGTATGTAAATGTTTAGGGTTGAAATACATGCGTTTGCCGCCGAGCACGCGCGTGCACTGACGCGCGGACCACCAAGCTGCGGTGTCAGCCCTTGATTCACTGACGTATAACTTAGGGTTGCTAGAGCGAAAATATAATATAGGAAAAAATACAGTTATTATACCGTCTGTTGTATGGTCATGTTGGTGGTCGTGTTTGTGTGATGAGCACGATCATTTGTTCTGTGTCTGGGTGTAATTTATCTATAATATGTATGTATTTAGAAATATATAAGTATGTTTATCAGTTGTCTAGTACCCATAACACAAGCTCTGCTTAGCTTGGGACTAGATGGCGTTGTGTGATAGTTGTGGAATATTATTATTATTATTATAATTAGAGTTGGAAACTTAAAGTACATTTTGATTTATGTATCAACTTATTAGAATTACTGTAGCTAGTCACTTTATAGGTAAGTAGGGGTCTTTTATTTATGAACATGGGTGATTTTGACATAAGTTATGAAAACGAGTAAACTGCAAGTGATGTGTTGTAAAACCTTTTTCCTTTTTTGTTTCGTACTTATGTCCCATTATTCGCACATATGCTGAAACTTGTTGAGCCAACCCTGTGTGAGCGGCGTGGCGGCAGCGACAAGCGTAGCATTGTTAGGCGGAGGCCGCCCTCAACCCTGAATAAATACATTCATATTGCCACTCTAAATATCTGCGATCGATGCTCCGTACGCCTCTCAAATGCCGACGCAACACAAAAAACGATCATCCATTAAACAACACATTATTACGTTTTATTTGCTCCAGAATTCATTATGGATCAGATGTTTAATTCTTGGTCTCAGCTCTGACCAGTGACCAGTATACGGCAAGTTCCGTAAGAACTATATGCTCAAGTATTCATCCCCGCGACAGTAATGCCAGCCTGTAAGCACTATTACCCATATAAACTCACATCAGCTGAGGTGTTTGCGAACGATTTAGATCGTTAACACTAACAACTTATTCTATCGACCTCCCGCGTTTAATCGCGCAAAATCTACCGCATCGCGTCGCATTCGGCGCGCCAAAATGTGCAGAAAATGGAAAAAACATGGCGCTAAACCGCGAATCCGTATGTATTTAAACGCCGAATTCGAGATTCCGATTCTAAAAAAAGCGGCCAGCGCTCGGTCATTTAAATTTTTCCAAAACGTGAACACAATGGAACAGATTCAGAAAGTTTGTTGATTTTCTTGTTTTATTTTTAATTTTAAATATAAAAAAGGTATTCGGTTCGGCAAGGGCTGTCACATCATTCCAGCGCTGCTAAGTGACGCCGGACGCACGTCAGTCGCTGGATGTGTTTTATTTTCATACGAATCGGACTGACTCGACTTGTTTTTTGTTATCATAGTTGTTGTAACCGAGTCTCGTACCTAATACGGATATTTTTATAATTGTTTATCGTGTGATCCTTTGTTGGGCTTTTAATTTTATTGTTGGCATTTGATTTTAAATTTATTCGTTCAGTCGTTGCTAACATTCCAAAATAATGTTTTTGGAACCACATCTTAAGCTTTGTTTATAACTATAACCGATGCAAAATTTCCAGAAATATTTAGCAGATGTGTCTTGATAGCAAAATTAATATTCATAAGTTATTTCTATCCAGCGCAGCCTGAATATGAAACGCAAGAAATGCGCAACGGAACGAGTTTAGAAACGTCTACAAGTTTTACGCTCATGGCATAGGTCGGCTATTCGTCATTTTGTATCAGATCAGAAGAAATTTCACGAGACTGATTAAAAGTAACTGTAGCTGAGATAGAATATCGGGGTAAGACAATAAAGGCTCGCTGTGAGGCGACATGCCGCGTCTTGGCGCGATTGACGTCCAAGCACATGACGCTAAAAGGTCTATTGTATACGAAACGCTCGTTACTACGCCGTCCAACCGGTCTTTAACACGGTCGGACAATGATCACTCTATACATAGTAGCCGTTCATCTTCCACGCGGTGAAATATAGCTCGTATTAGAGATATTAGCTCACCGACCTGTTTTAATTGTGGAGCCTATTTCTTTGCGTTTATTTTAATGTGTTTGGGGGCGTGGTTGAAATAGAGTTAATTCTAATGTTGATAGGTGTATTTTGCCTTTTAGACGGCTTTATACTTAATATTTAGTGAGGTATATAGTGATATCAATTAATCAAATTCAAATGACGCCGACGTCAAAACACGTTATACGCACTAAAGTGCTAAAAATTTACATTTAAATCCGACATCTATGCTAACTGTTACCGAAAATACCAAATACCAAATATAATAATATAATATATAGGTAGTAATAAAAACAATTATGCTAATCTGTAGCTCATTAAACAATTCACGGGTAAATACTGTCACAGTCGATAAGGCTATCGCATCGCGATGCGTGATCTTACATCGCGGATAATATCGGATTGCGTCAATTACGCGATCCGCCTCGATCGCGCGATACATACAAATGTATTGTATGCAACGACCTTTATTTAGCGGACGAGTGGAAGCCCGTGTACAACCGCTTTACAATACGAATCATAATATAAAAGTCACAACCAATCCCACTACTAATAGTAACCGAGGATTTAGCGTTCTTCATACAAACAAGAATGGTTGTTATAAGCCTGTTTGGAGGTGAATTATAGATTTATTGTATACTTGTATACTGTATGAATCATCTTCAGCTATTCCGTTAGGTTTTCTTACATAATAAAACCATCTAGGCGCGCAGTGTTCTCTATAATAAATGCCAGTATTAACCCTGCCACTACCGAGTTGCTCTCATTTTATTAAGAGTAACCGTGAAGGTGTGTAATTTATTTCATCACCGCTGCTCTCAAAACGGTGAAGGAAAACATCGTGAGGAAACCGGCATGTCTTAGAATAAAAAAAATCGAAGACATGTGACATCTACCAACCCGCACTGGGCCCGCGTGGTGGATTATAGCACATCCCTCTCCTAGAGAGGAGGCCTGTGTCCCTGCAGTGGGAACAATATAGGCTGATGGTGAACCGTTAGAGTAGTAGCGTTAACTTTTCATATCATCCTGATTGAGAGTTGTTCCATTAGAACATTATATTTTAGTTTCATGACAGATACGGACTGAAAATGGTAGGGAGCTTATTATTATCATTTATTGGACACAGAAGTGTCACCAATAAGAGAACTATCAGATTCTAATTTGACCGAGCGGCGGTAGCTGGAGTGTCGTTTGTTCCATTTAGCAGAGCAGTAGCGAGACACGGAAGTGACCGGAGACCCCAAGTAGGTCCCGGTGGCTTGTACCCAGCCCGCGTGGGACGACATTACAACGTTGACAAAACACTCGCCTTTACCCAGTATTAACGTTCGCGAATACAGTTAAATGGAATTATACGCGCTTCCAGATACAACGCAAACTCGTATGCACACTAAGATTAATTTGTAGCGATTTTTCACGTTGATAAATCACATTATAAAACATACAATTAAAGTGAATAAAATCAGAATCAAAACAGAGGTTTTCATGTCCCGCGGCATATGTTGCAGATATCAATAATTGAAAAGCGAACTTATTAAATATGCTTATAACACGGTGTTGGCATTGTTCGGGAGTCGCGTCATTAGTCAGGGAGACACCGCTCGCTCCACCCGCTCTACCCGACAATTTGAGCGGCGCGCACTCGCCGAACGCACCAGTAAATTGCGGGTTGCCACCTCGCACCGCTACTTTTATTTATTTGTATTTATAAAGCATTCGGATCCTAATTATATTGGCGGTGAACGTAAACTGTGATTCGAGTAATGCTTTTTGGAACAGTTGGTGGTGCGGCGCGCTGACGGGTTAATGACAGCCCGAGCTTCCTGCTATGTTAATTGTGTAGAGGAAGTCAATAGGCGCGGGCGCATCGCATTATTTATTACATCGAGTTTTGGTTTTGTTTTCTTGCGTCACGTTCGGTAGCAGGCACAGCACAGGCACTTACCCGTCTGTCAGTCTCTCCGAGGCTTAGTCCAGATTATAACGTAATACGGTAGTTTGCTTGTCCGTTGTGCCATTCAAACGATTGCTTAATGCATTTAATTGCTGGACGACTTACAAAAAGCTAGTGACGAATTTTTGACACTCACGGATAAGGTTTTTTTCTTCGATTAATCGCGAACGATTAGGCACTTGTTCACGGGCGTGTTTTTTTATTATTAGAGTGTAAGATAACATCTAGATACATGTTTAGTTTTTAATGTTCGAAGCGTATTGATTTGTTGAGTTTTTTCATTGGAATGTAAGTCTAAAATATTTTTAATTAAAGTTCTGAATCATACAACTACCTGCTTGGAATATAAAAGGTATAGAAGTGTTGATTGCACATGATGTTAAATCGAGATGATTGGCCCGGTAATCCCGCGCCGTGCAATTTGAGGCTTTAAATCATTGGGGACGCTTCGCTCCTGCCAGCAGCTACTGATAAATAACAGCGGAGCCGCGAGACGATTAGTGTAACAAGAGAATCATTCATTTTTAACTGCAATACAGCTTTTATTAAGCTATTATGCCACTGAACATTAATAATGCCGAATGTCAAGTTGGAAACCATTAAGAAAAGGTGCTGTTCTGTTGAGCTTTTTAGATAGCTTTTGCTAAAAGCTTTAATAATACACATTCCACTCAGCCATCTTTACTAGGCTGACTCATTTACAAGTAACAAAAAAAAACTGCAATGAATTCTCGACTCAATAGATATTAATTACGAGCATGCACGTTATGTTTATAAATTCTATCGTCTAATTAAAAAGGCAATAGGTATTAGTGTATATTCTATTAGTTGACATGTACAGGCCTAGTTACAGGCTTGTGAATGGAGGCACGTTCATACCGAGGAATCGATTCTCCCCGCTTCGCCGCGTGAAATCGGGCGCGCGCTCTCATTTACAATCGATCGCCATTTACTCGACCGCCTGATTCGATTACACAAACCCTTATTCGATGAATCGATAGTTCGATACCGACTTAACATGATATTGGTTACGCTAATGAAACTGTATCGTTATTGTCTTTTGTTAAAGGGAAGGAGTTGAAGTGATGTGAGGAGCTTTTAAGATTATCATGGCGGTGGTGTTCAATAACTCATGTTTTAGTAAGTTTCGGGTCTAGGATGGATCAGGGTAGATGGGCCAGGGTAGTGCTTGAAGAAGTCACAACCAAAGCAGCCTATGAAAAGCAGGTGTGATGAATAAAAATCATTTCTAACAGATTGACGGAAGATGAAGATGACAATATAGGGACTGAAGACGGGAAGGCTTTTGCACAGAACTGGGACAGCACAGGCTACAAAAAACACAGGGTTATACCCAAAGCTTGCCTATGAAAAGATAAAAACAAATAAAATAATGGCCACCAAAAAAATGTCAAACGATATTTTGACAAGAAATGGGCATGTTTCTCCGATACACTCCATCATTAGAATTTATGGCTGCCACAAAGTCCGTTTCCTCGTTATTAATATCAACATTAATTGTGTCCCAATATCCTACCATAAATGTCATGGCCACTGGCGCCTAGCACAGGTACAAACAAAAAAAAACTATAAAGTACGTACAAAAACGTTCAATTCCCCCACACAATGAACGGTGAGTCAGGTGAAAAAAAACTCCAAAATTTATAACACCCCGGCCACCGGTATAAAAATCCTGAGAATAGTAATTTTTCTTACAAAATTTAGTGATATGTCAAACCTGTTCGACGTAGCAAATAAAAATGTACGCAGCGATGTAGAAAAAAACAAAACTAAAGACTTTGGGTTATTGCTAAAACAAGGGAGGGTTACCATATCAATCAAGGCGTTGACAAAAGTGTATTTTTTTCCTCGTACAGGCCGTGGGATGAAAAAAGGGTCCGTGTTTATGGAAATGCAATAAAAGAGAAGCGATCGCTGCGCGGGCGCTGCCAGAGTGGCCCACTCTACCCCTCTGTAGCGTCACTAGCTTTAAGTGGGTATTTGTTTCGTTTCTATGTTTTGTATAGGTCTCTTTTTCAGATAGTACTTTTATGAATAGCCGAGTCTATGATAAAGTTTTATAGGGAAGGGTAGATCAATAAAAATATCATCAATATACATCGTAGATTAACTTTCACATACATTATCTACTTGTAAGTAGTTAATGTTTGTGAAAGTTTCGGTAAGTCAAGTTAAGGTACCTGTAGACACATCTAGATACACATTTAATACGTGGGTATTGTCAAAATCCCACAGAATTACTATAAGTCTTCTTCCACTCAATATCCCAGAAATCAACCCAAGAATCGAACCCCATCCTTCCGTACCTCCAACAATTCCACCTTCCTGACATACGGACAGGTAGGTTGGATGGAGTGCGAGAACAGTAAAAATGTAAGTGCTTGGAGACCCCCGCGGCGCGGATAGGCCTGTGTGTCACTCACGGTCTCACGGCACGATACGTCGCCTTCGACCGGGCATTTTTTGCCGGACTCACTCATGTTTTGGCGTTTATCGTGTCATTATTAAGGTATGTAATGGAGTTTTAAACCTTTAACAATATCATATTAAAGCTAAAGGAACTTCATATGACGTTTTCATTTAACAACAAAAAAATATTAAGGAAATCCTACCACTGAACCATTAAAACATAAAGGAAATAATAATAATAAAATTCACCTACTAAATATAAATAGAATAAAATTATCGATCAAACTTCGCTATCAGCTTATGCTATGTACCGCACCAAAACGGCCTAGGTAAGCTATCATTTTATTTTAGCGTACTGCTACTTTCTATCGGCTATTTTAAATTGAGCATTACTTTCTAGATCAAATATCTATACTAGCATGCAAGTATATACGTAATTAGGTTACACGAAACTGACGTAACGTATTAGCATGTAATTATTCTTTCTGTTGTTCTAAAACAATTGGTGTTAGTTGTCAAAATCAATTTCAATTAAACCATGTAAGTTGGTATACAAACAAACATGCATATATGTCTGCAAGGATTACGATACGGATCTTAAACTGCAGTATTAATTCAACAGCCCGTTATAATTTCAATCATAATTCATAAACAATAATACATATCAACATATCGTATAAATACTATTATCGGACCAACGTTGCTTGAGACATAATGCTAGCGCTGCAGGCTAAGAAAAATGTCACCCACCTGTCAAATACAATACAGTTAAGATAGTTCTAAATTCCCCCACGTCTTAAGGTATTTTAGTTGAGTAATAGAGTAGGTAATCCGTGATAGCTGGTGACCGCAAACGTGAGCGACTGTAGACAATCAGTTGCCGGTGACATGATATGAGTCAGACGGTTGTCTAATAAACTGATATTGTTCTTATAATCGGAGTTCTCGTGATGAAATTAATTTGAGTACAAAACTAGGTCAATATTTGTAATATTTTCGAGCGAAATAAAAAGACTTACTTTTTCCAACTTCGTAGGTGAAATTGTTCATTCGTTTAGTTTTCAACTCGTATTTAAGATAATTAGATTTATAGACAAAACTAAAATAAACTCTCGTCTTTTTTATTATTTTAGCAGAAATAGAGAACTGCAAGTCAAAAAATTGCAATAGCACATATATTGCCCGTTATTTTAACTATCATTGTGCTTCATAAATAAAATAAATAATATAGACATAGAAGGACCGTACAGGTACTAATAATAACCGCACCCAAAAATAACCTTTAAAAATCAATATTCTTATAAACAAAAATCGCTCGTACCCTCTTACTTGGTCCACACTCACGGCCACAATTTATTCGACGGCGCGCGGTGATCGATGACCGGCGAGACTTGTCCGGCCACCGAGACACGGACAACGGCCACTACCGTTCCTAATGTTACAAAAAATATTTTTCCACGATCCAAATACGAAAATTTCAATTATTTCTTTATTTTATTTACACTGGCAGTTCATGTTTGGAGGTACTTTTGTTTGTTGCAACGTTGAGTGAGAGAAGCCTAATAATTGTGTTTTTAAGTGAGATTGAATTTTAATGAATGACTCAGGAGCTTTGCCTTGGACAATATACTTGTCTACTATAGGAACTGGTAAATAAATTCATAAAAGTCACTATCTAGCTTAGTCTTTTACTATATTAGGGTTGGCTGCCAGTTTATCCGGATGCGGCTGAATACCAGAGTTTTACATGGAGCAACTGCTTATCTGACCTCCAAAACTCAAATAGTTCTGGGTAATACGATACCCCTTAGTAAGACTGGATGTCTGACTTTCAAGCTACTGACTACCTGTAGACTGTCAAAGATCGACAAATGACAGCCAATGCAGACCAACGGCTTACGTGCTTTCCAAGACACGGAGGAAAGTCGATATGTAATAGGTGACCCATCCACGGCGCAACCTAGATAAGTGCGACTGTACCTAAAGATCGACCGGATATTATAGTTGTGGCAAACAAACGATCCAAGTTATGGTAAGTGTTCTCTAACACCATAATAGGCCCCGGCATTACCCGAAGCATCACATACCTATATTTGAACCTCCCCATTCACCAATCGGAATCATTGAAACAATCGGTTAACTTGGCACCTATCGCATTAAATTGTCCGTAATTTATGACATCACGCCGATTAATAGATCAGGCACAGGCAGACAGTGTGGGACCGATTCCTGTCCCAACTTTTAAGGCACAGAAATCTTATTGTAATCGTTTATTTGGCAGGAGTTTCGCTCCTGAATGCCAAATAGGAAAGTTCTATGACCGTCGGTTTGGTTTATATTTAAATATGTATGTAATACATGTACGGAGATACATTATGTATTCAAAGAACAGATGTTGAGCAATAAAAATTAATTGAAGTTAGTTTTAGTTTCATTTATTTTTAAAACAATTATCATCTAGTCTAGCTAGCTTAGGGGTTGAGTGGACAAATATGTTTTTAGGAGCCGAGGGGCCGAAAGCGGCCTAAAAATATTTTTCGGAATATGCTGGGAGTCAACTTCCAGTCTAACTGGATGCAACTTAATACTAGTATTTTACTTGGAGCGGTTGCCCATCGCTGCTCCACGACCCAGTCAGCCTGTGGTAAGACTGGTTGTTAGACTTTCGGGCCACTGATTACTTATAACGACTGTCAAAGATGTTCAAATGATAGCCGGGACCTACAGCTTAACGTGCTTTCTTGGGCACGGTGGAAACTTTGTATCAGGGTGGTTATCCATCCAACATGACTTAACCAACCCGGAGAGTAGTTTTTATTTAGCCAGGAGCTACTCTTATTTTTTACTCTGTGCTTAGGTAATTTGATGCGTGTCAGCTTTTCTCTGTAGCCTTAGGTCATACAAGAAAATATAATACTCATACAAATACTTGGGAACCCAGGTTTTTGCATGAGCATGAGAAGAAATAGGCAACAATTTCTCTGAAATAGTAGGTACTAAAAACAACGACTAAAGTCGGTTAACTCACAAATTCGTGTTTGTAAAATGTATTTACTATAGGAAAGAATGAAAAAAGAAAGTTTTTCGTCACGGCAGTCACGGCCTGTAAGTGTAACATTATGTTATAAAACTGAATGAAGCTACCACCGACGGAAATCAGAATAGCATAATTATTGCATTGTAATTAAAATTTACATAATCCCTGATATTTAGTTTATTATCTGCGTATAATCCCTATTGTATGTATTTTGATTAGAGCAATTAAATGGTCAATCATCTCATCTCATCATTTTCAGCCTATAATAATCCCACTGCAGGGACTCAGGCCTCCTCTCTAGGAGAGGGGTGGGCAATAATCCACGAACCCACGGCGAACTGTTCGTATGTCGGGGCCGCTACCAAGGAGCCACCACAGCAATCAAAAAAATAAATGTGGTAAAATAATAGGTGAATTAGTTGCAATTTTTTTTTTTTTTTTTTATATTGTATTATCTCAAACCATGGTTCGTGGCTTTCAAAAAGTCTCAAAGCTTAACTTGCCGTTATATATAACCTTAGTCTTCATAATGGTTTCTGAAAAGTCTGCCTACTAATATATGTGAACATTTAGCATCGTATTGTAGCAGTTAACGTTCGCAGGTCCACCAAAAACCTGTCATATATTTAAATGCTTTTGCGTATCATTTCACACAAAATCGGCAGTGGTAATAAATACATTACGCGGCTTGTGAAGGTTTATATTACTGTTTATAAATAAATAGTTAACTTACACCTAGAAATAAAGAAAACAAACAATAAAAGCAACACATGTAACATAATCGCATAGGATACGTGTCCACACTACTGTACACTTTATATTTGTGTTTGTTCCTGCGCCTGCGCCCTGCGATTTATCCCCTTTTCGTGGAACCGTAGGAGTTAAATAAAGTTCAACTCCTGCGCAACGTAGGTAAGAGAAATTGCTGTGCTTTGATTGCCTCGTTGGTTTAGTGGCCGCAAGAGCTTCTGATGAGCATGGTGGGTTTGAATCCCGGGTCGAGTTTAATATTATTGATGTGTGATGTGGAATGATTTTTTCAGTAGCAGCTCAGAGTTTGTATTCGTGCCCGGTTAATAGAACTATTTCTCTATACCTTTACCTATATGTGCCTATCCCTTCGAGGCAATAGATACGCATGCGATGGACTCTTCTGACAAGGATTGGATTGCAGGAGCTGAATAAGAGTAGAATTTGATGGCTTTAAATTGCGGGTGACGGAAGAGGCAAACGTTATACGAATATAAGCTGAAAATCATGACTGAGAATTACATGACTCAAATACGGAAAATTATTGATTGAAAAAATAGTGTGAAAGAAAATCCTAAAACAAACTAAGAAGGAAATTCGTATCTTCTTTTACTAGGATAGATATAAATCATTACCTTAGAGGCGCCAATATCAATTATAAAATGCTCTGACTGGACTTTACAGAGCTTTTCCTTACACGAAAATTGAAGCAGTAATTTTCCTGTTTTTTCAGTTCATTGAGATAATTGGCACTGTCATTTTCTACAGATTAAAAACATCATCATTCTCCGAATTTATTTGGGATCAGCGCAGTATGTCATCTTATTCCGTACTTCTCTATGACTTTGGTTTGGACTAGGAGTACGTATAGAACTGAAGGAATTAGTGGTCAACGACATGTTAGAAAAAAAATACTTGTTATCAGCTTCCAAATGAACGCAGTAACAACTGATAATAGTGGTCGATCGACAACGTTCACGGTTCAGATAGATCCAGGGAAATGCAGCGTCGATAGATTACATCGGTCCACTTTGGATTTTATGAGGGAAACAAAAAGTACCAACTAGCCACTAGCCGGCTTAAAGTTTTTTTTCCAAAATAAATTTTATTACTTACCTACTCAAAAAAACATTACACTCGAATAGTAGTTACCATATAGCACATGCAAATAAAATCGCATAACGTTAACACTGGTGTCCACTTATATTTCTGTCGGCTCCCGGCCCGGTGACCGGCGATATATTGCGAGATACCCCTCGTAATGTATGAAGCTCTTTATAGTCGCCTGCGCAGCTTTATTGCTTTTGAACTTAAGGTGAAAGCACACTGGCTGGGATTTTCGAAAAGGAGAGAAATGTAATACGTGGTCTACCAGTTTTTATGTATGTTAGGTTTTTATTCAAAAAAATTCAAAATTTTTAATTTTTGCTACCATTTGGGAAGGCATTGTTATAATAATAATGCTAAGTGAACAACACGACTTAAGTTTATAACGACTACTTTAACGAAATGAAATAAATACTTTTGAAAATAGAAAAGAAGAATACTACAAGTAAATTAATGGGTTACGTGACACAAAAAACTACGAGTTACAGCAAATAATTATACTAATTTTTCCATCAATAAGGACTTCATTACATGTCTGCTCGTGTATAATTATATGTGATAGATGGACATGTACCTACAACTGTCCCTATAATTTGTGACATTGAATAATATACCAACAACACTACACATGTTGTAATTTTTTTCATAGATCAGGAAAGTTATTTCCAGACTAACTTTATCTTAGAACGTGACATGACTGTCATTGATTACCTTTCGAGGAGAAAATGAACATAATGTTATAAAAAAACATGTTGTCATACATTTGTAGACATGTATTTAACATGTTCCAAAGACACACTTGTCAAACGTCAAAGTTGAAGTTCGAACACGTGTTTGTGTCAAGTGGGCAGGGTTCCTTATGTGTTCAGAAATACAGGTGCACGCGCATACTCTTTTATTTTCCATAATTCTATTTTATACTTATACAATTTATTGTTCACGTTGTCAGTACTGACAAACAAAGCTCGCCGACATTGCGAATTTGCGCAAAGTAAATATTTTTATGAATTTTACTGCAAAGACAAATCTTTAATACTTTTCTTTTAAATGCTTGGGATTTAAAACGTGAATGTGAAAAATTGCATTTAAAGTTTCATTTATTTTTGAAGGAGTGAATTAATTGTGAGACTTTAAAAAAATATTATATTCAGTAAGTACCTACTTAATAGTCAGGAGTGCTTAAAACAATTACTTTGCATATATTATATATTATGTTTTATGCAAAGTCCTGTTATTCAAATTGCATAGAAAATAAAATAAAACTTTTTGAACCATGATGAAACGCGTAATTCTTTTAATTTTCACGAACGATAAAATGTTACTGGTTATTATAATATTTTTCAGTTATTAACTAAATAACACATGATATGTAACCTCTTCAAATAATTAAAACCCATATTTTAAGATGTCAGCAGTATTTCGTATCGCTATTCAAATCTACCAAATAATTTGTTTTCGGTAAAACTATGAATTCCTGTGATTTTAATTAAAATATATATTTTACTAAACGAAATTTCACTAAAATTGCAATTATTTTGGTAATAAAATCTTTATCTCAGACAATATTAGTTTTAACATAAAAAAGCTATGTGTTGTCAACAGCCGCAAATAGTTATATTTCTATAAAGTTATATTTATCTCTATTTTCAGTTTTCATTTTGAGAAGCTGTGCAAGGAAATTGAGCTTTTGCCTTTGGCTCTCGTAATTTTGTTTAATTTATTGGGCTGCATCTATTGGATTAAAATAGGAATAAAGTTTTTAGTTTAAAATGAAAAATATAGAGAAAGTACTTATATGTCTTATAACTTTATAAGTTATAAGGAACCGCCGCAGAACTGGTCACCGACATAGCTCTCAGAGTATGCAAGTTGAAGTGGCAATGGGCAGGCCACATCGCTCAAAGAACCGACGACCGATGGGGAAGAAAGGTTCTCGAGTGGCGACCACGAACCGGAAGTCGCAGCTTTGGTAGGCCTGCCACCAGGTGGACCGATGACATCGTGAGAGTTGCGGGCAACCGGTGGATGCAAATGGCAGGCTGCCGTTCTGTATGGCGTTCTATGGGGGAGACCTTTGTCCAGCAGTGGACGTCTTATTGCTGATGATGAAGGAACCGTAGATAACTTTTATTTAAGTATAATTGTGATTTTTAATTTAACCGTGTAAATTTTCTTCACAAGAATTTTAATTTTTGCCAAATCATACCTCATATTTAATCCCCTAAATCGCTTGAAAGCGGGGATTAAGGAAAAGCGGTGACCTTTTCACAGTTTTCACAAAAGGCATATTCGACTTCTCTCTTTTCTTTCTTAGAAAAGTGAAAAGGAGTGCGTTTTTATTAATCAGAAGGATCATAAATTCACTTAAACAATTATTAATTTATTATTGTTCAAAATATAATCCTATTTCACTCATTAATGTTTGACTGTGCAATATTCCGTACGAATACACAAAGGTTATAATTCTGTAAGACTATTGTCTTAATAGGTACAAGGTTAACACCATTATTTTATTAAGAAAAATAATTGTATTTAGTCCACACATTTGGCTGAGTATTGTCCTAAATTTCCCACTACATTTTAATTCGTGTCAAGTGCACTTTATAATTGGGCTAGTCCAATTATTATGAATAGAAATTATTGTTTTAATTCATTGTTGTGCTTGCATTAAATATTCAACGCATTGTCCAATTAGTTAGAACAAGGCCGTTGTTTCTTAATGCCTTAATTGCCGCCATTTTGCCGTGTAACAATTTAGTTTTAATTAATTCTAATAAGAACGTTTGCAGATTGATGTTTAAAATAGTTAGTCATTAGGTAAACTCTGAATACTATTGTCTAGGACACGAAGTTAAAGGACTAGGTTGGGCCTTTGTTTTGCAATCGATAAGTTTGTATTGCCAAAGAGGTACTCGACATGATACATTCATAGGTATTGCGATATCGTACTTTAAAAGTTTAGAGAAACAATAACAGCTGGTCTTGTATTTATGTGGTGAAGGCAACGTAGCGTACTTAGCAGCAGTTAGCACTATTGTATAGCCGTAAAAATAAACGTTATCTTGATTTCTAAATAACGTTATTAGAGTCATTGTGGCTCAAGCAGACGCTCCTCAGGATTAGCCAAGAGCACGGACAGCGACGAGAGGTGCGCATTGTCTCACCTTTCCCACAACGAAAATAAAAGTGATAATTCAATCTCTCCCCGTAGCACATTAACGGTATCTCTCCACACTACAGTGAATCTAAATATTAAAACCGCGTTACGAACATCCGGGTTTAAAAACCATGACTTTGCTCTCGTATAAGTTGTTTTACAAAATCGCTCCTATTATACTATTGTAGAAACAAAAATGTTACTTTAAGTTAGTTTATCAATTTAAGTAATCGTTAAACAGGAACGCTATTATACGCATGTGGCCGCAGCCGCAGGCCCCGGCCATAACGCTGTACGTTGCAATGGAATCATAACGCTGGCATTACGTAATTTGGCCAACAAAAGGCAAATATTCCGAGCCATTCCGCTAGTTTATGTCTGCGAGACGGGTATTAAGGTAAATTGTAGGTACAATTGCGCGCACGGGCCACTCGTTAGCCGACATGGACTGACGTGACACCGAGCCCGCCGTATGTCGCATTGTTTCAGTTTTATGCGTACCCGACCTTAGATTAAATGTTAACTCCAAGATTTATGGCGGTCATGCGGAGGCTAGTTTAATGGACTTTGAGGTCTTTCGTCGAAACGTTCAACTTTCATAAGAGCCCAATTTGTGGGAGCGCTTAATGCTGTGTCGTGCACGGGCGTGCATGCTCCGCCTTTTTATTGCTGCCCCTTTAACTGTTCACAACACCCATTCTCTCTGAGATTGTCTCGCTATGCTGTTTGTAGATGAAGGAATGTTATCTCGAACACACGCGACTTGGAAAAGGTGCACTATGGGTAACAACGCGCCTAAATGCTAATAAAAACGGGTGTTTGATGTGATCTACAATCGTAAAATGAATCGCTTTCGTTACGACTGTGTACTCGGAAACGAAGGCATCGTGATAAAAACTGGTGTAGTGAACCAATACATCATACTTGCACGTTAATCTAATTAATATAATTGTCTGTTAATGAATGCACATACATTAGTTCTAAACGGGATTGATTGGGATTAACGAGTCGAATCGACTAACGTAACAAATGTCTGGAACTTAATGAACACTTAATAAACGAACGATAGCGGATATTTTTGTTGTTGAAGTAAAACTATTAATTTGTTAGAATTCCAAAAAGTGTCTAAGAACTTGTCTAGATTAACCGATCTTACATTGCATGCCTTTATGAATATTACATGCTGATCGTCAGGATTCTTATTATTTATTATACCGACGTTTGTGGTTTAGCGCACATGGACTTCTTTTTTTATTGAAAGGTATTTATATTCAACAAATTACTACAATTCACTCCAAATAATTTTGAATCCTAAAAAAAATTGAAGAAGCCACTTGAGTTTTCATTTTCCAATCGGTTTACCCAGACAATCGAAAACAACAAAATTGGTCGGATTCTTACACTCACCAATCTTCGCTTGGGCTTGATCAGGGGTCGATTCTGTCCGTTCATCTTGTAGTAGAGGCCACATGCGTTGCAGAGGTAATGGCCGGTGCCATCGCGTCGCCATAGTGGTGTGCTGGTAGCCCCGCAGTTGACGCACTCTCGACCCTCTGTGTTATAGACAACATAGTCAGATGCCGCGAAAAAAAATGAAATTCGAGTGTAGTTGAGACAGAATTTGAATTAGGAACGGACAAAATTTAAATTTTCTTTTTTTATAGCAAAGAGGTTTTGAGTGACATTTAATTATTGAAATGTGAATGGTAAAATGAAAATATAATATGTATTTATTTGTATATTTGTAATGAGTTATTTTACAGTTGAAAACAAATTGCAAAACAATGGGTAAGCGAAACAGTAACACCAAAACCAAAGAATAAAAACGGCCAAGTAAAACAAATGTGTATGTACCAAACCATAGTTAATATAGCGTTGTATGGAAGGATGAAATTACCTGTCTCCTGGCAGGCTGGGAAAGATGAGAGAAAATCACATTCAGAAACATTACAAATAGAATTTCACTAACTAACAAAGCATGCTAACACCAAGCAATTACATAAATGTTCTACATCATCCTGCACAACACTTTTATCTCAACATCAACATAATTGCAATTACTACGAAAAAATAGTAAAATATTCAATTAACTAGGGAAAGCGCGACGAGTTTCACTTTGAAGAAAAAATATCAAGATTTTTTACACGCGAAGGAAAACTAAGAGAAAGTAAAGTAACGCTTGCATCGGTAGTTAACTTTGACGGACAACTAAGAAACGCCCTTATCGTCTTTGCATATTTAATTGTTAAACTCTCAATAAAACAAACTATAGTTCAGGCTTTCAAATATAATCTATAAATGAAAAGAAGCTTAAAAACCTAGAACTCACTGACGTACAAAAAAGATTTATTAAAAAATCATAACAACAACTATAGATCGATAACGCATAATAATTCGGACTGCAACAACAAAAGCGAGTTGCTACAAAAATAAATAGTTGTTGCAAAAACATTGGTGAGCGTCTAGTACTAAACAGAGCGGAACCAGAGCTATAAACTATTACCCACATGCTAATTTTCGCTGTGTGTAATTGTACACCTACGTCTAAAACAATTTCAAACGCAAGCCATCGCCCCTCATCCATGAACCGCGTTGAATTGCAAATCTTCGTAAACGAATCAAACAAAAAACGATCTTATAAATTCTATGTTTGACACCTAATTCATCAAACTACCCAAGCGATGAAATACAGTATTTAATAAAACGCCAAATCGATACTTTACTCATGCGTTAAGTTTATAAATTCATGCAAAATCTGACCCCAGGATGAGCCGCCCTCCGGGAAACTTGTTAATACGATTTTTAAAGATCACAATAAGCAATTTTACCAAAGTGCTTACATGGTTAGCGAGAGGATGTGTTCACATATGGGATGCGCGCGCGCCGCCCACAATCTTTCTCTAAACTCGATTACACGATCGATGATTTACCGAGATCGAATTTAAAAGCTCGTTACACCTTCGCATCTTCCGCAGAGGCGTTCGATAACAAACTAACCACTATCAGTGTGGGAAATCAGACGACGCGTGACAAACACCCACCGCACTTATCTATTAGTTTGTTTGTATAGAACTGGTTTGAGCCGAGCATATCGATCGGAACTGTATCAATAGGTATCGTAATAATTATGTATCTAGATCTGATTATCCGAGTCCCCAGACGCAGGGCGGTGCGCTGAATAAATAATAATACGCGGGAACGCCACGAAGGTGAAAGTGCTCAAATATCTGATAGAAAAAATACGTTAAACGAACCGAAAATGTTTTACGAGCTTTAGGCAGTCCAGCCATTCATCTTTTTTATGTAAAACCAGATCAAAACCGGCAATTAAATCGCCCGGACCTTATCGAAAACTTATTGCGATCCGGCCAACGACTCACTTTTTGGACTAACCCTTTACATTTTTTGTTACATCGATAAAACCTGTAATTTGTAAAGAAGTTTGTAATAAATAAACACCAATAACGATTATTAGGAAAAAATAACAGGATATTACACGAGCCACGATGTTTTATGATAGTGTCTCTAGGTTTAGAGACGGATTTCGTTCATTAGTAACGTCTCTATTGGTAAAAACGTTTGTGAAAGCCCGAGAGCCGCGGGCGGCGACGTTTCACAAGATTTACAGCGGCCTGCCCCTCATACATCGACATTACACGTATTATTAAAGAGAACACTGTTCTGATTAATTACTATCCGATTTAATTGTTCGATCCGGTTCAATGGTAACGTTTTAATACATTCACACCGAAGAGTTATTTCTTAATTTCCCCTGACGGACGATCTCGGTTGCGCGGGCTGCTCCGCCCGGCACGTGATTTAGACTCGACATAAAGATATCATTTTATTTTATCCGTAACGGTACGAGTCCGCGGAGAATGCCTGCTGCCTATCCTGATCTACTGCAAAACGTATGAGGCTCAGCGAAAAATTCCAGTGTTTATTCAAAATTAGAATGCGGCGCGCTCTTTATAGCCTGGAGTGACGTGCGCTCGTGACGCGGCGGCGCTACGTGACCGCGATAAAAGATTTTCATCTGCCATATTTACGTAGGCGAGAGGGCGGTTTTTATTTTTCGAGAGTCTCCAGGCACTCGGGGCCCGTCGAGAACTCGCAAAGTTTTCACACGCTCCAGCCGCGTAGGGAAAACACTGCACACGGCGCGTTTCGCTGAGACTGCAACTCACGCCACTCCAGCGATGTTGACCTCACAGCTATCGATGCGTTCGAAACAAACGAAGCCGACCCGTTACTACGCGATGAAACCACAAAGTAAAAACTCGTACATAGTCACGTATAACGTTAATGTGCACCAGGGTAATGTAATTTAAATGAAGGACTAATTCGCTCTCGTGTACCGTGACGCGCTCTCTAGGCGCATCGGCCCATCAACACGTAACGGTGAGGCTATTTTGAATACAAACCATTAAATTATTGCTCAAAACTTATTCTTTGTTGCACCACAGAGGCTGTTATTACGCTTTAATTATATGCCTGTATGCAAATAGAAAAATTTAATGGAAGCTGATGGTCTCGCTCGAGGTTTATTTTTATTGAGCATTGTGTTGCCAGGAAATATGTTAAAAGCAAAAAAGGGATGTTACAAGTCATTGACTGGCTAATTCTATTTCACTTTTGTTTAGTCATTTAGTGTCGGTTGATAGTTAGATACAGTATGATGAGACGAGTGGTGATCAGGAATGAAGCCATTTTTCACGGAGGTTGCACTGCACCGATGCTGTGCCGGTCGGCGGTCGGCGGACGTTTGCATTCGTTATTAGCATACTGCGAGATAATTACGTGTGACGAGCGATGTGATGCCGCTCAGTAGCAACTTGCACTGAACCCGATGTAATTATTATATACCGGTCATGTGATGTCCGAGTATACCGCGCACACTTCTCGCAACCGGTCCGTACTATGATTTTTTGCTATAACCAGACTCTCTACTGTTCGATTTGCATGAAACCATGAACCGTTCTGATGTAGCATGTAGTACAAGCTGAGCAAGATAACGTAACATCTCTGTCCTCTAATTTTATAATTGAATTAATGGCTCCGCGGATGTCCAACGTTAAATGCAAATTTCATGTTTATGCAACACTGTGGGCCACAATACGCGTCGGCAGACCGTGACGAATTTACTATACCTAACAGCACTAACTTTGTACTTGGAAACATTAATTTTAAGGACGGATTAAATGGACGGGTTGGTATGTAACTAAGTAATAAGTACGCGAAACTAACGTGAGAGAATTATTATTAGTATTTAGTGCAGTCTTTTGGTATTATACTGGACATAACAAAAAGTATTGCGTCGTCGGGCAAAAATAATAACATTAAGAGTTGGCCGGAGCCTCATTCCTGCTGTGTGGCGGGCCGTGGCGCGGGCGCACGGTCCCGCTAATTGGTTGCGCAACCGATGTGCGCGCGCGTTGCTGCAACACGCTGCGTGACTCGCATCCCAACTTTTCACGCGACATTTTCTTTCTCTACCACTGTCAACGCGCATCTTCTAATTAATTATTGATTTTCACACGGATTACTCGCTGTTCTCAAAGACTTTCTTCAATTGCTAGTTTTCTATAACATTAGTAGATATGTCAAATTAATTTATGAAGACTTCGATACATTAACAGGCCCGCTTCGAATGTCTTAGCGTTCGATTCTCAACTTTACCAAAAGGCTATAAGAAAATAATTGCAAGGTTCTCTATCAGTCGAACAAAGCGGTTGCATT
This sequence comes from Diarsia rubi, assembly GCA_932274075.1. Classification (NCBI taxonomy): domain Eukaryota; kingdom Metazoa; phylum Arthropoda; class Insecta; order Lepidoptera; family Noctuidae; genus Diarsia; species Diarsia rubi. Next base: position 15,426,715 of record OW026418.1, on the reverse strand, counting down.
TGAATTGTTATTGAACACAAAATCATTTAATAATTTGAATACTGTTTATGTGAACGCAACATTGTTTTAGAAAGTGTTGAATGGTACTGTTTAAGAAATAGCCTGTATAATAACAGGTTACCATTGGAACTGACCGTTTATTATTCGAATTGCCCTTTCCATGACATTCTTCAAATACAAACTACGTTTTAGGTCACGATTTTTCGATTGTTCGTTCTAAATGCTACGTTGTAGTTATTCTTGTATCATTAATTCGTAATGTACAAAGAATTGATACTATAACATTATCCGATGTTCAGGACTGAAGGCCAAACTACTTGGTTTACCTAACAATTGACTTTGATAGCCTATTGCAGTCTCCTTTTGAATCACTGCTTATGTTTAACCAAGGAGAATGTCCAGCTATTGATAGGAGTAGTTCCTAAGTCCAGCAGAGTATAGTCCTCAACCATTGCAATAAAATGCTGCATTAATTTGTCCTAAAGTCCGCGTATATTGTAATAGGCAGGAGGCCCGAGGTCAGGCGATCGCTAGCACAATGGAATGGTCCACATCCGGCCGCCGCGCATTATCATAATACCGCTTCCACCAAGGAACTGCCACCTACTGCCCGAGATATATACACCATAGTGTTTATTACAGCGCAAATATATTTGATGTCCCTACACCTATCTGAACAATCTAATACTCAACTATTTGTAACCATTCGTGTGTTTAGAGTTAGACCCTCTTCAGTTACTCCAATTAGCTAACAGAATCGCGAGACAGTAAAATTTCCCCTAGTTTAAAATGGATATCATCCTCCATCTTTTATTTATATTCTCACAAATATACGCAATAAAAAATAATTAGTTATTGTTGATACCAATTATAAAAGCATCAAAAGCCGTGGTTTCGTGATGATTAATTATGAAAAAAAAAACATGTATTAAAAACAAATGAATCGGGCAGCGTGTACGACGGACTTTCAATTAAATAAGTGAGCTAATAAACTATTTCCAATTACAAACACACATTATATAGCAGGCGTGTATTGAGTTTTTTACGACAATTATCAAAAACTTAACGACGCGTGACAATGTGCAAATTGAATTAAAACCTGAAGATTCTTTTTCCAATGACATACTTTTTCGTTATTATGCATTATTTGAAAATCGAATGCTAATTTTGTCAGTGGGAGACTTTTTAATCTGTGGGCGAGGGCTAAATATCAAATGACATTTTTAATCAGCTCTCTCCCATTGCAATGCCAATGATTGTATTCAATCTACTATGAATATTTAATCTAAAATGAATTGTTAGAACAGACAATAGACATAATTACTGTCGGCATCTTAAATCACAACAAACTAGCTTTGTTGTATAACACTTGAAAGAATTTGCGAAACGAATTCTTTGGAGAGATTTACATTTTCATAATACACGGAAGTGTAAAAGAATAAATATGTGAGTACTTAGTTAATGGCTTTATCCGGCGCAATTAACGCAGCGCCTACTTTTTTTCAATACGTGTCTAATTATATCATGAGAAATCCATTATAACAATCTAGATGCGACCGCGTTCGTGAGCCAGCATGCTAATCCATTTGAAATTTCACAAAATATTGAACAAACATAATTTTAACGGGAACTATTTAATTGTCTGTCTATATTAACAGTCATTGTACATAATTCTGCACATTCATTATTCTAATATGAGACAATAAGCCGCCATTTTAGTTCCCGGCCATTGTCAAAGTTTAACAAGTACGGGGGATATAATTACATTTTCAAATATAAAATAAAGCTGCATTATGTGGTGTTAATACAATTAGTGTTGCGTAATTCTTTGTGTTATGTCGGCAATGACGTTTCTGATGGCTAGGAGTGCTCTCGTTACGAAAACGCATCTAGCAATTAAAGGTCATCGTTGAGTATGTCTATAATTACATGGGTAGGCTTTTTTGCAAGCCTGGAGTATAAATTAGGACATAAACTTAGGACTTTAACTACACAATAGAGAAAGAGAAGAAGCATCTTTGTTAATTTATTGTGAAAGTAAACAACAGTCGTCTCTCCTAATTTAGAGGACTGTCACGACACTTAATAGAAATCTACTTAAGAGAATTTATTTAATTATCTAGTTAGAAAACAATGGCAGGTCGCAATTAAATAATGAGAAACGTCTAGTTTGTTTGGTCAACATCAGTGGATGCCGCGTCAGTTCACATGTACCGCGGTACCGCGTAACAATGAAGTGCACACGCCGGCCGGCCGGCTTACACATTAATATATTAGACAAGTTAATTGGGCAATTCCTGCTCTCATATACCGACAGAAGATTGATTAAATTTGCTTTGAAACTATACGCTTTCCAACGAAAAACTAACCACAATTCCCGCTAACTGAGAATTTATCTCGTTCCGTAACTGCAAACAGCCAATATAATAAATTATTAGTACAACACCTCCACCGTTTAGAAGTTAGTAAGAGAAGCGTTAGGAGCCGACATGAACCCAAGCCCTAGTACCGTGTCTGAGTTTCGTGAGGCGCCACAACCCCCGGTGCAAGAGACGCGCTTATCCGAACACATCGCGATATCACTCGACAATGCCATTTCGAAACCAAATGAAATATTAATCTTGCTACGTTTATCGAATTAATATATCTCAATTGTCGATGAGACAATCTGTAGAGATTCTAATTACGCGGGATATCTCCGCTGCCATTCTGTAAAGCCTTCTATTAGGCCTTGGATGGTCGTATTTGATTTATTAACTGATTGCAGACCATTTAAATGAAAGCTTTTCTAGGCGTAATGTGAGTGGGTATCGTGAGCGAGAGATTTGGATCATCTGAACGCTTACTGTGATATCTGGATCCAGTGATGCTGTTATTAGTGATCGGATAAGCGCGTGTCGTGGTGTGTGCGGTGGGTGCACGAGCGGAGCGGTGCGGGCGGTGCGGACCGCGGACTCACCGGCGCTCGTTCGCGTCTTGTTCGGGCGCGGCTTGCTCTGCTGCTGCCCACTATACCCCTTGCCCTGGTAGTTGTAGTAGTCGCCGCCGGCGGCGTTGTACTGCGCGTTGTATTCCCCGGAGGGCTGGCTCGACTCCTGGGGGCACGAGTCCGGCTGCGCACCTTCGCGCTGCTTCGATGGCGGCGCGCCCATCATGGGCTTGACGTCACCGCACAGCGGCAGCTCCTGCTGCTGCTGCATGAAGGCGACGCTCATAGCGGTGGCGTGCGCAACGGCTGCCTGGTAGTCCTGCTGGCCGAGCGCAGCCGCCGCTACAGAGTCCGGCGTCGAATCCTTGGGTGGCGTAGGGGGGAACGAGAACAGCGGGTGCGGGTGATGGTGCTGCGCAGGCGACAGGGGCTTGTCCGCCTGCGCCGCGTCTTGTTGGAAGCCACTGCCCCACGCGCTGCCGCTTAGCGCCTTGGACTCCAGCCAAGGGTGCAGCGGCGTGTGGAAGTGCGGCCGGCACACCTGCCCGCTGCCACCGCTCAACGTCCGACCTGCACACAAAAAAAAAACGCTCTTTAATATCAACCATAATAGTGATGATTCCTCCGCAATTTGATTCCTAAACCTCTCATGTTTACGAGTGTTTAAGTAACCATTAAAGTAGCCGAGATCCAACGATAGACAGTCATCGTAACACGAGTCCGAAACATCTAAAGTTGTTGTCATTAAAGCGGACAATTTGGAGGCGTTTTGTTACCTCAGCGAGCTCACCTAAATTAATATCATTTGTATCTAACAACTGGTCTTTCACACGACATCTTCATTCTCAAATATTGTAATTGTAATCATGAATATTCCGGGTTCTAATGGCTATTTGATAAACAAATAATGGAGGCATTACGCGGGTCTCGATGGCTGCGTCCGTGAACAAAAGGCCTTACTTTTCCGAAACGTTTCAAAAGTGGCGTATCACAACAGTAACAATTAAAATTGTAGGCCAGCTGGAAATTTCATTAATTATGTACGTAGTAGTGTTAGTTTTGATTATACACTGTGTTCATTAGTTTGCATACGCGCTTCGTAAATGTTTTGATCATTATGTTTACTTTTGGACTTAGGTGCCATTGAAGTCTTCGAATAAAAATGAAATGTGGGGATTAAAAGTTAAAACGCTCGTGTAGAGGTCGCTCCCCATTTTAATTTCTAAAGCAACATTCGTCAATTATTATTTATAGAAGTGAAAACAAACATATGTACGTACGGGTGCATTTGTTAGCCAAGGGTGGCCGCGGTAATGATATCTGTGTTGGTGAACTGTTCGGCGATTGGTTGATTTCAGTTAGGGGCGCATCCCTTCACGCTATTCCCTACTGTAATGTGGCAGGGAGCTCAGACACCGAGCATCCCCGCGGTGCACTGCGGGTACTTAACAACTAGTTACACTCAACTTACTGCCGAACATATGTTCAATACTATGTGATTTCAACCAGATACGATTGATCTACGAGCCAATGCATTTACTGTACCTACGCAGATGCTTCAACGAGATAAAACAATACAAATTAATACCTTGACCTTCCTAAACAAAGCTGGCCGATTATAAAATGGTATCGTTGCGTCAATGAATTCGTCGCAAACAATGTTGTAGATATATCTACACAAGCCCGCATCGTGTCGATCCAGGTGTCGATCGCAGTTTGAGATTATCAACGATTGTTATCACAAGGGCACCCGTACATTGCGGCCTAGTCACAGCTAGACCAGCTGGGGGAATGAACCTTACCGTCAGTGAATGTTGAAGGTACATATTTAATTAGTAACATCAGATAAGTTACCAGCACCTGAAACGTTCAATCGGACCGGTGTCCCCAAATCATTTGACAGATTATAATGACTGTAAATCTGATAAAAGTTTCAAAAATAAAGTCACAAAAGAGTCACTCATGAGTCATGACATATTCATGAGACAATTGAAACATATAGATTTCAATCAGTATACTTGCAGCTATCATAATTATTTTAGAGGGCCAGTTTGTCTGAACAGAATTGCGTTGGACGAGTTAAATGGTCGATAACATCGCGGTGGGCTTCAGTGAAATAAAAATCGAACATCGGGCCGGAGTCATTACGGTAAACAACACGGAATAAAACAATAATCAATCCGTACGGGCGTCACATTAGGCCGAATACACACAACAACGTTGTGACAGCGTCCGCGACAACCGGGAGCCACCCCTCGCGTTAGGCCGGGTTCACAATAGCCCCAGCGATGGCGGACCGATAACGTGCGTATGAATAATTCCTGTTATCGCACCATCTTGCCACATGCCCTACCTGGCCGCTACCAAGCTCTTCCAAAACAGCCGTTCCGATGCGACAGTTTAATCCGTCCCCCTACAATAACAGAACAAAGCTGATTTTCCGGCGATATCGTGGTACCGGGTGGCCACCGGCGCTTTTTATTCATTAGAGGGCTGCAAGTTTCGGCCATTGTACTAGATACGCAGTTTGTATACCACTAAGCCTTGATTGTTATGGGATTTCGTGTTTTACAAGCACGCGGGGCTAATAGAAAACAAAAACTATAAACATAATAATAGTAAATACGCTGGAAATTGAATTAGGAGATCCTCTATTGACGTTATCTCTGGACCATTGTGCAAATGTAAAGTTTTAATACGGGATTTTGAATCCAGCATGTTTTGTCGCTGATATTAGTTGTTTGTGATGGAAAATACTTCTTACTCCAATAGAAACACTGGACAGCTTTTATTGATCGGAATTCCCAATAAAGTATCTCTCATCCTCTAACATTTATTCTCTTTCGTGGATAATTCAACGAAAATTACTTCCATTTTCATTAAATAATGCCCAACACAGTCACCAAGCCAATCAATCACCACCACTCATAGGGGTCGATAAATCATTATTAGGTAAAAACCCCCATTTCTCACACAGTAATTAAAGCCAAGTAAATACGAAAATCAAATCATAAACCAATCATAGCTAAGCCGTTAGTTCCCACAGACGGCGCCGAAACAAAACACCGGAATTGAACCCCGGCCCTTGCCATGTGCCTACCCTCGGCAGATGCAGCAAGAGATCTTATCACCGCGCCACAGGGCACTAACACTGGTGTTCAAATCGACGATGTACACCCGCCTTATGCATTTACTGTAACGGTTTTGTAACCCTTCGTATTTTTTCGGGTTGCGAATTTTCACATACTCATTGGGTGGGTTAAGAATAATTAAAGTACTGGCTGGCCCGCACTTTCAAGCGTGGTGACTTTTTTTGTGGAGGCATGGGAACTCTTTGGTCTGTTGACATGTAAACTTCATGTTTATGTCAGTTGAATTAGTTCTATATTTGAAAAGTCTTGTCTAACCCGTTGAGACAGTGGGTCTTGAAAATTCGGTGGAAAAACTGTTTTGCCAGGTTGTGATGAGTTAAAATTAAATCAGAATATAAGTAAGACTAGATGCAAATATGGGAGTACTAATTACAAGGTAAGGTGGCAAAATGACAAGACCTTATCTCATAGAAATATGCTAGTTTTCCTCTGATTGTTAAGACGTGAGTGTTCGTTTATTTAAGAAATTGCTGTTTTCTGACAGTAAGTGCTATTTCTCCACAAACACAAATGCTGATGATAGTCAGGCTACAAATGACAAATATGCAAAGAGGAAGAAACCTTATGACTTTACATATGACCTTATACAGTGCGCAGCGTTTCTTACTCAGACTTTTTGTTGAATGTTACAGACTGTCTGGTTTTCCCTTTTTATTCCACTTACTGGAGAGCATACGCCAAATTTATCGCGTTCATATTGGATATCCGTAAAAATTCATTGAGTCCATTAACCCGCCCCTTGGTCTTGCATCCACACAAGCGTTAAGGCGTGGTTACACTGAAACCGAGCTCCCTCCTTTATGCTCCTCGCTTGCGGCGAAAATTGCCCCTTACGGCCCAAAGTGCCTCGTAACTGGTAGCTGGTGCATATGTACGTAATAAACTATAATGTGTGTTGTGCCAGCGTGACGTCTTCCGGTGACAGTTACAACTTGTAATAATTATAGCCCTAGACTTAGGTGATTTTATTGCACTCGTCGACATGTGCTTTAATGATACGAATTGTGTTTTCTGCAGAATTTAAAAAAGTAATTCATTATAAATACAATAACGTGAAGCGAATTAATTGTATTGAAAAGGGCATGATGTTAACTATGTTTAACTATTGTTAACAATCTATTTTATTTTATCTAAATAGTAATTTAGTTCTGAAGAAAAGCACTCGGTATAATGTTGTGCATGTAGTCCTTGATTGGGATTGACTCATGAACGAGAAGTGACGGGGCTCGTGAGAACTTTCCCGGGGCGCGTCAAGGTCAGCCGGCCAGCGTCGTCCAGTCTGCCGCGGTTTATTTGCACGCCGTGACATCAGCCGCATCCGCATGCGAGCTGCGTGCCCGCGCGTGTGTTCACGCCTTTACAACCGCCAATACGCACGCCATCTTATCCCTTCCACTTATTGTATTTAGACGTGTTATCCTTTGTTCCCGCGGTGGATCATTACGTGCCCGATCATCGCGACATCGATAATCCCTATGTACGTTGTCATAAAGGACACATTCCCTCGACGAACGCGCCCTGTGAAATGTCCGACGTGTTAGCGAATGATAAATGTAGGCGTCGGTATCGCGTATCGGATCTCACCGTTCGCACGCCGAATTAATTTTAATTTATTGATCGTCGTAACGACGACGAGTATTTTAGGTGCCTACTAACGTCGCAACGCTGCTTTGCTTTTAAAGTATTTATTTACAACTTTGTCTTTTCACAGGTTTAATATATTGCCGGTGGAGTTAAACTACTTCTCATGATTCTTTTGTTTTGTTTTCAGCCAAATAGTAACGTTTAACCGACTATTTGCATTAATATATTAAGTATACGCATACTTTCTTGTGCATTCACCACAAAAACGTGATGCATAGCATGTTATTTCCGATTTAGGTTACATTGTTTATATGAATTCGCCGTTAAAGCGGGAAACATTCAATCCAAAATATAGACTTTTATGATTGCAATACAACTTCTGCTACAAAAGTGTACGGCAGTTAATTTTATAATTGTCAGTAAAAATATAAAATCGTGAAGGAGGGAGGAACGTTCGCGAGCCAGCCATGACGGTCAGATGGAAAATATTCGCACGATAATTAGCCGGATTTCCCTTATTATGAAAGTATGTAAATTATATTTGGGGCAATAAAATACCTACCTTTATTTCAAAATGTGTTCGGTGTTTGCATTTTGATGCTCGGTAACGTTATACCTAAAAAGTGAAACCCAAACAAACCAGTTGCGAAGAGTCATTGCTATAAGCTTATTTTGTTTCTGCATTTTATGCAGTGGTAAAGTAAGAAGAGTAATATGAGTATATGCTACTCTAGTAGAATACAATTAGAAGTGTGAGGTACTAACATAGTTTTAAGGCTCTATTTACTAACAAAAATTGTATTTCATCATATTTATGTTAACCTATAAAGTATATATCTGTGGGCCAAACTTGCCTGAAAACAATGAATGCTATTGCATATCCAATCGAGTTTACATACTTAGGCTCACTGCTTATAAGTCGAGACTTTATTGATCAAACGGCCCGACGATAAAAGTCGCTCGCTTGCAATCCTGATCGAATTCGCGTTCGAAAACGTCAATGAACCTAGTCGAGAATTCGGGGAACGCGATCCACAGGTGAAGTCGAAAGTGATCGAATACGACTGCACGCGTAGTAGGTACTAATACTCCCACAGTTGTACAACACCGTGTGTGTTTTGTACTTAGTACTACTGACCATTTACTTCGTCCAAAATTATTTTTTATGATCGACACGGCCGCGTCCCGAATGGTAAACGGGCTCACGGGCGGTCACACCTCACCTTACCTCCTGATTGGATTATAATGCTTTTATATTACAATTCTTATTATTACGGATGGGTGCTACCGAGTGGCGTGTGACAAGTGACGCCGGGAATAACAACTAGTGTCGATGGCGGACGGAAAAGCTGTCTTGTCGAACGTTGTCGAACGCCGGGCGATGTAACTTCGACAGATTCGAAACAATCGTGCTTTTAATTCTGGCTTGGCAGTTTACTAATTAAAATCTAGTATTGTAATTTTTTTTAAAGATTTTTATTACATTTGTGATGTAGTAGTCCACATAGGAAGCTGTATCAGAGTATCTGACTGAGCGAGCACAGAATTTGATTTTATTTTTATGTTGAATCTTTAACAAAACATTACTGTCAATAAAATTATTACAAAAGAATATTATTCAAAAGAAATTACTTCAATAACTTCACAGTTATCCACATTTTCGAACGAACTCGATTTTCGACACGACACGATCGGTTAAGCCCACTCGGATTATAGTACGACTAGTCGAACGTCGTCTCTTCGTGGGTGTCTCTTTGATTTACGACAACTCACAACGAGACGGTTATACACTTTCTATATAATAAATACCACTAAAATACTGTTGTCTCATGATAAACATAACTAATTAACGAACGGCAGGTTAGTAGCTGCCGTAAACTTTAACTCACCAAATAAAGTTTTACGCAAGAAATTCCATAGCGTTTATGCTTACATATTACCCACTACTTAAACTATGTCTTATCTCGTTATGCCAAATAACCATCTAAAATTTCGTAGTATCAAACTAACAAAAATGAATATAAGAACATCATTTAAGAATCTAAAATATGAAACTCTGCAAATATCTGAGCATTTAGACGTTATCTTTGGCTGATAGGATCTACGTGTACGAATAATTGTTGGTCAAAGCTACTTTAACGCTTGGCTTAGGTATTGCATCAATCGATTCTTGATCTTGTTAATCGATTAGCAGGCATTGTGTTGTTTGATTCTCGTCCTTACACAGTCGAGTTAAGGTTTAGTTTTGATTCAGCCTTTGAGTAAGGAGGTACCTTCAATTAATCATCCGTAAATACAGCAATAGGTTTATCATAATGCGGTAGTTTAGTAGTCGAGATGAGAGGACAATTTCTTCTCGGTTGCAGAGACACGGTGGAAGGAATGTCTTGCATACAGGACATGTAATTTCAAGCGCATGCGCACCGCATACCGAATGCGCCCGCCTCGTTGGAACCCGGGGTGGGTACATTGTATTTTTATTTTATTTTCTGACGAACCCATCACTTCTCATTAAGTGGCGTTTGGAGAATAACTTAACATCACTAATGTCCGGACACGAATTTTATTGTTATTGCATTTTAATAAATTTTCATTGTTTCAACTTGTGAATGGCTCTCTCGATACATTTCCGAGTATTTAGGAAGGAACCTGCCTTTGTTATTGTTTATTGGTGAGATTTAAAGGCGTTTATTGAATATGAATATATTATGATACACACGCGTCAATAGAACCATCACCATTGAAATACATCTCTAGAACCGCCGGACACACGTATCGAATTTCTTCTATTCGACTAAACAATAACTTTTGTGAGCTAATTCTACATCAAAAGCTGCGCAAAACGGAAGTTACAGTCAATCGCATTATACCGAGACATTGCAATATCCAAACCCAATCTATCACGAGTTAGAAACCCGAATCCGCTTCGACCCGATTCTTAACCGACAGATATCGATATGCCAATAGTGAGACATCGGTACTCTTGAAAGCGTTCATGGATCCGTAAGAAGTCGACTGACTGCAGGGTTCCCATTTAACAAGAAAACTATAGAAGTTAAACTGCTTACCAACATCGAAGCTACGCCATACGCTACGCCTCTGTGCAATGGGCGTAGTAGGTCATGTGCTACGCCGTAGCTATGCTACGCCGTTCGTAGCCGATAGATAACGATCTACGAAGCTACAGTATTTTTAGCAGATTGTTTAAAAACTAAACTGCTGTAGTGTTTGTAGTCGGCGATAGTAGAGTTACTATGCCATTCTGTGGTCTTCGTACTAGATAAAGCGATACAATCAGACAGCCAGACTAATCAGCTGAGCCAATTATGAACATTTACCATTGTTTTTTAATTCTTCATCTTGTCGTATTGATTTTATTTCCATATTACCTACACAGTTTGGGCCCAGTAGTTAGCAACGTTTTTTGCAGTACAGAATGCAGATACTGACATTGTTTGAATCGCATTAACTAAAAAAGTTTAAAGTATGATCCACTGATAGCCTAATTTAGCCAAATGGAAAGATGTAACTGTAACTGTAATAATATTTCTCAACAGAGATAGACCAAACCATCAACACATCAACAATCAACACCATTCTAACTAAACCTTCTGCTTGTACCTTCACAGTCGGTATTCTTAAAAGCGCTCATAGATCCGTAAGAAGCCGGCTGACCGCAGGGCCACCGTCGACCGTCAGTATGTACGGCCAGTATGTCACGGCATACAGCATCAGATGATCAAACGTGCCGAGCGGAGAGAACTGACCAGTTTCCGCTACATTTCACTTGGGAGACTGCTTAGCAGGTGAAGTTAAGAGTGCTTATGAGTTACCTACTTAGTTATGTTAAAGGAAAATAAGGTAGGAAGTTTGTTTATGCCTCCGCAATGTGAAATAAAGCAAAACGTATACGTTCAGATCGTAATAGGTGGTGCTCTGTGGTCTCTGCCCGATGTGAAAAAAGGCATAAGTTCATGAGTCAAAAAGTAAGTTTAGCTATACTCGCAGAGAATTGATTACCAAAGACATAGGCTTAAGTAGTTCTAGTGTTGCCAGTGGCTTTCCCCGCTTTAACTCGATAATTGCCGCACGGGAAGATAAAATCGGGATGTAAACTATCCTATGTGTTAATCCAGGTTATAAACTATCTGTGTACCAAATTTTATCAAAATCCGTTGAACAGTTTTTGCGTGAAAGAGTAATAAACATTCATCCATACATCCATACTTACAAACTTTCGCGTTTATAATATTAGTAGGATAAGATATAATCACGCCTGTAATCCCAGAAAAGCTATGATAAGTCTCATATAATAAGGGGCGACCCTATATATATTAACCGGACAAAAATCCAGACTCGCGTATCCGTTATTGAGAAATGCTTGATGAAAAAACACAATAACTTTTTGTCCGAACTGGGAATCAAACCCAAGACCTCATGCTGGGCTGCGGGATATTGTAAGAGATACCGCGGCGTCGACATATAGGGCTAAGAAGGAACATGGGTGCATTTAGTCAGTAGAAGTCTGACAGTCCCTTTCGCTCTGCCCACGAGCGGGAAAAAAACGACCTCATTAGTCGCATTTGCCACCACTAGACCAAGGAGGTAGTCAGACCGAAAAACACCTTATAATAATTAAATATAGGCTCTTTGCCGGATCGAAATACACTTTTGGGGGCATGAGGAACAGGGTGTAAAGTTCCTCATCCCCCATAGAAAAGGGAGGATCCTCCGACCAGACGGGTGTTGTGTCTGGTGGGCTAACTGCCCGACATCTGTAAGTCGGGATTTTCTAAATACGCTAATGTGGCGGATAACTTTGATAGCGCGATGCAGAATTGCTAATGTTAGTTCGCATCTGTTGCGATAGATGGCGCTGTCGCCACATCACTCCCCTCCGAGACCGGAGGTCGATTGCAGGCTGAGTCTGAGTCTTGATGCTTGCCAGGCCAGTAGAGGGTTCCAGTGAGTCGGAACCGGATGCCGCATAGTTCGCGGTGAGTCGGAACTGTCTGCGGTGATGCCCCAGTGAGTCGGGGTGATGCTGCGTGTGCTCCAGTGAGTCGGAGTGTGCAGTGCTGCGTAGTGGCTGGCTGCTGCGTCGACCAGGAGAGAAGAGCGTCTCTGCTAGTTGACCGGCCGAAGTGCAGTGTGCTGTGCCAAGGTCGCTGATGAGGCTGAGGGTGATGACCAGGTATGCGCTTCCGCTGCATGCTGGTGGTCAGGATACCCGATGAAGCCGTAGTTGCTGGCTGACGGTATGACTCGCTGCTCGAAGGCTTGAGGAAGTGATGATATTGAAGAGTTGCACGAAGGCTGCGCTGACGTTCAGGCCGGGACTCCACCAAAGCGGAGACGAGACGAGCGGAGAGGAGATGTTTTTTAAACAACCAATAGAATTGAGTTATTGACACGTCTCCTCTCCGCTCAGCTTCAGTGGAGATCGCTGTGCGGAGATGTGTAATATTTGTATGTCGCGATGGAAGCGGAGATGTGAGCTGTGCGCGGACGACGCGCAGTGGAGACGAGAGATGTGAGCGGCGTGCAGTGAGCGATGTCACCCTCCCCCCTCTCGCCCGCTAGCAACCCGCAGAACCCCGCGCGCGCGCCGGCCGGCCATCTTGCTAGTACCGTGCACGTGTACTGAGCACTCAACGCCTCGCACCCGAGCTGAAAAACATCTCTTCTCGCACAGCACACAGCACACCGCACACATCTCCGCTTTGGTGGAGTCCCGCGAGCTGAAAAACATCTCTTCTCGCACAGCACACAGCACACCGCACACATCTCCGCTTTGGTGGAGTCCCGGCCTCATGCTCGGGGTCACCAGTTTTGGGGGGCACGAGGAACAGGGTGTAAAGTTCCTCATCCCCATAGAAAAGGGAGGATCCTCCGACCAGACGGGTGTTGTGTCTGGTGGGCTAACTGCCCGACATCTGTAAGTCGGGATTTTCTATATACGCTAATGTGGCGGATAACTTTGATAGCGCGATGCAGAATTGCTAATGTTAGTTCGCATCTGTTGCGATAGATGGCGCTGTCGCCACACACTTATGTCACCTGTCAGATCACTTCTAGAATCCTAGCAAGCATGTCTAAGCTAAGTACCTACATATAAGTACCTACTCAAGTTAGATTTACCGAGCCTCAGGCTATGAATTAAATATGAAGGTACTTAATGACACGTTTACAACATGAAGCGATTTATCATGTATGCGTTTACTACTTTATTTTATTTTATATAAATACAATAGCTATCTAAGTCTATAAATAGTCACTGTTGTACATGGTTACTACTCTAGTCAATATTTTCAAAACATTTTACATTCTTATCAAGTTATATTCCCGCTTACTACATCTAACGAGTACTTATAAATGCGATGGATTGTTTGGATGGATGGATGTCTCAATCACGCCGGAACGAATGGATATGAAAACAATTTAGGCAAACGTAGGTTATAGGTAGCCGTGGCACACAGGCTAATCTTTTCTGCTCTTGTACAGTCACGAGCAATAATACATACATATCCACTTGGCAAAGTTCAAACGCGAATATCGCGCGAAATAACGATTACAGCTTTGAGATATGACCTACTTTGTGATAATACTAGCTGTTGCCAGCGGCTTCACCCGCTACAACTCGAAAATTATCCCACAGGAAGATAAAATCGGGATAAAAACTATCCTATGTGTTAATCCAGGTTATAAACTATCTGAATACCAAGTTTTATCCAAATCCGTTCAGTAGTTTTTTCGTGAAGAAGTAACAAACGTGATGGGTTCCAAAATATTAGTTTCGTTATAAACATAAAAATTGAATCAATACAGTAGACGAAACTTGCTTCTTTACGTTGCTTAATGTATACATATTGGTGCTGCTTTCTGTACCATGTTACTTGCGATTGCACGTTTTTTTCCCTTCTCATCATCAACCGTCACGCAATCATTTACACCTTTTTCTTTGACATCACACCTCACAGGAAAACGTCATAAAGAAACCGCATGACGGTTTCCTTATGATGTTTTCCTGTGAGGTCTTAGAACCAAAAAATTCGAAGACATGTGACATCTACCAATCCGCACTAGGCCCGCGTGGTGGATTATAGCCCATTCCCTCTCAAAGAGGCCTGTGTCCCAGCAATGGGAACATTAAAGGCTGTTGATGATGATGATGATGATGACTTCTCACACCATTCATCCATCATCGTTCCCTTGGTCTTCCTCACCCTGTCCAATGTCCATAAATCAATATATTCATCGCTATTTTAGTCCCACGTGATTCGTGTAAAAGGAACTATACCTACTAGCATAAATCTGTGAGAAAAGATTAAAGAAATCAAAAACATAAACTGATAATCCATGTCTTAACAAAATGATACCTTACCTATCTCAAGATTGTCTAAGTCTATCGGCATCTATCAAAATACATGGTTTGGTTTGCGCAAACGTACGCTTATTATACTAGACCAAGTACAGGGAAGGACAAAAATATGTAGGTAAAGGTACTCTTGGCTAAGTTCAAATACTATTCATTCAGATATTATGCGAACGTTGTATATTTGTTAAATATGTCTAAATTCTCATGAATAAAAAAGCAGATTAGAGTGGTTGTGATTCTCTACATAGATACGATGATGATCAGTTTATCTATAAAGATAAATAAATAATATATTTTTGCTCGTGACTGTACCTGAAGCTGTCAAATTCAGCCAAGCATTCTTGAACCTAATGCTTTAGCGATAAAGCTGAAAATCGTATTACAGAAAAGCAGATAGTACATTGTAGTAGCTTGATGTGCTGGCGTCTGTACATAAGTCTCTAATAATAAACGCCCTTCGTCGTCTTTGTGATAACAATTGACGGTAGCAATCACGGCTTTTGCGCATCCATGATAGACATGTTCACTTGTACGTAAATCAGAACAAACGTACGTAAGAACTGATAAGATTAGTGCTTAGAAACAATGTAGGTACATCAAACATATCAAATAATGTGTCAAAGAAAGAAACGTAGATGAAACATCATGTGATGGAACCTTTGGATATGAAAACTCTACTTGAGCCATGACAAATAAGTAGCAAAATATGTAATAAGTACAATAAAAGTAAAATCGTGTACCAAACTCATGTTTCCTCAACAAAAAAGAATAAAATAAACAGAGAATATCCTAAAACACGTGTAAAATAAATGAAGATACCAACATAACCACTCGAATAAGGCTCATAACTCGTATAAAATATAGCAAATAATGACAATAACGTACCTAAAGCACGACATGAGAACAATATGAGTCGTCATAATCATTTTCATAATTAATAACCGTGTACCGGTCACGATGTCTATCACAGAGCGTGATCTAAGAAGCAACAGCTTGAGTTTTCATCAGCGAACACGAACAAATTGTTTTACAAGCTACGATTTATTGGGTTATAGGAATTGCGAAATTACAAGTTGGCTAACATCGTCCGGGGTCTGTCTGACCCCACAATCTTGACAATGGCGGGCGAGAGGCCGAGTGTTCCTGTAATAATGCCTATAATGACGGCGCCCGCGCCGGCCAGCAGCATGCTTACATAACAGTTCGTGACTTGCGCATTACGGTATCGGGAGAAAAATACGAGTCCACAACATACAGGCACGCATCTGACGTCAGGCTCGTATCGATATTCCAACATTTATTCGTAATTTTTTACTGTTCCTTCCTAGTTACAGTCCTAGGTACAGTGTAAACCACTGTAAACCGTTGGTACCGGTACCTGTCATTTGTATTAGATCTTTGACAACCATTGCAGATAGTCAGTGGCCCAAAAAGTCTGACAACCAGTCTTACCAAAGGGTGTTACTCAGGACTAACTGGGTTATGGAGGAGAGATATAGCCGCTTCATGTAAAATACTAGCATTCAGCTGCATCCGGTTAGACTAGGAGGCGACCCCAACATGCTTTGCAGATGATGATACTGTTCTAACTCACATTGCACAACGAGACTACGCGTACGATTTTACAAAAGAAATTCAATGACGGAAAAGTAAATAATAGCTTGTTTGTACGCTAGTGAAAAGTAATGAACCAAAACAACTAATTAATTGCCACTAAGTTATAACCGTCACTACTAGACTCCTTAGAGCCAGAGGCGTACTTCCGAACATCCACAGTTCAATAACGATATAAGATCCTTAACGATATGCTCAATAAAACTTTTTATATTTTATTTAACATTTTAAATTACGCCTGAACTTTTATACTAAAACCGTACAACACATAATAAATAACTAAAATAATTATACAGCTATAAATTGCAATAGAATAATATTAGAATCAGCTGTATGTAAAAAGGCATTTCTAACACGCGATCGGGTTAATACTTTGATCATTGGAAAGAAAACATTAAAACAGTTCTTAATTTATTGGTTGGTGTATTAATGAGTCGATGTCTTCTATATTAATTTAAATTTATCGACGTTTCCAGTCCGCCCCTGTGGTCGCAGGAACTCGTTCGCGGGTCGTCAACTATAACTTAATTCTACTAGATAGGCAAGTTCTATCGACCTTTCGTATGATTCATGATCACGCTGTTACTGTTTATGGTTTAAGTCATCAACACAATAATATACTTATTACGTAATAACCTTATAACTAAATGTCAATAAGCTCCGCAAAAACTTCTTCTAACCTGCCGAGGTAATCGGATTATGGGACTGCAATCAAATGCAGTCTTAATGACTGGTAACTAGAAACTGCAGGGCATACACTTTATAATGGGTATTGTTGATTAATATTTCTGTTTCGATCTGTCAGCACCTCCTCCTGTCTGGCTAGATTAAATTAATTCGTCTTGAAACTTGAACAAGACAAGGTAAAGACACCTTGCTTGATCCTTGACTCTGGGGTCAATGTTATTCTTCTTTTAGCATACTTTTGATGTCAAAACTTCTGTCTTTTAAAAAGTAAAGACTGAGTAGTTACGAGTATCTAACAAATTGTATCAAAACCAAATCGATCATGAATTTTAAATCATTGATCATAAATTACTATGTTCTTTCTATTTTGTTAAATAAATCGATCATTCAGATAACTTTTAATGTACTGAGATAATAATTTTTGTCCAAGAGAAACGCTGCTCTTAGAATATTTTTAGGCCATTAAACACCAAGCCCTAAGTACGATGTAGGTATCTATACGCCTATCATGGTCAGGCAGAGGTGTTTCTAGACTAACACGGCGACACATCAACCTACACATTTCCAATATAACATGACCCCGCTTTGTATCGATTTCCTCGTGCAATGAGAGATACGCTTAAACTGCTTTACATAGCTTCATTGGTAATCGTGCGTACAACCACGTTAAGTTCCCCCGATAAGTTAAAATCCCATGTAATAGAGGTCAAGCCTATTGGCCATCAAATGGGTGTGATTCATCAGACTCCGGCTCGGAAACAATCCCTTATAGTCTATAGTAATCCTGCTAGAACTTTCAAACTAACCTCAAAGTCTTCAAATTCCGAAACACTAATTTATCATCAACTCGCTTTATACAACTTCAGTGTTACATTGCAATCAAATATAATAAATCAATGGCAACATTATTACTTACTTAGTGGACATTTTAATCAATGTTATTCCGATGACAGATCGCCGCGATCGGCCATAGACTGTGATCAATATATAGCCTCTACAAGTCACGAATACTGGCCATAGTTGCTTATGGACAATATTAATTCGTGGCCCGTTATACGTAAGTTGATGACGTCATCATAGTTAGTACTTATAGGTGTCTGTGAACTAAAATGTGTGGTTGGATGTATGAATGGCACTTCCCTAAGAACATTTTTACTTTGTAAGAACTTGTATTCAAACCAGTTTGTTATTTTCATTGCACCCTGACATGTTATTTTTATAGATTACTAAGGTCTGATAAGATCCTATAAACAGTGACCTTTTTTTGGGGTGGTAAATCATCAAATAACCCCCGCTCCCGCTCTTGGGAGAGCGGAAGGGAGTGTCAGACTTCCACTAACTAAAAACCACCCATGTTCCTTCTTAGCCCTTGTGCCGAAGCCGCGGTATCTTTTTCGAACAACTCGCAGCCCAGACGGGATAAACAGTGACCTTTGATGTCAATAGGCTCGACCTTTATTCATTTTGTTATATTTTTTGTTGGAGATCCTAAAATAAATAAATACTTGGTAAAATACGGGTGTACACAGTCACGAGCAATTTAATGTAGGTACACAGTAACTTTTACAAGTGATTTTCTCCTAATGCATTGATTAAAGTTTGAAGTTTACACGAGCATGAATTTTTGGAAGTCACACATTTTGTCAGGAATTCTGCTTTTTATTGCCCGTGACTGTGTACACCTGAAATATGTACTGTAATGATGCCACAGGCACACCTCTCCCTAACTTTTCGCCAGCAACAAATACAAAGGTTGGTAGTGTATTGCACATTGTAGCAGTCATTCTGCCCAGTCCACACTCATTAAACCCAACTCCCTATCCAAGCCCTATTAAACACTTCCTACCAACGAAAAAGTGCAAAATCCCGTCTGCACAACAACAACAAGTACACAAACAAGTAAACAAGTCGCCATAAGCACGTAACAGCACACCTGCGGCCGCCACTGATGACGGTTATTGCGCGGGCGCACCCGACAACCGTGCTCTTATTACCTGAGTACACAGACTGGGCGAATTGTTGCCTTGTCAGGTGCCGTATGGATGGGGTCAATGGTTTGATGACCACAGTCTTATTGCTTAGAGGATTCAGTAGGACAATTTTTAGAAGGTTAGTACAGTGCTTTACTTGATCCCTCTTAAGGAGAAGGAGGGGTCAAGTTATGCATGACACTGACTGATTTTACTCCTGTAATTCGCGAAAGGTTAGAACCTTTAAGATTAGAAGAAGAAGGTTAGAACGATACCAAATAGTACACCCAACATTTCACTAATTATGTTAAAGTCCCAAGTAATAGGCGGTGAGCCTATTACCATCAACCGAACACAATTTCTGACTCCGTCACTACTACTGAGCTATTCTCGAATGAAAACCCCAATAACACATTGCCAGACTCAAGAATCGAACCCCGGATCTCATACACAGCTGTCGTGCTTGCGACCATTGGACATATGAGGCAATCTACTATTATATTAATAATAACTTGCTCTGACTTTTTAGTTTATCCTTTCTCGCTGTTGAAATTGTAGTATTAAATTGTACTTAGTTTTTTTTTATTTAATGGGTCAGTATAAAATGACGAAAGTTGGCTATACCATATACTTGGAATACAGGCATCATATTATTATAATAAATTAGAATATTGCAATTTCTAGAGGATTTAGAAGAGTATACTACACTCATTAAAAAGGGTAGGTTGCAGTCACTCTCACCGTTCAACACAAACCGTGACCTGTTAATTAAACAAACTGCTTTAATTAATTTAATCACAATAAGTGAACCAACATCCATTAATTATGAATAGGTACATATGTAATGAGCTGTAAACTAATGAAAAACATTCGCTTCCTCACACATAAATATACGATGCTTTTATTTAATTATACGAGCATATCCAATAGGAATATAGATTTACGATTAAATGCACTAACTACTAATTATAACTTTAAAACTAATATTTTTTGCCCAAGTGATCAGTGGAGAAGTTAATTTATTCCTAAATTTTAATACATTTTTAAAAAGGTTTTAGATCTATTGACTGCCTCATTGGTCAACTTAATGGTTGCAAACACACCTGCGTGGTGTTATCCTATCTGAAAATTATAAATCTACGAAGTCTAGATTTGGGCCTAGCAATAGGCTCGCCTGTTATACATACCTAGCACTTTAACATAACCGACAAAACTGTTTGGTTGATACACCTCTACCATAACCCTCAGGGATTAGCGCGATGTTACATAAAGTCCATTAGAATTGAACCCTCTGTTGCTAAGAAACTGTGTAAGCGACCGGTACTTGCGTCCCCGACAAAGATTAACGACCGAATAATACAGACGCGTCATTACGGCTCCATTGTAAAATAACAAGATTAAAAACAGTGTTTGTTTTAATTAAACATTTATTATAATTTGACAAATAACTTTTTTTTCCAAATATATTCTTGATACAATCAACATGATGATGGTAGTACCTATACCTATTCGACTTTCAGTAGCAGATAGAAATCAGTTATAGAGCTCGAGTATCCACGGCGATGGGTATCTCCACTCAAAGGTAACAAAGAAAGACAAATGCCACACTTGCCTTGCACAAAGGAGTGTCCATTCTTTACCGGGGTTGCGGTAATGAGTCTTTGTCGCTGGCCCTTGGTAGCCAGTACAAAACAGTGGGGCATAAATCATGGCTGGCCAGGAAATCATTCATCCTCAGTAATGTGCTGCGAAAATAGGCTTCTACTCGCCACGGCGCGCCGCGACGCTCACGCCCCGCGCCCTAAATGTATTATAAAGTAAAAAAACGTCGACTTTAATGAAAATATAAATCTGAAATTCTTGGCAATTTACACTACAACGGTTCTTTAACGTGTTTTACCTACAGAAGGCCAATGCTCAAATTATTAACTACATTTTTTTACAGGAGATCTAGCTAGATTACGGTTTATATTACTTTAAAAAGAATGCAATCCTAGACTGTAAGGAACAACAGTAAATTGAGTGAACCAAATTGATCAAAAGTATTTCTTACGGACAAATGTAAAGTTTTACGGCAGGTTACCAATCGGTTACTATTTATACTTCGGTCGCGAACCTGATACACTTGTAATTCTCTTCACCCAAAACAAAAAAGCAAGAGCGGACACTGCTAACTGTGTTCGAAACATATTTGAGAGCAGAAAAACAACGAGCTCCTGAGGTAACTGCTTTATACTTTATTTATATTTGTTATCTCATCAGTTTAACTAACGATCCTCTTATCTTTTATTGTTAGATACACTGTCTATAAAACACAGTATATATAAATCGTGAATTAATAATTAAGTCTCAGTTTATTGTAGTCGCTCTGTTAACAAGTTATTTTGTTGTGGCACGATCGCCATTAGTCCGACATTCGAGCCCAATCAATTAAAAAGAGTACGAGCCACAGTTCGTTGGCCGTTCCCACGACATTTTTGTCATAACTTCTGCTTAAATTTTGAGCTGTAACAATTCTTAGGGACGTCCGTAACCGCATATCGATGTATGACAAATCGTGACAAAACCACCGACTCATCTACACTAGTTAGGAGTTCAGAGTTGTGTAAAACTAGGTGTAGTCAATTTTGAACCTTATTTGGTTGGAATAAGAGAGTGGTGAGCTAGAAGTGTATAGTTGTGGGCAGAAAAATGAAGTTGGCATTTGTGTACACGAATTCATGTGGCTGAGCCGCATGCCTGCGCCTGCGCTGGCTTCATCCATCAAGCTCGGCGCGCATCACCTTCAGCGCGGCAATCGACCGGAAACATACCCTGCCAGCCTCTGACTTGGACAGACCGCGTAATTAAACAGCTTTTATACCTAATGCGAACACATGCAATGAAGAAACGAACATCAAGACACAAGAAGGATTACTTCTTGAAAATCGTTTTTCTCAATGTAACATTGTATGGCCCAGCATGTTCTTTTTTGCTACATGCCCAGTGTATCGCAACTTGATAAGGTAAATATGACATTTAGATATTAACTTTGAGAAGTTAGCGCTATCGTATTTTTTTTTGCACGCGCACATTAAGCGTCAAGCTGATAATAACTTCATTGTAGATAAAAAGAAACTTAAAACACCATTAAGTTTTATAGCAGTCCACAATTCACAAAAAACTGCAATTACTTTTAATTTCAAGCGCTAGATATCATTTTCATCACGGGGATTTTTTTGCCGCTTCAGAAAAACACTTCCTAACATGTCCCATACGCGATTATTATTCATTATCATGCGAACGACATGGAAAATAGTGTCCTGTCCCTCTTTGTCCCGTGTCACTGTGTATTTCCGTCCCTGTCGTTTGCCAGTCGCCAGAATTTAATATCAAATATCAATATTTGGATGCAATCAATCAAAGTTAATCACGCGAAAGATATACCTAAAAGCAAAATGAATACATTAAGTTCTTTAGTGACCGGCGTCGGGTGCATTCGAGCGAGCTGTACGCGGCATTATTTTTTGTACGGGGCCTAATAATGACCGATTAGGAAAAAAAATACGCTGGGAACTCTGTTGCCCATTGTATTAAATACATTGTCATGACGTAAGCACATTTAAATATTAATTAGCTTAGATTAGAATGGTAAGCCAGAGGTAATCAAATGGAGTCAATGGTTCTCAAACCGACCCGTCTGGCCGTCTCCTTTATATGTAAATTAGTTGGGTAGCTAAGTACAAATTAAAATAATGTTTATTGGTTGGTTGGACGTTTTCTAGTTACTAAGATTTGTGATTTAATTGCTTTAGTGTTAGCTATACCATTTAAACTATGCTAATTTACTTAGTCGAAGCCAGAGAAGTATGTAAGGATTGTAAATGGTCACTGTTATTTCTTTTTTTTATATTGCAAGTCAATAAGAGTATTCTAGAGCATGGGACAGGTTTTCAGAAGCAGCCACGGAGTTTGGAATTGTGCTAGATTGATAGCAATAGGCTCGCCGCTTTTAACATAAGACTTAAAACGTAACTAGCGAAATTTGGGTATACACCACTGCCTAACCCTTTAGGGATTATAGGTGTGATGTTATGTTATGCTTAAAAAGACGGTGTCAAAAAGTCTAAGTCTCAAAAAACCTACTTTCAACACAACTCCAAAGCCTAATCTCAACCAACAAAACCACCTTCTAATTTCCTCTACCAATTTCTGTAACACATTAAACTACATTCAAGTGCACTATTTGTTTTGAAACAAGCTTAAAATAAAACGAGCATTAAGAACTAAAGTTCTAGACAAAGAACAAATGTGTGGTAATTTAAAAACTTAAGTAATTAGGTCACCTCCCCGCTCGATCGATAGTATGGAAGCACGCCAAACTTTTAACGACGGCAAACGTCAATAAAACGGTGTTTTCTAGTTGTTTGTTTGAAGCAATCGATATTTGTAAGCGTTGTTGTTTGATTGTTGGCCTGTTTTGTTTGTTAATTGTTTTGTTTTATGTTTTCAGTATGTTATTGTTTAAGGGTTGGAAATTGGGGGTGATGAGATGGAAAAATTATTTTGAGTTTGAGTTTTCGTAATTATTTGAGTTTGAAAAATGTATGTGTTAGCACTATGGTTAACTGTTAGATAAAATATGATAGTCATCAACACGCTCCTTGTGAATAATAGGGCAAGCAATAATTAAATAGAACGCTATTCGATTATGGTTAACAAACAAAAAACACAGTGACTGATACACGCTCGCAATTTCGTTGAGTATTTATTTATTTTATTTTATTCTATTTGGGAAACTTACAGCTAATACAGACAATGTACTTAAACAATAAGCATTTGTAAGTCAATAACAAGTTTCCACTGTTAACACACATAGATTAGTATTTTGTCACCCTCTTACTTGTCTAGCAAATAAGTGATACAAAGAGGTACAGTAACTGCACTAACCTCATTTACACAAATATTCGCTTAATTATTTCTACCAATAAATACCATTATCAAGTAGCAATAATTATGCTATGCACAATCAGTAAAAACCAAACACTTATCTTCCACATATATGGTCTCCAATAGACCAAAGTACTTGCCTTACAGTGTTAAGCTATACTTTTTGTTCTCGTTTACTTTTTCTTCGCCGGTTAGTAGGAACGGTTTCATCAAAGCTTCAAGAAAAACAACTTCTTCAAGAAAAAACTGTGTGTGCTTAACCAAATGGTCATTTGCCATGTGCGCAGTATATTGTGGGCAGTTGCTCTTTTAATTTATATTTTGTTAGAGTATTCAAAAGAAAGGAAAGTTAAAATAGGGAGAGTGATTTGTTAATTTGTTGACACTAAAAAAATTGGATGCAAAAAAAATAAAAATACCAATCGAATTGAGAACCTCCTCCTTTTTGGGAAGTCGGTTAACAAACAGATATTTAAATGTACTTAGGTTCTTTATAATTTGTCACATTTTTTAGATTATAGACTTGTTTTACACATTTTCATTTTATGGATTAATAGATCTGATTTACTTTTTAAACAAATTTATTGTTCATTACTTTTTTTGCACAAATCTTCACTAGCTACTTTTAAACAGTCCTTATCAGTGACCGTTTGGCTTGCGGCTTGCCTTGCACACAGTTAGGATTGCGCCACGCTTCTTAATTCAAACACAACTCAAAATGGCCGCCGCTAAATGTATTGTGACGGCTAATAATATAAGTGGCCAGTATAACAGACAGTTTGACTTAATTAATGCTGAAGTGCTTCTGGGCAGGGTAGGTACGTCTGTCTACTTTCGATTTTTATTTAGTTATTATTCATTATCTTTACATCTGAACTCTTAGAATATTTTTGGTTAAATTCAGCGGTGCGTTTCAAACAATGTGGTTACCCTACGCTACAATGAGTAGTTATGTACAGTCATGTGGAAAATATAGTAATTAGGTACCTACCCTATTTTTTTGTCTTAAGATTAATAATCCCGAAAACCTTGAGTAAGGATTATTGAGTAAATTAGTACCTATTCTCATTATACTCTCACCTACTTTCAATACCTACCTACCTATATAATAAAAGGCCAGAAAAAAGACTTTACAAAGTTTTAACTATTAGGGTACCTACCTAGTCCTAAACATCCACAATTTGTCAATGTCTGAGCTTTAAATAGATTGAGGCCAAGCTGCAGTTACTGTTATGTTATCAGAACAGTAGGCAAACCAGTGTTTTACATTCTCTAGCGCAGTTATAAAAGAAGACATTCTTTCAGAAAAAAAAAACGATAAATAAACCCCAACTCTATCAGTTACCACTTTTTATGGTGGGTGGGAAATCATCAAATGACTCCTTCCGCTCTGGGCAGAGCGAAAGGGAGTGTCAGACTTGTACTGACTAAAAACCACCCATGTTCCTTCTTAGCCCTTTGTGTCGAGGCCGCGGTATCTCTTTCAAACAACCCACAGCTCCGACAGGTCTATCAATCACCTCACAAATCTAGGAAATATAAGTAGCTAAATTGATTTGAACCCATAAATAGTATAGTAGTCTATGCTGTCTATTTTACAGTGGCTATATTTCTAACTGAAGGGCGATGGCTATTCCATTCTCTGGCGATCATTGTCGACTGTCCGGCCGTGTATCGATTGTGTGGTAGCCCTGAATGTATGGAGAAGAAGCTGGTTTGTAAGATTCTGCTACAAACAAAGAGGCATAGAAGATCTTTTTTATTTGATGCAAAAATATTCACACATTATCGATATAATCCAAAGATCTAAAAGTTTTATCAATTTTAGTTAATAGAGGCTTTCTTTTTTATAGTTTCTATATGCAGAGTTATTTAAAATAATCAATAATTTCCAGCCTAATATTTATGTATTTTATTAGACTTTAATAAAGCCCTAATAAAATAACGATTTAACTGACACTTTCTACAATTTATTCAATACCGATTTATGTTTCCATAATATTTTACTGCAAATTTTTGAACTGAAATGAGGCATAACATTAAAGTAATTCTTAGATTTAAGGAAAGTTTTAAAACAACAACAACAACAACACATAGTTGAAATAACAAGGTTAATGGCATAATAGGTAAACAAATGTTTTATGTTAAAAAGAATGCAAAGAAGTGCTAATTTAGACGCCTGTCTGGCAACAACTCCGTTGTTTTTTCCAGCAAATATTTAATTCATGCGGTCTAACTATGCATGTCGCCAGTCCATGCCAGGCTCTGGTTGCAAAGTGCAGGGGGAAAATAATTAACCGTTGATGGCAGCATTATTTCGTGGCATGATTACGCCTAACGCAGCAGTGTGCGTCTGGGAGGAGATGTCGCGTCGTGCGCGGGCGCAAGCCCCACCCCGCGCGCTAATTGCGCCAATCTGCGGGGCGCAACGCACGCACACACGCACAACTCACGCACACACCTCCCTCCGCGGTGACAAACGCTGCATTCGCCAAATGTATTTGTACTTTACTAGTGTATGTAAATGAAAATGTACAGAAGAGCATGAGGAACCAACAACAGTCATTATACGGGAGCGCTCACAATAGTGGGATCATCATTTTAGTGGGAATTGTTCGTGTTTTATTTTTTTATGTCGCGGGCATTCAATTATTTTTTATTGTACCATGTTTCGCACAATTACTGGCACAGTAATAGGGGTTTGTTGTATGTAAAAGTATAAGGATGGAAGTCACTGAAAAATTACACTTCGGTGGAGATGAGTAGGCAGCTCAAAATTACAAAAGGAATGTTTAATCAATTAAAAGGTGTAGGTGGACAGACAGGGGCCGGCGGCGGTGACAAACTCGCTACTACTCGCACATTCATTTATTTACCAAAGAGAACGCTGTAATTGAAAAAATCTCATTTTCTCCCGTCTAGTGATGTAAACTTGTGTTAAAGGAATAATAAAAAAACAAATGAACGTCTGGCGGTCGGTCCTGCTGCCGGCCGGCTACTTGTTTGCTCATATTTTACTATACGTAGGTATGTATGTAGATGTACCTTCAGTTTTACTCAACCACAATATCCAGCCAAGCGAAACTGCAAGTGTTAGCTCCTACAAGGGATTTTGATGGCTTAAATTTGCATAAACATTCCAGTCCATACTTAGGCTTGTGGAAAAAAACGACACAGGAATAGAAACAGCGATAGACTATTGAAGGCTATCTTTTTTAGGTAACTTAACTAAGTAAAAACATACAATTTGTTGACTATAACAGGTGGGTTCAGTAGTAATTTCAATCCACTTATCTACATGTGGAATTGCGTAAGTGCACACAAGCCAATAATTTAAAACAACAAATCATAACAATTACTATTTTTTATAGTCAAATACGACATTGGATAGTTAACTCTATGCTCGAATGATATAAGGCTGTGTTTCAGTTATCTTGGTGGAGATTATGAGTGGCCCGATGGTTGTCATTGCTCAATAGGTGTGAAATTGGCGATGAGTCGATACAGAACGGTGGATTGAATAATGTGTCTGGTTTTGTTTGTCTGTTTGTTTGTGTTCTTGCCTTTTATATTGTTACTGGGCAAGGGGACTTTGAGAAAAATAATTGTATGGAGATTGTATATTGAAAGGAAAAATTGACTGAAACACTGTTACTTAGGTGTTTTTATTTTGTTATTAGTTTAGTTGGAGTTAATAACTAAGGGTTTGGTATATATTTATTTGAGTAAAATAAATACTAGTTTTTAAGAACAATGCACAACATTAAATTAATAACCTAAATATCAAATTTAAAAACACTGGGTAATACAAATTCAGGTAGAAATAAAAAGTGTTTACAGCTTGACGTCCAAACCATTCAATTGAACACCAAAAAACCCTGAGAACCAGCCATTTTTATTTTCATTTACGGCCAGTCCACAAATCAAATGAAACACAATCCGTCCTCCATTAAGTAGGTATCGCGCAATAGGTGTAACATTTCAGAAGTTACACCGAATAAAAACAACAATAAAAGTGAAACTCTCCCAGTGGAATAAATAATTTCCACTATGTCATCAATCGCTTCACTAAACCATAAATTGTGAGTGCGCGTTTGACGCGAGGTATCGCGTTACAGGGACACACCCGTCACCATGGCAACCGAGCTGTCATTAAAAAAACGTTTCATTAGCTCGCCACCACGTCCCAAAGAATTCCACCCAAAATTAACATAAATTGTTCTGCTTGACTTTAGATAACTTCTTTTTCTTAGATACTTAACGATCACACTTTTAATATAAAGGCGACACATCCATGCAGTTTAATTCGTAAATAAAATAACTATAATAACACCAGATATTATGCTGGGGACGTGGAAACGCATAAAACTCGGTAATAAAGTTAGTGACCAAAGTGAAAACGATCCGAGTTGTCATCGTAGCAAGTTTATGTCTGCCTCAACATGGTTAAATAAACTTTTTATAACTCCATGAACCAAGCTCCGCGATAAAGCACCGATTCTACAAAGAGAATCATACCAATACCGCCTATAAATGCGCAATTCAAAAATATAAACATTCAAGTAACCCGTGTTACTTTAATATAAGAGATAACAAAAGTGAGCAGCGACATTCGGGTAATATTTTTTAATTTACTTATCTGTCCTCGGGAATCAATGTTTCACATAATTTTATATGTAAGTAACCTAATCGAAACGCCGCCTTGTGTCGACGGACGAATTTACCAGATTCAGATATAATCAGAGCGACAAGAAGCCGCATCGGACCTCGACACTAACACGATAACAGAGTGGGCTTACAAACAGGACCAAGCGCGGGTGTATGGCGGGCGGTCGCGTCCTCCGAGCCCCGACATCGACACACATAAACTAACACACATAACTGCTGTGAACGCGACGAAATCAATTCCCAGTTCCGATTCCGAGAAGTGACACAGTTTCTTAAGTGTCGCATCACTATTGACCGACCGCTAAATAAATTCTAATCGTCCCATACCGTCCACATGCCAATCTAGTCCCTAACACCACAGTATAGACGAACTTTTGTACAACCGCCCGTGTAGTTGGAATATAAAGAAGAGCCACCTGTCCCCACGAAAATCTTTATAGCCGCCATAAAATTTAAACCTCAAAAGAAGAAACAAAAAAGTATGGATTTATTTTTTTTCCTTACGAGTGGGGCCCATTTTAGATCGTGTTTACCTAAGCTGTCACCTTACAGAATGGCGATTTTGACTGGTCGGGTCCGTTGAATTAATTGTGGAGTTTTGGAGAGATATCGTCTGATGTGCGATAACGTCGGACGGACGAGCTGCCTACCGTCCGTGGGAGCAATTTGCTTAATTCTGACAGTTCGCTCGCGGAATTAGAGGTCTGCTTAACGTGCTTAATTGTTACGACGTCCAGTTCTAAGAGCCAATGTCCGTAAATTGTACGTAATGTGAGTGATTTAGAGATCTGGCGGTGTTATCAATTAAACGGGTGCTGTGAACTTCAGACCGACAGAAGTCATCCCACTTGCTATTCCACATATCTACATATTTACTGCTTGGCGATGAGTAACATCACCGTCGAGAACAGCCTGTCAATACAACACAGACAGCTGTATACAGAACAGACCAGTGACATGTCGAACGGATCAATAAACGCGTACTTACCGTGCGAGCCGACAGCGGCGGAGTAGGGGGCGTGCATCTGTTGATGGTAGTAGCGGGCGCGGCTGTGATGGCCGCCTTCCAGCGGTGAGTGGAAGAAGCCGTCGCCATTGGCGTCGGCGTTGACGTCGCCGGCGGCCGGGCTGCCGTTGACGCGGCCCTCGTACCACCGCTGCTGCAGCGCGCTCGCCCCGGCCCCCGCGCCCTCTCCACTCATGTCCATGGCCGATCCGACCTCACACACCATGCATCGCTTTTATAAACACACACTATAAGTCCACTCCCCTATCAACATTCCTAAAGTCAACTCGGTTTGGTGTATGAGAACCCGAACTAAAGAGCAGTCGGGCTCAGTGTGCGCATTAGTAGGCCTCAACTTGACGCGGTGGCTGACGACCAGTTCATATTGCACGTATCTGTGGAAGATAAAACATTGTTATTATTGAACAAAAAAAGAGAATTACACAAATAAACCCAAAGAAAAACCACGCGTATATCATGAGGTCATTTTGGTGGACATCAAAGAAATACACACGATAAATCTGAGCCGGTGTTTTGTCAAAAAATAGACAATCAATTAAGATAATAGTGGTGTGCTATCAAATACGTCTGCGATACCGATACGCTCCCAATTTGATTAAGTGATAAGGAGCGGCAACACTCGAGCCGCCGCGATAAGCGATAACCAGGTATTAAGCGTTGTTAGCCAACCGAGCAGTGATTTTTATTACTACCGAAAAGCTGCCAGAGATATCTTTATCTGCTTTAGACGCATTTGTTTAACACTCATGAAACACTAGCAACCTTCTTAACAAGATAAAAACATGAAAGTACAATCTCGTAAATTATGACTGAAGTCTACAACGTGTGCTACTACAATCAAGAGCAAAATTCATAAGCGATTTTCTAGTAAACTAACAGTTTCTACTTTGAACTATAACCTCTTTCGTAATAGTGTCGCCTATAAAATAATATGCTCGTGAAAAAGTAAAACATTACATCAACACAGTAGGAGCAAATCACAATCAAAAGTTTCTGAGTAGTGTTAGTGCTCATGACTATACTGTAGGTCTGTACATCTGTCCTTAACCCGTCGAGCATTAGTGGCATGATATTATGTTAAGTGTAAATCTACAAAATAAATGGATTCATAAGGAATGAGCTTAGAAAGTAACTCATTCCACAGGTCCTAAACTGATTTCATAACAAAATGTATTGTATCCTTTCATATCGCATTTGACATTTTACATGCTCATAAAGTGTTGCAATTATTGACATTTTATTCTAGGTGTACAAATATGATACTTGATAGCCCATCGCCACGCCTATAAAGTATTATATTTTTTCATATTAGTTAACTCTGAGCTGTAGGTATGTTAACAATAAAAGAACTTCATAGGCATGCCAAAATATATGCGCTATCATATATACATAATAGAGGTATTTTAATGTCATTGTGTCCACACAATACAATTTATATAAATTACATATAATTTTGGCTATTTGTGTTATATGAGTAGGCTGATAACGAAATTGAATAATATATTTAAGTCGTATTTTGAATTTCGGGGCTTTATGATTCATGTCAAAAACGATGGGTCAATGTTAATGCAAGCAATTCAATGTAATGCACATGACAAATTATTATGCAAAAATTACAGACATTTTAGGATTAATTATTCAATATTTATAAAAATGTCGGGAATAAAATCATGACGGTAGCTTCATTATAAGAGAAATATTTCACGAATTTTGGAATTATTATGACTTTATGAAACACTTTAACCATTCTAACCCTATTGACATTTTCTTGTACTTGTACTGATAATATTGATAACCTACTCCTTAAAAACCCCACCACCATTAAAGCCCCACCATGTAAGGCATCTTTCTAGGTATTATACCTTATCTAATTTTTTATCATTTCTTATTGCAAATATATTTCTTTAAACTGTGAAACTTAGAAAACATACGTAAATCAAAGCTAGGATTTACGTTATATGTTTTCTAAAATAAATAAATTATAATATACTTAGCCTAAATAATTAGGTATGTATAACTGTAAGCATAGAATATATTTTTGAATAAATAAATATTATATTATTCAAAAGCATAGGTAGATAATATTGCACCAGTTTATGAAAGATATTAAGAATGACCTAACATTGCCAATTCAGTTTTAAACATTTTGAAAAATGGCTATGGCTTTAAAATGTTACTGAAGTTCCTTTTGGATAGTCTAAAAAAATGGGTCTTAATTTCTCTTTAGTCTCGTAAAAGCTATCATAGAATAATGGGAAAAAAACAATAATTGAGTACAGCACTTATTTCTCATAAGCATCATCATCGGTCTAGACCGATTGAGAGTTGAGAAAAGGCTAGGCCTTTTCTCAACTACGATGGTGTTGGCTTCCAGTTTTACTGAAGACTGACTTCCACAACCCAGTTCGTACAGTCATTTCTCTTACGCTATTATACAAAGTATATACAGAAAATTAAATTAGAAAAGCTAAGAAGGCAGAGCTTGGCCAATGCATTAGTGAAAAGCTGAAAGGTCTATTCCCAGCTATAGACCAATTCTATTATGGTGATTCACAATTGTTACAATTTGTTTACTTTCTAAGGAGGACACAACAATTCATCTACTCCAATATAACTATCCAATGTAAAGCAGATTTTATTATGAGTTTAGAATTTTTCTTGACCATCATTCTCCTGTACTTATCCCAATTTGTTTTGGGGGTTCACGCAGTTTCTTCTTCTATCATCATCATCAACAGCCTATTAATGTTCCCACTGCTGGGACACAGGCCTCCTCTCTTTGAGAGGGAATGGGCTGTGTCTGCCACACATTCCCAGTGCGGATTTGTTGATGTCACAAGTCTTCGATTTTTTTGGTTCGGCAATTATTGCCGAAGATATGCCAGTCGATGTTTTCCATCGTTTTGAGAGCAGCGGTGATGAAATAAATTACACAAAGTTGGACATTAGCACTTAAATTTTGCTAATAACTTGAAGATATTTTCAACAAGGACTTAGTACTTATTTCTTTAAGTATTAATTATCATTACGATAAAAACGTCAGATAGGCCAATCGCGATAAAATCGATTTATTTTATCGCAAAAAGAATTATTTTATTAAAAGCAAATTCGAACACTTGGCTTTACTTATCAAACTTATTATTTGATAAAATTATTTTTATGTTTACCTAATTTCCTGCCCCTTAGATAGCGATAAGAATCTAAGCATTACATTTTAAATATATATTTACTTAGGCACCTAATCGATATTAAATATTATTATTTTTATGTGGGGTTTAAAATTCAATTTTAATAAATAAAATTTAAAAAAAAAAACGTTTGTGGAAGTTTACACAAGTATCAATGACTTGGAATTGGCGGATTTGGATGAAATTTTGCACTCAAGTAGACTACTAAATAAATGAGAGCACTTTTGATTTAGTAAGTACCCTTTTTTTCATCCCGTTCTTGGGCAGAGCGAAAGGGAGTGTCAGACTTCTACTGACTAAAAACCACCCATGTTCCTTCTTAGCCCTATATATCAAGGCCGCGGTATCTTTGATTGATTTAGTACCCTAAGAGGCGTCTACTCGCAAATACTCGTACGTAGGTAATGTTAAAACAAGTAGGTAAACAGACTCATAAAATCAGGTAAACAAGGTATTTGACAGATAAACCACGCAAATGTCGGAAAATCTTAGGTACAACTGTCAGAGATTATAAAGAACGAGATCAATGAGAAAACACATTGTTATAACTTATGATTTAAAAAAAATACGTTTTTATGTGCTTTGATACAAAAGAAAACGATTTTCTTGTTTACCTTGCTAAATGCTTAGAATCTATATTCTGAAGCCATCATTAGTAGGTATCATTTATTCAGAAATATTCGTAATCCTAATACAATAATAGAACGCTTCAGCTATAGTCGCTAGTTTGTATACTAATAGGTACTTTACTTACCTACTAAGACGACTTTAGCATTATTCACCAAGAGAATAACAAAAAAAGTCCATCATTAATAAGTAGGTACTAATTAACGGATACTACATAAAAAATATATTATGCATTATGGATGTCTTTAAAACAATACATACACACAAATAGAGAACCTCCTCCTTTAAATGATTTTTGTTATTGTTTTTTCAACTATTCAAAAAGAAATAATAAATGGTAAAAGTAGGTAATTCCAGAGTTAGCAGATTGTTTATTTTGTCAGTGTTCATTTTTCAGGCATTTTTAGGAGAAAATGCACAGAAATTAAACACTTGTTTGAGTCCAGTAGTAGTACCTAGTAAGACGACTGCGAATGTTGCTTTTAGAGCTAAAATTACTTAAAGAAATAGTAACAAACGCATCAAGGTAGGCCCTTTATATCTAAAACCTGAAATGACTGGAAATAGTTTTTTAATGAAATATTAATTTTCATATTCTGAGAACGGATTAAAACTAATTATTTCAGCTACCAGAGCTGGTAATTTATGTAGTTCTTCAATAAATAAAAAGGAATTTCAACGGTACCTAAAAGGCCTAACTTGTGTGTTATAGGTACATCTAAATTATTAAAGCACTTCAGTGCTATGTCAAAAATATACATGTCGAATTGAGAACCTCCTCCTTATTTTTCGTCGATTACCAAATACTATAAAAATGCAAGTCAAACAAGCTGTTGTCACAATGTAAAACAAAATTCTAACTTTTCTAAGTATTCAAATGAGCTAACTTTTATGTCTTTAACATGCCTCACATAGGTACAAACGAGCGAACCATATGTAGAACATAAAAACTATAACGGTCAACACGATCAGTTTAAAATACCTTCACATTTACGACACTGTAAAATACCTATTTAATTGTGAATACATTTTGTCCATAATCAAAAGAATAAATAATACAAGGTCTTCCAAAGCCAAAACATCATCAAACACAAAAAAATTGAAAGCAAATATTCAAGTAGCGACTGTATCTCTTACCACTGATTAGATGAAAATCTCCAGTTTGCTTGATAATTCCCAAAGAATAAGTATAAAAGATATAGTATAAGTATTGATCTATCACAACCAACACACCTGCTATCTGACCATCGACTGAAAAATGGATTTGCCGATAAAAAAAAGAAATCTCACGTTTTTATCGCAAATTACGTCGATTTTATGTGATTTCCTCGTAATATCAGACGATAAGGAAACTTATCGGGCGGCACCATTGCTCTGTAATCACTATTTTTCACTAATTCAACGATTTTAAAACTTTATCAACAATAGGTATAGCAATTGAATTAACGCACACTTTAATATAAGTATATTTTTGACACCTTGAATACTGAAACTAACAATAATTGAATATGAGATATATTTTTATAGTTATCATGTTTAGGTATACTACGTACCTATATGTTTTGAGTTCCCAGCGAGCAGCGTTTTGAGTTGCAAGCATGATCATGGATAAACATGCCAAATATTCTGTTTTCAGTGTAAATGATAGTGTTACCGACCATCTCAGTTTTAAAAACCTATAACAGTAATTAAATTCACATATCGCTAAGTCTCTGCCTATAAATGAATTCATTGTGTGGGTGTTATTTTAAAAGTTCCTTTAAAGCATCAGCTGTGTTTTAAGAAAAGTTTATCATCTTCTAGCTATTGTCTCATGTTAGCTGAAATCGGCTCTAAAAAACATATTTTCTTCATAAAACGTCATTGAAAGTTGCCAAATAACACAATAATTTGAATAAACATAGCCAACTCCTAAAGCACGTTAGAAGTAGGCAATTCTCAATTCAGATGCATAAATTCACACCCAATAGGTACTGTCAAATCATTATTCATAAAGATGTCATAATAATAGATTATCATATTTTGTATTAGACCATCTTTTCACAAATACCTCTAAATCGCCTATAGAACTCCTGCTGTGAAATTGCCCATCACACATTCCAAGTAGCATTTATCAAAAAAAGCTAACATAATCATAAATTCTATATCTAGGCTCAAAACTGATAATATTGTTTAAATTTACAGCGGACTATTTTTATGTAATCGAACTTTAATAACTGTTATTTTATATAGTTATCAACATGCATATTAAAATAATATAATGATGTGGTTTAATCCAAAAATAGTACGTTTATTAATTAAATATGTCGAATGGTTGGTTTTGTTGTTGTTTTATTAGCTGGGCCCTGCATAAACTGGTCTTACAATTGATCTGCGCAAGCGCAAGTGATCGATGCGCCCGCGCCTGTTACTTATCTATACGGTACGTAGGCCTATCGCGGCTGGGATCGAGCGATCGCGAGCGGTAGCACATTCGAGTTATAAATCATCACTGATTGCCTATAACTCGGTACCAATGATAAACATTGTGATTTTACACCCGTCCAACGGTTTAAATTATAACTTCATGAATATTGTTAGGGCCCCGTGGGATGTTGCTAAAATCCCTTCTGTATTGTGCCGTCATTATTATTCTACATTTATAAGCTGACTATGCCTGGTTTTTTGAAATTTGTAATCATAGTGAAAAGATTTCAAGACGATTTAAAGTTATTCCTGACTGATTGGCCAAAGAAGCTAAAACATCGGGAGAGTTGAAAATGAACGGGGAGACCTTTATCCAGCAGTGGAACAGAATAAGCTAATGAAAAACAAATGGTTAAAACATCTCTTGTATTGTGCCGTATCAGTAATCTAAATTTAAAAACTGGCTATATATATAAGTTATAAATAGAAGTTAAATAAATATTTATAAGTAACTGTATATCCTATACCTACTAATGTGTCTAAAAAAAAACTTATGTAACCTTGCGACTGTCGTATGGTTAGTTAAATACATATCGCGGTTAGATCTATCATAGATATCAGATACCAGGAAAACTGCTTCACTTGTCATTTTCAACTTTATTACTTTTCACTATAGTCCGACGCCGAACGATGACGTTTAACCCCTTGCTTTATTAACAACAAAACATACATAGTTTTACATAGGTATAAACTTACAGATTCAATCAAATCTAATACAACAGCGAGAACCCATGAATATAGCTACGATTGGCGATTTACCGTTGTGCAATGAGTTTCCCTATTTGCATCAAACAATTTTGTTGTACCTATGTATTCAGTATAATAATTATGTAGGTATATTGACACTTTCAAATAGACGCCCTCTTTATTCAACTATGACAATGTATTCAGGAGTAAACATTCCTGAATATAATATAAGGAACACGGCATTTTAAATCTTTAGTCGTTAGTTTAGAGAAATTCGTTAATTTTCTACGAAAATAATTCATAGACTTAAGATTGTAGAAAGCTTATAATTTGTAAAATTACTGAAACACTACTTAAAGTACTTACTTACCACCCCGTCGGGGTTGCGGGATGTTGCAAGAGATACCGCGGCCTCGATATAAAGGGATAAGAAGGAACATGGGAGGTTTTTAGTCAGTAGAAGTCTGACACTCCCTTTCGCTCTGCCCAAGAGCGGGAGGGGTTATTAGATGATTTCCCACCCCCCAAAATATTTTGGTAATTTAGTAGATTACAAATATATTGAAGAACCTTAGTAAAACTAGGTAGACCAAGTTTAGGCAAAAGTAAAAACAAAACTTAATATTTCCCAAGCTTAAGGTATTTACTTTTCCGAATGTCGCCAAAATAAATCTAACTAACTAGAAACAAACCGATTGTAATCAACATAAATAGACAAACAAATTAATATAAATCTAACAATCATCATCTGACCTTACTAACACACGCGTTTACACTTCCATATCGCTCTTATTAAGATTAGGCAAGGCCCAATTAAGATAATTGATTTCCCTCGGACCTCCCGGCTGAACAACCGAGGCCTAAAATCTTAAACAAAAAAGAAGAAAAAAACTTGTACTATCTTCCACCTTAATCGACTTGTTTCGATACTAAATCGATCAAGAATCTTTTACTATAAAAATATTTGGTGTAAAACCTTTTTGTTAATAGTTATTTTATTATTGTTATTATGATCAGAGAGATTTCGTTGAAAATAGCGATGTATCGGAGTTTCTTCCCACGTGTGTGTTGGTGCTTTAGGCTTAAAATTGTGAATAAGTCTTCGAACATGTGCCTATGTTAGTTTTGTTAACTGTAAATTGATTTATCGGTTTTGAAATTAGCTCTTAGACGAATTAACGCTTTATTTAAACTATTTTTTTAACTTCAAACCTCGCATTTTTTTAAACTTGTCTTGTGATTTAACGAAATATGGGTAAACTGGCAACCTATAAATCTTCGGAGGATTAGACAAAAATGTAGTACCTACACATTTCTGCCTAATTTTTTCAGAGATTACAGGCGTAATGTTATGTTTGTTTGAATCTAAAACTGTTCACATAAGGTAAACAGAATCAAAAGTTACTTTGAACATTATTGAAAGAAGAAACGCCTTAAGTAATTAAATTAAGCAACTACAGTGCACAGTGAGCTAGGTAACAAATTGACTCCACTTAAAGACAAAACAAACAAAACTGTGAAACATTACATGTCACAACGAATCTAATGGCTCCATACAAAAGGCGTTGAAACAAAGGTTATACCAGCATTAACAGTGGGGCCCTTAAAAAAATACTAGAGGAAAAAAAGGTAATTCGGCCCACACATAAGGGTCAATCTTCATTACAAGGTGCTGTGGTTGCCCTATTTTAAAAGGACTTTGAAATACATAATATTGTTTGGTGATAGTATAAAAAGCTAAAAGCAGCCAGTCCTGTGCAAACTAAATAGTCACTTAGCCCTAAAATTTTAGGTGCCATACCTATAATTTGTAGGCAATACTACAGTCACTGTGCCTTTAATTTGAGGCTAAAACACGTCTGAAACCAAGATTTATTGTACAAAATTTGTGACTAAAACGAACCGATACAACAGTCAAACCGATTACCTGCGCTGATCACTCAGATTGATCGATGCCTTTTAAAATAACAGCATCGAATAATTTATCGATTCTAACAATTTTTCATCGAAAACTTATAATCGAATGCTGATAGGTGTTTATTCAACCGTTTGAATTTATTAACTGAACAATTTGTAGACGATTGTGTTAATTGAATGATTAACTAATGGCTGTATCGTTTAATATTATTGAACGTTGAATGCTATGCTGGCATATTTACACCTTGTTGACATCAAATTATATATATTTAATGTTAGATGTAGGTACTAAATGTATGTAAATAAATTATGTAAAGTTTCAACACTACCTAAATTATAATGTTCAAAGTTAGTATCTGATTTTTAATAAATAATCAATGATATACATATAATATTTTTCTTTTTATGTTGTTTGTTGATCTGTGTAAATAATTTTAGTATACAAAATAAATTATTTAAAAGAAAACTCTATCTGCCACTATCTTATAATTCACCTCGATTTTTTTATATCTATATACCATAATTAAAGCATCAAAAGTTAAGATTGAGTCTATTTGAGTTGGTACTAAATAAGAGATTTGTGTACAAATATGTCTTATTTACTCGTATTATATAGACAGGTTAAACTTTACTTAAGTATTTAGATTAGCCTAAAAGAAATCTGGGCTAGATTTCTAATGTTTATTGCGGTATCTACTTTAAGTTTTATTACTGATTACTATCTACTAATTCTATCATCAATTCAAATATACTTAAATACAAAATATTGTTATGGTTGAAAATAACTCTTCAAATAGTAAAAACAATCGCATAAACTATGTATTAATGCTATGACATTTTCTAAACATTGACATGGTGGAAAAAAAATGTTTTACCATATTTATGTCATTTAAATTTAAATTATAATTTATCGCCACATATTTGTAATTCAAAATCAAAAACCTTGTTAACATGTAGGTAATACAATCCGCGAATATCAATAAACCGTATTGACTTGGATTTATTCAGAGATATAATCTACAGCCTACCCATCTATCTACTTAGGTAATCTAGGCTTTATTTGGGTACGTATTAATGCTAATTCTCATGAGGTATTTAATTTATTTTTATCCTGTACTAAGGTGCAAAGAAATCACTCATCACTTCTCCTGGTTAGCCATACGGTAAAATAATTTAAAAAAATAAAGTTAATAAATTATTTTCTTATAATTATTAAATAAATTATAGCTCAGCTAGACAGGATGTAACACTACATAGAAACTCAAACGGAAACGTTGACTTCATACAAACTCACACATACACAAACTATGAAGGCTTATCGGCAGCTAATCGATTTGCGTTTGCGCATCTCGGAGCGCATTCAAATTTCGATCGCGGACTGTCATGGCGGCCCGATTGGCCGAAAACAGCCGAACGGCCGATATGAAACCGAAACGAAATGACATTGACATTGATTGGTCGTTGAGAAACTTCAAACAAAGGCTACGTAAATCCTATTCGGTTTACACACTGGCATTAGTATAAATATATTTAGATTATAATGCACACACACATATTTAAATCCGTTATCTTTGCATGTGAGTGTAAGTTATGGTACATAGCACCTACTTATGTATGCTATGTATATTTTTTCCCTTTGAGATTGTTTTACAATAGGTTGATTGTTATTTTTTCCACGAGAAAATCCTTATTCACCTTTGAAAGTTGAATAGGTTAAAAGGAAATAGAAAATAAGAGCTTGTGTCAAAAATAAAACATAAAATAAGCCATAAATTTGGTGTACAAATAGGAATAAAAGTAAAAATAATGTGTGTGAAACCTCAGGACTCTACTTTAATTTATTCAGAAATGATAATATGCTTGCATACTTAAATAGAATCATGGGTACACTTTTCTAAGATTAGATTCTTTGATTATCATTCAACAAAAACATTTATTTCATTAAAATTATCGTTCATAATGCCCTTTATTGCTTATGATTGCATTTGTTAAAATTAAGTCATTTTAAATCTTGCTTTAAATAATTATCAATGCATTATAATTAGTAGGTACATAGGTCTCATAAACATGAAATACACAAGAACTAAAATTTGCCAATCATTTTTATTTTTCAAATAAGAGTTTATTTGAAAAATAAAAATTTAACGTTTTGGGAAAACCCGTTTATGTCTTTTACTAGAACAAAAAAGATTTCGTTCAACATCATATTAAATACTAATATTATGTTTATAAATTAAATATAAATCCTAAATTGAATATTATAATAATAATGAATCCGGTTTTTAATAAGATATAAATATTTTTCGTTTTCGCGCTCTTTCCGTCGGACATAGAGTCGGCTCTACATTTTGTAAAGCGAAAAACAACAGCTTAGAAGCAAAGTTATTGAGCATTGTGTATATTTATCAACTTTTTTATATAATCAGTTTGTGTGTGTTGGTTTTTTACATTCATATTGTAATGTTTCCATTACAATTTTTGCAAACTTTGCGTCATTTGTTTTTAATCAAAACATAGAGCGGAATGTTGATTTAGTTTTGAATAAACTATATTCCAAATAGGCTTTTCTTCACGGAGGCACTTAGGAAAACATAATCACTTCATATTAGAAACAAAAAAAAAATATTTTGGAAAAGTTTAAAGAAAATCCAACCATACATGTTTGTAACACCAGTAAAATAATAAAAATGATTAAATACCTCGAATGTCCTTATCAGATGCTTATCACAATGTAGTTCACTATCACTATTTATCACTTTAAATACTGTGCAAATGCATAAACACACTGAAATCATGAGCTCCATTCCGTTTGCATGTTCATTTTCATTGGAAAATTCTTTAATATCACAGTTCACAACTGGTCCTATTATCTACGATGGTTATGTGTTTGGAGGATAGTACTAAAGCGCGTTAATATTGTTTGAAATTACAAAAACAGTCCATGTTAAGAGCGCAAGCGCAAGTGCGGCGACGTTAAGGCGTGCGGCACGTGATGCGGCGTCGATGGGACGCAACCCGACACTAAACCAGTCGTGTGACTTTTTGTTGTGAACGCGCGCAATCGGACGCCCTCGGGTGCGCTCGCCGCCGACGACTGCCGTTCGGCTGGCGCGCAACTCTCATTGGCCCACGCGAGAAACAGAAGGAGGAGCCTACACCGCGAGGGGAGTGTTCTTCTTTTAAAATTTTCTTTTTCTCTTTTTGGGCGGTAGTGCGGTGGTGTGCGTCAGTCGAGGCGCGCGCGCCGCGGGTGATGGATGGCTCCGCGGTCGCCTGCACTGTATTCTGTTATGCCGGATGATGGCGGCCCGACGGCTCCTAACAAGATTAATTGCCTGAAATTAGTGGTACTTTCACAATCAAAACGACACCCCATTAAACAATAGCGGTCACTTTATTTAGAACTGGTCTATTTTAACTCTTATTTGTGAGTTTGTTGATAAAAACATTCTATATTTTAACTAGATAATAAGTAATTCAAGCACCATCCATTGGTATCTAAACGGCTTATTTGATTAAATCATAGATAAAGCAGCCTATTCACTAAAAACAATTTCATTTTATTTTAATAAAATTATAGAAATTGTTCCTTAAATTTTGAGTAACTATTTCCTCTCATATTTACTGTAGGTATTATTTACTTATGCCACAAGGATTATAAGCAAGTCACATTATCTGTGTCGATATTTAAGTTTTACTTTAATTAGAAATATACATTTACTAACGATTTTCATACACACCTTAACACCAGGTTTTATCTACCTAACATTAGTAGGAATATAGATAAGCATTATCGTTATCGATGTAGATTTAAGTTGTAACATAAAAGTTTTATTCAGATACCGATACTGATATAGCTATATTAAACATAACATAACATCACACCAGCAATCCCCGAAGGGTTAGGCAGAGGTGTATCTATAGAACACCCACATTTCATCAGTTACGTTTTCAAGTCCCATGTAATAGGGGACGAGCCTATTCCCATCAACCGACATCACACTAATATTATAAAGGCGAAAGTTTGTGAGTGTATGTTTGTTACTTCTTCACCAAAAAATACCGAACGGATTGAGATAAAATTTGGTACACAGATAGTGTATAACGTGGATTAACACATAGGATAGTTTTTATCCCGACTTTATCTTGCC
Source organism: Diarsia rubi (assembly GCA_932274075.1). NCBI lineage: Eukaryota > Metazoa > Arthropoda > Insecta > Lepidoptera > Noctuidae > Diarsia > Diarsia rubi. The sequence continues at coordinate 15,383,741 of OW026418.1, read as the reverse complement.
GTAGGATATTTTTTGAGTTGTAGCGGGTGAAGCCGCTAGCAACAGCTATAGTAGTTGTATAAAAGTTATCTATAGTTCCAGCATTATGTAAATACTGGATCTATAGATAATGCTATTACCCAATAGTATTCAATGAGGAGATAGGTACCTAAGTATATGATTAAAGAAAGCCAGCACATAATTACTTCAATATAATTAGGTACAGAAGCTACAAGTAGAGTGTAGAAATTATTATGAACTAGTTGATGCCAACGGCTTTGACCGCGTGGATTTCGGTTATCGCAACCGATGTCAAGTGAGTTTTAGGTGTTTATTTTTAGTTGCTTTGTTTTTAAAAAGCTTCGATACAGAAAAGATCGTGTTCAATAGTACAGATAAATTAATGTACCTATTGCTTGCTCATTTCATACAACTTCGAATTTAAATAGATAATTTCAACTTGTACGTTTTTTATGAATAAATCTTTCAATCAAAAATAACTTTTGTTTTATCTGTTATAAAGAAAACTTTGAATTCCCTATTTTGTACGTGGCTAAAACGCCATCCGCGAAAAGTAAAAAGAAAGAAACCTCATTCTTTTAGTCTATGGCCGATCGCCATTGTTAGATGCGCGCGCATAGGAAAGCTGATTAAGATGGCCCGCCATTTGGAAAAAAAACTCGTTTTAACAGTTGAACATGATTTTTTTGTATTGTTTTCTTCACAAGTGTGTTGAAAAACGTCGTATGATACACGTGTGTGTTGATGATTATCGTCCTCGGCTCTCTTAAGACCCTCACCTAACAGCTCGGGTCTCAATGGCACCTCAGCGGTAATCACCAACATTACACACTTGTACCATAATGTACTAATATCCCATATTATAGTCAAAAGCCGGCTTTATAGATTTACTATAATAGCTAGGCCTAAAGATATCTTTTTCTGTCTTTATCATGTGGTTAGTTCGTAACTCATAGTGTATCTGCAGGGCCTCTGACTTGGCTACATGCTGTCGAACATGTCTGACATGGTGGCTTTCTCACAATGTTTTCCTTCTATATATAAAATTAATTTTACAGGGTGTAAATTAAACCTTCACACATACGTCAATCAAGCATTCTGTACATCAAACTAAGTACCCCTACGCAAAAAATTTTGCTGGGAAAGACTTTTTTTTTGGTGTAAAAAAACACATTTTACGGTAAAACTCAATGTAGCACTATTAATACATTGTGCTAGTGGATGCTTTAAATAGTAAACGGGTCTGAAAAAAAAAACTGAAAAACTAGTATTTACAAAAACAGCTGTACAAAATTTGGAATTTTGACCCCCAATATCTCCGTAACTAGGGGGTTCCCAGGTAGGTATGATCTAGAACCAAAAAATCGTAGTGGTGGGGAGAACAAGTACCCTTCGTTTGCGTTAAGGGTACTTTTACATTCTTTATAATATGCACATGAATCTCTGAAAAAATCTGAGTTGTTTCACCTTGACTGACACCTATGACTTAATAGTCACACTAGGCTATCGATTATTTACCTTCTAAAATTGCAAAAGAAATCAAAATCATGCTAAAACTTTTTTATACTGATTACCTCTTTGGCCAGCGGTCGCCCATAGCAGGTACTACTTAGCATAGGTAAGTTCTAGGGTTGGAATTCCATTCAAAGTGTTATTGGATATTTCCATTCAGACGCTCCGGGCGTCGGGGACCACGTGACGGCTTCTGGCCACCGTAGACGCGGGCCTGTCGGACGGTGGGCTAGCTCGCCGTCCGTCCGTCTTACGACGACGACAGGCCGTGTCGACGGCGCGTTCGTGTTCCAAGCGCGCTTCAAAGAGATGTCAGCAATATGGAAGGGGCCCGCAAGGGCCGACGCTCGTCGGGGCTGCGGGTTGTGAGAGATGTTGTGAGAGATACCGCGGCCTTGACAAACAGGGCTAAGAAGGAACATGGGTGGTTTTTAGTCAGTAGAAGTCTGACACTCCCTTTCGCTCTGCCCAAGAGCGGGAGGGGTTTTTTGAAGATTCCCCCCCCCCCCAAATAAGGTAGGTAAACTTAAATTACAACTCCTTTTGCGAATTGAGATTTAAAATTAATGTTAAATTATTTATTAAATTATTTATTATTTTAATTTACATTTTAAATAGGAAAACCTACCCCGTTTAGAGTTACTCTGAACATATTAACGGACTTAAGTTATCCATCTTTGATCGAAAAGTTTTATTCGTAATGATAGGTAGTATTTTAGATACCTACACTTACATAGTAAATATAATACGTTTTATTTAAACAAATGCATTCATTTAAAACTACTGTCTTAACCAGAGTTAAACTGTTCGTAGTGAAATTCTACTACGGATATGAGAAAAGAATCATTACTTTATTTTCACAACACATTTGAACAAAGGTACCAATTTATTACCTTTTTAGTAGACTCTACATTTATATTATATGAGAGAGGTAGGTGTTATCCAAGATATATTATTATGTTCTCCAAGTATATTAAGGAAAATCAAAATAAAGAGTCATTGAAAATATAAGCACCATATGAGCAATTTAAACAATTCAGTTTAAATTAACATCACTTACACAGCTACAAAAATAGTTTTGTAACTTTACAAGTTTTAAAGTAAAATACAAATTTTGTTAACAATTACTTAGTACGTTCGCTCATTACAGGTAATGTGCCAGAGGTAATAAATCATATATTTTGAAGACTGGAACACAAATAATTCTATTTGGAATGTTATTTACTATAATAAAAACAAAAAAAAAATTGAACCCTCCGAGTAGTTTGATGTGATGCTCATTTGGCTTCCAAAATACGTACGTACTATGTTTTAGTCAGCAAAATGTGAAACAAATACAGTAGGAGTGAATTGTATACATATTTGTGACTCTACCACACTAGACTTACAGTAGATATCTATCATCATCACCAACATTCTTCTGTCCTTATCCTAATATACAGGGTGTAAATTAACCCTTTACACAGCCGTCAACCAAGCATTCTGTACATCAACTCGTAAGTACCCCTACGCAAGAATGTTTGCTGGGAAACAACTTTTTTTTTTGAGGTTAAAAATCTCATTTTAAAACTCAATGTAGCACTCTTAAAACATTGTGCTAGTGGGTGCTTTGAATAGTAAAAGGGTCATTGAGGTAATTTAAGTTAAGTTATAACCTAAAGAACTAGTAGGTACCTACTTATAAAAACAGCTGTGAAAAATTTGGAAGTTTGACCCCCAATATCTCCGCAACTAGGGGGTTCCCAACTATGATTTAGAACAAAAAAAATATCGCAGTGGTGGGAAAAATAGGTGCCCTTCGTTTGCGTCTAAGGTACTTTTACACCCTTTATTTGGGGTCGGCGAAACATGTCTCCTTCTTCCATACTTCTCTATTTCTCGTCATGTCAGCAGTCACCTCCTTCCTAGCCATATCGTCCTTGACACGCTCCATCCATCGTTTCTTTGGTCTTGCTCTACTCGTATAGATACATCGTACAGTAAATACAAATATTTTCGGCAAAAAGTATACATACACTACTTACCTACCATTTCCTAAATCCAAACCGTATATCAACCCTAAAAACCTCACAAGAAAAAAAAAAGACAATAGCTCCCCAGAATGTCTAAGACTACCCTCCCTTTCAGCGTGATTTATTCTATATACCCGCGCTATAAATCTGTCGGGCACAACACTATCGCTAGTGCTGCGCGGTAATGGCTAATGACATAACACTCAGCTGCCAGAGTTCGGGCTAAAAATGGCTTCTTAATCGGCTTGTATGGATAAAAGTAAGGTGGAGGAGATATCTTGTTTATGCTTTTATGCTTTAACAAAAAAAATGCTTCACACATGCTTCATTTCTTCATGCTTTTTGCTTCTTTGCTGGTGTGTGAAGCATTTTTTTGTTAAGTACCTAACATCTCGCCTGTAATCCAAGCAGTGTTATAGGCAAAGGTGTATATAATAATACGCTCACATTTCACCTGCTATGTTTAAGTCCTGTGTAAAAGGGGTGGGCCTATTGCCATCAACCGAACACGAATCCGAATGGAGAGAGCTATGCTCGGAGTTTCGATTGAATCAGAAATGAGGACATCCGCATGAGAACCAAGGTTACCGACGTAGCCCGAAGAATCGCCAGACTTAAGTGGCAATAGGCAAGGCACATTGCTCGCAGAACGGATGGCCGATGGGGCCGAAAAGTTCTGGAGTGGCGACCGCGAACCTGAAGACGTTGCGTTGGGAGGCATCCCACTAGGTGGACCGATGACCGATGTGAAGGTTGCGGGGACCCACTGGATGCGAGGCGCACGGGACCGGTCAATGTGGCCACACCTGGGGAGGCCTATGTCCAGCAGTGGGTGTCTTTTGACTGAAATGATGATGATGATGGTGAACACGAATCCTAACTCTGTGACTGTTACTGAAAAATACTTGATGAAAAACCTGGAACCTGCTCCCAGGAATCGAATCCAGGAACTCACGCTCAGCAGTCGCACTTGCCACCACTCGACCAGCGAAATATCTTGTCGAAATAAGAGCGGTTTCGCACTACGTCCGATCCTAATCCAATCGGAACCTGTGAAAATACGGTTCGGAGTAGTCGTCGCACTATAAGATCCGGCTTCCGTCATCCGATTTCTTTCCGTTCTATTAGGGCGTAAACTACCATAGAAATAGTTCCACGACTAGTAACTCCGTATTTTCATGGGTTCGGATCGGATTTGGATTCGGATCGGACGTAGTGCGAAACCGCTCTGAGGGTTGATTGTGGTCATCCTTATGCACTAAGTTATAAAAATGGATTTCACTTGACTAGTTTGCTATCCTCGTTTATTCTTGAAGAAAACTTATCAAAAATATAAAAGTTCTAAACAAATTAATTGACAGTAAGGATGATCTTCTGCAAGATCATCATCTGCCTAGCCTTTTCCCAAACTGACTGCCTATCTGACCTCGAGTACCTAGTTAGCACTGCGTAATTCGGTATCCCTTGGCAAGACTGGGTGGGTCACTGACTACCTGTAACGGCTGACAAAGATCTACAAATGTCACTGGGACCAGCGGCTTAACGTGCTTCCCGAGGCACGTAGGAAACACTCACATCCACGGGCTAATTTAGGCCTGTGAAAATCGACCCGAGCGGCTGTTTCAGATTGTTTTATTTCGATAATTGACAGTAACCATTATGGTCTTCTACAGAACTTATTAGAAAAAAAACCTTGTCGTATCGTGTTTTTACACAAATCAAATCAATTTATTTGATTTATAGAATTGGTACAATTTTGGTCTTTCATAAATAATCCAGATTCAAAATACATTGTCATAATAATCTGACATGCACGTTCTAGCAGCAGAAGCACATAATTACGTAGTTTTGCTAGCTAATTTCATTTGAGCCTGTAAATACTCACCTACTTATAATTAAAAGCAGGATATTTAAATGATGCTAAGTACTAGTAAGTACATCCTCTTCATTAACTAGTTATAGTTGTCTATGCTTCATATCGTAAATTGTAAGTTATAACAATAAGTGATTATAAGTGTGAATCTCACACTTATTCTTATGAAACGTAACTAGTTCAAGTTATTAGACAAAAAGGCAGATAACTATATTACACCCATATTTCGCCTGTGTGTGTGTTTTGTACACACACAGGCGACACCTCTGTCTAAACTTTTGAGGATGACGGGCGAGATGTTATGTTATTCAGTGTTGTCTTGTGTAAGAAAAGCACTGGTGTAAGTATCGATGTTCACCATATCACAGATTTACATGATTCTAAATTACATAATCGCATGAAATATGGCACTTAGGTATATATTTAGAACTTTTTTTTTTTTTGTGGTGGGAAATCATCAAATAACCCCTCCCGGCAGAGCGAAAGGGAGTGTCAGAATTCTACTGACTAAAAACCACCCATGTTCCTTCTTAGCCCCATATGTCAAGGTCGCGGTATCTCTTACAACATCCCGCAGCCCAGGTACATTTAGATCTTACAGTTTATTTGTAGAGGAAAGTCACCAAATATGAAATAGTATCTTAATATGGAATACCTTCATTTCTCTAAGACTATAAGTATGAAACGCAACACTCGACCATCTTCTGTTCCATTCGGTCTATTGCACCACGTACGTGTTAGTAGACCGAATGGAACAGAAGATGGTCGAGTGTTGCGTTTCATACTTATAGTCTTAGAGAAATGAAGGTATTCCATATTAAGATACTATTTCATATTTGGTGACTTTCCTCTACCATAATGTAACTGTTCAATGTTCCCTATGCGCGCTGGGAGGACGACATCAGAAAGATAGCTGGGTCACAATGGCAACAGATAGCTTAAGACCGCAAAAAGTGGCAATCTTTGGAAGACGCCTTCACCCGAAAAGAGTTCCTAGGTAAATAGCAATCTACAAATAAATTTAAAGTACAGAGTACTACCAGTCAATTCAACTAAGCAATCTAAAAATAAATATAAGAGTGTAACCAATGTGCAAAAATAGTAACTATTTAATATTTAAAAATAATTACCAATAGTACTTGTAAGAAAATTGTAATATTAGGAAATAAAAGGCTTTTTCATTTTTATTTTATTTATAACTGTTCAATAAAAGTCCTGTGTATAAAAGTTCTGGAGTGGCGACCGCGAATTGGAAAACGTTGCGTTGGAAGGCCTCACACTAGGTGAACCGATGAAGGTTGCGGGGACCCGCTGGATGCTGGACCGGTCAATGTGGCGACACCTGGGGGAGGCCTATGTCCTGCAGTGGACGTCTTTTGGCTGAAATGATGGATGATGATGATGATAGTATAACTGACTTCATTCTCGGCATGCAAACTTAAAATACTCCTCTTAATAAAGTTTACAAGTAACTTTTTTTACATTAAAAACATGATTAAGTACAATCAAAACCTACACCCACGTTTCGCTTATGATCAAGTCCAATATAGTAAGGGCCTAATGCTATCAACATCGAAAAGCCTAGAAAACAAGATTCTAGAAAATAATCCTAATGGAAAGGGCCAATTACACTTGCCCGACTTTTGAAATAACATAAGACTTCATGCCCAAACGAGGCAGCTACTCCTGAAAAAAATACAGATCTATAGCGTTCATACAGACTATACGCCATAGTCGGGTATAGCCGACAAATGAAAAAGTCCCCAATGACGTTTTCTTGTCATATTTTAACGACGACCGACGGTGGTTTCCATTTGTCGGCTATACCCAATCATGGCGTTCAAAAGATTAAATAGTGTTCAAACTTCATGATGAGATTGAAGATTACATTATGACACTCATTTAGTACGACTGTATGACTAACTATGTTCAAGGAAATTTTAAAACGCTTAGTTGACGCTTCTCGTGACCCAAGGGCTGGCTTTTATCCGTCGGGGCTGTGGGTTGTACACTAGTTACTGCGGCCTCGACATATAGGGCTAAGAAGGAACATGGGTGGTTTTTCAAAATCAAAATCAAAACTCATTTATTCAAACTAGGCTGATAATCAGCACTTTTCGAACGTTAAAATTTACTTTACTTTACTTATTTACAAGAGACAGTCCCCCAAAACGCTTTTAGTAAGTAGAAGTCTGACACTCCCTTTCGCTCTGCCCAAGAGTGGGAGGGGTTATTTGATGATTTTCCACCCGCCAAAAAAAAGGGTTGGCTTTTATCTTGGCCAGGCTAAGTGCTACCATACAACGTTGCAATGCCACCAGTCTTTTGGGAACATTACTGGCTGACAGCGTCGAGGAGCAGTTTTTTGATGCCCTTTTATAGTTTATTTAATAGTTTTTAATTAATGTACATAGTTAGTTTACTCTTATAATCAATAAATTTACGTCTTAAACATAGCTGACATAATGTGGGTGTGCTATAAGGTACACCTCCGCCTACGAGGGCTACAAGCCTGATGTTATGTATGCTACCCAACTGTAGGTACTTAAGGTTCATTCAAATCATAGTTCTCAATTATTGTTAATTCCGCTTCAAAAGTTATTTGTTCTTTTGAAAAATCTTTTTAGTATCTGAATTTTCAAGCATACATTTTGGATGTATCATAAAAATGTTGCCGTTATAACGATCACTGAGCTTTACGTGGAGGTAAGTTTTTCAAAACCTCGTATTACTTTGTTAACATTTTTGTAAGATAAATTGTGAATATCTTACGGCTTCTTAACAAAACACTTCATCCAAGCAATCAGCTCTTATACCTCACACAAACACTCTATATGCTCGTAGATACACGAGCCTCATACATAAGCTCTTCATCATCAATTGACATTAAATACGCACGTATATGTACCTACACATGCTAAACACACAGATACACATTCTACCTAGATACAAACAAATATAGACGTAGTTAACTACGTATGTGATCTCTCTGCAACAGTTAATCAGTGCGAGGTTGTGTGTCGCGAAATTGCTATTCGCTCAGTAATTCTGACAAGACAAAAGCCTATTACTGGCTACGTCATAGGGTCAATTTCACCAATAACAATGAACATGATCACTATTTTACTACGTGATATAATAATATTAAAATATCTTTTCGTATCCTAAAATGCACTGAAAAGTTCCCTTGCGTACCTAACGATGTATCAAAATACTTCTAAGTTAAACTTACACCTATCTACTTTTACACCTATCAACTATCTACTTTTCACCTACCTTCCCGACTTCCTGATAACTGTCATAATTTCCAAAATCCGAGTTGATATACACAATAGGGGATCGGACAAAAAAAACTAATTAGTCCGTCAGATAGATTTCCAAAAAATATTGAACACATGTTTTTTCATTTTTTACATAAACAAAAAATGAAAACTATACGTTGCTTCGAAAACTCGTGGACTCTTCGAAAATGTCACATGTCAGTACCTTTTGCCTTTTACCAAATGACGTCACAAGCCCCCACTCATAATCTTTGACGCGTTTTATCTTCGTCAATTTTTATTAATTTGATAAAACAAAAAACACGTATCCAATATTTTTCGATAATCTAACTGACGGGTTAATCAGATTTTTTTTTGACTCAGTCTGATCCCCTACCTACTCCGAACCCCTAACTAGCCAAAGCTGATGCATAGACAGATCTAAATACAGCAACATCACAATACGTAGTTTCCGTCTCATCCTATCCTCATCTCATCCATTAACAATAATGACGTAGCTTAGCCAAACGTACCTCTACACTAACCTACAAAGGTTACACTTGGCCTCACAAGACCTTTGTCACTTTTGACTAGAACTGCCAGTTTAGAACCCACAATGTGGTTTATGTTAACCACATTGTGGGTTCTAAACTGGCAGTTCCTTATTTTTACATAGATAAATACTCGTTGTGACATGAACATTTTCGCTTTTGGCAAAGTCTAAGCGAATACATCATTTACTTACTCTTTTCTCTTTCATATCATTCCTCACACATTCTGAACGAAAACCCTCTGAAAAATATTTCAACACTATTCTTATCCGTCAACGGCTTAATTGCCAAAATTGCCATAATTAATAATTATAAAAAAACTGGCCAAGTGCAAGCTGGACTTGCACATGAAGGGTTCCGTACCAACGTAGTAGGGAAGCCCCCTTTAATTTGTGTTATTTCTTGTTAAAGCGGCAACAGAAAAACGTATTTGGTGATAAGTTTGTTTTTATAGTGTTTGTATGAATCACAAAGTAATATTTGCGGTTTTTTAAATGTGCTATATCTCAAAAACTATTTTCTATATATCGTTTAAACTAATTTTGTTAGAAAGTTTATATTGCGATCTACAGCGTATATTTATATTAGATTGTTCACTCCCTTAGTTTAAAAGTTAGAGACACTCATATTATCACTTTGGAAGTGTCTATCTTTCAAACGATTGACTTGAAGAAAAAATGGTTTTAGGAACCTCAACGTCATTATTAAGATACCTATCTATAGACACCCCACAGGAATAGATTTAGAAAAAAGGTATTCTTTTGTTTCAGTTCCATGTATGGGGAGACCCCCCATTATCTTCGATTTTTATTTATTTTTGTATAAAAATAATGATGCAGTTTACAGAATACATTGACCTACCAAGGTTCAATTGTGTAGTCTTAATAGTTTACGAATAAAAGGGCTGTGACATACAGACGGACAGACAGACATGACGAATCTATAAGGGTTCCGTTTTTTGCCATTTGGCTACGGAACCCTAAAAATTTGTTCAAGAGAGCATTACACAAACTGAACTGCCTCCAAATTAGAATTCCCTGCGTCATGGAGACAAGTTTCCTACTGTGTTTTTTAGCTTAAAAAATTTAATTAAAAAGGTAGCATCGTACAGGTTTCAGAGTTTCTCTGTAATCTTTGTCGTTTTAGGTATGACATGCAGAGTGGTAAACCCATTACGAGGCCGACTAGACCCATACATTATCCGCGTAGTATCGGTCTATGTACATAATGTAGCTACATGTAGGTTATTATTTAGACATGTCTAGTTAACGCAGGATTGAGACTCCGCCTGAGGTGGTTAATCAATATCTGAAGGAGATTCGACCTTAGTTGGCTTAGTATTATAGTTAGTATAGGTTGTGTTGTTATCAATACGTTCGTATCTGGGGTTAAAATAGCTTCCACGTGTAGGCTTAGTAAAGTGTATATACAGCTAGAGAATATATTTCTAAAGCAAGTTAACTCTCTACTATCAAAGAATGGCAACTGTGATTTGTGTAGGTATTTTTTTTATTGGGACAAGTCCGCCACACTATTCTAAACCTCTGTAACTCCTGAAAGCCAGAATCAACCGTGATGACCACAAGAAAAGCGCCGAGACAATGAAGCTTGACGAAGTCCCAGAGAAACGGTACTGTCTTGAACCCCGCAACGAAATTAATCAGAAAAGAATAGCGGAGGAGTAGGAAAAACATAATTTCCACTTCCCTCCATATCAGCAGGAGACAGAATAGAACAATTCCAATAAGCACACAGGGACGTATACGAGTACAACTGGGATAAGCCCAGTTGCCTAGCACCACGGATATTATTGTCATTAATATTACTGGGTCCTAATTTGTGAGCTATTATATTTGATTTTGATTTCAATAATAGTTATGACAAAAATGCTTGAACGCACGGAAATTTGTTCTAGTTTCTACAATGTCCGTATAGTAAATAACTCCGCATGTTACCTGTACGCTATTAACATAATATTACGTTCATCCTGCCAAAGACTACACTCCCATAAAATGTGATGTGCAGATTGTTCAAACATTGACAAAACAGAAGTTAAAAAACTAAAAAACCCGTCTGAAAAAACTGAAAAGCAAAAAACAAGCACATTTTAAATTAAACAAAACTTGGAAGCAAGCGGGGTCCATTCTATATGCATTTCATAATTTAATATTCAAATGTAATGTGCCTTTTTTTTTCAATCCGCGATATTGCCCCCAAAATCCGCAATTTTTCAATGTAATTTAATTTTAATGTAGCCAGTGACACTTGCGCCATCAAGACGAATCTAACGACGTATATTTTGTTGAAATCCCTTCATCCGTCTAGGAGTTATGAGGGAAAAATACAAACACGCCAAACACAATACCCTCCTTTTGGGCTTCGCCGCAGTCGGGTAAAAAGTCTGCGTCCGCGGTCTCTCGTGCGCAGTAGTAGTTTGTGTAGGTATATTGACTCTTTAAACAGTATTTTTTTTGGTCTAGGGGTCGCGACTGCTGAGCATGGGGTCCAGAGTTCGATTTCCGGGTCAGGCAATTTTTTTTTTTTTTTAAAGCTTTGCCCCACACTAGGAATTTTTCCTGTATCGTGGGTTCGTTCACAAACATTTAAACTCTCATACACAAATACCCAGACCCGAAACAACTATCAGTAGGCTATACAAATATTTGTTCCGTGCGGGGATCGACCCCGCGACACGTAGCGCAGCAGTCCATTGCCTGAGCCACTGTGCCAACCGTGTCGTGTTATTAAGTCTTCCCAACAGAAATTTCTCACCCTGTGGTAGCCATTACAGAGTCTTGATTTGTGAACGGTAAATGTTAATAAGATCGCCCCCTTTTACATTGGACTTAAACATATCAGACGAAATGTGGGTGTTGGTCACAAACCTAACCCCTGGCCTAACCCCTTCTGGGATTATAGGCGTGATGTTCTGATGTTATTTAAAATAGACGCTATTTTCTTACTTACCTTAGTAAACGTAAAGAGCGAGTTTTGCGTCATAACTTTTAATAAGTAAGAACGGGATGCACATAATGAACATTGATAATGATATCTAGATCAAAATAATGAGAGTCTAAATACTTCTGTCGCTTGATACTTAACACAGATGATGAGATGCGACCACCAACGTAGAACTTCTTAATCTTATTGACAATTAAATTTTATTTCCACAAGATATAATCAGCAAACTGCGTTAGTTTCGTTATTAACATTTTCAATGGCTTCTATTAGAATTTACATTACATTTGTCAAGACAACGCCTCCGTACATAAAAGATGTAACGTGTTTAAATAATATTTAAATCTCAGATTAACCCTCCAAATGTTTATGAAGGATAATAACAGGGATAAGAATAAAACAAATACCTACTTAGGTTCACCGAAAACAGTACGGTGCCGGTACCAAGGCCCCACGACACCCACACATTTTCTAAGCGGGCAGCCAGTCTGAATAACATTTAACCCCTTTGAAATGTAAAAGCATTACGGAATGAAAAAACAGCACTTATGTACCCTGCGACTCAGATAAACCATCTCCCGTACAAAGAGCACAAAGATACAATGCCTCTGAAAGGGTTCAAGAACGCACTTTTAAATTAACCGCTATGAATTCCAGAACGACTTACATCATACACAAACTTCAAGCTATTTCCAACCTTAGCTACACCTTCTAGCAAATATTAGACGTCATAATCGTATGAACCAAAACTACGATATAAAATATTAGTCGTCGCAATACGCCTATTTAAAATAGGTCCGTTTACATTTTTCCTTTTCATGTCATTGTCTCTGGCCGAGAGCGCTTGCAACCGTCACGTTCCAATTTTGAAAAGTGTCGGAACAAAATGGTAGTCGCTTTGTGTAGTGCCCCCGCTCCTGACTCGAGTTTGGTAATTTAGCAGATGTTCAGAGAGCCCCGACTACCTTTGAAGTCGACTGCAGCTTCAACTAAAGAAAATGGACTTTCAACATTTGTTTATTTGATTGCGTAGTTAGGAAACACGACTCGATTTCTGAGAAATGTGTTCGGTAAGTTGTCGGTACGTTTGGAATCGTTCGGAACATGATTCGTAATTATTCAAACCGCATACCGACGTCAAAAACATCATCCGACATACACGAGGAGTCATAGATCCAACCACCCATCAGTGGAGGCTGGTAACCAAATTGGAACATCACTGTGCCGTGTTTACAACTCGACAAAAAAAAATAATAACAAAGGAGCCGAATTTAAATTCCAATCGAACTTTGACACATGTCTGCCACCATAAACAATGGAAATTCAAATCATCGTTGCAGCGGGCTGCGGCGGACTAATGCGATTGTGGCGTGAGTGAGTCTATTGCTCTCCACCTATAAATAGGAGCCTTTTCTCTCGCTTTTTCTTCACAGAATCTGAGTCGAGATCGTCCGATAAGCTATCTCGTGTGAGACGGTCTCAATATCCACAGATGGCCTTGCTCTGGAGTAATCTCTGTTCCCGACGTGGATATTTTTGACATTTTTTGCTTGTGATTCTTTGGAAATCTCGCTTTGTGCTCTAATAGGGACATTATTTTGACGTGGAGCACGCCGCTGTAATATTGTAAACACTGATTGAGTATAGATAAGTAAGACAATTGGACATTTTGGCCTTGGTTGAGATGTTTTTTGTGGTGACGCGAATTTAAGCCTTAGATTGAGGCTTGATGTTACCGGGAAATGTTGGCAGCTGTCCTCTGTACACACTGGAGTAAGTGCGGTATTAACATAACACCTATGAACGATCTTAACTGATATCAAAGAAGAGACGTATGTTTTTTACTTGTTTGGCAACCTCAGCTGTACGGAAAGGCCGCGATTTTGAGATATGGTCAAAGTTAGGACAGAAGCAAACAGGAAAATAAACAAAATATTTGCAAGTTCAGGTGTTTTTAAATGTTTTTGTTTACTAGTTGTGTTCAAATATAAATGTGGCAGTGTGCACTAAGCTGAAATATTATGTTAACCAGTAGTTTTGAATTCATATAAATAGGAGTCATTATAATACAATTTGTAGTGGAAAATTCTTAATGATGCTACTGCACAAAACAAATTGGAATCATTATACTTACAACAAGTAGGTAAGTATCTAAAACATGCACAATAATGTTCTGGAGACAAGCTAGTTAATGGCAGACAACATCACGTAAACATTTCTAATATTTCAAAAGTCCCACAATTTTAATTAAAAATGTCTAGCTTAATAATGAACAAAATTATGCACAACATAGCCCACGATAAGTGTACGCTACAGCGCTTGTAAAACAAGTTATTTCAATATTTTAAGACCAACAAAGGTAAAGACAAGTTCAATGTTATTCAATAGATCGATAAAGTTTGGGTTTTATGAAAACCTCTGTCGGGAGACCCGGGTGACAGTTGACGATCGACGTTTTGTCGAATTAAGCGATAAACTCGAACTAAACAGGAATGGGACTGTCTCGTTGGTTCAGTGGTCGCGCGACTGCTATGTATGAGGTGCCTGCGTTCGTTTTCCCGGTCGAAGTGTTATTGGGTTTTCCATTCGGAATTTCTCAGTAGCAGACAAGTCTGTTTTTTTTTTTGACGTTCGAGAAGAGCTGATTATCAACCTAGTTTGAATAAATTACTTTTGATTTTTCATTTCATTTGAGAGCCAGTTGATGGCAATAGGCACGTCCCCCCCCCCCCCCCCATAGGGCTTAAAAATAACTGGCAAATGTGGGTGTACACAACATTGCCTAACCCTTCGGGGGTTACAGGCGTTATATTATGTTATGCAAACAGGTATCGGGAATTTACAAGACATACCGTTTCGATAAACCACACGATTAAAGCACCTAATATACCTGAACTAAAAGGAGGTACTCAATACGTTAATATACGCCTTGCTTACAAAATGGCTTCGTGTTAATCTGATAACATTTTAATTTCACGTCAAAGTTCGTTAGCTCGGCAAAATATTCCACGTTAATCATGTGTTTTTTAAAAACTCCTTTTCTTATTATTTCGCGTTTTGTACCCACGTTTTGTACCCACATTTTTCGGTAATACGAAGCAGAATTTAATGTGACTAAAACTGAAATATTTCACATTACAAACTCGTTTTTCTTTGTTAGTCGCGTTGCATTTAATACGTTTGAACCTAAGACATTCGGATTAGAATTAATACCAGTCGTATTTAAAGTCGCGGTATTTAAATGAACGTAAATAAAAAGGAACATTGCATGAAGTAGTGCTAAGTGAAAGTGCGATAACCGTCTGACTGGTAGGTAATGTTAGGTTCTGTTCCACGGTTGGTCATTTAAACAGTTTCATGACTTTCCTCACGTGCCACGACTTACACGTGATGGATTGTTTGTAAATGAATAATTAATTTTATTTCTTACAAAGCTACGACGAAGCACGTAATAAAACAATGACAAACCTAAATAAAAACACGAGTAGAGAGGGTAGTTGACGAAAATACGGCGGCACACGTCGTCCGGCCGAGCAGACAATCTCCGTACCTATCCCTTATCTGTGCAACTTAGCAAACAAAACATCGCAACCGGCAATAAGCATAAAACAAAATCGTTTCGACCCCACACACGCCGTCGCCCGAACACTTGGAAAAATCCCTATGGATTTTCCGCGCGGGGTGACGAGGGCGACCGGCGGCGCGCGGGGGCAGGGGGAAGGAACGTAAAAGAGAAAAGCTGCGAGTTTTTATCTCGGCGCCATAAATTTTATTCGTAGCGTGATTTAGTGCGCAGATTGCCCCCCGCGCCCCGCTACCCGCCCGCCCCGCGCCTACGCCTCGCCCGGGTAAGGCTGCTAGTCATTGTCAAAATTATTGCACCCCTATCTACTGAAGCTTTAAATATATGTCCCCGACACGTAGTTATGCCTACAACCCGTTCCTACGTTGGATACGACGCCTTGATATACATTTTATAAGATGTTCCACATAAAGAATTGCTTTTACACGATTTTGGTCCTAAACATTTGAGTAAAAGTGAAAATAAATAAAAGAAAGCGAACAATTGAACAAAGGATACAATACAAATGTATTGGCAAGTATAAAATCCATTTGAATTAAGCCTACTCATTCTTTTGTATCAGCTATGTTTATTCTAGTGGATAAGTTACGCAAGGTTCGCTTTCCTTGGCTTTCGATTGCATCCAAGTTTCCACTTGATTTGTTTAGAGTATTGCTGCTAACACTGCATAAGCATCGAACCGACTGCAGTATAATGCAATATTGGACTAAGGAATGGCGCCAAGCATTTCTAAGAGAATGCTTAAAAAAAACAGCGCCGTCCTAATCCTTCATTCTTACGCTGAGAGTAAATCTTACGTATTTGTCAATACCGAACCACAAAGGCGTCCAAATACCCTTACACTGGATGAAAAGCATAATACACGCCTCATAATAGTGTAGCAATTCAGAAACTGTTAAATTCATAATGCGCTTTTGTTGTGCTCTTGACAGCTTCATTTTTTTAACAGAGGTTTCGAATTGCCGGCCAGTGTACAGTGTACCGCGAAAGTGATGTCCACGATTTCTAGCGAATCGATGACTATCTACGGGGCGTATTTTATGTAAACACGACAAATTTCGTGATGTAAAATAAGTAGCCGCAGATGCGGCCGTGTTATTTTTATTGTCTGCGCGAGAGCTGCGGGTTCGGAGGATCGCATTTGATCCGGGACTCACTCCACACTGTGTCTTATCTCGGATCTGGTTTTATGAAACCCTAAATTTACGACTGCGGCGAGGGGTGGGGGCTGTATTAAGCCGACTCTCGTCGCTTCGCTGCGACAGACACTTTTGTCACCAACAATTCATGGCTAAAGCACGTTCGGCAAAAATTTTGCGTGTCAAATTACAACGCAGCGAACAGTCGATTGATGACGAGATTAGGCAATACGAGTGTCGTTATGAAACGTACTTCACTTTACGATTATTACTTATGTAAATGACGGCATAAAACATTCTTTTGTAGCAAATAAATGGAGGTTTACTTAAGTAATTTTGTTGTTCAGTTTGGGACAATGACACAGACTACTAGTCTGGGGAATTCTCGTAAAGCGAACTTTTTCACTGATAAGTTCTGTACACTAAATCAACAAACTTCAAGCTATAATATTTCAGCTATGTTTTACGTATTTCTTTAAGAACACCTAACTTAACACATCAAAATCACCGTCAAGTCAAAACAAACACATTTTTCCTCTCATCCGTAACAAAAACTGTTGATAAATTATTATATTATAGATTATAGCATCTTAATTAGGGGAGGTTATTCTTAATTGCGAGCCGCTTGCCGGGGCGGGCGGGTTAGCCCAGATACAGACCGATCCTCTATAAATTACGGGAATAAATCCCGGGAAAGAAAAATTGCCCTCTGGAGCACATAATTCTTGCCTTGTCACAAGCTTTCCTTATCTATAGCCAATACCGGATTACAATGTGATTTTTATTTCATGCTATATTCGTTGGTACTTCCAACCTACTTACGTTGTCTTTATGTTAAGTTATTTATGTTACCTATGTGGAATTTGTTTTTGTATGTTTGGGAAGGTGAGAAATACTTTTCATTTAATTTTTCAGTAGTATTTTGGTGGTTTTGACTGTCTTAGTTTAGAGTAGAGATTTGTTGTTGAAATAATACAGCAACCTATTTCTTCTTTTCTGTTCTGTTCACAAGGTTGATTAACTACCCAGACTTTTGGTTATGGTACTTCTGACACCTATGGAGCCTCCAAAAATCCTCTCTTTCATATACCAAGTAGGTACTTATACGAGTATAATACTCAGTACTAGATATTCCATTACAAGTTTAAACATTATTCCATTTTTTTTCCTTTCCATTAAAAAATTTGCTTTTGCCTCCTCTTCTCTTTTTATATTCTCATCTAAGTTAGCAGTTTCTTTTGCTAGAGAACCTAAGTATACAGGTTTGAATTTTGTAATGCCACCTGGAGGGAAAGTACTCTTAAAATACTGCAGATAGATAATTTTACTCAAAGGAAACATTCCTTTATTTTTTAATAGAAAGCAAACTGCATTCAAAGATTTTCGAAAATTCTCTTCTCCCACACCCGGGAATCGAACCGGCTAAAATCTGAAAAAATTATACCCTGTACTTTTATTGCATCGATCGTTAAGGTCAATTATAAGGATGAAATCTCTCTAACAAACATGATAAATTAAATGAAAGGAAAACCAGGAAATCTGAAGTTACAAATTCAATGAGTCAAGTTAAAGCTCTTTAACTAACATCCATCTATCATAAAAAATCAAATTTACATGCAATCTTTTGCGAATGACAACGAGTTGAGAGTTGAAGTTCAGAATACGATTTATAATATTCACCACAACACTTTATTAAAGGTTACTAGAAATGAATTCGTTAAAAGAATAAATTTGTGTATCCAAGAGAATGGAGCCTATTTCGAGCAACTAATTAGTTAGTTTACCATTTTTTGTAAATAATTAAATTAATTTAAGATTTCCTGGTTTTCCTTTAATTTAATTTATCATGTTTGTTAAAGAGATTTCATCCTTATAATTGACCCTAACGATCGATGCAATAAAAGTACAGGGTATAATTTTTTCAGATTTTAGCCGGTTCGATTCCCGGGTGTGGGAGAAGAGAATTTTCGAAAACCTTGAATGCAGTTTGCTTTCTATTCAAAAATAAAGGAATGTTTCCTTTGAGTAAAATTTTCTATCTGCAGTATTAAGAGTACTTTCCCTCCAGGTGGCATTACAAAATTCCACCCTGCATATATATAAACATAACTTCAAGCCTGTCTTCCCCCAAGGGTTAGGCAGAGGTGTACTCATTACTACACCCACATTTTGCTAGGTTTGTTTAAGTCCCATGTAGTAAGAACGAACCCAGACGGCCAGTCAGGCAACACAATAGGAAGCCAATGAGGCAGTCTGTTCGTCAGTTTACTCAGCCTGAGTATAATTCAGTAAGAATTGGTTAGTCGTAGCTTTTCGGCCCAAAGCAAACGCGCAACCAGTTGCTTCAACCGCACTTTTGCCTTTTGCTACGCTGTCCGTACATTTTCTTTTAGTCCACAATTTATTACTTATTATTGGTAGGGCGGCGGAATATGATATGTAAGAAATATTTATATCCTGCTGTAGAAATTAACAGAATATCTTTATACTTTCAGTCAGGAAAATCTGAAGTTGAACGTGAAGATACCTAAAGTGATTTTCAGTTGGACATAAGACAATAGCACATTATGGTACAAGTGTGTAATGTTGGTGATTACCGCTAAGGCGCCAATGAGACCCGAGCCGTTAGGTGAGGGTCTTAAGAGTAATCATCAATAAACACGCGTATCATAAGACGTTTTTCAACACACTTGTGAAAAAAATAATACAAAAAAATAATTTACAACAACAGATAAAAAGAGTTGTGATTTTTTTTTCGCAATGGGGGGAAAAATTAATCAGTTTTCCTATGCGCACGTATCTAACAATAGCTTTCAGCCATAGACTAAAAGTTTTTTGCTTTTCGCATATAGCGTTTTAGCCACGTACAAAATAGGGAATTCAAAGTTTTATTTAATCCAGAGAAAAAAATGTTATATTTGAGTCAAAGTTTTATTTATTTAAAACGTACAAGTTCAAATTATCTGTTTAAATTCAAAGTTGCATGAAATGAGCAAGCAATAGGTTCATTAATTTATTTGTACTATTGAACGTGATCTTCTTTGTAACAAAACTTTTTTAAGAATAAAGCAACTCAACTCAAGCAATAAAAAAAACTATAACTCACTTGTGAATAATAGCAATGAAAAAGTCACAGTTTAATTACAGGTGTCATTATGTGCCTAATTGCGGTGAAATTAGGCACATAATGACTAAGATTGTGTTCGAAAATTATTTTACCTCCTTATACTGTTCTCTTCTTCCATTACGTAAGGAAGTTGGTTGTTGGGTTGCAATTTTGGTCTAGTGGTCACAAACGCAGCTGCCGAGCATGAGGTACTGAGTTTGATTCAACAGTCGGTCAAACTGTTATTGGGTTTTTTATCAGGAATTTCTCAGTAGCATCCACGAAGTCTGGATTTGTGCCCAGTCGATGCCCTCTAAGGGCATGGGACTTAAGCATAACTAGCAAAATGTGTGGGAACTGTTACATTCTCCTCTGCCTATCCCTTCGGGGATTACAAGGTGTGATGTTAAATATACTCTCTGTCTTTATAATGCACAGCCCTACACTTTCCCTTTCTTCTAAAACAACCCCTATTTGTAAACCTAGTGCAAACATAACAACACAGAGTATTTCACAATAAACTCCCAAATCATTGGCAATGAGTAAATCAATACTTAAGCTAATATTTTATAATGTTACCCAACAATATCTTCTAATGGACAATGACAAATGATTCCCTTTGTACGGAATTGAGATGTCACGGCGCTTTGTACGACAACAAACGAATTCACGAAATATACCAGAAAAAAATACAACCTTCTCAAAATTTTAACGAAATATTTTGACAACATAATGTATGGGCAGGTATCGTTGAGTGACTAGCTAATGATCGCTTAATAGCGGATGAATGTGAGCGAAATTCCGTGATTTGGAAAAAAAAGTGTGGATTTTTTTCGGATTCAATCACAAAAACCTGGATACTTTCACTGATTGTTGAAATTAGTACATTTTAATTTGAAATCACTAACTATAAAACTATTCACTTTGGATTAGTGTTATGGGAATAACAGAAAATAGGTAACTGAAAGATACATTTGAAATTCTAAAGTTTTAAACAATAAAGTACTCCCACGCGATCGATGTCGTGAAATTATAATAAAAATTATTAGTTTTTTATTTGATTCGGGAGTTTGCGATCACATTCAAGTGTTTTAATTTATTTACACAAGGTATCTTTTTGTAAAATAATGGTAGACTAGATACTCCTTATAATAGCAGCTATCTAAAGCCTTTTCAATATCTGTCCAGCCTTTTCGGAGATTAACCGGAACAGACAGACAGACGAAAGTAAAAAATAATACTTGTTTTGTTATAAGTATCGTACATGCTAAGTACTTTCTATATGCATTCAGTAAAAAGCTGTTATTTTGAAATTACAAACAGACACTTCCAATTTTTTTAATTTGTATAGATAAGTATTTTATTATAATTACCGTTCATACTTTAATATTATGCATTGAGTAGAAAGCATTTTTTTTTTTAATTAAAAACAGAATCTTCAATTTTATTAATTTGTATGGATAACAAACAAAATACTCAAATTAAACAGTATTTATTTAAATTCCCTTTATTAACTTTTAATTGCATCTAGAAAAAAGCCAAGTAAGGAACGAGCTTTCACGAACATTTTAAGAGATTTGTTGAACTCGGTGAAAATATGAAATTCTTTCGGTCAAAAACATTTAATGTAACTCAAAAAAGTAACAACCTAATTATTTCACTTATTACGTATGTATTATAACCGCAGCTACATTCGTTAGTAAATTCCTTCGCGTATCATCTCGTAAGATCTTAAAAATCGAGCATTTTAATCTCAACACACCACTCTTTAAAACCATCCAACATAACTTGAACCCTTACTAAAGCGCTGCTTATTAAGAGATCTGTCAAAATGTTCATACTTAGTTCTTAGTTCCATAAGTTACCGTATGTCAAAATACGCTGGCGTTACGAACTTGACATTCGTAATGCGTATAAACTTGTTTTATTAATTCCTTAGTTTATATTAATTAATATTAATGGATACAGAAGGGATGACTGTTAGAAATTTAATAGGCACGAATTTCTTTGATTCATATTTAGGCATACATTCGTATGTCAGAAGCTAATTAGTAATTAGGTACTGTCTAGTTTAAATGTAATTACTTCTGTAAATGTTACTACGAGTATCAATCAAGATGCAATTTGATTATGGACCCAGTGGGTTAAAACTGTGATAGCCCAATTCTTATAAGTGCTTACCTAAGGTGCATCACCATCACTTTTAAGTTATATTTAGGATTGATTTAATTTTAACAGTATAAAGTAAGGCTCCTTTTGGGCCAACTTAAAAAAAATAAAACAATAAAAACCAATAGGACATAAAAAAGGAAGTAATAAAGTCTGGATCCTCAACCAAATGATTTTTGGCTTTTGGATCATACTGATATTGCTTTCTTTTTTGGCGTGGGAAATCATCAAATAACCCCTGCCGCTCTTGGGCAGAGCGAAACGGAGTGTCAGACTTCTACTGACTAAAAACCACCCATGTTCCTTTTTGGCCCTTATGTCGAGGCTGCGGTATCTCTTACAATAACCCGCAGTCAGACTGATATTGCCTTTGGTCGGGTTTCTAATCTTGCTCCAGGTGCATAGGCTACCATAATAAGCTGTTGCAGCAAGCAAGAAGCAGCAGATAGGTACCTACTACAACAGATTAATATCTACAGTGAAATTAAAGCTAGCTTGAATACAATACAAAAATAATATTTAATGTCTAACGATTCTGTAAATACAATCGATACTCAATCACATACTCATCACGCCTATTCACATACACTATCCAATTTCAAATAATTGCATAACGAATGCGGTGACACAGCATTGTATTAGAATTTATTATTTTCTTTTGTTGGCAACACCCAGCCCAGTGGGTCGCGGTTGGCAACACAGAGCACGATAATGCCGATATTTATTTGTGTAGAGGGGATTATTTATTTATTTTGTTTGTAAAGATACAACGCTGATGTTTTGTTGTCGGTTCAATGGCTGTACAAATGATTTCCATTGCTCCTGTAGTGAGCAAACACTTAAGTGTGTTGTGTTATTAAAAAAAAGTTGAGAGGTAACACTTAACCTTTTTCGTGTTAGTGTCGATTCGATATTCAAAATTATAGTAACAGTAGCTGGTAATTCAAATACAAATAAATCGTTATCTTGACACACAGTGTTGGCAGCAAATTACAAAACCCGAGTTTAAAACTTTATATTACTATAGTTAGTCGAAGAAATTAAAAAAATAAATATCAAAACCTTATCAACAATACATTTTGCAGACGATTAGATACTAAAATTAACACAAAATTACTTAAAGATAGATAAGGCAATATTCGACTGAAGATACCTGCAAGGCAAAATGTAACATCTTTTGATAATTTTATTGCCCATCGTAGATACTACAAAATCCGTTTAAATTCACAGTTATTCCTAATCAATATTAAAAGTAATCAACTATCACGGAAGTTTAGGTAATCGGTAATTTGGACTAAATTCATTTAATTATGGTCAAGTATATAAGTAACTTTAGTCAAAACAACAAATACATATTTGCAAAAGAGATGAGTAAACATCAACTAGCTACTCTATCTATAATTTTATTTATAACTTTAATAATCCCCTTTTTTGCCGCCAACACGTCATATTTCGCTCCACCATTTTGTCCAATCCAGAGTGCTCATCATCCATTTTTTTTTCTCTCTGAAGCATGCAAGAGTGCACAAAATAAACAGCCAGCAAGCTAGCCTTTATCTGTCGCTTGGTTTGATGCCTTTGTCTCGCTACCTCAGGCGAGCCCCGTTAAATGCTCTGTTAACCATCACATAACAAAGGATTCAAGGAGATTATAGCTATGTTTTTATGTAATGCGACTTGGGAGTGAGTTTTCATTTCGCTGAAATCGGATTGTAATCTATGGTCTGTTTCTGGATGTTGTGATGTGGTATGGATGTGGAAAGTGACGAAATGCATAGTGAATGGAAAGGATGAACAAAGTGAAGTTTATTTTAAAATAACACATTTATTTTGACAGATAACCTTTGGTTACCATCTGTTGATTTCTTTCCATAGAAAAATACCTAAATCCAATTTTCCACTAAGCGCCATTTCACTTAAAACAAAAAATCATACACCTTTCACTAAATAAACCTTTTAGATTCATAATTTACTTAATTAAACTATACATACCAACAGCAATACAAAATAACTCTCTACAAAAAAAGTAAGTAGGTAGTAATACAAAATTTTACCAAAAGCTACAAAGTAATTAAAATTACGCAACCATCCAAAAGAACAACAAAAACATTTAACTCCAAAGTGACAACTATGCTAGCCATCCCAAATATTTGCACGAAGCATTATCTCGAGTAAACTCAAACAGAACAACCATAAATCAAAAAACAAACGCAAAACCAGAAACAATTTACGCCGAAAAAAAAAAACTCGACCACCGGGACGAGACAAACACGGGTTCCATGGCACACGGTTACGGCCCAAACCCCACGATTGCACGCTCTATTAGACCTAATAGCATTCGGCATGGCCCGCCTTGTTACCAAACAGACATATTTATTGCAATATTAGAATTAACGATGTGAACATGGCAACATTACCCCTAAATAAGAAGATAATTCGGTCAGACTTTAATACGCTGACAAAGATCACTCAACTTCGTAATCGTCCGGGCGTGCTGCTCAGAGTACGATTTCAATTTTATATGTCGTTTAATTGTGAGAAAGTTGTGTTCAATTATTTTGCTGTTAAATTAATTGCAAGAGAACGGGCGCTATCTCGCGGTGGTAAAAAAATTATATGATAGCATCAGAAAATGAGTGAAAAATTGATATAATATAAATGGCAACTGTATCGTATCATACGATACGGCTGATGAGATTAATTTAGGCCGTATCGTATCAACATTAGCTTTTGAGCTCTCCAATTGTATGCCAGCTCCTGTGATTTGATCCTTTAAATATAAAAAGGTTCATCATTCATCATAGTAGGTTACTAATCTATTTTTATTTTATCTATAAATGCGAGAAGAATTGTCATCATCAATGCCTAGCTTTTTCCAAATCAAGTTGCTGGGGTGAGCTTCCAGTGTGGCTGGTGCAGCTATTACTTATTTAGATATATATAAACAATTAACGAAATGAGGGTGTACTTCTTAGTTTCACGTCTGCATAACCCTTGGATGATTACATGCGTGATATTAAGTTTAGTTTTATGTTATGCCTACAGTAGGAAATATCCCTATATCTTGTAATCTACATTGTCAATCGTAACTGACGAACATATCTCGCACCATAGCAACATATATCTAGAGTATTATCATTCGTCGGGACTTTGAGACCAAATATTTTATTTTATGGCGCATAACTTGTCTCCTCGAGTATCGTAAAATGTTGATTTTCATGAATTTCTTATATTCCGTGATAGTGTGGCGGGCATGTCCCAAATAAAAAAAAATACATGATAGAAGGATTTTTGCGTACGGCTAATTACTTTTTTATTGTTTTTCGAGATTTGGTTAATTAAAACAATTTGTAAGTATTTTTATTTTTATGTAAATTGAACTTTGTTTTTCGTAAAATATCTTGCTGGTGATACCGTTATGCGTCGCATTCATAACTATGAGGTAATAATAATATTAAGTATGGTCTAATCCACCAGGATTTTTCACATTCTCACTTCAATACTATTCAAAACAAAATTGAGATTAACCAAGTCTAAGTTAAACCCAGGTTTAACCACTTTTGTAATAAGGCCGTTGAAGTTGGGCCGCGGGTTGTACTGTACACTAGTTATCGCGGCCTCGACATAGAGGGCTAAGAAGGAACATGGGTGGTTTTTAGTCAGTAGAAGTCTGACACTCCCTTTCGCTCTGCCCAAGAGCGGGACGGGTTATTCGATGATTTTACACCCGCCAAAAAAAGGCCGCTGAAGTTTATGACCGGTTGCTCTTTTTTTCTTGCATGGCATCTCACTGTTAACCGAATTAATCTGGACGCCTTTTTTTTTTTTGTTTTGGTGGGTGTTCGTCAACACGGCCTGTTTTCGTCGTGAGACGGACGGACGGCGAGTTAGCCCATCACTCACCGTCCACAGGCCCGCGACTACGGTGGCCGGAGGTCATCGCGGGACCCCCGACGCCCAGAGTGCCTCCCGCGGCGGCTGGGACGAGAGGTTCTCTCCCTCTCGCGTTCCGCCACCTCCTTCGCTAGCATCACTGCTTCGCAGGAGGCGACGCGGCGTCCCAAAATCTGGACGCCTTAAGTGTAAGGCCTCAAGCCAGAGCGAAACAGCTCGATTAAGTTTATTTTTCTGTTTATCTAATATCCTTAAAGCAATCTGATAATACTCAAACTTAAAATAATACAAAAGCTTAAAAAAACTTTTACACTGAATTGAATGTTAATTTTATATCTTGCTGTCTCTTCAACCATAGAATCTATTGCAATTTGAGCAAAAGGCTCTTATATTGTATCTGTAATCATCACTTAAAAATACGAGAAAATATGATTACAAATATTTCTAACACATAAATGCCGACACTCAAAGCCACATAAAGCACATAAATTCACGTTAATCGCCACTTATAACGGTTTATTTCGCCTAATTACCACAATTTCGCACACAAGGTCGCACTAGCAGTACACTTTAAAATCGGTTTGCTCAACTTAATTTTGCATAATACGCCGTATTTCTGGTTATAAAATAAAACGCCGTAAATAGTAATAATAGTAGCCAATAAAACGCAAATTACGACTATGTTTAGGGTCCATGATTAGGCGCGGTCCATCAGAGATTTGCCATGGCTGGTGATAAACTTAGGGGCGGTCCGTAAGCAAATTTATTATTTATCTATTTTGGGTATGTTGGTATCACGCATTACTATGGTTGGTTAATTAAATTAGATACGAGTTAAATTGACGAATAAGTCGTTAAGTGGGAGTTTGTTTCATGTGTTATGTGTGCTGCTCGTCGCAAGAGTAGAAATAGAAAATGTTTACTTTACTTACTTATTGCAAAAGATTTTCTTTTTTTGTCAAGTCTTGAAGTAGAATAATGGCTTGAATTCTTCCGTAGATTTTGACGACTTTATAAGTATTTTTCAGTCAGTGTTTTTTTTTAGTCTAGTGTTCTGGGACCAACTAACCCTTTTCCGGCTTAACATTTACATTGACCAACACTTTAATCTTATATACCCACCAAACATTTACGTCCTGTATTTATGCAGAGTCAAGTCAATTATCTATCGAATACAAGATTATTACAGATCATTACCAATAACATAATCTTCTTACGACTACGACAGTTCGTATTGACATTAAAACTTATCGCAATAACCATTTTATTTCCTAATTCCGTCGCCGACTCAATTAAAACAGGTTCTAAACGTCAATTACGTGTCTATTATTTTACGAAAAAATATTCTAATTAGTATCCCGGCCAGTAAGCACCATACGTCTCCATACGAAATATTAATTTATTATTTTATAGCCCCGTAATCCTTGCCACAAAGTAATAGAGATTACAATCGCTTCCGAATGCATCTCGATTTCTTTCATAACATCTAATTAGTCTAATTATATTTCTCTCCGAGAAGGCCGGTAGCTGGCTTGTAAATTAATATTACGATTTGGTAATGTAATATAAAATTCACTTTTGGAAGCCGTTATGACAAGGTTAGGTCGTGTGTGCACACTCCGGATGCCAAAATGGCTGGACAGCCTCATCGTAACTCCAAACGTACGACTTATTTTTATGTTTCCCATATCGTAAATAACATTTTCGCCATATTTAGCTATACTATTATAATTTAGCGACGTTTTAGGAATTAATAGCTTTTTATTATTTATGAATTCCGCGCTAATGTTAGAACGGAATATAAAGTATCCGTTGTTTTTTCCCACGCGGGTTAAAAGTCACTGTAGACTCTTTAGACATTTAGTGTATTTTGCTAATTTACAGCTGGACTAGATCATTATTTGACACAATTTAATGTCAATCGGTTGATACTCGTTTTGAGGTCAATGGTATAACGTAAAGCGGTACGATCTGACACCATCAAAAGAGTGTAACACAAAAAAAAATTAAAAAAATCTTTACCCTTCCTTTTGGCTTCGCCGTAGTCGGGTAATAAGGAATAATAACAAGTTTATTTTTCCTAGACGTTGATTCAGGCGTTACTGAGAAATAAATTCCCATCTTATAGTTAGTCATTTGAAGTTTAACTGTTTATTCGATAAATATAACAATTAATTTTGTCAAATATATAATTACCAACACCAACAAACTAAAAAGTTTGCAGTAAATTGTAAGGTCAAAAATAAATATTATGTTTGATCCAAAAAATAATTTAAAATATAATAATTTAATCAATTTTTTTTTTGCGATAGTTAAATTCTAATTTTGAACTTCTATAATGCCCACATTATTAAACATATTCTCATGAGAGCTGGCTGTTAACATGCAAAACCAAATAAGTCCTAGAGGTAGACAGGTTTTTATCGGATATTGAGTCATATTAATAAAGGCTAATCAATAATTTATTCAAGGTCTCGTTTCCTTTTGTTTTAGTTTAGAATTTAGACAACATCAGATTGAAGTTTTTAAACTGACATGGTCAGGTCACACTTACACTGATAACAAAATATTTACCATGTAAACAATGTAACTTCAGTTTATCTGTAATCATGGTGCTTGTAACAGCACCGAAATATCGAGAGCTCGAAAAGTTAACATGGTTAATATACCGTTTTCAGTGATCCTGACAACATTAGATTTTACTTTGACTTGACTATAGATCCACTGGTGTTATGCGACGATGGTGTATGATGTCCTATATATAATGTACCTATTAAATATCATAAACATAAGTGTTATGGGTTTACTATCGGGTACACATCTTCCAAACTCTTCGGGGACTACAGGCATGATTGTGTGTGAATTAAACTACGAACCCCGATTTAAAGACATGTAGACCAATTAAATGTTATACAAGAACATCACCGCTGCTCTCAAAACGGTGAAGGAAAACATTGTGAGGAAACCGGCATGTCTAAGAACCAAAAAATTCGAAGACATGTGACATCTACCAATAAGCACTGGGCCCGCGTGGTAGATTATAGCCCATTCCCTCTCAAAGAGAGGAGGCCTGTGTCCCAGCAGTGGGAACATTAATAGGCTGTTGATGATGATGATGACAAGAACATAACATCACGCCTGACATCCCCGAAAGGGTATACAGAGGTGTACCTAACAGTACACCCACATTTCGCCAGTTACATTTAAGTTTCATGTAATAAGGGGCGCGCCTATTGCCATCAACGGGACACAAATCCATACAACAACAACTCTCAATCAAATCCTCATAAGCCACCATACACACGGATGACATGGACCACATACCCTCGTAGTACAGGTAAATGCATTTAAATTAATTAAGGGGGAGTCAGACCGCCCGCACGGCTACCGTCCCGGCGGGGCGCCGTGACGACTTCATGCGGCTTCCCCGAAGCGGGACTGCGGGACGCGGGACAGAGCGGGACGCGAGATTTAGTGAAACTAGTACCTGGCTACGTGATACGAATGAGAGTAGTTACGTCACGGACTCACGGGTCAGCGGAGAGGATAGTTTGGATGCAGCCGTGAAATGCAAGCGTTGGCTTTTTGAACGTAGTCTAGTTAGTACTTACTTACATGAACTTCGCAACTAGAAGCTGTTCGAACGGCAAGCTTTTACACGGTGACATAGGAATTATCTAAGTCTTCAATGAATTTAATCAGATTATTTTTGAAAAAATGTTTCATGAATTGCTTGTAAATTTGTGTGCACTATTTTCCGTTAGTCGGAAAATGATTTAACTGCGCTGCTTCAATTTATGGTTACTTAGGGAAAGTTATCGTTTTCAGGAAGCTACGATTTGAGCTGGTGTTCAATATTAAACATCAGCGGCCTTATTACAAAAGTGGTTAAACCTGGGTTTAACTTAAGACTTGGTTTATCTCGCATACCGTCTCACTTCGATAATATTCAAAAGAAAGTGACGCCATGCGAGATTAACCAAGTCTAAGTTAAACCCACTTTTGTAATAAGGCCGCAGATGTCAAGAACAATGACGTATCAGGTGCAAACTGGGCTTAGTTTTTTTAGTTTAGTAACTAAGTAGGCTCTACATATTAAATGTCAAACAATGGCTGTAATTATAAACCACAGTGCTCGAGTAGCTCTCGTTATATATATACAAACTAAAACTAAAATTGCACTATAATAAAATCCTTAACACGAAAATTTAAAACTATCCCCATACACAGTGATCATTTGTATGCTAATCAAACAATTAAAATTTCACAAGTAATACAGGGATCCCATGAATCTCTCGACTTGTGTTATCGGCTGCCCACTGTGCAGCTACCTGTGCAAACATTGTCACAATAGGCCTTCGCCCTTAACTCACCCTTAACTCGCCCGCTATGAGTTATAGTCACTGCCCCTTAAATATTTCATCGATTTTATTGTGGCTCCAATGTCAACCCCGTCTCGACGATGGCTATAAAGACTGTCGTTAATTTTTTGCCCAATAACGCAAATCGTGTTTCGCGCCGAGTTTTATGTTAATCACAACTTTGAGTAAGATTTGGTTTTAATGTTTACATGACTGAACTATTTTTCTAAAACATTCTTACTTAATTAGATTCAATATTTTTGTTCGTGTTGTGTCGTTTGTCATAAACTGTGCAAAACTGCAACGCATGCGTAAAGTCAATCAAATTTTAATTGTCCTGTCTATGCCTTTCCATTAGCGTTTTCGCGAGTTTATTTTCTTGTAGTTCGAACCATGCAGGATAATCTCGAATAAAAAATGAAGCCCACCAATGCGTAATACTATAACATAGACACATAATAGGATGTATAGAAGGCTGTATGGAGTTAACCCGTGCTCACCTGGCGTCACCCGCGCTCTCCCACAGATAAAAAAACTCTTATAAAGAGATAAATTATTGCGTTATGGCTTTTTGAAAGAGTCCACTGCTGCTGAGAAATGACAATATTATTAAAAAGTACGCGTCTTTGTCACAATATCTTTTTGTGTTCGATATATTGTCGCCATAATAAATGCTGCCCCTTTATGGGTCGAGCATTGTGCTCCGTACCTTTGTGGACATTATTAAATATATTTTAAAGAGTTTTATTAATGGTGGGCGTCGTAAAGAGAATGTTTGATTTATTTTTTCGACGCGTGTGCTCGATGTTAGTTTGATAGCCTTCAATCATAAGAATAAATTGTGGGAGAGAAATGAATATCCTCAGAAGACAGACGTCGCGACACACGTATTGCACATAAGTCATAATAGCAAATAACGAAACATCCGCGATTACCAATGGCTATAAACAGAAATAACGTCCGTTTACGTTAATTGCGAACGCGTCGATAATGCAAAAGCCGCTGCAAGTGCGAATAAAAAAAAAACTTTCCCGCGCTGTCAATAAACGTAAAACTTGCGAAAAATTGTCATATCGAATTCGTTGTTTTGAAATACGATTCGCTTACCTCCTTCAAGTATCTTCACGCCTTCGGTGCTTTTATAAAAACATTTTTATTATGTTGATTTTGTTTATCTCATTGTGTAGGCGAGAATATGAGATCTTGTTACGCGTACAGGTATGTGACCACAATTACATTTTTTGCCCCCACCTACAAATGATGAGATTGAATGTGTTTTTATGCGATTTTGTAATGTGCTTAACACCTGCGTTAAGTCAGAAAAAACGTCTAGTATGTACATCATTTTGATATGTAAATGTTCTTGTTAAATAATGGTTTGGTATCATTTTTCATAAGCGCGAACTGTTATCGGCAGACTTAATTGTTACAATCTTTTAAATGCAGCCTTAACGGTCGCTTCTCTTTTTTTATTATAATAATAATTTATATAAACAGGCATCAAATCCAAATTATGATTACGTGTCTTTCATTATCGTCTGGCTAGTTCCTAACCTGGTGTGAGAGCTTTTATTCCGCCCATAGATGGGCCTCTGACTTGCCTTTAGATTTGTTCCTTCATCTTTGTGAATTATTTACCTACCTAAAAATTTCCCGGGAACATGACACTGCTCACCAAAATATGCAAAACGAACTATTTGTTCTAGAATTTTAAAATATAAGACGATTGTGACACCACAAAAAAATGGATCCGTCTTAAACTTTTAACAAGGGATAAACGTGATGGACTGCGGGATGTTGTAAGAGATACCGCTACCTTGACATATAGGGCTATGAAGGAGCATGGGTGGTTTTTAGTCAGTAGAAGTATGACACTCCCTTTCGCTCTGCCCAAGAGCGGGAGGGGTTATTTGATGATTTCCCAACCCACAAAAAAAGGGATAAATAGAACTCACAAATCAATGCTTACCTACCTGCAGTTTTCATGGTGTTCAGATTTGCAGCTGCAAAACTTCCGCCATTTCGAGGGACAGTCATCTGTATCAGTCACATTTGTTTTAAAAAAATCATGAAAGCTGTTCGCGTAAGCATCCCAGTTTAAATTAATAGGCAGCAGAGACAATAAATAAGCTATGACAACTAATAAACCTCATAAATAAATAAGTTTTTCCAAGTTTAATGCAGTTATGCTCTTACTTCTATATAGATGTGGTGTAATCACGGTTTTGACTGTACACACGGCGACACATCAAGCTGTACATTTCTAGTAGCCTTACTTTGTACAGATATCTTGTCTTCTTTAATCGTTTTATATACCTTGATTGGTTGTCGCGCGCACTTACAACATAAAATGCAAGATCAGAAAATAAAAACTATTTCCAATGTTGTATTCGATACTTATCACGGTCTGGTGTACGCAAGTCCACGTCCAAAGGGCGTATTTTACATACTTCTTCCCACTTATTCAACACATCATAAACATATTAACAATCTATCAAGGAATCTCCTATCAAAATCTACTAGACAAACTGACACTTACTCAGACATCTAAAGACAGTCTAATTCATGCATCCTTGACAATGTACCAATGACGCAGGAGCCTGCTAGCCTACCTGGTCCTATCGGAAGTCGTGAAGGCCAATAAATAATATAGTACCATCACGTGGCGCTTAACAAATGGTCACTTCGTGCTTTGCCACCGGTTCACCTGACTTGCTGCATAGATTATGGAATTATGAGATGAGACAATCTGCTTGAACACTCGGCGACACATCAAGATTTACATTTCTTGTATAGCATGGAGTCGCTTTGTACAGATTTCTTGTACAATGAGAAATTCGCATAAAATGGTTGTGCATAGCTTGAGTGGTCGTCGTGTGTACTTCTACTAAGAACGTACAGAAATAATACCAATCTTGTGAAGGGGCAGGGTAGCCCGTCAAATTCAATTTTCTTACGTCTGCACGATTTGCTGGTCGGTGTCAAGTTAAAATATTCTTTGTTCAACAGGGGAACAAAGAATATTTTAATCAACATCCAACCTGTAAATCGCCTGCAAATGGCACAAAACGTAAGAACATTTAAAATTCACAGGCTACCTTAGCATATATTACGAATAGGAAAATCAACTTTAGGTAGTTTGCAATTCCTTGAAAGGGCAAAGAGTTACTGAGTTTTTCTAACAGGAATTACTCAGTAACAGCCTTGGAGTCGGGATTCGTACCCTGTTGATGGCAATAAGCTTGCACATCAATATTACATGGGACTAACATTCCTTGATATAAGGACTTCCCGACTGCTGAACAAAAAAAAATAAGGTGAAGTTTCAATCAAAATCGAATCTCCCCAAAAGTTTTGAAACTAAGAGTCCACTAATTCTTATTAATTCTTAAAGGAATCAAAAAACTTACAAGACAATAGCGAATCATATCTGTCTACAAAATTCTTACTCTTTGGCGGGACCCCCGCGATTCGCCGGCAGCTGGTGTGTCTCTCCCGTTCAATAGTATCATTAATATCGTCCATACTAACATTAAATTGATTTTAAAATACATTCGCCTTTTCTATACGCATTCGCGGCTATTTCATATGCTGGAATGCTTGGTTAGCGGTTCCTTATGTTTCCGATTAGCTTGTCTGTATTAATCCGTACATATGGTTTAGTGTCTAATGTTTGCTGTTTGTCTTTGACAATATTAGGTTCTGTTATGTCATTTGTGGGATTTTATGCCTGTTTTGAAATTCATAAATTTGCTATTCTTATTCTTTGTTTAAAAACTTTGATCAACAATTATAATTTCCGGGAAAGACTAGTGTAACAGCCATCAGTAACATTACATCACGCCAGTAATGCCTAAAGGGTAGGGCAGAGGTGTACCAAAACTGAAGACTAAATACTGCCCCGTCGGGGCTGCGGGATGTTGTAAGAGATACCACGGCCTTGACATATAGGGCTAAGAAGGAACATGGGTGGTTTTTAGTCAGTAGAAGTCTGACACTCCCTTTCGCTCTGCCCAAGAGCGGGAGGGGTTATTTGATGATTTCCCATCACACAAAAAAAAAGGGTAAGGCAGAGGTGTACGTTGTAGTACACCCACGTTTCGTGTAAGTAATAAGTACTAAGAAATTTCTGATGAGAAAATCCAATAAATTTTGCAATCCGACAGTAATAATATTAACTGACATGAATTGTTCTAATGCGAATCTGTACTGGCACGGGGATCTTTAGTTGCCAATTTAGTTTATGACAATGTACATATATGTCTTAATTTTCTGTTCTTTTTTTTGCTCTGTGCGAGACAAATAGATACTTTTTCTTTCTTTCACAACAACATTCTCCATTCCCAACATTCTTCATTCACCAAGGCAACACCTTTACAATGCTTATGAGCATTGTAAAAGTTTATACCAAACCGGTGTAGACCATATTTGTGTTATTTGCTTAACATTGCCCATCTTAAACAATTAAAATGATCTAATTAGAATAGAGAATAGAGAATATATCCAGAAATATCATCTGCCTAGCCCTTCCAACTATATTGGGCTAGGCAGTCAGTCCAGTCTTAACAGATTTGACTGAATACCAATATTTAGTAGTAGAATATATCCAGAATATTTAAATTATAACACTCCAACCAAAACCGTTTCCAATTAGTATGTACTCCTACAAGAATCCAACACAAAACTTATTCTTTCTTTTTATAATATACTTACATACAAATGTGCTTCTTATAATAATCGCAACGCAATATTATCCACGCAAACCGCTGTTTCATAAAAAAGTCTCCGCGAGCAATTCCCGGCTCGCCAATAACATTTTAAAGTCTATTTAGACCCGTTATCTTTAGTGTTATGTGCTGTGCTCAGTTAACTTAGACTCGTTATATTTTAGACAAAAGATGCCCAAGATCCTGGATCTAGTGCTCAGCTGGGTTTCAATGGTATTGTTCGATAAAGTACTTGCGTACTTGAATCTTTATTGAGTGTAAAACTAACTGCAAACTTCGCACATATCTTCTACGTGTATTGCAAATATTGGTCCAAACTTCGATGCATCTACGGTGCGTTCTTATTAAAAAAAAACTATTTCTTTTCGAAAGATTTAATCATGATGATGCTATTTTGTTGATTTCGGCAACAGCAACTTCATTCGATGGCTTTCTAGGGCGGTTGTCAAGTGCTTTGGAGTGTTGCTCTATCATGATAACTTCATATTTATATGTGTCCTTCTGTTTGTTATCGTGCAATACCATGATTTATTATCATTAATTTTACAGATGTCAATTATTTAAGACTCTGCATCCTAGAACTACTTTAACACTAACAGCCTACATCAAAGTTACAGTTAGTAAAAACATGTTTTGTAGTATATCTTTTAATTAAATAATCATAAAAGCGTAACTATTAAGTGATCGAACTGTTACACTGCCAAAATACTTGGGTGGTCGGCCCCTGAGGCCATGGAAGTTAATGCGAGTACGTTCAACATGTACATCATACAAATTAGATTGTATGATCACCTAGCTCGTTGGTCAAGCAACATGATGAGCATGAAGTCCTGAGTTCGATTCCCAGTCCGGACCATTAGGCGTTTCTCAGTAACATCTCGGAGATTAGATTTGTGTCCAGTTGATGGCAATAGGCTCAGCTTAAAAAATATGAGACATTAACAATCCTAGCGGAATATAGATGTACAGTGTTAGGGAGTTGAAAAATGTTCCTTCTTAGCCCTTTGTGT
Source organism: Diarsia rubi (assembly GCA_932274075.1). Classification (NCBI taxonomy): domain Eukaryota; kingdom Metazoa; phylum Arthropoda; class Insecta; order Lepidoptera; family Noctuidae; genus Diarsia; species Diarsia rubi. The sequence continues at coordinate 15,347,586 of OW026418.1, read as the reverse complement.
CGAGAGCGCGGGACCTCTTCAAACAACCCGCAGCCTCGCGGCAAGCGTCGGCCCCTGCGAGCAAATGTATTTTTTTTTTTTGGCGTGTGGAAAATCATTAAATAACCCTTCCCGCTCTTGTTCAGAGCGAAAGGGAGTGTCAGACTTCTCAGACTAAAAACCACCCATGTTCCTTCTTAGCCCTATATGTCGAGGCCGCGGCAACTTGTGAACAACCCGCAGCCCTGACGGGATGACATATCCTTTACACCTCGTATAATACAATAGGTAAAGACGTGGTCAACCAATTTTATTGACTATGTATTTCTTTGCTTGGCTTTGCTCATGTTAAGTGTTCGGATATCATCTCCTAGCTCCTACACATAGATAGCATGCATCAGTAGTTCCCAAGATCAAAGCCTAGGGTAGTTGACAAAAAAAACGAATTAGCCCGTCTGATAGATTTCCAAAAAATATTGACACGTATTTTTTCTTCTTCAACGTACGTAAACAATAAATTCAAGACGATACAGTGCTTTGAAAAGTCGCGGGACGTCACAGTTTGGTACATTTTCTACCGGAGAGTGACGTCACTAGCTCCTATTCACGATTTTTGACACGTTTTATTTAAATCAATTATAATTAATTTAATAAAACAAAAAACACGTATCCAGTAATTTTCGATAATCTAACAGACGGACTACACGAATCATGGTTTTTTTAGTCAGTCAACTACCCTATATTATAGTATAGACTCACTAAATCCTCTTCATTCTACTACCGTGGTGGTCCGCCCACACGCCGTGGTGACAGCACGTGCCTCACTTTGCCCACTTAGCTGGCAAAATTCCGGAAGGACACAAATGAAGCACCCTTTACTAAGTATTTAATAGAAAAAAAAGAAACTGATGAAATGTGGGTGAACAAGGTACAACTCTGTGTAACCCTTCGGGGATTACATGCGTGATGTTATGTATGAGACCATGATCTGCGATAGGTCATCAGGTAAGATTTATCGTGGTCAAACTTTCCCGTGTAATGATTATTGACTTCATAACGCGGTAACGCGGGTCATATAAATATCTGCGCTACTAAAGCTTTATCATGGGAACCACCATGTCTTGTATTGTTGCCAAATATCAATTCGTATGTTGTTCCTAATATTTGCAATTATTTTTCAATTGCCAAATTACACCACCGGTGGTCTACCTCCATAGCACGCGCCTCTGTTTGCCCACTTAAAGCCACTTCCGCAACAATACACTAAAGTACAGCGCTTTACACCAATACACCGCGCTTTACACCGCTTTAGCAGCTGCGCACGCGCTCTCAATGACAGTATTGTTTCAAGTGTCAAGTACTTACCTCGGTGGTCTGTTAGCATGTTATTGATGGCCACTTAATGATTTCCCTATTTGTAACAAAAATTCTTCCCTTCGTTCGAGGTGTTTTGACACGCGATCTTTCAGTTTTTTTTATTACCTTTGATGACATTATTAGCTAATTATAGGTTTATTAGCACCTATTAGCAGTTGGTTAATAAGTTATTGAGTTGCATGTTTCACGTATTCACGGAATAGGTATGGAAGTACCAGGTGGCGTTCTGTGGTTTTCTGGCTGCCTCCTTGGGATAAGGGCGTCAGTTTATGTATGTATGTAGGTTTCAAGCTCATTAATAGGGATGTTTACTGACTTAAAAAATAATAATAGCATTGACAGCATATGTCGCTTGTCTCGGAGTAAGGACAAGATGTTATTTTTTCTATTTCTGGACTACCGTAGTTTATGAGGCTCTTTCTCAGCTGAACAAGCAAAGTCAATAATACCTGTGTATGATCAAAATGCTAAGGATTTCCTTCACACATTAGACTAAGTTAGTCTAATGTGTGACTGGTACTGGTTTTTTCTTGTTAACTACCTTATTGATGGTTAGTCTGACTAACCATCAATAAGGTAGTTAACAAGAAAAAACCAATTAGTCCGTTTGTTAGATTATCGAAAAATGTTAAATATTGGATACGTATTTTTTGTTTTATCATATCAATAAAAATTTACGAAGGTAAAACTCGTCAAAGATTTTAGTGGGGGTTGGTGACGTCACTGACCGGTAAAAAATGTCATACTAATGTCTCTTAGAGTATGACATCACACGAGTTTTCAAAGCACTGTATCGTCTTCATATTTTGTTTACGTGTAAAAAGAAAAAAAATCTATCTATTGCATTTTGACTTTTTCATCATTGGTGCAGCATGGCACTTATGGCACTTATATGACATTGTCCGGAACTGTTGACAAATATTAGATATTAAATAAAAAAGTTGATTCTGTCAATTCCGACTCCGATACGCAGCAAAAGAACTCTGCAACAAACAATATCTACGTCAAAATTGGCAGCGCAGGCAGCTGCACGCGCCTTCAATGAGGCCATTGTTTGTCGTGTCAAGTATTTGTCAGCATCATTACACGGTGGTCTGCCAAGTATTAACATATTGATGACCTTTTAATGAGTTCCCTAGTTTAAAAGCTTTTTAAATTTGTACTGCTACGAAGTGCTACGGATCGTAGGCTCGTAGCCCGTAGCAAAAATCATCGCTTTTATTTTTTTCCGCCACCGTGGTTACAAGCGTTATTGCTAATCTTGAAGCTGTAAATTGGTTTTCCAGGTTGGCGTAAGTGTTATTGGGGTAGGTATTAAAATAGGAATTCACAGTAGCAGCACCGAATCTGAATTTGTGCCGTTTACGACTGCAGTCATCATCATTTCAAGCCGGAATGATCCACTGTTGGATATAAGTCTCCCCTTTCTTCTGGCACTTTTATTTGTTCTGTGCATCCCTTATCTATGCTTATGTGCTGTTATCCACAATTTCGTAGAGTTTCGTCTGGCAACGGATTTCGGTGTTTCACACTCGGTCTAGTAGAGTTACGGCTGGTGAACTCGTATCCAGTTGATGTTTCAATTGGTAGTCTAACTAAGCAAAACTACCTATTCATAAACAAAATACTTTACCCTTGACCCAATTACTAAACACTGACTAAACAGTAATTCAAAACCGTGTATCCCCTGGGTAGGGTCGAACTGTCAAACATAGTTGGCGAACGATATTAAGCCCCAATGGATCGATTCATTTGCCATCAGCATGCACTCTAATTTGTCAACATTTCTACAGATTTTGCGTCATGTTCGATTTTCAAAGTGACTTGATGATAAAAGAATTATGGGCATTACAATTATACTGTAATATTTTTCGCTGTATTATTTTTGACGTGTGACTGTCGGACTGTTAAGTCAAAGTTTCGAGTTTAAACTCAAGACAGACAGACAAGTGCATCTCTGAATTTTATCACTTGCTTCAGTGATGAAACATCGTGAGGGAAAAAACATGCTGGTTTCCTCACGATGTTTTGTCACCTGTCATATCTATACAGGTTGACACACTTTCATTCACGAATAGCTTCAAACTTCAGGAAAAATCATCTTCTGGCCAAAATTGAAAATTGCAATGAAACTTGTTGTCATGTAGTTGGTATTGTTGTTGCAAGTACACAATTACCCCACCGGGCCTGTGTACCAACTCTAAAAATAGGACGAGTACTTGTAAAATGTATTTGTTCGGGTTTTTTGCTTAAAATAATCTGAAGCTCTAGTTTTACCTACTATAAATACTGATACTGATAACGTTGTAACATCCCACTGCTGACTTCCACTTTTTTCGACTCTGGGCTTAGGTGGACCACACGAAAACAAATGTCATCTTCTTAGATGAAATTTGTTTTTTTTTATTGTCTTCTATCTTTAAACATTCCAGAAGATATTATAATAATATCTTCATAAGATAATTACAATACAATCAAGACTTAAAATCTAGTGTACCTTGTTTATTTATTCAAACTGTACGTTCAATAGTAATGCCTAAGCAGACTTAATACCACAAGGCATTCTCCACCAGTCATCCTTTGGGTTACATATGACAACATTGTGATAGCGTACAAAATAATATCTAAGTTACTCCTAAGATCTGCTAAATTCCAAACTTACACACAGGCCGTTCCCTTTTCCAAACAGTCCCAAAACTGCAGATGACAACACAGGAGCAGGTTGGTAACTCAAAATAATTTTTTCCCTTTATGTCTTTGTAAATAAGCAAGGGCGGATCGCCGTTTGAAGTGGAGGGAACAGAGGGATGGGTATGGAGGGCACCGCAGATCCTATCGGCGTGTCCAAACTGCCACAGACAGATAACTGTGCGTGTGTGGGTTGAATTTTAATACACCTTGTGTTAGTTACGGACTAAATGCTTAATTGAAAATTCGTTTTATGTTGTTGGTGCTTGTTTTGTGTTAGATGTTGTTTTTAGTTTTGTAGTTGCTCTTGTTGAACTCTTTAGAAGAACTTGTCGTAAATGTTTTTGTTGCAAATAAAAATAAATGCGCCACTGATAGTGTGACTTGCGTATCTGATCAAGGTCTAAACAGTTTGAATTCCTTTTGAAATTAAGAGGTTTTGGGCTGTTTTATTTCTTTATAGGGTCAATGCGGATTCTGAAACAACAGCATTAACTTGATTTTATCTAAACAAATCTTTTTGAGAGGTATGTTTATGGGTGTCGCGAAATAAAATAATTATTCAAGAAGATTAGACGTTTTACTTTCAGGTGGCTTGAATGCACATGACCAAACCATTACTTTGTACCTTATCTTAAATCAAGATAAAAATCAAAACATCCTTATCAGATAAGATCGTTAACTGCAATTAAAAATAAATAATAGAACAAGTATTTTCAAGTTTACCCTGAAAAATGTGCAGGGTCGGCTTCGGGTCGATACTAAAGTACCCCCCGCGCCCCGCAGGTGCGACGAGATAATCCAAGATGGCCGCCGAGATAGGACGTGACGTCACAGCGCAGCCCGCGTGCCCCCGCACGCCTCAGCCGCCCCCGGCGCATCCTCGAAGCCTCTCGCCACCCTCCTTAGATCCTTTCAGAAATCCACCGAGTAGCGTCAGAAGAAAATGTTGCGCTTGGATGTGAAATCCTCATTACTACTATTGCTTGAAAGTTCTATGTTTAACAATCACATTTTTTTTACTTTCAAATTTAATGCACTTGTGTACATATACTACAATAATAATACCACATATTAGCATATTACCTACGCGTGATATAACAGTAAAATTCAATATGACAACACCAATTTCTTTAAGTTTTTGCGAATTTATAAAACTTTCGCTTAATTTCACTTTCGTTAACTTTATCTTGACATTTGTTTGCGGAAATGGATCTTATTAACTGTACAATTTACATTTACTTAATCGTATAAAATAAATTATGCCAGTATGTAAATGAAGTTATAAATTTAAGTGGATTTTGATAAAAAATATCGCATTAAAACTTCCGAAACCGATTAGCAGAAGTATAAATAATAAAATAAAGGTAAAGCACAGGATTTAATCAATATTTTGACATACATGGCGATGATTCTGACTTCCTTTTACCATTACTTTTTATTTAAAGATTTGACATATATAAGTGCTTTCTTACACGTGCAAAGTGTTAACACCTGCAAATAATATTAAAAGTAGGTACTAGCAGGTAAGTAGTAACTTTTTATCTTGATTTTAATAATAAATTCATCCTGCGGATGATATAGGATCAGTTGACTAAAGAAGCTCAGCACGAGCTGGTAAGAAAAAACAAAGAATTTGTTTTTGGAAAGACATATAAAAGTCAATGTTTTATTTTTTAATATATGTTCCATTCCACCATCCAAATAGCTGAAGCTGGTATAACAGTTGCTGGGTTGAAATGGAACTCGGCTAGTCACATCTGTCTACAGCGGCGGTATACATGGCGGTGGAGCAATGGCCAAAAAATACCACTCAGAAGTTACCAAAAACCAGGTAACGAGAACGTGGCAGGTCCAGAAGGATTCATAATAACGAAATCCCTTGAACCTATCTAGGAGTTGATTTTGAAAATTTCCGTACATAGACCTAGATATTCGATTTATGAACCTGTTTATTCTATTTATGGACCTCTTGTGTAAAGTAACTGAACCAGTTTATGAATTAATAACGCACGGAGTTTAAATCTTTTAAGCATGTAATTACACATAAGATCACCTTAAAATTCACCAGTTTTAAAAACTAAACCAAAACCGACTTGTTTTACTATCTCTACCGGGGTGGTGTGGCGCTATGTGCTCTGAGCTATGTAAGGGGTTATCTCTCCAGCCGCGGCTCTATCTAAATCTCTATTATCGCAACACGCCGAATAATTATTACTACATGTATACACTGTACTACTTACTTTACTTATGTACGTACTACGTACATCTGTACATGTACAGCGTGTATCAGAGAGGTGTACTCATATACAACGTGTTTCCATAACTCTAGAGTAACAATAATACGAAAAATTCTAGAATGTGTGATCCAAAAATGCATAGTTTCGACGAGATCTAACTTTCATTGATAAATGAGGAGTACGTATTACACAGCACTATTTAACTGGGTAGCGGAGGTCGGATAAGCAGTCACTCCATGTAAGATGCAGCAGATTTTTCTGATATTCAGCCGCATCTGGAAGCCAACCCCAGTATTGGAAAAGGCCAGGCAGATGATTAGTCTCTTCGACCACTTAGTTCAGTTTGAAGGTTTTGTTCAGAGTGAAACACTATGTCCGAGAAAACGTAACGTAAAACTTAGTGTATTTATATTAGTGGTCGTGACTGTACTTACCACTTCACCATTAAATATAATTTCAGATAGTTGTGGCCAACAACTTTTTGAAACATGCTGTATAGGTGGGTATTACGATAATGCCTTAGCTATCCAACTTTTATTTGTATCTCCAAAGTTTTTAAGGGTTACCCAAGTCATTTCTAAGTTTGTTATTATGACTTAAAATGTAATTGGTTTACTATAGACCTTGTAGTGTATTTGACTTTAGTTTTTAGTCGCTTTATCAAAATTCAAAGGTGATTAATGAGATTAATGTCTAACGTAAAATTGAAAAGAGTAGATGATGAGCAATTTAAAAATACTCATAATGAGTACTTTATTTTGCTCCAAATTAAATTATACCGGTACATTTTTTACATTACCCATGCATTTTTTTGTTGATTCAATTTGGAATGTAAAGTTCTGCAGGGCAATTGATGGACACTATGGCTATCATAGTGTCCATCAATTAACTGTCATGTGGTTCCATTTTGTAATAGACCATAACCAATTTGACAGTTAATCGATGGACACTTATGATAGCCACTGACATTCAAAAGATACGCAATAGCCCTGCTGCATAATTTTGACTTGTATTTAATTATTTAAGGTAGGTAGTCGCTCCATGTAAAATACTAATTCGTATTCAGCTGCATCTGGTTAGGCTAGAACTAGACCTGGCCGAATACAACATAGTTGGGGAAAGGCTAGGCATAAAATGATGATCTAATTATTTGAATCCACCATGAACCAGTGCTTCAATTAGAAGTACATGAAAATCTTTTCCGTAGGTTTTTAATCTAAATGTTATCAATTTCATCTACGAATAACTTACAACAGGCTTACCTACTTATAAACCTTACGTAAAGAGTACATTACCCCACCATTAACCATTCTCAACTAAGCATTCCCTTTCAGACACCTTCACTCATTCACTGAGCGCCTCTCGATCCGTACTCAGACTGAAAAATCACATAAAAGCATAATCCCCTGAGGAACAATCCTGTTTCCCTCTTCAGGAACAAAGGAGGAAGCTGAGGACCAAGTCCCTTGGTCCTCAGGTTATGAGGACTTGAGGGCCAGTCTGCCTTATCGATGTCATCAGAGTAGGTGCTTAGTATCGATTATTTCATTCGGTAATGTGTTCAATCAATGTCGCAACGATTTTAGAGAGATGTATATGTGTGTCTGTATTTAAATTTATGTAATAATTTACTTGTCCTAAATAACACTGTAGCCGATCTCATTAATTTATATACAACATCTTAAACCTGTAGGTACCAACATTCAAAACAAAATAAACTTCTGATTCTTGAAGATTGAAAATCATCTATGGGCCAAAGTTGTCTGAAAATAAATAAATGTTATGTTAGTATTCAATTTATGTGTACTATATTACAGTACTAATAAATAATTTATGGATATTTAACAGGATTGCCTCGTTGGTTTGGTGCGGGCAAGCGAAGAGCATGAGGTTCTGTATTCTATTACGGGTCGGCAGTGTTATTGGGTTATTCTCAGTAATAACCACGGATTTTTTTATTGGCCACCTATTCAATCCTTATCATTTGAAAGCTGGCATCAATGGAAACACTGATGATGGGATCAGTGAATGAATAATATTGTTTTAAACATACATACATAAACTCACGCCCTTTTCAAATGGGGGTAGGCAGAAATTACAGAACACCAACTGCTACGATTCTAACATATTTCCTTATTTTTGTTTATTTATTACGGCTTTCTCAAAAACGGCTATTACGTTCTACAACCCCATTTAAGAATTCAGCCCTAAAATAGTAGGTACACTATTGTTGTACTATTGTATCAAGCAAGAACATGTCCGCAAGTTCTCTTTATCCAATAGTCGTCAATGTCGACATACATTACAGACGGTACCGTGTATAATAATGTTACAACTGCGCCCTATGGGGCAGGGCAGGGCAGAGGGTCTAGGGACGTTTTCAACAAGACATTTGTTTGCCTTGTTGCGGCATGTTTTGTATGTTCACACTGCGCGTATGGGCAATTTTGATGTGTTTAGGGTAGTTTTAATTGGTTCAGTCATGTGGCAGTGGTAGAATAGATAAACAAATGGATTAATTGACTGTGTTTGTTGGGTAAATAGTGAAGTAATAAATTTAAATAGCGGCCTCTCTTCTCGAAAAGGGTGCTTTTTCATTTATATTTTGAAAGAAAGCGATGGATGATGAGCTATAATGAAGGCCTTAGCCTGTCTAAAATACACACTTTATCTGAAGGCGACGAGTTATCAAAGAAAGGGATTACCTACTCCAAGTAGACTAAACAAATATTTCTTTATAGCAAAGACTTCGACTTGAAGTTGTTGCTATAACATCAGACATCTGCTAAGACACTCAGTAATAGCGTAACTCGTAGCATAGTAGAGGAAACTCGGTATGTAATGCGTAGTCACCCATCCACGAAATAATCTAGGCAAGCGCGTCTATTAAGGAATTACACTAGGTTATTAACTAATCTCTTTATAGAATTAATTTATTGAGATATAAGTAAGACTATACTAAATATATAAACTAAACTAACCTAAAAACAAACTAACTATAAAAGGGCATCGAAAAACTCCTCCTCAACGCTGTCAGCAGGTAAAGTGCCCAAGAGACTGGCAGCGTTGCCGCGTTGTATGGCAACACTTAGGTTCTGGCCAAAGAAAAAGCCAGCCCTTGGGTCAGAGGAAGCGTCAACAAGGCGTTTGGAAATATCCTTAAAAAGGCTGTAGGCACTAGGACCCCACGGCCCTAGAGTTTCAACCCCAAACGGCTCGAAAATATAGTTTCCACAAAGGTTCCGCAGCGGCAGCACCAGCACAACACGAAGAGCTTGGAAGATGCGATGGCGCAAGAGTATCGACGCAAGTTGCGTGCCACACTAAAGGCCTACCCATTATCCCAGGAAACAAGGACATGCCGTCCGGTCTTTTGCCATCGTCGCGTGCCAAGCCATCTCTTTATAATATTTGTTTAGTCAGAAGAAAGCAGTGTACTAAAAAAGTTAACAAGCTTACAAAAACCTAACCATGCATTTCTAATCTCTTACAAAAAGTTATGAACTTTAAAAAAATCTTTCACCCACTCTATTACCCCTTAGTAAAATAGGGTATATTTTTACGAGTAAATAAAAATTTTCACCTGTGCGAAGTCGGGACGGATCGCTAGTATTAGAATAATTCTAAAAAAGTTAACAAGCCTACAAACAGCAACCATGCATTTTCTAATCACAAAATCTTAGGCACCATACCTACCTAATTGTACCTAAACCAGTTTTCCTTAACCAACCCTACCCACATATAGGTACGTGGCAGTAATTAGGCGACGCACGAGCCGATGGGTGGTGGGCGCAGGAACCGGAAGCGCGCCGGAGATGAAGGCGCGATACAATATCCGGTTAGACGCCATTTCCGCCGCGAGACGACAAGCGCGTGTGTGGATGCCTTTACTTTCTGATAGATACTGGAGCCTGATTTTGGATTGGTTAATGTAGAGCTATGAGACGTAGATAGATTTTGTTTCGGTGGGTATTGCTTGAGGTTCTTTTAACATATTTTGCGATTTCACAAGCGAATCAAACCAAGGAAAAAAATCACCTACAAGTTTGAATGGAACCCTCGGTTCGCGAATCTCACTCGCACTTGGCCACTTTTAAACCGACTTCAAAAAGGAGGAGGTTATCAATTCGTCGGCGATCTTTTTTTTATGTATGTTCCTCAATTACTCGAAGATGGCTGGACCGATTTCGATTTTTTTTTTGTTTTGTTACAAAGGGCTTTCTTTTTACCCGACTGCGGCGAAGCCCAAAAGGAGGGTTATTATTTTTTTTCTTCCCAGGTGGTCCCATAATCACCAAATCAGGATCTGGTGATGGAATCCTGGAGAAATAGAGAGAACTCTCCAAATTTTATAGGCACACTTAAAATGATTTGAGTAGTTTTGGAAGAGTACTTTCTCGGAGTGGTCCCACTTCAATTTGGTGAAGATCTGATGAAGAACTTCGGAGATAGGCAACGGAACTCCTCAATAAATGATAGCAAAATGGACTAGGATTGCTGAAATCCCATGTCTGCCTATTGTTTTCACCAGTTCATTACATAACATCACGCCGGTACGCTGTGAAGGGGTAAGCACATGTAAACCACAAAAAAGTGAAAAATAAAAACTTTGTGTTTTATTTTTTGTTACAAAGTTTTTTTTTATTTATTTTCATCATCATTTTAGCCGAAAGACTTCCACTTCCACACTTCCGTAGCCACATTGACTGGTCCCAGTTCTTATTTTACCATTAGTAAGTTACTTTTAGTTAAAATCAGGGTAAGAAAACTAAAATGACAAGTTTTCATAAATTCTGTAAGGTACTTACTACCACCTAAAACATAAATTAAATCACTGATATTTTCTGTCTTTTTAGGCAATTGTATGAAATAACTATAAAGGGTGTAAAAGTACCTTAACGCAAACGAAGGGCATTTGTTCTGGCCCCGGTGTGGGCGCCTGCTTTGAGGAAGCGAGCTGCCCACTACCTGAACGTGCCCCACCAATGCCATCATTTTTTGGTTCTAGACCATACCTGGGTACCGTAAATCTCCGTAACTAGGGAGTTTTACTATTCGAAGCATTCACTAACACAATGTTTTAAGAGTGCTATGAGTTTTACCGTAAAATGTGATTTTTGACCCCAAATAAAACAGTCGTTTTCCAGCAATTTTTTTTGCATAGGGGTACTTAGTTTGATGTACACAATGCTTGGTTGACGTATGTGTGAGGGGTCAAATTACAATTACACTGTATAGATTGCTTCAGTACGTTCAACCATTAATTTCCCTAACGGGACGTAACTTCACATGGATACTTATTTATAGGTAAATAAAATAGCTAAAGTTCAAGGCCCAATGTGTTGACTAAGCTATCTTAAAGGTCGGAAGTTCACACCCTTTATCGTAGAAGCTAATTCTAGCTCAACCGAGTTCTGTGTAGGACGAAAAGTAATCAGGGATGTCAGTACGACGAATAATCCAGTTACACCAATCTCTCATCGTACGGGAAGCTCATACAAAGTGAGGTCAGCTATACTGGTTATACAGTGTGATTCTTTATAATGTGCACATATCGAAATGGGGGAATCTATGCTTAATTTTATCGACGGAAAAATTATTAAAAAAAATCTAAATATTTTTTAATATTTTATATGGAATTTTTAAAAAATTTGTCTGCTACTGTGACCCCAGTGTAAACAAAACGGTGTAACTTTTAAACTAAATTATCTATCGCGATGAAACAACTCCATAATGATTGGAAGCAATTAGGCGTCCTCGTAAAATGAAAATTGTGGAAAAAAACTACCCTCAATTGAAAATAAACACGTTTTTTGATCAAAAAAACTTTTTTTTTTCATAACTTTTTACATAAAATTGTTTCATCGCGATAGATAATTTAGTTTAAAAGTTACACCGTTTTGTTTACATTGGGGTCACAACAGCGGACAACATTTTTGAAAATTCCATAAAAAATATTAAAAAATATTTAGATTTTTTTAAATATTTTTTCCATCGATAAAATTAAGCATAGATTCCCTCATTTCGATATGTGCACATTATAAAGAATCACACTGTATATACCTTGATGTGTCGCTCTGTGTACATCGCGTACGAACAATGTACATAGTTCATTTTAAATCAAAATCAAGTCATTTATTCAAACCTGGCTGATAATCAGCACTTTTCGAACGACAAAATTTATTTACAAACAAAACACAGTCCCCCAAAACGCCCTCCACTTCCTAGTGGTTTAGCTGGTGGAAAGTATACAGTAAGCAATACCTACATCTGTCTGTTAGGTTAGAAGAACCAGACTCAATACGATAGACTAACCTGGGTGCTTACTCTCGAATATAATTCCGATAGATCGGCATTGGAATTGTCAGTCAAACGTCAGGGATTGGCTAGACTCAGTGAGTTCAGCCAATCCCTGTCGTTTAACTCAACCAAGTGACGTTTGACCAATATCGATCTATCGGAATTATAGTCCAGAGTAAGCACCCTGTTCTAGATAACATTTGGTTTAACTAATATAGAGATGTAGGTACCTGTAAAAAGTTTTAAGTTTTCCGAGGAAAAATGCTAAAATACATTTGAAGATAATTCCCGACTTTGGTTTTATTTATATTGTGCTGTATAATTGCAAACTGCAATTGTTTATTGCAAGTGTTTGAAGAATACAGACACATTTCAGTTCAACAAACAACAAAGTACTTAGTCATTGCGTTGAGATTTTGAGAAACATCAGTTCTTAGCTTAGGGTTAGGTTTAGTTTTCCGGCTGTTATATAGCGGGATCGGAAGGGTGTGGTTCAGACCATCAAAATGAAAAAGAGAGAGACATCGATTGTCATCCCATGGAGAAAGTTGTTGAGCTTGACGGTCTGATTCACATCCTTTAATAATAATATGGCCAAAATTTGCTTGGATTAAATGTGATATTTTAATTTCATCTTTTACTTTTTTCCTCAAATATTCTACCTAATGTTCCCTCTCAAAACAAAAGGACAAAAGAAAAAATAACCCCTTTCGAAAATTCCTCAAAAATCTAAGCCCTTCAAACCAAAATGAACACACATTATCTTCTAATCACAAACTCTTCAAACTGCACGCCGTGCCCTATCTGTCACAGGACAGGTCACATGTTCACTCCAGCTTCCCATATCTGGTCAGGAAGCGTGAATTAGCGCGGGCGCCGCGGCGCGTGCGACGTGTCTTTGTTCGACGTGCGTTTGCGCGGGAGTGTACTTCCCCTAACTGTCGGATGTGTACTGGGTAGTTAAGTGGCTATTGTTTTATATTTTAACTCGAAGTTTTTTTTTGGAATAGGGTTTTGATTGAACGTGTTTAGCCAGTACTAACTGGGTTGTGGGGGTCAGATAAACAGTCGCTCCTTGTAAAATACTGGTACTCTCGTACGCTGCATCCGGTTAGTTAGATTGGAAGCCGACCCCAACATAGTTGGCAAATCCCTTCGCAGATGCGATGAGGTTTTGAGAGAATGATACGATTGAATTGGAGATTGAAGGAATTAATAATCTCATACATTGACATTATTTTATATTTAAGTACCACATTACCGAGTGCAATACGTCATTACGAAAGTTACAACGTCGAATCACACGGCGCCGAATGTTTGTGACAACGAATACTGTGAGTACGAAAGCACGCAGCGACGCATACCATTGCAACGAATGCACGAGACTTCGAATAACGAAACAACGAATTTACGTGACCCCGAAATAACGTAACAACGAACGTATCACCGAAAGCAAAACAGAAAAAAAACAAAAATATGTTTGAATTTTTTCAATTATTTATCAACGCTAACAGATCAGACAAGGCTAGACAGATGATGATGACGTACCATTTTATTCCGCACTTTTTACTTAAAGAAACTACAGAGCAAAACTAAAAATAAAACTAAGTTGTTTTATACACCCATAAACAAACATTTCATTCCAAGAATAACTGCAGTGAATCACACTGTACCATTAAATTAATTGATTTTTTAAATAGACGAGTGATTTTAAAGAGTACGTAAGTACAACAGCTTCGTAGTTTCTCATAATTCTTATTCGTGACAGATGCTCGTTTAATTTCTTTTTAAAGACTCGTGCGCATCCGAATTATCTGGTAATTAAGGGCAGATGCTAACGGATGATCTTTAGGCGTCTTTGATAGCGATTTTAACTTTATTCTAAATAATTATAATGCTGGAATTGAAATAGACATAATCTTTTATTTTGTTTGTGATGGGCAGAACAAATAGCAAACACAACCTTACAACTCTATTAAACCACAACAAGACCTTAGGTTAATTTTAAATATAGGTATTAAGTTTGTATGTGTAGTATTTATATTTATCTCCATTAATTTGAATAAAATTTACCAGCAACAATTTAACTTTAACGGAACAGTATTTTAACTTAACTCTTAACTCAGGCGCTTAACTCTTTATGATTTTAGGTGTTATTTGTTTAAGTTTTGTTTATAAAACTACAAAAAAAAAGATCGAAAGTTACAAAAAAAATCGTAGCCCTCGTTTTGCTTTGCTACGGCATCGACAAAGAGAAAATCTCGAGGCCAATTTTCATGTAATTCGGTATTTTTTGTAATCTTCCTATTGATAGCCAAAGTATAAATATTGTTGATCTAAATCCTAAATATCTCTACAAAATAAATATGTACTTAAATGTCAGTAACCGCAAGTCTGTGCGGCGGGTGGATTGTCGGAGTTTCCCCACAATGGGTTTGATTTACCGCCCGTCTCTCGTTACACCCCTTGTGATGTGCCACACCCGTGATGTGCTACAGTATCTATCTATATCTCGTTACTCTTATACTTAGGTATTTAAGATTGTTTTATTTCTTATTAATCGTGACTTGCGTTATTTCTAGGTTAAAGTTTGTGTCAGATCCAAAAGATAATTATATTGTTATATTTCTATGGCCACATCAAATTCAAAACTTTTGTTCGCAATTTCGCATTAAAGAGGCGGTACATGAAAGTTTCATTACGTTTAAGGATCCTCGTCTTTGTCTTTTCTCTATGCCTGAGCGGTTTTTACAGGCTGTATCACTTATGAACGTTCTTCTGAAATATAAACGAAACAGTGTTTTACCTAGCTTATTGTTTCAGTACTCATAAACTGTTTGAGGTTAGACCTACTGGGTGGCCACGCTTATTACTGTGGACGAAGAATAATTTCATTACAAACATAAAAATGCAATGACTGGCGACCAAAACTTGTTAACTAAAGATACCATTAAGTGCCTACCTAGATGGCTATAAAGCTAAATGGTGTCATTATGTTACTCTTGTTGCAATTAAAATGCAATAAAATGAAAATATCCAGAAGTAGTGTAGTATTTGCAAAACTTGCATAATTAGATACCTAAAAGAAAGAAAAAATATATCGCAACTATACGATGTGCACGACATCTTAAATATTCTCTTCATTAATAAAATTATAATTGCCGAATAAAATCCCTAATACGACCTAGATATTCCCATGTCTAAAGTACGTTACGGATCCTTGTTTATTTTATGTAGAATAAACATTATTTCTATAATGTCATCACAAAAGTGGCAAGAATAAAATTGCGAACCGCGTCTAATAAAAAAATAAAACCGACTCATAATGGCCAGTCTCCCACAGCGTTAATTACGCTAACATTCCTTCCAGTCGTTCGATTCCGTTCATTCATTCACAATTACATCTGTTAACTAAACTATCGACGTCACCCTCCACTTTGGACCCTGGGGTTCATTTAACCCCTCGAATATAAAACGAACAATAACATTGACTGGTTCGCTCCGGCAACTGATTGCGCAGTATCAAATCAAAGGCGTTGGTGTTTTAATTCTATTTTTTTTGTTGACTGCTATGTTATTGTTTGTGTCAATCAACTTCGGTCTCGAGATAATTCAATTAGATATTGCGATAGATGAACACGTTTGTATTCAAGAAGAATCAAAACTCGTGGAGTTGATTTATTTCATAATGCTATGAAGTTTTAATACAAACCCCGCTGATCCCCTAATCGTCCTAGCAGACAATGAGGATTTCATAAATCAATCAAACTTTCAAACAAAGATCATAACTCCAACGCAACGACTCTTCTGGAAAACTTAAATTACTCTTTTTTCCGCAATGCGAGTGCGAATAATCTTCTTGACGGGCTGAGAAATTGATGGCGTCGAAAAAACGCCAAGTCAAAATCCGACAAACTTTTTACGTCAGCCGAGTTTCACTTAGAGAAGTTTCTACATCCATTTAGAAGTTACTCCTATACGACAAGCTGACAAATTTTAATGAACCCAAGAGGGCTGCTAATGTCTGCGACTCGCGTAATGGGAAAACTTTGACGCGCCCCCCGCCGCCGCCGCCTGCGTTCGCAACCAGCGCGCTCCACATTTTTACCTCACATATTCTATTGTTTCCAAGACATATTTACCAAACTCAAGACAAAACAGCGATTGTAAGTTCGCCAACTCACATTACGAACGCAGAATTGTTTGATTACTTTATCCGCTAATTTTCGACCGACGAAACGAGAACGTTATGGGAAATAAAATGTAACGCTATACCCCTGGGTGCGTTACAATAAAAAGCGCAATCATTTTGACGTGTGCCATTTCAACTCTTTCACTGAACTCCGCCTAGTATACATTACATTATAAATTTTAACCTAATCGTTCAGTGACCAACGAAAAAATGAATTAGGGGTGACATGATTGTGATTTAAACGGCTAACCCCCGCTTAAGGGCGGTGTTGCGTCATCCATCATACGCTTTACATATGTTTGAATAAAGCCCGTGGGAAAAGGATTTCCTCTCAGAAGTCAAAGCGGCATTTTGCTACAATGTAGGGTGGCCATCTAAGCGAAAATAGTGGATTCTCCAGGAAATGGATAGGTCTTGTGAATGCCCAAGTAGGTACTTAACGCCTACGCCATATTCACGTAATCGCTTTATAGGTGAATTAAGTATTTAGATTAGTCTGAGGTGTATATAGATATTTAAGGGTAAGCCTCATAAAGGTTCTAGATTAAGCACCCCTAGCACTCGTAATCTGCTTTAACGCTCTAATATGTGAGAAGCAAAATAAAAATGACATAATCTTGGTATTATACAGGCAATAAAGCTATGCTTAATTTACGTTATTAAATTAGTGTTTGTAGCTTGCTGAACGTGTTGGTGAAAACTGTAGGTGCAGGAAGTAGGTATCTATTTGTTTAAATAAATAAATAAATAAGTGAATATATGTATCCATTTTAAAAACATCTCCAGGCGCCAATCGATGAGTTCTATAGCAATCCTTCAAGTGTGTCTTTTAAGAAATTTAATCTTTTAAGTGGATCTAACCCAGTACCTAACTCTACTTTCTCACCGCTAACCTAACCCATAGCAACCCTACCCTACAAATAGCGGATTAGGGCAGTTTGGCAAACAAGGCGTCGCCGGCGCGTGCGGCGCTTATAACTAATGCTGTATTAATGTCTATTAGCTCCCCGCCATTGTTCTGCACCTAGCCTAAGCTATTTGTTTGGATTTGCGCTAGTAATGCGACAGTGAGGACTAAGCCGATGAATTTCGCACGAAAGGCGTTAATAGAAGTCAAGTATGGACGTTTGTTGTGATTTCTAAAGATTAGGGTCTAATGCTGTTGCTGGTTTTTGTAATTCCCAGGGTGTTGTGAAGGTACCTATATAGCCCCGTTGGTGTAGTGGTCCTGGGTTCGATTCCCAAATGGACCAAAGTGTTATTGATTTTTACATCAGGATTTTCTCAATAGCAGGCGTTGAGTTTGGATTTGTACCCGGTTGATTTCAATAGCCTCGCTCCTATACACGGAACATAAACATAAAGAGCAGCGGTGGCCCAGTGGTGTCGGCCCCGACTTACCAACAGTAGGTCGTGGGTTCGAATCCGGGCACGCGCATTACTTATTCTCTATCTCTCTATATTTTAATTTATTTCATCACCGCTGCTCTCAAAACGGCGAAGGAAAACATTGTGAGAATTCTTAGAATCAAAAAATTCGAAAACATGTGACATCTACCAACCGGCACTGAGCCCGCTTGGTGGATTATAGCCCATCCCTATCGTAGAGAGGAGGCCTGAGTCCCTGCAGTGGGAACATTATAGGCTGATGATGGAACATAACTGGTGAAATGTGAGTATACCAATGGGTACACCTGGGTACACTTTTATCTAACCCTTCGGGGTTTGTCAAGTGTATCAAATGGCTTACGCTTAGTATTACATGGAACTTAGAAAAACGTAGGAACTGGTAAATTTCGGGTCTAGTATAAGTTTCACCTTTGCCTCCAGGGACATGCATGATGCTATGTTATCAGTGTTATACCGATATTTCCTTTTATAACCATAAAGGATCTGTCTGTTCTAACAATTAATAATATTAATTTGCAAAATGTTCACTCAGCGCCTCTATCACCGCCTTTCTCCATCCTTGTAGCACGTAGAAGGTATTGAATCTGAAACTTCAGATCACTTCAAACAAACCAACATACCTACTTTCTATTTTCCTAGTCAACATTACCATAGTTAAACTTGCACTAACTTTACAAGGCCAATGCCGCAGATCGATCCGCTTTCTGACTGGCGATAGTCGCGATAAAACTGTAGAAACAGGGGCTGCCTTCTGCCTTATCGCGGGAGGCACGTGTCATCAGCTAACTCAATGCACCCCATCATTGTTGTGACGTCAGAAAATGGCATTCAGGTCATTGTTATTGTGAACTTGGCTGCTGAAAGCGGTTGGAAATCTTGAGATGGTGTTTTAGTTATAGAAATAGAAAACTTGCGTAGGTATAATTTGTATCTAATGTAGATATATAATAATTGAACATTATAATTATTTTTAATTGTTTTCAATTTTGCGTGCTTTCGTACTCGCAGGTGTTCGTTGTTGCGGGCATTCGGCGGCGTGTGGTTCGGCGTGGTGGCTTTCGAAATGACGTAGGCTACAGTACGTACAGCTACCTATTAATTGCACTCGTAATTTGTTTTATGAAATGTTCTTCTGATTTTAAAAAGTGCCTGTAATGGCTTAATTGAAATAAATTCTTTGAGTTTGAGTTTATTTTTCTAATTTAGTTTTCAATTTTATTTTTCCAATTTTCATTGTATTTTACTGATTTTAAATAATGTTTCCAAATGTGATTTAATTTTTATTTTGTTTCTAATTCGTGACATTAATTTTTATTTTTTGACTTTAAATTTTTAATTTAAATTGTTTTTATTTTAATGTTTGTATTATTTTTTTTGTGTAATTATTTTTATTTCTTTTTTAATTGGTAGGTACTGTATCTCTGTTTGCTTAAATTTATTTTATTGTGCATGTTGTGGTCTCCTGTGAGTAAAGGAGTAGGTATACCTACTTACGTGATACGTTTGTCTTCCACTATATATTTCCGCATGATTGTTTATATTCTTTGTTGGAGATCCTAAATAAATAAATATATAAGGTATATTAGGTCGCTCGTCAGTGGAGCAATACACAAGCTGGCCTTATTCTTTTAAACTCTGAACTACTCTAAGCTAGCTCCAGGTCAAGATACATACGTAGGAGTTATGTTCTTCTAAACGTATCCATTTTGTAATTTTGCAGTCATAAAATATACCTTTTACCTATTATCAAAGTATCTCCAATTGTACCTATTTTAATATTTTTAAAAAGAATTATAAAATCTTCAAGTCGTATCAAAAATAGTGGATATACGCCATAATTATAGGCCATGCAGAAACCACTCACTGCAAGCAATAATACAATAACACTTTATTTCCTATCTCATTACATGGGGTCCTCCCACAAAATGTTCTCATTACCGGCGTTTCACTTTACACTTCCTGCTCATTCGTGTGCAATCTGTAGTGTGCAAATCCGTTAATCTTATTTGGTGGGTAGTCGGAACGCACGTGGCGCCACGTGGCGCAAAATCAAACTAATCTCTAGGCCGTACGCGTCGCCGGGCAGGGCGCGTGCGCCGACCCGATAACGCCAAGAAACGCCATTCATTCCCGCTCTTTTGTAGTGAACAATCACTTATTTATTTATGATATTTGCTACTAGTCAACCTGCCACCCTCGTGAGTTAATGTGTACTTAACTCTGCTAAAGCCGCGCGTCGTCAGATAGGGTGTCTTATAGTGTAGGGGTGCTAGAGGAGCCGTCTATGCGTAAAACTTATGACACTGATTCGATATTTTAGTATTAGAGTACTTTATGCATACGTAATTCACTACGCGACACCTATTTAACGCCTATAAAATGCACTATATGAGCCAACGGGCACTTATGTACTTACTTTTGATTATTTATCTTATACTTTTGAGTAGTAGTAAGTACTCCTTAAGCTAACGTTTACGCTTACATACATAAAGAGTGTAAAAGTACCCAACGCAAACGAAGGGCACTTGATCTCCCCACCACTGCGATATTTTTTTTGTTCTAGACTATACCTGGAAACCCCCTAGTTACTAGATATTGGGGGTCAAAGTTCCAAATTTTGCACAGCTGTTTTTGTAAATACTGGTTTTTCAGGTTATAACTTTACTTAAATTACCTCCATGGCCCTTTTACTATTCAAAGCATCCACTAGCACAATGTTTTAAGAGTGCTACATTGAGTTTTACCGTAAAATGAAATTTTTGACCCCAAAAAAAAAGTCATTTCCCAGCAAAAAAAAATTGCGTAGGGTTATTTAGTTTGATGTACAGAACGCTTGGTTGCCGTATGTGTGAAGGGTTACTTTACATCCTGTATAAAAACAGCCAAAACTCCTGGTCCTAGGCAAATCAACCTATAGGTAATTACTAATTAGGTAGGTACCTACCCATAATAAGAAAGATTAATTTCTGTTTTCAAAGTACAACAATTTGACATGAGGCGTTTACTTAACATTGTGATGAGGTTGCTGATGGTAAATAGCACAACAGAAAGAACGTAAATAGTTATGAAATTATACTGAAATAACCTTCTTTTTTTAATTCATTTAAAAACGGTTAGTTCCAACAACACATCGCACTTCAGTAGATCAAAAGAACCTGCTTACACTACGAAAACAATAACCAGTAATTATGTCAAGTTATTTTGATAATAACTACATGCAAAACGCTTTGCTCCAAGTCATAAAAAACTTAGGGCTCAGTGACAGTGACAGTAATCAAAGTGACAGGTCAGTGACACTGACAATTCGATCAATATCAATCGCGTCAGTTGACTCAATATTTTGATTTTCCACAAAATACGAAGAGAAAATAGTCAAATAATCTATTCTAAAATGGGTGAAGAAGACGAATACGCTTGTGTAAACAAAGCACATCTAAAAATCAAGGACACATCAGGTATCAAGAAGAAAAAGAAGAAGAAGCCCAAAAAAGACACTGAGAAACTCATAGAGAATGAAGTAAAACAACAGGTTCAGCAACAACAACAGCAGCAGCCACCTACGGTCGCAGTAGTTAACACTAAGACAAAGGCTGAGATGGCGTTTCAGAAGATGCAGGAGAAAATGGTAAATTATAATGTTCCTAAATTACTGTCTCTAAAAAATTCGTTTTTCTATTATGTCTTACTCCTAAATAAGTATTTTGCAAGAGACAAGTCTACTCTCCGTTGTCTGGATGTTGTCAAGGACGTTTTGGTTATATTAACTTGTGTAGGTCTAGTCATAGTTATGCAAGCATTCCCACTTTGTTTCAAACAAAAATAACATTCATGCTCAAGTCTATTTTGTACAATGCCAATGTTAGCATTAATCCAACGCTGTTATAGTATAAGGTATTTTGAAAAGTAACCAATTATTGAAAAGTCACAGCCACAATCTCACATGTAGAATTCTGTATCAATTTACTAACCAGATTTTTATATCATTGCAGCAAAAACAGAGGATACAGCAGAAAGCCGAGATGACCCACAAACAAAGAGTGGAGAAGTTCAACCAACATCTAGACAGCCTGACTGAGCACTTTGATATACCTAAAGTATCTTGGACCAAGTGAAACCCTGCTTGCATTTTGATTTTAATATTTACTTGGAATAAGTTCTAAATCATTTAGAGAATTGTATTTTATTATGACTTTGTGTAATTATTTGTTATGATATGATAAGGAGGTATAAGCATGTAATTAATAAATGTATGCCTGTTTTCACAGACACTAGTTGTCGCCTAATGTGCATTTTGAATTCTCAATGTCAAGAGCTGATATTCAAACAGTACAATATTTAGCTATTCAATCATGCGTGTTATTTAGTGTAAGTGAAAACAGAGATTAGTATAATAATGCACCATTCTTTTTTTTTCTTGACATATCCAGGATTGAGAAGAAACTCAACAATATTTTAGTGATCAGGACAATACTAGCAACAACAGCATTGTTGTAGGTTTCAGTGGTGTAAGAAATTTAACAATTGCTATACAAATAAGATAATTAAAATCAAACACATAGATATTGTTATAACATTCTATTAATTTCTAAACAAATTATAAAAAAAAACATGTATATTCATTGTGTCATAATTTGGACGGAAAACATTACATTTCACAATATTACTGTAAATAGATATAGATATTGTACAGAATAAAATATGTAAAAAAAAATATTTGATACCTAGGCTATATTACTCAATAAAGTAATAGACTCATTCCATATTCTCTTAGGTCTAACCTTTTAAGAGCAAACATTATTCTGAATTGTTAATTAGATAAGATTTATACAGTTCTAAGGCACATTCAAGGAAATGCTTTTAAAAGGGCCTAGTTATCGGCCACACATATTATACAAAAAGTAAATAGCTGTTATGGGAATATTAACATCATAGTGAAATTATCTTATTTCGAGGTTTACAAGGTACATTATATATTTAACAAGGGAATATATATTTACTTGGTAGGCATAATCTTAGGAGACAAGTAATCTATGTAAAATACGTCATAATTCATTCGTAATAATAAGAATTCTGGGAATAGCTGCAGTCATAAATGTGCTATTCAGTGTGAAGACACTACTATAACTAAAAGCCTAGTTAATTAAAATGTTTACAACATTATGTATTCTTGAACTTCCCTTTTAAGTCACTTGTATCATCTACAAGTAAAATTAATGATTATAGTAACCAGATCAAATATACATACAAGTGGTTAGCCAAATACATATATCCAACTTAGACATAAGACACATTGTATTTGTTGAGATTCGTCAGCTAAGTCAAGAGTGTACCTAATAAGTACAGAATCAAGAACAAGATATAAAACAAAACGTAAATAAAATAAATCATGTACAAAACTGGAATGATATATTATGTAAGACTGGATTAAAAAATCAGTAAAACTAAATTAAGTAGCATTTCTACAGCAGAGAGTGAAAATGTGTGAGTAAAACACAACATTGATTGGGAGAAGCGCCAAGGTAGCCCACGAAATACTAAGTCTTTTAATGTTTTTTTACAATTTGCAGATCAGTTTTAGGCTGTATGTTGAACAATATCAAATCCTAAGTTTATTTTCCTGTAAAATGCGTAAACACGTAAGAAAATTTGTATTTTGCAGGCTACCATAGCACATCCTCCTCAAGACAACCTACTTGTAATCTACATCAGTCTAATCACCAAAACACAAACGCTACTAAGTTTATCATGTCCTGTTTCGCTTTTTTTTTTAAATAATGTCAAACAGACAGCTTAAGGGACGGTCTTCATAGGTGCTAATGCTAATCGCGTATTTTTATCAAGCCCCTTATTCACAACGCTTCGACTCGGTTTCGAGTTCGACAAGTCGTATGTCTATCTTTTTTTTGGCATTATGAAGATAGACATACAATATTTTCGATTCGATTGTTTGTGAATAGCTATGCAGAACTCAGGAATCCGGCCTTACGGCTATATACTAATAGAAAACGGACGTCGCGCACTAGGTAATCCAGTCGATCACGACGAATCACTTTCGTACTCTTGGTAATAGTTGACGCGACCGTTTATATAAAGTAACTCGATATAAAGATCGCGCCACACCAACCGCGAGCATCTTTTATAGTAAGGATAGGGCCTTAAAATTAAGTAGCGTTTGAGTATTCAGCCGTGCACTTATTATTTACTGTACTAACGTAAGTAAAGCTACCAAAAATATCGTTACGGTAGTAACTGCCATTGTTGGAGCAGAATTACTGCCCCAGAATGAAAAACTGAACACTTTGATGTAGTTTTCCTTGGTGGACCAGGGGTCACCGCCGTCGTCGAAATGCATGGGACATTGGTCGCGTTCCCTCTCATATTCTTCCATCTCGATAGCAACTGCTGCACCCTCCGTGTAGTTCCATGATGTTACATCTTGCTTCAAGTCGCAGTATGGACCTAATGCTTGAGACATTAGTACTCTGAAGGAATAAAAACAATATGTTAGCATACAAACACATTTGATAGATAGATGGAACCAAATACGCATAAAATAGAACACCTTTTTGGTCATCAATCTGTAAAATATCTTACATACCTATTCAGATCAGCCCGCTGGTACACCCAACATCTATACTTAGAGAAGGGATCCAACTCATCATAAGTAATCAGGTAAGACTTGAGATTCTCCTTCCAAAAACCTATGCATTTCATCCTGTAATCTGGATCACTGTAGATATCAACAGGTCTACCCAAGTAATCCACAGACAGACAGTAATTCTCCTTGATCTGTATGGTTTTCTGGTCGATATCACATACTGAGAAGTCACTGAGATTTAGTTTGCAGTACAAGTTTGGTCGAGGACTTAAAGTGACACCTCCCAGAATTCTCGTTTCGAATCTTACGTCGCCTTTTTGTGTAAAATTGAATTTTCCTGCGACAGGGCATCGTATAGGTGAAGGGTCCTTTTTCAAGAATATGTCGTAGCGCCATTCTTGCTTGTTTTTGAACTGCACCCAAGAGCATACAGTGTGGAAGTTACTTTGAATCATGGCCAAGCCTTTACGGTACCTAGAAAGGAAAACATAACACATTAGGCCTGTAATCCCCAAAGGTTTAGGTGTGTACCCATTAGTACATCCACAATCAATCCATGCCAAGCTGTGGCAAGACCACGGCGAGTGCAGGCAGGCCAAGGAGGCGCTTCCCGCCATCGACGTCCGCCTCACCAAACAAGCGCTCCGGCTGACTAAGCTGCAGCTACACACAGTGACGGCCGCCATCACTGGACACGGTACTTTTAATAAGCACCTCTTTGTTATAGGTGTCACAGATAGTCCTCTGTGTCGATCCTGCATGGAGGAAGAAGAAACAGCAGCCCACGTGCTCCTGCACTGTTCGGGGGTTGCCCCATACAGGACCAAGTACTTCGGTGACGCAGGTACTCTCCGCGAGATTGCCAGTAACCCCAAAGGATTGCTGGCCTTTCTCGGGGAGCTGGGATGGATCGAATAAATTTCCCACCCGTACGCAAAATACTCGCTTTAGGCGTGGAGTTGCGGACACTAGCCCGTTGCATCTATCTATCCAGTACATCCACATTTCGCCAGCTCTTTAAGCCCCATGTAAGAGGCTAAAGCCTATTACCATCAATTGGGCACAAAGCTAGACTCTGTGGCTGCTGAGAAATTCTTCATAAAAAAACACGAAAAAAATTGCCCTAACAAAAAAGAGAAAGGAAAAGTAAAAGATAATTCTCTGCTATTTGACGTACCTCAGATATAATGTAAAAGAGATAATTAAATAAAGGTTTACCTTATAACATTGTGATGCTGTGGTACAAAGTCGAAGCACACATAATCCTTTTGACAACCATCAACCGTAAGACGAGCCATCATTACTCGGCTGTCTCGCTGCTCTCTGTAAGATAAATTAATTTTCAAATTTTAGAAACAGTAAATTTTAAGGTATGTTTAATATTGAGGCACACATTAACATTGGTCAACATAACCTTATCAAATGCAAAATATTTAAAAGGTTTGAATACAATTAATACTCCGACTGGATGTATTAAACAAATGATCCATTCTTCTCGTTTTAATACACCTTACATACAATATAACCAATAAGCTTTAGGGCCAGTTTCACCGGTTACGGATAAAGTTTCAGATAGCTATCTGATATTTAATGCTATCTACCAGATAAAGGCTGCTGATAACTTTTTTCTGTTTCACCATCAAACTCCCTGTTAATTTATCTGGTAGATACTTAGAGATATCCGCCACTTAATAATTAGCGGAACGGCAACGTCGCTTTTTTGCGTTTCGATACTACTACGTAAATTGTCGTCATTTGAAAATAATTTTGAAAACTTAATTAGTACAATGTTTTTTATTTAAAATAATCCAAGGCAGCTTTCTATAAATTTTCAAGTATAAATTTATCATTATAGAACGAAAATAGTGGGATTCGTATGATTGGCAACATGTTTTAAATCCAAATGTGTTTATAGAAACGAAACGCAAGTGTCAATTGTTTCTGTGTTTGTTGATATTTTGTGTTAGACGCTGTATAGCTCCAAAAGTTTCTTTTTGTGTTTCGTTTTCATATTTCCTACCATTATTAATTTAAAATGGAAAAACAAAAGCGTGAAAGAAGTGTTAATTTCACTCAAGAAGAAACAAACCTTCTTGTATCGTTAGCAGAGGCAAAAAAACACATAATTGAAAATAAAAAAAGTGACGCCACGACTTGGCAAGAAAAAGAAAAAGTCTGGAAGGATATTGAAAAGGCGTTCAATAGTGCTTCTGGTTCGGTATTTCGCGACCATAAACACCTTAAGATAAAGTATGAGGCGATAAAGAGAGAAACTAGGAAGAAGAGTGCTATCGTTCGAGCTGAGCGCTACAAAACTGGTGGAGGTACAAGTACGGCTCCACCGCTTACGCCTGCAGAAGAAAAAGTAAAAGAAATGATTCTTCTTTCTGTTGAAGGAAACGAAAGTGAATTTGATTCAGATATGGTTTTGCCAAGTAAGTGTCACACATTTATATTATAATAATAATAATAATAATAATAATATTCCACAACTATCACACAACGCCATCTAGTCCCAAGCTAAGCAGAGCTTGTGTTTTGGGTACTAGACAACTGATACTTATATATTTCTAAATACATACATATTATAGATAAATTACACCCAGACACAGAACACTATTACTTAACTGTTTAGCTTGGAATTTTATTATTTGAAGACAAACAACCAATTAATTTAATAAAATAATTCAGGTACTTCAACATCAAGCTCCAATATAGTCTGGGTGCCTGCTGAAGAACTTGGCAATCAAACAGCTGCAGACCAAATTACTTTAACAGATGGTATGAGAAATTTGTAGTATACCACACTACATAACTTATGTAAGTTATTGTTGTATACTTATTTTGTTTTTCATTTTCAGACTTAAGTAAAAATATAATTATTGAAGTTGAAAAACAGCATAGCGAACCTCCCAGCAAAAAAGAATGTGCAGAGACACAAAAGGAAACGCTACTGCAAAGTAAGATATAAAATATTATCAAATAAAATATTATGATTACAGTCAAGTTCAGATCAAGCCACTGGCCTTCTTTTAACCTCTTATTCCTTGTCTTTTTTGTAAGACTGCAAGCTTGTACAATTGAATTTGCACTTGCAAGGCCAATTTTTTAAAAAGTACTTAGAATATTTTGAAAACTTTAGTTTTAAAAATGGTTTTCAGAAGGAACTAAAATTGGCAATCAAAAATGTTTGACTTAATTAAATTAATATTACTACTTATTTATTTTAAGGAGAATCTGATAATGTAAGCCAGACAGAAAACCAATGGAAGGAGTGGAATCCAACAGCCCTCAAAAGAAAAAAACATCCAGTTTTGAGTAAGTTGTTTAAAAACAGCATTGTAGTATTTTAAGCCATATTTTTTTAATTCATAATGATATTACAAATGTGTGGCATTCTAAATTACAGAATCACAAAAATGCAATCAACTACAGATTGTTTTAAATTAAATAGACATTTATAAATTTTAATTAAGTTTTGCATTTACAAAGCGGAGATTTTATGATATTATTATTATTTACTAAAATAATATTTTTTGTGTTGTAGGTAAGCCAAAGGAGAAAAGGCCGTTTGATCAGTTAACTGAAGAAAAACTGGAAATAGCAAAAATTCAAAGAAAACTTATAACCGAAGAGCTGGAACAGAAACTTATACAAAGAAAAATTTTAGAAAAAGAGTTGGAGCACAAAGACATAATACAAGAATTAGAAAAACAACAACTTCTTCTCAAAATTAAATTATTAAAAAAACAGTTAGAGGAAAAATAAAGATATTGTTTCGTTTTGCTCTGCAGGCGTAAGCACTGGAGCCATCCTCGTTCCTCTAATAGTTTGAGTGCTCAGTTCGAACCATACCACTCTACTTCCTGATATCTCTCTTTATTGCCTCATACTAATGTTGCGAAATATTAAACCAGAAACAGATCCTTCCATACTTTTTCTTGCCAAGTGTTTTAAATGTTTTTTATTTAGTTATAGTTTTATTTTGTAAATAAAAATTAAAGACATGTGTTCTATATAAAATCTTATTTTAATTTTAAATAACCTATGCTTATTGATTAAAATAGGTACCTAATAGTCTATAAATATATAACAGAGACGTAAAATACGAAAAAATTATAGCAGAGACGTAAAATAACTTATTACTGAATGCCTTACAGTATTTTGACTACTATCTCTGACTAAACTACCACTAACTAAAGTTTCATCATTATCATCTGGAATGTCATAAGCAAAAGTGTCATCTCTCATGTCTATCGCTATATTATGGAGCACTGCACATGCAACAATAATTGCTTGTACTTTTGAATGTTGTAAAGTGATTTTTTTTGACAATACCGGAAATCTACTTTTCCAGACGCCATAAGATCTTTCTACCACATTTCTAGTTCTAATTTGAGACTCATTGTATAAATGCTCACCAGGTGTCTGTGGATTGTGAAGGGGTGTTAATACATAATTAGTATTTTCGTACCCTTTATCACCAAGAATTAAATTATTTCCAAATTCTCTGTCAACCAATCTTTGCTTTATTCGTGAATTATTAAAAATAGTTTGGTCATGGCATGATCCTGGCCATCTAGCAACTATGTCCATGATTTTTAATTTAGAGTCTGCTACTGTTTGGACATTTATTGAAAAGTTTCCTTTCCGGTCTCTGTACCATTCAGCAGTATCACCCCCTGAAAAAAATAATCATCATTATATTACTATAAAATAAACAATTAATATTAATTTGCATAAAAATAGTGATTTCTTCACTCTTTTAGGGTATTACGAGGTAAGTATACATGTAGTCATACACATTGGAGTTCAGAAATAGATATTTTTCGTGAAGGTACCTACTTACCGGGTGATTTAATGTTAACATGAGTACAATCTATGACTCCGACAACCCTGGGAAATCTTGCAATGTCATAAAATCCTTGCGTTATATTTTCTATATTTGAAGGGAATTTCACAAAATTTGGTCTTAATTTAGCTATTGCTTCAGAAACTTTGTGAATGATTCTGCAGGCTGAGGCCTTGCTTACTCCACCGAAGTCACCGCATACAGTTAAAAAGGTCCCAGTTGCATAATATCTCAGAGTTATAAGTAGTCGCTGCATTGGTAGAACTGCAAAGTTACTGAAAATCAAATAGCCTACGTTAATTAAGTACCTAGTTATTAAATTTAAGATAAAGAAACCGCCACGGTAATGATAAATAAAAGGTACTTAATTATTAATGATATATTTGATTTTTACTTACTAGTCCGTTGTAGTTTTTATATCACTTTCTATTAACGATTGAATGTAAATAACAGCCCGTTTGGTAAGTCGAAATCGATTCCTAAAATCTTGATCGTCAAGTGATTCAAAATAATTAGGTCTAGGATTAATTACTCGATTCCTACGAGGTCGCGTAATACGTTCGAAATATTCATCGAATTCGTCTTCTAAAAATTCAAATAACTCCATGCTAGAATATTTGTGACACTCGTAACTGCAATCGACGCAAAGCACGCAATAATGTTTTAGAACCGTTCCCGCCACTTGAAACTTTTTTTTATCTTGCAGATAACGTCCCTAACAGCCACTTGATTCGGCTGATAACTTAACTAATACTTTATCTGCTAGATATTTCTATCTGAGACCTGTGAAACCAAAAGTTGTAGTTTATCCGGCAGATAAGTTCCTAATAGGCTATCAGGGACTTTATCAGCAAGTGGTGAAACTGGCCCTTAATAATTTGCATAGCTAATCAAAGTCAGTCTATTACATCCAGGGGTATGTGAGCTGAGACCTCTCTGTACTGTATCAGGATAGGTTGGTTTTGATGATATAAGTTTTTTTTTTATCAAAAACTTAATATTACTTTTCAATATTAGTATGCAACAGGATAAGTATTCAACTAAATTTAAAATAGGAAGAAATAGGTATTACCTGCAAACATAAATGGTTCTCCTGAATCTACCCTCATCAGGGTAATAAGTTTCTATGATATGTGTTTCATTGATAAATACATCTGCATCTATGTTAGCTGTGTTGATCCAATCCCCAGAAAAGTTTTGCGGTAACCTACATCCTGGCTCTACCACTTCAGCCTGTAAAAAACAGAAAATAATAATAATATTATTATTTTTTGACATATTATGTCAAAGCCACCCAGCAGCACAACCAGTTTCTTTATGGTTATTGTAACCTAACCATTTGCCATTTTTTTTGGGTTACATATTCAGAAGTGTCGAAGGGTGGGTGTTCTGGGCGACTGTTATTTTAAATTTTTTATTGTGCAAAGAGTTCTACTATTCTATAATATTTTTTTGCCTTACCTTCACAGCAGTGACTCGGTATCTTTCAGGTGACTTCTCAACAGTCTTCAATGTGTTACATTCTGGTGTTATTGAAGCACCTATATACAGATCATCATCTCTGTTTTTGAGGAAACAGCGATATCGTTCGTCTTTACGAGATTCTTTCGTGTTCGCCACAGCAAAGAAGTGATTCTTGTTTACAAACCAATGGCCTGAAACAAAATAAAAAACCTTGAACATTAAGCTTTATTACTTCAAAATGATAGAAAAAATGTTGAAGTGCAATAAACAGTAGTGCTTGCAGTGTCTTTCATTCTGGCCCAGCCATAATACCAAACAAGGCTGAGTCATAAAGCAATTAATAAGTAAAAATAACATTATTTGATTTAATGTAAATTTGTGTCCTGGTAAGCATAATCATCTATTAATAATGTTCTTGATACTGGGACAAAGGCCTCCTCTTTAAGAGAGAGAATGGGCTACAATCCACCACCCTGGTTCAGTATGGGTTGGTGGTCTATCCCGGAAAAAAATATCATACTAAACTTACCCAAACAACTGTATTCCACAACACCATCAAAAGTATTAGACATTCCAGCGCATTTTCTATAGGTAATATTGAACTTCTGATTTGTGATCAAGAACTGAGTACCAGCAGTCTGACAAGACTTAATCTGTGCATCGGGATGGTTACATTCTCCCGTGAACCGAAAACGGTTCTGATACGCAAACTGCCATACCCCTTCCAGCGATGAACGGCAATTAACCTAGAATTTAAGAGACTGTTTTAATAAACTAGGTATCAACAGTGACTAGTAATTAAAGAAATATGGTTAACGCAATTATAACAACGGGTTATAAAGACCAAAAAAATACTGGAGGAATGCCCTCTATTAAAAAATAATAGGGTATTCCCCCAGTATTATTTTGATCTTTATAAATGGGTTAATAATCTATATATATAAAAGAAAGTCGTGTTAGTTACACTGTTTATAACTCAAGAACGGCTGAACCGATTTGGCTGAAAATTGGTGGGGAGGTAGCTTAGAACCAGGAGATGGACTTAGGATAGTTTTTTTCTTTTTTTTTGGGTAGATACTTAGGTAGGTAGGGAGGGAGGTAGGTAGGTAGTAGGTAGGCAGGCAGTAGGTAGGTAGGTAGGTAGGTAGGCAGGTAGTAGGTATGTAGTAGGTAGGTAGTAGGTAGGGAAAAGGGCATAAATTATAAATAAGTCATGGCTAAGCATGACATGTGGTGTACCACAAATGGATGAAATCAGAAAGAGAGACAAGTAAAACAAAACTTGTGGTAAGTAATTGGTTATTGTGGTATGGGCATGTCATGCATAGGAATAAGCAAAAGGTCATGAGGAAAGTTTTGAGTAGAGATGTGGATGGCTATATGTAGAGGAAGAGCAAAGAAACGAAAATTGGAACATTAAAACGTTGATTTTGCTAACATGGAGTTGACTGCTGAGATGACGAGTAATAGTGAAGTAGAAGAAACCCCTAATAAATTGGGATAAGGGGAGAATGATGATGAATTTATTAAAAATAACTCAAGCTAGACAAACAAATGTGGTAAGCTAAACAATTAAGTTAATATATCTGTCAGTTAAGTTGATAAATCTAATAACTCAAGCAAGACAAATAAATGTGGTAACTTAACCCACTTGTTTTCTTTGTGTTGAATATATCACGTAAAGCAAAATGTTTACAAAGATGTAGGTCATTTGAAAACAGCTTGTTTTTAACTCAAACAAACTACAAACCCAATTAGATTCAAATTGTCAATAGAAAAAATATAAGAACCATCTTATATGAACTTACAGGTACATAGTTTTCAGAGAACAAAGTTATAAGGCCCTGTTGATCAGGATTCAGGCCTCGACACACCCTGTCCACAGTAGGTTCTTCATCAGGGCCTAAGTTCACACAAGGGGACTCAATCTTCTCCAGTACATTTACAGTTCTAACAATGAGTTTTACACAGTAATAACACTTTGTGTATGAAAACACCATTGTATAATTTACTCGGTATTCTGCCTTTATGTTAACACATACACCCCTGTAAAAATATGTAGAAAATTAATGTTTCAACTAAATTAATATTTTCATTATAGATATTTTTTTATTTACAGAAATCACATTGTTTACTGAAGAAAGGTTTCAATCTGTCTTGTTAACAATAAATAACCAACAAAAATACAATTAAGTTCGTAAAAATATTGAATGTTATATTATTTGCCGGTTTAAATTATAATTTAAACTCTCATTACCGATATTTTAGATGACTCATAAAAAACCAATAACAAATACATTACCTCCCAGTCATATCACTCGCATTGATATCAGTTATAGTTTGTTTGCCATTTTCGAAGGAAAACCAAGTGTTTCTCAGCACTAGAGGTATCATACATTCTGCGACAACAGTTGCAACTAAAACAATTTGATAAAAACGTTAGGCACTGGGCGTTACCACTAACGATAAATGAAAATTTAAAAACATTGCTAATAACTTACCACCAAGCGATAGAAAACCTATCACAGAGATTATGGCCAAGTTCCGTGCCATCTTTGTGATAATATTTTATTTACGGATACATTAAAATAAATATAAAATGTACGCGAACTTGTCAACAGTTTCAACAAACCAAATTTTTTGACAAGATGCCGCACCGGAGTCCCTATAATGCACGTCACTGTAATGCACATACCAGCAATGCGCGACACTGGATTTCACAACACGGGTGTGTACGCCCTTGGAAAAGGAACCATCACAATGTCTCCAAATACTCGGCTGTACCTTGCTTGCCCGATCCAAGAATGTACGGCACGACACGATAAATGGCGACATCGCGTGATTGGCCGATTGGTTGGCCAATCAGGTGACTCGGAATTTTGGGACTTTGATATGTTTTGAATTGCAATGACGTACATTCCAATGTCGCGCATTCTCGGCCTGGACCAAGAATGTACAGCATGACAAATGAAACCAAAACAAACAGTGACGTCATATTAAAAAAGTAAAAAGCCATGTGACACTAGGGACGGGTGATACACAGATTTGATTGATGAACGATTGTTGACCAAAGAGTGCCAAAGACTACTATATCGTTCAATCAATTATAGTAATCTGTGAATTATTCGTTTATTTAGGTTATGTTTGGTTTCTTTGGAACTTTGATTTTCTGGCAGCTGAATTATGAAGAGAGTCCTGATATGAGATGGAAGAACACAAAAGATAATGAAATAAGTACATAATAATAACATCAACAACGTGCAAGCGTTTTCAACAAGAAATGATATTTCATTGGAGATCTTTGAGATGTTGCAACATGTTTGGCTAGTAAGTAGTAAGTACCTATGCTATTACAAATTACAACATCATTGGTGTACATATGTACCTACGGAAGTTTGAATAACAGCATGACAACAATTTCTCCATGAGCAACCAGGGCTTACCAGGGCTCTTATTAAGAGCTCCATAATATCCCACCTCGATAGCATTATTCTCTAAGATTCTTTCCGTTAGGCCCCGTTCCCACTATGTGACGACAGATCGACGACAGAATCGTGTAGTTTTAAGTGTCGTAGCTTGCGTATTTAAATGGGAGGTGTTCACTTAAAGGACGACGCGATTACTGTCGTCCACGAGTTTTGCCATCTAAAAACCTACGATAAATTAATCGTCACTACATAGTGGGTACGGGGCATAACTTACAAATCGTCTCAATTATGATACCATATGATTATCAGTGTGTAAATTATTAGAGCTCTTTATCTGGGGGCTGTCCGTTTGGTCCCTTTGGCTTTGTTTGTGATGTAATAAGTCAATCCTTGTAGGTACTCTAGATTATGTAGGTCCTTATTAACTGATAAGTAAATACCTATCTACAAAACATTCCTACATATTACCTACAAACACAGTGACAGTGACAAAATCTACAACATAGCATGTAGCTTTAATACAGAATTAAAAATAGTAATACATAAGTAGGTACATACTATATCTATACCTACATGCTAGCAAAGTCTAGCTTTGAAAAAATTTCATCAGTGTTTATTTTATCAAAACTAGGAATTTTGTAGAAGGCCATCATAATAACTTTCTAATGAATCTTATTTATTTTAGATTTTCACTGCAATCGTAAGATGTGTGCGACTCAAACTATATTTGCCCCGAACATAGTCCATTCCACGATTGTGTTGCTGCTTGCTGCTCAAGAGGACTGCAAGCCTGGCATAGAATTCCATTACATTATATATTATATGGTTTCATTGCAGAAGAAAAGAACATGGACACACATTTAGGGAAGACTCTTAGGTATCAGAAGGTTGAAGATAAAAACACTTTAGTAAAAAGTTAATTCGTTATATACCTAGTCAAAGCTTCCCTGAATTACATACCTAACTGCTAAGGCAAAAGAAATACCTACTATGAAATAAATTCAAGAATAAGATCAGAGACCAGGACCAAAATAGTAATTGGATATAAATTAAATTTTGGGCGCAACCAGAGTTAAGAAGATTAAGTGTGGAGACAGTTAGTATGAAAGTGGCAAAGTAAATTATTATCGGGATAGCATTATAGTTACTGCCCTATGAAAGCTAAAGCTAAAGCTTATCTCTCTATCTAAAATAACCTAAAAAACCAACTAGTTAATACCTACTTTTAATTTTGATACAGACGAAAATAATAATTTCTTATTTTTTTACTGTAAGTAGGTAGGTTCTTATATGATCAAGAAATCCATGACAGATAAATAGCCTTTAAAATAGTAGGTACTAATTGTTTGTTACATAATTTTATTTTGTAATTAAAATTAAATAGGTAATTTATAATGATGATTATTATTTTAATATATATTTAACATTTAATTAAATTAATTACAATATATTTAATTTCATTATCTTTTTTTCACTCTTCCTCGTCCGTAGTAGGTACGTCCTGCAGGATAGTCCTTTCCCTTGTTCTTCACACAGATCCTGTACATAAATCATCACCAACATACATAAAATCATCTCTTGATCTCTATTCGTAGCTTGCTTCTTTCCATGATACCTAAAAGTAAAATTAAATAAACAAAAATGCAGTATAAATATTATCATCATCATATCAGCCATAGGAAGTCCACTTCCTCCTAAATATTATAGTCTATACTTATTAAATAAGTAAATTAATTTAAAAGATCAATTTAACCACTAGACCTTGTGGTGCACCTTGGAGTCCTATGTCAAGCAGTGGACTGCAATTATGATGATGATGAACCATTAGCTATTTTTATTAGATCGTCAACAAATGATCAGCCTCCATTGTCTAAGTGATCAGAGTGATCGGCTCGCGATCCGAGGTTCTGGGTTCGATTAGATGAACTAAGTTAGAGATGTCAAACTAGTTTATGCCTTGCGCTTCACCATGTTTTTACGTGCACCCTTCATTTGTATGGAAACAGGAATATTAGTTCCAATGGGGTGAAAAACTGCCTTTTTATCCCACCAGGTGTCCCATGATTAACTTTTCCTAATGTTGTTCTGTCACCTGTCAAAATCCATACTAATTTACGTTTTAGAAGTAAACAAATATCGAAAATAATTAAATACTCTCAAAATGACGCAGTGTTGTGCTCCAGACTGCAAAAATCAAGGCAGACATATATTTCCAAAGGATCCAAAACGTAAAAAAGCCTGGGAAAAAGCGTTGAGAATGAAAAACTTTAAAGCAACTAAGTACTCTGTATTGTGCTCTGCTCATTTTTTAGCAAATGATTATTTTGGCCAAAGTAAATACACCGGTAAGTGTGATTGATTAATAATAACTCGTGGTTAATTTTCGATCACTTTGCTTGGAAGATAATGATATATTATGTTGTGAATTTCAGTGTATGAGCCTATGGCTAAATTCTTGAAGAAAACTGCAGTACCTTCAATATTTTCTTTTACGAAAACAAAATTTGAATCAACATCTGCAAAACAGCGTTTAGAACGTTCAGAAAAACGGTCTCGGAGGAAATTAATGCTTGATGTACCTGCAACTGTCACTACAGACTCTCAACCTCAAGAAAGCAATGAAACATGTTTATCCAGTACATCTATGGAAATAGAATGAATGAAGTGGAGATAAGTGCATGTGAAGTCCAAGAGAGTAAGGACATATCACTATCTTCAGCTGAATGTGTATTTGTTTCTAAAGGTACACAAGTTGATATTGAACACATGTTTGGGACAATTCATAGATATTTAATAAAAAAGATGATAAAGGTATTCAATTTTACACAGGATTTGAATCCTATAACAAATTTTACTTTGTGTATTCTACCTTGAGCCCAGTTGCTCATAAGATAAACTATTTTGGAAGCAAAGTTATCAACCTTAGTACAGAAGATCAGTTCTTTTTAACTTTAATGAAATTAAGGCAAAACAAGTGTATATTTGAATTGAGTAGATTTTTTAACATAAGTACTACAACTGTATCAAATATATTTATTACTTGGGTTAATTTTATTTATCAACTTTGGTCAAAAATAAATATATGGCCGGATAAAGATTTAGTTCAGTATTATATGCCAGATCATTTTAAAAAATATAATATTAATGTTAGGGTAATTTTAGATGGTACAGAAATTCATGTACAGAAACCAAAACATCCTACTGCTCAGCAGGCATCATGGAGTAGCTACAAGCATGGAAACACTTTAAAGGTACTTGTTGGTGCTACTCCAGGCGGCCTGTTGTCCTATTGCTCTCCTGCATATGCAGGCTCTGTTAGTGACAGGCAAACTGTAGAAAGAAGTGACCTAGTACAGAAGTGTGAAAGTGGTGATGTTATTCTGGCAGATCGTGGATTCAATATTCAAGATATGTTTGCTGAAAGTAATGTTACTGTTAAAACTCCCAACATTTTTGAAAGGTCAGACCCAATTACCAGGCTTAACAGTACTAAAGGATAGAGCTTTAGCCAGTAAAAGAGTGCATATTGAAAGGTTGATTGGTCTTACTAAAACCTATAAAATTCTCAAATGTGAATTAGATCACAATTATATTCCTATAGCAAGTAAAATATTTTTTATTTGTGTCATGTGTTGTAATTTTAGAGAGAGTATAGTTAAAAATGGAAAATAAAAGAATAAGAATATTCTACTTTTGTTTTATTAAAGCATAATTTTTATAAACATATTTATTAACAATTTCTGGTTTTAAATCACATTCGTAGAAATTGTGAAGTCCTTATACCATCTTCTCTATATAAGAATCATCTCTATTAATAAAACAGACCTGGATTTCTTTAAATGAATAAACTATCAAATACAATATTTTCTTCCTGTGCACAATAATTGTCCTTGGATTTGTGCATAATATGGATGGTTTCTTTTTAAAGTTAATTGCCCATTACTGTTTTCAAGATATGGTACAGTAACTGTATTTACTGGCATGAACCTTTCACTATAGGGGCACTTGACCTCTACAACAGTCTCTTCACCTATGAGCCCATCTGGAGAAGCTGCAAGGAAGGGGTACTGCAAGCATATGAAGAGACCGCACTTTTGCACTTTTAATTGAAATGCCATTTCATATTTTTGTATTGCAATAGACTCATTAGTTTTACCATGAACTATAGACCGAGAGAAAATTTTTTTTAGGGTTTAATATTTTTCAATTAATACTTTTTTCCCAGTTCGGAGATGGCAAATCGCATGGAACAAGCTTGCTGTGGCCCTATAAGACCTCCATTTATGCCAATCAGTACATTTATCTTGATTCCTTGTTAACAGTTCCACATTATCAATTTGCTCTTTGGTCACATTTTGCAATAATAAACTGTCAAGAACAATATCTTTGTAATCCTTACTTGAATATGTATGATCTTGTTCCAGGCCATAGGGGTTAGCCGGTCGAAATGTCTGCAATATAGGCATTTTTGTGTCTCCAAAATTTATGGCTAAATTGCGCACATAATCATGGTAATTTTCTATTTCATCCTCTTTTCTCAATGGATTAAAGTTAATATTGACTCTTCTTATTTTTCTAATTGATGGCAAATGCTGAGCTTGAATAGGTGATTTATAAAAGACCTTGCTTGGTTTCTTGAAAGCCATTAAAGAACCATATTCTCTACTGCACAAAGTAGCACTGAAATATGTTTGCAGTGTGCTTTTAAACCATTTCCTGCCGCACATTCACAGTTACATTGTTCAATGTAGCCTTCATTGCTTAACTTAACATTTACAATGTATATAACTTTTTTCATTTGGGCCTTGCATTGGCCTTGTATGTATGTATTTGCTCCTTCAATGGTATACCGCGCAGTCAGCAAACACCTGGCTTCATACATAGCCTTTCCTTTCGGCTGAGTACTGAATCTGAAAGCATTAAAATAGCATTTTATGCACTCTGATATGTCATGTAACATAGTAGGAGATACCTAGCTACTTTTTTATTAGTCCTAAGGTCTAAATATAAAGGTATCAATAAAGAAACGTTACAAGAAATTTTAAAAATGAACTCACCTTTCAAAGTACGACTGTATTTCTTGCCCATTGAGAGCAGGAATCGGCGAGTCAGCATTTATATCTTTGAAAGAAGAAGTTGGTGGGCACCGATATTGTGAGTCACTGAAAGATGTTCCAGGGCCTTGGGTGGCATTAAAATTAAAATTTCGGTCGTATGCTTCTAATCTGAAAGTCAAAAACATACATCTTATTAGAATCGAAAAGAATATCGATTATTTATCAGCATAACCTTAAAATTATTTATTGCCTACCTCTCAATCAAAACGGCTTTTTTCCCTGCTGTGGATGCATTCCTTCGACGTAACTCCACTTTTAATTGAGAAACAGTCCAAAAAGAATACATTTTATACATAAAATTAGTCGAAAACAGCATTAACAAATTCACGTAAACGACAACACAAACACTACAAGGCTATGTCAATTGCAGCGACATCTATGTCAACCTTTGAGTTTTTCTCCCCATTAAATTTGACAGCTCTAAATTACGTCCGTCTCTTTCTCGTTTTATTAGAGAGAAAAAGATCGCAATAGCCTAAATTAAGTTTAGTTTGTGCACAACAGAATCGACACCATAGTCTCACAAAAAATCTTTAGGGGACTGGTTAGGAAGTTTAGTTAGGGCATAGCATGTTAAATCACCTGATTGTTTAGAAGGTAAGATGATTCCGTGCTTCGGATTCGGAGGGCACGTTACTGTCGGTCCTGGTTATTTTCTACGCGATGTACACGTAACAGAGCCACAGTATTTCCTAGAGTTTTAATACAATCATGTTATCATCTCTCTGAAGTCAAAAGCAGATTCATTTTATGAGGTTTTGTTTGCTGACGGTATCACTATCTACTAACTTCATTCAAATCTGTCCAGTAGTACTTACCTACTGGTGATAGAATGGTTGAATGATAGGTCGTGTGATAGAATGGTTGTAATTTATTCATTATAAAGAACCCATTTAAAACATCAACTCAGTTCTTCTACCGTAAAAAGTTGTGAGATCCATGTAATACCAAGTCGGTTTATTTATTCAGTCCCTCTGTCTTAAGTTATTACGTACTAACTTATCAACATCTTATTTGACATTGTACTGTCAAACTAACGAACATCGTAATGCTAATGTTAAACATTTGATCCTCTTTGATCTCACAAATTGCGGAATTTAGTAGGTACTTCGAAATTCAGTAGCGGAGTTCTCTCCTCTCTTTTTCTAGCTGTCATTTGTATGAGACAGCCAGTCCAGTGTACTTGTAATAGTAGAGGTCAGCGTGGACGCACCGCTCGGCTCACTCGTCCGGTGATTAATGCAACCGAATTTTAATTGTAATAAAAATGTCACTAATCAAAAATTTAAGGAACACCCATCTTCTAAACATTATCGGATAGCACAGGCTCCATAATTTTTTATATTGCCAGATTGAACTAAAGCCGCCAAATTGTGCCTTAATATGGTCGGGGGGTTAACCCAACTAGGTAATTGGGTGGGTGAGGCTCCTTGGCGCCCCTGGCGGTGGCGCGCGGCGGCGCCCCTAGGCCCGGGCCGAGGCCTACCAACATTACACAATATGTTAAGACAGATTAGGTGACCGTGTCACCGTGACCATGCCCTATTTCGACATATTATTTACTTATGGGTAAATGATAGCTATAACTATCGATAGACAATCGATCGTCAATAAATAAATAAAAGAAAAAAACAATAAATGATCATGTTATAATTTATTACCTATATACTTTACATTGGTATATTAATTAGGTATTGATTATTTAAAAATATCAGCAGGTACTTCTGGCTATAAAGCAGGCAGGCCGTCCGTGCTACGTACTGCTGCTTCCAGGATTGGGAACCATGGTATTCAGAATTCTGTAATGCATAAACCACAAATTGTATTACAAAAACATTATCTATCTTTGTGCGGTCGAGTCGATCTGATACGGGCTGTCACACATAGCGAGTAATCGCCGTGATTGCAATAATAAAACTCACTCACGAATTGGCCAATACGTAAAATAGTCACCGAATATGAAAAAGACTACCTAATTCGTAAATTCTTAAATGGGTTAAATCTATAAGATAAGATTTATTTGCTCAAACATGTGTACATATACAATAATACGCTTTGAAGATTTATCCAGTAGACAGAAAAGAAGACGTGTTGATGAAAATATGGCTAGTTGCAGTCGTCCAGATGAGCTTTTACATACTGTTGAAAGTGCACTTAAGTCTGCCGGAAAAAATGATGTGGCCAGAATCATGAAGCATTTGCTGGGAAATCCTGAACATGTCTCAACCGTTCTGAATGTCCTGGAAACTAAACAGAATACTTTGCTTCGTGAAGTTCCTACTCACAAAGCACTTGCTCTTTACGTTCACATGCAGTTATCCAAGTGGCGTTACATCACACTTAGGGACTTTAGTTTTAAAGAAGGTCATGCGAAATACCCAAGCTATTACATGTTAGTGAAAGAAAAACTTAAGTGTTACCCGGCAAAAGAAGACGTAACTGTGACTGATACTTCCGCAAAGATACGACTCCAAGCCCTCCTTGATCTCACAGTTAGGAGGCTGATCGATTCACTTGAACCGAATTTTGATGCTGGTGAACAACTTGTGCTTCACAGTAAATGGGGTTTTGATGGAGCTTCAAGTCAAAGCATTTATCATCAAAGAACAACAACAAGTGAACAAGATTTATCCAGTGTATTTATGGCAAGTCTTGTACCTCTTAAGTTAGTGACTTCTAGTGGAAACACAATGTGGCAGAATGATCGGCCATTGTCAACCACATATTGTCGTCCGATTTCATTTACGTTTATGAATGAAACGGAAGCAAATGTAAAGGCTGAAATGGATATATTTGAGACCGAGATTCGTGAACTGAACCCAACTGCTTGCGGCAATGCTACTGTTACGCACAATCTGTGGTTAACCATGATTGATGGTAAGGTACATTCAATCGTATCGGGAACATCGGCAGCAGTATGTGATTTGTGCAAAGCTCGCCCAAGTGAGATGAATAATTTGGAAGAAGTGAGAGCTAAACCTGTGAACGAAGATTTATACAAGCATGGATTTAGTTCGTTGCATGCTTGGATTCGGTCTATGGAGTGTTTATTACACATTGCCTTCAGAATGGACATAAAATCATGGCAAGCAAAAGGTGACGATAATAAAATAATTGTTAAAGATAAGAAAGAAGCTATTCAAGCTGCTTTCCGAAGAAACACAGGCTTACTTCTGGATGTTGTAAAGCAGGGTAGTGGCAATACAAACACTGGAAATACTGCTAGAAGGTTTTTTGCAAACCCTGAAACGACTGCGGAAATTACAAAATTAGACGTCAATTTAATTAGAAGACTCGCTGTAATTTTGCAATGCATTTCCTCAGGCGAAAAAATTGAAATCCAAAAATTCAAGTTATATTGTGATGAAACAGCAAATTTCTTCGTACAGTTATATCCATGGTATAACATGCCATCAAGTTTGCATAAATTGCTGATTCATGGATCGCAGATAGTGGAACACCTATCAGTAGTGCCTATAGGTTTTTTGTCTGAGGAAGCATCTGAAGCAAGAAACAAGGATTTTCGTAAATTTAGAGAAACTCATACGGGAAAGCACAGTAGCATCGCCACTAATGAAGACATTCTTCATAATCTTCTTTTATCTTCCGATCCTCTTCTAACGAGCCTACGACCGAGGATGCCCAATAGAATTAAAAAATCTTCATTTAGAGAACTGGACGAT
Source organism: Diarsia rubi (assembly GCA_932274075.1). Lineage (NCBI taxonomy): Eukaryota > Metazoa > Arthropoda > Insecta > Lepidoptera > Noctuidae > Diarsia > Diarsia rubi. The sequence goes on along the minus strand of OW026418.1, from coordinate 15,304,258 downwards.
TTGCTCATACATGACCAGAGTGAATTGGAGCTTATTGACATTTCAACAGATACAATAGTTGGAGCAGTTTCGGTATGTAGTGACATTGAAGAAGATGACGACAATAATGATCATGATGTCGTTATTGATGAAGACGAAGAAAATATAGTTTAAGTCTTATAGTAATATAATTGTTAGTAACTTTAAGGTAGTATTAGTTTATTTATTTTTTATTATAATCAATATTTACAATTTAGTTATTAGTACCTAATTGTTTTATTTTTTATTTATAAATTATTATAGGTTTAAGTGTAATTTATTTAAAGATTTAAATATATTTTACAGTGTTATATTATATAAATAAAAAAATTATAAATACGTATTTTCTTATTCATCAACATCATAAAACATTTCTTTTCTTTTTGATTTGTTATTGTTAATGCGATGTCACAAATCATTACCGATATTTTTTTTTTCAATATACATATAGAACTCACTAATGCACCTTTTCTTCATTTAACTTCTTATGTGTAATTCTTAGTAATTATAATAAATAATTAGATTAAGCAAGTACTGGTAGTCGTTACTTAATGACTCATTAACGCTTTTGTTATATTGCAACAAAAGCGTTAATAAGTCATTAAAGTACTCACAAATGCACCTGTTATTTAAGGAACTACTTAGTGATGACTAATTCTCAGTAATAAGCATTATACTTAATGTACCTCCATTCCATCAGTAATACAATAACAAAGATAGTTACTATAGGCAAAATATCTCGAAAGGGGCGCTCTGCGGGCACCATGTATCCTTGAAGAAAACGTGGCATAAAATAGGTAAAAGACAGTAGTGAAAAGTTGAAAACCGCAAATCGAAACAAGGAGGGAATCATGGGATACAGACATTTTTGTGTTCGTTTCCATACAAAAATAACAGTTTTCATCGAATAGCTCCTAAAGTGCTGGTCAAATAAAAAAAGCGTAGTAACATTTTTTTGTTGTTCTTCAATAGAGGAATGCAACTGTTTAAATATATTTTTTTTAATTAAATACTTTTTTAATTTTTCATTCTATGTCCGACCTAAAATAATACCTAGTATTTACGCAGTAGTTTTTTTATGTATACTTTTTTCTCGTTCAATCGTAAAAAAATAATATTTCTCCAGCTGCCCTTTTTGTCCAAAAATCGTCCCATTTCAGGTAAGGTGCATCAGGGTAAGTTCGGATACAGGGAAAGGTCAGATAATTCGAATTACTTCTAAACCTGTGCGTATTTTTTAGTACTGGTAACACAGCTCGAGACGCCATCTTGTTATTTCCCGCCCATCGGTACGCGCCAGCCACTACGATGCGTTGGTCGTGTTAGGTAGGCAAAAAAATAAAATCATAACTTATAGGCAGATTTTCGGCTGATCCGATCTTCAACCCGGCAAGCTTTTTATAACTTTTCTGGTGAGTATTGTTTCTTTCTATTACTGTGTGAGTGTTATGTTGATTTTTGTGTAGTTGTTAACAATTTGCTATTACAAATGTTTTTAAAAGTCGACTATTTGCTGAGATCCGGTCTTTACCGTTACGGTCAAACATCGGATTTTTATTATCTGGTCTTTCCCTTAAACAAATACGTCAGTGGTTCTCAAACCGTCCGTGGTTCTTGCATAAGTTTTAATTGAAATGTTTATGTTAGGTGCAAAAAAAAAATGACTTTTTTATCTTGTGTGTTTACTTACATATTTCAATAGTACGAAAGAATTTGTATGTGATAACCTTCTTCAGAAGTAAGTAATTAGGTAGGTTAAGAAACTTTTTGAAACGCCGATATTACCCATTAAAAAATGAGCTCGCCAAAACTGTATTCTTATTTAAAAGTTGTTAAATCCAAGAAAATCTAATAAAGTTGGGGTAAACAACCATAAATATTATGCCAGAATAGTTACGTTCGGCGAATTTATAAAACAATTAAGAGTGGCGGCATTTCTGATTTCTTTTCTGTAATCTTTATCGTTCTTTTTTTTAAAGAAAGAATTTGAAACTTCGGTATGACAGATACAGTCGAGATATGCAATACGGCTAGATAAAAAATCAATACAAAACGTAACATAGCTGTAGTTTTATTAATATCGGCAACCTAACAAGTGATACCTACATATGTTTTTTTAGTTTAAACCAAGCAATGTTCATACTAATATATTCAGCAAAATATTATACCTATACGCGATCACTGGTCATGAAATTATTTTTATCTTTTTTGTTTCAGTTCATTATGCCTTATCTTATAAAACATCACGTGCCTCGTACTGCAAAGATACTACACATAATATTTACATTATGTTTAAACTTCATTTAAAACAATGTGAGAAAAATCTTACCATAATTATTTTAAAATAATTAATACACTTGTTTCGTTTTAAAAAATGTGATTTGTTTTGTAAGACTGTTAAAATTGATTATGAATGTTGGTAACATTTTCATTAAATTTATTTGATTTTATAAACAATATTTTATTATAATTACTTCTTAAGTAATTTATTTTTCTCATCTACCGCATCCTTTTAGTGAATAGGTAAACACGTTAATTAATTTCATTAAACAAACAACAATTTAATTCGATAGGTAGGTTAAATCAAATCTTGGAATCAAATCCTTTAGCTAGTTTACTTATTCACTAGAAACATTTTGATCTGGAATTACAAAGACCCCTCACATCAAAGACCTATTATGAAAAGTTTGAGAATCACATTTTTTTTGCTTATGCTAATGTAGGGTAAGATCGGACTATTAAAATATGAAAAAAAAAAAACTTAAAATTCCCACCTAGTTTTTAAAAATGAGTAGAACATTCAAAGTTATGTTCTTTTAAGGGGTAAGTACGGATATTTTTATAAAGTCAACCTTATGATATCAGCTATAGAACCGGTATTATAAAGTAGTCCGAACTTACCCTTCCAAGGTCCGATCTTATCTCCCTGTTTTAAAATTAATGTTGAATTTTTACGAAGTCTTAATTTGGGAACCATTAAAGGTAGAAGTATAAAAAAGAAAAAAGGTTATAGTAAATTTACTCATTAACGATGTTTGCAGCATTATTTATCTTTGTCATATTTAGAAAATTGAAAAAAAAAATATTTACTAAACCCTTTCCAACTCATCCAAAAACTGTCCGAACTTACCCTGATGCACCTTAGTGAATCGTCCGAAAATCGTACTCATTTGTATTTGTTTACGGAGGACGGTGCGTCAAAATGAGCGTCGAACCCATTTTATGGGATGCTAAACTTAAAAATCATAAAAATAAAATGAAAGTACATGACGTATCAGATGGATGCATCTCTAAGAAATAATGAATATTGACTGATTAAAAAAATAAACAAACTAATGTCCAGTTAAAGGAATTAAAGGAAAAAGGTGAAGGATTCTAAAAAGAAGTCTGGAGCAGGATATTATGTATAGCAATTCTGTATAGAATAATTCGGCGTCCATTCTCGACGAGCGCGCGAACCTTTATATTATTGTACTCTGTGGCGCGAATGTGGAGGGACATGTTTTACCTGACGACTTCGCGGCCAAATTACGGGCGCGAATGTGGAGCGCAGCGCGCTATAGATAGTCGATAAAGTATGTCTATGGACATTGTTTGTTCTATGACTAGACTGTTTACCTCTATGCCTTTGTCTGTGGTAGGATATTAAGAAATAAAAAACACCTCTCTGGTATCATAAAACAGCAATGTGTATTTTATTTAATAATTAATACTCTGCTACTAAAAATCCCTAAAACATATAAAATACCAAATAAAATAATAACAATGAAAAACCGCTGTGAAGATATTTTATGCGTTTGGGCGGACCAACCTTTTCATTCACTCAATCAATCGTCTTTCGGAACAGCACTACCTAGTATCCAAGTCCCAAAATTCCGGTCACCTGATTGGCCAACCAATCGGCCAATCACGCGATGTCGCCATTTATCGTGCCGTACATTCTTGGATCGGGCAAGCAAGGTACAGCCGAGTATTTGGAGACATTGTGATGGTTCCTTTTCCAAGGGCGTACACACCCGTGTTGTCCAATCCAGTGTCGCGCATTGCTGGTATGTGCATTGTCGTGCTGTACAATATCAAGCCGGACAATCTTGGTTCAGGCCGAGAATGGGCGACATCGGAATGTACGTGTTTTGAATTCCAATGACGTACATTCCTATGTCGCGCATTCTCGTGCCGTGCATTGTTGATGTTGAGCATTGCTGGCTCCCCCGCACCGCACTCCGCAGGGAGGGCAGGCAGGCCATAGAGTATAGTAAGTATGAGGCAGGCACGGAGTAAATGCGACAGATTATGTATTGGAAATGCGCATGCTGTCAACAGATGATATTCTCGCAAGTATTATTTATTAGTCCCGGGATTTGAACAGAACGTACAAAAAGAACACTCTTTTTGGGGCAGTCGTGAAAAAATAACATAGAAATGTTTGTTATGTTTTACATTGATAAAGTATTTTAGTGAGTTCACTCGATATGTTTATACATCATCATTCTCTTGCCCTTATCCCAATTAATTTGGGGTCGGCGCAGCATGTCTTTTTCTTCCATACTTCTCTGTTTCTGGTCATCTCATGAGACACCTCCTATGATATGTTTATACCTACTACGATATAAATATATATCCTACTACACTCGCGAGCAACCAAATCGACTCAAGCCTAGACGGCGCACATATACATTGATTTTCCTAAAACGATAAATGGTAATTACAAAAGTGATATGTCATTCGAAAGCTGAAGAATTAGGCTTTCAATTAACATCAATACCTTAAAAAAAAACTAAGCGCTGATTTATTGACACATTTTAATTGGCCGTCAGCGTAAATTACCTCTTTAGGAATCCACGACTTGCGCTACCTGCTCCCGCTATAAAACCCCACCACTTCCGGTTTATCTTATCAGTTGCTTGTTACAAGTTGACCGGTACACATCTCCGTAAATTGCATTCCTTGTTTTCGCTAACCCATGGATACCACACCAGAAGAAGCCGCTCAAGTTGTTGCCTTGTTGCAACAAGGGTTAAGTCAGCGAGCAATCGCTGCCCAGCTCCACTTGAGCCAGTCTTCTGTATCCCGAGTATACAGACGGTTCCAAGAGACTGGTGCCTTCAATCGGAGACCAAGAACGAGCCGCCACCGGTGCACTTCAGAGAGAGACGACCGCTTCATTGTCTCAACCTCGCTGCGCAATCGACACCTTACGGGCGTTGATGTGCAGCAAGAACTGAGACGTGTACGACAAGTGGCTGTCAGCGAGTGGACAGTGAGAAGACGCTTGAAGGAAGCCAACTTGACGCCAAAAAGACCTGCGACGGGCCCTAAGTTGACTGCAGGCCACCGACGCCTGGCGCCTTCAATTTGCTCGAGAGCATCTCAATTGGAGCGTTGCGCAATGGCGATCGGTCCTGTTTACTGATGAACGCAGAATGTGTCTGCATGGCAGTGACAGGAGAGGCCGAGTCTACAGGCGTCCGGGAGAACGATTTGCCCAATGTTGTTTCGCTGAAACAGTGGCATATGGCGGCGGTTCCTGCATGATGTGGGCTGGTATCTCTTTAGAGGGAAAAACCGAACTTGTTTTCGTGCCTGGGGGCGGCCGAGGAGGCGGGCTAACAGCTGATCGGTACATCACCGACATTCTACTGGATCATGTTGTGCCCTACGCAGGGTTTGTCGGTGAAGACTTCGTGTTAATGCACGACAATGCCCGCTGCCACACGGCACGAGTCACTCGACAGTTTCTGCAAGAGGTCGAATTACGCACGATGGACTGGCCTGCGCTCAGTCCTGACATGAATCCCATCGAGCACTTATGGGACGAGCTTAAAAGAAGAGTTCGGGCCAGAAATCCAGTCCCTTCAAGCGTAGACGAGCTAAAGACAGCATTATTAGAGGAGTGGGACGGCATTCCTCAAGAAAATGTCAAAAAATTGATAAGGTCCATGAAAAACAGACTGCGGGATGTAATTAGGGCTAGAGGGGGCAATACGAAATACTGATTTAAATAAAATAATTTTATTTTTAATTTTGTTTGTTTAATTTGTCAAATACGAGACACATACCCTTTTTCCTAAATTCCCGTTTTTCCTACTCTTGCATTCAGACATCATTTATTTCAAAAATGATGGATGGATTTCAATGATAATGATATCAAATTAAAGCTGACATCTTAAGCTTTCGAATGACATATCATTTTAATAATTTCCATTCATGATTTTAGCTGTATCAATGTATGTGTGCGCCGACAAGGCTTGAGTCGATTTGGTTGCTCGCGAGTGTAGATATAAATGGGACTGGGCAGGACATGTCTGTCGCATGCCGAACGAGCTGTGGGCCCGTAAAGCTCAAGATTGGTGCCCTGAAACAGTGAGGCGAGGTCGTGGCAGACCACGAAGGTGATGGCGGGACGAACTGGATGTCTTCCTTGAGAATTGGAGAGACATTGCACTGAATCGTGACCGTTGGAAGGAATGGAGGGAGGCCTTTGCTCAGCAGTGGGACAACACAGGCTAGCTATAATAATAATAATAATTATAAAAAGCTATAATAAGATATCGTCTTACAAATCTACAATACAGTTGAATGTATGCTGCCTGATTTCCACTGGAGACCATATGTTTTTTTTCCTCTAGTAGTATTGTTTTGCGTTTGTGCAGCCTGTGCTCGCAGCGCAGCTAGGCCATAGACGTAGTCTTTCTACCTCTATGAGCTATGCCTAGTTTAGTTCTGTCAACTTCTGTGACTGTCAAATCTTGACGTGTCCGTGTTTTGAGTTGCGGAATTCAACAACAAAATACTTGTCGCTTTATCTGTGAATAAATAAGTAAGTAACACACTTATTTATTGAAATATCCTAAAAAGAAGTAGAACGTTGCTCCGTGTCCCTATCAAACATCTGATAACAAGTAACACGACTGATCCAATCTAATACTGCTTCATTAAAAATTTTCAGGCATGGGTCGCCGAAAATCTAAACGAAAGCCTCCACCAAAGCGAAAGGCCATCGAACCACTGGACCAGCAGTTCAACTGCCCATTTTGTAACCACGAGAAGTCCTGTGAGGTGAAAATGTACGTATCTACATAATTTATAGATCGGAATCCATCAGCTGATGAGTGGTGACATTTGCCTACGTATTTTGCGAAACACTAGAACATTATTAACGGAACGTGTTTTGTTTTTCAGGGATCGAGCTCGGAATACGGCTCGGATACAGTGTCGAGTTTGTTTAGAAGACTTTCAGACTACAACAAACGTGCTATCCGAGCCGATAGACGTTTATAACGACTGGGTGGATGCATGCGAAAGCGCCAATTAGTTTTATGCCATTGGTTACTTTTAAGTTATCTTTTTTTATATCTATATTCTATCTTAAAAAGAATAAAAACTACCACTAAATGACTGACTTATCATGAAATCTCACCTACAAACTTGAAATTTGGCAAGTTCCTATAGTTGCTTGCTAGGAAATCCATAATTTTTGACAGACTTCAAAAAAGGAGAACCTTAAAATTCTGTATTTACTGTATGAGACAGTTTTACTGTAAATCTTGACAATGTTTAGGTGTGCTAAAGATTAAGTTACAGGTTTTATTAATTATACAGGGTGTAAGAGTCAGTTACCATAAATTCAGTAGCTAGACCAATGTAAAATGAAATCATAGGTTATCAAAAACTTTAAAAAGGGCAATGGCTACCCAGTCAAATTATAAGGACCAAGTGATTTTTTGGTATGGTAACAATTTCCACACTGATGACCCTTCCACCAAGTATGTGACGAGTATCAAAATGTAAACTACTTTACCTCGAAAGAAGCTTGTGATTGTATTGTAATAATGTAACTTGATAATAAAGGATATTGAAATAAATTCTCATAGAACATTTAAGTTTGTCATTTACTTTATTTTCCAACAGTAAAACTTACAGGATATTGTGACACAGCCACTGTAAGCAATGTTCATTACAATTAAGCAATTTTCCGCATAAATACAAATTACATAAATAATCTGGATTACTGAGTCTTATTAAAATTTCTAAGACAAATTTTTGTTTTGATCAAGATGAAGATGTAAATAATAAAATCAATTTTAATAAAATTTAGTACTTAAAAATAACAACATCATACAATGCAACAGTTAATATTTTGTTTAATAAATAAGTATCTAATAATTTTTAATATTACAATAAATTGTATTTCTTGATCAATCATACTCTTTTGAGGCAAGTCTTTTCAGTATTATAATAATTATTACACAAAAAACAGAATAGGTATTCAGTAAATCATAGGATAGGGCCATATGATTACTTGTGTTTTCAGTATAAGAGGGGGCCACCATAATGCAAGCAAGATAAAAACATAAAAACCATAATAAAAATCCAACAAATTAACTATGATTTGCAGAACATTCTATTCAGGAGCTGTCTCATATATCTCATTTACAATTCCACATAATTGAAATATTTTTTTCATATACTTAGAAGAAAATATATGATTGCAGATAGTATATTAAAAGCTCTAATGCTAATTTCATGACCTAAAAGCTTTATCAAGATATAAGAAAATTTCACGATTTTATATGTATTATAAATTTGAGATTATGTATTTCTAAAACCACAGTTCTACACTGACTCAGTTTTGAACATGTGAGTGGAATGTATTATCCTAGATCAAAGACGATAACAATGCATCTAACCTGTAGAATGTAACAATAAATAACTACAAATGTATAGCAACAATATTATAGCTATGGTTCGTTAAATATTAGAGATATTTTTTTATTATATAAGATAGCAACATTCATTTAATTTACGCACGCGCTACATAATTTATAATGTATTAAATATTTACCACCTACATAACATTTATGTAGATGGGTTCTCTAGACAACTTTCGATAAGTATCTTGTTAACAATCCAATAAGGTTGAATATTCTTAGTAGTGTTCGTTAATTGACCGTAAAATTCACTACATGTGCAGGTGAGTAAAGTACTTAAACTTTAATTGTACTAACGCTCAAGTCAAAGCTTCGAGTCCTACTGAGTTATAACAACAATATTCCTCAAATGTTTCATAATACTACATATTTATTGATATTATCAATATCATTCCCTTACAGCTATCGATATTACACATTGATCAAAATATCCCTATTTAAGTATTAACACAATAAGACAGCGTCAAGCTGCATCACATTTCAATAACTAATTGAAATAAATAAAAAATCACTCTATAAAAATAATATAATACATTGTCGATAATTGAGCTATTGCCTAGACTTACAACCCAGGGATATCTGTAACCATGTCATCGTTCGGTAAGAGAGTATACATACTAAATTGCACGCGCTATGGAAACATTACGTAATATTTACAAAAAGACTAGCAAGTAGTTAAACTATAACAAGTGTATGAAGAGACATGACATGGTTACGAGAGCCGCATACCACCGAGCCCCTCTGTGCACAAGCTGTGTTAAGAAGGTATATAAGGTGTCAGAATAGCTCACACTAAAAGTTCACCGCACTGGCGTACTAAAACAGGACTTACTCAAATCTGTAATCAAATCCTTCAATTGGAATGTGTTTGTCGAAACTATCAATATAAATAATAACCATTCATAACTAATATGCAGCGTCAAACAGCAATCTGCATTACACATGTTAAAATCCTTTATAGCGTTAGATAGAAACATCCACAGAGAAGCACAATTAGTTAATGCAAAAGTTTAAACATGTTTATATAGATAGGTACACGAATATTAAAATTTGCCCATGTCTATGAAAGAATCGTACTGTAGATCGTAGCTGTCGCCGACAGTATTGTCGTCAGAGGAGACGTTGCTACTGAGGCTTGTCAGATGTTGGATTGGAGCGTCGTCGCACGTGGCAGTGTTGTCTGAATCGTCAGAACTATCGCTATTACTGTCAATGTACTCATACAGCCTGGTCGTCTCAGCTGCCATGCTACAGACCTCAGAAATCTCGTACGAACTCATAAACGTCGACGTTTTCTCAATATTGATCGCGTCAAACGTGCTCGAAAGTAAAGCGTCTTCGATCGGAACCGATTCGAAATGTGATGAACAAGCTTCTTCGGTGAAGCGACCCGAATCGCCAATCTCGGACACATTCGGCGACATAGTCTCATCGAGTGCTAATGTGATGCATTCACTTTGTACGTGAGAAGGTTCGTCGACGTCTTGGAAACTTATTAGGGGAATATCAATTTTAGGAACGTCTTCGACAATATCTTTTGATACAGAAACTGAATTGTCATCTGACAAATCTTCAGCGTTGAGTGTGACTGTGTCGTAGTTGGGATCTTTCTCGATGTTCAAAGGCTCCAAGTCATCCACACATTTGGTGGAATCGTCGCTGCTGTCAGACGCTATGAACTCGATGCTCCTATCCAAGATACCGGTGTCCGTACAAGTGGACAGTTCGTCTTCAAAAACAATTTCAACACTCCTTATCCTCATTAGAGGCATTTTAGATGGTGACATTTCGTTACCTTTAGCGGTCATACCTTTTTTGTGATGACTAGAATCGACAAGCGACTCGGTGCATTCGCTTATTTCGTCGTAATCGATTTCGTAGCTCCTAAGATCGGAAACGCAGGGTGAGCTCTCGGTAACTTTGACGGTAGGTGTTTTAGATGTACAGATATGTGCATTAGTGTGATCTGGTGAGGGCGATAGTGTGGTATGCGCATGGTGTCCCTAAGGTTGCAATGACTCTTATTGTACATTGGTGCCTAGATCTAGACCGCCCTCTTCCTGCATCTTCGTGAGGAACTTGAATACTCTTTGACTCTCGTCTGTTTGTTTCACCATGTCGATTAGTGCTAACAGCTTCTTGATGCCAATGAAGATCCTGCGGAATAAAGAACAAATTATCACAAAAGCTTTTTATGCAAAATACGGGATGTAATTAAGTTGGTGACTTTTTAAATTCTCTCAATATAATTTACAACCAAATAGGGAAACCCAATTTTCATGTTGGTAATTTTGGATCAAAACTCAAGCCATATCATAAATCAAAATTCAAAATATTGTTCATCAAATCATCATTTACCCGTCTTGACACCGTGTCATAGTTTTGCCGGGTTGTACAGAGTAATCGTTTCAATAAATTACGTACTGAATAGCTACATACCTTGCTCCTTGGAAGCAACCTAGAGCTTGATCTAAAACATTCCTATAGGACCTGTAAATGCTAAATTCTAATCCAAACCAAACAAACGAGGACTACTCAATAAATCAGTGCGTTCTAATCTAATCAGCGGCACAGACTAACCTCACAAATAAAAACGCAAGCAAAAAAGAAAAAAACACACGACTAAAAACAAATGATGGCAAAGTCACCTTGGGTTTGCCTCTGCATAAGCAATTTCTTCTGCAGTATGCTGTGGGGCATTGCTCAGGAACCTTTTCAGCTTCTTCATGCGGGAGGGTCTACAAACGAATAGGACAACTTTCATATTGCACCTGTGCTCTCGAAACTGTTGACGAGGAGGAGCTGGTGGCTAAATGACAACAGCTGCTACGTTAGGTGTCTAGGTTGGTCCGTGGATGACCACCCACTACATACCGGGTTCCCTCCGTGCTTCGGAAACCACGTCAAACCGTTGGTCCCGGCTGCCATTTGTAGATCTTTAACAGTCGTTATCGGTATTCAGTGGACTAAAAGTCTCGACAACCAGTCTTACCATGGAGTAATGTAATACCAGTCGCTCCATGTCAGAACAGATTCTGATGATGCTATCGAAACTGTAGACGAGCTCTGCAAGTGAAAAAGACAACATCTAGAATCGAGACGAGATGTAAGTTGGCCGTAACACTTGCAGGGATGATCTTCAACCTTGCCTTGGAACCTTCTGCCTTGGAAGAGCTACGAGTTTAGACATAAATAGGCCAGTATGACTTCGGTAACATTTTCTGCGTACCTGGCTTGTCCCAATTTAGATTCGCTGCCGTGACCAAAATTCTGTCGGGAGGATTTTATTTGACTTGAGATAGAATCAATGATGTAATCCGTAGTAGTATGACGTATTAAACCCATCTAAATTGCTCTTATTGCCAAAGCGCGCCAGTCACATAATACCAACCATGGCCCTGATCGCCTGATTTCTCTCCGGCCGCGTCAGATTGCCGAGCCGTGCCATGGACTATCAAAATATATATATTTTAAATAAAATATTTTCCTTCGCCTACCTGGAATGGAAAGTTTGAAGCACCAGTCGTGTCATGCGAGATATTTTGCACTTCCTCTCAAGTAAAGTCAGGGGAGATTTTCAGTTTTAGATGGTAAATATCCCGTATTCAGTGTCAATGATAATATTAGAGACCATGCCGGTTTAAAAAACTATTCACATACCTCGTTATTTTTGAGAGTAACCCTCCAAAAGGCGCCCAGACTGTAGGGATAAGACCGGGGAGAGTCGGACACTTACCTATGGTCATCATGATCACAAAAGTACCAAGAGTAACTAACCTAGCTCCACGGATATCATGCTGAATCTTCTGCAAGTCCTGCTGGGAGAAAGCATCGCTCTCCTCAAGCACGGCCATGACATGTTCCGGTTGAGACAGGTTCGGTACGTGGAGGACGCCGGTGAACGCAGACAGCATCTCCATGTCTTCCAGGACTTGTCTGGGGAGGTAACGTATGGTTTATTGTAGGTACTTGATTATAAAGGAGTGCGTTGCGTGTCGCGGTTTGATTCTCATACATAAGCATTACATCATGCTTGTAATCCCCGAAGGGTCAGACAGAGGTGTACAATTACGTTATAGTCAACCTTTGTATTAATTATGTGTGTTTAGTTGTAGGTAAAAGTATCGTTGTTATTGATGGAAAAGTACCAACAAGTTGTTACATGAAAATATAAATTTGTGTTAGGGAGGTACATCTGCCAACAAACTGTAATACAGTTTGGCAGAAGTAATATATTTTGTAACACCGGTGTGCCCATGAATAAACGCTTTTCCATTTATTTATTATTTAGAACACCCACATTATATCAGTTATGTATAACTCGCATAAAACAGCGGTCGAGCGTATTGTCATCAACCGAGCACAATTCCAGACTCCCTGGCTGCTACTTAAAAATTCGTGATGGATAAACCCAATTATACATTAACCGATCTGGAAATCGAACCCAGGATGTCAGTCGCGCTTGCGATCAAACCAACGAGGTAATACAAAATCAGTCAGTGCATTATTAATAATACGTGTTTATCTCGGCTCCCTTTTAGGTTTTACTTAGTATAAGTAAAAACAAAGTGTAGTTATTCGACACCCTCGTTATCGCTCATAGAGTGGTAAGATAACACGGCTCTTAAAAATATAGCATAACTAAAAAGCTCGTCGTCGTTCATATAAATTAGACAACACGGTTGGCGCAGTGGCTGAGCTATGACCTGCCGTACAGCGTGTTTGATCGCGGGTTTGATCCCCGGACGAAATAAACATTTGTTCGGTGTACAGATATTTGTTCCGGGTCTGGCTGTTCGATTTGTGTATGTGAGTTTAATGTTTAATAACGCACCCACAATACAGGAGAAATTCCCAATGCAGGGCAAAGTTTAAAACAAATAATTAATTCCCCCTTACCTACGACTGCTAGTACACAGAATCAGCAGTTTCCGTCCCTTAGGCGGCTGCTTCTTCAACAGCACCAATAACGCCTGCAATGTCAGATTGGAGTACCGCGGTCCGATGGGACCGTAGTCGAGCAGACGTTCGATATTGTCCACCAGGATGCAGGACAGGGTTGAGCGGTAGGCGTCGTCGAAGTACTGGGGATGGAGACAAAGTTTTTGTGTGGATGGAACGGGTCTTAGTTGCATACAGATTTTTCAGTGTGCAATCTTTGTTGAGCAAGAGATCGATCAGTGCTGGATATACGCCTTCTTTTTCGACTAAGTACAACTACTTTTCTACTTTTTCAGTTAGGTACTATTCCTATAGTTCAATGTAAAATTATGTTATCTGTACGCAGAAGTAATACGGCTAAAATAAAATAAAAAACCAACAATGGATGTTGAAATACTCTCACGAAAGACGCGTGAAATCAGCTGTACATTTCCTGCTTAGCTACAGAGTTAATCAAACTCGTCGTCGCGGTTGCCGTTCGTTACGAGCGTTTTGTCATGACAACGATACATTGCGTATGGGGAAACAAAACAAAATTCCGGTCTTCTTGGTACGATCTACTGGATTCTACCCATCAGTCTGCAGAGGGCTGTCCTTTACTCTGCATGTAAACGACTATGGTGCATACGTAAAATTGTGCGTGGTCCACCACAAGTAAATTCTAATACCATAAACTTACCTTCCTGATCTGCAGACACTTGGAGGTCTCCGTAAAGCCAACCATGTCCTCTGGCGAGCAAACCTTCACGAACGGGAAGTCCGACAGTTTGGCCAGTTCAGCGGCCAACGCAGTCTTACCGCTGTTGGGGGGTCCTTCCAACAGGACTGATACTAGACCTGTGTGAAAGAATATGGAGTTAGAACCGACTTTATTGTTCAGGGAATTTATTATGTCAAACGAACCTTAAGGGCTAAAACGATATGAAGAAGTGCCAGTCGCGTTCCTATGTGAAGTCATTAGACTTAGGAACAAGATTATCGAATCGTTCCCAATCGTGGGAATCTACGACCTACAACGTACAAATCACGACACAACGTCAGTGTCGCGCTAACCACCGTAGCACGTATTAGTGCACCAATGATAGAAAGAAATGGGTAGATTCAGTTTTTTCAGTGATAAGCCATTCACAACTCGACAAAGGGTTGTGAATTTTTACGCTGACAATAACAGATTTCCACGAGAAGACACGCAATCGACAACAACTCGTCACCACGATGGTATCACTGGTATGAATTTTAACACTAAAGAAGTTGTAAGACCCGTCGGGGCTGCGGGTTGTTCGAAAGAGGCCAAGAAGGAACATGGGTGGTTGTTAGTCAGTAGAAGTCTGACACTCCCTACCGCTCTGCCCAGAGCGGGAGGAGTCATTTGATGACAAAGTAATAAAATTGATCAGTTTTAACTGATTTTAAATGACGTGTTAGACAAAGACAGCGCTATATAAACGTGACGTCATATTTCATACCGCCATAGTAACGTCACGGTTACGTAGTACAAATGGAGGTTTCGCGCGACAAGAATAGAAAGTGGCCCCACCAAAAACTTCTAAAGCATGTAACTACTCCATTTTTTAATGGATATTATTACTTTTTTCACACATCGTGTTATTTCTGTTAGTTCTTTGAAATAACAATTTCGTGATTTTTTAACAGTAGTCAAGTAGCCGATTGCCTTTTCCATACCTCAGAAACTCCATGGACACACTTTTAAATGGATTGATCTCTATAAAAACAACTCAGTATCAATATCTTACCACTAGCTTCAGTCGCACGCGCCTGCTGAATATACAACTGTCCATCTTCAAGCAGAGACGAAACCGGATTACCCCAGTTAATAATACCACGGCTCAAGAAGTGCTCCAATGCCTCAGCCGCAGTACCGAATGCGGGCTTGATGTCATTCTCAAGCGCGTGTAGGAAGTCGCCGCGTTCCACCATGAGTTTCTCCATAGCTTCTGGGTCTACCTCCACCTTGCTTGAGGCTTTGATCAGACGGTTCATGGCCGTTGACTGAGCGGCACGGACTAAGCCCTCCAACTCGGCGCCGGAGAAGTTCTTTGTTAGAGTTGCGAGTTCCTGAGGGGAGTAATAATTGCAGCATAAGTACCTAACAACGGCATTCTACTCATGTGTATTTAAGATCAATAGAGCTGTGGTGTACACTATCTATCCTAAGCTGATACATATAATGCCGCTATAATGCTGATATATTAATTTCTACTAGTAGACCACAGACTTCGCCTCATTGAGAGTGAATGGACTGGACATTTCAACACATGGTTTTAGTGCGGATTGGTAGGATAATAAACCTTAATAATAATAAAACCCACGTTAAACCCACGTTTAAGAATAAAAGTACAGCCCCACAAAAATGTTTGTGGAGGAACTACCTTGCAATGCCACGTTTTCTGTCAAACTCGGCAATTTCAATGGTTTGTTCTGGCACTGCTCAGGGCTGCTAGAAACTCGCTAAAAAACTGTTGTGTCTGGTTGTAAATCAACACATTCAAAAGACTTATATTTCTATTTCAACGTAGGTTTACTCTAGAAAAGTGACCTGATCGCTTGTATTTTCAATGAGAAATACGTTTTAAGGACGAATCTTGTTCCAGTAACAAAGAGCATTCCGCGATCTTTAAATCGAGATAAATCATCAATGTAACCAACCACCACGCAAAGCAAAAGCCATTCCACATCCTCATCATCCCCTCAACTTAATCCGTTTCCACTGTATGGATATATCTATATACCTATAGAAATAATAGTGGCCATCGCTATGATAGCGATCACTTTGTAAAAAGTGCAGTGCTAAACTGGTGTAAAGTGTGCCCTACAAATATTCCACAAACCTTAGAATCAACATCTTCAGCAATCTTCTTATACTCTTTCATGCGCTTGGTGTGAATGTTCAGGATCTGAACCCTGCCCTTCTCGTCGGGTAGACCGATCTCCATCTGCACCTCGAGACGACCGGGTCGCATGAGCGCCTCGTCAATCATGTCGCGACGATTCGTCATACCGATGACCAGGATGTTGTTGAGTTGGTCGACACCTGAAGAGAAGGTAGTGTTTAGGCCAGTTTGTGTTTCAGTACTGGCAGGCAGGGTTCCCACGCTCCCGTCTTATCGCAGGTGTTTAGAGAAAAGTGACAAATGTTCTCGTCGGCGTTATTAACTTACTTTTACTGTTACTGCATGGATAACCATGCAGTAACAGTAAAAGTAAAGTCCTGTGAGACTTACTCAAAACTAACGCGGCCATATAATTGAAACATTCATTGAATTTTAAATAGCAAAGTAATGTTATTGTACGATGAGCAGGTATATCTATATTTATCTATATTTGTGTTAGGCAGAGATGTACCTAATAGTTACCCAACAGTATGCTTACCATCAATCTTCGAGAGCAGCTGGTTCACAACAGTATCATGCACGCCAGTGTTGCCTCCCACAGATCCTCTGGCTTTGCAAATGGCGTCAATCTCATCAAATATGATAATGTGGAGACCACTGTTAGGTCCACACTGCAAAAATAAATTATATGAGTACTGATGACCCATGACAAGTAGGCGCTCCGGTAATCATCGACTATTTTCGGAAATAAGAACAGGCTATGACATGCGGATCTACTCTTTAAGTCTGACAGCGAGGATACGGACCCGTCCGAAAATAGGTCGAAAGTTTAGTTAACCCCACTCCCTATTAATTTAAGATTCCTTAGTTTTGAAAACACAGGGAATGGGAGCAACTGTCAATGTGACGTGAAAATCTGCGGGTCAACATATTGCATCGGACAGCAAACGTGCCAAGTGTAATGGTTGGTCAATGGTACATTGTTATCCAAGGGGCGAAAGTTACTTATTTAGTCCCGAGACGGGGTTTGGCGCCCGTAAATTAGTGCCCTCACTAAGTTACGGGCGCCAAACCCCGCTAATAGTTCGAGGGACTAAATAAGTAATTTACCCGAGGTAATCACTGTGCTTTTCATTACGAATACGAGGAAAGTAATTAAATTCTAATAATTATATTCAAGTTAACTTTGTTATTTTAATTTATATAGGGCTTTAATTTAGTGGCTGTAAAAAAGTTGGAACATGGTTGAAAATAGACCTAGTTTTTTTTTTAAATTTGACAGCTGTCAGTTGAAAGCGATTCTCCCTAGGGCTGAAAAGTAGTACTTTCAACCCGCTCCGCAGGCATGTTATGACCTATTTTCAGAGTATGAGTAATGAAAAATATATAACACAATATTTAGAATAAGAGATGCTGCCCTGACCAAAAATAAATTGGGTTAAAGACAGGAGAATCATGATGATTTAACAAACTCTTACCCTTTTCTCTTCCTCTTCAGCATCAGCAAACAGGCGTCGAATGTTGGCCTCGCTCTCACCCACATATTTATCCAAGATTTGTGGACCGTTGACAATCTTGGGCTCACGAGCATTCAACATGTTACCGATCTGACGAGCCATGAGAGTCTTACCGGTACCGGGAGGTCCGTACAGCAAGATACCCTTTACGTGCTTGCAGCCTAAAATAATATGAAACGATAGTTTTATTTACAACATTGATGCTTGTAAGAGTTTGTAGTGAATTACATCTTATTTTATTTAAGAGGTACCTACTATAAAAGAAGAAAGAAAGAAGGCGCATAAATGTAATTTTGGCAATGTATTACCGCGCTCACTGGCGGTCGACCACGTTTCACCCTTATGCCCGGAGATATAAGGTTGAAAAGTGGTCGATCATTAGGAAATACATTGGCAAAATTACATTTATGCGACTTCTTTCTGTTCATATTACTGTGAAAGAGATTTACATTCATGAAATGAAGCAAATAGCGGTGTCGAGTGATATCTTCCAAATCGAAACGAGACAAATTAAGTCTTCTTCACTATTATTGAATGGAGATTAGTCTGGTCAATCGCTTTGATATTTCCTGGTTTAAAGTAGTTCACAATAGGGGATCGAACAAAAAAAATCTAATTAGTCAGTCACATAGATTTCAAAAAAATACTGAACCCATAATTTTTCTTTTTTCACAAACAAAAAATGAAGACAATACAGTGCTCGTGTGACGTCACATCGCACTGCATTTTTCACTACGTAGTGACGTCAAAAGCCCCCACTAATGATCCTTGACGCGTTTTATCTCCAATATTTTCGATAATCTAACAGACGGACTATACAGAATCATATTTTTTTTTGAGTACATCGGATTCCCTATTGACTAAGTTATAGAGTGAATATTAGTATATTTACCCAATTGCTCCACAACTTCAGGTGGAAACACTCGAGAAGCGAAGGCTCGTCGGAAGATAGCGTTGAACTCTCTGTCCAGACCGCCGATGCCCATCTTTCCGAAGTCCCAGTCTGGGTTGATGATAGACTGACGTGGTTGTCTCCTATGTAGGTAATGTTATTGAAATCTTAATTGTGTCGTTGGCAATTTTGGTGTATAGACGCCAGCTACGCATCAAGCTACAATAAGCTGAACCTAATGCGGTTCAATGTTGACTGAGAACTATTTACAGTTTTATGTAGCCTGATGTGCTGGCTGGCGTCTGTACAATAAAGTAAAGTGGCTAGTGAATCTAGTGAACGAAAGTGCTATTGTTGACCATAACGTCAAAGGTTCGATTTAGACCATTTTTTTTAACCCCCGAGTTGTGGATTTTTTGACAGAACTAGGCATGAGATACACACATGACACTTAGTATAACTCACAAAATGGAAAAAAAGCGCGGGAAACTTCCAAATGTTTAGACCTTACGCGCCTTATTGTTTTTTTTTTTCCTACCTTTGTCTTCTACACTATTTAAACATAACCTGACATTGGCTAGATTTACAAACCGTCTGAAGCCAAGAAAAAAAAACTCACAAAATGAGACTATATACGGGAGGTTAATTAATTTCGTGCATTATAATATTCGTGTATTATAAATCCAGGACCCAGCAGTCGAGCTTGTGACCATTAGTCCAATGAGGATTTGTTTAGACGAGTATATGTATGTTTTGACAAGTTGTCGTGAAACCGAGCACTGCAGGTCGCTTCGACGACTCTGTTTTTTGGACAGGCGCGCGTCACTATCCTCAATCCACCTAAAACCCAGAATCAACAGTGGCGACCACTAGAGAAGCACCCAGACAATGAAGCTCGAGCAAGTCTCACCAAAACAATTTTAACTCTTTAGGATCTCGCAACGAAATTAATCAAAAAAATAACAGCGGGGCAGTAGGAAAACATAATCTCTACTTCCCTCCATATCAGCAGGAGACAGAACAGAACAAGGCCAATAGGCACAAAGAGACATAGCGCAATAAGCAAAAGGCGCAAAGGAAATACGATTATTGCTTACCCCTTAGCCTTTCCGATTAAGTTGAGGGACGAGTTTTCGGCTTTATCGAACTGAATGTGGCCATCAGGTAGGAGACGACCCATCCTGACGCGTCGGGGGACAGCGTTAGCGCCGGCTGCCAATGCTTGGACGTCCACGGCTATAAAACATAACACAAAGCATGTAGATTCTATTGGTAAATAATAGAGGATACATTCCTTGGACAGATTTATTGTTTTTAGCATTAATATGCATTCACTTAGTAAGATTCAAATTGCCGTTTTCTGGTGTAATACCGAAATCAATATTCGAATAATTTCTATCATGTGCTTAGTGCCTTACCTTTTGTTAGAATTTTTATAATATTCGACTGCAACTTTGAGATAAGAGTTCTATTTTCAAAAAAAAAGTATTTTCGTAGCAGTAGAGTACTTTTAAAATCCAAATCATTTTATTAAGTAGTTATATGTTTTCATCTGCCAAGCCTTTTCCCAACTATGTTAGGGTCAGCTAATGCAGCTGAATACCAACATTTTACATGGAGCAACTGCTGCTAAAACGTAGTGAGTACTGGGTTATATGATACCCCTTGTTAAGAGTAAGACTGGTTATCAGACTTTCGAGACATTGACTGTCAAAGATAGAAGAACGGATGGACCTACGGAAATTCGATACACAAAAAGAGGTTTTGTTCTAATCATGTTTTGTATGATTCCTATAGAATATTTTGCTATAGTAATTTAATATTGGTTATTGCATCACTTATTGTTTTCTATTTTCCTTAATTATGTATGTTTCCTTCATTTTATTTCATACGTTAGTGTTTTAAAATTCAAATGACCTAAAATTTTCCTAACTATATAAAATATTTTACCTTCCAAATTCTTGACAACGAGAGACAAAACCTTCTTGTCTTGGAAAGCGAAAGCCAACTGCTGGCCAACAGTGAAGATCTGGTTGGAAAACTGAATCAAGAAGTCACGAGCCATTTGCTCCGAATCGTAGGGATCCAGGTTGGTACTGCAAAATAAATAAATTATCATAATAACTGTCGTACTCAGAGATATTTAATGATTACTTAAGCCGTCACTTAGTAAACGTTTGACATATTTTTGTTTGACAAAACTGTCAAAACCATTACTAAGTGATGGCCTTAGTAAGCATTAAAGCTCTCTGAGTGCAGCATTAAGTCTATAAAGGTCCCACCGCTGCAATACAGTGCTCTTTTCTGTGACAGAGAGCGGCAGTTATTCACCAGTAATTCAGTTAGTAGATGTCACATCATCATCATAATTTCAGCCAAGAGACATCCACTGCTGACATAGGCCTCCCCAAAGTGTTGCCACATTGACCGGTCCCGTGCGTCTCGCTTCCAGCGAATCCACGCAGTCTTCACCAGGTCATCGGTCCACATAGTGGTAGGCCATCCAACGCGTTCTGATTCGCGGCCGCCACTGCAGAATTTTTCGGGCCCACCATGTCACATGTCTGGCATTCCGCGTGTTTGCAAGGTGACATTTACTGGTAAACCGTATCAAAATAATTTGTTTAGTTCCACGGCATGGCCAGTTTTCTTACGACGTCTTCCATAACCGTTTTAAGAGCAGTGGAAATGACATAATTAACTCTTAATCTACCACCCCTATTAAATCCCACTACCCCAGACCGAGGTACTCATTAATTTTGATTTTTGAACAAAAACATCAACATCTAATGTTTTATTTATCTTTTCCTTAAATACTAATTTACATTTTTAAATACATTATGTTTTTGTTTTTTTTTTCGTTAGTGTGAAATTCAGAAAAAATAATTATTAAGTATTTAAAAGACCAACAGCTTTTTTATTTGGTGTATCAAAAAAATATCACGCCATTGTTATCTTATGACTGAAACACACACACGTTAAAAAAAACTCCAAAACGACCGATTGTGAATGGCCGTGAGTTCGAAAGATCTCGACTAACAAAGGTGGATTAAACCCCATCCACCTATAAAACGTTATACCGTCACAGAGTAAATCTATCAGCTGTTTATCGGTTACCCGCCACGCCGGTTTTATCATCGGACTATCAAACATACGGTACAGTCACGAGCAATAATATTCCCGAAAAATAACGGTTGTTACTTTGATATTTATGACCTACTTTATGATAATAAAGTTAAAAATATTAGTTTCGGTATGGAAACTAATATTTTTAACGACATGAAAATGAAATCAATATAGAACGCGAAAGTTTATTTAAAACGTTGATAAGTGTATACATATTGGTGGTCGTGACTGTACGCTGCCGCGCGCCGTTGGGAGTCATCGAGTCCTAAATTATGGTGGATATTTCAACCATACACACACTACACTACACACACAAACACTAGTGCTCGGACAGACTGGACCCGGAAAACAGAGGAAGACAGGGTGCTGTGGAGCTGCTTGGAAGGGGCCTATTTCCAACAGTGGTCTTGCAGTCAAGACCTTGAAGTGATTCATTGATATTTCGTGTGTTGAACTCTATACAGTACAAATGTAACTAATTTACAATACAACCACTATGTACTTACACACTCATGATACATATGTGCACTATGCATTACAGATGACTCACGTAATTGGATTGCGACATATATACTCACGTTTTCTTCAACATGAAGTCAGCCTCCAGGGTCACACTGCACAGGCAATCTGCATTCTGGGGCTTGAATGGCTTTACATCAATAGGCTGCAACGAAAACCTAATTTAATATGTGTGCTCTATAAAATACGGTTTAATTAACGATAACGCAATGAAGAGTTGACTGTGTTACAAATTTAAGTGTTTTTGTTTATAAAGGGTGTAAAAGTACCCTTAGCGCAAACAAAGGGCACTTGTTCTCCCTACCACTGCGATATTTTTTTTGTTCTAGACCATACCTGGGAACCCCTTAGTTACGGAGATATTGGAGGTAAAAGTTCCAAATTTTTCACAGCTGTTTTTGTAAATACTAGTTTTACAGGTTACAACTTTACTTAAATTAGCTCCATGACCCGTTTACTATTCAAAGCATCTACTAGCACAATGTTTTAAGAGTGCTGCATTGAGTTTTCCCGTAAAATGTGATTTTTGGCCCCAAAAAAAAAAGTCGTTTCCCAGCAATTTTTTTCTTGCATAGTGGTACATAGTTTGGTGTACAGAATGCTTGGTAGACGGCTGCATGAAGGGTTTATTTACACCCTGTATAGCATTTAGCAGTCACCATCACATCCATCATATAAAACTAAAACATGTTTTTTAGTGAAATCGTGTTTTCTCATCAGGAGTAGCAGCAATGGAGTCTGGACCTGTTGATGACAATAGGCTTGCCCCCAATTACATGGGATTTGAAAACAACTGGCGAAAAGTGGGTGTACTATTAGGTAGACCTCTGGCTTACCCTTCTGGGATTACAGCCGTGTTGTTATGCTATTAATGTTTTACCCGACTGCAAGGAAAGGGTACTGTTTCCACTATCTTTGTTTTTATTTTTGGAGATCAGATATTAATGATGATTTGCAGCTATGATAGGTACTTTTTTAAATCATCATAAACCAATGTAAAATGATTATCAAGTGATCGCGTCGGGGCTGCGGGTTGTTCGTAAGAGATACCGCAGTCTCGACACAAAGGAAGATGGGTGGTTTTTAGTCAGTAGACGTCTGACACCCCGTTGAGCGGGAGGAGTCATTTGATGATTTCCCACCACCCAAAAGAAAACAAAAATTTGTTATTGCTTTACCACTTACCTGACCAATAGAAAGAGTAGCCCATTTCCTCTGTGGTGCAGAGAACCCCACAGTGCCACGGTCCACACCACTGTAGAACTTCACGCTGAACACAAAGTGCTGTGATGGCCCCGTAGATATTTCAACATGCCTGTTAACAATGTGTAATTCATTTTCATACTTCAAAGGCTATCAAAAAATGGTCAGAAGATAACCACAAGCACAGACGTCTTTACCAATAGTGCAGGGTGTGCGTTGCACCCGGGCGCAGCGGTCCTAGGGGGCGGCGATCGTCACTCGCTATGGAATCCCCAGTATGGAGTTGGATAAAATTTGAAGACATGTGACATCTACCAACCCGCACTGGCCCGCGTGGTGAATTATTATTTTATTTCCCATGGCCCCGGCGGCGGCGCAGGGGGCGGCAGTGAGCGGAGCCAAGCGGCAGCGTCAGGTCATGATCATCAGATCACATCATTACTATTGTCATCGTGACTATGTTGTTAAAATATAGGACAACCAAGTAGTGGCGTATCTGATCTTCCGTACTATAAGCCGTTGCCCTAGGGCGGTTTTTTCAACTTGCCTTTACTGTATTATATTCTTCTAACCCACTTGCCTTGTCAGTAACTTAGATTAGGCTAGGTCAGTGAGTTAGGTTAGGTCATTCATAATTTAGATAAGCTAAGATCTGAAGGTTTGGTTTTAGTTAAAGCGTTAATGGATAACTAACACCTGACGGAGCACATCCGTTAATTTTTCCCTACAATTAACATTGCACACATTGAAATAAAGTTGATAATGAATAAATGGGTTCGATTCTCAGGCCAGGTAAAGTGTATTGGTTTATTCGGGGGTCACGGAGCCAGGGCTAAAAAAACAACAAAACATAACAAACACTGTTAGTATTAAAATGCTTTTCATAGGTAAAATAACTGAAAACTAAGTAATATGTAGATATGATTGATAACTATATGTATAGGCCTAGACATGCAAATTAACAACAAAACCAGAAGTTACGTTTTTAATTGTTGTATCGTTGTTGTTTTTGTTGTTGTTAGTTGTTAGACATAGTCTATAAATCAGCACGAAATGTATGTTAATTGCATGAATGACTAAATTAACAGGGAAGTTCGCTTTGTTATCGAGTACCTTTCCTTTTGCAGCTACGCTGATGTTCTTAGCTTGTCGCGTAGGCCTGCAGTTTACTTTCGGAAAGCGCGGCTCAAGGAGTGTGAAGGCAAGTTATGTGGAAAATCCAACTTCTAAAAAGGTACAGACGCCAGTACATCATCAAGCTACCAGAAAAATTCAAAATGAACCGTAATATGGATCATAATATTTTTTTATGTGTTTATTATTTTAAGGCAAGCCCAGCCGTTCGGCTTGTATGAGAGATCCGCTACTGGGCCTATATTTCTCTACTTTTGACCTGCAGCCACCCTTGGGTACATGGGTAACACGAGAGATTTTCCACTCTGCCGGATACGTTGCTGTTTGCAGGGCTAAGTACATAAAGAACATAGAGAAGCACCTCTCTAAATATTTCCAAGCAGTCTTTTAGTACAAACGGTGGAATTCCATCAGGCCCTGCAGATAAATGGGCTTTCAGGAGGCGAATTGCTACTGATATGTCGGCTAAGTCAATCTTATTACACCGATACATGAGGTTTAGTTGCAGCTGGGACGGGTCGCACGGCGAAAACACTGAACTAAAGTACTTAGTTAAAGAATTTGCTGGTTCCTCTCCAACCACGACCCATCCATCATACTAAAACTCATTGCGCGTTTGCCAATGAGCCTGCTGACCTTTGACAAAATTGCAGAAGCTTCTAGGAGCCTTATATTATGATATAAGTTTTGATCCATATTATGATTCATATTATGATGCATATTATGATCCATATTATGATTCGTATTATGATCCATATCCGAATCAGAATATCGATAATAATAGGATCTCCCCCCCCAAGCGGCCGTAACGCTATTTCGTCGGTAATTACTTGTCGCGAGGATATTTTTATATTGCGATATCTTCTAAGATATTTTTTGTTTAAGGGCACAAATTTTCTATATTAAATTTCCATTCTTACAAACACATTTATTCAGATACTAGCGGACCTGGCAGACGTCGTCCTGCCCCGACAGCAGCGCCACCTACCGATAGACATTTCGTTAAGGCTCCGCTCCTATTCGTTATAGCGTGATATTATATAACTATTAAATCTATATATATAAAAGAAAGTCGTGTTAGTTACTTCACTTATAACTCAAGAACGGCTGAACCGATTTAGCTGAAAATTGGCAGGGAGGTAGTTTAGAGCCAGGAGAAGGACATAGGATAGTTTTTGTTCTTTTTTTTTTGGGTAAGTAGATAGTTAGGTTGTAGGTAGGTAGATAGGTAGGTAGGTAGTATTTAGGTAGGTAGTAGGTAGGTAGTAGGTAGGTAGTAGGTAGGTAGTAGGTAGGTAGTAGGTAGGTAGTAGGTAGGTAGTAGGTAGGTAGTAGGTAGGTAGTAGGTAGGTAGTAGGTAGGTAGTAGGTAGGTAGTAGGTAGGTAGTAGGTAGGTAGTAGGTAGGTAGTAGGTAGGTAGTAGGTAGGTAGTAGGTAGGTAGTAGGTAGGTAGTAGGTAGGTAGTAGGTAGGTAGTAGGTAGGTAGTAGGTAGGTAGTAGGTAGGTAGTAGGTAGGTAGTAGGTAGGTAGTAGGTAGGTAGTAGGTAGGTAGTAGGTAGGTAGTAGGTAGGTAGTAGGTAGGTAGTAGGTAGGTAGTAGGTAGGTAGTAGGTAGGTAGTAGGTAGGTAGTAGGTAGGTAGTAGGTAGGTAGTAGGTAGGTAGTAGGTAGGTAGTAGGTAGGTAGTAGGTAGGTAGTAGGTAGGTAGTAGGTAGGTAGTAGGTAGGTAGTAGGTAGGTAGTAGGTAGGTAGTAGGTAGGTAGTAGGTAGGTAGTAGGTAGGTAGTAGGTAGGTAGTAGGTAGGTAGTAGGTAGGTAGTAGGTAGGTAGTAGGTAGGTAGTAGGTAGGTAGTAGGTAGGTAGTAGGTAGGTAGTAGGTAGGTAGTAGGTAGGTAGTAGGTAGGTAGTAGGTAGGTAGTAGGTAGGTAGTAGGTAGGTAGTAGGTAGGTAGTAGGTAGGTAGTAGGTAGGTAGTAGGTAGGTAGTAGGTAGGTAGTAGGTAGGTAGTAGGTAGGTAGTAGGTAGGTAGTAGGTAGGTAGTAGGTAGGTAGTAGGTAGGTAGTAGGTAGGTAGTAGGTAGGTAGTAGGTAGGTAGTAGGTAGGTAGTAGGTAGGTAGTAGGTAGGTAGTAGGTAGGTAGTAGGTAGGTAGTAGGTAGGTAGTAGGTAGGTAGTAGGTAGGTAGTAGGTAGGTAGTAGGTAGGTAGTAGGTAGGTAGTAGGTAGGTAGTAGGTAGGTAGTAGGTAGGTAGTAGGTAGGTAGTAGGTAGGTAGTAGGTAGGTAGTAGGTAGGTAGTAGGTAGGTAGTAGGTAGGTAGTAGGTAGGTAGTAGGTAGGTAGTAGGTAGGTAGTAGGTAGGTAGTAGGTAGGTAGTAGGTAGGTAGTAGGTAGGTAGTAGGTAGGTAGTAGGTAGGTAGTAGGTAGGTAGTAGGTAGGTAGTAGGTAGGTAGTAGGTAGGTAGTAGGTAGGTAGTAGGTAGGTAGTAGGTAGGTAGTAGGTAGGTAGTAGGTAGGTAGTAGGTAGGTAGTAGGTAGGTAGTAGGTAGGTAGTAGGTAGGTAGTAGGTAGGTAGTAGGTAGGTAGTAGGTAGGTAGTAGGTAGGTAGTAGGTAGGTAGTAGGTAGGTAGTAGGTAGGTAGTAGGTAGGTAGTAGGTAGGTAGTAGGTAGGTAGTAGGTAGGTAGTAGGTAGGTAGTAGGTAGGTAGTAGGTAGGTAGTAGGTAGGTAGTAGGTAGGTAGTAGGTAGGTAGTAGGTAGGTAGTAGGTAGGTAGTAGGTAGGTAGTAGGTAGGTAGTAGGTAGGTAGTAGGTAGGTAGTAGGTAGGTAGTAGGTAGGTAGTAGGTAGGTAGTAGGTAGGTAGTAGGTAGGTAGTAGGTAGGTAGTAGGTAGGTAGTAGGTAGGTAGTAGGTAGGTAGTAGGTAGGTAGTAGGTAGGTAGTAGGTAGGTAGTAGGTAGGTAGTAGGTAGGTAGTAGGTAGGTAGTAGGTAGGTAGTAGGTAGGTAGTAGGTAGGTAGTAGGTAGGTAGTAGGTAGGTAGTAGGTAGGTAGTAGGTAGGTAGTAGGTAGGTAGTAGGTAGGTAGTAGGTAGGTAGTAGGTAGGTAGTAGGTAGGTAGTAGGTAGGTAGTAGGTAGGTAGTAGGTAGGTAGTAGGTAGGTAGTAGGTAGGTAGTAGGTAGGTAGTAGGTAGGTAGTAGGTAGGTAGTAGGTAGGTAGTAGGTAGGTAGTAGGTAGGTAGTAGGTAGGTAGTAGGTAGGTAGTAGGTAGGTAGTAGGTAGGTAGTAGGTAGGTAGTAGGTAGGTAGTAGGTAGGTAGTAGGTAGGTAGTAGGTAGGTAGTAGGTAGGTAGTAGGTAGGTAGTAGGTAGGTAGTAGGTAGGTAGGTAGGTATGTATTTAGTAGGTAGGTAGGTAAGTAGTAGGTAGGTAGTAGGCAGGTAGTAGGTAGGAAAAAGGGCATTGCAAGGCATGCGGGTTCAGCTAGTGCTTGATAAATGGGCTATCCAACAAGAAGAATCATTTAATTCCAACTAGGAATTTCTGAGATATCTCCCCTCCAAGCGGCCGTAATGCTTTTTCGTGACACGCTCGTAACGCTTTTGTATGACATAAAAATCCTAGTATCCCCCGTCTATAAAGAAGTTTCACTTCAAAAAACGAATTAGTCCATCAGACAGATTTCCAAAAAATATTGAACACAATATGTTTTTTTCTTTTTTTACGTAAACAAAAATGAAGGACATACAGTGTGATACAGTGCTTCGAAAACTCGTGTGACGTCACATCGCACTACATTTTTACTAAGTAGTGACGTCAGACGCCCCCAATCATGATCTTTGACGTGTTTTATCTTCGTCAATTTTTATTAATTTGATAAAAAAAAAAGCACGTTCCCAATATTTTTCGTTAATTTAACTGACGGACTAATTACAAACATTATTTTTGTCAGAAAACATCTCTATTTTCAAATTATTCTTCAATGCGTTAGTACTGATAGTATTTTTTTTTTTCAATGATAAAAAAAATATTCGAACTCGCTTCGCTCGCTCTTGCATTTTTGGAAGCATGAAGCTTCGGACAAAAGTCGTTAAAAAACCCTATGAACTTCTCTATTTTTATGAATGAATTGTTGAAACAGGATCATCTCATCTCATATATCCGATGTGCCTAAATTGTTTCAGCTCGCACGCTGTTGTTATAGATTTTCGGAACGGCAAATCTTCTATTAGTTATTTTGGCAATCACTGTTAGCTATTCACACCTCTGGCTAACCCTTGAAAGATAAAAGGTTTGAAAAATAATATACAGGGTGTTTGGAAGGGAGCTGTACATACGCCTAGGGTAGAAACTAGGGATAGTCTGCTACCTACCCCCGCCCATTATATTGACCTTGGCCTCAAGGTTTTTTTTTAATTTATTATTATTTTTTATTTGACTTTTTTATGATTGTTTGACTAAAACTACCTGTAGCTCAAAATCTATCCATGGGACCGGTCGGCTAATGGTCTTGTTTTAATCGTTAGAGTCTTAGGGTCCTGCAAAAAATTATTTTACACCAGAAAATTGTGGAGAAGAAAAGTTATGGGGCCTGAAGTACCGTAGTAAGGTAAAGAAATAATTTTAAGGGCAACTTTCTATGGGGTTTAAAAAAAACTAACAGGGTTGGAGTTCTTCTGATTTTTTTAAAACATCCTCAGTCCATGCCCTTTCTAACGATATGCTAAAAGTGTAATTATCACTTTTAGTTTTAAAGTTATTAATTAATTTCCGCAACTAGGGCACTTCAAGCAAAAATTTCAACTAATGAAAATTAAATGTGTTCGATCGTAAAAGGATGGCAAATGAAACAAAAAATTTGGTAATGACTAATGTCATTAAATTACAAAATTTAATTAATTACTAATTTTAATTAATTACAAATTTTGTTCAAATTGATGACCATTGACCTGTAAACATGCTCGGCACCTCTTCCTCATCTCCACGGTCACCGTTCTAAGCAGCAGTTCCTCGCGCATTGTATCGAATGCGGCGTGGATCCTGTTAATTAGAACCTCCCTTGTTGGTACTTCTTCTGCGTACACCAACTCTTTCGCCCTTCCCCAGACGTAGAAGTCGAGTGGGGTAAGGTCAGGCGACCTTGGGGGCCAGGGAATTGGCCCACCCCGACCAATCCAAGAATTAGGAAAGCAGTTGTCCAGAAGCTCCCTCACTGCTAGGCTCCAATGAGCAGGACAGCCGTCGTGCTGGAAGACTATGGGCCGATTTTCGTCAAACACTTCTTCCGCTAAATCAGGCAAATCGTTTTCGAGGAAATCTAAGTAGTTTTGCCCGTTTAGGTTGTCTGGCAAAAAGTGCGGCCCTATCAACCGATTACCGATGACGCCTGCCCATACGTTCACGGAGAACCTTCGTTGAAAACCTCTGTGCCTCTTGACTCTCGGGTTTTGATCTCTGGGTGCCCAGTGATGGAGATTGTGGTAATTTACAATTCCTTCCTTGTCAAACTTGGACTCGTCAGTCCAGAGAATACTCCGTAAAAAATTAATATCTTCCACGTCCGTATGGAGCAAGTGGCGGCAAAACTCCACCCTTCTTGCATAGTCGTTATCCTCTAAGCCTAAAACAATAAAAATATCAACGTTAGCGGTTTCCTTATGAATTAGTAGCTATGTAACATTGATTGCTATCTCTGTCTTTCCATTTCTCTCTCTCTCACACACATGCTCATGTTAATTTAAAAATTGCCTATGAAATTCACATGCTAGTTCATTACATAAGAGCTAAAAACAAAAACTTTATGTAAAAAATTACCTTGAACAGGGGTGTAGTGGAAAGGATGACGTCCATTTTCGCGAAGAACCGACCAGACTTTCCACACGCTTAAACCAAGCGTCCGGGCTACGGTTCTTACGCTTCTGGTCGGATCTTCCTCAAATTAAGCCAATATGCGTTCTTCCGCAGCCAAATTTGGTTGAAATCTGTTCACGGCTGGTTCCCGGAAATTTAAATTTCCGGTTTCTCGCAGACGCCGATAAGTTGAGCCAAACGTTTGGTGGTTAGGCACTCGCCGGTTAGGATACCGTTCTTGATAAATCCTCCGTGCCTCGCGCCCATTGCAATCAGCCATTCCATACACCACCAGCATGTCGGTGTACTCTTCACTGGTAAATCCAGCCATTTTGCCAACAACAAGGTAACAAATAACAAAACTTAACAAAAACGAAGTAATAACAAACTCAACAAAATTAACGAAAACAGTGGAGCGTCGTAACGGCAAGTACGTAAGTTAGCTAAGATGGGTAAATCTCGACTGACTAACAAAGACCCCAACGAGTTACCTGCCCGGCCCCGTCGACCCAAGAGCGAAAGAGACATGACATGACATGTTTTGTCTCTTACATGTTGCTCTCGTGTAAGAGTGAGACAACAAATTTGCCAACTGTAGGCCAAACTGGTTTAAATTCTGGAAATTACATTTGTCTTACAAATGTCGACTCGTGGTGGTAAAAGTGCCCTAGTTGCGGAAATTAATTAATAACTTTAAAACTAAAAGTGATAAATACACTTTTAGCATATTGTTAGAAAGGGCATGGACTGAGGATGTTTTAAAAAAATCAGAAGAACTCCAACCCTGTTAGTTTTTTTTAAACCCCATAGAAAGTTGCCCTTAAAATTATTTCTTTACCTTACTATGGTACTTCAGGCCCCATAACTTTTCTTCTCCACAATTTTCTGGTGTAAAATAATTTTTTGCAGGACCCTAAGACTCTAACGATTAAAACAAGACCATTAGCCGACCGGTCCCATGGATAGATTTTGAGCTACAGGTAGTTTTAGTCAAAAAATCACAAAAAAGTCAAATAAAAAATAAAAATAAATTAAAAAAAAACCTTGACGCCAAGGTCAATATAATGGGCGGGGGTAGGTAGCAGACTATCCCTAGTTTCTACCCTAGGCGTATGTACAGCTCCCTTCCAAACACCCTGTATATATACCACGCCTGTATTTAAACAACAAAACAAAACATAACAATGTTATAATTATAATGCTTTTAAAATCATGTAAAATAACTGTAAACTAAATAATAAGCAATGGACTATGTCTATAAATCCGTATCCTGCCTTTTCGCCAAAAATTGTTTGGCAGATTATATCACTTAACAGAATATGAATCATAATATGGATGATAAACAGGATTATAATATGGATCATAATATGAATCAGAATATGGATCGTAATATGGATTTTAATATGAATCACAA
The DNA here is from genome assembly GCA_932274075.1 of Diarsia rubi. Taxonomy (NCBI): domain Eukaryota; kingdom Metazoa; phylum Arthropoda; class Insecta; order Lepidoptera; family Noctuidae; genus Diarsia; species Diarsia rubi. Next base: position 15,272,101 of record OW026418.1, on the reverse strand, counting down.
TATGGATGTGTGGGAAATTCTTGTAATAAGTAAAAAGACAAAAAAGTAAAAAACTTCTCTAAACAGAATCATCTCTTAACATTTATCCAATGTGCCAAAATTGTTTGAGCTAGCCCGCTGTTTTTTTCGAGTTTCCGAACGGCAAATCTTAATACGCCATTAGCTATTTTGAAATTGTACCTATTAAAAAAAAGATTTTAACTTTAAAATAATAAAACCCAAAAAAAAAGTATTTGGTCTTTTTGCTACCTTTCTTGACTAATAATGAAAATAGAGAGGGTGGCCAAATAAGGATTGGTCCCCAGCGGCAACAACTCACGCTACACCACAGATTGGGGTTTGACAGTTTGTGTTAACTTGATGTGTTGTTACTTGTCCTTCACATGTCCTTGACAGAGAGTGATCTTAAAAGGGTTCCTTTTGAGGTGAGGAACTCTAAAATAACTACTTGTTGTCGAAAATTTATACTTTTCTTTTTGATGAATAAACTTTTTCTTTGGTTTTATTTCGCTTGATCGAGGTATGTAATATATTGTGTTTGATCGAGGCCACACCCAATTTGGTGTCATCAGTGGATGTCATGATGACAGGACTTGACTGTTTCAACAAACCATTTTGCTACTGTTTGGGAATGAGCATTGCCAGGCATTTCGTGAATCCCTAAGGATACCACAAAATCACAGAAAATGTTTAAAATTCTAATCCACGTTGATTTATTAAAAGATCTAATAATCTTTTAATAAATCAATGTGGCTGATTTATTACCATAATTAATGTTGTAAGTGGGAGAGAAGTGACCTTAGACCAAAATTTTTAAAGCAAGTGTTATGACTATTACTGACTATTACACTACAAGCCCAAGAAAGATGTGTATTTATGATGAGGTCATAACACAAGTTCCTTAATGAGTATAGATTTTGGTACAGTGTATAGTGCTTTACAGACAGGCTTCATTTATTATATTTTTAATGATAATGATGATGAGTTATTATAACTTACTTGACATCGCTGTTGAAGTCATCCGGGTTGATGAGCGCACAGTTTGTGATGGCAAGCTCATCCGAAGGACATTTGGCTGCCTTCATCCGCTGTGAAGAATAAAACAAACCATTAAAAAGTTTGTTCATAAAAAATGAGTTTCCAGACATGATAAGGGTGCTTGTAGTTCATATGCTTTGTGATAAGGATATAACATGAATATTAATTGTATTATTGTGGCCATTAAAATAAATTTTAATTAGTGTACTACTTTAACTCGAGCATAAATAATAAATGTAGAGTTATTCAATAAAACTAAATAATATTTGAGTTTGCACTATGATGAATGGTCTGTGATGATGACAGACCCAACTTGTTCTACTTTTCAGTTCCAATTAGCGAAAATCGACCTTAAGCGGTTGTTTTACATGGATAAACTAATATTTCAAATTACTCATTTACCAAAATATATTAGAAGAAAAGTCGTAATTACAGTAACGCCTTCATAAAACATACTCGGGATAATGTCTATAATATTATTAAAGAGAGTGCAACTTACCATTGAAGACATTTTGATGTAGATTCTTTTATTTTACTAGTACTATTTTGAGTTGTTCGTAGATTTTGACAAATGATTCACGTCGACTGATTTGACATGAGCCTGTTGGACCGTCACCGCTAAACAACGAATGACTGCATTGAATTTATTTTGCCTGAAAAACCATTGGTTCTGCGATCAATACTCGGCACTTGGATCCACAGACTAAATATTACACTTTATTGGTTTTCTTGTTTTCTTCGATCGACGGACATCTGTGGCACAGGGCTGCCATCATGAATTTTAAAAATAAGGATGCGAAAAGATTGGCATTTTTCGAGTTTTTTCCCATCCCAGGATCTGCTTCTTCAACAGAATTTTCAAATTCCAATCGACTTTAGGCAAAACTCATGATAGTGATATAACTTTTGTAAATGGTTTAGGTTATAGATAGTAAGTGGCTTAAAAGTCTGACAACCAGTCCTACCAATGGGTACGGTACCATTTTATCCAGTACTAACTGGGTATGTAGAGCAGCGGTTGCCCAGAGGTGACACCGACTTACGAGCAGTGTGTCGTGGGTTCGAACCCAGGCAGACGCCGTCATGCCCATTACTTTATGTAATTTATTTCATAACCACTGCTAATAAACGGTGGAGGTAAACATTGTGAGGAAACCGGTCGAGTCCGGGAATGTCCGGTATCCAAAAATTCGAAATCATGTGACATCCCGCACTGGGCTGGGCCCGCGTGGCGTGGCGAATTAAAGCCACTTCGCTCTGTCTGAGTCTCTTTTAGAGAGGAGGCCTGCGACTGCGTTCTAGCTGTGGGAACATTATAGGCTGACTGATGATGATGTATTCAGTTGTATCCAGTAAATCGAGTCAATCACATTCAAGTATAATCTCTTTGGTTACAACTTAAATTACCGGTTATTTAACTACCGTTAATTTCACTTCACTCAAAATTACAAATGGCCGAAAAAATTGGATCGGTGTCGGTCGAAGAAGGAATGTTATTCTATTCTTGCGAAAAGTGTAGCGTTCTGAAAAAAAAGAGTGACTTGTAAAATTATTACACAAGAACAGTAACGTTTTAATGATGTGATGTTTGTAATGATGTAAGATACTTAGTACACAGTACGGAGGAAAGAGCTAATTTTCTACTAACATAACCTTATTTAATTATTAAAATGGAGCTTCCGCAGCCGCCACAAGGTGCGTCCTAATTCAATCAGATATATTTTATTTGGACACGTATTATGGGTGCTTCAGTAGCTAAAAACAAGTTATATTTCTAGATCAAGACCTACGCAACATAATAGACAAACTCGCCCAGTTTGTCGCTAGAAATGGACCTGAATTTGAAAAAATGACGAAGAACAAACAAAAAAACAATCCAAAATTCAGCTTCCTTTACGGCGGAGACTACTTTAACTACTACCAGTACAAAGTGACAACGGAGCAAGCAAGTAAGCATAATGAAAATGATGATGGAAGAGTTTTGAATATTCCAATGATCGCTGATTGAGTGTTGTTATAACCGATTAAGTGAACCTCCGCTGTTTATAGTTCTAAAGCAATCGGCCGGTGGCCAGCCGGCTCCTGCTCCCGCCGGGGCTTATATGGCACAAAACAGGCAATATGTAATGCCCCAGCAGGCCGGAGCGACTCCCGCTCAGCTGGGCCTAGCGGCGTCGATGGCGGTGGCACCCGCGCTGCAGCAGTGGCTCGCGGCCAACTCGGCGCCGCCAGGGGCCCCGCAGCACGCCCACCATGACCTCGACAACATCTCTGCACAGATCAACATGCTCAAAGAGCAAATTACTCAATCTGAGAATAATCTTAATGCTCAACACACGGTAAGTCCCAACTTAGGATTTTGTTTGTTTTGATTATAAAAACTCTTTCATTTTACATGATACTGATGATTAGTAATAGTTACTGATTTGTGAACTAGACAATCACTGAGGTAATTCAAGTTAGATTCAAATGCATGTTTAAAAGATTGGTCAGTGTTGTGTTAGATTTCTGTGTAACTTGCTGGTTTACAAATTCAATACTTATTATTATTTGCAGGCTGTGATATCCTTTAGGGTAGTTTTATAAACTATGTATGTGTATTTGATGTTGCTGTTCTTTCCATATTTAATTCTACATAATTGTTCTATGTTGTCTCATATTTAGCACATAATGTTGTAAATTAATTAATGTGAGGATCAATACAAATGCTTTTTCAATGTTTTAGGTGTTGATTCAACAACAGCAAGCCAAAATCAACGAGTTGGTGAGCAAGGCTCAAGTTGAGAAGATCCAGATGATGGCAGAAAACAACCATATCAGCCTCAGCGAACTAGACAGCATCCTGCAGCCAATCATTGACTCATGCACCAAAGACAGCATATCATCAGGTGACAATTATCTCCAGAATTGTACATCAATATTTTGATAAAATTTCCATTCAGTGTGTCTATAAATAAGTAAATAGGACATTCCTAAAGCCACACCCTATTACTTTAAATTTTAATCAAACTTGATAGGTAACTATGCCATAACTGACCTTATCACAATTATTTTATTAATAAAAGTAAAGAATACAACATAAATGTTTGTAGTGGTACAATAAAACTGTTTATAAAAAACAACAAGATTTTTTACTTATAATTCTGCCTGTCAATTCCCCATAGGCAAAGGCTGGATATTACAGCATGCCACATCACACGATGCGGGCAAAGTGATATCGCAACATCTGCTTCGAAAAGTGACACAGCCCGGAGCAGCATTCACACAGAAACTCCACATCATTTACCTGGTCAATGATGTCCTCCACCATTGGTTAGTACCAAATACCAGCATAATTAACACCTTAGCTCATTTGTTCATGTTTAGGGATCTCGTATTTGTTGATAACCTAACCTTAGCCGTTTTGCTTTCAAATCTTTGATTAATTTGTGGTTCTTATTGGTTTCTTGGTAAGAGAATAATTGTATTCTTTTGTTGTTACTGTAACCTAATTAGAAATGATCACTTATGGCCTGTAAAAGTTTCAATTCTTACCTATTTATTGTACAAGTATTCATAACATGCAGGTATTTAATTCTAATTCTTATTTAATAACTTATTTAAATATAAGAAAAATCATAGAATCAATGGCGATATGTAAACCATATTTTACTTATTTTGAAGCATTTAAAAATATCCCATTTAAGATTGTGTACCTCCCTTTACTTCGTGTCATTATCAAATCGGTGTCTATGATGCTATTATTCCTAATTACAGCGCACGCAAAAACGCAGAAGATCTCAAGAAAAATTTGGAAAACGTGGTGGTTCCAATGTTTTGCAATGCCAGTATAGGTAACATATTTATAATAATGCCCTCAAGATGTAGGTCTCTCTTGTTCGATTGTGCATTCTCATCTTCAAGTTAAAGCATTTTTAGTACATCATCGCCTGTGGTTTGTGCCAGTCAGGTAACTTGCTTAGTGTCACCTCGGCTCATATGACAACTCTTTAATCATTTTGCTGTTTCAGCCGTCACTGAAGACCAGGAAGCTAAACTTAACAAATTGCTTCGACTCTGGGAATCCAAGTCGAACTATTTCGAGACTGCCGTCATTGAGAAAATGAAGAGTCCCACCAGCTCCTACCAGGAGTACCAGAACAATCTGATCTCGCAACACTCAAATGCTATTGCCCATCTAACACAGCAAACTAAATCTACATTCGAAAAGTAAGTGCAATGTTAATTTACATCCTGGGGAAGTATCCTAGGTCAAAATGACTTTCAAAATATTATAGTTATGAAGATATTTACGGTATACTAGCGGACCTGGCAGACGTCGTACTGCCCGGACAGCAGCGTCACCTACCGGGTCCAAGACAGCAAAATCCCCATTAACAAAATGATCCGCCATTTATTGAAATTCATTTGTAACAAAAAAAATATATAACTGAAGAACCGCATGACCGATTTTGTGCAAACTTCACATAAACCATCTATGAAATACTAAATAGTCCAAACAAAGGCTAAACATTTGGTTTGAATAGGTGAGCCCTTTCTTGAGTTATAAAATTACAACAATTTTTAAATATATTGATATGATTTTCCAGCTATCAAACTCAACACCAAGCTTTCGTCACGCACACAATGCAGCAAATTCAGCAATTTGAAATGCAGAAACACGCCATTGAATTACAAAACCACGAGAGTAAAGACAGTGTACAGCAGAACAATTTCCAAAATAACAATTTCAATGACCAAGGCTTTCCTCCAATGGGTGGCTATGAACCGAACTTCAATTCAAACAACCAATATGGGAGCGAAAGTGGTGACAACTATGCCTCTAACAATAGCCTAAGCGGAAACGAAAACAGTTACGACAGTCAGATATTTGACCAAATTGCTAGTCAAAAGAAGAATGAGATTACTGAAGAGCCAGATTTGTCAATTCTTCCAAATATCAACTTCTCTCAACCACCTCCTGGCTTCATGCCCAACAATGACAACTCTGCACTGTTAGCATTCCAAAATGGTCTACCAGATCTTAGTAAGCCACCACCTGGATTCCCTCCATTCCCTGATATAAACAACGACGATCTAATGCCTTCAGTACCCTATTTCGAGCTACCGGCTGGTTTGATGGTCCCACTCATTATGGTATGTAAATTTAATTATTCTCTTTGCAAATGAGGAGTAACAAACAAATGGAGTGATAACATACAAAATAATGACAGGTGTGTGCGGTGATATCTCTGTAATAAATGTGTGCATTGGACTGAAGTCTTTTTCCCCTGCTTTTCTGTCAAAATAAACCAGTTGAAGATCAAGGAGAAAATTTATTAGCACTCCTTTTGTTATCAACTCCTTTTCATTCTGTAGCTGTTTTATAATTCTCTTTTCTGATGAAATATGTTTATTTTAGCTGGAAGACGATAGATATCGGCCATTGGATCCGGCAAAGATTCGTCTTCCCCCTCCCGCCCCGCCTAATGATAGATTATTGGCAGCTGTCGACGCATTCTATGCTTCGCCTAATCACGAACGGCCTAGAGACAAGTCAGTACATTATAACATTGACCCTAGCCCTAGAGTATCAAAGTGGCAATTTATTGTATTGAAAAACATGCAATGTTCCTGTTTCTATATTCATACATTATTCAATAAGATTTAATTTCTTCTCTTTTCTACAGTGAGGGTTGGGAGAAATTGGGCCTGTATGAGTACTACAAAGCTAAGAATGCTGCTAGGAAAATGAAGGAAGAAGCAGTGGCACAAGGCTTCCGGGAAAAGTCGAGATCACCTAGTCCTATACCAAAAGACTTGCAGAAACAACCTACCCCACCTGGAAGAAGATATAGGTACGATGATTTCATTTTACTATTGTCAGAATTAAGTCGTAGTTTTCGAAAAGTTACTAAACGGCTGAATACCGCGACGTCCCTCGCCATTTTATATGAACTTTCTTGTCCCTTGCTCTCAATTACGCTAAGGAAGGTAAGAAGCAAATATGAGCACTCCAGTTATTATAATTATGCTCTATGTCTTATGTATAGTATTACTGTTGTTTAATTTTGTTTCATTCAGCACCTCACACCGTCAGATTCATTATCATTTTCTTGCTCTTAACCTAAACAGGGACATGCTGAGCAGACTCCATATGAATAGGTTCATATGGAGTCTGCTCAGCATGTCCTCTTTCATATTTCTCTTACTAGTCTTCTCATCAGACACTTTCTCTTCTACTTTCTTGCCATATCAACCTTTACATAGTCCATCTATTGATTTCTTTGGTCTTCCTCTACTCTTAAATAGACATATTCACAGATATATTCATACTCGAAACTCTTCTCACGATATTTGCCTCATTCATCCTCATCACATGCCCATACCACGACAACTGATTTCACACAACTTCTCAGTAACCGCCGCCTCTTTCAGACTTTTCAAACTTGCATACCGTCAGATTAATTACAGTAAAATTAATATTGTTTATTATAAACACAGATCAAAAAGTAAAACACCGGAGAAACCTTCGCCTACAAAATCAAAGTCAAGATCACCATCTCCGAGAAGAAAGCCGTCGTCATCCTCATCAACTTCGTGGAGAAGAGAGAGGGACAGAGAGAGTCGTGAAAGTAAGTTTTGTTTTCTTTTCTAGTAAGTAGAATGGCAGTGTGACATGCGTGTAAAAATGTGGACGTAGCAAAAGGAGTGCCTTGGTGGTGTTTTATTGTTTCTCTTTACCATCTTTTATCCATGGGAAAAAAACTCTTTTTTTCATTTATGCATACATAAAAATAGATAAATTAAATGTCACCAGCGCTTAATGTGTCGAGCATGTATGTAACATTCACAGTTGTTCTAGACATTAATCACTGGCTGATTTGATAACAGGTGCGTTTCTTTGTATAAAGGCTCGAGCAGATGCGATGCATATTCATTGTGGTGCACTAGTGCACCTCGTACCAAAGGGTATCGTGTTAACCAGTTACTAGGTTGTCTAGAGTAAATAAGGGATCCCTCAATGTGAGTTTCACTGGAAGCCATCTCAAACATAATTGGCCAATAGAATGATGCTGCATAAGCAGAATCAGCCTATAATGTTCTCACTACAGGGACACAGGCCCTTCCCGAGCCTAGTGCGGGTTAGTAGATGTCACATGTTTTCAAATAATGAAGTAAAAAAGCAGTACTAAAATGTAAATGTGGTATATTAACAGGTCGGCGGCGATCCCGGTCAAGGTCGAGGTCGCGATCACGAAGCAGATCAAGGGAACGGGACAGACACCGGGAGTCGCCGAGGTCACGGCGCGTTGAACGGTCTAAATCGCCCACACCTCCTAGTTTCCTGTGAGAATGATGCTCATCTACATGTTCAATTGTTTTTCAGATCACTAGCAGTTTACGATTATAAATATAATTTTGAACCACAACATTCCTATTGAAATAAAGTTTTAGTCAGGATGCTGACTATTGCTGACCATTAATGTCATTGATGCTGCCGTTACTGTGCCCAACAGGACGGTTTTTAAAGGCAATATGGGTCGAAACACACCTCAAGAAAGATACGCTGCGCATGGTAGCTCACGCAACGCCCTAATAGACAGTTAGATTAGTAAAACATCTAACTCGACGCACATAATTGATGATGCGTTACTACATCGATCGTACTAACGATGATATACCCCAGGTATCTTCTGTCAGATGTGTATCGACTCTAAAGAATTAAAAGATTTTCGGATCCTCTGGAAGGACAGTCCTTCATTAAAAATAGCAATTACGTGATACCGTGGAATTGGTCTGATGATAAATCCAATATGTGACCATGGGAACTCCTAAACCTTTGTTTATGGTCTTGTTGAATTTGCTTCAGGCAACTTACACATTTTGAAGTTTAATAAATATTTATTCATATTCCCGCAGTGGTGGAGCATACCCCAGTACGTCTACGTCAGGCCTAGACGCAAGCAACAAAGGTCACCAGCTGTTACAGAAGATGGGCTGGAGCGCAGGCGGCCTGGGCGCGTCCGGGCAAGGCATCGCCGAACCAATCAGCGGCGGCATTGTTAGAGATAGACAAGATCAGTATAAAGGTATATTTATTTTATAGAACAGAAACTAATTACGTAACCCCTGTAATCTTCGAAGAGTCAGGGAGAGGTGTATATTGCCCGTCGGGGCTGCGGGGCCCGTCAGCGCTGCGGGTTCTTCGAAAGAGATACAGCGGCATCGGCACTAAGGGCTAAGAAGGAACATGGGTGGTTTTTAGTCAGTAAAAGTCTGACACTCCCTACCGCTTTGCCCAGAGCGCGAGGTGTCATTTGATGATTGCCCATCCTCCAAAAAAATAGGTGTATATTACTACACCCACATTTCGCCAATTATGTGCGAGCCTATTGCCTGATGGCAATAGGGTCGCACATAATTGGCGAAATCCAGCCGGACACAAATCCAGACTTGTTTTCCTGATGGAACAACCCAATAATACTGACCTTATGCTCAATGCTCAGAAGCTTGCGACCACTAGACCTATGAGGCAGTCAGTAATACAAATCAATACTAAAAACATCTTTTCGAAAAATGAAAAAATATTATTATTATTATTATAATTATTATAAGGTAATTGTTTCAGCATATAACATTATCATGTTCCATTATAACTCCTAAACTACTGAGCCAACTTTATTGATTGAAGTGTCAATACATACAATATAATATTATTAACTTTACAAATAGTGTAGGGACAGATTCGATAATCCTTATTTGCTTTTTGCCCTCAGGTGTAGGTGTAAATCTCAATGATCCCTATGAGAACTTCAGAAAGAACAAAGGTGCAGCATTTATTACGAGAATGAAGGAGAGAGCATTAGAGCGTTCATCGTGATCGCAGTCTAACTCACAATATGAATTGATGTAAATGTGTATGTATGTTGCGATAGTGTGGATGGGATATGATTTATTTTATCTAAATCATCTTAAATAAAGTTATATGAATTTTCAAACGTGCTTTTATTTTAAATCAGCTGGAACAAATACACTTCGCGACATTCACAAGTCGCACAGGCCCGGTCTAGTGTATTATGGCCCCTTGAGACACATAACAGACAGCCCTCGACATTTACTTCGGTAGTCTAATGGGCCTCTAGAAGTCCCGGGAATAGGGGATTGGTCCGACAGATCGATTGCGAAACATGCAGACGACACAGTGCTTCAAAAACTCGTGTGACGTCACATGTCAGTACGTTTTTTACCTAAAAATGACGTCACAAGCCCCATTCATGATCTTTTACGCGTTTTATCTTCGTAATTTTTTACTAATTTGATAAAAAAAATACGTATCTAATATTTTTCGATGAATTAACTGACGTACTAAACAGAATTATATTTTTTTGAGTCAATCCGACATGTACATAGACACTAGTGCTCAAGTGTGTCTACAAACACAAGTACAGGTCTAACAACAATGTGCTTTCCAAGACATGAGAGGCTATCACACAACCATCTAAACATTGGCCTGCTACTGTAAATTCCTGTGGAACACTACCTGTTCTGGAAATCCAACTTGAGTAAGTAGTTACAGTTGCCACTGCAAACCCTACAAGAGTAGCAAATGTTAGAGTTGTGCAAAGAAGGTAAAACCTTCGTTAAAGTTTTATTAAAGCTTATTGTTTAGTCATTTTAGAAAGGCTGAGAAGATACTTAATTATATTACAGTTCAAAATCATCTTCGTAGTTATCTTTGAATTCTGCTAGCTTATCTAAAGTTTCACTGTACTCTGATGCTTCAAACCCTTCTTGGTTAAATTTGTGCAGTTTAGCAAATTTAATCCTACTAGTTTCTCTGTGCAGTTTTTCAATCATATCCGACATGAAATTACCATTATGATATCCTGCAACAACAGCACAACTTTCAACTTTCTCTTGGCTAGCATCACTTCTTACAAACCCATATTTGTTAAGTTCATTTGAGAAAAATCTTGGGTAAGGAGTTTTAGTTTCAAGAGGCTTTTCACATATTGTAACATTTGTTGCTGAAAGAAAATTGTTTGCTTGGAAGTATAACTCAAACATCTCCTTCACATTATTACACCGGTATGCTGGTATATTCATTTGTTCTTTGGCTTCTTTCAATGGAGCTTTCAAGTAGCTTTCTGGAACTCCTCTCACTGTGATCAACTGGAATATTTTATCCGAAGCAATTTTACAACTAGGCGTTATACTTGTGTAAATAGGTTTCGTAGTAGTATTCAAGTAATCTATCAAATATTGTGATTCATTTAATGGTAATGGCATTCCTAATGAAGCTGAAGCCATTTTTCTGCCATAACCTGTGAGATCAGCACAAATATCTGATAGTGTGAAAATGTTGCTTTTGTGTCTGTACTTCTGACTCAATGTGTCCATTGCTGTTGCTAATAAAGCTGAACTATGATAATATAGTTCAGGATTGTAATTAATGTAGTCAAATTTTCGAGGGTTCCCTGGTTTTCTCCACCCTTTATCTCCAGTGCATATGGGTACAAATAAAGTTGCATGCTCCGACAGCTCTTGAATAGAAATGGCTGTGTTCACAAGCCTCATGGAATCCTTGACATTGGCCTTATCTCTTTCTTCTTGTGTTGTAGGACTGTTGTCAGGGAAATGTGAAGGTATAATTGGGTATGCTAAAATTGGTTTGGTATATTCATCTGCAAGATGCTCTATACAACTAAGAGCAAGGCCTGAGAACCCATCCACACAGTCAAAGTTGACTTGAAAACCTTGCATGCTGTCACATTCTTCTACATATCTTCGAATGTTGTCTGTAAATGCTTCGCCAAAATCAAGTTTCCACACTGATTTGCCGGTATGATAAATATCCATGCATTCCTGAAAACAAAAGAAATATGATTATACTATTGACCAATCTTTTCAGCTCATTATGTTTAATTATAACTATGGAAAAAACTTACTGTATCATCTCCATGAACATATTCTTTTACAATATTAATTGTTCTCTCATGAAGCCTGGGGTATAAGTAATCAGTCCATGTTTTAACATCTTCTTCAAAGTTGTATTCTTTTGTGGCAATGCTTGGTCCCTCACTTTCTATATCTGCCAAGTACTGATTTTTCGGTGGAACTGGTTCTTCGATTGTTTCAATACCATCCCAAGTTATTGAATTTTCTTCGCCTCCACTGGACAAACCACCACTTTCAGGTAAAGTTTTCAGGGAACCTTTAAGATCAGCCAAAAGGAGTCGTGGTGTGTATGTCACTTCACGCTTCGCGGTTTGGCCTTCACGGTATAAAATATCGTGGTTAACTTCTGTTTGCACAGTTCCTGTATAATCAAAACTCAGTTCTTGTAAGTTCCAAAAATGCGCACCAACATAGTTCGCGTAGTGACCAAATTGTAGGGTGAGTAGTTCACGGGTAGCCATGATAAAATCGCATATACTAAACCTAGATTTAATATGAATGCAATATCATTTCGTAGTTTACAAATTTAGTTCAAACATACTTATAACCACGCATTACTCAGTACGGTAATAAGCACAGAACATATACTCACCTACGGGAGAAGAATGTCAACTTCATACAAAAAAAATGCGGCAAGAAGCGATTAAGATGCCACCTATTGGTCGCCCCCTATAAACTTTTAGTGGCGGCAATTCTAAATATGTACTTACAGGTTTTAGTTTTTTAAGTTTTTTAAAGGTTTTAATAATAAAATAAGGAGATGATTTAAACAAAGTTTATTTAAAAGTTCAATTACAATCAAACCAACATCAATAAACAAACATCAAGAACAGAATTAAGTCTAACAGAAAAATATAGTTGCATGAATCAGTTCAGATTCAAATTTTAGTTCATACTTTTTACTTATTTGTGTGTATAAATTACAATAATATACTATTTAAAATAATTAATCTAGATGGTGAAACCAATAACAACACTACCTATTTTACAATCAAAACGTTAAAGATAATAAATATATGACTCATCTAAACATAATCCTGAGTATATTTTACACTAATTGTATTTTAGTGTCAACTAGAATTATAGTAAACAGAAAATGCTATAATTCAATATGCAAAAGCAAAAAAAAAATATGTATTCATTACAATGTCTAGAGGTACTGATTTCTACTTTTTACAATAAGCTCACCATGTATTTTATAGAATAGAATACCACCACCAATCACCAATTTAATATTGCAACAGTGCTTACAACTACAATTTGCAACGAAAAGTACAGTAAAACTTATGTATATTATTACATTTACTGACCTCAAGGGTGATTGATTGACAGGATAATTTTCCAATAAAACAGCACATTCTATATTTGTATATTGAAAAATCAAACATGCTTTAAAATATTAATTTTCTATAAAAGAGTATATGTACTGAATAAAATGTGCTGTTTTATTGTTTCGAGATATAACATATTATGAGTTTAAAAAATAAAAAAAACTAGTGGGTCTTGCTGCAATCTTCGCGTGGCTAGGCCTGGGATATAGTTCAGTTAACTTTAAAAAAAAAAACTACTGCATATATCATCCACACCCAACCCTCAATAGCTGGTGGTTTAGAGCGACATCCAACTAACTACAATGATTGGAAAACAATTTCATTTCCTAAATAATTTCAGGTGTGCTGTTTTTCCAGTAAGGTTTGTTGAATGTTGTTTCCCTTTTCTCTAGTCGTGGAGTGTTGCTGTTAAGGCAATCAAAAATGTTATCCATGTTTGCCACATGAGAGTAGCTGTGACAGCAGCTTCCGTTGTTAGTTCACCTGAAAGATTATTATTAAAATTTGTTATCTTGGTCATAATTGCGATTTTGATGAATAATTGAGGCAGTTAAGATGTGTTTTATTTATTCATGTTAGTTACATTTGATGTTGTGATACAATATTAATGTAGATTAGTGATTAGATTACCTGTAGATATTTTACAATACATTCCAGCTGCAACAGAGTGACTTAAAACTTGAGTATTCATATTCGGGTTTAAGTGTTCTTGCCGCAAAGTAGGAGCAAACACGAAGTTGGGTTTGCATTATCCAGCTCATAAAAATTCTTGATATGCAAACATTTAGCAATGCCTGTAAGTAAATGAAAATATAATTAATATACAATGCAGAACTTTTGAAACAATCAATTTTATTTAATTAAACTGTTATTCATACCTTTGCCAGTTTGATCACAAAGTGTATAACTTCATGATCAAATTTCTAAAACATTTTAGTAGATGCGGTAGATCACACATTGATGGAATTAAGTGATCCTAAATTTCAAAGGTTCTGTGAAGTAGCTCTATCCATGTTACAGACAGATGCAGATATAATTAATCCAATATCAAAACAATTATATACAACCTGAAAAATAGAAAATAATAATTATATTTCTTTTTTTGTATTGTATGGACGTAAATTAAGCAAAAGGAGTATGTAAGAATCGTAGTAGGTGGCGTTCTGTAGTTTCTGCCTACCCCTATGGGAAAAAGGTGTAAATTTATGTATGTATCAATGTGTCTGAAAAAAAAACATAGTTTGTTAGTATTTTTACTTGTTTTCGTTATTACCTCTTTAATGAGTACAGCAAGTCTATCTGCAGTCACAGAAGAACCAGATAGATAAAAAGTGAGTGGTTGAGAAAAAAGATAAATAAAAAAGTAAGACCTTATGCTATCTAATTACTATTCTGTAAACATCTCGCTGTGACTGTTAATTTAAAATGTTTGTATCGTGCGGTGTTAGTTTCGCTAAAACTCTAGAATCGGTGGACAAATTTCAATCATAATTTCTTTGTTTTTTTTAATTAGAAGTAAAAAAAAATGGGGTGGAATGAAGTCATAATAACTTGTATCATGATACTTGGTATGTTTTATTACCTACAGTTTGCACTTATGATTAAACGAAAAATGAAGTATTAATACCATCATGACATCATGGAGCTATACATAATGATATCACAATCACTCTTTGCAGCGGAAACAAGATGGCTTTACACAGTACCTTGTCTGCAAATTATTAGTGTGTCTGATCAAAATTGTTCAATTTATGAAATCTTTAAATACTAGTATGTTTATAAATTACCTTAATTTAATTAATATCCTCTGGCACTGCATCTTTTTGCAACTTTTTAGTTGAAAAGTTGACGAAGGACATCCTATTAAAGTGTTTGTCACACAGCATTCTGTGTTCAGCATTCAATTTAATTGAAAGTTGTGTAGAAATCTCGTCGTTGGGCAAACAATATTTCGCCCATAACTCGCAACTGTAAAAGAATTGATGAGATTGATTAGAAAGGCAATAGGTACTTTTAAGTGTACAGCTAAAGTGACTTTATCTAAAATATTGGTCAGTGGGTCGTCTTAGGGGCGGATTTAGATTGTACATACCGAAGGCTATTCCGTATTCCAGGTTTAGGAAATCGGAATAACTTTACACCCGGGTCGTCACGTGGCGAGCGCTCGCATTTGAAGCATTTTCTCTGATATTCCTTCATTTCTTAGAAAATGAAGTAGCCGCCATCAGGAAACCTAAAAAAATACAAATATATAGTATAATCTATGAGAAGATGCACTGAACTTATAAATGCTCTAAGAATCTCAATCTCGAAATCAAGTCTATATTTGACTTGAGTTAATCCCTGTTAAACGGAGGAGCAGCAGCTCGACTCGATTTAGGGAAATATAAACAACGAAATATCAAGGTAAGGAATATCAAGGAATTAGGAAAAAACGCAACAGGCAGTTTTGAAATTGTTTTAACTTTGTCAGGGAATATTTTATTTACGTTGATTTAGTTGCCATTGTGCAGAACCTTTACTTCCCCAAAGGTTTGTTAAACCGTATTCAAGTAATCTTGCTGAAGGTTTTATGCAAATTGTAATAGCAATTTAATATAATCTACCCAAATTAATAGTTATGAATACTTCAAACTTTAATAAAATAACAATATAAAAATTTCGCCATTAAAAGAATGTCCTCGAAACAGTTTTTGTTATTATGTCAAGCAACACATTTTTTTGTAATGGTAACATTTCTTACGTGCCCCCTGTCATACTGCCGCATGATTGGCTAACTAAGTTGACTGGCGCTGGTAATAAGTGAGTAGGTAGGTACCTATATGTTGTGTGTTTTTTTTTTTTTTTTTTTTTTTCGTTCGCCTATTTAAAAGGCAGGCATCGATCTATAGACCATTCAGCCTCGTCATATTTTCATATTCTTCTATAAAATTAAAGTAAGGCCAAAGCCAAGTCATCAGTAAATTCTTATCCTCGTATCCTTTAATCAAGGCATATGCCATGTCTTCTTTTTTTTTTCATAATTAAATGTTTCGTCAATCCAATTTTCTTTTTTGTCAAATCCAGTTTCATCGTCATTTCCGTGTGGTCATTTCCATTTCCAAGAGTTAGGTCAAATGTCCTATCCATGTTTATAAGTCCCGATCAAATTTTACACCCACTAGATGTAATAAAATTAAATAAGGGAATATAGGAAGAAAAATTCTCCAGCAATCCTTGAATGTCGCGCGGGAGGTTTGCCGGTGTTTTGTAAATCTCAAGCAATTTGTCAATCAATATTATACGATTCACATTGTGCGCTGGGCATTCAAAAATAATGTGATCAAGGGTCTGATCTTTATCGAGGTTGCAATCAGTGCATTTAGGGGAAGCTATTATCTTCATTCTGGCCAGATGAGCATTAAAACGTCCATGTCCAAATCTTAGCCGACATAGTAAAGAATAAAACAATTTGCTTCTGTGAGATTGTGCCTTCGTAAACCAAGGAGCTAAGCCAATAGCTGTATTGATTTTTGCATACCAAGTGCCTTTTATTTGCAGAGTCTCCTGCCAATCTTCAAGCCAACATCGAATATTATCTTCCTTGATCTTATGTAATAAGTCTGAACAAGGTATGGCAACACTTTGAATTTCTGTATTTCCTAGGTCAACAATGGCTCTCGCTATAGTGTCTGCGTTTTCATTGCCACTGACTCCTATGTGAGTCATGTCCAAAAAAAGTGTACGTCAGGAAATGGTTAGGAAATGGTTTTGTCAAGAAATGTTAGGAAATGGTAAATGTAAAGGTGTGTACAGAATAATGAATAAAAATACGAAATGAATTATAATTTTTATATTCATTTAACAGTTTTTCACAATGTTCACGCCATTTCTTTCTTTGAATATTTTTCTCTGTTTCTGATAAGTTTTTAATTTTTTTTTTGTCTTTTTTTTACCATTTCCAAATGAGTTTTTCTTTTTTCTTCATATTTTGTGGGATTTTCTATTTTTAAACGTTCTATATAACGCTTTTGTCGCTGTGCACCAGTTAACGGCATCTAAAACAACCAAAATAAAATAACTATTTTATGAAAATAAATATATTCATTCAGTGAAACAAAAAGTATATTTACACGAATTTAGCACCCCCTTTTTTGAATAGGTTTAAGTATAAAACAAAAACAACGATGCATAAAAAATAATATTTAAATCTGAATGAAAACAATATTCTTGTTATGTGACTTCGGCCTAATACTGAGTTACAATTTACTGACGTCAGGAAAGTCATGAAATTGTGTCACGAAGTTGGAGCGTCATAACCTAACTTTTCTTATAATTTTGCAGATTGTTTAATATACTCACTTCTACACAGTTATATCTCACGAAATGTTAAATTCCATAGGTCTACAATGTGAAACATGTTTTCAACTCACTTTTTTCGCAGTTCAAACAGCGTCAGTAAGCCGGTACGTTTTTTGTCCCATCACATGCAGCACACACAAAATTTAATTTTCTTTAGAGAACTGTCAAAAAAACAAGATGGCGAGCTTATTTGTGAGACGCATCGGTGTTGCCATAATCGATATTCATAACGACACCAAGGCTCAATGAAATTGTAAGAGTAAAAATCCGCGTCATTAAGTAGTGTCAGTAAATGGTTCGATTAATTCGGACATTTCTTTTCTACAGGTTTTTTATAGTTATTTATTTAATTTATCAATTAAAAAGCATAGAATCATGAGTTCACAGTTCTTGGTTTGCATATTTCGTTTAGACAAATATATAATAATAGTTATGAATAGTGCTGAAATTGATTATAAAAGTTGCAAAGGAAGAAAGACACTAATTTTTTTCATAAATTTCGCCATTTTTATACAATAAAATATATTTTTTTCCTTGATTTTATAGAGTTATACCTCTGTTTAAATATGAATTACTTAGTTAATATTCTGTTAAACTATTCTACCAGAAACCAATTTTGTTCTTGCAAAAATGGTCGAGATAACTTCATGGGACACTCCCACTAATGAAAATGTACAACTTTTTTGGATATGACTCATGTGCGAAGGGGTCCACAAAAATTTGATGTCAAAGCCTCTTGATTGAAGTGTGAAATACTTTTCTTTGATGCGATATATGATGTAGTTTGTAGAAGCATCCAGTTTGTTGTTATCTAATGCCTTAAGAACACTCATGCTGTCCGTTACAATAAGCCAAGAAATGATGCCAGAGTTCTCTTCACTTATGAAATCCAAAGCAGCTGAAATAGCCATCGCTTCAGCAGAAAATATAGTTAAAACATCAGGCAACCTTACACCATGACCAGTCTTATTAAAAGGTATGTAAATAGCCATTGCAACATTTGTACTGCTCTTAGAAGCATCAGTGAATATACATCGATAGCCAGAATGTTCATGCAATAACTGGTACACCTCTTCCTTGGTTTTCAAATCATGCTTTATAACAATATTCATGTCTATAAATTTACTATTGTACTTGCCAGAATAACATGTCCAAGTGTCATTACATTTGTAAAGTTCATGTTGCTGATTAAGTGTAATTGTAGTAGAAAAGTCATGAAGTAAATAGGGAATGTTAACATTATTTGAAGGGTTATAAACTGTATAATAAAATGAAAGTTTTCTATAAAGAGGGTGTCTATTATAAGACAAAAGCCTTAAGAGGAATTTAGATTTTAAGTCCTGAAATCTAATTTTCAGTGGAGGAATATTACACTCTACTTGTAAGGAGTTGATAGGTGTTGTTTTCATGGCACCTGTAATGCAACGCAAGTTATGATTCTGTAAGACATCAAGTTTACGGATAAGTCTCTGATCAGACCCAAAACACAAAAAGCCGTATTCAAAATGACTACGGACTAAAGATTTGTATAACATTAACAAAATTTTAGGATCGGCGTGTACTGACACAGATTTTATAAAATTATATGCTTTATTTGCTTTACCAAGTATGTAATCAACATATTTATTCCATGTAAGATTGGCAGAAAAAATTACTCCTAAGTACTTAAATTCATTAACAATGGGAAGTTCAAAATTATCATAAAACATTTCTAAATCAAAATCATTTTCACCAAAAACAACAACTTTTGATTTATCTGGACTAATTTCTAAGTTTAAATAATGAAAATATTTACTCATATTTTTCAAAGCCCCATTAATATTACTCTTAATCTCATCCATATCCGGACCAGATGTATAAATAACCAAATCATCAGCAAATTGTAAATTTAGTACTTTGCTACCCAAAACCATATTAAGCTTATGCATATAAAGCACATAAATCAATGGACTCATAATACCACCTTGACACACCCCTTTATATGAAAAACGAGGTCCAATTAATTGCTTATCTACTTTGACATAAACTTCTCTACCATGCAAAAAATTAAAAACCCATGAAACTATTTTTTCAGGTATTCCAAGTGAACGGAGTTCAAGTGACAAAATATGATGATTGACGTTATTGAAAGCACCAACTATGTCGACAAAGACAGCAACACATTCATGATCCATTTTTCGAGCATTAAAAATATCAAGATACAAATGAGAAATACTTTCATGTGTTGACCTTCCTCTACGAAATCCAAGCTGATTAGAAGGTAATAAATTATTACTTTCTATGTAAAACTCTATTCTTTG
Source organism: Diarsia rubi (assembly GCA_932274075.1). NCBI lineage: Eukaryota > Metazoa > Arthropoda > Insecta > Lepidoptera > Noctuidae > Diarsia > Diarsia rubi. The sequence goes on along the minus strand of OW026418.1, from coordinate 15,252,150 downwards.
CTTCAACAATTGCTCAAAAATCTTTCCTATACAAGAGGTCAAAGCTATAGGTCTATAAGAATCAGGTTTGTTTTTATCTTTATTAGGTTTTAAAATTGGAATAAGACAGTCCATTTTCCAGTCTAAAGGTATGATATCATTAAGCCAAAGTAAGTTAAAAACTTTTAAAACCAAAAATAAGGCTTGCAATGAAACATTCTTAAGCATTTTATATGGCATACAATCGAGGCCAAAAGCTGTATCACGCCTGGAGAAAATTGCAGCTTTCAATTCTTGCATAGTAAATGGATCTGTTAAATAATTTGAGCATGCTGCTGTTGGTAAATGATCATGTGAACGAAAGGGGGCCTCTACAGTATCAGGTGTGAATTTCTTGAGAAAATCAAATATCCATGGATATACATTATTGCAAGATGGTACATATGTTCTATTAAACTTTCTAGAAATACCCCAAATTTTACTTAAAGGAGTTGTTCTGCTAAAAGACTCACACAAAGCTACCCAACTCAAATACCTCTCTCTTTTTAAAGTCAATTTTTTAACAGCTTGTCGCCTTTTAAATTCAATATAGTTTTCTTGTGAGGGGTCTTGTTTAAACTGTATATAGGCATTCTTAGCATCTTCTACAGCCCTAGTACAGTTGTTATTCCACCATGGAAGTGGACTGCGTTTTTTCTTTTTAGAAGTTCTAGATGTATTGAGTGAGGCACTAGAAGTAATTTGCTGAGAAATACCAGAGCATGGAAGAGAATTCTGTATAGCTTTATTTAAGATAAGAATAAGTTCATTATAAGTTTGTAACGGGTTTTGATGATTAACCACAAAATTTTGTAATAGATTTTCTACTTGAGCTGTGTAAAGTTCCCAATTAACTAGTTTAAAATTTACGTGAACAGGCAGATTTGAAAGATCATTAGATGAAGAAATAAAATTATTAAATACTATTTTTGTAATTACAGGCAAATGATATCCACCTAAAGGAACATCATGCACTGACCAGCCACAAGACAAAGCTAATGATGGTGACACTAAGGTTAAATCAAGGGCATTTCTCTGCCACCTATCTGAGCCTACTGTAGTCATATCTCCGTTATTCAGCAACACAAGATTGTTATCATTGATGCTTTCAAGAACGTCAACACCTCGACTGCACTGTGCACTACAGCCCCAGGCCGAATGATGGGCATTGAAATCCCCACCAATCAAAACTGGACCAGGAATACTTTTGATTAAATTATCCAGCTTTGATTTAGAAAAGAATGGATTACAATTACCAGGACTATAAAATGACACCAAAGAAAGCTCCTTAGCACCATATTTTAAACGTATTGCAATATTTTGTATAGAGTCATCATATGAAGTATCAATTTTTTTGAACTGTAATGAATTATGTACTAATATAGCTACACCATTATGACTATTACCAGAATCTAATCTAACAGTATTATAATCTTTTATATTAAAACGCATCTCAGGCTTAAGCCAAGTTTCACAAAGTAAAGCTACATGAATATTGTTCTCAATTAAAAAATGAGAAAAAATATGTTGATTACTACGAATACTCTGAGCATTCCACTGTGCAATATTTAACCGATCCATAATTAAGATTGCTTAATGTTATTATCACTCTGTATTGTTGCTAAGAGAACTTTTTTAATGTTTTCATTTGTAATGGAACTTTCTTTGTTCCTATTTTGTGAAATTAAAGTAAGAAGGGTCTGAATTAAAATGTTTTGTATTTGATCTGTTTGTATTAGAAATTTAAGTTGTTCAGCAGGGTTTTTAGTTTTAGTTAAAGGAGGGAATGACTTATCATTAAATACATCAGCATATGATCTTTTCTGAATTTTGTTTTTATTTTCTTCTATCTTAGCTTTTTTGACAGGACATTCTGCAGAAATAGCAATATGGTTTCCTTTACATTGGCAGCATGTAGCTTCTGTTGGGGCAATCGTACATTCTTTATAGCTGTGATCTTTTCCGCATATGGAACACCTGATGCTGTTTTTGCAAAATTTTGCAATATGTCCATACCTCAGACACTGCAGACACTGCTTTACCGGCGGGATATACGGCCGTACCTCAAACCGCCAGCTGTTCAAGTCCACGCTGTCAGGCAAGGAAGCGCACGAAAAGGTGATGCTCACTGTCTTCATTGGTTCAAAAGTGACTTTATTTTCTGTAATAATTCGACGCATAAATCGTTTGACTGAGATTATATTTTTGGAGCTGGATATAGCTGAATAAATTTGCTCATTCGACAGATCAATCGGGACATGTTGTATGATTCCAGTAATTTCTGTAGCTGAGGCTGGAATGCTGGCTTTGAGTTTAAAATTGTCCAAAAACTTTTTGTTTACGAGCGCAGCATTGGCAAATGTCGGACGCTCGAAAATAACGCCAACTTTGTGCCGATTCATTCGAATTAATTGTTTAACCCCTTTATTATACCTCTTAAAGTTAGTGGCTAACGACATCATATCGCGGTCACCGATCGGGACTTGGTTCTGACTTTCGATGAAAACAATATACTCATAATTTCCACCAGACTCTGGATAGGACCGGGTGTAATCAGATACTCTATATTCAAGGTACTTATCCGTATCCTTTTCCTTTTCAGCATCTGATGTGGCCGACTGCATGGAGCGCAACGACCCAGTGTCAGCATCATCTTCGAGGGGATCCCCAGGGGGATCCGTTCCACTTTTCTTCCTCTTCTTAACCCTCCCCATCACAACAAACTACAATTATGTAGTTGTGTAAAAGAAATGTTAAAAATAAAATAAATTTGAAAAATTTACAAAAATCGCGCCTACTTTCCTTGACTTTCCCGCGCTTTTTTCTATATGTTTTTTTTTTTTTTTTTTTTTTTTTTGTTTTTGGCGTTGCACTATTCGTGCTTATTGCCACTGACAATATTTAGTGGTTATAACAAAAACGTAAGAATCAATTACTCGCGAAATAATAATATTTTACAACGGGAAATTTGGAAATGAAAATGGAAAGGAGGGTAGTTGTGTTGATAAAAATAATAAATGATAACAAGTTAACAGTAAAGATATATAATACAACAAAAATCTGAAAACATTTGACGCCACGAGTGGTCCAACAAAAAGGCCAACTCGGTGCGAAAACTAAAAAACTAAATGTTAAATTAATTACTTTATAAATTAATGTTTAAATAGTGATATCATTATTTACAAGGAAAAGAGCTATAGTTTTATAAATATCTACATTAAAATTAAATAAAATACATGATATAGAAGTAGGAAACGGGACTCGGAGGGAAACAAGGCTTTGGAAAAGTGTAGAGTGGTCATAAAGGGGGCAGGAAAAAATAAGATGGTTCAGATCTCCCACTTCAGCGCCACAGACACACGCAGGGTCCTGCACAATGCCAAGCCTGGCAAGATGAGCAGGAGTACACACGTGACCCAATCGCATACGTATGAATATTGTTGTTATCTTTTTGCTTAACTTGTACTTGCTAAACCAAGGCTTAACAAAAATGGATGGCTGAATATTACGATAAAATTTCCCTTTCACTGATTGCCCGGACCAAAGCTGACCCCAGGATTCCTGTAGATAAACTCTGGACAGAGCAGCCAGATCTTGGGAGTTATTTTTGTACGGAAAAACGTCTCCACACAACACGGCATCATTAGCTAGCTGGTCAGCTCTCTCATTACCTAAAATGCCACAATGCGACGGTATCCACGCAAAATGCACTGAGTACCCCTTCATAAAACACCTATTAAGGAGTTCACGTGTTTCAAATATTATATTAGAATTATGAGAATAAAAAGGGAATCTGGCCAAAGATTGTAAGGCACTCCTTGCATCAGTCAAAATGAGTGAATTTTGTAAGTCCATCATAAGTATATATTCGACCGCTTTGAATAAGCCGTAACATTCTCCCGTAAACACCGATGATTCGGGCGGGAGCTTTATTTTTTGCACGATATTAAATTGGGAGTGGTATACACCTACTCCCACACATGAGTCTCTTCCATGCTTCGAAGCATCTGTAAACAAGAGCTGAAAGCCCTTCCAGTCTCTATCCATAATAAAGTTGAAGTTATGGTTGTGACATACGTCATCTCGGTAAATATTGAGGTTATAGTGTATAGTTGGAGATCTAGTTAGCGAGTTGTACTTACAGTGAAATATAGGAAGAAATTGAGAGTGATGACAGGGAGCTTCGATTAAATTGTATTTTCTAAAACTTTTAATTAAACATGGAGTGGCTTTGTGCCTCCAGTAAGTAGATGAAATTACTTCTTCAGAGAGAATGGCAAGTTTATTTCGCAAAGGATGATAAGTAAATTGCAAACAACGAGCCATAAATCTATCAGCTAAAAATTGACGTCGTAAATGAAGTGGGGGTTCTCCACATTCCACCTGAAGACAATTAATAGGACTGCTTTTCATTGCACCTGAAACCACTCTAAGTGCCTTGGACTGAACACTGTCCAGTTTCTTAAAACCCGCAACATTACCAGGTTCCAGCAAAAAAGTTCCATAGTCCAATACGCTTCTAATCAATGTGTTGTACAGTAGTTTTAATGAAAAAGGATGTGCTCCCCACCAAACACCAGCAAGGCATCTAATTATGTTGATATTTCGTTCACATTTAGCAGCTATATAATCACAATGCGGTAAACCAGTAAGATGTGTATCCAAAATAAGGCCTAAAAATTTAACTTGGTCTTTAACAGGCATAGGGATATTATTATACGTTACTGTAACAATAGGAGGCTTACGCATTCTAGTAAACAAGACAATGTTGCTTTTATCAATTGACAGGTGCAAACCATTAGTTTCAAGCCAAGTCTTTAGCAAACATAAAGAAGAGGTTAAGGAAGTACAAATATTTGCAACAGAATGACCAGAAAAATAAAGAAGTAAATCATCTGCATATTGAAGGACTTGTACTGACTCATTTAGAGAGGATTCCAAATCATAAGTGTAAATATTGTAGAGAATTGGACTAAGTACAGAACCTTGAGGGAGCCCTTTCCATACTAAACGGGTAAATGTATACCCGTCAACATGAAGATTTAAAGATCTCTCTGAAAGCATGTTAATTATGAACTTAGACAGCAATGTTGGAACTTTTAATGCATTAAGCTTTTGTTCTAGGATTGATACCAGGACATTATCGTAAGCTGAGCTAATATCCAGGAAAGCAGCAATTACAGAGTTATTAGAAGAGAAGGCTAACCGAATATCAGTTGTGAACACTCCAAGGCTGTCCATTGTACTTTTACCCTTCCTAAAACCAAACTGTGACGTAGCTAGCAAATTTTTGCCTTCCAAATACCACTCCAAACGATTCTTAATGAGATGTTCAACAATTTTAGCAAGAACTGTAGAAAGTGCAATTGGCCGATAAGAAGAAACATTACAAGAAGGTTTGCTTGGTTTCAGAATAGGAATAATTGTTTGAGATTTCCAACTTGCTGGAATGTTGCCAGATATCAATGCTGTATTGATGAGATTTAAATATATTATAAGTACAGAGTCAGACAGATTAGCTATAAATGAATATGGTATACCATCTTCACCTGGAGCTGAATCCTTAACATGTGAAAGGACTCCCTTAAGCTCACTTAGTGTGAACAGGGAATTCAACTCAGAATTAGGAATAGGAACATAGGGAGAGTGAATTAAAGATCTCTGTTCTGGGACTGAAGGAGGGGCTAAATGATCCATAAACTCATTGGCTAATTCTAATGGCAGTTTTGAGGCTGTTGTGTCACTGAATGCTGACCTGAATCGCCTAATATTTTGCCATACTAGAGATGCGTTAACTTCTGGCGAGATCGATGTACAGAATCTTTGCCAACCTTCAAATTTCTTTTTCCTAAGGAGCTTACGAGTTGTACGAGCAGCTTCTAGGTATATTTCAAAATTGTGATGAGTCATAGTAAGAGTATATTTTTTTTCTGCTTGTTTTCTTTTTTTTATGGCCTGTGTGCACTCAGTATCCCACCAAGGTGGTGAAGGAATTTTGCCTATAGCACCATTCTTAAAAGGGAAAGTATTATCTGCCACCTCTATTAAAATTTTTGTTATTTGATTGGATAATAACTGAGGATCATGTAGTAAATTAGATATAGCAAGAATTCTTTCTTCTACACATTTTTTATATGTATCCCAATCTGCATTTTCAAGTCTATACTTTAATCGTGGTGTTTGATTGTAAGAAGCTGGTTTTTTAAGTGGAAAATAAATTAATAATGGGTAATGATCACTACCATAAGAAGAAGGTAAAGGAGACCAGGATATTTTCGATGCTAACTCAGGTGTGCAAATTGAGAGGTCAGGGGCACTTAATCCCTCATCTGGATTTGTTTGGCGTGTTGGAAGACATGTATTTAAAATACACAAATTATTCGAGTCTAGAATTTCTAATAACTTTTCCCCATAGTAATTGGAACTAGAACTACCCCAGGACTGATGTTGTGAGTTAAAGTCACCCATTACCAAAAACGGTTTAGGTAAAACTGAAAAAAGATTACTTATTTCAGAAAGAATATTTACAGTGGGACGAGAATAATATATACATACTAAACAGATTTTATTTACAATTACAGCGACAGCAGATATCTCGTCACTGAGATTTGGAAGAGGAATAGATTGAAAAGACAAGTTATTTTTAATAAGTATGGCAACACCGCCATACCCATCGCTTCTATCTGTTCTTAGACATGCATAGCCAGGAATTCTAAAAGAGAACCCTGGTTTAAGCCATGTCTCACAGAGAGCGACTGCAAAGGGATCATATTTGTTCAATATGTAGGACAGATCAGATTTTTTATTCACAATGCTGCGACTGTTCCACTGGATAATCTTGAGAAGATTTGGATCCATTATGATTAAGGTTAAATAAGTTAGACAGCGTATCAATTACAGTGGCAACGTTGGACGGTTCAATATTATTATTTTTAGATAAAGTATTAATTAGCATAATTATTAAATTTAAAATTTGATTCTCATTATTATTTGTTTTATTTTGGAAGGCAACACCATTCCCTGACACAGAATTTTCATTATTAATTAATGTTTGATGAGCTGCCCGGTTATACCCCTTAGCTGTTATTGGGGGATCCCGAGGCTTAAGGAATACCGTTTTTCTTTGTGAAGAGACAATTGGTGAGTTACGTGATTGGGGAGAAGGTTGTGAGGAAAACGAATTTTTAGTGGTTTGTGATGGGGCAGATGTTACCACATCTGCATACAATTTAGAGATTGGTGGATGTAGTTGTGATGCTTCAGCATACGACACGCAGCTATGGGCCATATAATGTTTGATAGATTTTTGCCTTTCAAATTCTGGGCATTTTTTATTGATGGCATAATGAATGCCACCGCAATGACAACATTTACCGTTACTCTCGTCTTCAATACTGCAAGTGTCAGCAGAATGCTTCTCCCCACACTTGAAGCACTGAGAGTTCGACCTACATTGTACCTTTGTATGGCCAAAACGACAACAATTAAAACATTGAATTGTTGGGAATGTATACAATTCCACTGGCATGGAATTGTAGCAACAAAACACACGTTTTGGTAGGATTTGTCCGTCAAAGGTCAGCACGACTGTTTGTGATGGCTTCCACACAGGGGTCGGTTCGTGTACTTTATAATTTAGACGCCTCGCTTTTATTACTTTCCCACATCCAGCAGGGACAGATATATTTTCAATTATTTCTTCAGGAGACCATTCGGTAGGTACGCCTTTAATAATTCCAATACGACACACATTAATTGATGGAACAAATGCCTTCAATTTCTCCTTGGCCAAACTTGGGTCATTAATAAAAGAGTTTGCATCTAGGTAACGAGAGAAGCTGAGCGACATTCTGTTTCGACCTATGCGCTTTAAGGAACCGTTAATGATATTATTGTATCTGCGGTTTTTGAGGAAGTGCCCTAAAGTTATTGGGTGTAATGATTGAGCCGCGTTTGGTGTATCGAAAACTTTTGTGATGTGTACGACATATGGCGACAGGTCTGTGGCTTCGTACAAAGCCCTAGCAACCTGTGGCGCCTTCTGCGGAAGATCTGACTTGAGGTGGTTTTCCGTCTGGGGACCATCCACAGAACGTGGAGTGGCCTCTTGGTTAATTAAAATCGTGACCGAGTCATTTTCACAATGGCAATGTTTATGCGTGTTTAGATCTGTTGAATGACCATTTCGCCTTCTTTTGTTGCAATTTTTGCAGATTTTCCTTGGAGCTCTAGCCCGTTTCCGTTCCGACCTAGTGAGGGACGAGTCGGTATCCATACTGGATTCGCATATTGTTACGTTATGCCCGACCGAAGGGACTGTGCCCCCCGGATCAGGCGGTTCATTGTCCATTGTGACAATGAATGAAAAAAAACAAAATACAAAAAACTTACCCTAAATGAAGCACAATATATACCTATAAATAATGAATTTAACTAATCTAATGAATATCTACATATATCTATATATTTACACCACTTATCTCCAATCTCAAGAGTTTTAAAATATTTTTAAGAAAACGAAAGAAAAATCACGCCCGCCAAATTCGATGATTCCCGCGCTTTTCCTTCTATATGTTGTGTGTATCAGAATGACAATGACATGACAGTATTGACAGTTGATGTTTTTTTTTTTATTGTAGTAGTCTATTTAGTATTTTTTTCTCGAATTACGTAGGTTGCATAGAGGTAGAAAAACTATAAGAGGCGCCGCGACATTCTGTAGATTATTTGCTTAAACAAATATCAGTGAAATAAGGTACAGAATGTGAAATATCGTTTTGTTTCGTTCTTTCTAATGCAGTAATCGTATTTGATGAAAGAGACAATAATATTTCAGTTGTTGCTTATAATGGCAACATTTGATGTTACGAGTTACGCAATAGTAAGTAGGTGCCGTATTCGCCATATTATGCGACAAGTGTCATGAACTGTCGTGGTAGTTGTGCTGTCAAATGGTTGTTTACTTTTTGTATTATTGCGATTTGTGAGAAAATTACGAGGAGTTTACCTTTAAAACTGCATGTTTTTGTTAGAAAACAGCAAGTCAATATGCAGGCGCATGTTGTATTGTGAAGTGTGGTGCAAGAAAGAAGGAATATCAACCTCAATTGACAACATTTCATATTTTCAACTTGTGAGTATTATTAAGTAATATAAAAGCAAATCCAAAACTAGGACACCCATATTTTTTTGTTTTTCTAAATTATGTACTTTTCATTCATAATTTTAAGTTTCAAATTCGGCGCGTTCTAAAAAGACATAAGCGCCAAATGACGTCATTCTTACGGTGGAATGGCAATATAACCTTTGCTTTACTGTGACACGACAAAAAAAAATGAAAATTGTCACACTTGTCTTGTCGTTGTCACTTTGGCAGCTTGTCATACTCGTTGGCGCAGGCTGGTACAAATCAATATTTTGGTTCCTTTATTTATTTATTTATTTATTAAGGCAAGCCAACGAAATATTTACAATGATTGTCTCAATTAATCGTAAGTCTTCTGTGCTGTGTAAATATATCACTTACAGGCATGCACAACATTCACAATATAAGGTGAGCAATAAATCTACATTATAAAATCGATTAAAAAAAAAAAAAACAAAACTAAGTATAAAATTAAATTAAATTAAAATTGAATTAACAATAAAATAAAAAAGTAAAACAATCTTCGTAATATTGTGTCAAATAATAATAAAATAAACGAGATTCAATTGAAAATAAATTAATAAATTGAAAAGCATTATTTAAAATATGATCATAACATAGAATAATTAATAATGTAATAATTAATAATAATATTAAGCAGCTGATTACGGGTAAATTATAATGATTTTTGATTTAAATATTGGTAGACTGTCAAAGAAAATGTCCAGAGTATGGTCAACCGAACAGCCCCTGTTGAAGAAAGTCAACATTCTATTCAGGGGTGCATGCTGGCCTAGGTTTGTACGACACGATTTAAAGGCAAACGTCCTAGTAGTGCGCTTGGACCGAAGATGATAATGACGAGGTACATCCAGGCTAATATTGTTAAGTAGATCTGGGGTTGATGTAATTCCGTTAACAATTTTATAAAACGTCGTGAGATCGTTCAAAATCCTTCGTTGCTTCAAAGAGCCCAATTTAAAATAACTTAGCCGTTCTGCGTAATCGGCTCTATGCGGACACCTGTGATCTTTAAACCGCAATGACCTCGTCATTTTCTTTTGAACGCGCTCAATACGGTCAACATGAACTTTATACATCGGATTCCAGACTGGGGATGCATATTCCACGACGCTACGCACATAAGTGTTATAAAGCATTTTCAACGCCAAGGTACCTTTGAATTCTTTGCCAATTCTGCTTATGAACCCAACCATCTTCATCGATTTTTTGATGATGTTATTGATGTGTGTGGTAAATGAGAGGTCACTGCTAAGCACCACACCTAGATCTCTAATGTTTTCAACTTGTTGCAGTGATGTGTCGTTTAGGGAATAAGTCGATGATACAGGGTGCTTTTTCCGCGTAAATGTTATATGATAACATTTGCTGGCGTTAAGAACCATCCCATTTACCACACACCAGCTCTGTATTGAGTCCAGATCAGATTGAAGCAGGGCAATATCTTCCTGAGTTTTTATCTGGCGATAGATTTTAAGATCATCGGCAAATAAGGAACAATGGCTGTGTTTGATACAATTTATTATATCATTAATGAATATAATAAAAAGTATTGGCCCGTTATGTGAACCTTGAGGCACACCGGAGGAAGCTATATACTCCGGAGATTGATAGCCATTTACTACCACTCTTTGTGTTCGGCTGCTCAGATATGACCTGAACCACTCCAGCAGGGGGCCGTGTATGCCATGGCCATATAATTTCAGCAGAAGGATTTCATGGTCAACCTTATCAAAAGCGCTGCTGAAGTCTGTATACAAGGCGTCGATCTGCTGGCCAGAGTCAATACTCATGCAGATTTCGTCGACATATGACACCAAATTAGTGACAGTGGATTTGTTGCTACAGAAACCATGCTGTTGCGAGGAGAGTTGTACTTTGACGTGAGATGTTAGTATAGGGCAAATTATTGCCTCGAAAAGTTTTGAGAATATGGACAAGATAGAAATTGGTCGATAATTTTTAGCATCTGCACTATCACCTTTTTTGTATATGGGAACCACGTAAGCTTTTTTCCATTCAGTGGGAAATATTGATGTTTCGAGTGATTTATTAAAAATTAAAGTAAGGGGATATATTAAATTACGAGCACACTTTTTTACAAAGAGGGGTGGCAACCCGTCCGGACCAGCACCTTTGTGAACATTGATTCTGTTTAGTGCTTTACTAACTTCCTTCTCAGTGAAAAATATTTTACTGAGCATAAGTTGCAAGCTTTATTGGCGTATATGTTTCTTTGGGATCCATTTTATTGGGGAAATATCAATCAAAAGTTGATAATACTAACAGTAAGCGTAAAGCGTCGAGTTTGAAAAATAAATTGTTCAATTTTATGAAAAATGTAAACTTCAGTGACATTCAACATTGACAAATTGACGTCTTGTTTGACATTATTGTTTTCATAAAAAATATTGAATGCTTAGGCAAAGATCACAAAATCCAACTCCATGAGGACCACCGCTGCGAGGGACTCAGCCCTGCAGAATTGCGGATCTTCACGGATGGATCTAAAACAGGTACTGGCACCGGAGCCGGAGTCTTCTCGGAGGATCTCAATATCCACTTAGCCGTACCTTTGGGGGTCCACAACACTGTCTTTCAGGCAGAATGCATGGGAATTTCCCTGGCGGCATCAGCCATCTTGGCTAGGGAGGTAAAGGAGCAATCGATCCGCATACTCTCTGACAGCATGGCGGTGCTACTGGCATTAAGGAGCCACACGGTCAATTCCGGGCTAATATACGAGTGCCACCAACGCCTGAACCAGGTGGGTAACCTCAATAATATAACCATTCAATGGATTAAAGGACATAGCGACTCCCGAGGCAACGATGCAGCAGACGAGCTCGCTCGAAGGGGCTCAAGCATGGCGGCGGTGGGACCAGAACCCATCGTGCCGCTCCCTTTTGGTCATCTTCGCACGTTGGTAAGGAAACGTACTAGAGAACTTCATGCCAAGCTGTGGCAAGACCACGGCGAGTGCAGGCAGGCCAAGGAGGCGCTTCCCGCCATCGACGTCCGCCTCACCAAACAAGCGCTCCGGCTGACTAAGCTGCAGCTACGCACAGTGACGGCCGCCATCACTGGACACGGTACTTTTAATAAGCACCTCTTTGTTATAGGTGTCACAGATAGTCCTCTGTGTCGAGCCTGCATGGAGGAAGAAGAAACAGCAGCCCACGTGCTCCTGCACTGTTCGGGGGTTGCCCCATACAGGACCAGGTACTTCGGTAACGCAGGTACTCTCCGCGAGATTGCCGGTAACACCAAAGGATTGCTGGCCTTTCTCGTGGAGTTGGGATGGATCGAATAAATTTCCCACCCGTACGCAAAATACTCGCTTTAGGCGTGGAGTTGCGGACACTAGCCCGTTGTATCTATCTATCTATCTAGGCAAAGATAACTACATCATTCTGCCGTATATATGACGTCATCACATGTTTTTTGGTTTTCATTTTTTTTCTCAGAAATAAAGGAATCTAAAAATAAATAAAATACATGTATGAACTCAGGATACGAAAATAAAGAAATGGTATTTTTATTTTAAGGTGGTGTCAGTTTTGAAATGTTGTCAATTGTCTTTCCACAGGTTAGTAGCCGTTTTCATGCAATAGTATTTAGGAGTAATACACTTTCGATGAAAAAATGTTACGTGATCATTAACTTATTGCTAAAGTGTTCCTATTTGGGTTTATTTCCGTCCCAAAAACCTTTTTGTTAATTCATTATTTAATTCGTTTGTTTACAAACATGAATAGTGTTGTACCGTTGCCGTAATAGTTTCCAATACTAGTTCCTTCGCTGCGCTGAAACGATATCTATTCGATTGACCGTACCAGACTGTGACTGTGTACAGAATGTGATGCAGTGGCCAAGTCAATCTTTTATTTAAAACATCAAAGGTTTTTAAGTAGGGATTAAATATATTAACTGACTTAGTATTACATGGATCTCAGTACTTTTTACGGTAAAAGCAAGTTGCGCGGCTTGGCTTTTTTTATAAGTTTTGTTTTTGGTGGGATCTCATTTCTTTTTGTAGCATCTCTCTTTCTATCTATTTCGTTTAATGAATCAACAATACATAGGTTTATTCGAATTTGGAGCAGTCTTATTCATCGATTTGAAGCACTGCTAAAGTACCTACTCGACAAGCTGAATCAAACGAGTAAAATCTCGACAAGGTCAAGTCGTTTTATAACGGAATTCCTATGGCCACCTTCAAGCTCCATCAACAGATCTTGGAGACCATCCAAAGACAAAGTACTCGTCAAAACGAATCAAACGAGTCTAAACTCGATGGGTTATGTCGTTCTATAACTGAGTTCCTATGGCCACCTTCCAGCTCCATCATCAGATTCTGGTTACCAACTAAAGACAGAGTACTCATCAAGACAAATCAAATGAGCTCAAACTCGATGGGGTTATTTGGTTTTATAACGGAATTCCTATGGCCACCTTCCAGCTCCATCATCAGAACTATTCAGAACCCTGAACATCATCTAAAGACAAACTACTCGACAAGACAAATCAAACGAGTCCAAACTCGATAGGGTTATGTCGTTTTATAACGGAATACCTATGGCCACCTTCCAGCTCCATCAACAGACCCTGGACACCATCTTAAGACAAACTACTCGACAAGACGAATCAAACGAGTCCAAACTTATGATAGGGTTATGATATTATAAAATGCAGTTCCTATGGTCAACTTCCAGCTCCATCATCAGATCAGTTCCATATCATCATAATATTGCATTGATAGGCCATATACATATACGTGCAATATTTCAGATCAATCAGAAACTAGGAAGTATGTTTAATTTAATAACTCGCAATATTCATTCACTTAAAATGTAACTTTTACTTTGTAATCCTATACATTTATATGGGATTACAAAGTTATTTATGCAGTTAGTTTATCTAGAAAACTAGACTGAAATTGTATACTTTTTAGGTTTTTCCATGGTTTATACACTAAACACAAATTGTGTTCTAAATTTGAAGCTTCTATGTCTGATAGAAGTGCCTATGACTTTTGATGATCGGTCAATCAGTCAGTCAGTGAGTGACAAAACTAAGGAACTTTGATTAGTTATAATTCTTAAACTACTCGTTCAAATTTAATGAAATTTTAAATATACCGTGGTTATACGATGCCTAATTGGTTACAAAAAAGGGTCAGGCTTCTAGTTTTATCCACAACGAAGTTATAGGAGGTCGAAAATGGCCTGAACTAGTTCGAGAAAAGAATGGTACGGCCGTGCCGCTTATTGCTCGACTTGGCGGGGGCACTGCCGTGCCCCCAGATATTCATAGTACAAATAAAAACAAGAAATCAGCTTTGTACCCACAACAAGGCTCAAGAAAAAGGTGAATGATTTAGATGCCAATGTATTCGTTTTTATAATAAACTACCAAGCCACATTCAAAATGTAAGCCTTAATAAATTATAATCCGTTATAAAAACGTAAACTTTGGCAGAAAGTTTTAAATGCTAGATTATACGGGGTGTAAATTAACCCTTCACACATACGTCAACCAAGCATTCTGTACATCAAACTAAGTACTAAATTTATTGCTGGGAAACGAAAATTTTTTTTTGGGTCAAAAATATAATTTTTTGGTAAAACTGAATGTAGCACTCTTAAAACATTGTGCTAGTGGATGCTTCGAATAGTAAAAGGGTCATGGAGGGAATTTAAGTAAAGTTATAAACTGAACAACTAGTGTTTACAAAAAACAAAATTTTGAACTTTGACCCCCAGAATCTCCGTAACTAGGGGGTTTCCAGGTATGGTCTAGAACAAAAAAATAATCGCAGTGGTGGGGAGAACAATTGCCCTTCGTTCGCGTTAAGGGTACTTTTACACCCTTTTTAAAAGACAAAAAGCTTGGGATTGAACTGCTCCCATTTGATTTTTTTTTTTTCTCAAATTTTTATCTGTAATCAGTCTTCGGACTATTAGCGGATGAGTTCCGTGTTGCTTGTAGTGTAGAGTGTGGCTTCCAGTGATGCCATCTACTCGCAGGTATTACGGCCTTACTGCTGGTCGTCTAGTGCCATGATACTGTGGCGCTTTAAGCGGAGCACGTAGTCTCGTTGTGTCTACTGTCGAGCTAGCTCATTTGGGTGGATGGCTAGTCGTTCTTTATATTTCCCTGCTACATTCCGAATCTCCTCATTTACTGTGGGAATGGCTAGTTGTTGGTGGATTTCAGCGTTTGTAGTGAACCATGAGACATTGGCTATTGTGCGTAGTATTTTGTTTTGTTGACGCTGCAAGATGGCTATATTGGAGTTGCTTGCGCTTCCCCAGAGCTGTATCCCATACATCCAAACGACATACCACTTTGTAAATTAAGAGTTTGTTATCTAGTGATAGTCTGGAGTTGCGGCCGAGTAACCAGTGAAGATTTTTTAATCTGTATGAGAGTTCATCTTTTTTGGCTTTGATATGGTGTAGCCAGGTCAATCGGCGGTCCAAATGGATTCCAAGGTTTTTAACACAACTTTTATGTGGTAGGGTGGTATCTCCGAGTTTGACTGGTGGGCAGTCCTCCTTTCTGAGTGTGTATGTGACTTGGACAGACTTTGCGGCACTGGCTTTTAGTTTCCATCTTTTCATCCAAGTGTGTATTTTGTTAAGTCCACTCTGCAGAAGATTTGATGCGACTTCTGGGTTTGTGTGTACTCGACAATATTGCCTTAGCATCTGCGAATGTTGCTACAACAACTCCAGGTTCCGTCGGTAAGTCTGCTGTGTACAATATGTACAGAATTGGCCCTAGGACAGAGCCCTGAGGTACACCAGCTTCAATTCAACCTCAGCCTTTCACAGATGAAAGGCTGAGGTATTACCCGATTCTTTGACGTAGAAGAATCTATCTGTGAGGTACGATTTCAGTATACTGAAGAACGGGTGGGGCAGGTGTTGTTTGATCTTGCTTAAGAGGCCCTTATGCCAGATTTTGTCAAAAGCCTGCTGGATGTCCAGGAACACAAAAGAGCAGTTTTTCTTTTGTTCCAGCGTTTTTCGTATATGTTCACAGACCCGGTGTATTTGTTCTACTGTCCCGTGTTGTTTCCTGAAGCCGAACTGATGGTCAGGTAGTACATTTTTCTCCTTAAATATCGGGGCCATCCTGTGCAGTAGCACTTTTTCAAAGATCTTGGACATAGTCGGCAGAAGGCTTATTGGTCTATATGACGTTTTTTCTTGGGCAGGTTTCCCATGTTTGTGAATCATCACAATTTCTGAGATCTTCCATTGGTCAGGAAAGTACTGTAATCTCAGCATGGAGTTCAATAACATTGTTAGCATAACTATGCCCTTGCGTGGCAGCTCTCTCAGTACTTCCTTCGTGATCAAATCATAGCCTGGTGTTTTTTACTGTCAAGACATCTTATACACTTTTGGACCTCTTGGGGTGTAACTGGTTTTGGTGGGAGACAAAGTTGAAAGTCTTCTTTTAAGACAGAATTAACGTGACTTTCTACATCCCTGTCGTCAGTTTCATCATTTGGTTTAAAAACCTGTGACAAGTGTTTTGCATTTGAATTGAAATTAAATTAACTTTTTACCTATTTTATTTTCTTTTGACAGTGACTTTATTTGTTTTTGATGAATATTTACCTTTTTTGGAAAATTATCAAATAACCCTTCGCTCTGCCCAAGAGCTAATTACTTTACATGAATAATATACAGTGTGATTCTTTATAATGTGCACATATCGAAATGAGGGAATCTATGCTTAATTTTATCGATGGAAAAAATATTTAAAAAGATCTAAATATTTTTTATGGAATTTTCAAAAATGTTGTCCGCTGTTGTTACCCCAATGTAAACAAAACGGTGTAACTTTTAAACTAAATTATCTATCGCGATGAATCAATTTTATGTAAAAAGTTATGAAAAAAAAAAGTTTTTTTGATCATAAAACGTGTTTATTTTCAATTGAGGGTAGTTTTTTTCCACAATTTTCATTTTACGAGGACGCCTAATTGCTTCCAATCATTATGGAGTTTGTTTCATCGCGATAGCTAATTTAGTTTAAAAGTTACACCGTTTTGTTTACACTGGGGTCACAGTAGCAGACAAAATTTTTAAAAATTCCATATAAAATATTAAAAAATATTTAGATTTTTTTTAATAATTTTTCCGTCGATAAAATTAAGCATAGATTCCCCCATTTCGATATGTGCACATTATAAAGAATCACACTGTATATGATAAATATTTTATAATGTGAATGTGAGGAGTTGAGGACTATGCGGCTTTTTCTTTTTTTCAATTTGAGCACTATAAGCGACCCGTCCAAAAGTCCTTTCTTTGGTATTGTTCATAGTGGCGTTGAGCTCCTTGAGTTACAAGTCGAGTTTCACGATGACTGATAATTGCTTGAAACTGCCTAGATGGGTCCACTCAAATCTGTGTGGTGCTTTCTTCAAAAGACCATCTCAGACACTAATCTACATAGTCTCCATGTGTGTATTCTAAAATTATGTCTGGACTTTTTTAAGACGACGATAGCCACTGACATTTAAAAAGATACGCAATAGCCCTGCTGCAGGGCTATTGCGTGTGGCAGTGGCTATCATATTGTCTATGGATTAACTGTCAAATTGGTTATGGTTTAGTACAAAATGGAACCAAAAGGCACTATAGGTTAGCCACTGTCATTTAAAAGATACGCAATAGCCCTGCTGGTCTGTAGATTCTGGTGGGTATCCAGATCCTAGTGAAAAACAAAATCTTCTAATAGGAAGAGGATTATGTTTTCAATAGCCCTGCAGATATAACCGAAAGTTCAACGTTAAAAGCATTCTTTAATAATTTTGTTATTATTCTCAGGTATCAGAAACTAAGTAAATTTATTGAAGTTTTTAGTTACAACGGGCTGTTAAATATAATTCAAACGTAATATCTAATAATACTCGTATTACTATTATGTAGTACTAGTATCGATACTTGTTACAGTAATACTATGTTCCATGATTGACAACCCTAGCATTGGCAGCCATTTTATGTTCTATTCTTGGTTGGAGGTATGCACCTTTTTTTGTAGGTATTTCCAGTCCACTCTTTTATTATGTCTATGGTGGGTTGTCAGTTTTTTGTAATTCTTAAATAGTGATGCACCACTACCGTAAATTGCCGTTAGTAAAATAAAGTAGTATCGTTTTTTTATTTATCTGTTATCCTGTGAGTAAAGTAAAGTGTAGGTGGTTATATAAAACGAAATAATACTCAAGTAATAAGGTGCATACATGTACGTAAGCCCTGTTCCGTTAGGAACTTTTTTAGTATGTTTTAATGGTTTTTTAATCCCTGGGACTAAATTGACACTTGCAACATCAGTTTCTTATTTTCTGACAGTCAGTTGATGACAGTGTTTAGTGGTGTTCAAAGTTGCCTTGCTTAATGCTTAATGATTTATATATTAAGCACGTGATTTTTAAACGCGTAGGCATATTATGATGCCACTCACCGCGCTTGCTTTAAGTCAAGTGACTTAAAGCAAGCGCGGTGAGTGGCAGCATGCTATAAAAGAATATTACATCGCGTTTATGAATTACGATAAAACAGAACCGTTAAAAATACAATGAACTTTCCTTCATACTTTTCAGGCTTAGGACTGTCTATAATTGAACAAATGTTATTATGAAATAAAATAAGTTAGTATTTAAAGCAATTATAGGCGTATTTACACTTAAAATGCACGAAGCAAAACTGTAACAACTATATTACGTATTTATTTATGTGAGCCGCCCGAGATCGCAAAATCGTCCGCGGTGCTTATAACGATTACGCACACAACCGACCGGAATCGCTAGCATGCGACGACTGCCCCTCCCGGCCCCTGCTTAATGCTTATTCATTGCTTGTTGCTTTTCGTGCGACCGACAGAGACAGAGAGTGCGATGTAAAAGCAATAAGCAAATAGCAACTTGTGGGTGCCACGATAGCATTTGCTTTATGATATGTGTATTAAGCACGGTGTTAATTTATTTGTTTTTTTATTAGTCGTTTTGTTATCTTGTCTTGTTTACATTGTTACTTAGTTTTTTTAAAGATTTTTGGCTAAAATGCCTAAACGGAATACTGTGTTACGCCGTCAGGCGAGAAAAATAATTCACGATGTGGTGAATTATATGAAAAAGCAGAAAGACGAAGGCGTGCATTTAATGTTGCACAGGTGCAACGTCGAGCTGCTGACGCTACGGGTACGTCGATACGGATCGTCAAAAACATTATAAATGAAGCCAAAAAAACGGACATGATTTCGGTTTTCCGTACTCCTGGGAAAAAAGGCAGAAGCCAAACCCGATTACTGGAATTGATAATTTTTCTTTCAATTAACCTATGTTCAAAATTACATTATCTTTAAAAAATATATATTTATTTTGTTCAAACACTTTTCTACGTGACTGCATCTGCGCGATCTTTGCAAATGGCTAACTTCAGAGGGGCAAAGTTATTTGGCGGGAACTGTACCTATGTTAAATAAAATAGAATTCGCAGCAGTAAAAAATGTCTATATAATGAGTATTTTTTTTCTTTGATAATGATTAAAATCACCAACATAGCTGTCTCAGTTTAATAAGTATCAAGAACGCTTTTTTCATCAAATAGTCACTCATTCATAGTCGTGTATTCGTTGTTTGTTTAATAATTGGGTGACTGTCTTTTGCTCTCAGAAAGTCTAGTCAGTCAAGGTACATGTCCTACCCATACTGGAAACAACTTTACAAAGTACTCCTCGTGAGAATCGAACCCACGAATACCGGTCCAAATTACAAAAAAAATTGTACCTACTTAGTTATCAAGCTCGAAACTCTGTTGTATGATGAAAAAGAGTAGTCCCTAAAAAAAGGCCAAGTGGGTGGATCGATCGATTAAAATGAATAACTTCTGAAGTATGGCGGCTCACAGAAAGTCGAAATTTTGGATTTAGGTACAATACAACATAATAATTTCTAACGCCAAGCACTGTTGGGCGATCTGAAAGTTTAATATCAAATAAAATACTCATATGGGGCCAGCTGCTAAAAAAAAGTGTAGCTTACTTTTTTTTTCGGAGGGTGGGAAATCATCAAATAATCCCTCCCGCTCTTGGGCAGAGCAGAAAGGAGTGTCAGACTTCCACTGAAAACTTAGACCGACTTTGACTAAAAGCCACCCATGTTCCTTTTTAGCTCTTGTGCCGAGGCCGCGGTATCTCTTTTGAACAACCCGCAGCCCCGACGGGGGCTAGACAATTTATAAAAAAATTATATCAAAAACTATCGAGCTACAAAATAAATCTTATTTCTTTTCATTAGGTACAGAATAAAGTCGTTAAAAGCTATCACCAGTTGATAAATCTCGTTAAGCTGCCAGATATTGTCACTGACTCTGGCAGGGCCTTTAATTTTGTTATCAAATAAATTTCCCCCTAATGTCCCGAATTTGTCGCCAATTTAGGATTTGTCGGTCACTTGTTCAAAAGATATAAAGGGTTTATAGGTGGCCGATCTGGCGAGTCTCCCCAGCAGGACAACATTTTTATCTAAAAAACTAGGACACCCAGCGGGGATCTGTTTTTTCTCATAATTTGTCTGAATCATTTGCCAAATATCAGAATTTGACGGTCACTGGTTCAAAAGATATAAGCGTTTATAGGTGACCGATCTGAGAGTATGGAGTCTCCCCAGCAGGACCACATTTATTTTATTTCAAAACCTAAGGCACTTAACGAAGATGTGTTTTCTCCCATATTTTGTCGCCAAGTTACAGATTCAGTCGGAAGGAATTCAATTTCCCCATACAGATATAAATGTGCTAGGGAGACTTTCCAGATCGGCCACCTATAAAACTTTATATCTTTTGAACCAGTGACCGACAATTTGGACAGATGTTTGTGTTATCATCCCTTTTGGTAGCCCTGCCAGTCAGTGACACAACCTTTCGCTATAGAACGTGATGACACAGCGGTACTATTATTGATCGAAGCACAGCGGTGACCAGAGCTTAACTGACCCCAAAATATATATCTTAAGCCGGCTTTCTATGGGATATAATTATATTACATCTTGAGATGTAAAATTTTATCGCTCGTCATACATTTTGTACGTGACCGTTCACACTGTGCTATAATATACAGTGTGATTCTTTATAATGTGCACATATCGAAATGGGGGAATCTATGCTTAATTTTATCGACGGAAAAATTATTAAAAAAAATCTAAATATTTTTTAATATTTTATATGGAATTCTTAAAAATTTTGTCTGCTACTGTGACCCCAGTGTAAACAAAACGGTGTAACTTTTAAACTAAATTATCTATCGCGATGAAACAAACTCCATAATGATTGGAAGCAATTAGGCGTCCTCGTAAAATGAAAATTGTGGAAAAAAACTACCCTCAATTGAAAATAAACACGTTTTTTGATCAAAAAAACTTTTTTTTTTCATAACTTTTTACATAAAATTGTTTCACCGCGATAGATAATTTAGTTTAAAAGTTACACCGTTTTGTTTACATTGGGGTCACAACAGCGGACAACATTTTAGAAAATTCCATAAAAAATATTTAGATTTTTTTAAATATTTTTTCCATCGATAAAATTAAGCATAGATTCCCTCATTTCGATATGTGCACATTATAAAGAATCACACTGTATATTACATCTCAAACGCGGGATATAATATATAGCTCAAGATGTAATATATTTACATCCCATAGTCAAAAGCCGGCTAATAGTGCAACAGCAATCGCGGGATGTAATATACATTACGTCCCATAGTTAAAAAGTCGGCTTTACAGGAACTTGGCACGTGCCCAGTAGAATGGCAATGGATGTGCAAATTTATTAGGACACATTCTTGCTTTTTGGGAATCCATCCGCAACTCGTCTACAATTGGAATAGGCTCTAATTAAAACAACTGAACTTATGTCGCAATTAATTTTATTACAAAAAAATTATGAAAAAAGGTTCAAATCATCTAAGTTTTCTTATGTGTATTAACTATAAGCTAAACTAATGGCTACACTTATTCTAAATGATTATTACTTGGATGTTGCAATACTGGCAGTGGAAAAATACATTAACTATTTTGTATTGTATAAAATTACAACTAATTCTCGGCTAATGACAAATTGTGGGCCAATACCAAATGTTAATTAAAAAAAAAACTTTATTAATTATCCGCATCGGTGTTACTAAAGCGTGGCTGCAGTCAGTATTGTTATCAGCTATAGGTACCTTATTATTGAAACTACTATACTTTGGAAAAAATGGTGGCTAAAAATAGTCATAAACACGATTTATTTATTTAATTAGATTCACACACACACACTATCGAATTATAGCAGGAGATATCAAAACGCACTATAATAGAAAATTATATACACAATTGCACTGTTGTGTCTAAGTATACATAGAGCACCTAATATAATATTTTTTTGTTGAGGAATCTTCCATGGTGTTTCCGTTTTTGTATTTATTTTATTAGAATAACCTATTCCTACCTATTAATTATTGAATCAAAACGTTTATTTTGAAACATTGGAATAACCAACTAAGGGTTGCTACTGGTGGTGAAAGATTCACCGCATCTGGATTTTGTAATCTTAGCTTCGAGCAAACGTTTGGGCTTGTTGATTACAATACGCCATTACAAGGGTAATCTATAAAGCATGACACGCATCAAGTGGCGGGTTCGTACGGTGCGCGTAATTTAATTTATTTTGTAAGACCTCTACTTCACAAGCGCAATACAATAACAGCGACAATAACACACCACTTTTAAACTACAATATAAGGCAGTATTTTGTACATTAGTCTAGTGCTAGCACCCCTACACTGTAATCTGAAACCATATGTTTCTGAATTTTCTAATAAATACGAACTCCAGCAAATCGTTCACCAATAGTAGCAACCCCGGATAGACCTCGCGCAATAAAAATAGGCAACGTGAAATACCCGTCTCACATGAAACGTAACAGCACAGTAATAGATAGATATATAATAGATAGATAACGAAGACAGCGAAACGGTTCCCTACTCATTATCCTGTAATATGAGGAAAGACGATGCTGTCTTCGATTCTTTACTTTGGTGCATTTTTCCACAATTCAACGTAATTTTGCCTATCGCTTAGGACATTATACTAACTGCAAAGCAGATAAGTCTACAAACAGATTAACTTGAGTTTTATAACTTGTGATAAATATGATTTAAGTGATTACAATATTGCTTCATATCACAGTACCATCTAAGCTAATATGTAGATTATGTATTTACGAAATAATTGGACTATATTTGAATATATTTTGATAAATAACTTGTTATTATGTGTATATAGTAAATATATGTAGCCGTTACGAACATTAAACATTTTGTTTGTCTGTAAATCTATCTGCTCTTTATATATCAGTATCTAGACTTACATTTTGAAAGGTTGACCGCATTTTTCAGTATGACACAACTGGGGCCAAACATTGTCTTGCAGGTCTCGATATGGACACAAATCGATTTGAACTATTGTTATAATACCGGGTGCAAACATAACAATGAAAAATTATTACTTGAATTCATTAAGACTTCAATGAATGAAAATCACGATTCATGCTCTAGTTTCCTTTTCCAAACTTATAACTAATGCAAATTTATTCTAAACTAACAATTTCATTTACTACCTTTGAGAGATCTACTAACACAACCAATACTACAAAGACCAAGTCTATTTCATTCTAATCCATCTTATCTCACTATACACGAATCAAAGCATGTATGTAATTCGTAATGTAAATATTCGTGTATGTGTTCATTATGTTTTGTCAATAACAATTTACTCAATTGCTGAAAATGTGACAAATTTCTGTTAAGAAAACATAATGATTTTATTGCCATGTTACATTCACATATTTTTTACTTATATCTATGCGCTTTGTATTGATGTTGGATTATCCAATTACATCGACACCTGTATTATCCACTGAAATTGCACATCTTACGTGTAAAACCGCAACATAACAAAAATGAATGTGGTATGATGTTTCTACAGTACAAAAATAAAATAAATGTAGACACAAGGTTATTATAACAGGTACAACGTAAAGTAACTAAAAATAAGTGGAGTACTGTATAGTCAAAGTCTGCTAAAACATAGACATAAGGACAAAAGGTTATTGTTATGTATTTTTTTATAAATTAAACCATTTTTGCAACTATGTAGCTAGGTCCGAAGATTCATTACAATTAATGAAAGTCTTTGTTTGCATACAACTTCAACTAATCCAAGAATTTGATACAGAAGTTACTTCGCGCCTCGCATAATTTTTCATTTATTTAACAATTATAGACATAAAAACGTCTTGTAATTATGTCTAGGGTAAGCTATAATCGACTTACGGCAGCATTAATCAATTAAAATAAAATAAAAAATCCGGAACACAGCTGCCACTAACAACAAATAGTATGCAAATTAAATACATAACACAATATGTACATATATCAGCGGTGGGAATTTCACATACCCGCTTTAGCGTTTGCTGCTAGATTGAGACATCACTAATTCATGTGTACTTTCCTATTTTATTTATACAGCTTTTCGTACTTCAGTCCATACAAACGAACTAACAATAAAACAAAACATTGCCATGTCTCCAATTGGCAAAATTTCTCCCTCTTGAAAAAAATAAAAATAAAAGGTCAGTTCGCTTTTATGAAATATTCCGTACTTCAGCCTTAAGTAACTTGCTAAGCTAAACAAACGTTTCCTACAAGATAATGTTTTGAACGCTATTGGGCAGTGTTCAACGTCACATCTTCAAATCAAACCAACACAAATCAACAGCACCTGATAGTGACATATAAGAACCTACTTACACATCAAAATCGGGATGCATCCTGTTTCCAGTTTTTCGCTTAACAAATAATATTATTTTACAGTGTAAGATATGTAACAAGTGTTCTGTTTTTGTAAAAAAACATGTAAATACACTTATCTGGTACAGACTATCACGATCGAATTTGATACATAATACAAACATTCAGCATTCTGAGACACATTCACAGCTAATCATAAAGATTCGAATTATTAAACGTAATCTAAGTTATCTAACAATGGAACTCACTGGATAGACTACGCTATGTTCTATCGTTGACCCCATAACGTTATGATCACAATTTTATATGAATACAAGTCTTATAAGTTGTTTAGGAATTTCGCTTAAATTAATGCGACTCGGTTGACGAGCGGTGTTTTTCTTCTACTAGTGTGCGTCTGAGTTGTCACAGGTTGATAAATGAAGCTTGTCTTTGCCCGTTTTGTTTGATGTACTGGAAAATGAAAATACATCAATTAATATAATATCAATTAAAATAATATTTAGTCATCTAAGATACTGCATAAGATATGCTACCTACTATTTCAATTCTCAATTCAAGTAGTCATTTAAGGTGGAAGCTCACATCTGGCCCGCGAAATTCTAATTTTCTTACGTTTTTGGCAATTTGCAGGCCAGTGCTTGGTTGTATGTTTATGAAAATTTGATTTGCGACTGTAAGACGTATGAAGTTACCGAATTATAACCATCAAAATTATCAATACAACCCTCCAAGTTCATTTTCATGTCAAGATTGATTTTTGCATGTAAAAGTCATTCTTTAGTAATTTAGTCGTCGTTCTTTAGTAGTTAGTAATTTTGATGGTTATAATTCGGTAACTTCATACGTCTTACAGTCGCAAATCAAATTTTCATAAACATACAACCAAGCACTGGCCTGCAAATTTCCAAAAACGTAAGAAAATTAGAATTTCGCGGGCCAGATGTGAGCTTCCACCTTAAATGATTGTGTTAAACATGCATTATTGCAACTAGTTCACAGGTCTCAAAAAATCTACAATATAGTAACCCATTAGTTATTTACAAGATTAATGCTACCTACTATTTCAATTCTCAATTCAAGTAGTCATTTAAATGATTGTGTTAAACATGCATTATTGCAACTAGTTCACAGGTCTCAAAAAATCTACAATATACACTCAGCGGCACGGAATCTTGGCCAAGCGCTTATCTCGCAAATACTCGCAATAACAAAAACTTTAAGTGTTTCCAATGACTGTTTCTTATGAGGGTAGGTCAAAAACATGTTTACTCTTAGTTCAAGAGGGTAATTCATTATGTTTGAGTGCATTATGGTGCAACTTTTAATTCTTAGTTGATTCGTGTCTCTTGAGCGACTAAGTTGCAAGTTTAAAATTTGTGGGTTGTAAAAGTTTAAGACCGTTTTATTGTCCTGGAAATTTTAAGAAACCGCTACCTGACCGCGGTTGAGATACGCCAGCGGCTCCAAATTGCAAGAGGCGTAAATGTTAGTGAGCGTACAGTGAGAAGACGAATGGAGGAAGTGAATTTAAAAGCCCGTAGACCAGCACGCGGTCCAGAACTCCTCAGACATCACCGAGTAGCTCGACTTCAATTCGCACGTGAACACGCCAGCTGGACCCACGAGCAATGGGCTCGAGTGCTGTTCACAGATGAGTGTCGAATAGCTTTGCGTGCCCCAGACGGTCGGGAAAGTTGGGAAAGCATACCGCAAGTTGATGTTAGAAACATCATTCAAAGCATGCCAGATCGAATGCGGGCCGATATTAGGGCTAGAGGAGGAAACACCCGATACTAAAACGTTTAGACAATGAACCAAATTTTTTTTTTTTTATTCTAGTGTTTTAAAATTGATAGTGTAAAATTCTTTGCTTCTGCAAAAGTGCCCAATTTAATAAATAAACTTATTCGTGTTGTGAAGTTTTCAATTTCAAGTTCTAAAAGCTTAAGAAACACTTACTGAGTGCATCTATCCTTATTTCAATGTCAAAGATACATTTAAGTGCGAAATATCGTGAAAATTACATGTGGCCAAGTTTCCGTGCCGGTGAGTGTAGTAACCCATTAGTTACACACATCAAAAGTGTCTAGGGATCAAGCATTTTTATGCGGATTTCTTGAGATTGAGATGTGGCTTTGTAATAAATTTATGATTTTATAAATTTATATGGATCCTTTTTGGTGCATTTCATAATTTGAATCAGGAACTGTGAATCAAATTCGAGTAAAAGATGAAAATCAGCTGTCAATATTTTCCCTATAAAAACATACAACGCATTGAAGACATTAGTGCTACTGTTTCCCTACTACTGATTAAAACCAACGTTATTATGGAGCGGCGACGTCATTTAAGCAGGGAAGAAATGCTCAGAGCCGTGGGAATGATAGAAGCTGGTTCCCGGCAACGTACTGTGGCTTTAGCTCTGAATACAAGTCAGAGTGTTATCAGTCGACTTTGGACACGTTACCGAAGCACTGGTACCGTGGCTGAGCGCCATGAAGGACGGTATCGCTGCACCACACGGAGACAAGACCGATACATTCAAATCTTAACTCGAAGAGCTCCAACAATAACCGCCATGATGTTAGCCGTGAGGCTTCATCACTCTTCAGGGAACTTAATTAGCGACCAAACAGTCAGAAACCGCTTGCATGAAGTGAACCTTCATTCCCGAAGACCGCTACGGGTACCACCTATAGCAATGCACAATCGTAGGATTCGATATCAATGGGCTCTTGAACACAGAAATTGGGCAGAAGAACAATGGCGTTTCGTGTGCTTTTCTGATGAGTCTCGTTTTGGTATACAAGACGTATACGACACTGGAGAACCCCTGGACGCCAACAGCGATTAAAATCCTGCCAGGAAGTCCATCCTTATAGTGGTGGAACCATCATGGTATGGGCGGGTATTTGGATCGGCGGAAGAACTGAGTTGATTTGGATCAGAGGCAACCTCAACGCTCAAATTTATGCTGAGACGATTGTATCAGACGTCATCGTTCCTCTACAAGTGCAAATCGGTCGCTTATTTCAGTTAATGCATGATAATGCACGACCGCACACCGCAAGAGTTGTAAGACAGACTCTCGCCGCAGCTAACATCAATGTCCTGCCCTGGCCTGCTCAGTCGCCAGACTTGAACCCGATTGAGCATGCATGGGATATGCTACAGAGAAGAGCTCTGCCGAATATGGAGGGTATCCAGTCGCAAGAAGACCTTTTTTTGTTGTTGCAACGAACATGGGCGGCCATTCCACAGCGTGATTTGGATGAACTCATTTTGAGTATGCCAAACCGATGTTCTTGTGTTGTTAGTGTTCGCGGTAGAAACACGGATTATTAATTGTTTAAGTTACCCAATAAAATTTTAAAGAAAACTGTTATTTCAGTCTTTTTTTCGAACTTTAATGTTAGTGGTTCAAATGTCAAAAATCCCTTTATTAGGAAAATGGCAAATTTCTTTATTAATGCAAAGGTGACTTGGTTTATCGTTACTGTGACAAACGAAAACACTTTATTTGATGAATCCTTAAAGAAAATTTTAATTAATATCAATCAGGAGAAAAGTTATTGCAAAAATATATGTTGATCCCTAGACACTTTTGATGTGTGTATTTACAAGATTATAGTATTGAGCAATTAGTTTCTTGAGATATGTTGTACTTTCTAAGGAGTAAGATAATTCAATTTAATTCTTAAGCAACAGCAGATTAAAGAGCTTAAGAAAATTATTATCTTGGTAAACAACATCATAATAACTTACTTGTATAATTGTCTGTCATAGACAGGTCCAACTTCACAGGTTTTGTATCTATGTCGATTTCTTCATACGATTGATCAAGTATCTAAAAAGATAATAATAAACATTATAGAAAAATGTTAGATATTATGTTGACAATATTTTATGAATAATTCAGCAGGCATTCATTTGGCAGCTCGCACCACAAATGACTAAACATATTTAAATCATTTTTCTGTCTCCGCAATCTTCAAAAAATTTACTGAAAAACGTGTTTCAGATTCGTTTAGTGCTTAAGACCAGGCACTCTAAAATAATTTCCACGCAAGCTCCGCCCCATGCACCCCGCCACTCCGCGCGATGTGCTAGACGCTAGCACATCAGTAATAAAGTCTATTACCGCGTGCGCTCTTTGATCGCGGTCGAGCACGAAACTAAATGTCGTAAGTCTCAATTCTTATTTCGTTTATAACTAAAGTAGTAATTGATCTGGAGAAAAAATATCTTGTGGCTGGATAGTAAACTATATTTTCTTACAGTGAACATTTATTTTAGACATAGAGGCGGAGCAATCTTGAGGAAAAATGTAATAATCGTTAAAAAAGACATTATTTTCGAATAAAAAATGAATCGAGCGAATATGCTACAATTACGTAACTGTCTTGGAAAGAAAAAGATCCAATAAATCATATACTAAAGTTCCATTTTGATTGTATGTACGACTGTTTCAGAATATTAATGCAAATTAACATAAAATTTAGGGAGCCTCCTCTTAATGTAATGCTAGAAACATTTGAGCATCAATTTTACTCACTTCAATATCGCTGACTTCTTCACCAGATTCTACGTCGGTCATGTATGAGGTAAGGGATGATGGTCCTGTCGCGAGTAGTCGGTAAGTGCCACCGACCATGCCTGTCCCTTCCACCACTTCTTCAACTTCCAACTCTTGATCAGACACCTCCTACGTAAAATCATTAAAGGTTTATAATCAACTGACACAAAAACAAGATATTCGGCCCATATCACAGTGGAACATGAACAGAGGGCAAAATAAAAAAAGACGATAACGATTTGACATTTCGGTGCACCTGTTTCTACAATTCATAAGCGAGGTCTTTGGCCTCGAAAATTAAAACATGTTGTTAAGAACACTATATTTATTTTGGGTCTTAAGCTAATGTTTCGAGAAATACTTAAAAGAACAATGCGTCTGCATATTTTATCTGCATGCAACTGCTCAAGTTTTTGTTAGAATGGTATCTAATAGATGCATGGACCTAGCGCAGCTCCTAGATCGTTTCTTTCGTATACCTATCTATTCTCTACAAATAAAATTCGTTCCATACTATGGTATGAAACGCATATACAAAAAGAACATATAAGGCCCATCTAAAGGTCAGATTGCACAAAAGGGCATCTACGTTTGGCGGCGCATGCGCACTGTGGCTATGCAATGGTGGCGTTTACTTTTACAACGGCCTCAAATCACTCTGGTTCGTAACGATAAAAGATTACAAAAATCAGAGAATTATGAGACTAGGATAACTCACCTGTTCAATAATAGCCTCTTCCTCTTCCACTTCTTCCTTGACTTCGGGGTCTAATTCTACGTCCGCGTCCAGTTCCGGGTCAGCGTCAACATCCGCATCATCATCCGCGTCAGTGTCCCCGCTTACTCCACTGTACTTCATTTCACCTCTTTCTAGAGCCTCTAAATTTTCTGTAAAATTCATAATAATATTGGCCTAAATGAGTCGCTCCATGTAAAATTTTGGTATTCAGCTGCATCCGGTTACACTGGAAGACGACCTAACATAGTTGGAAAAAAGCTAGGTAGATGATGATTAGCCATTTAGCCTACATCAGTAAGTAACTGAGTTTCATCACCCATTAATGGCTGAAGATAGGGTTTTGGTGGCTAATGACGAAACACTGTCAATCTTTAGAGTATTGTGCACTAAGTCTAGCAGTCCTTCTTTTTATTAAAATCCACTTCCATAGAACGTATACTGAAAAGTAATATAACTTTAAAGTTGTGTGCAGTATTATTTAACTTAACTTGTTCTCTCG
This sequence comes from Diarsia rubi, assembly GCA_932274075.1. Classification (NCBI taxonomy): domain Eukaryota; kingdom Metazoa; phylum Arthropoda; class Insecta; order Lepidoptera; family Noctuidae; genus Diarsia; species Diarsia rubi. The sequence continues at coordinate 15,221,273 of OW026418.1, read as the reverse complement.
ATAGTAAACTTATACCGTGTGGCGTAAAAAGAAAGCAACTGTACCTGGATAAACCATCGCCTTCTTGATAGCTTGTGGATCTTTCCGTGACCATTTTTGCACTTCTTCATCCATTTTTCCTACTTTTGAAGGATTCATAGCCCATAAACAACCTGTAAGAAAAAAATTAAGAAACTATAATATTTATAATGTGACTTTGCGCTTTTTTTGCTTGTGTTTTTTAAGCTTTACTAGATTTGCTTGCAGTGAATAAAAGATGAGCCTGCCCGGCGCTGTACCTCATTTGTGTTGTTTCCCAGCCCGTAATAAGCTAATATAACAGGATTTAGTTTTCATAGCGGGCGGTGGATTAATTTACGAGCTAAGTACAAAAAAACAACATAATTACCTTTCCTTTGACTTCCATTTGTCGATGGTTTTTCAATCTTTTCAAAACATTTATTCAAACTAAGATTATGTCTGACTGAATTTTTCCAACCATTTGGTGCAGTTTTGAAATAAGGGAAATGCTGGCTGAAAGTTAAAAGAATTTTATTATTTGCTAAATATACGACATAATTATTCATTATTCCATGTTCCTAATAGAGTGAAACTTACCACATAAAGTTGTAAATCTCTGAAACAGGTAAGCTACCTGTTCTTGAATTTTTAAGCGCCATTGCTATTAAACATGAATAAGAGTATGCAGGCTTAGGAAACTCTCCAACATTACTTTTGCTAGAAGCGTTTATGAACTTCGTATGGCTAGTATCTAACGTAAATCCTCCATTTACTGAAGTTTTAATAATTTGCCTATTATTATTTATTGAATTATCAATTAAAATTGTTGCCTGGTTTTTGTTACCATTGGCTAAAATTGTTCTAGAATTGTTAATTTGTTGAGGGTTCAGTATGTGTATATTACCAGATATAATTGTTTTCGTTCCTAATGAGTGTGCAACCTTTTGGCTCGTATTTAAAATTGAACAGCTTTTATTATTAACTTTTATTAATTCTGTTTGACTTTTTATTCTTAGTGTTGGTGTTGATAAACTTGATACTTTAGATTTGTCCAAGTCTTTTAACAAGTCCTTCACAACATTTTTCTCTTGCTTCCTTACATAAATAACCATTTGTGTGGCTTCTTCTAATTCTGCACTTTTCTTGGGTTTTGGTTCATCTGGTTCCTGTACTTTTGATACTTTTATCGCATTGGGCGAAAAAGTTAAGTGACTCTTTTCTTCTTTGGGACTCGGAAGTGATATGCTATTACTGCTTAAATCGTCGGTTGCGGCCGCCGATGTTAGTAATAAGTTCGAAGCTTCCTCTTTCACTATGCTTTTGACTGGAGTTTCTACAAATGACGAAGGCATAACAGAATTTGGATTAACCATTACTGCGTTTGCCTCTGATCCATACAAATCCAGATTATGAACAAAACTAGAACTATTATTGAGCCAAGTTGCAGAACTATCGGTGTCCATGTCTAATAAAGGAGGTAAATCCGAAAAGTGTGATCCTAATGTGTCCTGGAATGAAAAAAAAGTCAGGTAAAATACACGTAGAATAGATATAATATAGATAAATTACTATACGAAACAATAAACTTACCGCAAAATCTGTCATACTGCTAAGGTCCGTTGCTATCTCATTTTTTATATCCATATCCAGCATATCCTGCAGTGAATCTGTGATATATAAATCCATGTCTGAGCACCACTGAAACAAAAAAGATCATCATCAGACGTACAACTAGACAGATCGCCAAATAAAAATAATAATGGTATAGGTATTAGATGTATGAATGACCGACATAAGTTTTTCGTAAACATTGGATTGGATTTCGCGCCCATTTCTTGTATAGAATACAGTTTGGATCTACTGAGCCGAGTGAGACAGTGTACGGGAGAGGCAGTACAATGAAACCACTACGTAGTACAGAAACCTGTTTTTGTATTAAGGTATGCGCCGCTACCCTAACAGCGACGGAGTACAACTGTTTTGTTTACACTATAATGAAACAGTCAAAGTAAAATATTTCTTTGTTGCATGTAGCAGGACATTCATTATATTGTTTTACAGCTGCGTATACATATTAAATTTTAAAAGCGAATTACCTAAAAAAACGATAATTATATTATAACGTGAGGTGACTGATTCCGAAAGATTTTTGAATTCCATCCATCCGATCTTTTTTTTTAGACCTACATCAACCCACGAATACTTGGACGAGGGTTCGAGCAGTCCGGACTGAGTCGTTTACAACTAACGTGTATAAAAACTGACGAACGGAACCACTCGGAAGGCTCCCAACATTCGGGACACAGTTTTTTGTCCATGCTTTTACTCGTATCTTTAAATAACTTGTTCAGTTAAGTCTGTGAATCATTAAATTGTGTGTTTACATGTTGTGTGTAATAGTAACCTAGAACTTTCATCTTCTTTCAATAAAGTATGCCAGTATGATTTAAATAATCGATTTTTTTTAAAGCCTTTTTCTTATTTTCAATACCTACATAAGTGAATGTAGTGAATACTGGGGCTGCAACTACCAACTGAAGTCCTTGACACAAACAAGTCTGACTGCTTTAGGTATCTGTAGTAGGTACCTATGAACTGATTTAGATTGAGGTTTTAGGAATTATTTATCTGCATTCATGTTATTTCGTATAATCGTACATCCATAGCGCGCAAGGATACTGAAGATGTCCTTTACGCAAAAGCCTTCGCTTTTTTTTAACCACAATAATAATATAACAAACCTAGTTTTACAAAACTATACAAACAAAAAATGGTTTCTTATTTCATTCCTCTTTTATAGATTCAGACTTCTCGCAAATCAGCCACTATCCTTTTCTGATCTACGTTTACACGGCAATTTAGCAACTTTCCTTTATTACATACATTAATGGTATAAATTTAACCAACATGCCAGCTAAATCCATATGAACGAGTGCAGTGACTGATAAGGTGGTCATACGATTTCAACAAAATATGCCTGTTCAATTCAATTCTATTTGCCAATCCGACTTTCGGTCAGTTAAGTATTTAGATAATACATACTTGTTTAGCAATAAAATCATTTTGAATAGGTCAGTAAAAGGCACTTACAGTCAAATAGTTCATGGATTATTCATTATTCTGTATCCCAAAAGTTCCTATGCGTCCAAGTATCAACTTTTCCCGCTCAAACAGGATAACGGGATCGAACATTGGACACACCTTACTCCGCAGGCAGAGCGGGAAGGGTACAAATGGGGTGAGAAAAAGGGATAGCGACATAGGATCGAAAGAGGGGTGAATCAACCCCTGATACATTGCAGCTATCCCAAGCGCGGCGCGCCGCTCCCTTTTGAAGTTTACGCAAGCATTCTGTTTTGAATTAGGTCCTAGGGGGTAGGCATTCATTCTAGCAGATGAAAACATCCTGCAAGCAACGTGGCCAGTTGCAAAATACATTTAAGGTTAAGTATGAGATAAAATTCTACGAGGCAGGTAATTGGTTTGGTAGATCCGTAGATTAAGTTTAAAAATATGTTCATCGCGTAGCACTGACGCGACGTCGCGTCGTGTCATTGAGGACCATGAACTCAAAATTTTATATTTCTCGAGTTCATCTTAGTCACTCACGAACAAACACAACGTGATTTAAGAATATGACTTTGAAAAATACATAGCAGATATTCAAAAAAATTAGCATTAGTCAGTCAGGTAGACTGTATCATGCATGATGGTATGTCCTAAGCAGGTATTATGATGTGTTGGGTTTTTTTCGTAGTATAATAATATTACCTATTTCAGGTAAGTCTCTCACTAGAGTCACAAGTTTTATGTCTGGCAATGAAGTAGTATACTGAGTCTACATAATTATGTAACATCATGTCTAGTGCTAAGTTAGGTACCAAATAGAAATCGCTAAGTAGGTATGCTGCCATAATATAGGTTTACGTACTCTACGTTATTACGAAATATTAAACGCTAAGGAGAGGTTAGGTTGGTTTTAAACGCATGGACACTTGGACAGTGAACAATGTAACATTCGAGTTGAGGGCTAAGTAAGAAAATAGTACATCAGGACAGCATTAGCTAGATTCTGCAGGAATGAGTGGATGAATGGAGGGAGCACTCGCACCTCGTTCCGTTCACCTTTAATATTTTTACTGACAACAATTTTGAATGACGAGGAGAATCTCTATAAAAGTACTTTCCGGATTCCATCCACTTGTCGTCGATTAAAATTCAGCCCCTACAAGTTTCAGCAGAGTAGATGGTGGGTAATGGTGGGGAGATGTGGAGGCGCCGCAAGGGGCCCGCCGCGCGCCGCCGCCGCCGCTGTGTCCTCGAACCTGACCGCGCGCGCTCGCCTTGAACTCATCGTGGTCGGCTCTTGCGCCGATGGCCGGCCGGTACTCGGCACTCGGCCCTCGTGCACGAGACGCGGAAATTCAACGCCTCGGAAAATTTATTGAATGTTTTTTTTTCACTTTTTAGGTAATTATTGCGCCGGAAAGCAAAGTTAAAATGATGAAAATAAATTTTACTTTAAAAGTAATTGTTCACCACTGAATCCTACTACCTTTCCAATTAAAATTACGCTACCTACATCTTACCCACCACGCTGCCCAATACCTACCACAGCATCATTAATTATTTTACGAAATGATTTGGCGCGAAAAATGCGCATTGGGATAATATTGCGCGCGCAACCTCGATTTGAAACCATCTGGGTGGGGTTTCGTGGTATTGATTGCATGCGCGAGTTTGTCCCCTCACGCCCTAGCTTTCTCGAAGTTGTTTTAAACGCGGGGAGGGAAACTGAAATATTTCAGCACAACTTTTACAGCTAGGTTTGAAGGTGTCTATGAAGGTATAAGCCAAGTCTAGACTGGAAAACGAGATGGTAAACGATTAAGTTGCCGAACGGCAATTTTTTGCAGTCTATTTCAATTTTAGTACCTACTTATAATTCTCTCAATATTAGTAGAGAGATGGATGTAGTTGTTCATAAAACATTGTTTATTACAATTTAGAAATTACGTATTATTTAAAGTTTGCACAAGATACGTGAGGCAGGCGGAAAAGACAGATGGCGGGGAGGTCAACGGCCTCACTGTAAGTAAATTACTGACTCAACAACGATCTATGAATAGGAGTCTAGGTACCTACCTACCTACTTTATTTCACATTTTCCGAATAGTTACCTACCGAGTTTTCGTAATTTTAATTGCTTTTAAGTGAATAAGACTTTTTTAGACTAGGTAGACCGTACCTATGTAGACAAAGGTAAGGAAAATTAAGCCGTGTTTATTCGTTGATAAAATTTTCTTTGATCTAGTACCTACCTAGTGAGTGGCCGACATTTTCTTTATCGAATGGTTCGATCGCTTTCAACACAGTGACCTAAAACTATGCCTAGTACCTGTGTAGGTAGGTACATAACCCCAGGCAGACTAGGTTAATAACACTAATAGGTACCTATTAAAAAGGCGCAAGTTTGTGTCTGTTTGTTACCCTTTCACGCAAAAACTACTAAACGGATTTGGATAAAATTTGGTACACAGATAGTTTATAACATGGATTAACACAGGATAGTTTCTTTCCCGATCACACTTATATTATAAAGGCGGTTGTGTGTAGGTATGTTTGTTATTGTTACCCTTTCACGCAAAAACTACTGAACGGATTTGGATTTTGGTAGGTACATAGATAGTTTATAACCTGGATTATCGCATAGGATAGTTTCTATCCCGATTTTATCTTCCCGTGGGATAGTTTTCGAGTTGTAGCGGAATTATAGGTAACAAAAGCCGACAAGAATAATACCTATGTAAAGATTTTGTACCCATCGAATCTTTTTTGTCCTTTATTTTTCATGATTATTAGGAAGGAAACTAACTTAATTATAATTAAATCTGTCTATTTAGTGGATTAATTATTTAAGTGATACCGACTACCGTTTTGAGAGCTTTCAAAATCTTTGAATGAAGTACCTATCCAACCGGATTCAGGGCCTGTGCAGACAGACTTCATCAGGGAAATTGGTTCATAAGTCTCACATTTGCTGTACATATTTGTAGGTACCTAGGTACCTACTCAGTTTCCGACAGCAGAAGGGTTTGTATCACCCGAAGACCTGAGCAGCGTAATGTTTTCTTTCAGAGGAATTCGAGACGAAAATCGCCTGACCGGATGTAACGAGTGGGAAAGCGTAAAGGACTGAATTATCCAACATAATGAAATTGGGATCCGATAGGTAGGTACGGGTTCCATTTATGAAACTGAGTACGCCAGGTCAACAATCTTACCAATGTAGGTAGGTAGGTAGGTACTAAGTTTATTCTCTGCTCTCCATGGTACCTAGTTAAAACACTTCGCACACAAAGGCTTCAATCAGTAGCATCAAGTCAATTTACACTCAACAGTAACTTTTCTCTTAGTAGGTAGGTGCCTATTCTAATGAAAAACCAAGTTAGAAGTTTACATTTTCACGAAGTCCAGTATCTCAGTCAAAACCATTGACTTGAGCAAAAAAGTATTTGAGGAACTATGACCGGACTGGGACCCGAAACCGGCCCGGGCATTTTAGAGACGGTCGGCCCTCAACTCTGAAGAGAAAGAAAAACTACTTACACAAATTTAGAGTCAACCGAAGAAAACATTCAGAATAAAATATTAGGCTGAAATGCTAGGCAGCGACTCTAAAGGAACTAGGACTCTAGTTCTAGGAACTAGAACTAAGAGCGTGCGAAGTAAGCTCGAAAATCTCAACCCTTATCCAAGGGTTATACTTGGTCGACAAAGCCAAAATTCATGAGCTAGCACCCAGCAGGCCGCAATTTTTTTGACACCGTGCCCCGGACTGGTTAGAATTGTTCCTATGTTCTCATTTTCGCAACTTTGTCTTTCAATGTTAAAATTACTTAATAAGACCTCGGGGCATGGTGCTCCTAATTAGTTCGGCCTCTGTTTATACTAGAGATGGAACGAATAGTGATTTGGCCGAATACCGAATATTCGGCGGCGCTCTCAGCCGAATACTGAATATTCGGCGGGGCTCTCAGCCGAATACCGAATATTCGGCGGCGCTCTCAGCCGTATACCGAATATTCGGCGGGTGATACAGTACCATTGACGTCGACGCTCACAAGTAACGACACGTTTTGATGCGGTGCGTGCGGCGGTGACGGGGCGGGAAGTATTTGGCTCAGTAGCCGGCAAATCGTGTTACAACGTGCAGTGTTTTAAATGTAGGTACTTTGTCTAAAATTTGTTTGTTTTTTGTGTGAAAAGAAAAGCGCAATCGTCTCTTACCAACAAATGCCAAAAACTTGTCTTTATTCACCACAATTTGCCTTCACTTAATTTTAATTATTAAAAATACAGATGTTGTATTCTTGTTTTCGCAATTAATGATTGTTGGATAATTAAATGTTTCAATTAAATTGCTTTTTTTATTTCCTTTTATAAGATATTTGCTACTTTTCTATATATTCGGTATTCGGCCGAATACCGAATACTGAAAAAACTGGCCGTATAGGCCGAATACCGAATATTCGTTGCATCTCTAGTTTATACCGGTCGATCACACAAAACGTTTTTTTTTTTTGGGGTGGGAAATCATCAAATAAGCTCTAAAGTTAAGTTTGGGAGAGTCAGACTTCTACTGACTAAAAACCACCCATGTTCTTTCTTAGCCCTTTATGTCGAAGCCGCGGTATCTCTTGCGAACATGCCGCAGAATCGACGGAAGAAAAAATGAGCCTTAGTGTATAAAAAAACTCTCGCAGGATTCAAGGTAGGTACGAATCGGGCGCGTTGGTTTAAAGAAAACGTGTAAGTTTCTAGTGGCAGTTAGAGTTGTCCGAGGCTTTATTTGAGCCTCTAAATAATATTTTAGTTTATTACTAACTTATTAAAATCGATGAATTGTTTTTTTTTTAATTAGCAAAATAAAGTCGGCCGCCAATCAGCCAAAACGGCCCATCGAGCATCCGGCCGATCATCCGGCATCGGGCATTTAATTTTAACCCGACTGCGGCGAACCCCAAAAGGAGGGTTATTAATTTATGAGCTTTCGATATCTACCCAGTTACATAAAGGACAAGCCCTATTTTTTTAAATTCGTAATTTCACTTCACTTTAGTATAGCGGTTCATAAGAAGACACCTGCTCAACAAAGTTCAACTGTGTAGTGCCAACAGTTTCGGGAGTAAAATGGCTGTTACATACGGACTGACAAACAGACAGGACTTATCTAGGTAGGTATTAGGTTTCCGTTTTTGCTTCCTGGCAACAGAACCCTAAAAAGCAGGTAGGTACCTATTCAGTTCGTGTTCATTATGTAGAAGAAATAGGTACACTTAAGAAACTATTATGTAATTTTTATGCTCGCTAAGGATGGGGGAGTCAGAGACTACTTAATTAAAGTATTTACGTATTTCAATCATTATTTTTTATCAGTACCTATAAATTATTTCCGAGAGTCATTGATAGATAATATCAAAATATTTACTGTAAATTGTCATCTTGTTGTTTATATCTACACAGAAATACATTGATAAAGTCGGCGCATTCATAGGTTGCAGTAAAACGCCACACGGCCCGTCTCGCTGAGTGCACTACCGCACGCACACACGCTCACAATGCAATGCCACACCGATCCCTGCATTCACAACTACAAGAGCACGTTGCACTCATTGTTCGTTTTGAAATTCTCGCTCGCTCAAAACCGGCCGTGGGAACAAATCGCTTCGTGGATTTCTGTACGTTATACCTATTACCATTATACAATAACAAAACAGTTGTATATTACTGAGCTGATTTATCGTTTTTTTTTTCAAGTCATCATTAAAAGGCTGGCTTTTTTACTCACGATAGTAAATTTAACCTTCTAGGTACCCCGTTTAGAACAGGTAGGTAGGTACAATGCATGACTGCATATTAGGTAGGTATTTCAATTTCTTTACTATTTTACAAGCAGTTAGTACCTACAGAATTCATAAATTAGGTATAATTTGAAACTGAGATACATAGGTAGGTACCTACTTTGTTTTTTATCAACTTACTTCTGGTTATAAAAAAATCAATAGGTAGGTACCACCAAACACGAACTTATCAAATAACGAAACTACAAGCACCTACCTATATCTATACCTGGTCTACTCCTACTACCTGTACCTACGAGGCAACCCTAGGTCCTAAATAGAACAGGAATACCTACGGGCTACGTATTAGACCTACACAATTTACAACTGCTCGTGCGAGCTTGTTGTACGTTCATTGAAGACTAATAGCCGCCTGCTACCCTTCTATAGTTAGTAAAGTTAAATATGCCGTAATAAACAATCATTGTCTAATCTATCAACATGTTTTTAGAATACAAATACAACACGACCAAAATAATAATAATTTTCACGTTGCCGTTTCGTTATCAACAAGACATTGAAGACTTGCGTGGAAAAGAGACAGAATATAAAATAAAGAATGTCCGTTATTTGTGTTTGTTTAGAGAAATTGGGTTCATGGAAAAGAAAAACAATTTAGCGCATGGTATTTAAACACATTTTAAAAACAAATAATCAGCATTTTTGTAGTACGTTCTCAGACATTACCTAATCAATTAGGTAGGAATTTTGTACGAGTTATTACACCGTCCATGCAAGAGACTAAGAGAGATGGAATGATTTCCCGCCACTTTGACAAGAGTTAGGTACTACAAAACTAAAAACAATCAGTTTTATTCTAAGGTGGATATGTAGAATATAATGTTTTACCACACCTAAAACATAATTTCTTTCGCTAATGACAACAAAATTGATAAATGACATCAAAAAGAGCGGGACATGTTAACTCGTTGGACTTTCCCATTACAAATTCCTTGTTTTTCGAACTAAAATGAATAATAGGTTTACCGTAAGATTTAAACTTCACTTACCGAATATTTATTGTTATAAATATCCTTAAGCTCGAAAGAATAATCCTGAATTTCACACATTTACGCTTTTAACGTCATTAGATTGACAGATATACACCACTCACTCCTATAAAAACCACAATCTGTTTTACTATTCTGTGGAAAGGTACACAAAGAATGATCTTTCTTGCTATTGGAGGACCGAACACACGTGACTAATCGTAAACGGTTTCTATTGGTGTTCACCTCGACATAAATTGACGTCACTACTCAATTGACGTACTTTTTGCAATTTATTTGATTAAAAATGCTTTTAAGTATTTCTTCAAACTTGATAATTATAATTATCATTTGTTATTGTATTACTTTATCTTAAAATGTGTTTTTCATTATACTTACGACAACACTTACCGGTTACACGGTTCGTCCATTCACAACAACATGGCGGTTTGTTTACACCGGCATGATAAGGCGGGAAGTACTTCTGCCGTGTGTGTAAATATATACTGATGAAAGTCTATGTTAAAATAATCATTTCTTTTAAAAGAATATTTTTATTGAAGTAAATAATAGAATGTCCAAAAATTAGCGAATAAAATAGGAAACTGAAGGCACATGGGCGATACCACTTTTTTCTGACGCCAGCGCTCTCTAGTGGCAACTTACAACAAGGTTGAACATTCTGGCGGTAAAGTTAAAATGTACAAATTCAGTAATAAGTTCTGCATTCATCCACATCAAATAAAGAAACATTTAAAATTAATTATCATTTTTGGCACTGTTGATACTTAAAAAAATATAATTAGAAATGATAAATTGATGTGATTAAACACAATAGACAGGACAGCGCACAGAAAAGTATCAACTAAATATTTATAATGCCCTGTCATATAGCTTTACATACTGACTTCTGTAGCATTTTTTACACAGCTGTTTCCAGGCATTTCAAATACAAAGTTATTATCTAACACAAAAGGAATAATAATATTAAAATTAACCCACACAAACATGCAAAAGATAAACCAAGCTAGACACAAGAAGAAACAACTTGTCAGTCAACAATATTATCAATTTTATAGTAGGTAGTTTTGAGACAATGCTTTCCAAAACTTATTTTTACTTTTGGCAGCCTTTAATTTGTAACTACTGTAACATTACATTAACATGTCTATAAAATCTAACAATAAAGAGTTACAGCCAAATCAATGAGAATACAATCATAAAAACAGCCTATAAACTAAATTAACACTGGAAAATAATCAGGCGGTATCACGGCAACATAGTTTAAATCCACTACAAAATATTAGAATTTGGCTATTTTAATATTCCTTTGTCTTTTATACATTTCAAACGTGCCTAATTTTTTTATTCTTTTCATAAGGAGGTAATCGTTTTTGAAGTTGGAAACATCGCTAGATTGAGCAACAAATTGCGGTTGCTGAGAAATTACATTGACTTTAAATTGAGTGGTAAAACCACTGTCTGATGTTGAGGCCGTTGGTATGAAAGGCAAAACCTTAGGGTTCTTGATGGAACGTTTTTGTTTTTTCTCATCCATATCGTCGCCAATACAATAAACACTTTCTTCCAAATAGTTCGAAGGTTTATTCCTTCTTCTTTTCGTTTCTTCAACAACAAACTCCGATGTAGATACGACTTTTGTTGTCTTTGCTTCAACTACATATTTTTTAGTTTTGTCATCTAGCTGTTTTATAACATTCGATGGCAAGCGTGGAACATGAACCTTGTCAAACGAATTTTGTTTAAGAACCTGTGAAAAAGAAAATAATTATTATAATAATACAGTATTGTATTAATGTATTTGCTCAAGATAATAATAAAAAAACAACCACTCGACCTTTGATATTTTACTGGCATCGTCATCATCCCTTTCCTTCCGTTTTTTGTTCTTTTTGGTTGCTCCTGAAACCAATAATAACATGTACCTACTTACTATAGCAGCAGAAAGTATAATATATACTACTTCCTTGGCAATTTATTCAAAGGTTTTTCATTTAGCCTGGTATTAAGATGTTTGTTAATTGATAACAAAGTAAAAAATATATACTACCTTCAGCAATTTCATTCACATTTTGTTGTTGTACTTTATTTTTCTTTTTGGTATTTTTTGTGATTTCTTGCTCCTGTGTTTCGGTTACCGCATCTGAAATTAATTAAATTGCAGTATGAGCCTTGAGGACCTTTTTTTTTTTTGGGCGGGTGACCAATCATCAAATCTCCCGCCCTTGGGCAGAGCGAAAGGGGGTGTCAGACTTCTACTGACTACAAACCACCCATGTTGCTTCTTAGTCCTTTATGTCGAGGCCGCGGTATCTCTTTCAACATCCCGCAGCTCCGACGGGAGCCTTGGGGACCTTAGATTTTTAATCTGCAGCGACACTTGGCTTTTTGGCTCAAATTAACATGGACAACCCTCAACTGAGAATGCCAATTTTGGCATTAGGTCCGCCTATGTATCACTATTGTGCATAAAATTTGAATAAATAAATTTAATAATATTTCTTAGCTGTTGCATTATAATTGGCTTAAGGTGGAAGCTCACATCCGGCCCGCGAAATTCTAATTTTCTTACGTTTTTGGCAATTTGCAGGCCAGTGCTTGGTTGTATGTTTATGAAAATTTGATTTGCGACTGTAAGACGTATGAAGTTACCGAATTATAACCATCAAAATTACTAACTACTAAAGAACGACGACTAAATTACTAAAGAATGACTTTTACATGCAAAAATCAATCTTGACATGAAAATGAACTTGGAGGGTTGTATTGATAATTTTGATGGTTATAATTCGGTAACTTCATACGTCTTACAGTCGCAAATCAAATTTTCATAAACATACAACCAAGCACTGGCCTGCAAATTGCCAAAAACGTAAGAAAATTAGAATTTCGCGGGCCAGATGTGAGCTTCCACCTTAAGCAGAAACAGCGGTATATTTTATGCCCGATAGGACCCTATGCCAAGCAGTGGGTGAAGTTGGGCTGTGGATGATGATGTTATTGGGGTACTTACTTTCAATTTCAGTTTTGTCTTTGTCATCGTTAGAAATTTTACGTTTCTTCTTTTGATTTTTCGTCGTTATGGACTCGTCATGAGTAAGTTTAACGTCATCTGAATAAAAGGATAAATTTAAAAAAATATATGCGTCTAGAAGATTTTATAAAATCTTGTGAATAAATAACTTTCCCTATTTTTATGCTATACTATTAAATGAGCAATATTTGTGATCACATTCTCAAAACAGCTCGAATGATTTCGAAATCATAAGTGAAAGTTGCGTAGATAGAATATAAATCTGATTTATGTACCTTTAATAATTATTTCCTCAATTGTTTGATTGACAGATGATTTGCGTTTGCGTTTCTTTGCGACCAAGTCTTGGTTGATTACATCTATTTCATTTTCTGCAACAGATTAATATTACGTAAAGATGGATTTGATACTGTCATTTAATGATATAACAACAATTTAGGTTTTTACTTGTTCAAACAAACAATATTTAAAAAGGGCAAAAATGACCAAGCGACATTCATCACTTAGTATAGCTTCGTAATTTTTGCCTTACAAGCGTCGATATTATGGTGTATTCCCGTTCGTCCCACCGTCATCACCCGTCGTGAGACGAACGGGAATAATATATTCTCTTGGTCCCACTAAATAATTTCAGACAGGTTGGTTTAATGGTAAATCAAAAGAAAATTTATTAAGGAGTTATTCCCTTTTGAGCACAAATTTTTAGACCACCTATGCTTAGAGCACCATCAATATTTTGACGTGGTGCTCTAATATAAACGATAAAAAATATCAAATTTATTTCCCTTTGAGCACCTACGTTGCGGTAGCTGTTAATTATGGGGTGTATAATAAAACATTTACATAATTATATAACATAATATATATATTCGACTGGCCTGTTGGTCTAGTGGTAAGTGACCCTAACTGCTATGCCGGAGGTCGTGGGTTCGATTCCCACCCAGGACAAATGTTTGTGTGATGAGCACGAACATTTGTTCTGTGTCTGGGTGTAATTTATCTATAATATGTATGTATTTAGAAATATATAAGTATGTTTATCAGTTGTCTAGTACCCATAACACAAGCTCTGCTTAGCTTGGGACTAGATGGCGTTGTGTGATAGTTGTGGAATATTATTATTATTATATCGATAATAATCGGCAGTATTATTGCAGAATGTTATCATTAATACATATCCCAGAACACAATAAAATAACAGTTCGTTTGTGTATGTGAGTTATGAGTTTAAAAGTTTTTAAAGGCTCCCAATAACAATACAGAAAAAAAAAACAGTTTAGCCTTTACTATCCTTTTTTCTCATCTCCTTCTTGTCCTTACCTATTTAAAATAATTCAAAGGTAGTTACATAAATCAACAGACTATAACAGTCAACTAAAAAAATATCATGTCATGGCTACCCTAAAAATAGGGTAGCCATGACATGGCCATAATCTTATTAAAAAAACTCTTTAAATGATCATTTTTGTACGCCTGTACCATTCTCTAAATTAGTTAGTATTTTTATGTAATTCCCCTATTTTTTTCCTACTTATCTATGTAGTGTACATAGTGGTAGCACAAAATCAAACATCTCCTTTGAAAGTAAACTACGAAACAACGATTAAACAATTTACGCTCAAAATTATTTAGTGGGACGAATGGCACTAATCTAAGAACATATTCCCATTTGTCCCTCTAAAATCATGAATGGGACGATCGGGAACAAATTTAATATTATTTTTGTAAATTCCCGTTCGTTCCACGACGGGGATGAAGTCGGTGGGACAAACGGGAATACACCGATATTATAATAGTACACACCTTTGTTTACATTCTCTGTCTCAACCACGTTATTTTCTGAAACACTTTTCTTTTGTTTCTTAGCGCTTCCTAAATAAACATTCTGGATAATTTCTGCTGGTGTCTCAATTTCTGTAACCAAAACATTATTTTTAATTGATCAATGATAAATAAATTGGTGTAACTTCCGTGAAGAATCATGATCAAGCCTTGAATTATTCAACTTGTGGAATGTAAAAACAAAAATGGCCCATGACATACTTGTTTCTGGGGCTGTTTGAGATTCAGACAGTCTCTTCTTTTTCTTTTTGGCACTGCCTTCTAGATTGGTCACAGATACATTAGCAACATCATCTGAAATATACACATTATTATATTATTAATTAATAATAATAATTCTTTATTCAATAAAAAACTAAAAAACCCGACTGAAAAGCAAATAACAAGCACATTTTAAATTAAACAAAACTTGGAAACAGGCGGGGTCCATTCTATTTTCATGACATAATTTAATATTCAAATAAACCCCGCCTGCTTCCAAGTTTTGTTTAATTTAAAATGTGCTTGTTATTTGCTTTTCAGTCTTTTCAGTCGGGTTTTTTAAACTACTTTTTTTATTTCTAACTTATTAGTTCTTTTGTGTTTGTTCTTTCGTTGGTAGTGTAAAATACTTCGCAGATAATTTAACTTTTGTGTTTGTTTATAGAATTTGTTACTTTGAATTTATTTTAAACTTATAAGTGTCATATATTTTTGTAATCTCCTTTAAAACCCTTCATTTTGATACCCTGCTCGATGGTAATGGTTTAATTTATTTTTTCAAATACACGATATGGCCCCTAAAACCAGCAATTTTTCTTTGTTTTTTAATTTTAATGTAACCAGTGACACTCGCGCCATCAAGACGAATATAACGACGTATATTTCATTCAAATCCCTTAATCCGTTTAGGAGTTTTGAGGGAACAAAGAAATGGACATACATACATACACGTCAAACACATAACCCTCCTTTTGGGCTTCGCCGCAGTCGGGTAAAAACACAGAAGGTAAATACAATGTAAACCTAAAACTAAAAATGTAGGTCTAATAAATGTTAAGATACTGTACTAGGATAATCCTGTATCACAGGCTGCTGGAGCTCTAACAATATGCTATATGTAGGACAGCAGTTTTCTTGTTTTTATCTTTAACATTACATAATGACAGAATTATTTTAATTTACTTACTGCCGCACTCAGAGACATTTAATGATTACTTAAGTCATCCCTTAGTTAAGATTTGACATACAAAACCTTCACTGAAATCAAAATCTTTACTAAGTTATGGCTTAAGTAGGTAATCATTAAATATCTCTGAGTACTGCAGTTAAATTCTATTAACTTATTGACTACTGACATGAGCTGTAAGTGCTACTATAGTTACTTATATTATTTTGTACATGAGAACATGATAGCCACCATCATTCAAAGCCTTGTTCCATGACACACAACAAATTAATAAATGAAAACACACACCTTCAGTTTCAAGCACACTAATCTCGGCAACATTTTGGGAACTGTTCAGTCCTTTCTTATTCTTTTTCTTCTTTTTGGCACTTTGGTTTGGAGTTTCAACAACGGAGCTATTCTCTTGAGTTTCTTCATTATCATGAGTTGTATTTAAATCTTGTTTTGATTTGTTCTTCTCCCTGCGGTATGAAACTTCAAGTGGAGCATCATTGGAATCATCTGGAAAATTGAAAATGGATCTACTAAGTAAACTGTTGAGATATTTATCATGAAAATGATCACTAAAACTATGATTAGGAATGTGTTTTGAATGGTAATATTAAAATCAAATCTAACTCTATGTGCACTAATAAATATATTAAAAAAAAATTGGTACAAAATTGCAGATGTGGCTATGGGCACTATTTCTGACAGGTAATGTAGTGAAGTGTCTGTCAGAGTGTGTTATCTGCAGCCAATTCACAAACTATCTGGACCGGTCTGACCTAACTGTCAGGAAGTAGAAAGGTATATCAAATAAATCTACCATCAAGTGGAATATCCTCTCTATCAGTGAAAGACACATTCTTTTGTTTACTCTTCCTTGCACTGTTTTTTATTGAAATATTTGCATCTGTCTTATTTTCGTCTGTGGCGCCAGTTGTGTCTATAAAGAAGCCTAAGTTTTCATCTTTAGGGGCACCTGGAATTGAGAGAAACATTATTATAAAACTCTAGTTTGCAGGGATCTAGATTTCCTAATTTTGGACTTTGGTTAGAGTAGAAAAGAAAATCTTAAATTCTGTTGACTCAGAGACAAGCAATGTAAATAATATCTATAAAACTGAAAAACAGGTTAAACTTACCCATTTCTAAAGTATCTTGAGACTGGAAAGATTTGAGTTTATTTTTCTTCTTGCCAATTACATCCAATATAGATTCATCCTTCGATTTGTTAGCAATATCTGAAAAATAATTATATCCAAAAAACTTGTAACACTTGTGTAAATAAAACTTATTTGAAATTTGAATATTTTCAGTGCATTTTAAACAGTGTCTAAACTTGATCATGGGCATCAATTTTTTTGTGAAAATAACTAAGTGTTGAAAATCAAATGGTGGGAAATTGATTAGGAATTATTGCACTTTTAATGGCAAATTGAATCAATTTGAATAGAGCTAACTGAATACTGTAGAAAGTATCAAAACAATTATATACACACCCATATTTTCAAGAATGTTTGTTTTGCCTGGAGTTCTTTTGAGGGGTATGTAATCACCGGCTTCAGCTTCTTCATCATCTTCTTTCACAGAGGTGTCCTTCACAGTGTTTTTCTTGACCACTACCACTTCACTATCATTGCTATCTTCAGGGAACAACAGTTTCATGTCAATAGAATCAGATGAACCTTCAGATAGTCTGTCTTCTTTAGCAACTTTAACTGCACTTTTGTTCAAAGATTTGTCTTGTTTCTTAGTCTCTGCATCAATTTCAGCTGCATTAGCTTTGTTTTTCTTAGCTTTTTTGACTTTGGTAAGATTCAGTTGGTCTACAATAGGTTCTTTAGATTTTTGCTTTGTTTTCTTGTCGAGATCCAGAGAAATGTTTGATGCTTTGATTTTCTTTGATCCTGATTTGTTCAAACTGTTGAGAACTGATTCATAGTTTTGAGTTATTTCTTCATTTTCACTAATTGAACCTCCGTCACTAATATCCTCTTCATCAATTTCGGCAATAGTTGCTTGTAATGGGTCTGATGTTTGATTCGATTTCATGATTGATGCATTTTCGTCTACATTTACTTCTTCAACTTCATCAATATTGGTTACAGTTACTGTCGAAATGTTGAGGCCTTTTTGAGGAGTCTTTGGCTCTTCCTTGATAACATTGAGCAAAGTTAAGGGATCATCTTTTTCTGTCTGGTTATCATCACAAATAGTCATTTCTTTTTCATTTGTTTCATCTTCATCACACATTGACTCCGACAAGCGTTTAGTTTTCTTTTTCTTTGATAACGATTTATCAGTTCCTGATTGTAAGGCACTTGTGTCATGACTGGAATCGATTCTTTGACGCCTATTCTTCTTTGGCTGTGCAGTAACTTCATTATCCGATTCCGACGAAGATGTGTCAAAACGTTGACGATTATTTTTCTTTGACTTGGGTGATTTGCTCTTATCTGATTCATTCAATTTATGTCTTGCTTCATACATTTCTCTTGAAGCTTTTTTCTGTTCTTTAATTTTGCGTTCATTGAATTTCTTCTTTGATTTAGCTGTCATGGTGAGTTCGTCAGCGCTCATGGAGAGGTCATCGCCGGAACCACTAAGCAAATCTTCATCTTCTTCATCGGAACTTACAATAAATGAGTCTTTTTCGTAATCAGAGTCATCAGAAAATTCTTCTTCATCTGAATCTAATGTTTCACCCTTTTCTCTTATCCGGTTTTCTTCTTCATATTCTTTTTCTTCTTCATCTCTACTGTCCCCCGACTCGTAATCGTCGCTGGCTTCTTCAGCCTCATCGTCGATCATTTTGCTCTTTTTCAATGACGCTTCTTCTTCTTCCGATTCTTCTTCTGCATCCTCTTCTTTTTCAGAGGAATCCGATGCTTCTTTCTTAGACCTATTCACATTGTCCTTTTTCTCTGTTTTGTTAGCACTGTTAGGGGCAATGATTGAAGTGTTAATCTGCAGGCCTAACTTTTTCATGCACTTTTGTTGAAGAGGTGTACTTGTGGAATAAGTTAGTGACAGATTCTTTTTGTCATCTTTTTCAGTGACAACATTTGGCACATTCACTGATTTTGACAATTGTTCATTAGAATCATCTTTGGCCACATTGGACTCCGCATTTATTTCATTTTCTGACACATCTTTTAGTTGAGACAAGACCAAAGTACTTTTGTTTTCGTTTTCATTTTCGGTCTTATCTAAATAGAGAGCAGATTTGTTTTTAGATTTATTAGAGTTCTTATTTATGCTATCATCATTAGGCATATTGTAAATCAATGACTTCCTCTTAGATTTATTAGAACTTTTATTTATCAAGTCTTCATTATCTTCTAAAACAGAGGTTGTTATTTTATCTGTACCAAGTTCAACAACCATAGCAGTCACAGATGATTTTCTTTTAGATTTATTAAAACTCTTGTCCATATTTTCATCATTAGCCAGGTCCGATGAAGAAGATTTTCTTATACATTTGTTTGTGATTTCATTAGTATTTTCTTTAGAAACATTGTAAGATATTGAAGACTTTCTCTTTGATTTATTGGACTCTTTATTAATACTTGCATCATTGGACTTTTCTATATTTAAAGACTTCCTTGCAGAGTCATTAGAATCCTCATCTATATTATCAACCCCAACATTTGATATGGAAGACTTTCTTTTAGACTTATTAGCCTTTTTATTATTATTAATGCTATCATCGTGATTAGACACGTCACCCGCTGAATCATTGCGATTAGATACATTGAAAATGCCATCTGTAGTATCTTCAGAAGCAATGTATGATATTGAAGACTTCCTCTTTGATTTATTGGACTCTTTATTCATACTTGCATCATGAGACTTTTCTGCATTTAATGACTTCCTTGCAGAGTTATTAGAATCCTCCTCTGTATTATCAGTTACAATATTTGATATGGAAGACTTCCTTTTGGACTTATTGGCCTTTTTATTATTTTTAATGCTATCATCTTGGTTAGATACATTAACAATGCCATCTGTAGTATCTTCAGTATCTTCATTAGTAATAGACGACTTTCTTTTAGAATTATTGTTATCCCCTACTTCATTATTGATCCCCTCTGATAAGGATGATTTTCTTGGGGATTTAGTGGATGTTTTGTCAATGTTGTTTGCTAAACTCAAATCTGTTATTATAGACTTCCTTTTAGACTTATTAAGACTATCATTTTTGACTTGAGACATGTTTACTATTGACTTTCTTTTTTCTGTGGACTCATTATCGTCTACAAAATTTGTTAGTGATACATTTTCTGGCATAGTCTCATCAATATCCATTGGTTCATAACTTAGATTAACATTTGTTCCTTTAGCTGTTTCATTTTCTAACGGATGTATTACAACTGGGACACACTGATCTCCACTATCAAAACCTTTGTCTTTCTCCTTTTCTTGATTAGAATCTGAATCTTCAATAAATATCAAAGATTGAACAACGCCACTTGGGGCTTGTTCAAATAATTTTTGAGTTGCACTGGTGTTAGGTTGCTTTGGTGAATTTAGGTTACTCATTTCTTCAGAACCGTTTTTAGCTTCAGCAAGTTTTGTGGCTGACTTGGTCACATATGTATTTAAAACTGAATCTTCATGTACAGATATTTCTGTCTCAACAGTCATGGTCATTTCATGCCTTTTCTTCTTCTTATTGTTAGACAAAATCGAAGAATTCATAGAAACGTCTTGTTCCTTGTCTGCTTCATTATTTTTATTGTTTGTGTTCATTAAACTATCACCAGAACCAGAAATGTTCGAAAAATTAAGGCTATTATTCCTATTTTTGTTCTTTTTCTTGTTGGTCTCACTATCACTACAGAAGCTGGCCTCCTGAGGAGTTTCAACAGAGATTGTGGTCCATGACTTGGTTCTGTTCCGTTTTGTTTTTATCTGTGGTTCTTCAACAGCATTAGTGCTTTTATTGAAGATGCTTTTGGCTCTTTTGGGTGCTTCTTGTAATTCTTGAATGAGATTTTTACTAGTTGCTGATAAGTTGACTTGATCTGGTGGTTTCTGGTCTACCACTTCAGTTGTCTGTCCAAGTATGGGTTCTGACACAGATTTATCAGCGGCGGCAGTTGAATCACCTGCTTCTTTGTCATATTGGGGTTCATTTTCTTTGTTTTCAGTATCTAGTGAAGAACTCTGCCTGCCAGATTTGCCAACCAATCTGGGACTCTTTCTGACTGAGGGTGAGTTATTCCTAGATGTTTCAGTATTCGGGGTTTCTTTGACATTGTTCTCAGATTCTTCTACAATGACTTCTTTAATATCGCCACTTAATTTACTAGCTGGTTCAACTGAAACAATTAATATATAATATGTATACATGCACCAGTTTAACCTTAAAATAAGCTAAGTGTGTCGGTCCATGTACAGTGAAGGGTTACTAATTCGAGATGTTTATTTATGCACACGTCATCACACGTGTGCACAAAAGTATTTACTATACTAGCTGCAAATACAAGTGTATTACTTATTTACCTATGAAGGTCCACTAAAAGCAGTTAAAATAGTAAATAGCACAAAGATAAAAGAGCACAAAAAAAACACGAATTTTAATTACCTGGCTTGTCAATACTAGAAGTTGAGTTATTCCTAGTTCTTCTTGTTGCTCTAGCTGGGGTAATTGGAGCTTCATTATCACTTCCTGTAAATATTAACATTTCATGTTGAATTCACTGTAATCTTGATTGTTAAGGTGGAAGCTCACATCTGGCCCGCGAAATTCTAATTTTCTTACGTTTTTGGCAATTTGCAGGCCAGTGCTTGGTTGTATGTTTATGAAAATTTGATTTGCGACTGTAAGACGTATGAAGTTACCGAATTATAACCATCAAAATTATCAATACAACCCTCCAAGTTCATTTTCATGTCAAGATTGATTTTTGCATGTAAAAGTCATTCTTTAGTAATTTAGTCGTCGTTCTTTAGTAGTTAGTAATTTTGATGGTTATAATTCGGTAACTTCATACGTCTTACAGTCGCAAATCAAATTTTCATAAACATACAACCAAGCACTGGCCTGCAAATTGCCAAAAACGTAAGAAAATTAGAATTTCGCGGGCCAGATGTGAGCTTCCACCTTAACACAATAACTTGACATTAGTTTTATAGACACGTTTGTCAATCGCAAACCTAAGATTGTTTGCACAACAAATTCCATTATATATTTTTTAAACAGTTTCTTAAAAATTTAATTCCTTTCAATCTAACAGTACTGATATTTTTGGTTCTAAGATATATAAGTTTCCTCACGATGTTGTGTGTTTCACCGCTTTGAGAGCAGTGGTGATGAAATAAATTACATAAAGTAATGCCGCCTGCCTGGCTTCGAACTCACGACCAACTGTTCGTAAGTCGGGGCTGCCACCACTGGGCCACCACTGCGCTAATTACAATAATATTGATTTACTAACCAAAAATTCCAAAATATTTGACACCTATTAACAACTTTATCAACTTTTAGAATGCACAGCATTAAGCTGCAATATGTATAAAACAACATAAAAAATCATCAAACTATCACACACTTAAAACAAGCAAAATATCACAAACTGATCAGACAAATCTAACAATAAATCATAGATAGAACTATCTACGATTTATTGATAAATCATTTCAATTGGTCAACCAATCTGTTGTATTGATTGGGCCTGATTAAATTGATGGCAATGTTTTTTTTTAAAGAGCTTTCATAAATCATACCATGGTTATTATAGCCAGTAAACTCATGGCATTGACTAACTCTGAATCACTACCTAAAGCCTAAAGCCTCAACATCAAAAGTGTTAAATTACGAGGTTGATAATAAGTTTTACTATGCAACAGAAGTATTTCAATGACCTTCAAATCAGTTAATAGTAGCTCAGTAAAGATGATCCTTTACTGAGGTACTATTAACTGATTTATCTCATATTCAAATAGTCTCTTATGTCATCTCCTTCAGCGGTGTGAAAGTAAGAACTAAGAAAAAAGAAAGTCATTTCTTACCAGCCAGTGAGGTCCTTCTAGCAGCCCTCTTCGCTCTAGGTGAGTTGACATTCACAGGCTCTGCTATAAGGCTGGTATTAGACTTGATCCGAGTGCTACGCCTGGATGGTGTGCCCTTGTCTTCAGTCACTTCTCCAGCAGGCTCAGATACTATGCTGGTGTTTGACCTGGCCCTGGTATTGCGTCTAGCTGGTGTGACCACTTTCTCTTCAACAGGCTCTACCTCTTTGACTGTTGACTTCCTGGTCTTTTTAGGGGCTGCTTCTGGAGCTGAAAGGTTACGAGTTCCAATTTCAAATCATGCCAGAGATAGGTGACTAAGTTTTAACTAGCAGCAAAGATGCTGGTTTTTTTTTAAAAGTATCAATGTATTGTTTATGGAAATGCAGTTTAAAAACAAGTGCAAAGTTTTTGTTTACATTTTATTTTTTAATGGGTCGATCTACTCATCAATATTGAACAGAAAAATATTTTGTCCTACAAATTAGTGAGTAAAATAACTTTTTTTAAATTATTTTTTGTGATTTCAGGATTCTTCCCACTGTAAAAACAATAACCACCATTCATGTACCTAAATGTGCAAGTTACTGTGTGTGCCTGTTAATGTATACAGTGCATTGTGCATAAAGAAATACAATAGCAAAATCATCATTAGGTATATCTCAGCTTATTAGTTTCGATTTTAAAAGCCAACATACTGTGGTCTCCTGTAATTGAAGGAACACATGCAAAAGAACCTTGTTTTATTGTGATATCTATAATATCTGTGTATCTATTGTACCAGATACATAAATAGAATGTCAATCTTATGACTTCACTGAACTGATAATCCTGCCATGTGGGGGTTAACTTAACTTAACTTTTTTGTGTGGTATAAATAGAAAACACATGATGCTGTGTGCCTGTAGTTTATACAACTGCCTAAAAAAAAAGTGTTTTACTTGTTAGTCAACCCTTAACAACCCTATAGTATTTTATCATTATCTGAAGAAATATTTCACCAATATTTTTTATAGATAAGAATTCTTATTGTGCCTGTTACTGCTTAAAAAAAAAAAAACATTTAATGCCTAATTTTGATGCCTTTCTCACCAAACCAGTAGGCTGTTGAAATATGACTTTCAAGTACCTACATCAGGTACTTGTTGATCAAATTTTACATGAATATGTTAATATGCAAACAATACTGAATAAATAAAACATATTTGTATAAATCATTTGCCAAACAGCAGGTTTGATTTTCTTACCATTTTCATCAATGAGTTCCAGTTGTGGCTTGGCAGCTAGTCTACCCCTCTTCTTTGTTGGTGTGGATTGTGTTGAGGGTGACTTCACATCTTCAGCCTCCACTGACAACCTTCTCCTTAGCCGTGTTACTGTGAATACATGGTTTAGTATCATATTTTGAACCACCCTTAACTGAAATAATACCTTTGCCTCTTAGAAACATTCTTTGACTTAGAGAAAACCTACTAGTGGGGTTTTGGGGTAATGTTATATAAATATAAATTCTTCAATAAGAAACACCTACTTAATTCCAATTAAATACCTAATATAACCGGAAATATAACAGAAGTACAAGTGAATTAAAATTGAGTCTAGTAAACTTAAAATGAATTAATTTGGAAAAAAATGAATTGAAATTATATATTATAGAGAGACTAGATAAGTCTTGGAATGGCCAACCTATCCCTGGCAAACCAGTCGTAAAAGTATTATCAAAATTCAGTGTTGAACGTGGGCAATGTCTCCATTTTTTAGCGTCCGCGTTGCGTGACTATTGCTATGCGACAATCGATTTTCGCAAGTCTAGAAGATAATAATAAGAATAAGGTATAATACAGCACCCTGGGAACTAAAATGCACCTGTTAATATTACGAAACAACAAAGCAATAGTGAATTGCGTCGCATACGAAGTGCTGTTCAAAAATGCTATTACAACATGTGGGCACATTCTACTAACGATTTATTTAGAAAAAATCAAGTAAGACTACTTATTAGTAGATCATTATAGTACACAGCTTCTGGAATGCTTTAGATGTACCGGTAGCGTGATCTCCACACGAAACCTAGCGTACCACGCTTCCATACCGCATTTTTTGGTTGTTAAGTTTTAAAAATTACCTTTAATGCCGACCTCTTCTTCCATTTTTAACACTTTTCAAACATTGACAATAATACTTTTATAAATGAACTTCAAACACGTGCAAACAGCTCAACCGAATTTAAAATCGTGCTTTTCGAGGCAATGGGTAAAACAGCTGTTGGGACGCGACGAACTGTCAAATCAAATTCGATGCGTGCTTTGCTCATGGCAACACAGCTGTTTCCGCCGAATAAGGATGCTACTAACTAAATGGTAATATTGGCTTAGTTACGGTTTTTATCTGAGTGACGTTTGATCTTTTAAAAGATGTAATTGCATCTGTAGTTTGCATTATTTTCGTATCGTACTTCTAATGAAGTATTGGTACTTTTAAGGTAAAAAAAGGGTTTCTGCTTTTCTGTTAGTATAAATCGTTTGATTTATGTATAAGTATTTGTTCCTTACAGGACTCAGCCACATCGGTGTTAGTAGTGGTTTGGACAGGTCCCTTGAAGTGCAGGTGGAGTTGGACAAAGAGTAGGTCAATAGGTGGGCCATAACTTATAACTAGTGAAATAGAATAGATATATTTATTTCAGTCAACAAAAAATAAAAAATAATAAACAATAATTTATTTAATTCAGACACAGTCCATCTTCTTTATATATATCTAACTAGCGGATGTCGCGCGGTTTCACCCGGGTAGTTCCCGTTCCAGTGGGAATACAGGGATAAAAAGTAGTATTATAGTGTAGATTCCCAACGTGAAAGAATTTTTCAAATCGGTCCAGTAGTTATAAGTTTATTCAACAAACATACACACACACACAAAATACTAATCTTTCCTCTATAAAATATTAGTGTAGATAACTAGCGGACGTTTCACCAGCGTAGTTCCCGTTCCCGTGGAAATACAGGGATAAAAAGCCTATGTTACTCAGTGTGAATGTAGCTTTGTACTGGTGAAATAATTTTTGAAATTAGTTTCGTAGTTTTTGAGTTTATTCATTACAAACACACACAAAAATACATATCTTTCCTTTTCATTATATTAGTGTAGAAGACTAGCGGACCTGGCAGACGTCGTCCTAGCCGGACAGCAGCACCACTTACCGTCCAATTGTGAATCTAAACCGTTCTCGAATCCACTGGAACACACAAAAAATTTCACCCAAATCGGTCGACTCTGTAGGAAGAATTCAGTGACAAACACAAGTACGGTACTTACAGACTAAATGTAAGGGTAGTTGACTGCCCGCGATGACCTCCGGCCACCGTAGACGCGGGCCTGTGGACGGTGAGTGATGGGCTAACTCGCCGTCCATCCGTCTCACGACGAAAACAGGCCGTGTGTGTCGACGGCGCGTTCGTGTTCCACGCGCGCCTCAAAGAGATGTCAGCAACATGGGAGGGGCCCGAAAGGGCCGACGCCTGTCGGGGCCGCGGGTAGTCCAACGGTTATCGCGGCCTCGACATAGAGGGCGAAGAAGGAACATGGGTGGTTTTTAGTCAGTAGAAGTCTGACACTCCCTTTCGCTCTGCCCAAGAGCGGGAGGGGTTATTCGATGATTTTACACCCACCAAAAAAAAAAAAAAAAAAAAAAAAAAAAAAAAAAAAAAAAAAAAAAAAAAAAGGGTAGTTGACTGACTAAAAAAATATGATTCTGTTTAATCCGTCTGTTAGATTATCGAAAAATATTGGAAGTCGTGCGAACTGTGAAGTCACGCGATTTTTTGAAGCACTGTATCGTCTTCATTAATTGTTTACGTGAAAAATGAAAAAATACGTGTAATATTTTTTGGAAATCTATATAACGGACTAATTAGATTTTTTTGTCAACTTACCTATTCTACTGTACGTTTATAGGTCACTGAACTCCTCCAAACGGCTGGACCGAGTTGGATGAAACTTTCTGGGGATAAGAAAACACAATTGATCCCGGTAGGTGGCGCTGCTGTTCGGGCAAGACGACGTCTGCAAGGTCCGCTAGTACAAGATATAAAAATTAACACACAAAGGATTACAATATACAACCTAGACAACACATTTTAAAGGCTGTTTAATCCACGCCTCGTAGTGGCTCCTAGTTGTTTTATTGTGTGACACTTTGGATTACAGACCACCTGAAACAAATTCATAATTACGGCCAAGCTCATACTGCTCATTTAAGTACGAATATAGCAGGACTTGAGCAGACTTGGAGAGGTAAGCCCGTTTTCACCGAGTTTAGTATATTTTGTGTAGATGGCGCCACTGCTGTTTGTTCGATAGACGTTATTAGTACTTAATAAAAGCTTTTTATTAAGTTGTTTTGTTCATGTGTCGTACAAATGAACAATCCACATAATGTCCTAAGTACTTGAGTAATTTCGGTGTCAATTACAATAATAATATGGCACTCATCATTTATCTTGCCTTTTTTGTTGGGTCGGCATCCAGTCTTCCGGATGCAGCCGAATAACCGTACCTAACATGGAGCGACTGCCTATCTGACCTTCACAATCACAACCCAGTTAGTAAGACTAGTCAGACTTTTGCACTATATGCTCTAAGGATGCAGCCGGATGGTGGCCTTATGCATAGGCAAGATATTCTCGTTGCGTTTCGGCTGTTTAGATTTGTCTTCACAAGTACCTACGCTAGGCTAATGTGCAGTCCAAGGTCGGATGATGGAGCTGGAAGGTCGCTATTAGAACATCTCAACTGCACGGACATGGCCCAATCCAGAATATTTATTGTTCACGTCTCAGACCAAGAAAAAATCTCCTTTTTACACAAAATTTGTACAAATAATTAGAAAAATCTACAATAATAACCTATCTAGGTACGTAGGTACTTTATCGGAAAACTATTCCTTGCATTGTGTTTATCTGGCAACTGGTAATGGAAGGTAAAGTATCATCCCCGGATCCCCCCGCCTTCCGTAAGAAGAAGTCGGATCGTTAATACGATTATGGATATCATCATACAGTTACACTAGCTAATTTAAATCGACCAGTTCAGCGTCAAGTGGACCTTGGTGGTGGTACCTTGTGTTGCTATCTGGCATTGTGCTGAGCTGAGGCCCTTCTGGGCCCTTCTGTCAATAAGCGTTATTTAATTTGAAAGGTGTTTCTGTTTCTTTTAATACCCATAAACACAAATTGCTTTATTCTTTATGCTTCTTTTTTTAATAGAATTTCTTATTTTTTAGAAATGACTACTGCTAGAATAAGTACCTACTTGATTAAAGCAACCATTATATTTCCTATTTAGCCTACATTGAAATAAGTTTGTTTACTTTGTTTACCAAGTCCAACATGTCTGCGTCTGGGAGCTCACAAAAGTTTCGCCAGCATCCTTCCGCCTGATACAAACAGTTTTCTCGTGATTTCTTTCAGCACATAGTCGTGTCTTTTGAAAAATAATGGCCCTCTTTATTCTGTAAAACCTGGCACGATGAAAAGTTACTGCAGATTGAATCGCAGAAAAAGACGCCGGCTTAAATAAGAATATTCAGAGTTTGCTTTTTAAATAAATTTTGAGCATCTTTTGCAGCGTGGGCAAATAGAAAATTATGCGGTACGTAATCCAATAGGGTGACGCATACTTCCGGTTTCTGAATTAAGAATTTGATGTTCGGACCTTATGTAAGTCCACTTTAAAAAACGTGTTGTAGTACCAGTATTGATAAAATAAACAGACAAATTAAATGGTAATCGTTGCCTTGGAATTTCGTAATCGTACTTAAGTTATGAACCACGAACCACAGTGTCGTTGTCAATAATGCCTACATACAATTGAAAATATTAAAAGCCCCGTGAATTCCATTAGTTTTTCCGAGTTGACAGCGAATAGCAGCAAACTCCGCCCCGCGTTAGGGTTAAGTGGGTCCGCACTTAAAAAGACATCAAGGGTACAGAAATGGCATTATATCTTCCTGATGACCCCTCTTCAGAAATTACGTTCAACGTTGTTAACCCCATTTCTCTCTAGGGACATCCGTCTCGAACACCCTCGAAGGGAAATACTGGTAAATGTGACGGGACAGATATGACGTTGATTGTGTGACATTAAGGTTAACCTCACCAGTGAGGGCGAATAAGCGAATAGAGAGTATTGGCCCTCATCTTATTTGCTGATCCCTCATACTTAGCGGCTACATATGTCGCAGGTAGGCTAGTACCGGCCAAGTGCTCTACAAATAAGGATAGTAACATTTCGTAAACTTGAGCTGGGGGTTGCTTGTTCTCCTCACTAAGCACATAATAGCTGTCGTGACGAGTGAGTCACGAAGTAGAAGGTAAAATGATCATACTAAATATTTTTAGAGCGAAACGTGTAACAAACTAGTCATACATAACAATTTAATGGCAACACCAAACCCATAGAGTAATCACCAAAGTTACAGAACATTTATAGTCTGTGGGACTTGCTTTGCCGCTTCATTTTAGTAATTTAGGCGCGCAAGACGCAAGCTATGAAAGTAGTTATTTCAATGAGTGTAAAGTAAAGTGATTAGTGTCCTGATGGAGGCGTCCAACCTGGTGGCGACTCATCTAGGAGAAATATAAGCTAAGTGGTATCACTAAAGTAGTGGTTTAGAGGTTCCCCACCTAAATGCCTAGACTCTAGATTCCCTAACTTCGTAGGTAGGAGATCTTGGGTGTCGTTAACTTATGCGATCTTCGATGAAGTCGAGGAGCTTGGCATCTGTTAAATTAAGAGGTTTTCGTGGAAGGCGAGAACCTCATGAAAATGAGACTGGGCGAAAGGCCGTGATCAGTCTGGTAGGAGAACTTCGGTGCTGCAATACGAAGTCTCTACCAATGGCTCTAGTTGGGTGTACACGAAGGTACATTGCAATAGTGATATGCCATGAGCAATAGTTCTAAGAGGTTTCGTGGAAGGCGAGAACCTCATGAAAATGAGACTGGGCGAAAGGCCGTGATCAGTCTGGTAGGAGAACTTCGGTGCTACAATACGAAGTCTACCAATGGCGCTAGTTGAGTGTACACGATAGTACATTGCAATAGTGACATGCCATGAGTTCTGATGTGCACACAGATACAATGAGATGTTATCTGCAAAGAGGCTGCGGAAATTAACTCTCTAATAACCAATCTTCTACGATGATGAATTCGTAGTTGTATTTAAATAATTAAGCAAATGTGAAGTATAGGTATGACGTTGCTGTTGTACTATGACTTCACACAGAAGACACCGGAAATGTTTAGGTATTTATGCATGTTGAAACACAGTGTATAAAATGGTGGGAATCAATTTATTTTTAACTACAGATGGTGAGCTGAATCATGGTACGAGCTAGTAAGAACTGTAAGCCGATTTAAGCGAAGCAAACAATCCCAGCATCTCCACCATGTCGCCGTCGCCGCGCCACCACGATATCTACCGCCACGGCATCCGCAGCGGCGCGGCGACGGGATTATTTAGAATAGGTAATTGTTAGGAGAGTGAGATGTACCTGGGGTTTACTCCGAGAGGAATCTTCAGTTGTCTGGGATTGTTTGCTTCGCTTAAATCGGCTTACAGTTCTTACTAGCTCGTACCATGATTCAGCTCACCATCTGTAGTTAAAAATAAATTGATTCCCACCATTTTATACACTGTGTTTCAACATGCATAAATACCTAAACATTTCCGGTGTCTTCTGTGTGAAGTCATAGTACAACAGCAACGTCATACCTATACTTCACATTTGCTTAATTATTTAAATACAACTACGAATTCATCATCGTAGAAGATTGGTTATTAGAGAGTTAATTTCCGCAGCCTCTTTGCAGATAACATCTTAATGTATCTGAGAGCACGGACAGAGAAAAGATATTGAGTCAAAGGGAGAACGAACCTGATAAGGTAGTCCAAGTAAACAACGATGTTAAACAAAAAAGAGGCGCGGCCACCAGAGCACTGAAAAAGATTGCAGAGTGGACGCGTAACCTACTAACCCTGCTATAAGACAATTCGGGCGGGAGTGTCGTGACGAGTGAGTCACGAAGTAGAAGGTAAAATGATCATACTAAATATTTTTAGAGCGAAACGTGTAACAAACTAGTCATACATAACAATTTAATGGCAACACCAAACCCATAGAGTAATCACCAAAGTTACAGAACATTTATAGTCTGTGGGACTTGCTTTGCCGCTTCATTTTAGTAATTTAGGCGCGCAAGACGCAAGCTATGAAAGTAGTTATTTCAATGAGTGTAAAGTAAAGTGATTAGTGTCCTGATGGAGGCGTCCAACCTGGTGGCGACTCATCTAGGAGAAATATAAGCTAAGTGGTATCACTAAAGTAGTGGTTTAGAGGTTCCCCACCTAAATGCCTAGACTCTAGATTCCCTAACTTCGTAGGTAGGAGATCTTGGGTGTCGTTAACTTATGCGATCTTCGATGAAGTCGAGGAGCTTGGCATCTGTTAAATTAAGAGGTTTTCGTGGAAGGCGAGAACCTCATGAAAATGAGACTGGGCGAAAGGCCGTGATCAGTCTGGTAGGAGAACTTCGGTGCTGCAATACGAAGTCTCTACCAATGGCTCTAGTTGGGTGTACACGAAGGTACATTGCAATAGTGATATGCCATGAGCAATAGTTCTAAGAGGTTTCGTGGAAGGCGAGAACCTCATGAAAATGAGACTGGGCGAAAGGCCGTGATCAGTCTGGTAGGAGAACTTCGGTGCTACAATACGAAGTCTACCAATGGCGCTAGTTGAGTGTACACGATAGTACATTGCAATAGTGACATGCCATGAGTTCTGATGTGCACACAGATACAATGAGATGTTATCTGCAAAGAGGCTGCGGAAATTAACTCTCTAATAACCAATCTTCTACGATGATGAATTCGTAGTTGTATTTAAATAATTAAGCAAATGTGAAGTATAGGTATGACGTTGCTGTTGTACTATGACTTCACACAGAAGACACCGGAAATGTTTAGGTATTTATGCATGTTGAAACACAGTGTATAAAATGGTGGGAATCAATTTATTTTTAACTACAGATGGTGAGCTGAATCATGGTACGAGCTAGTAAGAACTGTAAGCCGATTTAAGCGAAGCAAACAATCCCAGACAACTGAAGATTCCTCTCGGAGTAAACCCCAGGTACATCTCACTCTCCTAACAATTACCTATTCTAAATAATCCCGTCGCCGCGCCGCTGCGGATGCCGTGGCGGTAGATATCGTGGTGGCGCGGCGACGGCGACAATAGCTAAGGGTTTAGTAGTTTTTTTTTTTTAGGTATCTCAGTATCGTATTTGTTTTCTATCAGTTATGCACATAATTAGGTAAATGATAAAGAATAAGAAGAAAGATCTTAGTAGATTTTTAGTTCCTTTATCTTGATTAAGAGTAGGTATGCATTTCCCATTAACTGGCTTACGTTCCTGCTGAGTTGTAGTTACTTTCATTAGGTTACCTGCCTACGTAGATTCTTATCAACTTGGCATTTTGAAGAAGGCAAATGTACAAATTGCCGTAATCAAGTTAGCCTTGGGTTTTGCAACTTTAGTCACGACTTCACGAGTCATGGAGATGCTCTACTAGCATCGAGCTTTTTACTAGAATCGAATAAATAATGCAATAGTTTTGAACCGATCAACCAAATTTAATTCCTAACTACGTCGAGATTATCACCGACCAATCGAGCTTTAATATAACAAGAATCACAAAAGAGATCCGGATCTACAAAAAGAAATACTACTAGCACATTTTCTCGTATTCTGCTAATGAATTTTTCATTCGCAAGTGCAACATAAATTTTATATACAGGTAGAATGAAAATGGTGCACAACGGGCGCGAAAAAAGCCATAATGTATGTACGGATGATTGCGTTTACCTAATTTGATTTACAAATTTCATGCTGACAGCTGCAGGCATTCAGCAAAAGCGGAGTAGCCTATAAATGGCCATACTTTTTTATCTTTGCGGTGAAAAACCGAACTTTTTCATAGACAAAGCGAAAGGGCACAATGGGGGGAGGAACGGTGGTACCGAGATCAGGCATTTTCATGGAACAAAACCAGTTTTGTAGTCTCGCCCGTGGTTGGACTTTATTGCAGCAACGGATTTTACAGTTCGGAGTTGCTGGCTAATTTCAGTCCTGATTAAAGAGCTTCCTTACAAACTTAGCAAATGTACAAAACAACACTGGCCGTACTAAATAGCATGGACCAAGTTTGTTTGATCGTTTAGCTTTAATTGTGTTTTGGTTTTGCTTATATTTTATTTATTAGTTTTTGTCGGAGTATTTATAGTAGCGTTGGGTATAGTTTTGTTTTTTCGGTATGGTTATATAATCATCAATTAAACCTAAGCTCTATAGTTAGTTCTGCAGTTTTGCATTTTTCACCTACGAAACAGAGAGGCTGGGAGTAGACTATAGGGGCAGACTTGACATCGTATGGGGTGAAGTGTCTATCGAGCACAGTGACTTTCTTGTATCTTGAGGTTTCACCGGATAGATAGATCATTGCCCTCTGAAGTTGTTACTAAGTGAATCACGATTTGGAGAGGAGAAAAAAGCTTCTATAGGGAACTCAAAATAAAAGTCACTAATTTCTAGTTGAACTTGTGGCTGAGCTGCTACTTTGAAACGCAACTTGCAAAGCCCTATTCTGCTAATTCTTGTTATTTCTTAATAAATAGCTAGCTTACTACTTTACTTACTTAGGTCCTAACAACTTGCGCCATAACGTTGATGGTTCTTGGAGTTTTGCCCACACCGGAATATGAAGGTGAATTTCATTGAATTTTCACTCCGTTTTCTAAGCAGTAACGATTTTATCGACGTGGTTTTCCGTAATGAGTTCAAAATAGTTTAAATGTCTACCTCATCATCATCATCATCATTTCAGCCGAAAGACGTCCACTGCTGGACATCGTCAAAACGAAAAAGGCTAAATCTAACGACATTCCCACCCAGGACAAATGTTTGTGTGATGAGCACGATCATTTGTTCTGTGTCTGGGTGTAATTTATCTATTATGTATGTATTTAGAAATATATAAGTATGTTTATCAGTTGTCTAGTACCCATAACACAAGCTCTGCTTAGCTTGGGACTAGATGGCGTTGTGTGATAGTTGTGGAATATTATTATTATTATTATTATTCCCTCGGAGATGTATCTTGGTAATAAAAAAGCATCCACTTGTGACGAAGTTTGCATCCTCTTTGCTCAGTATTTTTCATCAAACTTTACACCTTCGACTGGTTCACCTGGGGTAGTGGAAATGGGTCCTAAGTATCATCAGCATCAACTGGGTAAAGTGGTATTCACGGAGCGTGATGTTCTTAAAGCACTAAAAAAGCTTAACATCTGTAAAGGGGCAGGGCCGGATGGTATTCCACCACTATTTATAAAAAAATGTGCTTCCAGTCTGGCATTACCACTTAAATTAATTTATAATAACTCGATCGCGACATCCCAGTTTCCAACGGAATGGAAAATAGCAAATGTTGTACCGGTTTTCAAAAGGGGAGATTCTGGAGACGTACAAAACTACCGTCCTATTTCGCTACTCTCAATCTTCGTAAAGATTTTTGAATCCTTGCTATGTCCTCTACTCACATCACACATTAATTTTCAATTAGTGACCCAACAACATGGTTTCTGCGTTCGTAAATCTACGACCACTAATTTGGTCCACTACGTGAATCAAGTGAGTGAATTGATGGACTCTCGCACGCAGGTCGACTCAATCTACACTGATTTCTGCAGTGCGTTCGACAAGGTGGACCACAAAATCCTCTTAGTCGAGTCACCAGTCTATGTATCAACATCAGGAGTCCCCCAAGGTTCACATCTGGGTCCCATTCTCTTCTTAATGTTCGTCAATGACATAATTCTGTCAATAAAACACAGCAAGTGCTCTATGTTCGCTGATGACTTAAAAATCTTCAAAGAAATAAACTCTTAGAATGATATCCAACTACTTCAGGATGACCTAGACGCGGTTCATAACTGGTGCCTTCAAAACCGTATGTCCCTCAACGTCAAAAAGTGTTACCACATAACATTTACTAAGAAACGTAAACCATTACCAACGTCATACTCAATAAATGGGGTAACACTTCAAAAAGTGGATACGATCCGGGACCTTGGAGTCCACCTCGATTCTAAACTCTCATTCACCAACCACATTAACAGCATCACTGCCAAAGCTGCAAAAATGTCTGGCATTTTAAAGAGAATATGTCGGGATTTCCAGTCCATCTCAACCTTAAAGGTACTCTTTAATACTCTTGTGAGAAGTCTTCTGGACTATGCGTCCCCAGTAAACAGAATTGAACGTATTCAAAGAAGCTTCACTCGGTATCTCCGTTTTAAAAGCTCTAGCTGCCCACGAGATTCCTCTTATGACCATAGACTCAGCCATTTTAATATGGTTTCGCCGAAGAGATGTAACGGACCAAATTCTACTTTATAAAATAGTTAACAGCTTAGTAAACGCGCCCGATCTTTTAGCTGATCTAAGAATAGCTGTACCTCGACGGAGAGCTATTAGATCTGGTCGCGAAACTACAACTTTTGCTACCATTGCAAGTCGTACCAACCTTGGTAGCACCGCACCCATCAACCGTATAATGAGGAACTATTATAGGATTGCTGCACGAACCAGTAGCATCGACATCTTTTCTAACCCCTTCCGTCAATACCGTATGAAGCTTTTAACCAGATCGGAGTCTCAAGATGTATGACGCTGGGTTATTAATTGCATCCACTTTCATCGTCTTCTCTAAAGTTGTTTAATTAAAAAAAAAAAAGAATTTTCTGAAAACCCATTTCTATTAAGTACTAACTTTATTTTGATTTTATAACTTTATTTTTTTAATGTAACCTTAATTATTTTTTGTTGTCGTACTTGCCCTTTATTTTTCTGTGAGTGCTGTGCACTTCTGTAAGTGACGAATTCACTATGTTTGAAACTGTTTGTGATGTAATCTTATGTATGTTCTTAGTGAGTAAGTCGTTGAAGTGCCATAAATATAAATAAATAAATAAATAAATAGGCCTCCCCTAAGTGTCGCCACATTGACCGGTCCCGTGCGTCTCGCATCCAGCGGGTCTCCGCAACCTTCACCAGGTCATCGGTCCACCTAGTGGGAGGCCTTCCAACGCAACGTCTTCCACTTAAGTTTGGCCTATGTCGGTAACCTTGGTTCTCATGCGGATTTCCTCATTTCTGATTCGATCACGCAAGGAAACTCCGAGCATAGCTCTCTCCATTGCCCTTTGGGTGACTTTGAGCTACCTGACTAATGTCTACCTGACTAGTGTAAAATATACAGGCGATGGATAAAATATGTATGAAATTACTTGAAACTTGGTAGTATCGTTGATACTTGATAGTGTAATTCCAATGGTAGTTAAGATCCCCGTTTTTGGGTCATGCTGGTCCGTACATTATCCACTCATCAGGTTGTTATTCTGCTCCATACCTACTGAAAAAGTATTCTTTGCTCTGAGATTTGGCCCACGACTTTCTGTGAGGCATCTGTGTTACCGCTACGATTACCGAGAAGAGCTTGGAAGGAGACACCAGTTATTTGTTAGTGTGTAGTCTCTACACTACTAATTAGTCAAGATAAGAGTGTTATAGTAAGTGGTAAGTAAGGTACGTTCATTGATTGATACTGATAGTGATAGCCTGCATCATCCCACTGCTGGGAAAAGACCTCTCTCCCTATGACTTCGAGTTGTTGCGGTTCACTATCTGTACTGGCCACGATTGCCGAATGCCCTTTGTGCTGTGGGCCAAACAGCTACGTTTCTTGTGTCTTATAAAAGTAGGTATTGCTATCGGTATTTTTAAAAATAGTTATTTTGGCAGGCATTAAAATGCTTCTGATCAGCAGTAGACTATTAAGGGCTGACATGTCTATTAAATTAATAGGGCACATAACTACCTAAGTGCTCAATTTCCATTATTGTAATGGTCTCATATATCCAAACGATCAAAGAGATTTTATTGCGATGTTTCTGTTGATTGCCCGATATAAAATATTTTTGCGTAGTGTTACCCTTTAGGTACTTTGATTTATTTGATACAGACCTGACGATATCCATTACCTGATTACACAAGCCACTGCCATTAAGTTAGTATAAAATGTTCACCAAATTGGATTACAATATTTTATTTGTTGTTATGTTTTAGGATGGTGGTACGTACCTATTAAGCTGTCCTTTGAAGTATAGAGTTCTAAATAACTTTACAGTAGATTTCTGAAAATCTATGTGTGGTTACAAAATGTTTGTTCGAGCAAAAATGGCTGTTACAGCGGTAAAACATCGTCGCCTGTCATCAGCGATGTCCATTTATAAGAACACGTCACTCCTCTATTTACAGTTGATAAACAAATTAAATCTCACAATCCCGCATGTGCACCATATTTGTCTATTATTTCTGAAATCCCGAAAAGAATTTTGGTAACTTTCTGCATGATTACATTCCGGGGTCGTTTAATGTCGGAAGTAACCAGTCTGCGAGCTTCGCCGCTGGGACCGAGCGAGCGTAGTTCGCTCGACCATGAAATTGCACCGCCGAGTCTCGCTTAAATGACGTGATAATTTACAAGTGTGTTCATCCACACTTCTGTCGTCCCGTAAAGGCGAAACTTTCATATTAATTTTAGTCGCTGAAAACTAGGGACTGTGTCCATTTGTGTGGGCTTTAAATATTTTGGCGATTGCTATTTATTTTGAGCTTTCATTTTAGTGGGTTGGTGAAAATCTGTGTATTCCGCAGGAATTTTTGATTGAATTTTGTTTTCGTCTTCAAATGCTTCTCTCTCTGGTCGGGTTCTAATGTCTGAGGTTCGTGGTCAGTATGTAGGTTGCATCTGGAGCGGATGATCTGCCTCCACCGGTTTCTGTCCAGTGCGTCTCTCAAAATCTCATTGAATTTGGACGACGTCGTTTCTTTTATTTTGTTGGTCCATCTAGTTGGCGAACGACCGCGCAATCTTTTTTAAATTAATCTTGCCTTCAGTGTTACCAACCATAATCGATTTTTCCAAATTGTCGCCGCCCCTTCGCACAGTGTGGCCGAAGTATGACAAGATGCGTTGCCTGCATATAGTGGACAAGCGAGTTTTTATATGGAGCTGGACCAGGATCGATGCATGAGTGCGTTTCGCACTCCAAGGTGTTCTCAGCATTCGCCCTCAGCACCGCATCTCGAATGCGTCAATCCTTTGCCTTTCTCGGGGTAAAATTGTCCATGTCTCTACTTCGTATATGAAGATAGGGAATACCAAGGCTCAAGGCTCGTATCAGCTTGATCTTGGTTTTGATACCAATTCCTCTTTTCTTCCAAATGTTATTTAGTCGGAACATCGCATCTTTAGCCATACCGATTCTCTCTCTTGATCTCGGGGACACAGCTGCCATCGTTGTTGATTTGAGAGCCCAAATATATGTAGTGGTTGACGTTATTAATGTCAGGAATGTTGCAGTTGACATTTGTTAGCTTTCCGGCTCGAGCCACTATCATTACTTTGGTTTTTGCTCTGATCACTGCGAGACCGATGTTGCCACTCTCTGACTCGAGTCTTTGGAACAGCTCACTCATATCTTCAACGGATCTTGCTAGAAGAATGGTGTCGTCAGCATTTCGGAGATCGGATAGTCTCTTTCCACCTACAGGGAAGACCTTATCACAATTTTCCATGGTCTTCCGAATAATGTACTCTCCATATAATGTGTTGAAAAGAGCGCTGGACAGAATACTAGTCTGCCTCACTCTTTTTTTAGTTTGGAACATATTGGAGTCAGTGCCTATTCTCATGAATGAGGGATTTTCTGTGTATAGACATTGGATCAAGGCAACTAGGTGTTCAGGAGCTCCAATTTCAAGTAACACTTTCCACAGTTTGTCCCATTGTTGACATAGCAAAGGATGAGAGGGCAGTTGGATTCCATGCTCTTCTCGAGTATTTGGCGAACGTTCATATTTGTTCCCGCGTTCCCCTGCCTTTTACGAAGCCTGCCTGCTCTTTGGGCTTTGCCTGCATAGAAAGTAGCTTGGACGTCTATTAATTATATGGAGAAGGATTTTACTCGTTTGGAATATTAACGCAATTGTCCTGTAATGACCACAGACTTTTGAAGAATCTTTCGTATGTAACGGTATAAACACCGATTCTGTCCAGTCTTTTGGCCATCTTCTAGCTTTCCAGATGACCTAGGCTTTTTAAAATTTTGGATGTAATAGCATCTTAGCATCGTTACCCGGTGCTTTATTGGTCTTAAGAGCTTTGATGGCATGATCAAATTTGGACGCAAGGTATCAGGTTCTCCTTCAACCTATGTAATATTAGCGTTAGTAGGCTCTCTCGTGTCATGCAACTCCGCACAGTAGAACTTCCAGCGTTCCAACCCTTGAGTGACATTGGTAAGTGGACGCTCATCTCCATCTCCAATGGTGCAAGTTCTTGGCTTACGTGTTCTTGACAGGTCTTTTACTTTCTGAAAAAGGTATCTAGCTTCATTTGAAAATGAAAGTAGATCTTTTTCAGAAAGTGCGTGTTATTCAAGACAGATTTGGTTGATCTGGTGACCATAGTCTTTCCTACAGCACAATTGTCGGCTCAGTTCTGAGTACCGTTGCTGATCCTCAATTGAGCGCATGCCGTTCTCTTCTAGTTCACGCCTCTTAAAGATGATTTGAGATGTCTCAGGTGTGATGAAATCTTTCATAGCGGGTCTAGCTAGCTTATTGTCTCTCGCTCTTTCTTCTATCATCCCCTTGAGATATTCCCTGTCGCTGTCTGTCATGTCACTCTTGTCTTTTGGAAAGTCGCCCATTTTTTGTTTAAAACTATCTCTAAAGCTACTTATGTTCAGCCTATGAATATTTAGAGCTACTTTAGGTTTCTGTATCCTCTTAAGCCGCACTTGAACTGTTGCTACAAGAAGTTGATGGTCGGATCCACAGTCAGCGCCGGGGAAAGTTATTCCGTTCGTCACTGAGCTTCTCCATCGTGACCCTATCAGTATGTAGTCAATTTGATTCTTACATGTGTCTCCATGGGATATACAGGTGTATAATCTACGGATATGATGTTTGAAGCAAGTGTTAGTGATAGTGAATTTTTCTTCCATGCAAAATTGTATCAGATGTTCGCCCCTATCATTTTGCTCTCCAATTCCGTATTTACCTGAAACACGACGCAGGTGGTCATCGCCTGTAGCATCTCTAACTTTGGCATTCAAGTCTCCCAAGTAAGCAAGAGTAAGTTCTCGTTTTGGAAGTCCTTTAAGTAGCGTTATCGCAGCGTATCGTAAAAGCTCTCTAATGCTTCGTCAGTTGACTCTGCCGTAGGGGCATAAAGATGTGCGATGCTGAGTTTGCTGGTTGCACGGTACGATGAAAGCCACTCCTTTGCTGCTATCGCCTTCGGGGCCCGAAAAATACACTGTACTTCCGAGGTCAGATGTTAAGTGACCCTGTCCTTTCCAATGTGTTTCACTGAGCCCTAGCAGGTGAACATTCTTCCTTCACATTTCGTTTTCCACAATTTGCAGTTTGCCGCACATATTCCAAGTTCCTATGCGGTGGGCATGTTGAATCGACTTATATTCATCAGTAGCATGGCCGATTTCAAATGATTAGAAACCCAAGAAACGGTTTATAACCATCTATGTTAAGTGACTTCTACATATTATATATTCCTTATTTAATAATCAAATCTTACTTGTCACTTTAGAAGATTATTCGATTTACTTTAATTGCTTTCAGTTTACCAACTTACAGCGGTCAAATATGGACAAAAATGGTTTAAATGAACAAAATCCGAAACACGGAAACACCTGAATGGGTCATATCGCCGTGAAACAAAACCCTTGTTGTAGTTCTATTGATAATTGACCACACCGCGGGCTGCCAGTTTAATTGGCACACCGCATTCTGGTTAATTTGAAGAAGAAGCCTAACGAACCAACCGCTCCTAGTTAGTGGCCAGGTAAAGGATTTATCTGCATTTTAAACATTCGGAATAAAAATGAAAAGCCCGGAAAACTTCGAGTTTTTTATTCGCTACAAGTTTCCTCGGTACCGTTTTTATGGTGGGCCGCTATATAAAATGTATATCTATTGTACATTTTTCATAGCGGCCCACCATAAAAACGTGTCTCTCCTGCTAGTTAATTGTAGTGTTTCTTGAGTATTGGATGCCGTGAATATCGGACAGGGTAAATCAAGACTGATTTTTGAAAACATGACATCACGACTGTATGTATACCATACCTATACTACACACAAATTTCGCCAGTGTAATAGGAGGCGAGCAAATCCAAATTTTGTAACTGCTACTAAGATATGCTTGATGGAAAAACCCAATAACATTTAAAACTGAGAATCGAACCCAGGACCTCATATTCAGCAGTCGCGCTTATGACTTCTTAACCAACGGCAGTCGCGGAAGTAGGTTTTGGAAGGAGGTGTTACGAAATTATCAAAGTTGTATATAGTTGCTTATTCGCGTGAGATTTGAATTTTCCAAGTTGCAGCGAAAAGTAAGTAGTTTTCTAGGCTATCTAATTCACAGTTGCGCTTTTGCGAAGAAACTACGCTACCGGTGAAAGTAACACGTAACACTAATGTCACGCCCTGATACAGAACACAGAAAGGGTTGAAAGATAAAATCTTTGAGCCTGTCTAGTTAGATTTACGATTACTACTTCTTGCATGTTCGCGGGTTTGTTTATTACGGCATTCAAGTAAACAGGCTAAGATATGCCTGGCACTGGCATTCGTCTAAAAGAATGCGGGAACTGTTTTAAAATGCATTTGCGCAAAACTCTAAAACATTCTACAACTTGGAGATGGAATATAAACTGGAACAATTTGTGGAATCACTCCCTCTATCACGTTTATATTCTATAGAACGGGTAAAGGCGAACTTTCGTAAACTCTTAACTACTCGTAGTTTGCTAATGACGACATTAGGTCCCTCCCAATGTATCAAAAAGGAGTACATCGCTATTTCCTCGAACGTTAGGACTAATCACAGACTAATAGGGAGAATTTCGTAATAGGAATTCGCAATTACATTTGAACGTTGGGATCGAATTCAGAACCACATAAGCGGAGTGTAGTGATTAGGAGCCGGGACAATGACGCACACGCATTATGTACTCGATTTACGTCACAATTGCATCGTGGCCACATAGATATTTGTGTTGTCACAACAATTTGTACAGCTGTGTAAATGTTAGAGAACGGTAATTCTGTTAGTGAAAACAATTACGAGGGTCCTATTTGATTGTGATGTGATACGTTCGCGAGTTATATCGTACAGGTTTATTTTATGGATGGCCTTTGTGCTATGTAAAGTGCATAAATTATGTACAGTCAGTCAGTAGGACCAATACGTATAGGTACTCTTAGCAATGGTTGGAAGCAATATACGAAACTAAAATTATGGAACCCATATTATCATAGAGTAGGTCATAACTCAAAGCTGCAATCGTTATTAGCATTATAACTTTGTCAAGTGTATAAATATTATTGCTCGTGACTGTAACAATACGGTGTTTTCCAATATCTGAATATCAATGTTGGTTACTAAAAGAATACAGTGACTGTACCACGAACGAGTGGAGTAGGTAAACGAACCGTTTATTGTAAATTATAATATGTTCAAAATTAACTAAATTGATTAGTTAACCTCTGAATTCATTGATTAAACCAGTTAATGTTAAATATCGTTCATTACGAACTGTGAACGCAGCCATAGTCTACGCGCCAAGCTCCTAGTGACAAGACATGTCATGCTTACCTACTTAGTTATAAATGGATACAAAATCTCACATACCATCAAATTGGGATTAGATACTGGAGTCTGTCGGGAAGTTAGTGTTGGTATGTCTAGGTAAGTTTTATCCGTACTTTCGCTTGTATTTTCCGAGCGGGGCGGAAGGAAACTTACTCCGGATCGTGCTACACTGACTCAATAGTTGTGCTGTTGTCATATATGTACGTATAGGTATGTATAGAGGAGGATGCAGGAAAGAGAGACGTGATTAATTATTGGATATACTTTTTGTTTGTAATATAAAGATGGAACGGAGCTATACATTATTGATATATTCGATGTGATGAAGTTACGTGTACAAAGATGAGAATATTTGAGGGTTTATATAAAATTTAAGCAGCATTCTCTTTCAAACCGTTTCATCGCCAGAAGCCCTTTATATTATTTTATTGCATTTAAAAACGTCGTTGGATACACGTGGACATTTGTCACAGCAGTTCTCGGTTTACAATACTAGAGGAAAGTCACCAAATATGAAATAGTATCTTAATATGGAATACCTTCATTTCTCTAAGACTATAAGTAT
Source organism: Diarsia rubi (assembly GCA_932274075.1). NCBI lineage: Eukaryota > Metazoa > Arthropoda > Insecta > Lepidoptera > Noctuidae > Diarsia > Diarsia rubi. The sequence goes on along the minus strand of OW026418.1, from coordinate 15,177,877 downwards.
GAAACGCAACACTCGACCATCTTCTGTTCCATTCGGTCTACTAACACGTACGTGGTGCAATAGACCGAATGGAACAGAAGATGGTCGAGTGTTGCGTTTCATACTTATAGTCTTAGAGAAATGAAGGTATTCCATATTAAGATACTATTTCATATTTGGTGACTTTCCTCTACGCCTTCGATTCGGGTGTGAATTCCGCCTCGGACGCAATGACAAAATTTTAAAAGCATAGCCTAGTTTTATTCAAATGTATTTTACTTTTTCATCATCGTTACTGCTAATAAAACGTCACTTTTTATGCCAGTTTTCTTTTCATCAGAGCCTTTTACAATACATATATGAAGATCTAGGTCTATTTGGCTACCGTTAACACTCATTCCTCTGATAAAGCGGCATCTCAAATATGTTTTTGGTCATCAAACGCTTGAAGTGCTTCCACGTTCAGCATAAGGAAATTGGTTTTCATTTTAAGTCATGCTCACTGAAATATAGGGTAAACCTAAAAATGAAAATCAATTTCCTAAGGTAGACTGTATCCTGTACCAACTCACTGAAGAAGAATAGAAAAAATATTTAAAGGAATACAAAAGAAGAGTACCTGCCTACATATAACGCGGCTCACGACAAAAGATTTTCTTTGTATAGGTTAAGAAATTCTCGTTAAATAAATTCAGGCTCTCATCCAATACTGAAAATGTGCTTCAAGATAATGATTCATATCCTGTTATTTATGTCGCTGCATAGTTCGTAAAAATGGAATATTCGTTAATATCCAAGGATATATAAAGGAAAACAAAATAGTACATTTTGATAGAAAACGAAAAATATCATTGCAGGCAAGGCGGAATTCGCATCCGAGCCAGTGGGTCTACTCTGCCTGTGGATGGTAATTAGCTAGCTCGCCGTCCGTCCGTCTTATGACGACGACAGGCCGTGTTGACGGCACGTTCGTGTTCCAACCGCGCCTCAAAGAGATGTCAGCAAGAAGAAAGGGGCCAGCAAGGGCCAACACCGTCGGGGCTGCGGGTTGGTCGAAAGAGATACCGCGGGCTCGACACAAAGGGCTAGAGCGCGTCCGAAAGTACCTTGAAACATGAAAATATGAAAATTAACCCACTACTCACTGTTACATTTTTACGACAAGTTTTGACAAAACATCCGGAGTAGGGGCAATATAGTATATATATATATACATATTATAGTCCAATCGTGTTGTCGTTCATGTTTAGTTCGGGCACCCAATTAAATCTATGTCCATAAGTGACACAGATTAGGAAACGCCCGTTTCTTTAGCATAAACTACGGGTTTCGTGCTTAGAGAGTAGACCTCGAGTCCAGACGCCAGGGTGTTATGGAGCTGAGAACAGCAGTGACAAATGCCCACGTGTTTCAAACGACGTTTTTCAATACACTTGAAAATAACTTAAATAATACAACGAAAATATTAATAACTGTTATGTAAATTGTTTTTCAGTACTCATACTCTGCGGAGCGGGTTGAAAGTACTACTTTTCAGCCCTAGGGAGAATCGCTTTCAACTGACAGCTGTCAAATTATTAAAAAAAAAACTTGTGTAATTTCACATTTTTATTGAACCATGTTCCAACTTTTTATACAGCCACTCAATTACAGCGCGATTTAAAATTAAATTTACATAATGTTAACTTAAGAATAAAATTATGTTATGACTTTAATATGGTTTAGGTTTAACTATTTCTCTAAAATTACATACAATTTTTTTTTAATGATGATAAAAATAATACTGGCTGCATAGCATAGCACGACCAGAGGACAAAAAAAAACAAAATTACGGGAAAACGACAACTTCCGATCAACACAATTTTTTTCTTTAGTTACTAATTTATGTTCTTAATTTCCTTGTATTCGTAATGAAAATCACAGTGTTTACCTCGGGTAAATTACTTATTTAGTCCCTCGAACTATTAGCGCCCTTACTACGTTACGGGCACCAAACCCCGTCTCGGGACCAACTAAGTAATTTTCGCCCCTTGGATAACAATGTTCTATTTTGCTGTTGTTGTTTGAGATTGACCAAATTACGCTGGTTTACCTACTGCAAAAGATATTACTGAACTGAAGTTGTTCTTCGTTTCCAATAATTCGTTTTTTTTTTTAAAGTTTAGTATTTTTGCAAACACGCTAACTTTATAATAATCCTGCGACATAATAATAAAGCCTTGTTTACATTTTATGTTACGAGGACGTTCAGTTCGACATCATTTAACAAGAAACTCAAGAAAAGAAACATGGTTGAAAGATAATTTCGTCGTTCGTACGAGTCGAGTAAAAAAAAGGCGTAGGTTCTGATAATAAGCTGTATCCGCCATTGCACAGCATGTGCTTATTTCGCTTTGATAAAAATAATGGTTGAATATAAATCAGCTTGTGTTGTCTTGAGGAATACTGAGCGACGCTTCGGGAGTGGAGTACACATAAAGCCTTATTTATTCACAAATATTTGTTTAGTTCGTGAGATCATTCGTACGAGGGCTAAAGGCTGAGCCCCTAATTTTTTTGGCTTACAGTGTAAGTATTGTTACTTTAACTTTCGCTTGTACACATCATTTTGACTTAAAGTCACTTTTGGGGTGAAAAACGCTCATAATAGGTAGTACTTGCTATATGTTTAGACTGCCAAGTCGGGTAAAGTGTAATTGGGTTTTTCCATCAAGGATTTCTCAATAGTAGTCACGGAGTCTGGATTATTGTCCCGTTTAATAGGAATAGGCTCACCTCGTGTCTTTCTTTTACTCTAAAATCACATCAAATTTGAAAAATCTAAAACACTGTATAGTATTATTAAAATCACGTTTCATGTTTCTAGCCTTGATCAATTCAGAGAATTACTGATTAAAGATGAAAGTGGCCCCTTTTGGCGGTAATAAGTAATTCTCTTAATTTAAAATACTACAGGTTATTTACTAGCAATGATACTAGTGTTTTGAATTTATCCAATTTGATGTGATTTTAGAGTGAAATAAATAAGATGTGGGTGGCGCTAGTTTCGATACTGTTAGCATGGTACTTGCCACATTAACTACTGTTTCATGGAACATAGATAATATCGTTCCTCTATTCCCTGAAGGGCTAGGCAGAGCTACATCCATATTTCGCTGTTTTCATAAGTTAACAATTTATCAAAATGTGGTTGAAATTAATAATGTGAGATTAATAATTTGGTACAGTTTCAGCCAACAAATATTGGTATATTTAAATGAAAGTTAATTATGTTGAAGGCAAATATTTGATGCCATTTTGCGCTGGCAATTAATCTAATCTATTATTTGGTGCAGGCATGCGTTGGTGGAATAATCAAGCTCTAATTTACTGGTTTCATTGATTTGCCGATCGAATGCGGTGTATTTTTTTTACTGGGGTTTTCGGATGCCTCTCGCATTCTAGACAAAGATGCGAGTAGGGTAACAGTTGGTACCTCAGCATAAATTAATACAGATTCGTACCTTACTGAACTAAAAGAAAAGCACCTAGTCGGCTGCTTGTTGTTTTGCATCTGACATTTGTATTATTGTTCTCGAAATTATTGTAGGTTAACTTAATGTATGAAGGTTGCGTGACTATCCAACATGTTTGCGGTGCTAACATGGCCAGAGATCGCACAGGATATAAAGGTTTGGGAGGAGAAAGGGGAGGCCTTTGCTCAGCAGTGGGGCACTATGTAGGCTAACAAAAAAAAAAACTTAATGTATTGCCAGATAAAATAATATGAAAATTCCATAGAACCAGAAGTTCACAGAAACTGTAGCAAAGTTATTACTTGTTTACCCAAGAAAAGAGTGCAGTTTCACAGTACCACTTTTCAGCTGCGAAATCTTTCCACTCGATCGAATACAATTCGGTGATATTCACTTCCGCAATAACAATACCTAAAACGAGTGCCAGTCAAAATGGACCCCAGAAATGTTTAAGCAGAATAAGAAGTTCAATAAGTTAACTAAGTAAAGATTAAACGAAATTCGTTTTACATTCTATAATACTGAAATTAAGCTGCTTTTGCCGAAGTTCCGTTGGAGGACCGAATGATCAGCTTCGGGGCATGTTTCAAACGAATGTTCGGCCGAACTCAACGTTCCTCAGAATTCACATTCGGTTCACCTCTACCACTAAGTACTTGAACAGTAAAACATTCTATATTAGCTGTATTTTTTATTACAAGACAGGCGTCGGCCCTTGCGGGCGCAAGGGCCGACGCCTGTCGGGGCTGCTGGTTGTTCGAAAGAGATACCGCGGCCTCAGACACAAGGGGTTAAGAAGGATCACGGGTGGTTTTTAGTCAGTAGAAGTATGGCACTCCCTTCCGCTCCGCCCAGAGCGGGAGGAGTCATTTGATAATTTCTCACATACCAACAAAAAAAAGATTTACTTGCAGTCGACTGTATTATATGACAGTTGTCGATACATACGAGTACACACACACACAGGCGCCAGTACAGGATTTGCAACTAGCGATGGATGACACTATCTGTCTGTAGTCTTATGCCACTTGACGCGATTGCGTTTAGCGAAACGAGCTTCTTTGCAATATTTTCCAGTCAGCTTTCCGCGCAAATGAATGCATGAAAACGGAATTGAAAGCATAATATATGAGTTTGAGGTTTCATTTATATCGTCTTTGATTGTGGATGTGATTTCATCCGCCAGAGCAACAGTGGGCTCACGGAGGTGTTTTTATTTAGTGCAGGCACTACATAATCACGCCGTCTCTCCGCGTCAAGCATTTTCACCGTTTAAATAAAAAAGGCACATGGATATTGAGGCTAGCAAGAGTGCTAAACCCAGCAGTGGGTTAAGTCAGGGTGTGCATGATGATTATAATTGTTTCACCAAAGACCTTTCGACCAGACCATAGGTCTCATACATAACATGACGGCCATGTCTGTAATAATCGCCGAAGGCTTAATAAAGGCATATAGTAGGGACACCCACATTTCAACCGTTTATACTTAAGTCCCATGTAATAGCGGGTGAGCCTTTCGCCATCAACAACCGGGTCCAAATCCAGACACTGTGGCTAGTACTGATAAATTCCTATATTTCCATAGGTCGCATGTCCATAAATATATCTACTTAGTGTTCAGTTATCCAGAAATGTTATCTCCGGCTAATCTTCAGCCTCAGTTTCAAACCAGCAACATAATCCACTCCTACGAAATTTAAAACGAATTACCAGTCCAGTTTTAGTGCAAAGTTTCAATAAGTACGTTCTCAGTGTCCGTGTGAGAAATCTAATGAAGGAAGCTTGTTCTCTCTGCGCACTCTCGTAGTGAAAGCTTTCGAATTAAATTACAAGACACCCCGCTACACGTGAACGTAGTATTTATAAGATCTGAGCTGAGATGTAGAGCTAGCGAGCCAAGTCGGGTAGTGCGACGTAAGTTGAGCGACTTATGAACTACTTGTTTCTGTTGAGTTATGAATGGTTAAAATCAAGCAGGAATGTGATGCAGTGTGCTTTCAACAAGCTTTTTGTACAAGCTGGCTCTTATTATACGGAATTTAGGTCGGCATTTCCTTCACGCTTCAATACATTATAGTGAATTGACAACAATTGACGTGTGCTTCTTATTCTTACTATATTTACTAATGCGGAAAAGTAAGCTTCAGATCACTAATACATGCAGTTAGGAAACGTGTTTCTTAAATATCAGTATATATAACTTATAACTTTTATGCCATCCATTATATGCCTGCCCAATCGTTGAATTGATAGAAAAAAATGACAATCTTTCCAGATTACAGGGACCAACAATTGCAAGGTAACAAACAGTACTTATGTAAGTAGTTTTGAATTGAAAAAATCTTCAATAATTGATGGTAGAATTTGGCTCTTACGCCGCAAACGCATATTTATTCAAAATTGGGGGAATCTCAACCTCTTTATTCAAAAAGGTAACATATTGAGTGGAAAATAAGAGTACAAAGCGCCGCTCCCGGGGTGGCGTCGTCGGCGCCTCTTTGATCTACCGTGGGTCCTTCCTGATTTACGCCCCCGTTATTTGGTTTTCTTAATGGATTTTTGATACACATCTGCCATTTTATGGAGGGAAACTGGTTTTTCCAGATGATTTTTTTTTGTTTTAAAAAGATGATGGATTTATGCATATTGGCCTATCCATGATTATGTTGGAGGGAAAATGAGAATTTATGAAGTAGGCATATGCCAAAATAAGGTTTTGTAGAGCTCTATAAATATTGACGACTGTCCCACTATTCTACACTATACTCTTTTCATTTTTTTTTTCAATACTACTCATGGTATGAATGATCATGCGAAGCGGATGCGTAAATGTGAGTGGCAACGCCGGGAGAGGATGCCCTAGAAAAACATACACGAACCTCACTGGTGAGATTCTTCAGGAAGGGCAGGTGCGTGGTAGGTTGTACTCGCATCCAGTGTGCGTGTATGAACAGATGTACGAATGTGGACGAGGCAAAACAAGTATGTAAGGATCGTAGCAGGTGACGTTCTGTGGTTTCTGCCTGCTTACCCTCATAGGAAAAAAACGTGAGTTTAAGTATGTATAAATATTGATTAAAAACCAGCCTCCATCATTCTATAGCCTCAGATCCCATCGGCGAATATTAGAATAGTTTCTGTAACATCCAGAAAACACAAAGAAACTTCAACAAGAAAGTACAATAACCTATGCCACGCATTATGCGTAAGGATCGAAAATAGTCTTCAAAGTTTATTCGAACCGGTTTGCGAACAGAAGGCAAGCTACCCTTTTATATGAAAAGTTTCTCCATAAATTAAACTGTAAAACACCTCGGACCTTCAAAGTAAACACACAATGATTTAGTAACGCTTAAATAAAATGAAGATGAGCTATTCAGTTCAAGACGCACCTTGGGTCATATAAATAACGATATACATATCTTTGTTCATAGAAAAGCATAATTAATTAATTATAAGAAGTCGGCATAATAAACTAAAACTGTGTACAGTTTCGGATATGCATAATAATGTATTACCTATACATAAGAAGAAGAATGTCTTACCAAAAAAAAAATCTCTACTAGAACTAAAACTCTTGCTCAAACATCCAGACCTGTACGCCATACACATGTGCGGGATTCAAACCCTCGACACGCAGCACAACGACCAATCGTTCAGACACTGCGGCAACTGTTTCATAATTAAAATTATAACTCGCATTTAAAAGGCATTACTACAAACTAAACTAAAAACTTCCTTACACGTAACACTCTTATATCCCCAACCTAAGTCGCAAATTATATTTCGCGCAGCAAACTCCCCAGCAGTTAAACCGGCGTTAAACCACGGTTACGCTAATGACGGCATGCAACTGCGGTGTGTAAGTCACGCCGGCGCCGGTGACATTGCAGCCGGCACTCAAACTACTTCTGCAAGTATTCAACTTCTAACCAAGCGTAATGGAATGGGGATTTAGTTGAGATATTGTGTTGTTTTTTGTTGGCTTAGAATGCTGGATTAAGATATGAAGGTCTGGGTATTTGGGAGAAGTGATTAATGTTTTTACTTGGATCTGGGAAATAATTGAAAGTTATCAAACAATTAAGGCACAATGCCGTTTTGTCGTGTATCCGTGTTCCGGCAGTATAACTGGGTTGGTCGAATCTTTTATACGAGTACTAATGGGTCAAAGTAAGTTATACCGCGGTTAGTCTTGAGAAATATTTCTCGGCGGCATATTGTATAGTCAAGTCAGAGGCCCAATCATTACCACCAAGGTATAAAAAAAAACTGACACCAGATTAAGCACTAATCAGACGAAAAAGAAGAATCGTCAGTTATAATATACGAGCATATTTGGGGGTACGAGGAACAGTAGGTTGTCAAGTTCCTCATCCCCCATAGAAAAGGGAGGATCCTCCGACCAGACGGGTGTTGTGTCTGGTGGGCTAACTGCCCGACATAATAATATGTAAGTCGGGATTTTATATATAGGTTAATGTGGCGGATAACTTTGATAGCGCGATGCAGAATTGCCAATGTTAGTTCGCATCTGTTGCGATAGATGGTCGCTGTCGCCACATCACTCCCCTCCGAGACCGGAGGTCGATTGCAGGCTGAGTCTTGATGCTTGCCAGGCCAGTGGAAGGTTCCAGTGCGTCGGAACCGGATGCCGCATAGTTCACAGTGAGTCGGAACTGTCTGCAGTGATACCCCAGTGAGTCGGGGTGATGCTGCACATATGCTCCAGTGAGTCGTAGTGGCTGGCTGCTGCGTCGACCAGGAGAGAAGAGCGTCTCTGCTTGTTGGCCGGCCGAAGTGCAGTGTGCTGTGCCAAGGTCGCTGATGAGGCTGAGGGTGATGACCAGGTATGCGCTTCCGCTGCATGCTGGTGGTCAGGATACCCGATGAAGCCTTAGTTGCTGGCTGACGGTATGACTCGCTGCTCGAAGGCTTGAGGAAGTGATGAAGTAGTTGCACGAAGACTGCGCTGACGTTCATGCTCGGGGTCACCAGTTTGGGGGTTCCTCATACGGAACAGGGTGTAAAGTTTCTCATCCCCTATAGTAAAGGGAGGATCCTCCGACCAGACGGGTGTTGTGTCTGGTGGGAACTTTACACCCTGTTCCTCATACCCCCAAACATATACAGGGTGTCCCAGAACTCAACGTCAAGCCGAAACGGGGTGACAGGATTGATCATAACCATCACGAGAAAAATCTGATTAAAAATCTATCCCATGCAGTTTGAAAATTATGGGCATTTTAAGAAAAACCTAGAAATTTGATCATACTGTACCATTTTTCGGTTATTCTTTTTTATTTCCTCGACCTCTTGCAATACTTCTTCCTCGAAAGGAAACACAGGTCTACCTCCAGCCTGTATTTGATTCGGGAAACGACCGCCCTCTGTGAGTGAACGGTGCACATTAACAAACACGCGGTGATCCGGGTAGCGCTCTAAATTTGGATCTTTCACGATAAAGTCTAGCGGCGGCACTTGCATTGCATCTGCATTCCTCATAAATGAGGTGCATGTTTGCATATTCTTGTGAAGTGTAGCGCGTAGGCATGGTAGATAAAAAGGATGCCAACACAAAAGTCTAGAGAGAAGCCAAAGTTCGTATGTTGTCAACAAGTCCAGTTCACAAAGATCACAGTCCAAAAAGAGAAGCCAAAGTTGTCAGTACTAAATCAACACAAGCGAAGACGAATGTGCGCAGTAGACAAATGAGCGAAACGTACTAACTGGTTGGTGTCGGACTGGTAGCGTAGCCATTTGCTTGGTATGACATCTATCTGTTTCATTCGCACTCGTTTAAACGACGCATCTCCGTCTCAATGCGTAGTGTCACAATCTGTCTCGCTCACTCATGGCAAACATACCCACTATCCCTCTCTCTCATAATTTTGCCTTAAAATTAAGAACCTACCTAGAGCTTGTGCGAATCAAAAATATTTTAACTGAGATAGCAAAAATCGGGTTACTTGAGGTTTTAATTTTTTTACTCTTTTTTATTGTATGGAACTAACAAGTATTGTACCATTTTAGAATTCTGATTAAATGCGCCAACTTTTAATGCCACTTGCCAAGGCACTCTAGTACATTTTTTATAAAGGAGGGCCTGTCAAAGTCGACGAATCTTCAAAATTTTAAATTCGTAGTTTAACGAATAGTCTCAATTCTCGGAAACTTGAGGCAATTGTGTCATTATTTTTTATTGGGATTCTAGAAATGTTATTTAAGATTACGTTTCCAAAGTTCAAATGAACAAAAATAAAAAAGAATAACCACAATAACCGAAAAATGGTACAGTTTGATCAAAGAACAATGGCAGCCGCCCATACATTAATTTAGCTGATGTAAAATACCGTCGTCTTTAAATGAAAAATATCTTGTTTAACTCGCCGTCAACTTCTGAATTAGTCTGCGCAAGAATTTTGGTTCGAGAAGGCCGAGAATAATAGAAATTCAGTGATGAACTTTTGTAGGTTATGTCTATGGTAACAACATTGCATTAGTATTTCTACTTTCCTTACCCAGTTTTTGCAGCATGCAATGTTTTTTAAAAGGTAGGTAATCCCAGTGGTTATAAATACTCTTTGGCACGCCTTACTATAGGTATACAATTGGTATCATGTACACAGGGCGGCTCATCAAGCTTTACATTTCCAGTATAACGTGGCTTCGATTTGTATATATTTTCTGTACAATGAGAGATCAACAAAAAAGCGCAAGCGCATAAGCGTCTGTGACACTGACGTAATCAACCATTGTCAAACACAATTATTTGTAACTAAGTATTAGTCTTTTTACCAGTCATTAATTGAAAGTAATTTATTTATTTTTACAGTACAAAGGTTTTACCTCCCAGCAAGGAACACTTCCACTTAGAAATAAACAGTATTGTTACTTAATTTACTCAGTTTCATTACAATAACAAATTAAAACTGAATAAAACACAATAATGCTGAGTTTACTGTCACTAGGCAGAATAAATATAAAATGGCAACACTCGAGGTCAATGAAAAAATCAATTAACTTTTCATTTAAAATATTTTTTTTATCCGGCCCTAACTAGTTAATGTGATACTTTGAAAAAACGTAAAAAAATAATGGAACTGCCTTCGTATATAAGTCACTTTTAGACGCTCAAAATAAATTCAGCTAAGATTTCGCCATTGTTCTTTCTAGGTTTTTCTTAAAATGCCCATAATTTTCAAACTGCATGGGATAGATTTTTTTTCAGATTTTTTTCGTGATGGTTATGATCAATCCTGTCACCCCGTTTCGGCTTGACGTTGAGTTCTGGGACACCCTGTATACTGCATATACGTAGTATATGTACTGCATATGCGTAGTATATAAACTGCATATGCGTGGAATCTTCATCGCTTCAACTCGAGCTGTTCGGAATTATTTTTAATGAAACTTCATCTTGCAATGCACAATTGCACATGTATTTTATGTATCGGAACGGGTATGGCCTCGGATCGGTAACGTAAAAACAGATGAGCTAATAAAACCGTATCAAAAGGTGATGTGATTCCCATTCTGAATAGTGCTTAGATAGCTTATATATGCACTATATGCGCTTGGCGTATGTATTTAATGACTTTTCAAATACATCAAATACGTATCCAGCGCTGTGCTGTGGGTGACCATAGCACAGCACCATGCTGAGTGGCAACCTACTTGTCGCAGTCACAACGGGCAACATTTCCTTTTTTTTTTGTAATCCCTGCTTGTTGTATTTTTTTTTACATCTGTTAAGCGATGTTTGTGTATTGTTTTTTTCCTGTATGCTCGGTATGTTTCTGCGACAAATAAATATATTTTCTTTCTTTTTTTATATGCCAAGCGCAAAAAAAAACTACCTTCACTTTAAAGCTGACCACTACAGTTATGATATGATGATTACTTACTGTGGCCAAACCGAGCAGACAGATTTAGATAGATCCCACCTGCAATTTAAATTGATCGGCATCACCAACCTTCACTGTAATTTCTATTACTTCCCATTTACTCAGCACATCGCCATTCCTTGACACAACTACACACGTACATTAATCACTTCCAAAGTTCCCCTCAATAGGACTTCGCTTTAGAACAGGCAGCGAACTCAAATACCAAGTGTTCGGATCGTGCCCTAGACTGTGAGGCTGCGAACAAGGTGAGCTAATTACCTATTAATTTGAGAGCTCCACGGCTCCACGAGTATGCACTTTGTTAGGAACGAGTGTGGAACGAGATAGCCTGGGTAATGGACCATAAACACATCGGGCTTTTTAAGGAGGGCTTTCGAAGTTTTGGGATGCATACAGGAATAAAGAAATGAACGAATTTGTAATATCCGTGAGAAAGAAGTGGCTTGACTTTTAATTGATTTTTCAAGGTGCAAAAATTACAAGTAACGAGGGGGGCGGGAGGTCACCAACGGCTAGTGGCCGGAGCGAAGCAAAAGGAGCGTAAGGCGGCCCAAAAGGCCAGGGGGGCCGAACGAAAGCGCCGGCGTAAAAAGCGGAGCGCCGCGGCGAAGCTGCGTGCCCCGAAAACCGCGGCTGTAGTCATTACGCTACAGCCGGACATGGCTAGTAAGTGCATGCTGTACCGCGACGTTCTCGCCAAACTGAAGGCGACGGTGGACCTCGAGGAGCTCGGGATCACCGGGGGCCTCCGGGTTCGAGTCACCGCGACAAATTCCCGGGGAATCGAGCGCCTCGTCCGCGGACGCTCTGGCAGAGAAGTTCAGGGCGTCCCTAAATGCGGACAAGGTCCGAGTGTGCCCATGTGGGCCCAAGTGCACAACTCTGCGTATCCTGGGCCTTGACGACTCGGTCTCCGAGGAGGAGGTGTTGGCCGCCGTCACCGCGGCCGGGGGGTGCTCCGCCGAGCTGGTCAAGGCAAGCACCCGAAGCCCGGACCGCGAGGGCATGCAGACTGTAACGGTTAGCTGCCCTGTGACGGCGGCGAAGAAAATTCCGGAGGGCCACACCCTAAAGGTTTGGGTGGTCGAGGGTGCAGGTCAAGCTGCTTGAGCCCAGACCTCTGAGGTGCTTCCGATGCCATGTGGGGCACCATGTAGGGTGCCGTTGCACCTCGGAGGTGGACCGCAGCGAATTATGCTTCCGCTGCGGTTAGCCCGGTCACAAGGCCGCGGCTTGCCTGGCCACGCCGCACTGCAATGCATGTGCGATTGCGGCGGCTGGGAAGCCAGCCGAGCACCGGGCAGGGAGCAAGGCTTGCACTCCATCCGCCAAGGTCAAGGGGAAGGGAAGGCCCTCCGCAACCACCAACCCCAAGGTCGTCAACGCCGCAGTCGCCACCGCCGCCGCCGCTGCTGCAAAAGACGCCACCGCCGCCGCCGCTGCTGCCAAAAACGCCACCGCAACTCCCGCTGCGGTGGTGCCACAGGAGGTCCCGGAGGGGGCTAAAATGGACTGCCATTAATGGCCCCATCAAGCCTCTTCCAGGCGAATATCAACCACTGCGCCTGCGCTCAGGATCTGTTGCTCCAGAGTATGGCGCAGTGGTCGATAAACATCGCCGTGGTCGCTGAGCCCTACTTTGTCCCGCCCAGGCCAGACTGGGTGGAGGACCTTAGTGGCTCAATGGCCATTATTGCGTCGACCGCCGCCGGCACCCCGACCCTTGAGGTGGTCAGAAAGAGTTAAGTATCGTCATCGGAGGCTATTCCCTCCCCGTACTAGTGCTCGGGGACTTAGACGCCAAGAGCTTGGGTTGGGGTTCCTGTTACACGGATGTGCGGGGTGGGATGGCCGAGTGCTGGGCTCTGGAAACAGGCCTGGACATCCTGAACCGGGGTTCTGTACCCACGTGTGTGCGGATGCGGGGCGAGTCGGGGTGGACATCTCGTTCGCCAGCTCCGCTCTGCCACGGCGTGTCGTCGACTGGCGCGTCATGGAGAAGGTGGATACATATTCCGACCACCGGTATATCCGGTTTGAGGTCTCTGCCCAGTCCCCAAGTGCGCCGGTCCCACAGACCCCGAGTGGTCCGCGTTGGGCGCTGAGGCAGCTGGACAGGGAGCTCCTCCTGGAAGCCTCGATCGTGCGGGCCTGTGTGTAATCACCGGTCAAGCCCGCCGACGTAAACACCCAGGCGGGTTGGTTCCAGGAGGCCATGTTCGAGATATGCGACATGGCAATGCCCCGAGTCCGGCCAGGAAGCGCCCGGCGTCAGGTGTACTGGTGGTCGCGAGAGCTGTCGTACCTGCGTAAACAGTGTATGGCAGCGCGGCACCTGTACACCAGGTATCGCAGGCGCCGCATTCGTCCTCCGAATGCGGAAGCCATGGAGGCGGAGCTATATGAGGGGTACAGGGCGGCGAAGGCCACCCTCCGCGAGGCTTGTCGGCGGGCCAAGAATGAGGCCCGCGAGGAGATGCTGGAGACTCTTAACAGAGATCCGTGGGGACGCCCTTACAAGATGGTGCGGAATCAACTCCGCACCCGGCCCCCGTTGACGCAGAGTCTCCGGCCTGAGCTCGTGGAGGACGTGGTGAGCGCTCTGTTCCCTTCGCGAGGGGAGCATCCTCCCCCGCCAATGGCTCCGCCATCCGCGATGCCGGAAGCGGACTATTCAGGAACCGATGCCGACATTCCGGAGGTGGCTGGGGTAGAGCTGAGAGCGGCGGTACGGAGGCTGAATGCCAAAAATACCGCCCCGGGACCCGATGGCTTGCCTGGCAAAGCCTGGATCCTGGCCTCAGAGGCTCTTGGGCCCCGACTGGAGGGGTTCTTAAGCGCATGCATGGAAAGAGGCCAGTTCCCGCTTCGTTGGAAGACGGGGAAGCTGGTTCTCATCCAGAAGCCGGGGCGCCCTGCGGACTCGCCGTCCGCATACCGGCCCATTTTGCTGCTCGACGAAGTGGGCAAGCTCTTTGAAAGAGTTATTGCAAACCGCCTCGCCGGGCACCTGGAGGGAATGGGTCCGGATCTTGCGGAAACCAAACTGGTGTTTGCAAGATCCGGACCCATTCCCTCGACGGTGCTCAACGGTGGACGCCATCATGCGCGTGAGAGCCCTCACGACGGGGGCTGCGGTCTCTCGGGGCGGTGTAGTCTTGGCGGTGTCTCTCGACATCGCCAACGCCTTCAACACCATGCCCTGAAGCTGCATTAGGGAGGCACTCCGGTATCACCGGGTGCCGACCTACCTTCGTCGTGTGGTCGGGGACTATCTGACAGGGCTGTCATCTACCCTGATCAAGACGGACAGTGGAACCGGCGAGAGATGTCGTGCGGAGTTCCACAGGGATCGGTTCTGGGGAAGGGCCCTTGTGGAACATCGGTGACGACTGGGTGCTGCGTGCCGACCGTCATAGCGGCGTCAGCGTAGTCTGCTACGCGGACGATACGCTGCTGCTAGCACAGGGTGGGTCGTACGAGGCGGCGGCCGACAATTTGACACGCGGGGTTGCGATAGTCGTAGCGAGGATCCGGCAGCTGGGTCTCGAGGTGGCTCTTCACAAGTCGGAGGCCATGGGCTTCCATGGAAATGGGAATTCGCTGCCGTCGGGATCCCAGTTAGTGGTGGGAGGGGTTTCCATCGGCGACGAGTGTACTTTGAAGTACCTAGGACTCGACAGCCGGTGGAACTTCGTGGAGCATTTCCGACGTTTGGCTCCCAGACTGGAACGGGCCGGGGCTGCTTTTAGGTGGCTCTTGCCCAATCTGGGGGGGGCCAAACGCCTCCTGCCGGAGGCTCTATGCGGGGATCGTGCGGTCCATGGCCCTTTACGGGGCCCCGGTGTGGGCGCCTGCTTTGAGGAAGCGGGCTGCCCACTACCTGAACGTGCCCCAGAAGGTCATGGCCGTAAGGATGGTACGGGGGTACCGCACGATCTCCCGCGAAGCGGCGAACCTCCTTGCCGGATTGCCGCCGTGGGATCTGGAGGCGATAGTCCTTGCGCGCCTGCATCAATGGCGCGCGGAGGCACTGCGCTGGGGGGTCACTCCGCTGCCGCGGCAAATTGCTGCGCGGCGGACAGACCTCCGGTGCGATCTCATGGCGACATGGAGACAGCGTCTGTCGCAACCCCGTGTAGGGTAAGTCCCCTCTTTGAGGAGTGGCTAGAGAGGCGCCACGGCGCCCTCACCTTCCGTCTGACGCAGGTCCTCACCGGAGACGGTTGTTGCGGGAGGTACCTGCACCGAATCAGGCGGGAGGAAACGCCCGGATGCCACCATTGTGAGGATCGGCCGGAGGACACGGTGGAGCACACAGTGGAGGTGTGCCCCGCTTGGGCGGAGCCCCGCCGTGTTCTCGTAGCGGCGATCGGCGGCGGCGACCTCTCGCGCCCGGCCCTGGTGCAAGCCATGGTCCGGGGCGAGGAGGAATGGGACGCCGTCGCCTCCCTCTGCGAAGCAGTGATGCTAGCGAAGGAGGTGGCGGAACGCGAGAGGGAGAGAACCTCTCGTCCCAGCCGCCGCGGGAGGCGCTCCGGGCGTCGGGGGTCTCGCGATGACCTCCGGCCACCGTAGACGCGGACCTGTGGACGGTGAGTGATGGGCTAACTTGCCGTCCGTCCGTCCTACGACGAAAACAGGCCGTTTCGATGTCGCGTTCGTGTTCCGCGCGCGCCTCAAAGAGATGTCAGCAACATGGGAGGGGCCCGAAAGGGCCGACGCCCGTCGGGGCCGCGGGTTGTACACTAGTTATCGCGGCCTCGACATAGAGGGCTAAGAAGGAACATGGGTGGTTTTTAGTCAGTAGAAGTCTGACACTCCCTTTCGCTCTGCCCAAGAGCGGGAGGGGTTTTTGATGATTTTCCACCAGCCAAAAAAAAAAGTACTACTTGAGCAAATCCGAAAAATTGTTGGGAAAAGCATATACCTATGCTTTTCCCAACAATTTTGTGGGTGAGCATCGAAAGAAAACCGAAATATTATGCGCTTGTTGATTAGGTGTTATACAAACGCTTAACAGTCACGAAAACAAACATTTACTCATTTTAAATAATATTGGCATTTGCCTACCTAAATACCTTTATTATGTGACACCCAGTTGGCACAGTTCAACTGTTTTCCGCAGAGAAAAACGACTCCGAAAATAAAATCTGCCGAAAATACGCATTTAAACTGGTTAGTGCAAATTATATGCACATTATGTAGAATTGTATGTGTCCAGTGTGTAAAGAAATATGCAGTTATATTTACGTAACAATTTTTTTTAACTTCTTGCTCGATAAAGGCCTCCATGCAGTGTATTTACAATGAGTACTGTCTGCACTAGAGTGTAGAGAATATCACCACAATAAATAAAAAATTATATCAATATTACTGTGCTTTTTCATGGCTCTTACAGTGTAGTGCAATTTTTTCTCGTAAGTTAGCATTTATGCGGGGTTAGTCGTTGCGTGGTTTCTCATTGCGGCCGCCAGGGGGCGCGTGGTCAGTGTCGAAAAAGCAAACAGAATATAATGGCAAACGTACATTTTATGTTGCTTTGTGGACTTTGTGGTGTTACATTTTGAATGAAAAATAGTTTTTTGATATGTTCTTTGTTTTAGTATACTACTCACATAATATATACTAGTATTTCTGCTGACATGCTTCTCAGTCTAAACATAGTTGTACAACAGTAACGCTAGACCTAGATTTTATGAAAACATCTCCCCTTAAAATATCTCCCTCATTTAACCCAACACCCCGTAGATCCCTCCACATACAGAGAATTGCGAAACAAGTGTAATTTAAAGCATTCAGCTACTTTACAATTTGCAGTGGCGTGAAATTTAGTTAAAATTCCGTGCTCAACTTGAACGGGCATTGGCAGCCACCATTGAGACCACCTAATAAATGAACTTCCTTGTCTTTGCTATTCAGAAATGGGAGAGAGCACGACTTTTATATTGCTGTACCGGAATCTCCGCATGTATTCTGGTGCTGGTAATTGCGACCGTTCTGGTAATTACATTATTTACATTCCAGAAGGTTGGAGCTTTTTTTAGGTTATTTTTTTGTTGATTTGACTTAAAATCTTCCACCTGGACACGAGTTGCCATGGCTTACCTGAAAGTCTTTGAATAGGCTGCGGATACAGCTTGGCTGGAGCAAGAAAAATCTGATGGAGATTTATACATTACTCTGCTCTGGAGTGTGAATGTGGTGGTGCCGTTCAAGGAATGAGACACTTATTATCATGTCCTACCTGTGCTGCTTACTGGTCACAGAACCTGATCGACACTACTGAAAGTGACAAACTCTCACCTTTCGGAAGATCCAATTAAAATTGTCATCGACACACTAATAATAAGATAAGCAGGAAGTCTTCGTAACGCGAACAAATATTCTAAGATCATTAAGGTATCTTGGTAATTTAGTGTTTTACTATTTAGCCTATGTCCAGCAGTGGACGTCTTTTGGCTGAAATGACTATCTTCACGTGGGTTTGGTAATTGCGACAATTATTTATTTAAACTTCCTGTACAATAGAGATAGATACATAGGTCGGTCGCCTTAATGCCACAAGGCGTTCTCTACTACTTAACATTTGGGTTAAATAGAACAACATCGTGATAGGGTACAACATAATATTTAAAAATAATTTCTTGTTTTGAAAAGTGTAGAATCCTGGTAATTATATTCTGGAGAGAAAGTTTGAGTTCCTTTTAGGATTTTTCCTCGACGCCAGGCGATATTTAAAAAAAAAAAGGAAAGTCGTGTTCTGCGATCACCAAGCTGACATCGTAGCATTTTACTAGGTGGTCATTTGCCCGTTCATGGTAATAATTTGACAGGTATCTAGGTATCAAGGTAATTGGCAGCAAAAGCGAAAATTAAAACTTAAACGGACGAACGATTTCCTTTGGCACCTTTAATTTATAAAAACTAGCCAAGTGCAAGTCGGACTTGCACATGAAGAGTTCCGTACCATTGTAGTAGAATTGAGAGATTTTCCATGTTATTTTAGTACCATAGACTTCTAATAGGTTTTCCTGTAATCCATAAGTGTTTAACTAATTTCTATATTTTAATCAAAATTATAGGCTCAGTCGTTTCGGAGATAAGGGGGGGGGGGGGGGGGGGATGATCGGGCAGACAAGCAGACAAACACACGAGTGATCCTATAAGGGTTCCGTTTTTTCCTTTTGAGGTACGGAACTCTAAAATCGTTATAACTTCTAATCAAAACAGAAAGCGCTTTTGATTCGGGATGAAATCTAATTACCTAATAGGTACCTACCCTTGTGTAATCTTAATTACTCCTTTAGGATTAAAGTCCCGGATTTATGTCTTCGGGGAATGATTATTCAGGCACTTATAATCTACTGGCACCTTACCCGTTATTTGCATGCTACAAATACGAAATAACGGTAGGATGGATAGATTCGGGCCGCGGGTTGTACACTAGTTATCGCGGCCTCGACATAGAGGGCTAAGAAGGAACATGGTTGGTTTTTAGTCAGTAGAAGTCTCACACTCCCTTTCGCTCTGCCCAAGAGCGGGAGGGGTTATTCGATGATATTCCACCCGCCAAAAAAAAAAATGTATAGATTCTATAGATAAATACATGGTAGATGTCACATCGTGTCCAACTTTTAGCATAAATTCGGTAATTGATTATTATTATTATCGTCGAAAATAAGGATCTAATAACCCTTCGATTTAAAAACAAAGTTTAAAAAACTAAAACTTAACTACGAATAAAAACACAGACTAATAAAAACGCGTTCATAAAAGTAGAAAACAAGAAAATAATTCTTAAATTGATTTAAGTAAATAACATTTATTAAGTATAATTATTATACAGGACAGTCGTAGTTGCATGCCACCTTGCTAATGACAACTATCTGCTGACTTCTGTATCAATGAGAATGCCATCATGAAGGAGCATCAGGTATCAGTGGCATGCGACTACGGCTGTCCTCCTTATAATTATATTTATTTGAATTTTACTTTTGTGTGTTATTAATAAATACGTAATGATACATTATATAATTTTGTTGTTTACGAGTAAATAACACAGCTAGACCGCGAGAACTGTTTGACCGCATTCAAAACGTATAAGTATGTTGACTAAAACTAGAATATAAACATATTTGTAATGTGCTCGCCAATACCTTTCATTTGATATCAAACATAATTATTATGATTATCTTAATTTAAGTTTTTTTCAGGTTAGAATGTGACATTTGAATTCCGTCATATTTTGTTGTCATAAAATTTATATAGCCTATGTCACCCGGGCTGTTCTTAATTTATTAAAATCCGTTGAGTGGTTTAGGCGCTATGGTGGAACATACATACATACATAGACTGTCAAAATCATTACCCTTTCTTTTGGCTTCGCTGTAGTCGGGTAAAAAATAAACAGATCCTCATCTGCCTAGTGACCAATATGGTATGGTATAGTCCCAACTATGTTGGCATTTTTTTTTTTAAACGTTGCCCCACACTACGAATTTCTCCTGCATCGTGGGTGCGTTTACAAACATCAACTTCACATACACAAATACCCAGACCCGGAACAACTATCTGTAGGTCATACAAATATTTGTTCCGTGCGGGAATCGAACCCGCGGCACGCTGCGCAGCAGTCCATTGCTTGAGCAACTGCGCCATCCGTGCCGTCATTGTCTTCTAGTCGAAGCGGATGCAGCTAGAATACCAGTATTTTACACGGAGCGACTGCTTATTTGATCTTCACAACCTAATTAGTATTGAGTTATTTGATACCTCCCGGTAAGACTGTTTTTTTTTTAGACTTCTCCTGTGCGGGCATCGAACCTGCGACACATAGCGCAGCAGTCCGAGCATTAGAATGCACGGAGGAAACTCGGTATGTGATGTGTGACCTATCCACGGACCAGTCACGGCAACCTATATACGTAGTTGTTTTACGGTACGTTGGTGTTTCATAGAAAATTGCAACGCAGTCAAAATGTGTCAACATCAATGCATGTCAAGTGTTGTCTACAAACTATCATTTAACAAACAAAACAACATTTATATTCGGCAACCACTATAAATGACTATAGTCACAATCACAGAACCAAACTTAAAATAATAAATTGAACCGATCCAAAAGTGTTACTTATGAATCTATAAGCGATAACCGGGCAGGATGCACGAATGTGAAGGCCTTAAATATTATATTAGGTAGACGAAGTTCGTAGTCCATACATTTTTGATGAGTGCTAAAGGCACTCGATTGCTGTGACATGTATACACCCTGTATATAAATAAAGGTCTGATACACGAAACAAACAATGCTTTTAAAAAGTACTGGTTTATTTAAAAGGAGGTTTTACTTAATTATTCGGTTTATTAAAAGTTTCACTTTAGTATTTCACGTTAATTACTTATGTAGAAAACGAAGCAAATCATGTTTCGTTTTCTCACGTATGATGTTTTTTTTAAATAATAATAATACCAATCTTCATTTTATTTCAGGCAACTAAGGCCTATAAGTAAAATACACGCAATAAGATAATACAAAATTTATAAAACTTTACCAGCACATCTAAACCACGTTATAATTGCTACGCGTAAATATTAAAACTAGAATGTAACGCAGTTATCTGGGCTCCACATGAAACTAAGTATAGTCTCATGTTGGAGCGAGTACAAAATAAATTTATTAGGTATAAATATATGAGGGAATACGGGGTATATCCATTTTATCCATTGATGTATCCAACTCTATTTATCTTGGGAATGGTCGGATATAATGAACTAAGGGTCAGTAGGCAACTCACACTAGTGACTTATATTTTAAAGGTAATTAGAGGGAAGATACACAATGCAGATATATTGCGAAGGGTGGAGCTAGTCGTGCTGGACAGGTATGTGGGTCGTCGTCGTCAGCCGCGGTTGCTGGTAGAACCGCGCGCGCGAACTAACTTGCTGCGCGAGGCGCCGCTAACGCGCGCGCTCCGCACTCTCAACCTCATTGCCGAGGACTTGGACATATTCTGTTGTGCTTTGGGTGAATTTACAAGAACTGCTACTTATAGAATTTGCTATGTTAAAACTATTAAATTTTAAGTGTGCTACAATATCGCATTTGGTCTAGCCTGTAAGGATATTTGTATGTTTAGAGTAAATACGTAAATAAATAAAATTGACACTGACAACTCATAAGTCATAACACGTTGTTAGCCACATCTCGCGACGTCGCGTGGTGGTTACTTGCCATAAAATAGCAGTCGCGGCGCATTGGGTTCTGGTATTTGTTAGGGCATTACTATTTTTTTTTATTTTGGTCATTTAGGTAAGCTCAGTTTAGTTCGGCTTGGCAATGAACGTGGTTCATCCCGGTTAAGATTTGTTCTGAATGCGTTTAGTTTTATTGGTGAAATTCGCTCTAAACAAGACCTATTTCAAACCTTTTCTCTCTCGGTATCCACTTACTGGTAATAGGTTGGGTCTTGCGCTACCTATCCAAAAATTTCGTTACAAATTGCAAAACCCTGGCACAATATTGTCCTCGCCGATTTTGTAGAAATTCTATAACATTGAATGGAATGGCAGCTATCTCGAAGATATACTGTAAACAATGTTTTCGAAACGTTTTCTACAAACATTTTGAACATAGTAAGCTTTGCACGCAGACTGCGTTTTATGACCCATACTTTTACTTGGGAATAGATAACGCATGGCTACAAAAATAGGGCATTTTGATCCAAGTCCACAAAATGTTTCAAATGAAGTTTTTTAAGTGAATGAAGTTTTCATCAATATTTGTGAGTAAACAGCCACAAATATTGATGAGAAATGGTTCGCACATTTACAGTATTCGCGTTTTGAAAGAGAGTAACTACGAACGGGGAGACTATGAGCTGCCGAACAAATTAATAAACTAAGTAAGACCTGTATCATATAATTTAAAACGTACTTGCAAAAACAGTATTGTTTGACAAAAAGTTCCATAACTAAATCGTCGGACATGTCCGTACCACTCCGAACGAATGGTAACCCTATCTGTGATGTAATCTTTAACATGATAACATTTAATGTGATACAAGTTAATCGAGATTAATGTACCACCATCAAGTGTAATGCTTTACTGACCTGTACAGAATCGTTATGTATCAGTCGTATGTCAACATGGCAAGAAGAACTAAAATAACAAGTAGAGACTGTGTTTCAAGAACTTAATTCATAGGTTTAGCTATTCAATCATATAAGTAGATAATTACGTAAAAAAATCAAAAAAAAACTTACGAAATCTCAAAAGCAACCTAGTTTGGACCATAAGTTGTCAGGGTCAAAGTTGTTGCAATTTAGGGCTAGTTTCCCATTTCAAGAAATGCACTTGGCCAGATCGCTGGGTAAACTCTAAGCATCATTAGTGGCTTCCTACACCAGTATAGCTCACGACTGCAAAATTGTCAAGACACGTATTTCGTGACGATGTATTGGAATGTGTTTATTAAACCAAGGGAAAACCACCATTGCTTGTAGCAAAAACTCTGGTAAACAACAAACAACAGCACTGGCTTGCAGCACTGGTTTAAAGAACTGGCTTGAAGAACTGGCTTGAAGAACTGGCTTGAAGAACTGGCTTGAAGAACTGGCTTGCTGCACTGGCTTGCAGCACTGGCTTGAACAACTAACTTGCAGCCCTGGCTTGAAGATAAGTAAATAATAATAATCTATTTATTTCAGGTAACACGACATAAAACTATCTCAATTTTGTAGGTAGACCGGAATTTATAGCATTTTCTCCGAATATCATAGTTATGCATCCCCTAATAACAACTGAGAAGTGTAACTACCCCTCGACAAGGTATTACGGCACGTCACGCTGGTTATAAACTATCGATAGCGTGCACACAGCGACAGGGAGACGAGACAGATGCGTGATTAATTATCGCGTCCCTTCACAGCATCAACGTAATGATAGTTTAATTTATTCGGATGACCTACTTCAGTTATTGGTTATTGAAGGGGAATAATGTGGAATTGATGAGTGTCCGTCTGATTCGGAGCTTTTGCTAGGATTATGCCTATTAAGACAAACAGTTTCGTAACTCATCATCATCATCCTGAAATTTTCTTGTTTCATTTGTGATCAGCATGTTTTATCATTATGACAAATGATCAGAATCTTTCTACTTTTATGAATGTGAAAGTTTGCCTATCAGTCCAAGCAGCTTAAATATTTGCATTATACAGAATTTGCTATACATAAAAGGTTGCAGGTAGGAGCAGGGTATGTGAGCGTTATAAGTGAAAAAGTAACGCAAAAAACTGTATATTAATATGATACAGCGTTTTTGCGTTGCCACGTGTCACACCGCGTCTCTTTAAGTGAGCCACTTGTTTCCTAGAATTATAACCTTCCCTTAGCCTTGTACAAACAGAAATCAAGCAACATGTCCCTAATTAATGTGTGTTTATGATATCTTGTTCTACTTTAATTACCCAGCTGTTACCAGCTTCCTATTCCCGGCTCAATATCTCTCGTAACACGTCGCTGCGTTTATTGGATCTCGTATTACCGTATCAGGTTTCACAACATTTCACCAACTGATGCGCAACTTCTTGTTCTTTAGATAATTCATAACATATATTATTAATGTAAGAAAACAAAATACACTCGAGAGCAATGAATCCGGGTCACTTAAAGAATCCTAAAAATCTCGGAAACTAAAAATGCTAGGTTAATGCAATAAATTGTATTTAATAGACAATGTAATACTCCTTAAATGAAGGTATTAAAACTTCTTAGTTATTGTAAAGTTATATCATAAAAAAAACAAATTTGAAAAAGGACCACTTTCGAAGATGGAACTACGAAATTACAGCATTTGGTTTTGCTTTTGTTTGTAATCTGTCATTTATGTGGGTACATAAACCATGTTGATAGTGCTCTATATTCATTATTCAAGCTGAAATTATGTCGCTTACGCCTGAAGAATGCACCAGAATACTTACAATGCTGAAAACCGGCCGGAGTCAGCGCGATACAGCCAGGACTGTCGGTGTGTCGCTGTAAACAGTACAAAGAGTTCTCCGACGTTACGAAGAAACTGGTTCTAACCTACGCAGACCAGGAACGGGCAGAACCAGGTGTACCACAGCACGAGAAGACCGTTACTTGGTGAACACCATGCTTCGAAATCGCTTTCTCACAGGAACTGAACTCACAAATCAGTTTCGACGCCTCGGAGGAAGTAACCCAAGTGCATGGACAGTAAGACGTCGGCTTGCTGAATCTAACTTAAAACCCCTTAGACCTGCAAACGGCCCTAAACTGGAGCGTGGGCATCGTATTTCAAGACTAAGATATGCCCAGAGCCACGTAAATTGGAGTATTGAAGATTGGTCAAAAGTTATGTTCTCCGACGAATCAAAATTTATGCTCTACAAGCACGATGGAAGACACAGAGTGTATCGAAGACCAGGGGAAAGATTCAAGCAAGCATGCATCGAAGAAAAAGTAGCCTACGGTGGTGGGTCTGTACTTGTGTGGGCCGGAATTTCTTCTGAAAGTCGCACAGAGCTGGTGATCATAGAAAACGGCTCTTTAACTAGCATAAGATATGTGGAAGAAATCCTCAATGATCACGTTGGTCCATTTATGGTCAATTTAGGTGAGGATGCTATATTTATGCATGACAATGCCCGACCTCATACAGGTAGGATTGTGAATGACTACCTTCAAGAGATGAACATTACTCGTATGGAGTGGCCAGCGCGCAGCCCGGATATCAACCCGATCGAGCATGCTTGGGACGAGCTAGGCAGATGCGTAAAACAACGAAACCGTGAGCTCAAAATTGCTCTCACAGAGGAATGGGAGAATATTCCCCAAAATCGTATAATTAACTTGGTGTACAGCATGCCAAACCGCGTAAACGCAGTAATGGAAGCACGAGGAGGCAATACGAAGTATTAAAATTCAAGAAAATCGTAATAAAGTTCAAAAATTTCATGTTTCCTATTTTTGTTTTAAGGAGAGATCAGCAGTTTTTTTTTATTTATGTAATTTTGTGTTAATAAAATGTATGGTGACTCATATTTTTTTTACTTTCATTTAAAGAGTATTACATTGTCTATTAAATACAATTTATTGCATTAACCTATCATTTTTAGTTTCCGAGATTTTTAACATTCTTTAAGTGACCCGGATTCATTGCTCTCGAGTGTATTTACAATTATTGCTTGCTTTATTATCAACTAGCCATTTACTGTGAACTAGCTTCTGCCCACGGCTTCGCCCGCGTGGACTGGTTTATAGTATTGAATTTGAATGATTTTATAATAACTATAATACAAAGACAACAAGTTTCTTGTTGCTTTGTTGGTTACTAACTGGCGCACTCAGAGTTCTTTAATGATTATTTAGGCCATCACTTAGTAAAGATTTTGACAGTTTTGTCATAGAAAAGTATGTCAAACCTTTACTAAGTAACGGCTTAAGTAATCATTAAATATCTCTGAGTACCGCAGTAAGTTTGGGCTCATGATTTCATATAAACCCGCTTATAAAAAAAAAGATGTTTCAAATATATCAAAGCAAATTACATAAACATCTTATTGACTCTTAGTAATTTACAGTTATAACTCGGTATGCATGTTCCAAAAGTATAAAGATGTAAATATGAATAACTCCAGAAGAACAAATTGAAAAAGTTTTCATTATATTTCGGTACTACAGAGCCTGAGTTTTCAACTTTCTATCAAGTTAAATAAGCCATAAGCGAGACTAGTCATGAGCTCATGATCGATGGATTGTTTACTTAAACAAAAAGTTTTTAGTGTCCTTGAATACTTAAATATTCAATTTATAAATTGTATCTATTAGAAGTATCATCATACTTTAAGCCTACGACGAATTTGTGGAGGAGAGGAGCCGACCCCAACATAGTTGAGGAAAGTCTAGGCAGATGATGATGAAGTAATGAAAAAATAATTTTCTTGGAAATCCTTCGGCCTATGATGGAAAGTGTATGTATTGCGCAGTTGGGGTGCAGGTACACATTCGAATTGTGATAACTTAAATACATATTTTATATATTCTACCGGTAATTTCACGCGACTTTTGAAACGTATCTTCTATATCTACTGGCTTCACACTACCTTCCATACACTTACTATCCAAAAAAGTGCACATGAGCTCAGTCACGTGGCCGCGGATTGTTCGAAAGGGATACCGCGGCCTGGACTTAAGGTCTATGAAGAAACATGGGTGGTTTTTAGTCAGTAGAAGTCTGACACTCATTGCCGCTCTGCCCAAAGTGGGAGGAGTTATTTGACGATTTCACACCCACAAATAAAAAGCTCAATCACGTTAGCACAATCATAGTTAGTATTGAATATTTTACTTTGCAAGAATATTTATATCATTTCCAAATCAGCTCATGCATGATGTCTCACTGCCGGGCAAAGGTCTCCATTTACTCTTTTCTTGTGGCCGCCGGCTGTCCGGTCTTTTGTTGTAGCTTTTCTCGTCATCTTCGTTTGGGCCTACCACGACGAGGCCGAGTTCTCCTTCGGCAGCCTTTCTGAAGACGGTTGTCTGACATTCGACGTACATGGCCGGCCTAGTCCCATTACAGCTTGTTAGCTTCTACCCCCACGCAGCAATAGGTGTATGAACAAATCGCGATATAATACATGTTTTTATTTACGACAAATCTTAGTTAACTGGTGTATAAAACAGAAAGACCTATAAGTTCCAAAATGGCGGTTGTAGGCACGTACTCACTTATGTTATAGTGTTGTTCTCTGTTTATTGTCGTATCGGGAATAAGACCGAGTGCCCGATTGAGCGGTTTTATTATAAGAATTTTCTTCAAGAAAAGTAACAATGCGTAATGGTTTAGTAATTTTACTTATCGTTGGAACCCTGTTGACATTGTGGCGCAGTAATAATATAAAAAAAAACTCATTCGTACCTTTATTCCTAGGTTCTTTGTTTGTTTACGTTGAACCGAGTAATGAACGACTCGTCGCGTTCCTCCTCATCGAAAAACAAAAGATCATGATTCACAACTACCATTGGTCCTCGCTGTCAAGATTTAAAGATATTTGACAGTTGTTACTGGTAGTATCTATGAAGGCCGACTTCGACAGTCTTACCAAACGGTATCGTGTTGCCTACCCACAAACTGAGTTGTGGAGAACATACAGGTAATCGCTCTTTGTAAAATACTTGTTTTTACCTGCATCCGGTTAAACTGGAAGCCGACCACGCCATAGTTGGAAAAAAGCTAGCCAGCAGAAGACGATGGTAAATTGGTTCCTAGAATCTACCAATATTTAATGACAAGTATAAAGATAATTAAATTTCAAATACATAAAATAAACTCTACTAATTTCAGATATTTCTTCAACAAAATGGCATCTTAAAACGACCTATCCTTTGTAAACAAAGTGTTTAATTTGTAAGTTTACAAGGCAATTTCAATATTTCCATCGCGCCCCATAGTCATAAAGCTTGTATAGGTGTTGTAAACAAACTATTCGTTATTGATAACGATCTCGACGTAATTAAATTGGGCACAGTGGGCACAGCAGGCGCCGATGAAGGCATAAATTGTTTTGTATCTATGTCGATCTAAATTAATGAACATCTAACTTTGTGCTGTAAATAATTTACAAATAGGGTAGGTGAGTATTTATTGGCAGTATGACTACGCAGGGGTGGTTTTAGTTGCGTCACTATAGCAGATGTACTGTTCCAATGAAATGTGTATGTTGAGTACTTACGCATAAGGTGTCAGCCCCGACACCATTTCACCACTTAGACACGAGTTAGTAGCTATAGAGAGATTCCGTGACCTACGTTATTTTATAAAAGCTAAACTTATTCTATAGGAGTACAGTTTATAGTAAGGACAATATTGGATATTAGGAGTAGCGCTTCGTGTGGTGGCTTAGACAGAGATCAGATAACAGAGGTAGGTACGCTAAATAGCAAACTTTTGTTAGCTATAAAGCGTGGATTTGCCACTTCTACTGCACGTCACTTTTTGTGGTAGAAAAGCACCATCGGACACTTTTAAATTACGATAAATTGAAATCGAATTAACGTATCCTGGTTCACTAGGTCTTGCAACAGCGACTGCCTGCGGCAAAAACAAATGGAAGCAATTGCTTAGAGTCCCATGGAGCACCGGTACATACGCGACGGAATAATGTGTCACACGCGCATATCACACAAGTTGCACCAACCGAGGCTCTGAACGGGGTCTATTGTTTGGATGATATTTTTACCACGATATAAAGGGTGTAAAAGTTCCCTTAACGCAAACGAAAGGCACTTGTTCTCCCCACCGCTGCGATATTTTTTTGGTTCTTGACCATACCTGGGAACCCCCTAGTTACGGAGATATTGCGGGTCAAAGTTCCAAATTTTGCACAGCTGTTTTTGTAAATACGAGTTTTTCAGGTTATAACTTTACATAAATTACCTCCATGGCCCGTTTACCATTCAAAGCATCCACTAGTACACCGTTTTAAGAGTGCTACATTGAGTTTTACCGTAAAATGTGATTTTTGATCCCAAAGGAAAAATCGTTTCCCAGCAAAAAAAATTGCGTAGGTTTGTTAGTTTGATGTACAGAATGCTTGGTTGACGTATGTGTGAAGGGTTAATTTTACACCCTGTATACAATGTGGAGCAGGACGATTGACATTCCTCTAAACCACGTAAAGAAAGGCATGCTCTTGACCCGTATACAAAAAATCAATCAAATCCAATGACTACTTTAGCCACAGGAAATTATTTTTCATTTTCTTATTTTTCAACATGATGTAGATCGGAGTCCGTAATAATAGGTAAACATTGTAAGGTCAGGAACCTGTGCAAAAACCTACGATTCTATTCTCAACGTCTCAATACGCTTGAAAGACAGAGAAAGGTGTCATACGATCCCACTCTGACGCGCCCCGCACACTCCCACAAAATACTACAATTATAAAGAAAAAGTAATATTACTTACGCAAATAATGCATTAGTGGTGCATAGAAAATTGCGAGTGTGTGTGTGAGCGGAATTTTTTTCGGCAAAAAGTCCTTGACTCGGTAACTATGTCAGTCAGTGCATAGCGGCGCCCTTTGAGGAGAGCACACGCCTACTTTTTTTATCACAAGACGAGCCGCGCGCGCATTGTCGTGATTTTATGAAAAGTTTGTTGTTATTGTGATTAAAGACGATTTATGATATTTGGATTAGTGCATAGGTTACTGTGACTTATTGGTGTTAGTGTAATATTAGTTATTTAGGCATTTATTAGGTAGCTAGTTTTGTGATTTAGGTTAAGTTAGTAAGTTTTTTAGTTTAATTATGCCTCAAATAAGGTTTTAAGTGATTAATTATTCAATCAGTGATCTTTTATTAATTAACAACTCGCAACTTAGTGAGTTTATGCCGCTGATTTGTTGTTCTCCGATAAAAAGTACCTACGCCCAACATCGCCGCCGCTCGCTGCGCCCGCGCACTAGGTCAGTGACTTTTCGTAGTTAAAGCGTGTTTACTTTTTATGCAGTTGATTCTGCTATTTATTTTGTTTGAAAATTGCAATTTTTAAATTTTCCACTAACTACTAATCTTCGTGTTTTAAAATGTTTCGATGGACTAGTACAGTGCTAGTTTTAATTTAATGTCGTAGTTCCAGATCCACATTGTATAAGTCGTTGCGACTGAAAAATGTAACCTGCTGCACTAATATTACGAACGCGACAGTACCTCTGTCATCTGCCTTTCTGCATGTCAGTCTTTTCCTTTTCACACCTATACTACTAAACCAATCGTTATAGAGTTTTACAGATACGAGTAGGTAACCTGGAGAAAGAGTTTATAGTCTAGATCGCAGATTTGGTCCCGAGAAAAAGCTAGTAAACATATAAAACGAAAATAAATGATATAATTAGTCTGCTAAGCACAATGACAAATTAAAAGTCATAATATGCCCAATATTTCTCGAGATGTCTTTAGTTGTAGAACCAAGTATAGTCTTATAATATAGGCCTGGGTTGCGCTGTAATGGCTTATATTATAATAAATTATATGCAGAAGTGCAAACAGCTGTTACTGAGTTACAAGATTTAAAAAAAATGGTTTTCGTTTATGAAAATGAAATATGACGGAATCAGAAACCTAAAATTCTTTCATTAGTCTTAACCATGGAATACTACGAACCAAGTAACTGTCGAGTTTTGCAGGAGAACCATGTGTGGGATGCTTCGTAGATGCAAGCGCTACTTCGTAGCATGAGGTCCTCAGTTCGATTGCTGGGTCCGGAAAAGTGTTAGTGGAATTACGGGCGTGATAACAAGTTAGTTTGTTTCCAGCTAAAAAACAATAAACAAAAACAAAATTTTCAGCTGCATCTGATTAGGCTAGACATCGACCCAAGCTACAGACCAAAAAAAACCTCAATTTTCAAAAGAAATTCCTAATGGAAGAAAAAACCAATGACATTTTGTCGGACCTAGAAATCCATCTTAGGACCTCAGCAGAAATAAAACCTAGGTACCTAATTGGTATAAGAAAATAGACAAAGGGCAAGCTGCTGGGATTTCAGCTATAGAAGCGTTTCCTGAATTGAAATCCAGCTGAACAGTTTCACGAAAAACTTTTTAACAAAAATCTCATCAGTCTTTTCAAACATATTGAAATTTTAATATAACATACCTAGTCTATCAATGTTGGATGCTAATATTACTGGGGAAACGGCTGGGGCAATACAATTCGCGTTAGTGTGAAATTTCTCCATCCACTGTGTTATAATAAAAGCGAGGGTAAGGAGTAAAGCGGGTGCATTTTACGCCAAATAGAATTTTGCCAATATGCTACTTCATAAAAGCATTAAGGACCCTTTGGTTTTGATTTTAGAGTATTAAGGATGTGATTGCCTTTTAATCGGCCATTTCTTCGGTGGTTTAGTAAGGGAGGAATATGTAAGAGGGTTATATTTTAAAGTTTTATTATTGGAGGTGGCAAGTGGTGGCGACCCCGACTTACGAACAGTCAGCCGTGGGTTCTAAGCCATGCAGGCACATTACTTTGTGTAATTTATTTCATCACCGCTGCTCTTAAAACGTTGAAGGAAAACATCGTGAGGAAACCGGCATGTCTTAGAACCAAAAAGTTCGAGGACATGTGACAATTGTGACATCTACCAACGATTACCTAACCAAGATTATAGCCCACCCCTCTCCTTGAGAGCAGGCCTGAGTAACTGCAGTGGGAACATTGTTGGCTGATGATGATGATGATTGATGATGAGGACTCTTTTGAGCAGGTGGTTGTTTCTAAATAATTATGAGGTCTTATATAACATAACACATAACATAACATCACACCTGTAATCCCTGGTGGGTTAGGTAGAGTTGTATCTTCCCATTAGTAGGTACCTATAACCGTATTTCGCCAGTTATGTTTAAACCTTATGTAAAAGGGAGCGAACCTATTGCCATTAACCGAGCTCAAAGCCAGACTCCGTGGCCGCTACTGAGAAATTCCTGATGGAAAACCCAATTTTGCTATGATCGACCTGGGAATCGACTCAGGACTTCATGCACACAAGTTGCGCTCGCGATCACTATACCAACGAGGCAAAATTATGTGATTATCTGAGAGCAGCGGTTTATAGGTAAATAGGCTGTTGATGATGATGATGATCTTAGAAAGAAAACAGATTTTGTGTAGACATCCTCTTTGAATGCAGATGTGCTATGAACCTGAATTGTTTAGTTAGGGTGTTCTTAAGAATCAACTTATCTTACATAATACTTTGTGTATCTTTCAGTAGTTGCTAAATATATTTTCTTTTTATAAAAGAAAACATCGTAGCTCATACGACAGTGGCGATAGGTAGCGCCATCTATACGTATTACACTAATCATAAACCATCGGAGCACGTGAGCGGGGTTTATCGCACTCTGTGATCTCACTGACAATTTTTCCACCCATTTGCTCGATCTTTCACTCTTATGACACTGCTTTTAGGATCATATTGCGGTGTATTTAAGGGGCCGTGTACGAAATCATCTCATTTTGAACAATTTTAATCGCTCCGTGTGGGAAATCTATGAAGAATTTGAAGTTTTCTTTTGGATATTATAAGAGACGAGTTCTTTTTCTGGCACAACTCTTTCTAGAATTTTTAAAATAATGTTTATATCAATGGCAATCACCTTCATTCGACGGCGCAAACTCTTTAGGCTCTAAACGCGATAGAGCTTGCGTCGTCGATTTTGTAGTTAACTTTGGATTCAATTTACGAAATGAAATAATAGTTTATTTATAAAATAAAATTACGATTCTATTAGAAGATTGCTTTAAAAATAATGAGTAATTTTTAAATTTTCTTTAAAATGATTCTAAGGTATAGAAAAAAAATCCTGTTTGTGTAGACATTTTGTAAAAATTGCGATGTTTTAACATTTTTTTTCTGCTATATTTTGTATTGAAGTCGAAAATGTGATAAATAGTGCCACTAGGACACCATATGGTGATGCTATTTATATTTTTTTAATGCTCAGAATCGCTTGTAGTGTTATGTTCAGCGAAGCCAAACATAACTCGATCGATATTTTTGCGGAAAAGGGCTTTTGAATATGGGTGATTGCCATTGATATAAACATTATTTTAAAAATTCTAGAAAGAGTTGGGCCAGAAAAAGAACTCGTCTCTTATATTAACCAAAAGAAAACTTCATATTCTTCATAGATTTCCCACACGGAGCGATTAAAATTGTTCAAAATGAGATGATTTCGTACACGGCCCCTTAACAGGAGACTAGAACTAATGTTGCAAAGTACGTCACAGATTAGATAAAGGTACTAGTTAGATATATGTGCCCTTTTTTAAATCTCAGATAAGTTTTACGTAAATAACATAACATCACGCCTGTAATCCACGAAGGGAGAGCGACCACTAGACCAACGGCAGTCATCAAAGTTTTCTGGTCATCAAAACTGCCCTTCTTCTTATCGTATAGGTAGTAAGGTCTAACGACCCTACACACTGTAGTGTCAGAGTTTCTAAACCGCCTCAAAAGCCGCTGACATGGTTTGGCGACCGCCATTTGGCGGCCGGGACTACCGGCTCATTTGTGCCTTCCGAAGCACGGAATCATCTTTTTATCAGACAAACAGGTGATTCAAGCCTGCAATGTCCTAGCCAAACTGGAAACAACTTTACAAAGTATGCTTCCCGTGGGAATCGAACAAAATCGACAAACGTTTGAACGATTCGACCACGGAGGTAAAACTGCCCTCGTAACAGCAAATGCAGTAATCGACAGTTTGACGATTTTGCGAGTCTTTATGCTTTTACGAAGAATTATTTTTAGATCACTTGGACATAGTGAAATGGAAAGGAAAAATGCAGCATTCCGTGTGAAATTATTACTTAGCAGCGTTTTTCTCCAAACCTGAATACCATTTTTTGTTGTATTTTATGTTGTATGAATACAGTATGTTAATTTGAACGAGGGACATATTGAAATCTGCTATATGCTTACATGATACTAATAAAAACGTGAACAAAAAAAAAACACTGATAAATAACTGACAAAACCATACCAAATACTTCGGAAAAGTTTCGCAACCCTTGCGTTTATCACAGAAAATGTGCGCCGATCAATGACTTTTAGGCGTAATCCATTTTCCCTTCATATTTTAAAACTGGTGTGTAGGACAATGGCAAAAAAACAAACGTCTAATAAAGTGAGATCTGGAGAGTGTGCGGGTCCATGGCACAATTACGTCACAAATTAAGGTTATAGTTTTTTTTACATATTTAGGATGAGAATCGGATAATGAATGCCCTCCTTCCAATGTCTCTCGATTAACGTAACACCTTTTTTTTTTGGGGGTTGGGAAATCATAAAATAACTCCTCCCGCTCTTGAACAGAGCGAAAGGGAGTGTCAGGTTTCTACCGACTAAAAACCACCCATGTTCCTTCTTAGCCCTTTATGTCGAGGCCGCGGTATGTCTTAAAACATCCCGCAGCCCCGACTGGCGATAACCTAACACCCTGAATACTGTATTTACTGTCACGTGGGCAGAAAAGCACTCGTAACATCAACAGACTTTCTACCTTTAATCCTTCATCTCATTCAACAATACTTCAAAAACGCAACTTATCACAAGTTCTAGGTACTGGAAACGAGAAACATACAGTCGTGAACAAAGCCGGCAGAATGTTCAAGTGCTCACATGCGCACTATTTTATAAGATGAGTTGATTCCAGGAAGTTATGGTTGCGCTTTGTTGTTTCAAATTAATTAAGAAATTCTTCAACGGATCTGTAGCCTTTGTCGTTTTTTAGGACTTCGTTAAGCGGCTGGTCGACTCTTGGATTGACGCAAGAGCTAACCTTCTTTTAGACTGAAAAGTTATGCATGTCAGGGCTGCGGGTTGTTCGAAAGAGATACCGCGGGCCCGGAAACAAAAACTTAAATAAGTACCATCCGCAAAGTAAAACTTCCGATTCTGCATTGCAGCCATCTGAAAAAATAAACGAATGAAAAATGAATTAGAACAACAAAATACACTCGGGCTTATTTCAAAAGTGGTTAAACCTAGGTTTAACTTAGACTTGGTTCATCTCGCATCTCTCACTTCGATAATATTCAAAAGAAAGTGACAGAAAAAAACATGCTAGATAAACCAAGTCCACTTTTGTAATAAGGCCGTAAAAGTTTAAACTGGAATACAACAGTAAATCCGAGTTGTTTAAACGTATGATTCGAAATTTATAATTCGCATTTTGTAGTCAAAGAAAGAAGTAATTTGTTCAGAAGCAGCTAGAATTGCTGCATTCCTCTTGGGTAATCATAACCCACCAGCCAGAAAAAATAATGGTTCTTTCAAAGTGAGCTTCAACACAAAAAAATAAAGAACAAGTTAAGCTAAGCAAACGGTTTTTGTGACGATTTTTAACCGACTTCCAAAAGGAGGAGGTTCTCAATTCGACCTTTTTTGTTTGACTGCCTCGTTGATCGAGTAGGTCGCAAGCACAACTGCTACATAAGGTCCAGGGTTTGAATCCTGGGTCGAGCAAAGTCTCATTGGGGTTTTCCATCACGAATTTCTCAGTAACAGCTATGGAGTCTAGATTTCTGTCAGATTGATGGCAATAGGCTCGATTTATAAAATACAACTGATGAAATGTAGGTGTGCGATCAGGAGCACTCCTGCCTAACCATCCGGGAATGAAAAACGTGATGGTTTGAAAACAAAAAAAAACAACTCCTGAACAACCATCATGAAATGAACACAGAATAACAACTGCTCATTCACAATCTGCAACTCAACGAGATAATAGCGACCTGCTAGGCAATAAAACCTGCTTAAGCAATAGCAAGGTTTTCGACAAAAGAAACCTTCAAGTCTTCAATATTCGATTCTCCAATAAGTCGGCATTGAGTGAACGAACAATGGTGGGCACGCTTCTCAAACCATTCTTAGCTGTAAATAGTGCATAGAAAAGTATTACAATACAAGCGGTTGCTGCGAAATGCGTCCGCTCCATTATCAAACGATTGGTATATTGAATTGTGTTATGGGCAAGAGAATGATAATGGTATATTGAAACTATTCAAAACAGAGAAATAACCCTTTTTAATCCCTGAAGAATGAGACATAGGTGTACAGCCAGCAGCAGCTATATACAGGGTGTTTGGAAGGGAGCTGTACATACGCCTAGGGTAGAAACTAGGGATAGTCTGCTACCTACCCCCGCCCATTATATTGACCTTGGCCTCAAGGTTTTTTTTTAATTTAAAATTATTTCTTTACCTTACTACGGTACTTCAGGCCCCATAACTTTTCTTCTCCACAATTTTCTGGTGTAAAATAATTTTTTGCAGGACCCTAAGACTCTAACGATTAAAACAAGACCATTAGCCGACCGGTCCCATGGATAGATTTTGAGCTACAGGTAGTTTTAGTCAAAAAATCATAAAAAAGTCAAATAAAAAATAATAATAAATTAAAAAAAAACCTTGAGGCCAAGGTCAATATAATGGGCGGGGGTAGGTAGCAGACTATCCCTAGTTTCTACCCTAGGCGTATGTACAGCTCCCTTCCAAACACCCTGTATATACACTTAGCAAAGTTTAGAACCAATTTTCGCTTACTGCATTGATTAAATATTTATGTTACGTATCGAAACTAATATTTCGGAACC
This sequence comes from Diarsia rubi, assembly GCA_932274075.1. NCBI lineage: Eukaryota > Metazoa > Arthropoda > Insecta > Lepidoptera > Noctuidae > Diarsia > Diarsia rubi. The sequence goes on along the minus strand of OW026418.1, from coordinate 15,141,271 downwards.
CATATTATCATAAAGAAGGTCATATCTCAAGTTGTACTCGTTATTTTACGAGAAATTCGCGTTTGAACTTTGTCCAGTGTATAAATTCTATTGCTCGTGACTGTACACCCACATTTTACCAGATATTTATGTTTAAGCCCCATGTAATTAGTGGACGAGTCTTTTGCTATCAACTGGGTACAAATCCCGACTCTATGGAGCTGTCACTGAGTTTCTAATGGAAAACCCCAATAGCACTTGCCCGACTTGGGAATGGAACCCAGGGCCTCATGTAAAATCAAAATCAAAATATTTTTATTTCACACAGGCTTACATGGGCACTTAAAAAACGTCGACAAAAAGGTGCACGGTTCGGTGTATTGGTCGATTCCTAAGGAGAATAACCGGCAAGAAACTCCAAAGAATACGCTTTTAATCTTTTAAAATCGTTTGGGTTAACAATACGTTTAACAATAAGGTCCAGACATAATACACACATGAAGACCATGCAGATTAATGTCTGTGATGGTCTTTTGAAAAAAGCACCACACAGGTTTGAGTGGACCCGTCCAGTCAGTGCAAGCATTTGTCAGTTATCGTGGAGCTCGACTTTAACTCAAGGAGCTCAACGTCACGACGAGCAATACCAAAGAAAGGACATTTGGGTGGATCACTTGTAAAAATTAAAGAAAGACCCACATGGTCGTCACATTTACAATATATAAAAATAATAACATATTTATCATATTTAACACATATTTATCATATTAAACACACATTTATCATATGTACAGCAGTCACGCCTGTGATTACTACAGGAAGCAGTCATGAAAACCACTACAATAAAATTCCATGAGTAGCTGCGAAATACGTCCACCCCATTATCAAACGATTGGAATAATTGAAACTATTCGAAACAGATATTGGAAGTCGCAGATGCAGTTAGTAAAAGGTTCTTAAAAAAGTAGATAAAATTAGAATACAAGCGTTGCTCGTTTCTTTTTAACTGTTAAAATGAAAAAAGAAAACAGGAATCGACCCCCAAGACTTTATGCTCAGCAGCCGCAGATTGCAGCACCCGTTATTTACGGTAACAGACTACCTAGATTCTAGGTAGTCTGTTACCGTAAATAACGGGTTTGTCAACAACATCCTTTAGTTTTCCAAGTGAAGGCTTTCAGATTTACAAAATGAATACTCGTACTGATCTGGCACAAACAGCAAGAATTTATACTTAGTAGGTGGTACTTAATTACAATTATTTTTTTAATTTTCCAACAACATTGCCCATATAGCGTTAGTACAATAATGAACAAAGTTTATGAATACATTTCCCTATTTCAAGAGCCATGGAGTGGTATGGTACAAACAAAGTTTATGCTTGACTTAAAATAAATGGAAATTATTTACAATATAAATGAAAACGAGAAGCCCGTTTAATATTATCAACAAAAACAGAGCAAACTTAACCAGCAATCTCATTGTTAAATACAAACAACAACCGTCGAACTTCTATTAAGTAAACTCTAAAGAATAGAACTTTAAAAAGTTAACAAGGCGGACCGAGAGCTGAACTATTAAAGAATAAAATGGTTTTGTACATCTGGTCTCCGATATTGAGTGGGGAGTATTATAGCTTTCTTAAAAATCGAATCGAACTCGACCATCTCCTATCTCTCTCCAACGTGCGACGAATAAGAGAGCTGGAGTATTTAATAGTGGTGTTTCATCAAGGTGTATAGGGCCGTTTTGTTGCACTATCGGTCGTGGGCTGTGACTCAAAAGACAATCCAATTACAGCGAGATATAGCGGCGACGCTCTAATACGATTGCAATCGAAGGTCGGCGAAATAGAAATGTGCACGGACAAAGATCAGTTCTGATTTTAATCTATTATTTTCTTAATTGATTGCCTTTTGGGTGTTGTAGACTAGAGTGGTGTAATCCCCCCCGCCAGGATTTGTACTCTTATTTTTCAACGGGGTTTTTCAAACATTATTGAACTAACCTACTTTTGTAAATTCTGTTGTGCATGGATGACGGAATTACTTAGTTTTCTGCTACTAGTTTACAATTACTACATCGTAAATAATTGGAAACACTGGCTTTATTAATATAAAAGTAAACGTTAATAAACGTGCGTTTTGTACGATTTTTGTGCATAAAGTTTAATAAATAAGACCATAGACAAGGCAATAAAAAACAGCGAAGAATTCGAATCATGTTCCAAAAATAAAATATGTAAAAGTCGGCTGTTCAAAGTTGTTCAATTGTTTCAGGATGTTTATATGTTTAAGTACTTTGTCTGCCATACCAATTAAGTTGCTAAACAATTTAAAGATCGCTTTGGGATTAGTAGGCAACCTTTTCCCGCCCATGGGTGTCATTAAAAGCCAAACAGGGGAGTATATCTGGGGAATTGCGAATACTTGTTCTCCTAATAATATGCGATATTGATTTCAAGAGGAAACTTGATAAGTCTATTTTCAATCTCAGCCAAGCAAGCCTTTTTAGTATACTTGACTGCGGTAGGTTGTAATTAACATGTACATCACATCCATACTTATTTTTACCGGAGTACGGCGAAGCCAAAAGGAAGGGTAATTATATTGGCAGTCTATGTAAGTATGTATGTTTGTATGTATCGCCTAAACTACTGAACGGATTTGGGATCCCTTCTTTTCGCATAATGTTCTGTGTCCTAATAAACGTCGGCATAACGATTTTGGCACAATTTGTTTTGGCATAATAATACTTCGGCATATTTTTTTTCAATTCATTCAAACTCTTTAATTCAGACAAGTGTCCATAGTGTTAGTAACAACAAAATAACTTAATGACTAGGGTTAGTAAACTTAGTAATAAGGCAAAAGGAAAACATTTATAAAAATCTGATGGAATGGATCCTTACCCAATGACACAGCAGAGGGGAGTCCCACCGATCTGAGACCATTGGTGGCGGTGCGTAGCCGACCGAACATGGAGGCGGTCCTTTTTCTGACGATCGCGTAAAAATCATCTGTGCGCGCCTCCGCAAACATAGTGGACGCACTACAACGCCACGACAGCCCCAACAGTATCCTAAACGCGTTATTATATTGGACACGCAGGTCGCTGTATGTCCTCTGCGTAAAACTGGTCCAAAGACTGCACGTGTAGAATGACTGGCAAAAAGCTTTGAAAAGAGTCACTTTAACTTGATTTGTACAATGTTACATCGAACAGCCCACGACCTGCGCTCCCTCTCAATATCCATGTTGTCCCTTAGATCATCATTGACCCAATGACCCAAGTACTTAAACTTAGTCACCCATGCTAAAGGAGTCCCACAGAGCGAGATACCGGGAAGATCCGAGTAGTTGATGGCACTTGCTTTAAACATCATAAGTTCGCTCTTCTTACCTTATAACAAGTTGCCTAAGTCAGTTATAGAACTGACCGATGGAAAGTTTAAAAACTACATTAAACGTGTCCTTATTCAAAAAGCATATTATAAAATCAAGGACCACGTCGAAGATAAAAAAGTTTGGCTTTAGCTTCTGCGCATGCGGCTTCCCTGGTAACTCTTAGCCGGTACAAAGTTGTGGATGTCTCTAACTATTCTCAATTTTATTATTTATTTTTTCTCTTCCATTAAATTCTCTCTTTTACAGTGGTTTTTAATCATCCAGACGCCCTTTGGTACGAATAGTTACAGCACTGATATCAACATTTGTGCCTTACCTTCATTACAAAAATTTGTTAATTGATATGTTATTGTTACGCCGGGCATCTAGAATCTTCAAGAAACCTCGCTTAATAACTGAGAAGTACGCGTGAATTCTAGTAGGTACCTAATTCTATTCTGTAGGTAACTACTGCGTCCGGCGTCAGCGGTACTTGCATTGTAATGTCACCCGTATACCTACTGCGTAAAGTAACTTCTTCTTTGTTGGATAATTTATCTTTAAGTATATTTTTTTGTTAATGTATTTTTCTGGATGCTTTATGGAATAGTAGCGAATTTTCTCGAATATCTTTTGTTTGTTAGTGGTATAAAAGGACCGAGAGAGGTCGCAGCGAGTCAGTCTACTTTTAAGCGAGACAACGAAAGGTTCGAAGAGATATCAAGTGCGCTAAAGTGTTCAGTTGTGATTTGCGATTGTTTACAAGTGTTTTGCGAGTAATAAAGTTATTTCGTGTGTTCAATTGGTAGTGCTTTTATTTATCCCATACCCAGCTCGTAACAATTTGGTGTCAGAAGTGAGGGATAAATAATGCCGATTCTACCCAAGGACGACACGGATAGTATCCGTACTAGGAGTCAGCGACAACAGGGTATGGACCAAAGGCGATTTGGTGACTCTCCGACACAGACACCAGGCGGTGTCCAGTCTACGTCAGAGCCAGTCGCTGGCCCATCCGGAGCTACTCCAGCATTAGCGGCGCCTGACTTGTCTGCCTTAATGGCGCTGCTGCAAGACCAGGCACGTCGTCAGGAGGAGCAGGCTCGACGTCAAGAGGAGCAAACTCGCCAGTTGCAGGAACAGATGCAACGGGACAAGGAGGAACAGGCTCGCCGTCAAGAGGAGCAGGCCCGCCGGTTGGAAGAAAAGTTGCAACGGGACAAGGAGGAACAGGCTCGCCGTCAAGAGGAACAGGCTCGTCAGTTACAGGAACAGCTGCAACGGGATAAGGACGAACAGGCTCGCCGTCAAGAGGAACAGGCCCGGCGCCAAGAGGAACAGATGCTCCTGATAAAGGATCTTCACGCATCAGTTGGCAAAGAGCTGAGCGTGATGAAGGAGCAGGTACAGCAGCACGACGATCGAATCTCAAAGGCCGAAATTCAGATTGCTGATGTGAAGAAGGCCTTGAGTGAAATTAAGGTTGGAGATGGGGTTGTGACGTCAGTGATTGCTGCACCTTCGGTGCGCGGGTTTAAAGTGCCGCCATTCGACGGAACATCTTCGTGGTCGGCCTATAAAATCCAATTTGAGGCTGTTATGAAGGCGAATGGGTGGACCAAAGCGCAAGCCATGACAGCGCTCACCTTGGGCCTCCGAGACCAAGCCCTTACCATTCTTGAGGCACTCGGCAAGGATGTGACCTACGAACAGCTGCTGGAGGCGTTAGAGTCTAGATACGGCGACGCGCACCTGGAGCACGTCTTCCGTGCCAAATTAAAGGATCGTGTTCAACGTAATGCCGAGAACCTACAGCAGTGGGCCCTGGAAGTTGAAAAGCTGGTTCGGAAAGCATACCAGTCCGCTCCTGCACTCATCGACGGAAATCTAGTACAGGCGTTCGTAGATGGAATTCGCGACTTGGAAGTTCGAGCTGCTGTGAGACTTGGGCACCACGAGACGCTGAAAGATGCCTTGGCCCATGCTTTAGAAGTGGAGGCAGTGAGGCAGGACCACCGTACGCACCGCGTCAGGGAGGTTGTCGCGTCACCTGTACGCGACCGCCCGCAAGGATACAGCCCTAGGTGCTTCACTTGTGGAGAAAAGGGTCATCTTCGGTCAAGCTGCCCTAAACGCAGCTCAGCAAGAGAAGATCAGCCCCAACAGGGAAGGGTGGCTGAAGCGACTACCCAGCCACAGCAGGGAAACGAGTAAATGCCAGGACTGGGGGGCGGGTGCTGGCTGGTTTTGAAAGAGCCCCGAGGATCTCGATCTCACAAGTACATGACGGGAACAGCTTGACCATCAACGGCGAAGTCAACGGAACTCCATGCAAACTGACGTTGGATACTGGAGCTTCTCACACGGTCGTCAATTCTCACCTGGCGAATCGGTTTCTTGGGGACTACTTCAATAACCACGACCGTATACAATTGCTAACAGCTACCGGTCAGCACATAACCGTCCGAGGCAGGAAGGAGGTGGAGTTAAAATTGGGTGATAGAATTTACCGGCACAATGTCATCGTGGCTGACATAATGGACGATTGCATCTTGGGCTTGGACTTCATGCGGAAATATCGCTGTGAGATCGACATTGACCAAGGAGTGTTGAAATGTGGTTCCGAGGAAGTCTTCATGGAAGGTGCACCATCAGGGAAAGTGTACTGCTTGAAGGAAATTGTTCTTCCTCGCAGATCAGAAACGATCGTGCCAGTTAAGTTACCACGAAATTCTGGACACAAAGATCGAAGTGTTCTGATAGAGAGGGTGAACAATGAGTTTCCATGGAAGATGGCACGAACTCTGGTAAAGGCCAACAACATCTCAGCTGTACGCATCCTGAATCCAAGTGACAAGGAGCAAGTGATTAAGAAGGGCACCTTGATCGGGACTTGCGAGGAAGTAGCTTGGATGCGTCAATTGCAAGATCTACCTACCGGAAATCAAAATCGTAGTGGAAAATTTGACGTGTCAACGCTTTTAGAAAACTGTCATTTGACTAAAGGAGAAATGGACAAGGCTAAGAAGATGTTACTTCAGTACGCCGGTATTTTCTCAACGAGTGATGCTGACATAGGAAGAACTGGACTGGTTCAGCACAGGATTAATACAGGCAACGAGTTACCTATCCGTCAGCGACCAAGGAGACTGCCAGTTGCACGGGAAAAAGAAGTGGAAACCATGATTGAGGGAATGGTGAAGGACGGAGTTATAGAGCCTTCATCCAGTCCATGGTGTTCTCCTGTGGTCCTGGTAAAGAAAAAGGACGGCAGTATGCGCTTCTGTGTGGACTATCGACGACTGAACAACGTCACGAAAAAGGACAGCTATCCACTGCCTAGGATCGATGACACACTGGATACGCTGACGGGAATGAAATGGTTTACCACACTTGACCTGAAAAGTGGTTACTGGCAGGTAGAAATAGACCCCAAGGATAAGGAGAAGACTGCATTCTCAACAGGAAAAGGGTTGTGGCAGTTTAAAGTTATGCCTTTCGGATTGTGTAATGCTCCTGCTACGTTTGAGAGGCTGATGGAGCAAGTACTTGCCGGGTTGATTGGAGACGCATGTCTTGTCTACCTAGACGACATAATCATTGTGGGCCGTACGTTTGAAGATCACCTTAAAAACCTCAACCGAGTGCTGTCGAAGATCCAAACAGCAAACCTGAAGTTGAGTCCGAAAAAGTGCTCGTTTTTCAGAAAACAAGTGAACTTTTTAGGACACTTAGTTTCGGGGGAAGGTGTTCAAACAGACCCAGAGAAAGTAGTCGCCGTCAAGGATTGGCCAGTTCCAAAAGACAAGACACAGGTCAGAGCATTTTTGGGTTTGTGCTCTTACTATCGCCGGTTTGTGAAGAATTTTGCCGACATTGCGAAACCTCTACACAAACTCACTGAGGAAAAGCAACAATTGTGTTGGGACGAGAACTGCGACGCCGCATTTCAAGAATTAAAAGGACGTCTGTGCAATTCTCCTATTTTGGGATATCCTGACACTGAAAATGACTTTATAGTGGACACAGACGCAAGTAATACTGGAATTGGGGGCGTGTTATCTCAACGGAAAGGAGATCAGGAGGTTGTTATAGCTTACTTCAGCAAGTCTTTGTCCAAACCGGAAAGAAATTACTGCGTAACGAGACGAGAACTGCTCGCCGTAGTGAAGACATTGCAGCACTTCAGTAAATATTTGTTGGGACGGAAATTCCAGTTACGAACCGACCATGCTGCATTGAAGTGGTTATTACAATTCAAGAATCCAGAGGGGCAAGTGGCGAGATGGATTGAACTACTGCAAGAGTTTGACTTCGTAACTGAACATCGCAGTGGGAAAACTCACGGTAACGCAGACGCCCTGTCAAGAAGACCTTGTCCTGAAGACTGCAAGCACTGTGTCAGACAAGAGACTAAGGAAGTTGTGCCCGTGAGGATGCTTAGACCGGATCTCAGCGATGAATGGAAGGAGACCCTACAACAGGCACAACAAAATGACTCGGACATCAAGCCAATCTTCGACTGGATCAAAGCTGGTGCTTCGAAGCCCAAGTGGAGTGATGTGGCTGCGATGAGTTCCATCACTAAAAGTTATTGGGCACAATGGAACAGTTTGGAGATCCAGGATGGAGTCTTGTGCCGTAAATGGGAAAACGCTCGAGGAGACATCTGTCATCTGCAAATGGTTGTGCCTAAAGCTAAGGTACCGGATGTTTTACGGTTGTACCATGATGGATGCTCAGGAGGACATATGGGGGTAAAAAGGACTCTACTGAAGATCAGAGAGCGCTTTTACTGGATCCACTGTCGAGATGATGTGGAGGACTGGTGTCGCAAATGTACCAGCTGTGCGGCTGTGAAGGGACCCCACACACGAAGCAGAGGTGCGTTAAAAGTGTACAACGTTGGAGCCCCCTGGGAGCGGATAGCACTGGACGTTGCGGGACCATTTCCAGAAAGTGACAGTGGAAACAAGTACTTCATGGTTGTCATGGACTACTTCACAAAGTGGCCAGAAGTCTTCGCCATTCCCAACCAAGAAGCTACAACAGTCGCAGATAAATTGGTTCAGGAAGTCTTCTGTCGTTTTGGAGTACCCTTAGAAATTCACAGCGATCAAGGGAGGAATTTTGAATCACAAGTTTTTCAGGAGACTTGTCGATTGATGGGTACACACAAAACCAGAACCACTTCTTACCACCCACAATCTGATGGAATGGTGGAACGATTCAACCAAACGTTGGAGAGATATCTGGCAAAAGTTGTGGAAAGCAGGCAAAAGGATTGGGACAAGCACATACAGCCGTTTCTTCTGTCATATCGGAGTGCAGTTCACGAAAGTACGACTGTAACTCCAGCCTTCGCGAACTTTGGGAGAGAATTACGGTTGCCTGCAGATTTAATCACTGGAACTCCACCTGATGTCCCACGCAGTGTAACGGATTACGCGAATGACCTGCGTAACAAGTTAAATGATGTGTATGAGCATATCAGACAATCCGGACAACAGATGTCTGAGAAGATGAAGACCCGTTATGATCGGAAGGCAAACAGTAGGGGTTTCGATGAAAGTTCTCTGGTGTGGTTGCATAACCCAGTGCGGAGCAAGGGAAAGTCCCCGAAATTGCAAGCAAAATGGGATGGACCATACCGAGTTGTGACCAGGATCAACGATGTCACCTACCGAATACAGAAAGGTCCGCGAGGTGCGCCTAAGGTTGTGCATGTAGACCGATTAGCGCGATATCACGGGACTAATGATGCTCGGGACGAGCATGTCTAAGGAGGGGGCAGTGTTACGCCGGGCATCTAGAATCTTCAAGAAACCTCGCTTAATAACTGAGAAGTACGCGTGAATTCTAGTAGGTACCTAATTCTATTCTGTAGGTAACTACTGCGTCCGGCGTCAGCGGTACTTGCATTGTAATGTCACCCGTATACCTACTGCGTAAAGTAACTTCTTCTTTGTTGGATAATTTATCTTTAAGTATATTTTTTTGTTAATGTATTTTTCTGGATGCTTTATGGAATAGTAGCGAATTTTCTCGAATATCTTTTGTTTGTTAGTGGTATAAAAGGACCGAGAGAGGTCGCAGCGAGTCAGTCTACTTTTAAGCGAGACAACGAAAGGTTCGAAGAGATATCAAGTGCGCTAAAGTGTTCAGTTGTGATTTGCGATTGTTTACAAGTGTTTTGCGAGTAATAAAGTTATTTCGTGTGTTCAATTGGTAGTGCTTTTATTTATCCCATACCTACCCAGCTCGTAACATTATGTACTTTTTTATTTTTACATTGTTTGTAATTATATAATTTTTTATTATTGATTTGTGTCTGTAGTAACTCTAAAATGAACGTACACCTTACTATTGTATCGAGTCTGGTTCTTCTAACCAACATAACAGACAGAATGTGTTGCTGGGGAGTTTGTTCCGTCACTTCTTCTTTCCAGCTAACACTAGGAAGTGCCGAAGGGTGGGCGTTTTGGGGGACTGTCTCTTGTAAATAAGTAGAGTAAAGTAAATTTTGACGTTCGAAAAGTGCTGATTATCAGCCTAATTTGAATAAATGACTTTTGATTTTGATTTTGATTTTACCATTGTACTTGAGCCCATGGGACACTGCATAGGACTCACAAATAGCCACCAGTTTCCTTAAAGCGCCTATCGATGGGCTTAGCAGCACCATGTCATCTGCATAACTAATATTATTTAAGCATACACCGTCAATATGACATCCAACTTTAGTGCTGCTAAGCTCACCGAGTAGCCGGTTGACGTACAACTTAACCCCCCCTGCCTCACCCCACATTCCAACTCGTACATCTCCGACTAGTACCAGTAGCGAAACAAGGACGTGACTTCATTCGGAAGTGTTGAATCACTCCGCAACTTATCCCATAGTACCTCGTACGAGACTAGGTCGAAGGCTTTTGACAGGTCTAAAAATCAAGCAAATACTGGCGTTTTTCGAGAAGTGTAATATTGAACAGTTTGCTTGAGACGCAGAATGGCACTTTCCGTTGATAAACCAGATTTAAAGCCAAATTGCGCGTCATGGAGTTCAACGTGTTTAGCCAACTGTTGATCAAGCAAACTGTCCAAGACCTTGGCGACTATAGTGGCCAACGAAATTGGCCTGTAATTGGACACGTCAGAAGCGTCCCCTGTCCTATCCTTAATAATAGGAACCACAACCGTGCGCATAAGGTCCTGCGGCAAATATCGGTGACTGATACATAAATTAAACAGAAGAGCAAGAACCCTATATAGGTGTGGCCCCGCATACTTCAGGTGCTCGACGCTAAGGCCGTCGTGGCCGGGCGATTTACCTCCTGTCATCTTCTTAATGACAGTAGCAACCTGTTTAGCTGTGAACATTACGGTAAACTCACCAGACCCCGACAACTCCCCCTCATCGAACACCCGCCGATCTGTTTGCAAGAGAGACTTAGGTTTAAAATGACTTTGAAAAAGGTTGGCAATATCTTTCGGTTCACTCAGACCCCCCACACTTGCAGGGAGACTCGGTTTGGCATTTAATTTATTTGTGGATTTTCAAAACTTAGAAAACTCTTTTTTCGAGTGAATTTTTGCTAAAATATCTAACTTAATTTGCTGTTGATTATTTTGGATAAATTTCAATTTAGTTTTAAATGTCCTTCGTGTATCGCGCATTTTCTCATACATGGCCCCCTGAGTAGGTGCACCATGCAACAGCCAAGTTTGGTAATAAAAACGAGCCTCCCTGTGAGCGACGCCGACATATTCGTTCCAGCCTGTGACATATTTTTGCCTCTTGGTGCGATCACTGCCGACATATGTATATGTATATGCACCCTCTAGGAGTATTGATACTATCTCCAAATACAGATGATTTATTAATAAATTATGATCCATATTGTTACACAATTTATGAGAACACGAGATAAACTGGTCGGGAAAGTCTAGTTTTTAGGCATACATTTTATGTTGGCATAATCATCTTAAAACTAATTGGTTTTGGCATAAATTTAATTCGCATAACGTTAGTAGGCCTAATGACTATTAGCATGACGTTAGTAGGCCTAATGACTATTAGCATAATAATATTTAGGCATACAATAAAATATAAATAACAAAAAAAAAACATGCAAATTATTTATTATACATAACATGGTTGCATATTAGGAAATCAAAACTTTCCTGAGCAAATTTTGTTTAATTATTATAGAGGACCGCCGTAGTCGCATGCCACTGATACCTGATGCTCCTTTATGGCGTTTTCATTGATACAGAAGTCAGCTGCTGTTGCCATGTACAATTCTGCTAAATGTTGGTTTGCTATTTAAATAGTACGAGTAAATAGCAGACTAGGCCGTGAAAATTTTTTGACCGCATTCTAAACGTGTATGTTGACTAAAGCTATAATATAAATAGATATTTGTAATGTGCTTGCCAAGACCTCTCATTTGATATCAAACATGTTATGATTATCTCAATTTAATTTTTTTCGAGCTTAAAATTTGACATTTTAATTCCGTCATAAAAAGAATTGTTGAAATTTATATAGCCTATGTCACCCGGGATATTCTTATGAATCTATTGACACCTCATTTATTAAAATACGTTCAGTAGTCTAGGCGCTACGGTGGAACATACAAACAAACATACATACGAATACTGCCAAAGTCCCCCTAGACCTTTCTTTTTGGCTTCGCCGTAGTCGGGTAAAAACTAAAACCCGACTACGAATAAAAACGCAGACTAATAAAACCGCGGTAAGTAGATAATTTGATAATAATTATAGAGGACAGTCGTAGTCGCATGCCACCTTGCTAATAGCAACTAGCAGCTGACTTCTGTATCAATGAGAACGCCATGAAGGAGCATCAGGTACCAGTGGCATGCAACTACGGCTGTCCACTATAATAATTATCAAATTATCTACTTACAAGACGATTTTTCTTGTTTTCTACTTTTATTAGTCTGCGTTTTTATTCGTAGTCGGATTTTATTTTTAAACTTAATTTTTTATTAACTAAGCATAACAAAAAGCGACGTCGACGTCACACGTTGAAATGAGCTTCAACTAAGACTTCACAGCGATGTTGTCCATGATATGTGACGTGACCAGGATTCTGTGTGGTTAAGATAGCAATATTGTCGCGTGTTCGCTCGCTATATTGCGATAGTAGCGTTTAGCTCCAGGCCTTTAGTACCACGTGCCCACCTCATTTATATACTCGTATCATTACAAAAAGTTCAAAAAACTTGGTTACGTAAAAAGAAAATTATGAAAGTCTACGAAAATAATATACATGTGAACAACATACTCGTACGTAATCAAGGAAAATTGTTAGAATGTTACCTGTGTAGGTGTGTGCTCTTTGTAAGTAACACGAAAATATTTCTTCTACTAACTTTGTTTTTCCATTTGAGAAAGCACAAATTGAAAATATTTTTCGCAAGGTTCTTTTTCCCTTACATATTCCTTCTAACTTCAAATATTTCAATGTGTAACCTTACTAACGGCGTTAAGCCTACACCAACGTATTTCCCTATATTATCCCTGGAAAGTAAACCTATACTTTTTCAAAATTACGGTTATTCATTACAAAATTTAATTTTTTTTTGGACCACATTGGGGGTATCAGTTATTTTGTATATAAATACCCCACAATCTAAACAAGTACATAAGATGGGGAGGCCTATGTCCACTGCTGGACATATACCTCGACCAGGTGTCGCGTATTGACCAGTCCCGTGCGTCCCGCATCCAGCGAATCCCCGTAACCTTCACCAGGCCATCGGTCAACCTAGTAGGAGGCCTTCCAACGCAACATCTTCCGGTTCGCGGTCTCCACTACAGAATCTTTCGGCCCCATCGGTCATCTGTTCTGCGAGCAATGTGCCATGCCCATTGCCAGTTAATGTTGGCAATTCTTCGGCCTATGTCGGTAACCTTGGTTCTCTTGCGGATGTCTTCATTTTTGTGGCGATCCCACAAGGAGATTTCGAGCATGACCCTCTCCATTGCCCTTTGGGTGACTTTGAGCTTTCTGATGAGGTCAATTATGAGCGACCACGTTTCAGTCCCGTATGTAATCACTGGCAACACACACTGTTCATAGACTTTCGTCTTGAGGCACTGTGGTAAGTTGGACGAGAAGCAACTTCCCGAACGCTACCCAACCGAGTCGGATTCGACGATTGACGTCTTTCTCGAAGGTAGACCTACCCAACTGTTTGTCCCAGGTAGACAAAATCGTCTACAACTTCGAGTGTAGAGTCTCCGATCTTGATAGGAGTGAGTGATACATGGACATTCAACATAACCTTGGTTTTGTCCATGTTTATTTTAAGACCAACTCTTTCGGAAGCCCCACTGAGGTCATCGAGCAACTAGTCGGGGCTGCGGGTTGTTCGAAAGAGATACCGCAGCCTCGGCATAAGGGCTAAGAAGGAACATGGGTGGTTTTTATTTAGTAGAAGTCTGACACTCCCTTTCACTCTGCTCAAGAGCGGGAGGGGTTATTTGATGACTTCCGGCCCCCCAAAACAAAATGTTCCTCCGTGGTCTCAGCAATTGCCACTATATGGTCGGTAAACCGAAGGTGAGTGATGTATTCGCTATTGACGAACCTTGAAGACATCCTCCAGTGCAACGGTGAACAGTTTCGGAGATATGCCGTCTCCCTGTTTCACACCACGCTGCAGAAGGATATGTTCCGAGGTCTGGTCCTGAAGCCGTACTGACATGGTGGCGTTTTTGTACAAACACTTCAACACCTCGATGTACCGGTAATCGATTTGGCACTGTTGGAGAGACTGCAGTACAGCCCAAGTCTCGATCGAATCCAAGGCTTGCTTGCAGTCCACAAACGCTAAACAGAAAGGCCTTCTGTATAACCTGCCGCAGCGTATGTATGTTGTCAACGGTACTAAAGCCTTTTCGAAATCCGTCTTGTTCGGGAGGCTGGAAATCGTCAAACCTGCGTGCGAGACGAACACGTAAATGCAATCAGCCTATAATGTTCCCAGTGCTGGGACACAGGCCTCCTCTCTATGTCATGGAATGGGCTATAAATCCATGTCGCTTAATTTTTTTGGTATAAAATATAAAAGTTTCTTCACGATGTCACATCTAAACACATTTACACTAAAATTAAACAAAAAATTAAAAGATTGTAAAATATCGTATACAGAAGAAGAAATGAAGATAGACAGAGAGGAGGTGGGGGGGGGGGGGGGTAGTGGAGTGAGTGAAGTGAAGTACAGAGTTTTGAGTAAAATTGAAAATTGATGTTGGAATTCGTAGGTTTATGTAGTTGTCATAAAAGCCTTGTGGAACCTAAAATAACATAGATTTCATAAAATATTTCTGTATAGTACCCCAGCTCATTTACTTTATGTATTTTGGCCAACTATACGAATACAGGTACTTCAAGATATTATATCTTTATTATTTTAGTAAAATGTGGTACAATCACGAGCATTTAGGAACTTCACGAGCACCTAACTGTGATTTTCTCTATTGCAAATTTTGTTTTGTTCCGAGCTATTTTGAAACCCATAATATTAAATGAAAACGGTCTGATTTCTAAGTTGCATTCGTTTTCCACTATTGTAACACACTGAAACACGGTACGATATGGGGGGTTACCCGTCCACGATACACTTTAGGCAAGCGCGGCTTAACCTAAAGATCGACCCAAGCGGCTGTTATTATTAAGTCTTTTCCAAATTAGTATTCCTATAGCTATGTTCCAGTTTGATTGACCTCTGCATCACCCTAAGGTAGACTAGACGTCAATGCCCAAGACATTAAAACAGCATTTGTAACTTTTTATTATACCGTATTAGTTTTCTCGAATTAAATTCATATTCGTTGTCGTGACTGTACGGTGCCCTATATAAAGAAGGTATATTACAGCAATACAATGTTCCATGATCATCATGTGGTGTCCCAGGGTAGTTCTGTCCCGTGTCACGTCGGACAATATTGTCCCGTTGTGTTTACCGCCGGGTCTCGGGGATGGACCCCGGAGTCCGGACCGCAAAGTCGGGTCTCTTGCTAGTCACGGTAGGTTGCACTTTTTATATTAGGTCAATTCTGTAGCAGTGCAAAAGATTCCGTCATCATCATCTGCATAGCCTTTTTCGAATCATTTTGGGGTTGGTTTATGGAGCTACTGCCTATCTGACCTCCACAACCCAGTTAGTAATAGGTCAGACTGGTTGTCAGATTATTTCGGCCACTGACTAACTGTGGTTCTACAAATGGCAGCCGGTACTAATGGCAAATCAAGGTGATTCAATTTAATTTAATGCTTACAACTGTTATTGTTGAATTGTGTCTACTTGTTCTACAAGGTGAAACTTATCATAATAGTAGTAACAAAAAAATCGAATTAGTCCGTCAGATGGTTTTCCAAAAAATTTTGGACACGTATTTTTTCTTTTTCACGTAAACAAACAATAAAGACGATACAGTGCTTTGAAAACTCGTGTGGCGTCATTTTCTAAGACATTAGTATGAGATTCTTCACCGGTGAGTGGCGTCCCAACCGGTCCCATCAAATCACTCACACACACTCACTCAAATCTTTGACGCGTTTTATCTTCGTAAATTTTTATTGATTTGTTACAATAAAAAATACGTATCCAATATTTTTCGATAATTTAAAAGACGGACTAATTAGAATCATATTTTTTTTCAATCAGTAAACATTCCTATTTTGCTATAAGAGAATTAAACGGATTTTCAGAGTACATAAATAATTAACGACTCGAATAAACTCTGCATCTGTTACTAAGCTAAAATAATATAATTCCAGAATAATTCGCCTCACAATTTCGGTAGTCTTAATAACACAAACTTAAGCGCAAGCTAATTAATAATGTAGTGTAACCCGTATTCACTAAGCGTTACGTATTAGCATACAAAGGTATATCATCACACATATGACGGCATTCTCATTTAATGGATCTCTGGAATGGAAATATAGCGGGGTGTGTCGGCGGGGGGAAGCCAACAAACGGTGACTGGCACAAGGGAACAGTTTCATTTCCTCTCGCACATATTCACGAGGCGACGAACAATATCTCAGTAACAATGGCTTCGTAATTTGGACGAGATGGCGCCCACGGGACAATACGTCAAGTGACTCATTATTGCGGAGAAAAGCTTCGGGCAGAAATCATTCTTCTCGCGAGCACAATGTGTGATGCGTGCGTGTGAATACGTCACCAATGTCACCTTACCACGAGGGAATATATAACGCACAATAACCAACCTTAAGTTTCTATTCTTAAGGGCCATCGAGATATAACGAGGCACTTCTTGAGCGGAAGTTCGCTTTTATTCAGCACTAACTGTGTCCCACGACCTTCGTCCGCGTGAAATTATTATAAAAATATGACTACGCTATTTCAATTGGATTTTCTTAGCAATTTCAATGGTTTTTATTTTTTTTGCATCTTTATCTTTTTCTAAAATAAAAGTAGTCCAAGTGACTCAGCTATCTACCAGTAAAAGTTCTATCAAACTCGATCTAGCTGTTTCAGAGAATAGCCGAGTAATAAACGGACAGACCGCAGACAGACCGACAAACGGAAAGCCAGTCAAAAATTTAAAAGCCTTTTTTCCACTTAAATTTTATTTATTTGTACGCACAGATTGAGAGTCAGTGGCCAGGCACATCCTCGCTAACCATTCGATGCGAGTAGTGAGGGAATGCTATCTCGAGTCGAGATTGGCCAATCGAGATCTCATTCGGCTTTGTGTTGAAACCGGGATATCGCCTTCGTAGCTAGCCTATTCAAATTCCAATTCATAAAGTGCCTACGTGGATTCGAACTCGCATATGTAACTCGGTGCCGTAACCACTTGGCCACCGCTCTTCTGAAATACGTGGTATATCGGACCAGCGGTGTTGAGTAAGATTTGCGCTTATCTCAAAATTCAGTCGAAAGAACATTAACTAAGAGACTCGATACTGTCAAATTTTTCCAACCAACCTTGAACCTAAGGTTTTACCCATCAAGTTGAAAATCTATTGAAGAGATTTGACAGATTGTAGCTTGTAGCTAGATGTGCTAGCGTCTGTATATACAATCGAGATCTTGAACGAGATACTCTTTCCGCGAGATCGAATCTCGAAAGAGTCTCGAGATCTCTTTTCGATCGAGGGAGCATTGCCTAGTCGTGACCCGTTCGAGAGCACTGCTGTTTCCCGCCATTATTGTAAAATAATAATGCTATTATAGCGACTACCGATGCACGGAGATCAGATAGGCAGTCACTCCATTTAAAATACTGGTATTCAGCTGCATCCAGTTCGACTGTACGCCGACCCCAACATACTCGTAGTTGGCAAAAGCTGAAATAAATATAATTATAAAACTTTGAAAAACATTATACATGGAAAACTTTAAAAAAGAAAACGGTGAAGGAAAACGTTCCTCACGATGTTTACCTTGATTGTTTTAAGAGCACTGGTGATTAAATAAAGTACAAAAAGTAATGCGCCTGCCACCGCTGCTCTCTATTTGTTATTGGAACTAAATCAAATAGGAAAAAAGCACCTATCTTTTTCGATACCGATCGATATAGGGCGAATTATAAATATAAAGTCTCTCTCTTTCTTAAACATAATTATAAAAGGAACCAATTCATTGGTTCCTTTTTTCGTTTTTTTCGCTTTAGAAAAAGCACAAAGGCGCTTCTTGGAATATGGAATTTATAGATGCCTAGCTGTAAATGAATATGAGAATATTACTTCCCTTTTTTTCTGTTTTTATCTGCAATCAGCCCTAAGGCTATGAGCAAATCTGTTCTGTGATGCTGTCATGCGGAGTGGCTTCCCATTGGAAGCATCAACTCATCTGCTTCCCAGAGCTACTACCGGTCTTCTAGCTCTAGTATGTGATGGCGTTTCTGTCGTCTCACATAGTGATCCATGGTGAGTTGGCGAGCTAGTCCTTAGGGTGATGGATTAACCGTTCTTTGAATTTAGCTGCCAAACTCCGAATTTCCTCTTTTATCGTCTTCATTTCAAGATGCTCGTACACTTCGTTGTTGGTTATGTACCATGGTACTTTTGCAATTGATCTTAGGATCTTGTTCTGTTGACACTGGAGTATATTGATGTTGGAATCGCGTGCACTGCCCCACAGTTGCAGTCCGTATGTCTGAATGGGCTTTAGGATGACTTTGTAAATGAGCAGTTTGTTGTCCAAAGATAGTCTCGAGTTCCTTCCTAGCATCCAGTATAGGCTATTGTACTTTAGCTGGAGCTCCTGCTTCTTACATTTGACATGGTGCCTCCAGTTTAGTTTACGATCAATGTGTAAGCCAAGATATCACACATGGTCACTGTGGGGTAGAGTACATTCGTTCAACTTTACAGGTGGACAGTCTCCCAGACAAAAAAAATAGAAAGAAAAGCCGCAGTCACACGTTATAGGTACCAACCTAACCTTGTCGTTTTTAAGTATTTTTTTTAACACATGACTTTTTGTCCGCTAGAGGGTGTCACTTTCAATTTAAGCAATATTTTGGAAATATTTTATACTAGTGCAGCCCTTTTAAATGATACCAAACACGGCGTATTTATCTCTATTTTCATATTTTAACACATAATTTTTTGTCACTAGGGGCCATATCGAGTTTTGTGATACGTTACATAGCCTATGTTCAGCGGACAATTATGACGGTTCTAACGATACCTCAATGTCGAGTCCCGATAAGAACTATGAGGGAACAGATGAACATACTCAGATGCACACATACATAGTCGAGGCGGGTCCACCGCAACGAACGCTGCATTTACGAGTTACGAGAACTTACGAGTTAAAAATCGCTTCTCGTAAAATCGTCGTTTGAAATCTTTAAAGTCATCGCCATGTGCTTAAATTAAAAACGCACAACGCGCCGCGCGACGCCCTGCGTCTCCGTAAATAAGACTTTACCCTCCTGCCGTAGTCGGGTAAACAATAGAAACATAATTATTTTTTAATACCGTCAGTTTTTTTAATTCTCTGAACCACAAATGCCAGAAAGTGTAAAAGACGAGAAGATTAAACAGAGGTACTCGTATATGTACGCGTACCTATACCAAACCCATGTGCTTTAGATATAGGTACTCGTTCGCCAATTTTGTTTAATTGTAATAAGTTGATGCCATTGCCATCAACCGGGCAAAATTTCTGACTCGACACTGCTACTGAGATAGGCAGAGACCACAGAACGCCACCTGCTACGATCCTTACATACTCCTTTTCATTCTTTTTATCTGGTCATACACGCACGCCGGTTGCGAGTACTACGCACCTGTCCTTTCTGAAGAACATCACCAACAAGGTCAGTTTATGTCTTTCTAGGGTGTCCCCTCCCGGCGTTGTCCCTCACATCTGCCTTGTAAATACCTTTCGTTAATCGACTTTCACTCATCCTCTCTAAGTGACCAAACCACCTAAGCATACCCTTTTAAATTTTTGTAACTAAATCTTCTTTGAAACTGCAACGTCCTCCTATAACCCCCCCTCCCCCTCGTGTAACCTATATCAATGTTATTCATCTTAAACGTGCCATTTACTTCGTTTTCTTTTTTCGTAACTTTTCTATCAAAGTATCCATTGTTCGACTAACACATGTGGATGCCGTATTTACATTTATGTAGGCAACAATAAATACGGTCGTGTACGTAACCGTAACAGATGCTAAAGTTCGGCTGTTATTTCAGAGGTATTTCGGCGTTGTGAGCGACCTGTACGGTCGTACATTGTCTCGTCGGGACAATATGCACAGAGAGTCAGCGCAGGTAATCTGTGCGAGGGCAAACACACGTCGTTTGTAATTAGCCATCTCACGTCGCCGCGACAAAAGACAGACGGGTCTAAAGCCATGGCCTTTGAGTCGTGTTCCGGTAGGCGCGCTACGTAAGCCATGCGTGTAGAATGGCGCTACGACGATACGTAGCCGCTACGAGCCAAGCCTACGGCGTAGCAATTCATTACATACTCGTAGATTAAAATATACGTTACAGAGGACTTGATATGGAATATGTTTGAGTTTTATTTTAATATTACTTTTGAGTTCTAAGAGAAGTTTGTTTAGATTTGGAAGTTTGTGTATTCAGTCTTGTCAAAGGAAACTTACTTCCATTCAATTTCAAGAGCGTATGTTAAATAAACCTGAGTAATTATTTAAGTTTTCACTAAATAATTTATAAAACTTATTAACTTAAATAGATTTACCTGAGTATTCATACTTGGTAATAAAAGTAGGGTTATAGGGTTAAGGGTTATAAAAGTAAATATCCTGGTTTACGTAGTCTACATCAAAGCTTTAATATTATATTTTACCAACCTTGAAGGTTATCATAAACAAATATTATTGCGTTATTACAGGGCTAGAATCAAAGGGAATTAATTTATATTAGGTGCCTACATGTTATTAAATATTTGTACCTTCTACCTATACATACAATTCTTGGTATAATATGTATTTCCAATGTGTGGGAGTCTTGGGTCATATTCGAGATTCTGATGGCTCCTTGAGTATCGTGTTATATAACACCTTTGTATAAATCAAATATACATCGTCCTATTTGATCCATACATTTCCTTAGATAACGGTCTGTTCAGAATACGTGACTTATCGTATTGATGAAAAGGGAAACATCTAATTAGGCAGATAAAGCAACATAATGAAAAGGGCTTTAAGCCAGGCCCTAATGGGGGAATCTAAATACAGATATTCCATTCTACCTTTCATGTAAAGCAGCTTTCATGTAAACTCATCATAAATGATAGAAACTTCACGTCAGTAAATCCCTGAAAGGATAATCAGGTTCTGTTATAATTCGGCAGTGATCCCAGCTCACTGATGACGGTCTACTCCCAAGAGATCGTATCCTCATTTACCAGCATAATTCTAACTGTGAGACTGTAACCGATTGCCAATAGCGAAACCCAATTAAACTTTGTGAGGACTAGGATTCAAAGTTCAACCTCAAATTATTCAATGCGCGTATTCTGGAACTAGCCCACGGTGGGAGGCTTCTGTCACTCATGGAGCTTGCTTGTATCCCAACCGTGGGAACGTTATAGGCGGGTTTTAATTATGGTTATCTGTTCTTACATGTGGTAGCAATCGCAACTGCTGAGCATGAGGTCTTAGGTTTGATTCCCGTGTTTTGGAAATCGCTACCGTGTCGGACAAAGGGCAAGTTGCGTGCATCTCATGCTATGTTAAAAATATAAGGTAGACAGCATGTTGGTAGCGGGGTCTTGCAGTGTTGACTTTCCAGGGTAGGTTGTACATACATACAATTGAGTATTACCAATCATGTATAGCTGCATGATTATGATCATGGAACCGTACTGCGTGTAACATCAATCAAGCAATCTCTTTTATTGACTGTACGTTAACGCAGAACCGCGTACAATTCAGATACTAGTACGTAGGGGTCGTTTGTGAACCATATTCACAAAAAACAAATGACTGAACTTGATTAGTCAGTGACTGTGTTGTACATGCGGTGCGATTGTAGGGTTCCTTAGCCAAATGGCATAAACGCATCCCTTTTTTTATAGGGGGTGGAAAATCATCAAATAACCCGTCCCGCTCTTGGGCAGAGCGAAAGGGAGTGTCAGACTTCTACTGACTAAAAACCACCCATGTTCCTTTTTAGCCCTTTATGTCGAGGTATCTCTTACAACATCCCGTAGCCCCGACGGGTGTCGGCCCTTGCGGGCCCCTCCATGTTGCTGACATCTCTTTGAGGCGCGCGTGGAACACGAACGCGCCGTCGACACGGCCTGTCGTCGTCATAATACGGACAGACGCTAGCCCATTACTTACCGTCCACAGCCCCATAAACGCATCCCTTATAATTTAATCTTATAAACTGTGTTTAAACTGTTATGATTTCGATGGGTTCCATAATTTAAAATATTAGGGGTGTTTTGTGACTCTTTTATTAAAGTCAATTTTTTGATAGCTGCGCTACAGTATTTTACTTTTGTAGTTATCTTCGTTTTTCCTTTGTATCCTGTACTCTTAAGTTGTATCAAATAAATTTTATTTTTATTATTATTATTATAATGGTTTATGAGTGATTTCTGCTGTTTCAGGTAATCCACAAACCATTTTTGGTGGTATATTAAATCAATACTGTGACTGTCTACATCAAAAACTCAAAATCATGTTATATGTTCAAATTAGGCCGATAACCAGTACTCTTAGAACGTCAAAGTTTACAAGAGACTGTCCTTCAAAACACATTTAAACATGGTCGATTATTGATATTTGAAATATTATCCTGATTAGGTACGGAACTCTTCACTGTGCGCGGTACGACAATCTCTTGGTCAGTTTTTTCAATGCGCCCCCAAGTTGTAGCCTGTTAACATGCTGTTAACGATTCTAGTTTCACGTCAGTCACGTTTTTGTCGATACGTGCCCCTATGCGATGCTGCGATATCAATTTTGGTGAATGATTCCTATAGTGTGTGGTTTATGCACAAGTACGGAAAAGTTATCGCGGGTTATTGGGTAGGTACATGGGTGTTTTTTAACATAACTGGCGAAATGTGTGTAAACTATAGATATAGTTTTTTTTTGTGGCGGGTGGAAAATCATCAAATTACCCCTCCCGCTCTTGGGCAGAGCGAAAGGGAGTGTCAGACTTCTACTGACTAAAAACCACCCATGTTTCTTTTTAGCCCTATATGTTGAGGCCGCGGTATCTCTTACAACATCCCGCAGCCCCGACGGGACTATAGATATACCTCTACCCAACACTTCAGGAGGGAGTGATTTTATGGAGAAATTTCTTTCTACGTTCAGTAGAAGTAAGATGGGTAGACTATTTTTTTTTTTGTTAATTATGACTATTGAATCAAAATCAATTAATCGTTAACAACCAATCGTAGCTAGAATATGTATTTTTTTATTATAACAAAACAGTCAAATTAGGTTACATACAAATATTCATATATTATATACGTACATATATTAAACATTGTTCTATAACTGTGTGTATCACGTTGCACGCTCCGCTGATATTCTCTCTCATTCATATATTTGCAGCACTGGAATCGACACAATGTAGTACAAAAGCTAGCCAGTCTTGTCTAGCATTAGAAATAATCTCGTCCTTCCAACAAGCGCAAGGCCGCCCGTATTACCCACAGCTTAATCATACTACAATGTTCACACTACTGTGACAAAGGCTTTCTTTCAGTGAGAGGGCATAGGCTATAATACATCATTTAGGCCCAGTGCGAGAGAGTGAATGTCGCAACCTTTTGAATTTTCGGTTTTGGGTCAAGTCGGTTTTTCTAACCATTTTCAGCAGTGATGGCATAAAATTTACCCAAAGTGAAGTTTCGAATTCACGAGTACCACTCGGAGTCGATGTCATTATCAGCTCTGATGGGTCACCACTAAGGCATAAGTATTTATACTCTAAGGTCACCACTACTCTACTGGGCTACCGAAGCTCAATCAAGTTGAGTGACTGTTAAAGACTCGATATACATACCTAGTATTAATACCACTTGAAGTGTATGTAAGGTTTAAGGTGGTGCCGTTTGTCAAGAAAAAAAGCATGGATGTGTCAAACTTATAACTTGGTACTACTTAGCAATAGTGCTGTGTTTTCCCGCCTGCACAGATATTGGTATACTGACAGCTAATCTATGACATAAGTCATGCTTTATCTATGCGATCGTGAAGGAAGCAAAAAAGTAAGTGAGTATGTAACGATGTAAGGTGTTGTGCTTCCCCCCACGATAAAAACACGTGAGTTTATGTATGCACGTGTATCTACGCACTACGTACACCGTTCATGTTAGTTCCTATCGATCTCCGGTGCCATACATAACGTCATTTTTGCCCCATATGTTAGTCGCGCGGACACCTAGCCCGGCAGCCAACGAATACGACCATAAAGTAAAGTCACATGGACAACATAGCATCAATCTGAATTGTGACTTAGATCTATGCGGGCTGGACTGCGGACAGAGTTATGTTGCAATATGTAGTGTTTTAGGCGTGTTAGGTTTTGAAGGATCTTTTTAATGGAAATCCATGCGAGGAAATGAAAATACTTTCAGCAAAATACTCATCTTTCTCCGCATGCTAACCCACTTGATGACCTTGTGACTCCATTAGATAATACCTAACAGAATTTTGGACCAAATATAATACCACCTATATAAACCACGCTAAAAATATGCGAAAAATTTGGTATACACAAAGCTTAAGTTAGGCAGTGGTAATTTAGGAGCAGTAACACAGGTGTGACTTGACCTTTGATCCTGTTCCATTAATTATGTAAAAAATTGAATATTAAGCATGCTCGCTTATAATTCCCACCTACAGTCCCACCGCCCGCGCTTGAGAAACAGGCTTTCTCTCTATGACATGAAGTTTAACACTGTGAAAGATGTCACATAATCTTCCAAGTTTTACCCGACTACGGCGTAGCCAAAAGGAATGGAAATTATTTTGGCTGTCTATGTATGTATGTTCCGCCATAGCGCCTAAACTATTGGACAGATTTTAATAAATGAGGTGTCAATAGATTCGTAAGAATAGCTCGGGTAATTTATGCTATATAAATTTATCATGTAAAAATAAATATAAATGTCAAATTCTAAACCTCGAAAAAAATTCAATTGAGGTAATCTTAACATGTTTGGTATGAAATGAAAGGTCTTAGCGAGCACATTACAAAAATGTATGCAAATATATGCCACTGATACTTAATGATCTTTCATAGCGTTCTCATTGATACAGAAGTCAGTTACTAGTTGCCATTAGCAAGGTGGCATGCGACTACGGCTTTCCTTTATAATAATTTTACTTATTAAGTTATTTCCTTAAATTAATTTAAGAATTATTTCTTGTTTTCTACTTTTAAGACTGCCGTTTTATTCCTTCGGGTTTTAGTTTTTTAATAGCTTCGGGACGTGCTATGCCAGATATGCTATGGTCAATATGTCATGTAAGGTTCAATAAAATAAATCATATCAAAAACTAAAATACCACTTAAAATGTCCGTTTACCCTTTCGTAGACTAAACTATGGCTGTGTTCGGCAAGTAAACGTAGGAATCGTCACAAACACACGCTTTACATACAACACCAAGTTTCCACTAAAAATGAATATTTTGATGTTTCGATACGCGCCAACGATCTGTTTTTAGTTTCCGTTTTGTTACACAGACATTTGTATTTATTGTGATTGTTCGCTGTGCTTTATGGTAGGAAAATGGCGTGACAAAATTGATTTTTACTCGTGTTTTGTATAGTTCATATGAATGGCGGTGATGGGAGGGGCAGTCGGTCGTAATCGTTTGTGGCAATGTCACTAGTGATTGTTTTTAAAAACATACGATAAGGTCTTAGTTCTCCCGTTGGGGCTGCGGGTTGTTCACAAGTTACCGCGGTCTCGACATATAGGGCTAAGAAGGAACATGGATGGTTTTTAGTCAGTAGAAGTCTGACAATCCCTTTTGCTATGCTCAAGAGCGGGAAAGGTTATTTGATGATTTACCACCCGCTAAAAAAAAAAGGTTTAGGTTCTAATAGACACCGCGGAGGCTTTGCTTCTGCTATGTAAGAAACCCCCTGGGAAAGTATTGAAAGTAATCACTTGGGAAGAATTTACCTTCCAGACAGTAAAAGGATTTTCATTTTGGATCAATAGTTTTACTAAAAAATATAGTATATTGGGTTGGTACTACATACCGAATTTCAAACTTACAAACGTTTACGTCTTTATCTATCTTCTATGTAGACGTATATATAAAATTTTCGCGTCACTGTGTTAGTTGCTATACTCCTCGGAAACGGCTTGACCGATTTTCATGAAATTTTGTGTGTATATTCGGTAGGTATGAGAATAGGTTGTAAGGTACGGTCAGGATCAGAAGTAGCTTAACATTTTGGAACTTTTATTATTTGATTTACAGGATTCCAGCTATTATTTTTTAAAGGTTTAGATGCTTATTCTTTAAAATATTCCTTAATCTTCAATGACTTGTTAGTAACGAGTAATTTCTAACAAGTTTTCATTAAAAAACCTGCTTATTAAGTTTGTGTAGTGTTAATCTAATTCTGATGCTGACTGTACATTTCACGCTCCTAAGCCCACCCGAAGGTGAGGTAGGGTAGAAAAAGGTGCAATGCAACGCATGCAGGGCACAGCTAGTAATATTATAAAACGATATATATGTGTCTATAACGTATGTCCTGACAAATCAATTATATTACAAATTAGTATGACTAAACACTCGTATCCAATTATTTGCTAAAATCTCAATTCATTTTCAATACTGTTCCAGTCTTCTATTGTTGTAGACTCCATTATATTCCTACACAAATGCCACACATACAGGTGCGGACTCTCAAAACAGCAACAACAATGGCATCGAACCTATGACCCGTGACTCTGACGTCCCTGACCAAAGGTTACCACTGTGCCATAACATCGTCAAATGTCAATGATGCTTGTATAACTTATGTATGAATATGAAATCTGGAGCGGACTTACATAAAGGGAAATTGAAATCGATTATTGGGTTAGGTGGCGAGTCAATTGGGTCTACTATTCAATGCTTACACGTGTCGATAGAATACTATTTCCTTTTAACAATGAAGGGAGTATGGCTTCATAGTTCATTTGTAGGGTGTATCTTGGCGATCGAGACAATTGTGCACATACATAACATCGTGCCTGTTATCCCTGAAGGACAGGCAAAGAAAGAGAATGAACAAAAATGTGGGTGTACTAGTACAGACTACTTAGTACACCCACATTTCGTCAGCTATTTCCATGTATAAGTACAAGGGGGCAAGCCCGCCTCACTATTCCCAAACCACTGTAACTTCTGTAAGCCAGAACCAACAGTGGCGACCACAAGAAAAGCGCCGAGACAATGAAGCTCGACGAAGTCCCAGAGAAATGATTTGACTGTCTTGGATCCCGCAACGAAATTAATCAGAAAAGAATAGCGGAGGAGTAGGAAAAATAGAAATACAAGGGGGCAAGCCAATTTCTATCAACCGGGCACAAATCTAGTCTCGGAGGCTGCTACGGAGAAGTTCCCGATGGAAATACTCAACAATATTTTGCCCGACCTGCGAATCCAACCCATGACCTCAAACACAACAGTTGCGCTTGCGACCACTACACCAGCGAGGCATGCACTCAAAACAAATGTCCGTACAAAAATAACTACCAATTTACGACCAGTCAATAGGGATGTGTACTGATTAAAAAAAATATGATTGTAATTAGTCCGTCTGTTAGATTATCGAAAAATATTGGATACGTATTTTTTGTTTTATCAAATCAATAAATATTGACGAAGATTAAACGCGTCAAAGGTTTGAGTGGGGGTTTGTGACGTCACTAACCGCTAAAAATGTCATAGTAATGTCTTAGAATATGACGTCACACGAGTTTTCAAAGCACTGTATCGTCTTCATTGTTTGCTTACGTGAAAAAAGAAAAAATACTTGTCCAATATTTTTTGGAAATCTATCTGACGGACTAATTAGATTTTTTTAATTAACTACCCTAGTCTAAAAGCCTGATTCGGACCTCATCCTTCAATCATTTCTTACCTCACACAAAACAACCGAACGATTCCCATTAGTCTACCTATATTACAGAAAAACGCCTCTACGATCCTCCCGAAAAAGTTGGAAATATACTCGTAATACGTTCACCAATATCTGAAAAATGCCAAGCTACGGCGTGATATGAAAGGACGCGCGACGGGAGCGTTAGGAAATAGGTTTGAGCAGATTGATGGAGGGCTTTTTCTGTCACGACAACACGGCCGCACATGAGACTACGATTTTCCAGATTCCACGAACTCATTGTTTGCGGTGTGTCCTCGTATTTCTGGGAATGATGACGTCAATATTTCCTGCGTTTTGCATTTGTTTTTTGTTGTGGTGTTCTTCAGTATTCAATCACGTTTTTTTTTCGTGGATTTTTTTTTATTATTGCTTCTCATTTTTCCAATCGATTTCTTCGTTGGTCAAGCGGTTTTAACGCTACTGCTGGGCAGGTCCACGGTTCGAATCCCAGGTTAAGGAAAGTTTTACGTTAAGAAATTCTTAGTAGCAGCCATATTAATAGGTCTGCTAAAACATAGGACTTGAATGAAATGTAGGTGTAGGTACTATTAACTACACCTCTGCCTTACCCTTCAAGCTTTATACGCGTGATTTAATAAGTTTTCAACAATTTTCATAAAGAAGTTTCAGTTGACCGAACATTCTATCGAGTACCACGAAAAATTGATATTATCAGAAGTGTATTTCTTTGTCTATTAACTTAGATATATTAAAGTTGTCCGGATTGGTTTGAATAGCGTTTCTTGGAATAAGGTTATTCAATTACGATGACAAATACTCGTATCATGTATTGGTAATGTAACAATAGGGGTTCGGGTCGATGTTTGTAATGTCCCAGGAACTTGTGTGCCACGAGGACATTAGTTTAGTAGAGTATTTACTAGGAAAATATATAGTGTGAAAGTAAATAATGAGTACTTAAGTGCTTACATATTTATTTTGTTATGGTTTATTCACTTGCAAAAGTATGAAGAACACAGATTTTGATGTAAGTTCATTATTTAGTTTTGTGTCATTGATGACATCTACACTAATATTATAAAGAGGAGAAATTTGTATTTTTGTGTGTGTGTGTGTATGTTTGTAATGAATAAACTCAAAAACTACTGCGCCGATTTCTAAAATTCTTTCACCATTAGAAAGCTACATTCACCTTGACTAACATAGGCGTTTTTATTCCTGTATTCCCACGAGAACGGGAACTACGCGGGGGAAACCGCGTTACGTCCGGTAGTTATTTATATAATGCTGTTGTAGTGCTTTTTGTAATGCCACTACACAAGTTAAAAAAAAATAGATTATATAAAGGGTGTAAAAGTACTAAGGCACTTGTTCTATGGGAGGGGCCCGAAAGTGCCGGGGCCGCGGGTTGTACACTAGTTATCGCTCCCTCGACATAGAGGGCTAAGAAGGAACATGGGTGGTTTTTAGTCAGTAGAAGTCTGACACTGGGATTTCGCTCTGCCCAAGAGCGGAAGGGATTATTTGATGATTTTCCACCCGCCTAAAAAAAAGAAAGCTTACCGTGTCACAACATTCAGGTGTCACACGTCACGAACGGTTAAGAGCAAGACATATCCTACTAATATTATAAATGTGAAAGTTTGTGAGAATGGATGTGTGGATGTTTGTTACTCTTTCACGCATAAACGGCTGGACCGATTTGGTTGAAATTTGGTGTGTAGATAGGTTATACCCTGGATTAACATATAGGATAGTTTTTATCCCAATTTTATGATCTGTGGGATAATTTTCGAGTTGTAGCGGGTGAAGCCGCTGGCAACAGCTAGTATTTTTATAATCTCCTTTTAAAATCCTCTATTTTGATACCCTACTCGATGGTAACGGAATATTTTTTTTTTAAATCCGCGATATGGCCCCCAAAAACCGCCAATTTCTTTGTTATTTTAATTTTAATGTAGCCAGTGACACTCGGGCCATAAAAACAAATTTAACGACGCAAATTTTATTCAAATACCTTCATCCTTTTAGGAGTTATGAGGGAACAAACAAAATGACATACATACACGCCAGACACATCCCTCCTTTTGGACTTCGCCGCAGTCGGGTAAAAAAGGAGTACTCAATACATGGCAACTGTTTGTACGTCGACGCTGTATACTACGTGTATATAACTTGATTTAGGTACACGAGTGTCGTTATCAAAGTCAGTCATCCACGATCCAGATGGATGGCTGGCACCCGATGCATCCTCATCGCATCGTTCGTTATCCACAGTTAAGACCTGCCTATATCGTTTTAATACAACTGGAAGGAAACTACCGTCTTTTACCCGACTGCGGCGAAGCCCAAAAGGAGGGTTATGTGTTTGACGTGTATGTATGTATGTAAGTATGTCCGTTTCTTTGTTCCCTCAAAACTCCTAAACGGATGAAGGGATTTGAATGAAATATACGTTGTTAGATTCGTATTGATGGCGCGAGTGTCACTGGCTACATTAAAATTATAAAAACAAAGATAATTGCTGGTTTTGGGGGCCAAATCGTGGATTTGAAAAAATAAAAAAAATCCATTACCATCGAGTAGGGTATCAAAATGAAGGGTTTTAAAAGGAGATTACAAAAATATATGACACCTATATGTTTAAAATAAATTCAAAGTCACAAATTCTATAAGCAAACACAAAATTTAAATCATCTGCGAAGTATTTTACGCGACTAACGAGAGAACAAACACTAAATAACTAAAAAGTTAGAAATAAAAAACTACTTTTTTTATTGATTTGTTTTTTTTTTCAAGTTGGTAACTCACGCTGTCGTACCTTAAATAGAAATATATTGTTTTTGTTTTATCAGGTTTTGGTAACGATAGCGACCTATGATGTCTGTGCAATTTAATTTCATGTCGTTAAGTTATGTGTCTTACTTATCCGATCTAGTGCGACAGTGCGAAAACATGAATGTGTTAAATATAATTGTAATCAATTGTAAACACAAAACCCGTATAAATTATGAAAGCCATATTTCGAGCAAGTGTCAAAAATGAAATAGAAACACAGTTCACGCTCCAACACGGTACTCCGTAGCTCTAGCTACTAACAGAAGTGATTCCCGGTGGTATTCTAATGCCGCGGTATCTTTATTGGGCATATTTTTCGATTTCCCGGAGTGTGCTCCCGCCGATTTGATTTACGGGTCAACGGCGGCCATATGCGAAACGTATTAGGGAGATGTGTGTGGGAGATCGAATTATATGCAACTTTAAATCATCGAAATATGCATGTAAATACGTATGGTTATTAAGTTAAGTAAGTTCACATATTTTGACGGGCATCTACGGAACCCTACATTGTGCGTCCGACATGCACTTGGCCGGTTTTTTTTATAACTTACTACACTGACCAACATTCAATTTTTTTCTACAAATCCGAGTACTTAACCGTTTGGATAAGTACTTATCCATTTGGATAAGTATAAGTGCTTATTCATTTGGATAAGTTCGCGGATTTATAGAAAAAATCCCACTAGGTACCACCATTGGTCAGTACTTAATCCCTAACTTGAAAACGACTGTTCTAAATCCACTTCGGTCAAGGACACATACCTGGTACAATTTTACAAAATTTATTGAAAAATTATCAAAAAATATATGTGGATGTGAGTTAAAATATGTTTAATGTCTTCAAAAACACAAACACAAGTCAAAGTCAACACCACATTGTACACTTGGTTCGCAATAAATGTGTTGACTTTGACTTTGAATATATGTTTACAATCCGTTCCATAGTTATCCATAAAATAGAGGAACCTTATGGCAAACACAATAAAGGTCATGAAAGAACTATACGAAATAAAGTTACATGTAAAGGTATAGCATAGCGAGCTGATCGTACAAGTCATTTGTTCTGATAAATGACTAGCTGGGAAAAAGAATTACTTTAATGGTATGGGATTGGCGGGTGGTGCGTTCGTGAAGGTTTATAGCAACATGTTTTGATGGTTATGTTTTTTTCACAAAAATAAGTGTCTATTCAACGGAGGAGCTCGTCGCTTAATAATAACTGCTACTCAGGTCGAAGTATAGGTTAATCCGCGCTTTAGGCAAGCGCGGCTTAACCTAAACTTCCATTGGTATGTGGATGGGTGACCGCTCATTACACACCGCGTTTCCTCCGTGTCACGGAAAACACGTTAAGCTGTTGGACCTAGCTACCATATTAGATATTTATTAGCAGTCGTCACAGCTAGTCAGTGACCTGAAAGTCTGACAACCAGTCTTACCAAAGGGTATCGTATTTCCCAGTATATATTAACTGGATTGTGGAGGTCAGACACGCAGTCGCTCCATGTGAAATACTGGTATTCAGCTGCATCCGGTTAGACTGGAAGCCGACCCCAACATAGTTTGGAAAAGGCTAGGCAGTCGATGGGTGTCTATTACTGCAAGCTTTGGGCACAAAACGTTTAGGTAACCTGCCCTACGGGTTGTTCGAAATGTCTAATAGGGGCACGAATGGCTTTTAGTCAGTAGAAGTCTGTCACTCCCATCTGCTCTGTCCTGAGCGGGAGCGATCATTTGATGATTTCCCAGCTACCAAAAAAAAAACAAGTATCCTGACTACCCATTGCTCGGATCGGATGTGGCTACAAAAAATACAATTTTGTGGGGTCGAAACTGTGTGAGTGTGTCTTGCTAGAGACACAAAGATGAATAACAAAAAAAAACATAAGTTGTCTAATTTTATTAGCGAATACTTCCAATGTAACATTTATTATTAAGATTATAACAAGATAATTTTAATAAAATGTTCCAAATTCTTCCTCATAATATATATTTTTTTAAATCACTAGCAAAATCTTAAAAAATACAAATTGTTACGAAAATTCTCGTACGGTAAAAATGTTTAGTATTTCAGTAAAAAATAACGTCTCCATTTTTAAAACTTTTATCATTTTCTAAAAATAGACAGTGAATCTTAACGACCGCTTGAGTTGAATAAATAAAGGAAAAAGAGGTCTAGAATGACAAGTTCGTAAAGTAATTTCAGGATAGCTTACATACTGAGATACCTACCCGTCTTTCAATATGAGGTTTAATAAAAGTTTTTTTTTTGGATTGTAAATAAATAACTAAAAATTGAAATCGTCAGGTAACTCCTCCCGCTCTGGGCACTGTGTTAGGGAGTGTCAAACTTCTACTGACTAAAAACCACCCATTTTCGTTCTTAGTTCTTTGTGCTGAGGCCGTTGTATCTCTTTCAAACAACCCGCAGCCCAAAGATAGATACCTAAGAGATTAACATACATATGATAAACAAAGACATCTGTGTTAGTGTAATAAAATCATAAAACCATTCAAAATCAAAATCAAAACTCATTTATTAAAACTAGACTGATAATCAGCACTTTTCGAACGTCAAAATTTACTTTACTTTACTTATTTACAACAGACAGTCCCCCAAAGCTTCTTCGACACTTCCTAGTGTTTTAGCTGGAAAGAAGAAGTAGCGGAACAAACTCCCCAGCAACACATATGTCTGTTAGGTTGGTTAGAAGAACTAGACTCGATACAATAGTAAAATAATAATAAATAATAATTTTTATTCACAAACCAAAATTACAGATCATCATCACAAAAACAATTAACAAATGTTGTAATTTCTGTACAAAAATGTATACAACCGTGCCTCTTAAACTAGGGTAACCTGTATTTTAAGAGAGAGTGTTTTTGGCCGAGCAGTTTACTAAACATTAGTTTACAACAGGCGAAGGTGCAAAGATTATTCATATATTATTATATTACAATACATACAGGGTGTAAAGCAACCCTTCACACATCCGTCAACCAAGCATTCTGTACATCAAACTAAGTACCCCTAAGCAAACATTTTTGCTGGGAAACGACTTTTTTTTTGGAGTCAAAATCACATTTTACGGTAAAACTCAATGTAGCACTCTTAGAACATTGTGCTAGTGGATGCTTTGAAT
This sequence comes from Diarsia rubi, assembly GCA_932274075.1. Classification (NCBI taxonomy): domain Eukaryota; kingdom Metazoa; phylum Arthropoda; class Insecta; order Lepidoptera; family Noctuidae; genus Diarsia; species Diarsia rubi. The sequence continues at coordinate 15,107,313 of OW026418.1, read as the reverse complement.
AGTAAACGGGTCATGGAGGTAATTTAAGTAAAGTTTTAACCTGAAAATGTAGTATTTACAAAAACAGCTGTGCAAAATTTGGGACTTTGACCCCCAATATCTCCGTAACTAGGGGGTTCCCAAGTATGGTCTAGAACAAAAAAAAATATCGCAGTGGTGGGGAGAACAAGTGCCCTTCGTATGCGTTAAGGGTACTTTTACACCCTATATATTGGTTGTGTGAAGTGTGAGTAAGCGGTGTGCGTGTATGTATGTGTGTGTGTGTGCGTGTCTGTAGGCGTGGGGGTGTGTGTGTGTTTGTGTGTGTGTGCATGTGTATATGTGTGTGAGTGTGTGAAGTGTGGTGAAAGTACGAGTTTTTGGTTGAGAGATATAGTAGTGTATGTCCTTTTAATGTAAGTGTGTGTTAGACAGTGAGTATATGTTATTAATTGATGTATGTGAGTAGAGACTCCGTGTAGGCATAGTCCTTTTGTATAAGCCACTCCGTTACTTTAGGTTTTAGTTTGTTTATGTTTAAATTTATAATATTTAATTGTGAATTAATTTGTTGGTGTAATGTGTGTACTTAGTGTAAAAAAAGTACTAAAACCTACCTCGAGAACCATTCTATCCATTGGTGAAAACAACATGAAAATCAGTGCAGTAGTTTTTGAGTTTATCGCGAACAGACAAACAGACAGACGCGGCAGATGACTTTGTTTTTAACCGACTTCCAAAAGGATTAGGTTCTCAATTCGTCGGATCTTTTTTTATGTGTGTTCCCCGTTTACTCGACGATGGTTGGACCGATTTTGATTCTTTTTGTTTTGTTTGAAAGGGTCTGGGACTTCCCAGGTGGTCCCATCATCATCAAGTCAGGATCTGATGATGGGATCCTGGAGAATTTAGAGAACTCTTCAAATTGTATAGGCACACATGAAGTGATTTTGGAAGAGACCTTCTCGGAGTGATTCCATTTCACTTTGGTGAAGATCTCATGAAGAACTTCCAAAAATCAATAAATGATAGCAAATGGACTAGGATTGCTGAAATCTCATGTCTATCAAATGTTTACACAAGTTCATAACATAACATCACACCGGTACGCTTTGGAGGGGTAAGCACATGCAAACCACAAAAAAATGAAAAATAAAAGCTTTTTAACAAAAAATAAAACCGACTTCAACAAAAAATACTTAAAACACAAAAAGTAAATCAAACAAACAAAAGTCACCGACTGAAGCTGGTTTTTGTTCCAAAGTTAATTTTTTTCTTTTTTATGTTTTACTTTTTTTTTTTTTTTTTTTTTTATTGTAGATAGGCTCGCATTTGACCACTATCTCACCTGATGTTAAGTGACGATGTGGTCGAAGATGTAGCACGCTGACTTTTAGCTGAAGTCGGTTTTATTTTTTTATAATATGTAGTGATAACGAAGGCCTGTATCGCCTGTAATCACATAACGATTAGGCAGAGGTGTACCTAATAACACAAAAACATTTTGCCAGTTAGCCTTTTTGGGGGCGAGCCTAAAGCCAGCAGCCGGGCACAAATCTAAGAAATTTCTCAGTGAAAACCCGATAACAGCTTGCCCGATATAACATCCGAACCTAGGACCTCATGATAGGCAGTCGCTCCATTTAATACTAGTATTTATTTGCATCCGGTTAGACTGGAAGACTAGTTGTGAAAAAATTAGGCAGACGATGACAACAACAGTCTGGAATCACAATACACAATAGGCATGTTTACTGACTTAAAAAAATGTGATTCTAATTAGTCCGTCTGTTAGATTATCGAAAAATATTGGATGCGTATTTTTTGTTTTATCAAATGAATAAAGATTGACGAAGATAAAACGCGTCAAAGATTTGAGTGAGGGTAAGTGACGACACCGACCGCTAAAAAAAATCATACTAAAATGTCTTAGAATATGACGTCACACGAGTTTTCAAAGCACTGTATCGTCTTCATTGTTTGTTTAAGTGAATTAAAAAAAAAATACGTGTCCAATACTGTTTGGTAATCTATACGACGAACTAATTAGATTTTTTGGTTAACTACTCTATTCCAAATGACCGTGAGTCCCAGGTTTCATTATAGAGCGAAAACAAACCCGCACTTTCGTTACAATGATATTTCAATATACCGCAGCCGAATCTTCGTACAACAAAAAAGATTTTCGTTTTAATAAAAGTCGTACATAATTTCGTCGGCGTATCTATTGTTTCGTGAACAAAAGTACGTGTTGTATCATAGTGCAAGCTTCATTTCATGTAGCCATTGTTTTTGTTGAGAGTTATGAAAAATTCGACTTCATTCATAAAAATGTCTGTTTTTAATGCTACCTGGTTTTTTATTTAATGGAGGGTGCCTGAAGTGTTCGTGAGTAACCGAAATTGAACACGCGCCTGAATTATAAAAAAAATGTTTTTATCTTGGAATAATGATGTACTGGTTTTATTGACACATTCGCTGAAGACCCTGTTACCTAAGTCCGCGATCCACGTGTTATTATTATAAAAATACTACTAAAGTTTACACACAAATATAATTGTATGGTGATTCGAAAGACACTTAGCGCCATTTATTATCATAAAAAGGTTAGTTATGGTTTCGTGGAGAACAGTTTCTTTTGGGAGTACTCTATGTCCGTTTCAGTACACCTTTTTTTTGTATATTTTTTGGGGGTTGGGAAATCATCATATAACTAAGGAGTGTCAGATTTCTACTGACTAAAAACCACCCATGTTCCTTCTTAACCCTTTATGTCGAGGCCGCGGTATCTCTTGCGAACAACCCGCAGCCCCGAGGCAACTTAATTGCATTTCAGGATGATCCGTTCAGCGGTTTATGCGTGACAAGGTAACAAACAAACTTAATTTTGCATTTTTATTTTAGTTACACGTTAGAACTAGCACCGCCCGCGACTTCGTCCGCACGTATTTTAAAAATATAACATAGTCTATGTTACTCGGTAAAAATGTAACTTTCTATAAAGTTCAGCACTTACTAAGTTTATTCGTTACATACAAAAAAATACAAATCTTTCCTTTCTATAATATTAGTGTCTGTAGACGTAGATATTGTTATAGCTCCGTCTTAATTTCGGTTGATAATCCTACTACGAGTAATATTATAAATGCGAAAGTTTGTAAGTATGTATGAATGTATGCATGGATGTTTGTTACTCTTTCATGCAAAAACTACTGAACGGATTTGTATAAAATTTGGTATGCAGATAGTTTATAACCTGGATCTACACATAGGTTTTTATCCCGATTTTAGCTTCCCGTGGGATAACTTTCGAGTTGTAGCGGGCGAAACCGCTGGCAACACCTTGTAATTTATAAATTGTACTCAATGGCACCAAAAGATACCGGACCGGACTGAGGGCAACGGATAGATAATGCACCTACTAAAATATCTGCCAAACTTCGATGTCCGCAGCCAGTCCGGAGTCAAGTCCAGTCTGTTTCACCGCAACTCAAGCATTCAAGACATTAGGCAGTACTGTTCACTTGTTACTCAAACCGATTGCTAATACGTCTACCAACTGCGATGATTACAGTAATTTGCTCTTTGGCTGTTCAGCGTAGCGGTCATTGCGCAGCATTCGACGTAATGCGATAATGAATGTTGATTAATGTGGCTCTGTAGTCCAAGTAAAGCTGTGGTAAATTGTAGTATCCCAGAGGTAAAAAAAAATGTGTTTTGGAAATACTGCTTTAAAACTCGCACGTAAAGTTCAGAATAGAGTACTTCACCAAAAAATAATAATTAGTCCGTCTGTTAGATTATCGAAAAATATTGGATACGTGTTTATTTTATCAAATTAATAAAAATTTACGAAAATAAAACGTGTCAAAGATCGTGAGTGGCGGCGTTTGACATCCCTTTGTGGTTAAAAAAAAAAAGGAACCTTGTGACGTCATACGACTTGACGCGACTTTTCAAAGCGTATCGTCTTCATCTTTTGTTTAAGTGAAAAAAGAAAAAATACGTGTCCATTTTTTTTTGAAAATCTATCTGACGGACTAATTAGATTTTATTGGTAAAATACCCTATTAAAACTTAAAAGATTTCGGACAACACCTGGGGAAGCCTATGTCCAGCAGTGGACATCTTTTGGCTGAAATGATGATGTTGAAATGTCATTCTAAATTCAACTTAATTTACACTCACATGAAGTTTATATTTGTTTAAGAGGATATTGTATCAATTGGATTTGAATATGGATTTTAGGATCTTTGCATTGGGCCAGGCACCAAGGCCCGGTATCGACGTAGCCATAGTTAAGCCATGCGTTGGTTCAGCATGAACAAGTCACCTAAACCCTCAGTGCAGCACTAGGTAAAGCACGTACGGTCAGCAACAGAAGTAGCTTAACACTACTTAAAGATTCAAACAGGTTTTTAATAAAAACTTGTTAGATATTAATAGTTACTAACAAGTTATTGAAGAGTTTGGAATATTTGAAACTATAATCTCCTGAAACAATAAAAATAACAGCTGGAGTCCTGTACATAAAATAATTAAAATTTCTAAAAAGTTACTTCTGTTGCTGACGGTAAAGTATGGCCACTTTAAGTGTGTATTTCAAGGTGGCGCTGCTTGTCTACATTTGCATCAAACTTGGTACATTCAATTTATTTTAGTTCTGTATTTTCGCGCGTCTGCATAAATAAGTTGACTAAAGCAGCTTATACAAAATAGAATAGAACTAAGTGCTGTGCATGCGACCTGCAACACACGTTCGGTTTGCCTTTGAAGCCGTATCGCGCAGGCCAGGTAAAGGTAACCGAGCGGAAAAATATCTCTTTCCATATTCTCTAACAGTTCAACTGTACGGGCAAAACTGCAAATGCATAACCTATTGCCTACTTCACACTTTAATAATTCCACCCTTATCTGATTACTTCTATGGGTTCTGTTCTGTCTTTCAGTTTTCATTATTTTGCTCATAGGTGCAAAAACTGGCAAATCCCCATGCTAATCAAAATGAAATTGGGTTGGTTGGTGTTGTGCTATCCGATTACTTAAAGTTAAAATTTATTATTTGTTTAAGCGAGTTTAGTACGAAATAGTTTAATATTTAATAGTATGATTTGAATGTCCTGGAATAAAACTAACACAGACATACTGCCTCGTTGGTCTAGTGGTCGTAAGCGTGACTGCTGAGCATGTGGACCTGGGTTCCATGCCCGGGTCGGGCAAAGTGTTATTGGCTTTTTCCATCAGGAATTCTTCAGTAACAGCCCCGGTTGATGCAATAGGCATGCCCATGGACATGGGAGTTAAACAATATTAGCGAAATGTTAGGTACACCTCTGCCTAACTCTTCGGGGATTACAGTCGTGATGTCATGTATGTACACAAACATAACATCAGCCAAGTGCGTATCCTAGTGGTTAACAGTCGCAAGTAATTCTATGAAAAACAGTTATTTCTGCAGTTGTGGCCGAAAAGGGGAGGTATTCCCAGCTGAGCATCGATTTTTAGAGCACCAAAGCTATTTCCATCTGAGCACCTAAGATTTGGGGGATGGGGTGTACAATAAAAGTAATCAATAATAATTTTAGTGAGGTTCCACAAACTACCAGAAGAACAGAAACATTACGAGGTATTGGAAATTGGAATCATAAAATCAAATCTATATACGCCTTTCTGATATCATGCACTGTGTAATGAACATAATATTACCATTGTAGGAAATACATAACTAAGTCGTTTTCCTAGAATTCATTTTATCTCGATAAACTTTTTTGTCGTATATAGGGCCTAACCTAGTGTCAGAGTTTTTATGTCACCCATACATAAGCCTCTGGCCTTTACAAGCCGTTGAGAAATATCTCCCAGACATGATGGTTTCCTTCACCGAAGCAAATGATAATTATGCAACACACACGCGAATTCGAAAAATTTGAGGTGCGTGTCTTGGGTTCAAACTGGAGACCTTTGACTTCCCGGCACAAGGGTTAAGAAGGAACATGGGTGGTTTTTAGTCAGTAGAAGTCATGCGCGAGGGGTAATTTGATGATCCCCCCCCCCGCCCCCCCAAAAAGGCCTTTGACTTGGCAGTCCGACTGGCACTAGACTATACTGCTATATTACTTAACACTACATAAAAGAAACACGCAAGAACAAAATCCCAACTCAAATTTTCTTTGTCCACGTCTGTTGTCGTCGACTCCTCATAACACAATAGTAACACAGAATAGTTAAGTATCGAGTAGTAATAAAAGTAATAACTTAGCTCGGCTTACGTAGAACTTGTACTTAAGTCTGGTTTACATTGGGAGAGTTAGTGGTTCAGCGAACGAGAGAGTACTTGGCTAGCAAGTTCAGTTTTGAACTTGCTCAATTTTATTGTTTGTAAACAGACTATCATTTAACTATAATACCTGTATTACATGTGACTTATATAATTACATAATTAACGAAATGTGAGTGTACTAAACTAATTTCATTTAATTACTTTGTGTACAGCACACTTAGCAAAATTTTAAAAGTATTGTACTTTGAAATAAGATCTTTTTCGTAAAACTATGAATTTCAAAATGCTATGTTCGTGAAAACGTAAAACGTAAATCAACACAGTAATAAAAAAATCTTTTAAAAGTGGTTTTGCGGATACATTATATGGGTACTCGTGATTGGATACCTTTGGCTTTGGTATGAAGCTTACAGGCGTGATATGTGATAAGCAGACTATTAAAGATGCAGTATTTTTAGAAATATATAAATCTGTTGTTTTATTATATGGGGCTAAAATCGACACGTTATGAAGAAGAAGAAGAAGGAGTTGGGACTTAAACATGCTCGTGAAATGTTTGTGTCCTACTATTAGGTACACCTCTGTCTAACCTCAAGTTTGGGGATTACAGTCGTGATGTTATGTATTCTGTTGACCCCATTCACGGCAGATAGGCTTCGTTTCGTCGAATGTAGCAAGGTTCTTCAATTAGTCTGTTGCTGGAATTTTCAGACATCAAAGTCATGAAAAACATCACGGTGTAATTCCTGTTACCCTTTTGTTAGTCGACCCCACATTGGGTTATTCGTTGCCTACTCTACTGGATTACTTACTCGACCAATGTAAACTGAGCTTTAAGTAGAAACCAGCGCTTTCTGTTTGTGGTAATAAGATAAGTTGGTAGATATACAAGCACTGCGCTGCCCCATTGTAACGCGACTACTTTGTACTTGTTGCCTAGTAATTAGGACATAAGCACTATCCCTCAAAACGTAACGACTTGCTGTTCAAATTTGCATTTTCGCAGTTCCGTTCTGGTATTAGGTATTTTGTAGGAATCTTCAATGGATTTTTCAACATACCCTAAAAGAACACTTTTAGGGTCACACCGCAATTTTCTTTGTATTTCTATTTAGGCACATTACAGTGAGGAAATACGCCGCAGATAACAGCTACATCACGCCGAAAATGTGTGTTTATCTTTAATCTCAGCTAAGTGCCATTTTACCTAATCAATTGTATACATATAAAATTAAAGTATGATAAGTAAATATTATATTTCAGTAAACTATTTTTAACACACTTGTTTTAAAACTGCTTTTCATTTCACAACACAATGTTTTGTACATTGCAGAATAATTTATAATGTAACTGGTATTTCTGAAAGGCGCTATTTTCTATTATTGTTTACCTCATGAAATACTAAAATTGTTTCTCTTATTACCAACGATGCAATGTGATAACGTAGTTTTATACCTAAACGAGGAAAATGTATAATGACGAATAAATTGTTCCATGAAATTCCATGAAAATGAAAATAAAAAAGTTTCATGTTTGCAGGAAATATTCCGAGTAATATACTTTTAACATACTTTTCAATGTTTCCAAAAGCAATGCTAAGTGCTGATGCTAACCATTCGTTATTTCGAATTATATCGTTAAATCTCTGTTCATAATAGTAAAAATTGGTATTATAGCCATTATAAACGTAAATGTTGACAATACGGTCCCTTCCCTCGGGCATATTTTTTTGTTATCAAGGGTATAATACGACTTAACTTATATTTCCGCGACCTTTGTCAGCATTTATTGGGCCCTATTTTATTCGTAATCGTTCGTATTAAGTTTTCAATCGATGTTCGTCCTAATGTGCATAATTTGAAGGTAAGCGTGTCTTTTGTTACGCTAACAAAGGATTTCAATAATCCGCCATCTTCTTTTCGGTAAAGCGGGGGTAGTATCGTTTGATGCAGGGCACGTAGTCAACTTCCAGCGGAGAAAACTGCAAAAGTTATCGCAAGTGTCATTCGCCCTGCACCAAGTAAGAATTCTTTGCCCCACTTGTCAAACTTGTCACAATATATTCCGGTCCTCACTATATTACATAGGTTGGAATATTTGCAAGATAACAGTCGCAAGGGAAATTACGTAAAGGTGCTTGAGTCAAATTGCCCAATATCACGGAGATGGTAAAGAATCCTAATACACACGCATTACTGTCGTTACGGGCGCCAGTTGTATTTCAACACGCCATAACATCACGCCTGATATCCCCTTAGTATTAGGCAGAGGTGTACCTAATAGCACACCCACGTCGCCAGTCTCGTGTAATAGGGGGCTAACCTTCTGCCATCAATTGGACACAAATTTTGACTGCGTGGCTGTTTTTATACTGAGAAATGACCGATGGGAAAGTACAATAACAATTTGCCCGACCTTGTAATAGGGTAGTTAACAAAAAAATCTAATTAGTCCGTCAGATAGATTTCCAAAAAATATTGGACACGTATTTTTTCTTTTTCACGTAAACAAACAATGAAGACGATACAGTGCTTTGAAAACTCGTGTGACGTCAAATTCTAAGACATTAGAATGACATGTTTGACCGGTCAATGACGTTACTAACCCCACTCAAATCTTTCACGTGTTTTATCTTCGTAATTTTTTATTGATTTGATAAAAAAAAAATATGTAGGTACCCAATATTTTTCGATAATCTAACAGACGGACTAATTAGAATTACATTTTTTAGTCAGTAAACATCCCTATCGGATTCGGGACTGCAAGCTTTGCAGCATCGCTTGAGATCACTAATTCAAGCTGCCAGTCTTATGTTTTGTACAATTCGTCACGCTGACAGCCACATTATAGATTTATGGTTGTTGGGCCATAAATGTAAATCGCTTGTATTCTGTTCACGAGTACAAAGTTGTGTATAAGTAAATTAAAAGTTGGTCACGTTTCCCTCTTTTCCAAATTATCACGTCGACGCTCGTCCAACTCTAGTAACCACAAAGTTATAAAGTTGTGTAATGGATGCCTATCCATTACGTCGTACGTACGTTAGTTAAGAGTAACTTAGGTTTTACTAGAAAATCTTAGGATTTACCGTAGTTTCTGATTTTATAGTGACCTGTTGGTCTAGTGGTTAGTGACCCTAACTGCTATGCCGGAGGTCGTGGGTTCGATTCCCACCCAGGACAAATATTTGTGTGATGAGCACGATCATTTGTTCTGTGTCTGGGTGTAATTTATCTATAATATGTATGTATTTAGAAATATATAAGTATGTTTATTAGTTGTCTAGTACCCATAACACAAGCTCTGCTTAGCTTGGGACTAGATGGCGTTGTGTGATAGTTGTGAAATATTATTATATTATATTATTATTATTATATTATAGTAACAAATATACGCACTTTATGTATAGACGCCAGCACATCAAGCTTCTTGAAACTGTCAAAATTTCAAAATGTCTGTGTGCGCGACACACCTTTTTAACAGTTTTATACTTTTTGGTGTATTTTGTACAGTGTTTTTTTATATTTAGAATGTAATTTTATTTTGATACCGTTTTATTTTCGCTTGAATATTATGGAGTGTAATCGTACCAACGTGCATGCGTTCATGGCGTTTTGTTTTGAAGAATAATCATCTAGAAAATTAGGAAAAGTCTTCAAATCCAGCAGTGGTGATGACAAGATCAGTCCGCTATAGTATGTGTGGGTACTCTGCTTAACTTTCCGGGGGCTAAAGTCACAATGTTATGTTATGTTCACAATGTTTATTTTTTATTTTACAGCTGTGTTAGTGCAGAGGTTGGCACAGGCGCGTATGAATAAATCACTCAATATGAAAATGGAGTGATTTGTGATGAGTCTGTGTGTACCGTGTACTATTGCTTGGCAGTCGAAGCACGTCGCTCCAAGCTCCAACACTCTATGGCTTTCTGCTCCCAGATATTTGTCAGTGGTAGAGCGCACTAAGTATATCGAACGCAAGTCACTCTTATAAAACTTGGCAGTACAAACTTTTCGTACAGTTCAGAAGGCAGAGGTTACAAAGAACATAGTTTTGTATGCAAATTGTTCTTACTTCTTGATTTCTTTGGAGCGAGCTACTTTGCCTAGATAAAATTGTTTTATTTGTTTTTATGCTACCTAAAAGTTAAGAATGGGCAGGCGGCAGGGAAGAGACACATAACTTTTTAAGTGGACTGTTTATATGCCGAGGTTCTTTCGCTGAGTAGTATTTTAGAGGTCTTGGCACGGTACGCGCAGAATCATTATGTGGTAATGGGAGTTTAATTTGTACGTATATCAGTGGTTCATAAACAGTGAATACCTTTTTTCCTCTATACAGAAAATATTCATTATTGTTAGCCATTTTTGCGTGTGAAAATCGTCTTGATGATAATGATGGGTGTCCTTTGTTGAATATTACTGATTACTTGGAAAGACTTTCATCATAAGGTCAGTTTATCAAGAATCTGGAATGATATTTTTTATACGACTCCTATCGATAGTAAATGTATCTGCATTAAGCCTTTTATCTTCCTATAAAATATGAACAATGAACCAGAGGGAAAATGGACCATAACTTTATGTGTCAAAGAAAATAAATATATCCATAGGATCATCATAAAATAACCTTAAAAGAAGCAGTCAAGAATGAAACTTACTAAAAGACGAAGTTTATCAAATATAAAAAAAGGTTTTGTTATTTTTCTTAGCGTGTCGAACTGTCTATAGTCTACCCATTTGGCGACGAGTTTTCCACTTTCAATTGTGTCCATCAGGTCATGTCATCTATATGTATACTGCCGGTAAGTTTTAATGTTTTAGTTTAGATGTAAAAATATCACTCAATGCAAGAATTACGGCTGAACAGTGACCTTTCCTAAACAATGTTAAGTGTAGTTTGATACGGAGTCCTAATTGCCCGAACCCTATTCGCTCTTGGCCGAGTTTTACTTAATTTGTTAATTTAGTACAAATAATAATTACACACATTAAAAAATCCTTTTAACACCCACTTTACTTGCGAAAATAAAGTTATTATATCCTGTTTGCTCAATCAAATAAGATAAACCGTAATCTGAAGTGAAACTACTTATTTTTCATAAAGTTTCAAAGAAAACGTGTTTCGTTATTAATAGTTAGGTCGGTACAAGATGAGCCTGAAGGAATAGCGGATAGTTTTATTACAGAGTTGGGCTCGCTACGGTGAGTTAGCGTATGAAAGGCAGACTCGAGAGAAAGCTCTTCCGATGACTACCTCCTTCAATGCCTTGGTCGGCACAACTTTCCGAACGTTCCAGTTCTTCTTTTCCTTTTAGGCAACATCAGGCAAGTTTAATTAAAACATCACCATTTCCAAAGAAGAACATCGAAAAGTTTTTATGTTTATTCGAAAAAGTACATTTCAAATTAAATGTTTGTTCGTAAGCTAAGCGTTTATGTTTCTCGGGATTTTCTTGTCCGTACTTTTCTGATACATTATGATTTGAAAGAGATAGGGGGTCGGAGTTTTTGTTGGCGTTGTTTTTGTGGGGAAGTTTATTTTGAAAATTTGTTTTGTTTTCGGTTTTTTTTTGTAAATTTTGTTTTGTTTTGTTTATGTGATTTTTTGTTCTTGTGTATTTTATTGGTTTAAAACTCATTGTTGAAAAGGTTTGAACTTCTTTGCATGAAAACTGGTTGGATAGTCAAACATGACATATAATATTATCGAAAAACCCTGAATTTTCTATGCTCGGTTTTATATATTTGAGTATAAAGATCTTTTTCAGCGAAAATTATCTCTCCGCAACGTATCACTTTCGAAAACCATAACCCATCACCCTATCCTACATATCCTATTTATTTGCTTAAGGTGAAGGCGACGAGGTCACGAGGTAGCCTGCGAAATTCGAATTTACTTATGTCTTTTGCAATTTCCCGGTCAGTGTCAAGTCGTATGTTAGAGTGATTATTTGGTGAAAAAGGCATTCTGGCAAGGCATTCATTTTTTTTGGCAACTGAGACTGTTGTTTTGGTGGTTTTAATCATTATTACTCAGTAAATAGACTGTTACTGCCGGGAATCCCATTTTATTTAATATACGACTTGACACTGACCAGGAAATTGCAAAAAACGTAAGGAAATTCGAATTTCGCGGGCTACCTCGTCGCTTTCACCTTAATTTCTCCATGCGCTTTGCAGAAAAAATCAGAATGGCGATAAAGTGAGTAATTGACTATGCTACATCGCGCATCGGTTCCATGCCTTTTAGTTCCGTTGAACATAGCGTCCACTATTTGTTCTAGCGTACTTCGTCCATATACAATATTAAACGTTTAAAACAAAACAATTTTGAATGTTTGTGATTGAAAAATATTTTTATACATTTCAAAAAAATATTGACAAAGACTAAAGGCATATGATGACACAAATAGAAAATAGTTTCAACGACCTATATTATTTTTGGTGTTTCCTGTATTCGAGTTTAGTGTGTAGGTGCATAAATAAATGAACAAATTACTTTACGCCTGTATCCCCCGAAGGGTAGGCAGTGATGTAGCTAATAGTGCACACATTAGTGGTAGTACATTTCACCAGTTATGTTAAAGTTCCATGTAATTGGGGGCGACCCTATTGCCATCAACCGGGCAGAAATTCAGACTCTGTGGCTGCTACTAAGGAATTACTGATAGAAAATCCGGATAACACTTTGTCCAACCCAGGAATTGAACCTTCATGCTCAGCAATCACGCATGCGACTAAGTGACCAATGAGGCAGTCACAGTATTGTAGTATTAGAATGACTGAATAACAAAATGTTTGTCTGTCCCATGAACGCCGCGTATATAAGCCATCATTTAGCCGTAAAGAAACAGTTACCAGCAGTACATACATTTACCAATATTAAAAAAATTATTGCACCTTTTTGTCCACGTTTTATAATTGCCCATGTAGGCCTATGTGAAATAAAAATATTTTGATTTGATTTTCTCGTGGAATAATGATTTCAACTTTGACATAAGACCTTTTTCGTAACAATATAACATTATCGAACAAAAACAAAACGAGAATATTACTTTTAAAAGTACGAGTAGCTACGGGTACGGGTCCATATTAGTGTTCGTGACTGTACGCCGCCATATTGGATTTCTTTTCCTCTCAACATAACACCGACATCCGAGTATCGTCTAGCAAAATATTAGTTTCGTGCCGCATTTCGTTTTATATCAATACTGATTTAGTTTCGTATTATTGATACGGAGAATAAACTAGAAGGCTTACGAAGGCTTTGAGCTCACAATGTGGATCAAGCAATGTGAGCCTGAAGAACGATCTTTCATATCAATCACAGATATAGATATACATATGATCTAGATGACGCAAGTATCAAATGCAAAATGAGCGTGCCATTTTTTGACTACCTACTATGACGTCATAATCACTATTTAGTTACTTTACAAACTAATCAACTACGTTTTTGTTATTTAAATATTGTCCTAAACAGAAAAAAAAAGAATTTTTAAAATCGGTCGTCAATTGACGGAGATATTGGTGGACGTACATAAAAAAAACATACACACGAATAAAAAACCTCCTCCTTGTTGGAAGTCGGTTAATTAGCTTGTGCGTCAGAGGGTATGTGAAGTAGGAGCTTTTGCGCTATCTAGCAACTTCTACATCTGTGATATAAATACAATACGTCAGTTTGTTTCCGATCAAATGGCTTGTATAGCCAGCGGCTTCATGAAAAGCTGAACAAGACACAAAGGGGCTGAGATAAGCCGTGTAAATCTTCAAGCATACAAATGCGGACTCACCGCACAGACGGATACGTTTGCTGATCTCTTTCGGCAAGCTACTATAACTATGCGTCATTGTGATATGTAGGTCTAGTTATCTATCAATTTTGCAAGGTCATCTTTGGGGGTTTGTGTAATGTGGAGGGGATTTTAAAGGAAATTGCTTTTCGGAGTCTTCTCTCTTTTAAGAGGAGTGTGAGTCCCACAATGAGAACGACATAAGCTGACCATCCTTTTTGATGAACATAAGTAAAATAAAATGAAAATAATATTTCAAAATTATTCAACCTTTTGATCGCCACGGTCGGGTATAGCCGACGAATGACGAAAACGGGCCCAACAAGCCACCGTCGGCTATTACAGCCGACAAAAAAACGTCATTTTTTAAACTTTTTAACTGCTGTTAGAAACGAATGTCAAAAAGAATAAAATAATAATCAATGACGTATTATATATAGACACGTCATGACGCGCTGACGGCGCTTCAAAACGGCAAAAATATTATGTAACTACTTTTACGCGTAATGAAAGGGAAAGAAAATATGACACCGTACAGCGGGATGCCTGTTGATGCCTATTTTTTTTTATGTTTTGCTCAGGTTTACACACACGATTTAAATTAAGAACAAATGTAGCGTCGCGCGAGAGGTTGGTGCGTAACTAAGCGCGATGTGGCCAATTGGCTTAATTTCATGTTATCATTTTTGAGGGCGGACAACGTATCTATAGTTTTAATATATCATTGATAATAATGTTGTAGGTACGTGTATTTATCCCTTGGCGTGGGAGGGCTCAGATACGTTTACGCTCTGGCGTTCAAAAGGCTGAATTGAATGAGAAAGGACGCTTTGGATTATTATTAATTCCAAATTTTGCCCTGTTGTATGGTCTCGCAACTGCTGAGCATGGGGTCCTGGGTACGATTCCCGGTCGGTCAAAGTGCTATTGAGTTTTCCATCAGGAATTTCTCAGTGGCCTCGAAGTCTGGATTTGTGCCCTGTGTTGATAATGGAAATAGGCTCCCTATTATTCGCGTAATATTAGGTGCATCTCTGCTTCTACCTTCGGAGATAATATATATAACAGGCATGGTGTTATTTGAGGAATTCTATTGGGAAAAGTAAATCGATTCAAAGTCTCTCACCTGGGAGATCCGACATACATACCTGGTCTACATGTGAACATGTGGTCGTGTGGAAAACATTCGAATTGGACGTTTTCATTACGAACAGATCGAGAGATGGACGAGTGGACAGACTGACAGACGGATGGACGGATGGTTAGGTGAACTTTATTGTGGAGAGTAAGTGACGCAGAAAGATGTTGGGGCTGGAAACGGTTTATTTACTAGAAATACTTAAGGTTTCTTCAAAGAGGCTGAAAAAGTTGGTTATCCAAAAAAAGGTACATTTATTTATTTCAATAGAAAATCTTTTAGGAATTAATTCAACTCATGCCTTTTTTCAAGGCTCACGGCCGAAATACTCAAACGCCACTCAAATAAAAAAAGTAACGCTCAAATCTAGTGCTGTCTCGGTCGCTCTATGCTGAAGTAACAGAGACAGAACGAGATCTATGGGCAACTTAAAATTGAGTAGCGTTTCAGTATTCGGCCGTCATAGTCATAATTTCATCCTGTCCGCCTGTCCGCCTGCCAGTCGGTACTGCCATTCTACTTAGGAAGCTTCAAGTTCACACAGTGATCATAATTACGCCCGCTTTTGGGTACTTTACGAATCGAATATTTTTTTTAGCTATTCCTTTTTTTTATCAAAACTTTGCCCAATACTAGGAATGTCTTTTGTATGGAGGGTGCGATTACGAACACTTAAACTGACATACACAAATCAAATATCCATACCCGGAACTACTATCTGTAGGTAGGACATATAAATATTTGATCTGTGTTGGTACCCAACCCGCGACCCCTCCTGTGTGAGACCAATAAATACATTTTCTTTCTTTCTTTTCTTTCTTTTCTTTCTTTGCTTTCTTTTCTTTCTTTTCTTTCTTTTCTTTCTTTTCTTTCTTTTCTTTCTTTTCTTTCTTTTCTTTCTTTTCTTTCTTTTCTTTCTTTTCTTTCTTTTCTTTCTTTTCTTTCTTTTCTTTCTTTTCTTTCTTTTCTTTCTTTTCTTTCTTTTCTTTCTTTTCTTTCTTTTCTTTCTTTTCTTTCTTCTTTTTATTTCCTTTTCTTTCTTTCTTCCTTTCTTTGCCTTTCAGTCAATTGCTCAAAAAACCAGCACCTCCTATTAGGGCATTTTGATTTTAGCTAAAAGTTGAGGCGCATGTTTATATGGATAGATGATGCCTGCCATGGATGTATGGTGCCTTAAAAATGGGTGCTGTCGAGGACTATGGAGACATCGCGAAATGAGTACCTCCAAAGTTCCAAACATCTCAGTAACGACTTGTATATTCCATTCTCCTGTATATTATTTTTTTTGTTTTCATTTCTACTGTGAGATTAGACCTATTTCGTAAAAGTATGGCTTCTAAAAGCTATGTTCGTGAAAATGTAAAACGTGAATCACCACAGTAGCAGAAAATCACTTTTAAAAGTTCCTTCGCGTATACATATTGCTACTCGTGAAGTCGTGCTCTACCGGGTGGTGTATATATGTAAACAATATTATAACAACCCAATTTGCATCATAACCTGGCATTGTCCCCTATTAACCTAAACATTATCCATAGGTCCTCTAGTCCGCTTGCAAATTCCTAAGCCCATCGATCAGTTAGCATTTGGCAACGCCGCGCGGTTGGCGAGGCGCTCGATTTTGGCGGTCCTCCAGGAGCCAGCACATCATTTGGACGTAATCTCACACTCCTGGAAGCCCAATAGTCCGTGGTAAAAAACATTTGTTGGCCTACTAACCTTGCTGAGGAATTGGCTACGTTTGGCCGCCGTGTGGACATTAATAATGCATGATACACGAATAGTTTGTACGTGAATGTTATGACACTGTTTATGGTGAATGTGATTTGTTTTTGAACTACTATTGCAGTTGGATGTTGTTGTGGGTTGGGGATGGTATGGGGATGGTTCTTGAGTTATTGTATATTTTTATGTGTTTTACATTCAGCTCAAAACTCAGAGACTCGATCATCATCATCATCATCTGCCTAGTCCTTTTCCAATTACGCTGGGTCCCCTTCTCGTCTCACCAGATGCAGCTGAATACCAGAAATGTGGTTGGCAGACTTTCGGGAGACTGAATAGCTGTTTTTGGCTCGGAGAGTATGACTAAATTGAAAAAGAAAGGAATGGTGAAACAAAAATGTAAACATGGAGTGGACCTCGCCAAGTCTCCCCATGCTCCTAGAAGACGCTTATGATGCCATTGGGAGTGGTGAGGGTATGCCTCAGCCACCATGTGTTTTTTTCTAATCAAACGACAAATAATGTTAAATATTGATGGGTCCGTAACTTAACTTCAAGTGTCACATGTTCGGTTAATGAAAAGTCGACTGAACGATTGTTGGAATGGAATTTATTGCGAAACAACCTTTTATTGCCATTCGCTACTTCGACTGAACGATTTTTTTTTATAAAACATTGTGCCACCTTTGAATAGTAAACGAGTCATGAAGTAATTTAAGTAAAGTACCTGGGAAACGATTAGGTACCTACCTAAAAAACAGCTGTGAAAAATTTTAAACTCTGACCCCCAATAACTCCGTAAATATGGGGTTCTAGAGTTGGTCACTCTAGAACAAAACAATGATCGCAGTGATGCGGAGAACAAGTGCCTTTCGGATTCGTCAATGGCTTTTTTTTTTGAGCATCGGTGGCCCATTGGTGACGACCCCAACTTAACAACAGCATTACTTTTGGTAATTTTTTTCATAACCGCTGCTCTCAAAACGGTGACATCTGCCAACCCGCACTGGACCCGCGTAGTGGATTATAGCCCATCCCTTTCGTAGACTCCTCCTCCTCCTCTCTAGGAAAGGGATGGGCTATGGCCTGAGCCCCTGCAGTGGGAAAATTATACACCATTGTAATATTACACCATTTTATTGAGTTGTTTTTGGAAATCATGAAATGACTTCCGCTCTGGGCAGAGTGGAAGGGAGTGTCAGACTTTTACTGACTAAAAAACCACCCATGTTCGTTCTTAGCGATCCGGCAATAATTTTTGCAGTCCGTCGATTAACAAATATTCGATGAATCGTTCAGTCAAAGTAGCGTATGGCGATAAAAAGTTGTTTAATAAATACTTTATGTTTTTCAATAAATTCCATTCGAACAATAGTTCTGTCGACTTTCCATTAATCGAACATATGGCTCTCGAAGTTAAGTTACGGACCCGATACTGATACCTTCATCTTCACCACAAAGACACATTCATGATACAAAGTGGCGAGCAGTACTGTTAAGCTCTGGAAATCGAACTCTTATGTGTCCGATTTCCAAAGCGGATAGTGTTATTACATTTCTTCATCAGCAATTTCTCCGTGGAAGTCCAGAGTCGTGATTGGTGTCCGATTGATGCCAATAGGCTCGCCGTAAATACATGGGACTTGAACGTAACTGACGGAATGTGGATGTACTTTTAGGTAGATACACTCCTGCCTACCATGTTGGTAAATATAGTCGTAACGTTATGTTATGTAATAATAATATTTTATATCCATAAAACGCAATACTGAATGACAGACTGGCTGATGTCTGCTTATTAATGGCATACATAATATATATATACGATACAGCCGGATGTTCCCATATGTCACCTTATTCACCCATTCGTTGAACATTTTTATGACTGACCTGTTTTTATGGATGTTGCGCTTTATAATTTATTTTAAATACCAAATTTTGATGCGTTTTACGCAATAGGATATTTCATTCGAATGTTTTATGGGTATTTTCATCTGTTTCTACTACAAACTTTCTATAGTGGCCATCAACACCCGACCATTCGGTGAAGGTGTCTTAAGAACTATGCATCAGGTACCAGCAGGGCTATTGCGTATCTTTTAAATCACAGTGGCTATCATATTGTCTATGGATTAACTGTCAAATTGGTTATGGTTTAGTACAAAATGGAACCATTTGACAGTAATTGAAAGGCACTATAGGTTAGCCACTGTCATTTAAAAGATACGCAATAGCCCTGCTGACATCAAGCAAGCAAAGTTATTTATGAGAATAGAAAGTCTGTCCTGGTTAAAATAATAATAACCATTGGGCAGTATCCATAGATATAATAAATTCCCACCAGACACAACACACTATGGAGGATATTACCTTTTCTATCGAAGATGAGGAAATCTTCTCCCTGATCCACATTTTCCCACATTAAGGTATCGGACTGGGTCAAAAAAATATGATTCTAATTAGTCCGTCTGTTAGATTATCGAAAAAGATTGGATACGTGTTCTTTGTTTTACCAAATGAATAAAAATCGACGAAGATAAAAAGCGTCAAAGATCACGAGTAGTCAAAGGTCACGTAAACAAACAACTGAAATGTGACGTTTTCGAGGAGTTCACGAGTTCGAGGTCTTCATTTTTTGCTTATGTCAAATAAAAATGTGTTTAATATTTTTTGGAAATCTATCTGACGCAATAATTTGTTTTTTTTTTCCGACCCCCTATTGGCTAGCTTCCTGACTTAGCAAAATATAATGCTGTTTAGTCAAAAATATGTGTCCAATATTTTTTGGAAATATATTTAACGGACTAATAATTGCCTACATTTAATGTCAAGTACCAAATGGAACGTCACCGCAGTCTCTAAGCAGCAATTACTAGCAGGGTGATGACGTGAGCTGAGATAGCGAGATTTAGAGAAGGATGGAAGAAGGAGACTTGCTGCGCTGACCGTAATTAGAATGGGGTAAGTGCAAGAGAATGATGATATTGTTAACTTTCATGAGAGTCATTGATCCCTTTCTGTCGAGAAATACTTTGTCAATAATAATGATATTATGATGTCTTTCTATTTGTTAATTATAAGCATCTCCTTGAAATTCTAATGTTAGTCATTATTGATATATTAAAAAAATCAATCAATCTAATGTTAGTCATTATTGATATATGAAATTGCCGTTTTGCAGTACTGGCCATTTCAAATCAAAATAATTTTTGTTTGGCTAAGAATTCTAATTTCAAATTAATTTTATTTTAAAAACATGGTTTTTTTTTCCAAAAGTAGTCATTTGTTTATTGATTAGTGTTACATTTTCATCGCATTTCAATCTTTTTCGTCATCATGGATACGTTAAAAATTCGAGTAATTATGGAATATGAGTACCGTCGTGGCAGCAACGCGGCACAAGCGGCACGCAACATCAACGACGCGACGTTTACGGAGCTAACACTACAAACCAACGCACCACCTGTTATTGGTTTGCTCGCTTCCGTTCTGGAAATTTCGACCTGAAAAATGAACCTCGCGGTCGTCCGAAGACTTTGGTCGACAATTACGAATTAAAGACAATTGTGGAAGCTGATGATACACAATCTACGGCTGAATTAGCAGCAGCTTTCGACGTTAGCGTCAAAACAATATTGGTCCATTTGCGTCAAATTGGCAAGGAAAAAACTTGACAAATGGGTGCCCCACGAACTCAATGATCGCCAGCGCGAAGTACGCGTCGAAACGTGCCTTGCACTGCTCAACAGACACACAAATGAAGGAATTTTGAACCGCATTGTTACCTGCGATGAAAAATGGATTCTGTTTGATAACCGCAAGCGCTCAGCAAGTTGGTTGGATCCTGGTTCAGCACCTAAACAATGCCCTAAACGAAAACTTACCCCTAGAAAAGTGATGGTCACTGTTTGGTGGTCTAGCGCCGGTGTGATTCATCACAGCTTCTTACCAAACGGGGTGAGCATTACTGCAGATGTGTACTGTGAAGAACTGAACACAAAGATGGAGAAGCTGGCACATCTCCAACCAGCATTGGTCAATCGCTCGTCTCCGCTGCTCCTGCACGACAACGCGCGACCTCATACTGCACAGCAGACGGTCTCCAAGTTGCAAGAACTGGGGTTGGAAGCTCTCCGTTATCCGCTCTACTCACCAGACCTTGCGCCTACTACTACTTATATATTACTTTAATAAACTGCCACTGCGTTGGCAAAGATGCATTGATTGCATGGGTGATTACTTCGATTAATACAAATAAAAAATACATGAAAAAAATTCGTTTAAATTTGTTTATACAAAACGGCAATTTCATAGGTAAAGACCTATTATTATGGAATCTTATATAAACCCTTCGTTCCTAACGAGCACGACCACTCTGCCAAGTGTGTGACGACAGAGAAAAGAGATACACCTTTATGTTAACATAAGCATTAATAAAACTTTTTATAATGACGAGCTTAACACTTTCACATTATTACTGATATCAGACTCTTAAACTTTTACCTTTAAAACGTTCAAGCCTAAATGGTAATGTGATTCACGTATCAATAGACACGACTGCAATTGACTTTGAACGTTTCACGAGGACAGTCAGCAGCATCAATATGTATATATACTCAGCAACGTTCAGAAGCAATTTTCTCCTACTGTATTGATTTCATTTTCTTGTCACGTAACGAAACTAATATTTTCGCACCCATATTATCATAAAGTAGGTCATAACTCAGAGTTGCTATCGTTATATGACGAGAAATTCGCTGAACTTTGCACAAGTGCGCAAGTTATTAATGCTTGTTACTGTACACTTATCAAGTTCTCACATAGCCAACCGATTTTTTTATTAAACCAAAGAAGGCTTCAACATGCCAAAAAAAAACCCGCTAAAGAGCTTTTATGAAAGTCTTGTTTCCAATTTTTATCAGTTTTTGCCCGTCGTCGCCATTGTAACGTTGCTTCGGAAATCCTGCCTGGCTCAATTACTGTCATTTCTATGCCGCTCTTGTGGCGTCTAAAATTTTATTGGTTGCTCTAAACCTCGGCGGTTACCTGCGGCGAAACTTTTCGACCTGTAAATTCCTAAAAACAAGTGCTATTAAAAAAAATAATTTAAATGATTAATTATTGCTAATACAGCATACTTTTTGAGTACATAAAAGAAGAAGAATGATAAAAAAAACTGAAAAACGATTTTCGAAATTCAAAGTCACGAATTCTATAAACTAAAAAGTTGGAAATAAAAAAATTGTTAAAAATCTAAAAAACCGGACTGAAAAAAATCTGAAAAGCAAAAAACAAGCACATTTTAAATTAAACAAAACTTGGAAGCAAGCGGGGTTCATTTGAATGTTAAATTATGAAATGAAAATAGAATGAACCCTGCCTGCTTCCAAGTTTTGTTTAATTTAAAATGTGCTTGTTTTTTGCTTTTCAGATTTTTTAAGTCCGGTTTTTTAGTTTTTTAATTTTTTTTTTATTTCCAACTTTTTAGTTTATAGAATTCGTGACTTTGAATTTCTTTTAACATATATTTTTTTAATCTCCTTATAAAACCTTTCAGTTTGACCCTACTCTAAGGTAAAGGATTTTTTTTTAAACCGTTATATGGCCCCTAAAATCCCCATTTTTTCCTTTGTTTCTTAATTTTAATGTAGCCAATGACACTCGCGCCATCAACGCGAATCTAACGACGTATATTTTATTCAAATCCCTTCATCCGTTTAGGATTTATGAGGGAACAAAGATACAGACATACATAGTACATACACGCCAAACACATAACCCCCCTTTTGGGCTTCGCCGCAGTCGGGTAAGAATAATGGATGTTATAATATCCGGACATAGGTTGATAAAATAAAAGTTTTTGTGCATGCAACACTGACATGACAGGTGCTTTTGTATGGGACAGCGTAATTTACTTTGTAAATCGTTTCACGTCATGGATATACAGGGTGTAACTAATTAACCCTTCACACAAACGTAAACCAAGCATTCTGTACATCAAACTAAGTACCCCCACGCAATTTTTTTTGCTGGAAAACAACTTTTTTTTTTGGGGTCAAAAATCACATTTTACGGTAAAACTCAATGTAGCACTCTTAAAACATTGTGCTATTGGATGCTTTGAATAGTAAACGGGTCATAGAGGTAATTTAAGTAAAGTTATAACCTGAAAAACTAGTATTTACAAAAACAGCTGTAAAAATTTGGAACGACTCAGTGATCAACTGGGCGGCAATAAACTGGGCCACGTGGACCAGTTGTACATAATTAATTATGCCTACTATTTTTGTGGCCAACTGGGCCGAACGCGCTTTGATCTTGCGGACGTGATTTTATTATTTAATTTGCTGTGGTTAAGTGGGCCGAAAGTATACAGTACAGTCAGATACAGATTGTTTCAGTAATTTCAAATAGAATAAATATTTACCTTGTAGGTACCATTTTGTTTTTACTTAAATACAGTATCTACAGCCGTTACGAAAGTAGAGTGCGCTTTCTTTGAAAATAAACAAAGCTACTACAAGACTCTCAGATTACAATGAAAGAAGTAAGAAGGCAACAAGGTCCCGATATATTTGTCTCTTTCTACTATTGTATCATGGGACGCGCGCGCCTGCGCTGCCCTTTGCCGGCAGTCTGGTTCATGTTCCTGTGGCGTGAATGTGTTTTTGATAATTTTATATATCATTGATGCTATTCAACGTGGAGAGTGTAAATAATGGAACATAGTGGAGGTAAGATTTATATAATTACATATTCTTAGCATAAAAAAATATCACAAACTTCATTCATTACGTTAAAGAAATTTCAATAAGAAGCTATATCTGCTCTTATTGGCGGCCGCCATTTTGTGGCGTCGTTATTACATTGTCATTACATTTTTAAGAATTACTAAGAATGTTTTACGGTTATAATTTTAGTAATTTCACAGTTTTACTATCCAAGTATATTTTACATTATTTGTGCTTATGTGTTATGCTTGGTTAAAAACTTACGTTTGAGTTTGTTATCGGTTTACCCACATTTTCGTTTTTATTTTTATATTTTTGTTCGTGCTAATATAAGTACCTCTGTGCACTCCAATTGTTAATTTTAGTTTCTAAATTGTTTCTCAGTAAGTGAATTTATGTATTCTTTATGAGAAATAAAGTTGTTCTTAAACCTTAAAAATATATGCTTAACTTATAGCGCTTAATTGATTACTCTAAATTTACTGTTTCTTTTTTTTGGATAACTAGATTTATACAATAATTGCGATAACATATTTTTGATTTGTGCAATACTCTACAATACGACCTTTTTGATGAAGAATATACTTCTGCTTTGCTTAACATTACTTTTAATATAAAAGTTTTGTTGCACATAGTATGCGCTATAGTATGCACATATTTTAAGATTACTAGCAATTTAGATTTCAAATTACTAGAATTATTTTAATC
This sequence comes from Diarsia rubi, assembly GCA_932274075.1. Lineage (NCBI taxonomy): Eukaryota > Metazoa > Arthropoda > Insecta > Lepidoptera > Noctuidae > Diarsia > Diarsia rubi. The sequence goes on along the minus strand of OW026418.1, from coordinate 15,082,954 downwards.
ATCCAGCAAAACTCAAAGGCTTTTATTAGAAATGGGTTCATATTAGTAGCGTAATGTGTAATTAGGCTGCCGCCGCTGATGCATATATATATAGATGCCATGAAAATATTTACAGGTGAACCAGGGCCATCAAATTCACAAAATTGTATCCAGTGGCAAATAGTAACATCGCAACGAGGCAAACGAGTGCTTCTTCGTGCAGGCCATAGATACCATGAGAAAAGGCGAAATAAAGATGGTTCCTGTGTTTGGAATTGCACTAAAAGAAAAAAATGTAAAGCTAAATTAATTATTGCCAATAATAATACCATTACACGGGATGACAAACATGACTGCGAGCCGGATTTTGCTTCAAACGAATTAGAAATACAATTTAACAAGTGCTGTGAACAAATCAAGTCTGATTATACTATTTCAATTCCAAGAGCTTATCGGGAAACTGTTGCGGGACTCGTGGATAGTGGCATTGATTTCATTAAAAAAATACCAACATTGGAAAATATTAAGCATAAGCTCCATCGTAAAAGAAATAAATCACTTGGTGTACAAAAAATATGTTTTAATTCTATCAAAGAAATAATTGTGCCCGAAAGATATCAACATTTTTTATTAGCTGATTACAGTAATGGACCCAGTAGAATTATAATTTTCGCTAATCGAGATTGTAAAAAAATATTAACTAATCCAAATTTAACAATTTTATGTGATGGGACGTTCAAATTTTGTTTAAAACCATTTAATCAATTATATAGTTTACATGTAGATTTAGGTAGTAATGACACATACAATAATATTATACCAATTATTTATGCCTTACTGCCGAACAAAAACAAAAATACGTACATAACTATGTTTAAATTAATAAAAAGTCAAATTCCCCAATTTTCACCCCAATTATTTATACTTGACTTTGAACAAGCAGCTATGTCTGCTATTAAACATGTTTTCCCTAAGACTAAAATCAATGGCTGCTATTTTCATTTTGCGCAAAGCTTGTGGCGAAAAGCCGATGAGTTAAATATCACAAAATCAAAATTAGCCAGAAAACATGTTAAACGATGCACTGTTATGGCTCATTTGCCTAGAGAGGCTATAGACAATGCTTGGCTATATATAATGGCACAATGTCCTACAAACAAAAATGTCGTGCTATTTAACGATTACTTTGTGCAAACGTGGTTGAATGATAAGTCATTCTTTGCAGACAAATGGTGTAGTAATCATTTGCATCGAACAACAAATATGATTGAAAATTGGCATTCGATTTTAAATAAAAAAATTTCAAGTAAACCAAAAAACATTGCGCATTTTTTAACAATACTTGAAAAGGAAAACAATTACTATGAAGTTTTATATACCAACGGAACTAGTATTAGAAAAAAACTTCCAGAAACCCAAGAAATAGACCAACATATATCGCAGACGATTGAGGAATTTATTAGAGGGGACATTAATATTGATTTATGCATAGAGCGCCTTGTTTTATGATTTTATTTTAAAATTGGAAATTACTTAAACTGTGATTTTTTTTTATTAATTATAAGATTTTAATAATTACTGTTGTACAAAACCGATCTGTGATTTTAAATATTTTTATTAAAAAATCAATGTTGTATCCTGTTATGCTCATAATTTTTTAATTGAGACTTAAATTATATTAAGCTAAGGTAGTTCTATTAAAATTATACTGAACTGATCTGTGATTTTTAGGATTAACCAATTTTATTTGTATTGTGTTATATGAATGTTTATCGTGTATATGTCAATTTGTGATTGCAGTACTGTTTTTTAAAAATTATATTCCTTATTTTAAAACTTAGATTAATAAGAAAAATTATTTACATGTTATATAAAACATTTTATTGTAAGCTAAGCTTTGTCTATACAACTACATTTTGTTGATTTTTGAAATATATACATTGATTGATGATGTTTTGTTTTCCTCTCAAAGTCCCAACACAATTTACCTTTTGACAAATTTATTTTGATACACTTGTGTTCGTAACTATACCAAACTGCCTTAAATTTTTATTGTCGGCCCACTTAACCACAGCAAATTAAATAATAAAATCACGTCCGCAAGATCAAAGCGCGTTCGGCCCAGTTGGCCACAAAAATAGTAGGCATAATTAATTATGTACAACTGGTCCACGTGGCCCAGTTTATTGCCGCCCAGTTGATCACTGAGTCTTTGGAACTTTGACCCCCAAGATCTCCGTAACTAGGGGGTTCCCAGGTATGATCTAGAACAAAAAAATATCAGTGTCCTTCATTTGCGTTAAGGGTACTTTTACACCCTTTATTATTATCGGTTTTAGTTTCCGTAACAAACAGGAGAAATGAACACTTATTCTAATACTAGCATGTAAAGAGCCCTAATTCAATGACGATTTAAATGTCGTCGTATCTGAATCAAAGTTAAGATTAATACCGAATGCTTTAACAGCGCTACCATGAGCTATTAGATTACTTACATAAATGATCGCGCTGAGTCAATTAAGTTATCTCCAAGATGAGGGACTTGAGAGGTAAATTAGACGTTAACGCAATAAGGGACGCCATTTTGTGCCGGTCCCTGACTTACAAGGTGCTTGTGAATCATGCAGAGCAGAAGGAAAATTTGTCCTGTAAAGACATTTTGAATTGATAAAACACTGTTGGCTAAAACATGAATGTCAAATATATCAAAGTCATGCATAAATGAATGTATGACTCGTATAAATGGGAATGATTTCTGACAAAAAAAAAAACATTGAATACCTACGTGTTTTTTGTTTTAAAAAAATGTCCAAAATAAAGAAAGAAAGAAGAAAGAAAAAGTATTTATTGGTTTCACACAGAACAAATTGACAAAAAATTAAAGGCTTAATTCTTACGTGAAACACTTAAAATTAGGGTATACTTATTTTAAATTAAAATTAGTCCCGTACGAAGCCAAAAGGCCACTATCTCAGCATGGTGCTGTAACATTGACAAATGTCACAGCGCTGGTATTCGAACGTCAATTTAAAAATAAAATATAATAAAAGCAATAGTAAAGTAGGCAGTATTATGTAGTGTGCGAAGATAAATATTAACATTATGTATATTAATTACGGCAAAAAGATTTCCACATCCAACTAACTTTAACGTTTGTCTATGCCAAGAGCGTAAATGGCAACACTGACAAACGAAAGGACGCTGGCGCAGCCTAATTAATTTATCTACATAACGCGGTGTCTACGGCACAAAAGTAAGATGTCAAATAAAGTGTGTCAAAGATCATAAATGGAGGCTTTTGACGTCACAGTCTGGTAAAAAATGGACCAAACTGTGACGTTGCACGACTTTTCGAAGTTTTTTGTTAACTTTTTGTTAACGTGAAAAAAGAAAAAATTTATGTTCAATATTTTTTGGAAATCTATCTGACGGACTAATTCGATTTTTTTTATCAACTACCCTATGTATGACATCGCTTCGTGACAACTTGTCGTAGTAGCTTAGGCTACAGCGATTCCGTGATATTTTGTCTCTATTATAATGTTTTCAAATGGCTATGATTTTATAAAATCTGATAATTTCACCATAAATATGAATAATCTAACACGCTCGTAAAATCTACCTCTCTCGTGTATCGCAAACGTATTAACACAGTATTTTTTTCCCAAATCCTCTCATGAATGTAACAACAGTCTCATGAATTTTATTGCACGCCGTGGTCGAGAACGGACGATTGTACGAAGAATTGCGGTCTCTACTAGTCATCGTTGAATTACAAATCACAGTGTGGAGGCGAGCGGAGTGGAGCGACCGCTTGCGGTGCGAAGCTGCGCGGTTGCGGAACGTTGGCTGTCCGTCATTCGACAATCGAGTTCAATATTCGAAGCTATATACCACCGCAACTTTGATATTGCACGCCCCATTCGTGCCAATCCGCAGCCGCAAATTGTGAACGTGCCTGTCCCTCGCCTAATAGACATATCTACGAAATTCATGCGGAAAAATCCATCGAAAACTGATACACGGATCATACCAGTGCTCCCACAATAATAATCAGAATATGTTTAGGAATATTTGTACATATGTAGATTATAACCCGCTGTAATCATTCAGAGCGAATTCATAACTTGTAGGTATAGATAATAATTTAATGTTATTACGAAACAATGCCATACTGCTTTATATTCGACTGTGGCCCAAAAGAAGGCTTATTTAATTATTCATTTTTTAAGCAATTATACTAGGAGAACAAACTTGACTGCTGTAACGTAGGCTTTAAGCTCAAATAAAGGTTTCAAATATCTCGGGCCTGTGGACGGTGAGTAATGGGCTAGCTCGCTATCCGTCCGTCTTATGACGACGACAGGCCGTGTCGACGGCGCGTTCGTGTTCCATGCGCGCCTCAAAGAGATGTCAGCAACATGGAAGGGGCGGGGCCGACGCCCGTCGGGGCTGCGGGATGTTGTAAGAGATACCGCGGCCTTGATATAAAAGGCTAAGAAGGAATATGGGTGGTTTTTAGTCAGTAGAAGTCTGACACTCCCTTTCGCTCTGCCCAGAGCGGGAGGGGTTATTTGATGATTTCCCAAACCAATTTAGTTATAATAGCTTTCTTTCTTTCCTTTCTTTTTAACAAAACTTTTCCCCATACTAGAAATTTCTCTTGTATCGTGGTGCGTTTACAAACAGTCAAACTCACATACACAAACACACCCAGACCTGAAACAACTATCTGTAGGCCATACAAATATATGTTCCGTGCGAGGATCGAACTTGCAACACGCAGCGCAGCAGTCCAATCTCTCAGCTACTGCGCCAACCGTGCCGAGCTTGTTTCATCTAACAAAAAGTCCTTATAGGTATCAAAACTTAACAAAACAATATAGCAATATTATTAAAATCACTATCGAATTACCGTCATCATGGGTGGACCGTTAAACCATGGAATGACTATGTGATATACCAAAGTTATATGACACGGATAAAATGCTATTATTCCAGGCTCTCACTGAATTAATCGCTACTAAACTCCCTCAAAACAGGTTGAAACAAAACGCAAATGGTCCCGAATCGCGTGCGCCGATTGTTGGCACGGCCACCTAATTACATCAGGAGTACGAATAATTAATTAATGAGTTGTTGGGGCTTCAAGCGGTGAGTGCTCTCTCCCACCGACTGTCAGGAAATATTTGCTGAGCTTTGACGAGCCCTACGTCAGCGGTAGCTCGTTCAATCAAATATATGCACTCCCAACGAAAACTTCTAACGCCTGTTCTGTGTGGGTATTTTAACGTTTATAAAATCTAATCCTACCTACCTAACCCAGAAATAAAAAACATTAAAAAATGTAAATAAAATCTTTGTAACAAAAAATGAAACCGACTTCAACAAAAATAAAACAAAAAAACCGGCCAAGTGCAAGTCATACTTGCACATGAAGGGTTGCGAACCATCGTAGTTGGGAAGCCCCCTTTAATTTGTATTATTTCTTCATCAAGAACCTGATTCAGAAGGCAATAGGCAGTCGCATAAGAAGAGCTTCGAAAGATTACTGTTACTATATTATTATTATTACTACTCTAAAAGTTTTGGAAGAAGTGACTTTGGCTAGCAATTTGTCAGATAAACGTAGTCATGTATTCACGGTATGAATGGCAATGAGTAACGTGGCTCTTTAGTCTCGCCTGTATTGACAAAATTTATTGGATACTAAGGTTTCCATACGCTTTTATGTTTTCGTGAGATTACGGCACCAGCAGTTTGCCGGTGCCCGATGTTTATTAAGAGTCCTCGCCTTCGAAAGGCACGCGCGAAATTGCTTCTTTTCCATACAATATTTGTGCTTCAATGTTTTGTAAAATCAATTTTTACAATCGGCACGTCGAATGGTAAACTCTTTTTCTTTGTTCCTTGTTGAATGTATATATTTTTTTTTTTTTTCGCGGGTAGGTGTAGAAAAAAGACAGACGTAACTCTAGTATTGATTTTATATTTAAAATAGTAATTCACAGTATTTTCACTAGTTTATTATATATTATCAGTGTATAGCCTATACACAACGGGTACTCACGTTTGCAGCACATTTATGTGACCCAAACAACAATTTTACACCGCCTGCCAGCACATCATTTCACAACACTATTTTCACTGTCACTGAACACAAGTGAACACTAACTCCAGTTGCAATGTCTCAATTTGAAGAGATAATATCTGCGCAGAAGACCTTAGAAGACAGCTTTATCCGGAAGATGAGTGAGTTGGAAGCGCAGATCCAGTGTGCAGGACCTGCCAAGGACACCGTGGCGAGGGTAGCCGAGGAGTTTCGCACCTTCAGGGAGCTGATATTCAGCATGCTGAGTCTCCTCAGAAAACAGATCAGCGAGTGTGCTAGACAGGTCGACGGGTTGGAGACCAGGCATCGGCGGAAGGCACTCATTTTCCAGGGCATAGCAGAGGTTGAAGGAGAAGTGTGCAGCACAGTGATCCTGGAGGTGATAAGCAAGAAGCTGTCCCTTGAAACTGTCACTGCATCCTCCATAAAGGTCTGCCACAGACTTGGCGTAGCCAAAAAGGATCACCATAGGCCCATCCTAGTCAAGTTTTCGAGCTATGACGATAGGTCTGCGGTCTGGAGAGCGAAGACAGGGTTGAAAGGTTCATCCATATCCGTCAAAGAGTTTTTGACGAAGACCAGACAATCCATCTTTGGGAAGGCGCGGCACCACTTCACTATGCGGTCGTGTTGGACCCAGGACGGTGTCATCGTTATTAAAGCTCCCGATGGAAGCAAACATAAGGTGACATCATATGAAGAACTGAGCCCGCTGCTGGTGAAGTATCCCGGGGTCCAAACGTCTGGAGAAAGCCTGAAAAACAAGACGCGTTAGTTATGGTATCAATTCTCATTTATTATAAAATACGGCATTCACACATTAGACAACCTTGTAGAAATTATGATTTTCTTACCTTATAGTTTGCTTTCTTCCATTGTTTACGATAACCTTATTTACTTTTCTCTAGTAGTTTTGCATTATAATACGGTATTAGTTTTAGTTCTCTTTCTCCTCCTACGTCTCTGAGTTGACAATTTACAAGTAACGCATACTTTCGCAATTTTACCCTCATTATGTTTTATATTTTCACTTTACTATGTTCTATTTTTCTCTTTTTGCCTTGCATGTTTTATTGACAAATGATTGAAATGACAATTTTATTGTAGAGATAATATGTCATGTTGTCAGTCAGAGTAAACGTCATATGTGACGTTTTCGAAGTTCGGATACGTTCACGAAAATATAATCTGTTAATATAATGCTGTTGAATGCTTGAAGGGTGCGTTCCGAATACCTTTATCTTTACTAGTTTTTATTGATGCAACGTTTCTTTATTTTATTTCTTGTATTCACTGTCTGTAATGATGTTAGCTGGCGGGTGGTGCAGAGATGCAAACGTCCTACTAGTATTTCGTGTAGTTCTCTTTTTATTATCTATTTATAATATATTTTATTTAGTATTTAGATCTGTTTTTATTGTATTTATAATCTATTTGTATCTATGACAACATCTTATGATAACGAATCTTTTTTCTCTGCTAACGAGTCTACTGCCTCTTCTGGTGATGATAGCTTTTGTTCTGTTACGGAAACCCTTGGGGAACTTTTGCGTCTTAGATTCAACCAAAATACTGGCCGGCTGTTTAACGTTTGTCATATAAATGCTCAAAGCATTCCAAGCCACTATAATGAGCTGTATGAAACTTTCTCGAACCACGACGTCCACGCCGTCCTGATATCTGAAACTTGGCTAAAACCTGAACTTCTATCCACCACCTACCCTCTCCCAGGATTCGTCCTGTTACGGAATGACCGAGTCGGTAAGAGAGGGGGTGGTGTAGCTATATATCTCCGTTCTGACTTTCCTTTTAAAATTCTCTCTTCTTCTTCCTGTAATGATTCGGCTGAGTTTCTTTTTCTAGAGGTTTGTGTCAAAGGAGCAAAAACCGTTCTTGGTGTTGTGTATTGTCCCCCCTCTCTTGATTACTTCATCGAATTCGAATCGGTCCTAGAATCTTTAGGTTCGGAGTATGCACATCACATCGTCATGGGGGATTTCAACACCAATCTCCTTGCCCACAACTCCCATCGAACCCGTAAACTTCTCCATCTGGTCGAGTCAGCTAGTCTGCATGTGTTGCCTCTCCAACCAACTCACCACAACACTTCCGGTGATGATACTTGGCTCGACTTGATCCTCACCTCCAATCCCTCCCTTGTCTCCTCACATGGTCAACTTGACGCTCCTGGTTTTTCCCATCACGATCTTATTTTCCTGTCCTACGTTCTTAAACCTCCTAAACCCAAACCTACATTCCAGTACAGGCGTGCCTTTGCGCGGATGAATCGTGAAAAGCTTACACAAGATGCATCAAGTATTGACTGGACACCCCTGGAGGAAGCCGCTACAGTTGACGTGACACGGTTGGTCCCGACTGCCATTTGTAGATCTTTGGCAGTCGAGACAGGTAGTTAGTGGCCTGTGGAAAGTCTGACAACCAGTCTTACCAAGGGCTATTGTTTTACCTAGTAGTAATTGGGTTGTGGAGGTCAGATAGGCAGTCACTCCATGTAAAATACTGGTAATCAGCTACATTCGGTGAGACTGAAAGCCGAACTCAACATAGTTGGGAAAAGGCTTAGGCAAATAATGATAGATTAACGATAACAAAATACCTGAAAGGGAGGATAAATACAGTAGTTCTTCCCTCTCACACTGGCACTAAATGTTGTTTATTTCTGTAAGTTGGTTTTATAAATAAACTTCACACTTTTCCGTTGTTGTAATAACCTTAATAGTAAAGGTACGGCAGTCCTGGTTTTCACTTTCAAAAACAGTTTTCTTGCTTATTTGTGTAGGAATTTAAACGGAAACATGGTCGTTTAAATTCTTGACGTACAGACAAATCCGTGTCTAAAACTTTCAACAATGTTTTGAATGTGATTAATTTGTTACGAATGGAAAATCTGTCAGTAATTTGTGAGTGGCTCATCCTATTGACTTTGCTTTTGTAATTGTGGTAGAAACTTACTTTTTAATTTTTTTACGAATGGTAAATCACTCCTGGCTCTGGCCGTAGCAGAAGGGAGTGTTACACTATTATTGACTATAACCCATTCTTGTTCCTTCATTAGAAGTTAGGGCATTAGCCCTTTGTATTTCCGAGCCGCGGTAACTCTTTCAAACAAATTCCGGAATCTTGGCAGGCACTGGCTCTAGTGGGCCCCGGGTACTATGCTGACGACGGGGCCCATTAGGGCTAGTGAGTTAGTAGGTATTAGTCCTAGAAAACAGATTCTAAATTGTATTTGCCAGATAGCTATTTCATTTTTATATCAGAAAGAAAATTCGATATTTCCAAGATCAATTGAATCAACATAAATATTCTAGCAAATAAATACGATAAGCCGGTTTAGTCGCGTCGCCTAGCGATCCAGCTTTGCTATGTTAATGTTCTTGGAATCGAACAATATCTCGCTTGATATCGTTTGTAATTGATTCGTTACTCTTTAGAGTTCCTTCAATTTATTGTTTGACATTTTAATGTTTAAGCGGTAGTTAGTAAGTTGTTCTTCTTCTTCTTCTTGAGTGGAGACAGTACCTAGTTTGCAAATGTAAGGCGAGACGGCGCGCGGCGTCAGTCTAAGAGGAAGGTTGATTTTCGAATGGTGGATAAGACTTGCCGAAAATCGAGTTGGATGTCCTTTGATTGGTTATGCTCACGTGGAGGTTTACTGGAAGTTGTTGATAATGATATTTCAATCAAAAATTTTAATAAACGGTCGGTAAAGAAAACAATAAAAATACTATATGTGTCTCAGCAATACGGGGTGGAACGATCTATGAAAATATTTAAAATAACCAATCTTAGACCACCTGTGTTTATCCTCGCACCCACAATAAACAACATTTGCAACGAGCGGGACCTCGAGGAGATATCCGGGCATAGGTATTGCACACAACTTTGCTATCGTACCTGCTCTGGAGATGCAGGTCACATAAAAAAATACTAGGTAGGTAGAGTAGGTAGGTAACTAGGTAACTAGGTACTTAACTAGCTTATCATCAGAAGTCTTACTATTTTATTTCACAAACATAATATAGGCACTTATAAAACGTCAAGGAAACTTAGAAAACGTAGGTTGGTCGTTCCTTATGGAGAAAAATCGGCAAGAAACTAGATGGTTACTCTTTTAAAATGATTTAGTTTATTAAATATTTTTTCCCTAATTTTATCTACCTATCCAATTATCAATTAAGACAAAATCTTGATAAGAGATAACATTCTTCAACTCACCCTTGAAAATCTAATAATGTTAAAGGCAGTATCGTGAAACTCAATTTAATATTAATAAACGTTTACTTACGTTAATTTTTGAGGGAGTCTGTAAGCCATAAGGTAAGGAAAAGTATATGCGCGTACGTAAGTGGCTGAGAGGATTCGATGCCGGGCTTCGGGCCCCCGCTAACGTAAAGTAGATTCTTTACGTAACAACCAACTCTCTACCGACAGTGGACTCATATTGGCTCCCTTATGTATGCAGTGACCTTTTCATGAAAGTTCAACTTATATAGATTTTTCAGCATTCTATTAGGTGTATTGTTTACAGAATTTAGAATAATTTCTCAATTCTGTAAATATTTCAGACGCAAATCATATTTTGTTCAAGATACTAACAAAATCAGTAAATAGCAAAAAAAAAATCGGCGGTTTCCCCTGCCGTTTACCTTGGTGTTTACCCTGGCACCTCCCCCTTAAAATACACAAAAGTTAGTTTATACCCTCCCGTCACCTGTCCTATAGACGAGCAGCTAATTTACAGCCGCGTTCCCATTTTAATTGAAAGGGTTCCGTTATTTCAACACTGAAAATGCTCCGATTTTGCCGAAATTAAAATAAACAATCACACAGAATTTGAATGGAAAAGTAGAAAAGTAAACGATATCTTTCAATCCTATTCGTGGAATTTATTTACGGTGAATATTCAATGGTTTTTGTAAAACAAAATAAAGAATTAATAATGAATACGGTTAGTATTTCTCGAACCGTAAATACCGTGAAGTTGACATTCACACTGGGGAATTTCCTACACTGTATTTGGAAGATAAATATTTAGAGTACTTATAATATTTTAAATTACATAACATCACGCCTGTAATCCCCGTTATGTTTAGTCCTATGTAATAAGGAGCGTGCCTATTGTCATGTAATGGGCACAAATCCAGCCTATGTGGCTGGAACTGATAAATTCGCGATAAAATAACACACACACTTTGCCCGACGCGAGAATCAAACCGTCCGCAAGCGCGGCTACTGAGCATGTCGCATTTGCGACCACTCGACCAATGAGGCCGTTTAAAACGATATATTAGCTCATAATGTAAAGGGCTTAGAACTTGCCACTCAGATCCAGCCTGTCCTCTTGCTGTCCTCTCCCAGCTACGCCCTGAGCCGAGGCTACACGCTGAAGGTACACGCTGAAGGTACCCCACAGGGGGTGCCTTCAGCGTGTCGCTTTGTTTTGAAGTATCATTAGCCCTATTTGAAGGCCTTTCAAGGCATCACAGAAAAGCGGTAGCCATCCTCTCTAGGGTAAAGGGTTAGCGTTAAAAAGGTTTAGAACTATTACGGTTACTACCGCGACAATAAACACCGCGGCCTGACACCTAGTGTGTGGAATTTCCAAGCGTACAAATTCCAACACGGCTGATCGACTACCACTGTCAACACTCACCAAATCGAACCGCACTGTGAGTAGATACTCGTACGTATAGCGGGACAAAGCCTAGCCCGAGGTTATTTAATTGAATTCACACTTTGAACAAAAAACAACAAAAAAAAAACCACATATGGCTCGTCCGATGGCAGTGTATTCAACAGATAGATATAGAATTCTTTGTATAACATGACCTCACTTCGGAAGTTCTAGAAGGACTAGACACAGGTTTACAGTCACGAGCAGTGAAATGTACACACGCAATAACTTTTACAAGTGGTGTTCTCCTTATGTATTGATTACCCTTTTGAGTTTTCACAAGCAGTATTAAACAAGAAAGCGTTATTTTGTACACCCGCATTTACCCAGTTATGTTAAAATCCGATGTTTTTGGGACGAGCCACATTTCCAAACTTTGGGCTGCTACTGATAAAATCCTGATGGATGGGGTCCTGGATTCGATTCAAAGACCCCATCATCATCATAACCATCATCAGCCTATAATGTTCCCACTGCGGGGACTCAGGCCTATTCTCTAGGAGAGGGATGGGCCAAAAATCCACCACGCGGGCCCAGTGCGGATTGGTAGATGTCACATATTATCTTCGAATTTTCCAGGACCCCATGGTCAGTAAATTAGCGCTTGCAATCACTAGACGGACGGTTTACAGAACACATAAAATTACAACGCCTCTGCATTACCTAAAAACAATGTATACAATAATCATTTACTTATGTTCAACATACAGCCTGTTAGAGAACTGCATATTGCAAAAAAAAATGTAAGATTTGAATTTTACGGGCGCGGACCCAGACGCATTGACATAATTTAATCCATATAAAAAAAACTGTTGACGTGGTACTTTCTGGAATTATCAATCGGATTTTGAAATGGATTAAGGAAAAATCTTTTTGCATTTCATTTTCAATCTTTAGGAACATTATAGGCTATTTAACATCACGCTGCGATCCTTCGGAGCCGAGCAAAAAGAAAAACGGCGTAAAATTGCGTGACACAGCTATAGTCTGTAATAAGAACTTAAGAAGACTCATTAGAATTTGCTATTTATTATAAGGGAGACACATCACCCACAGAATTCTCCATAAATTAGGGTGAGCTTACATTTTTCATGGCAAGAAGTACCCATTTTTCGAAAGGCAAGCATTTTCACAACATTATTTAGGTTTATTATTCCCCCTTTCATACGCTGCTTAATGATTCATGATAAAAGTCTTCTTCCGAGAACTCTTTTGTTGCTCAAAAGCTGTTTACTGTAAAATCTATAAAGAGGTGCAGTACCAATGCGGGTTGTCGATGACTTGCAGCGAATTTTTAATAGGAAATGTAGAAGGTAAATAATCTCTCTCCCAGAAAAGCTACTTCCCCTTGAAGAGGTTCAGGGTGATGTTAAGAGGATGAATGGATAAATGTATCCGTTTATTCAGTCTTTGTACAAAAGCAGAAGCTCGCTAAAATTCATTTAAGTTTAACCAATGGATATTATATGCCTAAAACTTAAAAGTAGCGTTTTATTTCATTGTTAATGTAAGTTAGAAAGAGAACTTCCAACCACACCGCGTGGGCGGCGTTGGCGCAAAAACTAATTTCGCGATACACTATTTTCGACAGCTACAAAATTTCCCGAAGATGACCTTTGTTCGAATTACCTCACAACTCCATTATGTCCAAACTCCAAATAAGTAAAAATATAAACATCAAACATAAACCTTTAATATCATGTTCTCTTAATAACGTGGCATTACTAGGAGCTGCTATTCGTTTAATATCTGTTTAAGGGTACCTACCCTAAAAGAGTCACGTTACGGAGAAATTGTTATCTCAGAAGCTTATTAAAATATTACAGGCAATTACGAGGGTATACAAGGAACTTCAGTGGGATAAAGTGCTGATCGGTTCACTGTGAACGTCAGACAACTCGGTCAAGAGGCTCTCCTCAACAATTTTAACCGAGATTAATAAACGTTGAATACGCTGAAAGGTGCTTCTTTTGTGTTCACCATTGGTCTATTATGTATTGCATTCACTCGCTTTTTTGAGAGTTTGATTTCCAAAAAAAAAAAACGATGTTGACGTCAATCGTGTTTCTTTCCTCTAATGAGATTCATTTCTGTCTCCGAGTTTGTTTTCTTCCTATCTTTTTGCCTTAGTTTATATAGAAGTGGGTCGACTGAAAATATTTTCTATTAAAATGTGTACATAATACTGGCAGGCTTCTTAATTCTGGGGGCATTGAGATCAGAAAAGTCAGTGTTAGAATTCATTATGAGTCCGAAATGTTTGAAAAATGTGTGTTAAACATCGGTTTGAATGCGATGTACTTACTATGTTGCTGGAATTGAGACTGTGAATTGTGAAGGGTGGCCGGGCAAGTGATGTAAAGGTATAACTAATATAATGGTAAAAATAATTTAAGAGTACAAAAATGTACTAAAATAAATCCTGAATAACAGACCGTTACGGCGTTGAGTATGTGCCGTTTGCCCGTAGCCCAGAATGTAGCCGCAGGACCAATGGCGTGAACGTCAAAAAGCAAAAGTCCATCAGATAAATATTATTCCTCTGGGTATCATATCATAAAATGGATCGGGTTAGGTTTGAACCGGGACGACTGCAAGGGTTGTCTACTTGCAACTTGGACGCAGTTATTTTGCTATTCACTTACTACAAAAAACAACTTTACCTAAATGTGTTTCTTTTCCGAAATCAGAAAATCAAAATCACTACTGCTGCTATTGTAGAAGCGTCCATCAATATTTCTAAGAAATCGAGAAGGGATTTCTTGGAGTTTAATTTGAAATACATGTCATCTAACAAAGGAAAATATATTTTCATTTAAAACACAAATACCTACACGACACTCATTACGATTCAAATAAAATGACTCCGTCGTTTAAAACTTTTAGCGATGTTCAATCAGTCCGCTGTAGATTTTATCAGCATCCGATAATAAACTGTATAGAGACTCGGTAAAACCCTTTCACTGATAAGGGTAAATTACCGGGATAATTTGTTTACGTGGGTCGCAAATAAATATGGAGCCGTCTATACTCCCCATAAAAGGGCATGACATCATGATGAGGTGATGTCATGCCCTTTTATGGGGATCAAAATAAATATGGTCGAGTCTGCGCCGTATATTTTCGTGTAACTTTTGGTCACACTTCACACAACTGAATCCAAGTTTGACCTAGCGAGTCGAGTTCCCTAAAGTATTTTAGTCACTTCGCCAGCCACTATCACACCAAGGTTGCTAAGCTGACTAAGCGGTGGGTTTTATTATCGCCAGTGTAGAGAGCACAGTTTTGTGACGAGCAAGCGAAGCGAGCGCATCTTAAGGTAAGCGGCTAGATCAAGTTCACACGTCATAACTAAATGAATTGTGTCTGATAATTATTCAAAATATGACTTATGCAAGTTTAGCCTTTACTTCATGCATAGCATTTTAATTCTCATATAAAATAGTGTTAAAGGTCTAACAAAAAAAAAACAGTTAGAAATATTAAACATAAACCAGTAAATACAGTATAGACGGCTCCATATTTATTTGCGACCCACGTAAACAAATTATCCCGGTAATTTACCCTTATCAGTGAAAGGGTTTTACCGAGTCTCTATACAGTTTATTATCGGATGCTGATAAAATCTACAGCGGACTGATTGAACATCGCTAAAAGTTTTAAACGACGGAGTCATTTTATTTGAATCGTAATGAGTGTCGTGTAGGTATTTGTGTTTTAAATGAAAATATATTTTCCTTTGTTAGATGACATGTATTTCAAATTAAACTCCAAGAAATCCCTTCTCGATTTCTTAGAAATATTGATGGACGCTTCTACAATAGCAGCAGTAGTGATTTTGATTTTCTGATTTCGGAAAAGAAACACATTTAGGTAAAGTTGTTTTTTGTAGTAAGTGAATAGCAAAATAACTGCGTCCAAGTTGCAAGTAGACAACCCATTTAATATGGGTACAGTAGATACCTACAGGTTCCCTGGCTCTGACTGTGACCAACTTTGCAAAAACCAAAAAATTAGAATGATTTTGTAAAATTAATAAGTAATACTAATAGCGATGTATTTTTTTAGAAAATGGAAAATGTTTCATATGGGAAACCTGCAAAGTCAGGAAAAGCAACCATAAAAAATAAAAATTTCATCAGTAATCATCCCGAGTACTTAGTCGCTTATAGCATAACATCACGCCTGTAATCCCCGAAGGGTTAGGTAGATATGTACCTACCCAATAGTACACCCACATTTCGACAGTTATGTTTAAGTTCTATGTAATGGGGGACGACCCTATTGCCATCAATCGGTCATAAATCGAGACTCTGTGGCTGCTGAGAAATTCCTGATGGAAAAACTCAACACTTTGTCCGATCAAGGAATCGACCCCATGCACAGCGGTTGCGTTAACGACCACTACACCAACAACAAAGTCGCTTATAATACAATGGCTAATTAAGCTATAAATCATATTCTCCGGAAGGTTGCAAAAATCATCGTTGTGTGAATTTCATCTTCATAACGTGAAGATTATGCAAATACGAAAATAACATTCTTCTCTCATAATTTAGTTTCAAAATCTCATTTAGTTTTAATACCTTCATACGTCGGGGAAGGAAAATATTTTTGTAACAGTACGGAGCATTATTACATTCATTTTAAATTGGGTAGCTTGCATTGTTTGATGCAACTCCTTGTGGAATACAAAATATCTTGCATTTTCATAGAACAGGATCACGTATCACGATGACTCGTAGATCTGGAGCTGGTCCTGGATTCAATTCTCGAGTCGGGCAAAATGTCCACAACCCAATTAGTACTGGCTAATGAGAGATTGAAGATGACATACCAACCTAAACTAATGCATCGTCATGGAAATTATCACACGTGTATCCTAATTCTATTCAGCAATACGCCATATTAAATCAGTTTAAAGTCAAAACTTGAAATTAATGGCTCCATCAGTACGACAAACGGTATTGTCATTAGAGATTGGCAGTGATTTGGACTTACCTACCTTGTTGAATTTATGTCGAGCGCATTATGAGGGTCATTTGTTATCAGAGCGCTTTCAATCTGCGGCTGACCCATCTGAATTATTATCTGCGAGAAAAGTTATTCGTGGATTTGGAGCTGTAAACTGCGGTAATGGCATTTAATAATGATTGCTGGTGGTAGATATGAGGTCTAGAAGTTACTTAGGCTTTAGGAAAAGATTTTACGGATATCCTTATAAATTGCAGGTATTCCAGAAAAATCTAGGGCTTTTCAGAGATTTCCTAAAATGGGTAACCCACAATAACTTTCAATAAGACCAACTTAACCAAGACAAAGTACTCTTACAATGAACGGGCGGCAGTATTTTCTTGATGGCCGATATTTCCGGGGGACAATCTCTACGGTTTACGGCCCACGATATAACCACTATTGTTTGTGCTTAATACAACTTTGATATCCCAGTTTATTATTAATTTATTAATCTGCGCAATTAAAATGCTTCATAAGGATCATAACCACGGAATTTGTTCCAACGATTATAATTATCAAGTCTTTTGTAAACGCTAACCCTCGCCGGCGACCGTATCGCTGTGAACATTTCTATGTAGCTACAACACGTAATTACGGGACAATCGGCGAAGTTATTACCATTATAAATTCCGTGTTCTCAGCGGGAAAAAGATCCTTTTAATGCGTGCTTAAATCATTTTTATTAACTTGAAAAGGTTGGATTTATGTGAGAGGCCTGGTGCTTGTAATTTGCGAAGCCTCGACGGAATTAGACCTCGATTTAAGTTCGCGATATGGCATTGGTTTAGAAAAACCTCAAAATAGAGCATTCATCTAAAAACCATGATAGATAACTGTTCAATGTGAGCAGGAAAACTAAATTGATTTGTACGTAACTCCAATTTATTAATGTTTATGTTATGTATGAGTTTGTCGATCCTATTTATAAAATAATGGTGTGTTCCTTCAATTGCATAAAACGACTTTTGCTACGGAATTACGCAAAATACAGCAACAGTCATCAATTATTAATTACATAGAACAACACATATAAATAATTATCGATTCCAGCATAGAATTATATTGGTGTATAATTTTATAACATAACAAACATTGTGACTGATAGGATATTCTATCGACAAAAATGAGGAACTGTTTTACGAGCCGTTATTTCCCCTTTAAAGCTACTCATGTGCAACAATTCGTTTTATTGACTAATACGGTTACAGACGGTTTAAACTGAGCGCTGTCTGTGAGTGAAAGATTGAATTTACCAAAGAAAGCAAAAATGTTTATTGGTTGCAGATGCATGACAAAAAAAATACAATGAACATACAGGGTGTAAATTAACCCTTCACACATACGTCAACCAAGCATTCTGTACATCAAACTAAGTACGCCTACGCAAAAATGTTTGCTGGGAAACGACTTTTTTTTTGGGGTCAAATCACTTTTTACGGTAAAACTCAATGTATCACACAGCACTCTTAAAACATTGTGCTAGTGGATGCTTTGAATAGTAAACGGGTCATGGAGGTAATTTAAGTAACGTTATAACTTGAAAAACTAGTTTTTACAAAAACAACTGAGCAAAATTTGGAACTTGACCCCCAATATCTCCGTAACTAGGGGGTTCCCAGGTATGGTCTAGATCAAAAAAAATATCGCAGTGGTGGGGAGAACAAGTGCCTTTCGTTTGCGTAAAGGGTACTTTTACACCTTTTATCTATATATATAAAAGAGAAGTCCACTCACTGACTGACCACTCATCACGAAATCTCGGAAACTACTGGGCCGTGAGGTCTAAAATTTGGCACAAGCACTCTCTATGGGGTGCAGGCGCGTACTAAGAAAGGATTTTTTAAAATTCGCACCCCAAGGGGTTGAAAAGGGGTGTCAAAGTTTGTATGAAAGTCCTACGTTTTTAAAGTTAGAGACATGAATGTGGGCCTGAATGTTCCTTTCGGCCTCTAGGTGCTCACTAAGAAAAGGTTTTACGAAATTCGGCCCTTAAGGGTATAAATAAGGGTGTTTAATGTTAGTATGAAAAAAGTTAAAGATCCAAATTGAATCTTACGGCAACGCGTTATTGCATACTTTACATTGAAATTAGAATTCGGAAGCCAATAAAGATCCAAATTGAATTTTACGACAATGTGTTAATGCATATTTTACATTGAAATAAGAAATTTCTTGAGTTCCTTTATCTTCAGTTTATAGGCAAATTTCTAAGTGGCCAGTATGTTTCATTATTATGCAGGCGTCTGCTGAAAGGTAATGAAATGAGGTTCCGTTCTAAAGTTTTTATGCCAATTTCTATGTGGCCAGTATTTTTCAGTATGCCGCCTGCACCTATACCGAGAGCCTTGGGCAGAAGAATTTTCAGAATTATTACTAGATATTGGTGATGGCAATATTTTTGAAGAAGATGGGCGAATAACCATTCCGAGCACCCTTTGTGATGTTGTGGAGGATCTGGACAGTCTCACTAACAGAATATATTCCAACATTAATCAGGCTAATGTAACTTTTTTAAGAGAAAGAGCCATTCTCACTCCAAGAAACGATTCTGCTAACAACATTAACAACTATTTGTTGGAGAAACTTGTAACTGAAGAAGTATCATATAAATCTGTGGATGAGGTACTGGAGGTTGAAAATGCTGTTCACTACCCTGTGGAGCTCTTAAATAGTCTCGACCCACCAGGATTACCACCACATGTACTCCACCTAAAAGTTGGTGCACCAATCATGTTACTGCGTAATCTGCTACCGCCCAAACTATGCAACGGGACAAGGCTGCAGGTCCGCCAACTTCAAAAGAACGTGATTGAAGCAACTATTTTTACAGGCGTTAATCAAGGAGAAACAGTTTTTATCCCCCGAATTCCACTTATCCCTTCAGATTATCATTTTGAATTCAAAAGACTACAATTTCCAGTGAAAGTTTGCTACGCAATGACTATCAACAAAGCACAGGGCCAAACATTAAAAGTAGCTGGGGTGGACCTGAGAAAGGATTGTTTCTCACATGGGCAGTTATATGTGGCGTGTTCTAGAGTCAGTTCACCTGAAAACCTCATAATACTGCAACCAACAAATAAAACACGAAATGTAGTTTACAAGGAGGTCTTGCAGACTTATAATAACCGGATGTAAAAACGAGCCCAAGTTTAGGGTTGCAGATTTATAATACAATAATTTATTGGTATATAGCCGATCGATTCCTTTTCTGTAATCATTCCTTGCTTCTCTTAAAGCGATCACTAAATCTGTTCAATAGTCTGTTTTTTATTTTTCCGTATACAAAGGCTCCAAATTGAGACCCGTTGCTTTCGCTCCTTTCGCTCATAGACGTCGGTCCCTCTGTCACATTATACTCTAGCGGCTAAACCTTTGAAGGAAGCTATAGCCTTCATATTTATACTGAGTGTAAAATGTATGTGGAATATTTTTTAGAGCTCATTATCGCTTCTTAGGACGTTTCCAAACCTTGCCTCGAAGATTACGTATACCAATTTTCGAATTAATTTGAAAAAACAAGCCACGCTGTAAAATTGAAGGCCCGTTTCCACCCCGTTTAATAAACTCTGATTTTCGAAAAACCCTGATACACATTATTCTTTATTTTATTCTTTATATTAACGTTTACCAAAAAATAATAAAATTTTAGAAAATTTGAAACACATTGAGAATTTTCTCATTTTTATATTACAACAAACTTCATTTTGAGTATGGATTAACTAAGCCTATAGGTACAATTTATAACTTCTGCATTTGGTACGATTTAGGGTTCTAAATGCAAGATTTCCGAAGTGCGCTTGGTCTGTATTCTTGGAACATTAACTTTCAAACTAAATCTCATAAACACCAACGTATGAAACAAGCGAGTGAAACCGCGCGGGTACAGCTACTACTTTATAAAATACGAAAAGTCGAAATCGAATAATAAACGGTAACGGCTTAAAATAACTTAGTTGGCTTTTAAAAATATTTTATTTTTTTAATAAAGTATTTATTCATATTTACGTAAGTAATCGAAATTTTCGTAAAAAAAATCGCATTACTTAGCTGAAACTAGATCAATACCTAAACACTATTCTGTTTAAACTTCAATGTCGTGTTACTAAAAGAACATTTGGGAGATGTATCGTTGTTCCAAAATAAGACAAAGTTGTTGGAGATGACTTGTAAGTTTTGTGATTGCGATTACTTTAGAGATCGATCGCAGTAAGCGGAGATCAGAACAACATTGTTTAAGATAGGAACTTTGAGAATATCTTTATCTTTATCTAAAATTTATTGCTGTTTACACTTTAATAGATACCCAGTATTACTTTTGTTTCTTGCCTAAAATAATTATGTTGTTGTATTAGAATCTTTAACCGATTTTTTTATCACCTGTATCGGACGATACAGAATGATATAAAAATCGGTTAAAGATCGAAGGTCGTCCGATAGCCTTCCACTCGTTCTTAAGTGTGGTTTTCTTTTGCATATTTTATCTGTCGCTCAGAACCGAAATTTGCTTGAGCAACAATCAGCTTAGAGCTCGGGAGATCGCACCGTCGATGCTGCGTGCGGTAGCATCCCGTTCTGTGTATCGCTCTAGCAAATAACGGTAGCAAGCGACAGATAAAGATAGGAGAGTGGAAAACTGCGATTCAGAGCTGCTAGGTGAGGTTCAAACCCTCAGTGGACACAACAGCGTTTACGACGACGACACCAGTCTTCTGGATAACTCTGGCCCATCGGTCTTGACGCCTTCCACAAACATAGCCCGCACAATCCCTTAGCAGATTAATCAAATAACACGACAAATTGGGCCTAAACCTTATTTCCCTAACACTCATTCATCAGCTAATCAAGCTGGCGCGGCACTCAATGCAATTCCCTAATGTCG
Source organism: Diarsia rubi (assembly GCA_932274075.1). Lineage (NCBI taxonomy): Eukaryota > Metazoa > Arthropoda > Insecta > Lepidoptera > Noctuidae > Diarsia > Diarsia rubi. The sequence continues at coordinate 15,061,267 of OW026418.1, read as the reverse complement.
CTTACGAAGTACAAACAAATTGCACAGTTGCACAGTAAATAAGACCGTTATTACTGCCTCCCGCAATGTTTCAACTCTTAATCCCAGTTAGCTACATGCACGGGCCTCGGACATTTTTGTTTCAGCAAACGAACTGCCGCGGACCCGCTGTAAACCTTTTATGATGGAGAACTGGAAAACATTACAAAAAGGAAAATACTTACCGTTGTAAATAGCATATATAGAATGGCTTTTTGGGCAGTGTGACGGTCAGTTGCTCGCTGAGCTTATGGATCAGTTTATTCGAGACCGTTTTTGAGTCTTGGGAATGAGTATTTCTATTAGAAATTGACCCGGTTGATGGCAATACACTTGCCCCTTATTACATTGAGAACAAATTTAACATGCAAAATGTGAATGTTCTCTAGATCTCTCTCTCTAATAAAAGTGTACGTACCTTTTGTTAAACCGATTTTGTTTTTATGTTATTTTATCACTTCATTCATTTCTTATTATTATTATTATTAACTTATTTGCAATTTATATAGTCGCCTTATCAATACAACTTTATTGTTAACGTTTTAGTTGCGAACACATTTTCCGCGACCTCTTCGACACAAATTGCAATACCCAAGCTAATAAAACTGCTCAAATAACGACGAGTACGAAAGTAATTGGAAAGATTTATGATACAAAATATTGTCAACTCCTCGTAGATTCGAAAGCCAATACACATTAAATATGAAACATATAAGTAAAACATTGCTCATAAATATCGAAGTCAGAAGATATAAATATATGTAGTAGCTGAAGGCATTACTTACTTATAAGGAAATTTCGTTAATAGGTGTCTAATGCTTGGTGGCACTAACAGCGAAACTTTCTCCGTTATGGTCAATAAATAACCCATCATTTCCTTTTATACGTATAATTTGGGAATCAAAGTTGAAAGCCTGGCAACCAGTTTTAGGAAGGGGTATCGTATTAACTGGGTTATGGAGGTCAGATGGGCAGTTGTTCCTTGTAAAATACAGTGTGAACACTAATAGCGACACTGAAGGGACGGTGCATTTTATCACGTTATTGAGAGTTGTCGTTACGGGGAGGAGAAAAATAAACATTATTTTACTGTTGTAATATTACTCACTAATTAATTAGTATTTTTACAAACAACAAACATTTCCGTATGATACAGACAGTCGAGGTAAATACGGACTCGATAATAATGCAACAAAATTATAAACAAAAGAACGTACACGGCTTTTTTTTTTTTTTTTTTTTTTTTGGTGGGTGTAAAATCATCGAATAACCCCTCCCGCTCTTGGGCAGAGCGAAAGGGAGTGTCAGACTTCTACTGACTAAAAACCACCCATGTTCCTTCTTCGCCCTCTAAGTCGAGGCCGCGATAACCGTTGGACTACCCGCGGCCCCGATAGGCGTCGGCCCTTTCGGGCCCCTCCCATGTTGCTGACATCTCTTTGAGGCGCGCGTGGAACACGAACGCGCCGTCGACACGGCCTGTTTTCGTCGTGAGACGGACGGACGGCGAGTTAGCCCATCACTCACCGTCCACAGGCCCGCGTCTACGGTGGCCGGAGGTCATCGCGGGACCCCCGACGCCCGGAGCGCCTCCCGCGGCGGCTGGGACGAGAGGTTCTCTCCCTCTCGCGTTCCGCCACCTCCTTCGCCAGCATCACTGCTTCGCAGAAGGAGGCGACGGCGTCCCATTCCTCCTCGCCCCGGACCATGGCTTGCACCAGGGCCGGGCGCGAGAGGTCGCCGCCGCCGATCGCCGCTACGAGAGCACGGCGGGGCTCCGCCCAAGCGGGGCACACCTCCACTGTGTGCTCCACCGTGTCCTCCGGCCGATCTTATTTATTTCAGCTGACGTATTGTCGTTATTAGGAGTGGGTGTGATGCTACATAGAGTATGTCATTGTATGGAAAACAAGGTACACCAATCAGAGTCGAGTAATTTCGACGTTTTATGAAGTTACTCGTAAAATCGAGTGACGTTAATGGAGTTTACATTCTACTTGGTATTTAGGATTATTCAGTTAGACTGGACCTGCATTATCACGATCTGAAACAAAACTATTATTAACACAAAATCCTCAACTTATCTTAGGATCTCGATTTTACGATCACTAAACGAGGTCGTAAAGTTCATGTCAAGAAAACTTTAAACTACTGTTGTTTGTTTGCGTTTCCGATTTTCACTACCGATGCACTTTCTTTCACTTGGCGCAAACACATTCTTTTTCAGACATGAGTCTGTGTTAGTAAACAAAAATACTTAATAACTAGGGTTAGTAATAAGGAGATAATACTTTAAATATCAGCTGGTATGGATCCTCACCCAGTGGCGAAACTGAGGGGAGCCTCACTGATTTGAGAAGCAGAACACGCTTAGGAGACCGTTGGGTTATCGGAGTCGTTTCATTCAATTCAATCCCATTATTTGTTGCATATCACATGTGTGTTTTACAAGATTTTATAGTAAAAAAATAGTACTCAACAATTTTATACAATATTGATACTTAGTAGCATTTAAGATTATTAACAGTAATTAGAAACTATGAGTTTATTTTAATAAGTAATGTCAAAAAATACTTATTCTTTCTCTAACTTTTTCTAATTATAACGTAAAAATCGTCTGTGTGAGCCACCGCAAACAAAGTGGATGCACTACTACGTTGCTATAGCCTCGAAAGATACATAAAAACGTTATTATGTTGAACAAATTAAGTTATTTTATAAGTTAGGAATCGCCGATGTTGGCGATAAGTCTGCGAGGTTGAAATGGGACTGGGTGGGTCATATTTCCAGGATGGGTCAAGACAGATGGGCCAGAATCGTCGCACAGTGAGTGCTTGAAGATGGTCGTCGTCGCCGAGGCTGACCCAAGAAACGCTGGCGTGACGATTTGGACTCAATCCTTACTGATTGGCCAGAGAAGGGAAAAACATCGGGAGAGATGGAAAGAAATGGGGGAGGTCTTTGCTCAGCAATGGGACAAAATAGGCCAATAAAAAAAATGTACTGTAAATGGATTTGAAATGATTTATTAAAAAGAAGGCTTGCGAAGTCAAAGCTCACGAAAATGGTGATGATGGATGACACAGTACAGAAAGAAAATGTATGGGAAATCGGCACGAAAATAAAATGAAAACCGCCTACCCCTTCATATTTTAAAAACAAATCTTCCAATAATAATTGACCATATAAAATACACAGATACCTAAATTTAATTTAACTAACAAGAGAATTACGAACCTTGTGCATTTCATGGTTGTGTGTCCCTAAAATTGAATCTCTCTCGATTAATGTCAGTTCACGTTAAGCGAACTACGCTGGCATTGATTTGATAGGTGTCACTGATGGTTAGCCGGAACAGCGCTTCAAAAGTTGATGTTGTAATCACCGTGCACACGGTTACATGGATGTAGTAGTTTGAAATAGGAGGAGTTACTGTGGATGTGTTGCGTGGCTTTAATTTTTAAAACGACTGTTATATTAAATAGGAGTAAGTTTGGTCGTGAGCAGTGGTGGCCCAGTGGTTGCGGTCCCGACTTACGAACAGTTGGTCGTGGGTTCGAACCCGGGCAGGCGCATTACTTTGTGTAATTTATTTCATCACCACTGCTCTCAAAACGGTGAAGGAAAACATCGTGAGGAAACCGGCATATCTTAGAACCAAAAATTCGAAGATATGTGACATCTACCAACCCGCACTGGGCCCGCGTGGTGGATTATTAGCCCGTCCCTCTCCTAGAGAGGAGGCCTGAGTCCCTGCAGTGGGAACAATATAGGCTGATGATGTGATGTGAAGTTTGGTCAGAACAACCTTACCTTAAGATATATTAAGTACACTTACTAAAAAAATAATTTTGCAATACCTATAGTATTACAAAGAGTTACACCAACTAAGGCAAATCAAACCGACCGGACAGCTGACAGCGGCCTAGTTGCGCGCAGAGAACTTTGAAAGATATTTCATAATACATTTTTTTTAATTCCAATGCTACGTCGTAGTGCTAAGCGCTACGGCAAGCAGCAGGCCCAACGCTACGGCGTAGCATTGTGCTACGAATCCGTAACTTTATCAAAGACAAAAGTGTAATTAACCTTTGTTGTATTTAAATAACATACAATACAATTGGGGTTGCTCGTGCCGTTTGTCTCGAATGGAGTCACACTTAACTACGAGTTGACATCTTTTGTGAGTATTCAAAACGACGTGAAGATGCCACTGATTTATGAGCGCCCATTATTCTTACTTAGTGTGACGTAAACACATGCCGTTCATTCCAACACCCGATACGTAGCGAAATAAAGAGAACGAGACTTATATATTAAGTAGGTACTACGTGCGTTTCGTATATTTTATATTCGGGAGATGTTTAATGGGAGCTTTCGTTGAGGCTTTTTTATGTAGCGGGAAGATTATGGCCATTACTTAGCGTCATAATACGCAATGGCAGCCAACTTTTATTTAAATACAATTTTTAAACAAGTCCCCTTTTTGTATGAAACGTTCTGTATTGTTTTCGAGTATAAAGAGAAATTTTAAGTCATATTGGAATACACGGCATCAAATAGCAAGCACTACCTTACAAGTTACGGGTAGATGTTAACGGCTAAAATAATTACGTGCAAAATATTTTTTTTTATATACCTACATCTTCAGTTATATTTCTTTATAGTGGTTAAGTTGTGTTGTTAATTAAAGCGAATGTATTTATTATCTCTGAACTGCTACTGGACTACATGTTACCTCATCTATGTATTTATTCGTTAAGTGAACAATGTATGTTCTTTTAGAATAAATAAAATCTTTAAACCCAAATAGTACATTTCGGCGCGCTAGATGGATGCCTTCGTCACAAAATGTAGGAGACGGGAATGTTGGCAACACAAATAGTAATAAGCTCGAGAGGTCGCTCAAACTCTGCCGGGGCTTTCGGAATCTTGGCAAATATTACGACAAAGCGACACAAACTTAGATATTGTTTGTTGGCTATCCTTCTGTCGTAGATTGCGCCACAAGACACGCCGCCGTATTTATTAGGTAGGCAACAATCAACTGTTTATCTTGTCAGACCCTTTGTAGCCACTGCTGTATTCTAATTTTACAACCTCATTAATTTTGTATTGGCAGTACTAAATAACAATCCATTCCAACTAATTAATCACTCCGTTGCTGCTTATTTTCTTACTTTATAAAACAACGTTCTATTCAGATTTCAGAATAAAAATGCTTCATTTATTTAGAACACAAAGGCTACAGAAATGTATTAATTAACATTGAAGATCATTGTTTATTTACTTGCTCTAAAAGTGGCTCTTATTTGAAAAATATAGTTATTCCTTGCATATAGTGACTCTGTTATGTGGTTAACCTACATCCTTAAGCATTATTGCACGCATAGCTTTTAGGTTCACAATGTACACAGTGTATTTAACCTACTGAGCTTAAACGAGCAAGTATTGAGTTTTATATTTTCCGTATTATGCTGTTACTACAATTCAAATGGAAATTATCTCTTGAAAAAAAAAACTAATTTTGCATTCGAACATCAAAATGTACCTACCTGCTATTGTAAAATATACTTTATATGCGCACCTTTATAGTTTATTGTTCATCGTAAGCTTATTCAGATATTAAAGGACGTAGTATGTAGGACAGTACTCTACATACCAAATTCTTAGGTTCCTATTCGAAACTATTACGGGTCGAGGAGCTCGTCAACTTCGCGTTATCACCAGCACTAACACACGGTAAACATTCGGGCCCGCGCTCGTCTCTCACCTATTTCCAAATACTGCTCTAGAATGGGCATTCTAGAGCAGTATTTGGAAAGAGGTGAGAGACGAGCGCGGGCCCGAATGTTTCGTATCTTGGGGGTCTAAAATGGCCACTTTAGCAGATTATAATATGAATTGCGTTAAAAATCGTAAAATGGACTTTTTATCATAGTAACTGTGTCTGTGACCATTTTACGAATTTAAACACAATTCATATTATTTTCCTATTATGATCTATTTTCCTAAATGTTCACAGACGCATTACTATTATGATAGGTCTATTTTACGCTTTTTACCGCAATTCATATTATGATCTGCTAAAGTGGCCATTTTAGACCCCCTGCAGCCCGTATTGCAACTCCGTAAGGCACATCACATACGAAACATCTCACAATTTGGAGCGACGGTATCTCGATCTTTGTAATAAAGCTCACTGGCGACGGCACATCATAAAACGGCAAAATGTCTCGTTCTCAACTACATCTAGCTCTAGGTACATAACACCGGAATAGTGCAGCTCCTATATAATTGGATGATGCGAATGCGCTCCCTTGCACATTCTAAGACGTTTTTATTACGCCCGGGAAAGAGTTAATATCACTTTATGTAAAATGCTTTAGGAAGCTTAATTCCATTTTTATTCTGCCTTTATTAAATCCGTTTATTCATAAAAATAGCTGCAATGGAAGTTTCCTTGCGCGTCTAATTTTGTTACTGTTAGGTGCACATTGCAAAATGTGTACCAGGAAATGTAGCGTATCCTCCTAAGCTTTTTATTTAAAAATATTTACTATTATGGTTTACTTTGCAATTTAGGACAACTCGTGTTACACGGCTAAGGAGAAAAGAAAAGAAGGTAGGTATATTAAATAATGTAATGCCACAATATCAATAATCATCACCATCACTATTTTCTTGCACTTATCTCAATTTATTTGGGGTCGGCGCAGCATGCCTGCCTCTTCCATACCTCTCTGTTTCTCGTCATCTCATAAGACAACTCAATAATAAACGAGTTAGGTAATCCCCTATACTCCGCGAATTAATTTTCAAAAGTAGACTAGAGTTTTAATAAAGTTAAATAAGTATTCCCTAATCGTACTTTGGTGATAACCTAAGTATTTTAACTTAACATATTATCAAGCAAGCCGATAGGGCGGTGAACGTACACATCGACACCTATTAGCTTTATTAAGATGTTTTGGCGCCATAATTGGAACTAATTTCGCCATCTTGTTTCCTCAGTGTAGGTCACCAAATGTGACGAAGAAATTTTTAAATAGTACTCAGTCCTCTGTCCACGCCAGAAGATGTTTCTACCCTATCCCAAGACGTTAGCGCAACAACATTTTAACGTGTCAATTTATAGTTAGTTTGATGGAGCAGCGGCGCCGAGCATCAGGCGGACCCTTAATCGCAGATAAATGAATTATGTAGACACCAGTCATCCATCACTGTCGTAATTTTAAGATAAAAGCCATGATGCGAGCTTGCTTCATCAGCTGACTTATGGTGGGTAAGCACGCTGTCGTGAAGATGATCTAACGCTTTCAATCTTGGCAAACACCAGAAGGCAGTTAATCTTGGTTTTTGATTATGACTTTATCAATTTGTCTTTCTATGATTGACATCTTTTGTATTGCAGATAATAAATAGTGCTCTACTGAAAACGTCAACTGAAAGCGTTTTAGCCAATTGACTGAAAATCGTGTCTTTTTCACCATCAACCCCAAAAAAAAATATCGTACTTATTGGACATTTTGTAAGTATCGTAATGGTAACTCATAATGCTTACCTGTCGGAAAAATAATAGTTTTCTTACTTATTGTCTGAAACTGAGAGAGTATTGTCTGCTTAGAGGGAAATGGAAAATCTTCTCTCTTAAACCTTACGATTCTCAAAATACAGTTACATTATTTCCAATAGAAACTGGTGCTGCTAGTGAACTAGGGCGCGATATGTGCTTTCTTATTATAGTGAGTAATGCGTAATAAGCGTTTCCAAACTTTCTCTGCCTGTGAATATTGCGCTTATTTTGGCTGGAAGTTGAGTAACTACTGAAAAACTGAATGTATGTTTGTGAAGTTCAGTTTATACATAACTTGTTTATCGAACGTACAGCCAGTAGCCAGCATTACCTGACCCTTCATATAAGGAAGTGGTTTGAGAAGAGGGGTCAGGTAGGGTTGGGCGAGTACTGCATCTACTTACCTTGGCGGATTTTCTGTAATGCTTACCTCGGCCTCGTTACTTCGCTGCTCACAAACAAGCGACTGCCGATTGTAGAGAATGTAGATCCTTGAGTTCGATTCCCAGATCAGCAGTGTTTGGTTTAGTTTTTTTATCAGGTTTTGATTTTCCGAGTCCGGATGAGTGTCTGTTGGTGGCAATTGGCAATAGAACTATAACACTTTTAAATAGTAGGTAGTCAAAGATTATGAATACTTAATCCTATATCTGGCGAAAAATGCGTCTGCTAACTTCTTCGTAAAATCATACGTGGCAGTCAAGATTAACATATATGTACCTACAAGGCGCCACTAAACGCGAAACTAGCGCCACCGACATTTCTTTTACTCTAAAATCCATCAAATATGAGAAATCTAAAACACTTTCATGCTAGTAAATAACCTGTAGTATTATTAAAATCACTTTTCATGATTCTAGACTTGATAAGTTAAGAAAATTGGCCACTTTTGGCGGTAATAAGTAATTCTCTGGGTGGCGCTAGTTTCGGTGCTGTTAGCGCCTTAATATGAATACCTTGTGGTCTTAGGTTCTCTTCCCAGTTCGGGAATTTCTCAGTAGCACTCCCAGTGTCAGATTGGTGTCAATAGGCCCAGCCATGGGACTTAAACATAACTGGCAAAATGTGGGTGTACTTTTAGGTTCACCTCTTCCTTACCCTTCGGAGATAACAGGCGTGATGTTATATTAATCAGACGCTGTCTTATGAATACAAGTTTAGTAGATGATAATT